>OX577859.1:5239075-6601840 GCA_951213275.1 Idaea straminata | reverse complement strand
GGCTGCAGTACATGCCTCCGCTCAAGATGACAGCTGTCATAAAACCAAATAGTTTGCATTTAATACTACCTACGTGAAACTGAAAATGAGGTTAGTACAAAGAGGTACTACTACATAATATTACCGATCTCCTTTACCGAAGACCTCCGATGGTACACTTCTATCGCGCTTTTCTCCTGCTATAGTTTGAATTATGAGTTCAAGTAGCGGAAACCTTAAATAGTAAAAACAAAAAAAGAATTTTCCAAATCGCTCCAAGAGTTTACGAGTAATCAGCGAGCATACATAAATAATAAATATATACGTGACGAATTGAGAACCTCCTCCTTTTTTGATGTCGGTTAAAAAATATACAGGTAGTTATTTGTAAAAATCATTTTTTTCTGTAGGCCTGCCAGCTACCTAATAAAAAAACTGGGTATTTTGGTCAAGAATTTAGAAAATTGGAAAAGGGGTCCGGACATTCAGTATGGTAGCGTGGTTATATGTTATGTTATGTTTTTTGCGCTGTGATTTTAGACCCGATGAATAAATAATACCCAACGCTTTATAGGTTTTGTTTGATGGCATTATTTGTCATTTTCGATAGGTATGGGACTCAAAGTGAACCGCAAACTTTTAGGTTATCATTTTTCTTTAAATATTCCATTTCCGAAACGTCTCGCTTTAGAAGTTGAATGTCCTTTTGTAGTTTGGCATAAAGGTTTTGGAATAATCGGTTTTGACATAAAAACCTAAACTAGGCATAACATAATTTTACACAATTATTTTTGGCATAAAGTCACCGCGCACTCTTAGAAAATCAAGGAACATCACGTTTCTTCAAAAACCCTGTATCGAAAACGCTTTAGAGGGTTGGTGTTTTTATTATTTGTTTTTTTTTTCGATGCCCTCTATCGATAGGTATGAGTCTCAAAGAGCACCGTGCACTTTTGTGAAATCATAGGACATCACGTTCCTTCAAATACCCCGTTTCCGAGATGCTTTAGATGTTTGGTGTGAAAACATTTTTTGTTCAACGTAATGCCTGCTATCAATATGTAAGGATCTCAATGTGCATCGCGTTATTTTAAGTATTAGTATTTGTTCTGTCCAATGGCCTTTCTTTTTAATCATTAATATTATTATTTGATAATAAAAACAATGTAAAATATTATTTGCACCAAAATAGATTATTATTTGCATGATGTTGGTGTTATAAATACTATAATAACCTCTTATATTATTAATTGAAGAATATGAATCGAGACACAAAGGTAGTTGATAATTATTTTTTCTTTAATTTACAAAAATCTAAAGATAACTAGGAAGACAAAGAACGTTGAAAGTTTTGTGCGAATAGAAATTGGACTTACTTTCACCTTATCATATTGTTGTGTATTATGTTTTATTTGTGAAAAATTAACAAAAATAGTACATTGTTACCCAAGGTGTGAAAGTCACTCATTGAGTCCCGAGACGGAGTTTGGCGCCCGAGCGTAGTGAGGGCGCTAATAGTTCGAGGGACTAAATGAGTGACTTTAACACCTTGGGTAAACAAAACAAACCCGAGGTAAACACTGTGCTTTTCATTACGAATAAACATAAAATTCTTCCTAATAACGAGAGTGAATGAGAGACTCCATACTACCTGATCCTCTTACAAGGTTGGGACCAAAGAGGTTATAGATTATGTAGATTTTTTTGTTTTTGCTGTTTGTTTTCAATATGTTTTCAATACTCAAATACGTCGGTACTTACCGAAGTGTTTTTTATTAATAAGTTTATCCAACACTGAGTAATGACGCGAAGTCCGTAGATTTAAATTACAGTTTTTGTAACACGGTTTGTCTAGAAAATGTTATTTACACAAAATACACAATCATAAATGAAAAACCAGATTAAACTTAACACAAAAACATAATAAAATAACAAAAGATAATACTAATTAAAATCATTCAAAATGCAAGCATTTCCTGCCAGTATTTTTTTACTCAAGGAACAACACTGACCGCACGGTCGCATAAAGCCACATCTGCAACATCTTGACAGGGCGCCGGCAGAGGCGCAGCATGGTCATACGTCGCTTTGACCATTTTCACCTTTACATTTGTTTTATTAAATAAGATATCTTGAACTAAATGTAATCTACCTGAATTCGATTACTAAGAAAAAACCTATTATGTACTCTTTGTCAGTACTCTGGCAGTATGGATGAGCCGTGCGAAGCCATAATTTGACATGACAGCTGTCAGTGAAAGCGATTTTCCCTAGGGCTGAAAGTTTTTCTTTCTACACGCTCTTCAGGCATCTTTAGTCCTACTTTCGGAGTATGAGTAAGTAAAGTGCCTTCGCCAAATCAATTAAAAATATAGTTTAAAAACAATGTAACTACCTATTTTGTTTTATAACTTACACCGAATGATAAATTGTATCTATGCCGAAAAATGCTAGGTATTTTATATAACCCAAAACCACATCGCAAACGAAGTCGCGGGCAACAGCTAGTTATATTATAAAGTAGAATAAAGTAGTTATTTAAGTATCTACGCGACTTAACATTGGTGGCATAAACTGATTTAAACACAGTTTTTTTACGTTAATTTCAATTTTCACACACTAGTTCAAATTATAGGAAACACGGAAGAATTCAGTATTAATTTTTCATTATTTTAAAAAGTAGAATAAGTTAGATAATTAAGTAACCACATGACTTAGCATCGATATGGCTTTTTTATCCGTTGATTTTAAGTTTCAAATACTAATTCAAATTAACACGGAAGAAATCAAAGTTAAATCTTCACTATATTACAAAGTAGAATAAAATAGGTATTTACCTACTAAAGATTGTGCAATCGATACCTTCAGATTATGTTCTAGGTATAGGAGTATAGGGCGATCCTTATTTGTTTAACAATATCTTATCTAATATGCAATTATTAAACGTATTATAGTTACAACTAGACTTAGGTAATGTCCATAAGCTATTGTCTGTCTGTACCTACTCACATACATATTTATCCAACTTCAAAAAAGGAGGATTTTTTCAATTCTTATATTATTATGTTAGTATGTTCACTGATCACTCGAAGACGGTTCAACCGATTGCGATGATTCTTTTTTTTTAGTTCTTTATACAGGGTAATTGGTAACTATATAAGAAAACGGTTAAAGGCTACTTCTGTGTACCTTAACAATAATCTAAGACTTTAGGAAATTCGAACATTTTTAGGAATTTATTGTGGTTATGATTTATTTATAAATAAGGTATTTTTTCAAAATAAAGGTCATTCAAATTTTTGTACTCCAAAGTAAGTATAATCTTAAGGTTAATGACCTCTCCGTGTTAGTAAGTAACAACTGATTTACAGGTGAACATAACCTTTTTTGAAAAATATTCTAATTACTAAAAGTTCTAAATCAAAAGTTTATTGGTAAGGTGCACAGAAGTAGAACTTAACGGATTTCTTAAATAATTACCATTAACCTTATAGAAGCGGGAGAATAGGTACCATAATGGCTAAAGTCTATTAAACCTCAAATAAATCACATTAAAATAAGAAAACTGAAAGGCATTTATAAGGATGCTCCAAAACCAATCTTAGCCTAACGACTCTCTATTGAAATTTTATAAATGGGCATCAAACAGATCGTTAGAGCGAAGCTACTGTTTGTTACTTATTTAAAAAAATAAAGGTATGAAATAGTAGCAAGTAATGTGTTCCTCCAACATCTATCAGAGTTTGAACTGTCCATATTAAAGGGGAAATTGAATTACCCCAGGGGGTCTCTAATTCACTGTCCGCTGACAAAGGTATGTGCTGGACATCGAACGGAATAAAAACTTTGCCATCCCCTTAAGAGGAAAGGGTACCGGGCGCTCTCTCCATACAAACGTAGTCGACTGTTTTCTGCCTGAATACTGACAGTAGAGCAAATATTTTTGTTGCATAAAACTTATAACTACCATGACCATGCACCTATGTTTTTTTTCTTTTTTAAATCTTAATTTCTATGATATTTAAAGAATGAAAAAAGCCAAGACAAATTGGCATAGTCATGGCAGTTATAGATTTTAGGCAACAAAATATTTGTGCTAGTGTCAGTATCCAGGAAGGAAACAGTCGACTACGTTTGTATGGAGAGAGCGCCGGTACCCTTTCACTTTAAATCGTTTTTAGAGAAACATTTGGTAATTTATACATCCGATTAATATCGAACGAATGGAATATTTGTTAGGTTTTTTAATCAAAACTATCGTCACACTTGAATTGATTCTTTGACTATTGTGTGTTTGAATGAACTAAATTACGTTAATCCTTTTACTAGTCAGTTCTTTGAAATTCGGAAGCTGGATTGGAGGGCCTTTTGAGAGGCGACGCGTTTGTAATTCTTATAATTGGTCGCTTTTATTCAAGTCGCGACCGGAAAGGAGACCCACGTCAGGGTATCTCGCTCATAAAAGGATTTGTTACGCCAAAATAAAGTGAGAATATTTATGCGAAGTTATAATGGTCCATTCTCCTCTACAGACAGTGCGTCGCCAACGTAAGGGAACAACATTCCAAGTTTGGATTTGTTTTTTTGCGCTCGTTGGAGGTCTTTTATCTGGATGTGCCATCGTTTTTAACCCTTGAACGAACCCTCGGTTTCACCCGCGTAAGTCCCGATCCCGTGAGAATATCGGGATAAAAAGTATCCTATGTGTTAATCTAGGTCTCCAGCTATCTAAATACCAAATTTCACAAACTTTCACATTTATAATATTAGTAGGATATGCGAATCCATGGATATTGAACATGACTTTAATTGCTCTTTTTGAAATATGCCTTAAAAAATATGGTCGGCTTGACCTTTGAGCATGATCACAAAAAACCCATGAGTTTCTTATGTCTTTTTCTCTTTTCAAATATACCTTCAAAAATATTGTTGTCTTAACCGTTGAGCATGATCACAAAAAAAAATAAGAACCCCATGAGTTTCTTGTGTCTTCTTCTCAATGATGGGCGCGTTCCGAAGAAACATATCCTTACTTAGATTTTAAGGCGATTCAATATGATCTCATGCAAATGATTTCAACAGATTTTTTTTCACTCTGACCCTATGCTTTGACCCTACGCGACGTAGCATCGATGGCATAAACTGATTTAAACACAGTTTTTTTTACGTTAATTTTAATTTTCAAACACTTTCAAACACGGAAGAATTCAGTATTAATTCTTTATCTATACATATAATAAATCTGTAGACATCAAAAAATCTGTAATTGTAAGATATCCAGAAAAAAAATACACAGGTCGTCTTTAAATCTTTAGCTGAACACGATAGGGTGGTTTTTAGAATTTTTGTCTGTTTGTCTGTTTGTCTGTTTGTCTGTTTGTCTGTTTGTCTGTCTGTTTGTTTGTTTGAACCAGGTAATCTCATAAACTACAGAACAGATTTCGACAAGGTCCACACAAATATGTTCAGGAAATATCAGATTAACATTTAGGGTATGTTTCAATTTGAGTTTAATACAATAATTAAGATATTTGATAAAAAAACATTTAAAAAATGTGAAATCGAAACATTTTTCCGTGGTAAAACGTAATCGAACGTCAGAAGGGAACAGTACCCTTACCACGGGTTTTTTACGTATTCGATTAAACATAATATATTGAATATTTACTATGAAACTTCCTAAAAATCAACTTACTAGGTCCACCCGTCTCTGAGAATATCGGTAGTGACACACTGACAGACAAACGGACAAGAGAGTGATCGAAAAAGTGTTTCTTTTTTTCGAGTTCTTCAAAAAGTCATGGTAGGGCTGCAGTACATGCCTCCGCTCAAGATGACAGCTGTCATAAAACCAAATAGTTTGCATTTAATACTACCTACGTGAAACTGAAAATGAGGTTAGTACAAAGAGGTACTACTACATAATATTACCGATCTCCTTTACCGAAGACCTCCGATGGTACACTTCTATCGCGCTTTTCTCCTGCTATAGTTTGAATTATGAGTTCAAGTAGCGGAAACCTTAAATAGTAAAAACAAAAAAAGAATTTTCCAAATCGCTCCAAGAGTTTACGAGTAATCAGCGAGCATACATAAATAATAAATATATACGTGACGAATTGAGAACCTCCTCCTTTTTTGATGTCGGTTAAAAAATATACAGGTAGTTATTTGTAAAAATCATTTTTTTCTGTAGGCCTGCCAGCTACCTAATAAAAAAACTGGGTATTTTGGTCAAGAATTTAGAAAATTGGAAAAGGGGTCCGGACATTCAGTATGGTAGCGTGGTTATATGTTATGTTATGTTTTTTGCGCTGTGATTTTAGACCCGATGAATAAATAATACCCAACGCTTTATAGGTTTTGTTTGATGGCATTATTTGTCATTTTCGATAGGTATGGGACTCAAAGTGAACCGCAAACTTTTAGGTTATCATTTTTCTTTAAATATTCCATTTCCGAAACGTCTCGCTTTAGAAGTTGAATGTCCTTTTGTAGTTTGGCATAAAGGTTTTGGAATAATCGGTTTTGACATAAAAACCTAAACTAGGCATAACATAATTTTACACAATTATTTTTGGCATAAAGTCACCGCGCACTCTTAGAAAATCAAGGAACATCACGTTTCTTCAAAAACCCTGTATCGAAAACGCTTTAGAGGGTTGGTGTTTTTATTATTTGTTTTTTTTTTCGATGCCCTCTATCGATAGGTATGAGTCTCAAAGAGCACCGTGCACTTTTGTGAAATCATAGGACATCACGTTCCTTCAAATACCCCGTTTCCGAGATGCTTTAGATGTTTGGTGTGAAAACATTTTTTGTTCAACGTAATGCCTGCTATCAATATGTAAGGATCTCAATGTGCATCGCGTTATTTTAAGTATTAGTATTTGTTCTGTCCAATGGCCTTTCTTTTTAATCATTAATATTATTATTTGATAATAAAAACAATGTAAAATATTATTTGCACCAAAATAGATTATTATTTGCATGATGTTGGTGTTATAAATACTATAATAACCTCTTATATTATTAATTGAAGAATATGAATCGAGACACAAAGGTAGTTGATAATTATTTTTTCTTTAATTTACAAAAATCTAAAGATAACTAGGAAGACAAAGAACGTTGAAAGTTTTGTGCGAATAGAAATTGGACTTACTTTCACCTTATCATATTGTTGTGTATTATGTTTTATTTGTGAAAAATTAACAAAAATAGTACATTGTTACCCAAGGTGTGAAAGTCACTCATTGAGTCCCGAGACGGAGTTTGGCGCCCGAGCGTAGTGAGGGCGCTAATAGTTCGAGGGACTAAATGAGTGACTTTAACACCTTGGGTAAACAAAACAAACCCGAGGTAAACACTGTGCTTTTCATTACGAATAAACATAAAATTCTTCCTAATAACGAGAGTGAATGAGAGACTCCATACTACCTGATCCTCTTACAAGGTTGGGACCAAAGAGGTTATAGATTATGTAGATTTTTTTGTTTTTGCTGTTTGTTTTCAATATGTTTTCAATACTCAAATACGTCGGTACTTACCGAAGTGTTTTTTATTAATAAGTTTATCCAACACTGAGTAATGACGCGAAGTCCGTAGATTTAAATTACAGTTTTTGTAACACGGTTTGTCTAGAAAATGTTATTTACACAAAATACACAATCATAAATGAAAAACCAGATTAAACTTAACACAAAAACATAATAAAATAACAAAAGATAATACTAATTAAAATCATTCAAAATGCAAGCATTTCCTGCCAGTATTTTTTTACTCAAGGAACAACACTGACCGCACGGTCGCATAAAGCCACATCTGCAACATCTTGACAGGGCGCCGGCAGAGGCGCAGCATGGTCATACGTCGCTTTGACCATTTTCACCTTTACATTTGTTTTATTAAATAAGATATCTTGAACTAAATGTAATCTACCTGAATTCGATTACTAAGAAAAAACCTATTATGTACTCTTTGTCAGTACTCTGGCAGTATGGATGAGCCGTGCGAAGCCATAATTTGACATGACAGCTGTCAGTGAAAGCGATTTTCCCTAGGGCTGAAAGTTTTTCTTTCTACACGCTCTTCAGGCATCTTTAGTCCTACTTTCGGAGTATGAGTAAGTAAAGTGCCTTCGCCAAATCAATTAAAAATATAGTTTAAAAACAATGTAACTACCTATTTTGTTTTATAACTTACACCGAATGATAAATTGTATCTATGCCGAAAAATGCTAGGTATTTTATATAACCCAAAACCACATCGCAAACGAAGTCGCGGGCAACAGCTAGTTATATTATAAAGTAGAATAAAGTAGTTATTTAAGTATCTACGCGACTTAACATTGGTGGCATAAACTGATTTAAACACAGTTTTTTTACGTTAATTTCAATTTTCACACACTAGTTCAAATTATAGGAAACACGGAAGAATTCAGTATTAATTTTTCATTATTTTAAAAAGTAGAATAAGTTAGATAATTAAGTAACCACATGACTTAGCATCGATATGGCTTTTTTATCCGTTGATTTTAAGTTTCAAATACTAATTCAAATTAACACGGAAGAAATCAAAGTTAAATCTTCACTATATTACAAAGTAGAATAAAATAGGTATTTACCTACTAAAGATTGTGCAATCGATACCTTCAGATTATGTTCTAGGTATAGGAGTATAGGGCGATCCTTATTTGTTTAACAATATCTTATCTAATATGCAATTATTAAACGTATTATAGTTACAACTAGACTTAGGTAATGTCCATAAGCTATTGTCTGTCTGTACCTACTCACATACATATTTATCCAACTTCAAAAAAGGAGGATTTTTTCAATTCTTATATTATTATGTTAGTATGTTCACTGATCACTCGAAGACGGTTCAACCGATTGCGATGATTCTTTTTTTTTAGTTCTTTATACAGGGTAATTGGTAACTATATAAGAAAACGGTTAAAGGCTACTTCTGTGTACCTTAACAATAATCTAAGACTTTAGGAAATTCGAACATTTTTAGGAATTTATTGTGGTTATGATTTATTTATAAATAAGGTATTTTTTCAAAATAAAGGTCATTCAAATTTTTGTACTCCAAAGTAAGTATAATCTTAAGGTTAATGACCTCTCCGTGTTAGTAAGTAACAACTGATTTACAGGTGAACATAACCTTTTTTGAAAAATATTCTAATTACTAAAAGTTCTAAATCAAAAGTTTATTGGTAAGGTGCACAGAAGTAGAACTTAACGGATTTCTTAAATAATTACCATTAACCTTATAGAAGCGGGAGAATAGGTACCATAATGGCTAAAGTCTATTAAACCTCAAATAAATCACATTAAAATAAGAAAACTGAAAGGCATTTATAAGGATGCTCCAAAACCAATCTTAGCCTAACGACTCTCTATTGAAATTTTATAAATGGGCATCAAACAGATCGTTAGAGCGAAGCTACTGTTTGTTACTTATTTAAAAAAATAAAGGTATGAAATAGTAGCAAGTAATGTGTTCCTCCAACATCTATCAGAGTTTGAACTGTCCATATTAAAGGGGAAATTGAATTACCCCAGGGGGTCTCTAATTCACTGTCCGCTGACAAAGGTATGTGCTGGACATCGAACGGAATAAAAACTTTGCCATCCCCTTAAGAGGAAAGGGTACCGGGCGCTCTCTCCATACAAACGTAGTCGACTGTTTTCTGCCTGAATACTGACAGTAGAGCAAATATTTTTGTTGCATAAAACTTATAACTACCATGACCATGCACCTATGTTTTTTTTCTTTTTTAAATCTTAATTTCTATGATATTTAAAGAATGAAAAAAGCCAAGACAAATTGGCATAGTCATGGCAGTTATAGATTTTAGGCAACAAAATATTTGTGCTAGTGTCAGTATCCAGGAAGGAAACAGTCGACTACGTTTGTATGGAGAGAGCGCCGGTACCCTTTCACTTTAAATCGTTTTTAGAGAAACATTTGGTAATTTATACATCCGATTAATATCGAACGAATGGAATATTTGTTAGGTTTTTTAATCAAAACTATCGTCACACTTGAATTGATTCTTTGACTATTGTGTGTTTGAATGAACTAAATTACGTTAATCCTTTTACTAGTCAGTTCTTTGAAATTCGGAAGCTGGATTGGAGGGCCTTTTGAGAGGCGACGCGTTTGTAATTCTTATAATTGGTCGCTTTTATTCAAGTCGCGACCGGAAAGGAGACCCACGTCAGGGTATCTCGCTCATAAAAGGATTTGTTACGCCAAAATAAAGTGAGAATATTTATGCGAAGTTATAATGGTCCATTCTCCTCTACAGACAGTGCGTCGCCAACGTAAGGGAACAACATTCCAAGTTTGGATTTGTTTTTTTGCGCTCGTTGGAGGTCTTTGTGTAATAATAAGTTGGAACTTGGATTAAAAAAGTTGTCAATGAGCGTGCAGGCAATAAGTTCCAATTCATCTATACGTAAGTACGCTTATTATAGTACCTAACTTTACCTATTCCGTTATCTTTTACATTTATTGTTCGCTAAACAATACCAGTTCGATGATAATAAATAGAAATTGATTGTATCTTGAAGTACCTTCTTTAATAACATTTGAGATAAAAGACAATATTGATAATTTAATATCTGTGTATTTGTATTGTTTGATAATATTATCGCAATTATTGGTAATTGTCATAATGCCTACACTGATTATAGAAAATTAGCTACCTAACTACTCATAAACAGATACTGTACTTACCCGGGTGAAGTTTACGTATTAAATTCGAGGTGAAGTAAATTTAGTTCCACACAAAGCAACAATAAAATGTTAAGGCGCTCTTCCAGTACCGTGTGTAGGTTTTCACATTACCTTAGCCCGCGCTCTCAAAGACGTAGCGTGCTGCGTGCTGTTATATTTGATCGATATCCAAAACATTTTAACATTATTATCCACAAATATAGTTCCTAGAGGTCAAAACCTATCATTTGATTCATTTTTAGAAACAAACGTTAACTATTTATGAATAAAACCTGATAAAAGATCTAATAATTCTCTGTTTTCTAACATTTTTTTTTATCGAACGAACTTGTTCATATCATTTTTTCAACCACAATAAACAAAAATATGGTTATTAAACTACAATATCCATTTATATCCAAATAACAAAAAAAGAGTATTTGATTACTTAGAGTTGCTTAAAACAAAGGTCGATTTTGGTAATTTTATTAGCACCTGGCCTTAAAGCTACATAATCTATTCGGTTAAATAGACTGGGCGATAGCAACCACATTCTGAATTACAATTTTACACTATTCTCCAGAGGCGTTCATTCACGCTATGGGTTATTTCTAGTAAATCGCACACCAATAGCGAATTTTAGCTATTGATGTGTGATTTGTGTTTTCACATGTGTGTTTGTGTTTAAATTTCGTTTTATACAGTTTTATGCAACGGTGCAGAAGCGTAAAATTGATTCCGAGTTTGGGTATCGAAATGCGGAAAGACCTCTATTAATATCCATTCATGGATGGTGACCATTTATAAAAAATACAACTTACGCACTACGGGCAGGTAGGTAGCTGGTATTTATGAATAATAATAATAATAATAAATATGTTTATTGAGTTCTCCACAATAAAAATAACAACCGTATAAGATACTTAATAGTAATATATAAGACATATCTATTGCTTGGTAAGCTTGGTATGGTTATTGCGGAGACTGGAGCCTGCACTAAAGTTTTATAAAAAACCTGTTTTACAGGTCTCCAGGCCCTCACCTTAAAGATTTAGGTCGCGCAATATTCATATATACAACTAAAGTAATTCAGCAAGTTTTTTGAGTTATACAAATCGTTTAGAAAAAGGTGGTACAATTTATATTGAGCCGTGTAATCTGTGTATGTTGTAGTAGGTGTTACGTATGATTATAATTGTTGTGTAGGAGTGTAGAATAATATATCGTATATCATGTTAGTAGGGAAGGTAATAAATGTAGTTGTTGACATAATAATATAGGCACATATTTATGTATTTGTAGGAGTGTGAAATAGGAAAATAATAGAGAACATAAAAAAGACCTAGGAGATGACCAATAACAATTTCTCAGTGTCATCGTAGTCAAATTTTTGTATCCACTTACTAGTTTTGTGTTTGCATTCATAACGAGTCAAGGTATATATAGACAGATTTTTATTGATATTGTTATACAAGTGTGGACCAAGGAAACAGAAGAATGAATTTAGCAATTCATAGTTTTTGTTTACTTAACGTGTTCTTGCTTATTAAATTGACTTTCTACATTACTATGATCAGTTGGAATAATCGTGGAAGAACTTATGTAGTTACGGAGCATTGTACTTAGCTATTAATTACGTAAAATTTTAAATACATATTTTGGCACCTTTATGAAGTAAAATTTTAAACATCTCCATAACGATTCCATACTTAGCGTCAAAATTAAGGTATAAATCACAATCCCAATGAAATCAATTATAATGCACAACCTATTACTGACCAACCTACCTACTTACCTTACCGTACCTTCTTAAGGTGAAAGGGTACCGGCGCTCTCACCATACAAACGTAGTCGACTGTTTCCTCCCTGGATAATGACACTAGCACAAATATTTTTGTTGCATAAAACCTATAACTGCCATGACTATGCCCCTATGTCTTGATGGTTCATTTTCTAATTATCATAGAAATTAAGATTTTAAAAACAAAAAAAACATAGGGTCATGGCAGATATAAGTTTTATGCAACAAAAATATTTGCTCTAGTGTCATTATCCAGGGAGGAAACAGTCGACTACGTTTGTATGCAGAGGGAGCGCCCGGTACCGTTTCCATCAAATCATGATTTGTGATTTAATAACTAACACAAAACAAATGAAAGTTAATGACCGCAACGAAGAAAGTTTGTTTAATGTTAACTTCAACTACAAGTGTCATTCAGTCTCCTCTTTAAAAGAGTGTCGCACTTTAAATCTAAAAACCGGACACTTTATGCTTTAGAGTGAATTTCAATAGACAACCATTTAACTTTGGAAGTGTTTTACTGCCAGCAAAAAAAAAAGAGTACAATCCGGATGCGAATGCTTCTAAACTCGGTTTCCCACGGCTGGACAGTTATTTAGATACAATAGTTTTATGAAGTGACAATTTCGGCACTTGTTTGTTTCTTGCGTTTTTGTTTAAACAAAGCGCCATGTGCGCAGGGATGATTGTTTTCTGTAACAATTTGGGTAACAGATGTTGTTCATTCATTATTTAGTGAGCAAACAAGTCATAGACAAATACTTAGTCGAGTAGATAATTATGAGCCCCTTAGGATATTAGCTATGATACTTGTTCGTTATACTTAGTATATTTTGTTTTAAAGAAAAGACTTGTTAAAATAATAAATATTAACAAAATATTTGTGTTTATGGCGGCAAATTTTTTTGAATAATACAGTTTATATAATACCATTTGCTTCAAGTCTTTTTAAAATTCGAACTGTTTTGCTGGTTTAGAAACTCTTTGATGGTACCTATCTTTTTTATACATCAAATCTTAATACGAATTTAACTTATCGGGATAACTTTACAGCACTAGTGCGTTAAGTAAAACGCATGCGTGCGTAATACGTTGGATTATGAGCCTAAAAAGACTTGAATAAGACTTTATAAGCAACTGTGATAAAAAAAATAGTTGTTCCATTGCTTCTCTACCTATAATCTGATCAAATAGTTTTCAGCATCTGCTACAAATCCTGAAATCTCGTAAAGTATAGTATATTATTATACCTATAATAATTTTTAAAGTAAAATATTCATATTGGTCAATTATTTAAGTGATTGTATTGCAGGAACGGATGTCCGGAAGTGTCCGAGCGACTGCAGTGTTCTGTTTACACAGATTGAAGCCGCTGAATCAATGGAGGCATAAGATGCGACCACCCATCGAGTGTTGTGTGGAGTACGGACACTTATTGCGGTCAAGCTGGACGAAAGTACTAAATAGTGAGGAATATATTGTATAAAAATTCTCTTCTACATACATATAACTGAATCACAATGGGCATTATACATAGAGGCTAGATAGAAAAGAAAATTGGAAAAATTTTGAACTTCCTTGTTTTTTTAAGTCGGTAAAAACTAGAGCGAAATTCAGAAGAAGAACGATAAAGTACCTAGTGAACCTGGTGTATGCGCGATGTCTATGTGAGCATTAGAGAGTGGGTGCCATGGATTAGACACTTATGAATATATTCATGAGACTTTATGTATTTAACAAGGGATTAAGAGATATCAGAATACCTACAGACACTTTGCTGATCTGCCAATGGTCACGTATCCGGTAATTCTGGCCAAGTATAAATGTCAATTTTATTTATCTATTTGCGTACGAAAAACTGATAAACATACCGTGTATTGGCAGGGAAAAATATAATTAATTCTAATTGAACAGTATACGTTCCGTTAGCAATGACGTGTCGCGACGGACGTGAGCGTGCCAACATTTCTTCGACCTTTGCTTTATAACGTTGTTCCACATTTTTGACGGTCAAACTTTATTTGCTCATTTTCATCGTTAGGAATGTCAGAAGTAACGATACCTCTGTAACCAACTAGCCTCAATCCACGAGACTGCTTCATTGTATTGTTGCCAAAATTATAAAAGCGATGATCTTATTACGATTGTTTCGTTTAAATTAGAATTATAAAGATTTATCTAAAAAAAACTAGCTGTGCCCCGTGGTTTGACCCGCGTAGTAATTTTCTGCGTGACTTTTTTAATTTTTTCTTTCATAAGAACCTTCTATTGACAAAAGAAAACACAACAAAAAAATCGTAGTCTGTAAAGTCGGTTTACGGACGATAATTTTACGTGATAACGTCATAAGAAAAAAATGAAAAATTGAGTTTCTTTTTGTGTTTCTTTTTTTTTCATTATCATCACGAGTGACGAATAGAAGACTTATCTTCTATTCGTCACTCGTCACCATAGCACAAGCCAAAATGAGCGATATTATTATTAAACAATATAGAACAAACACGAGACGCGTGACGTTTACCATGACCACCACATGAAAGTGTCTGTTACACGGTTCAGACACTTTTTGGTGAATGCAGCAGGAATTCCTTTAATTTATTAAACTTTATCACGTCAAAAGAATTAGGGAAATCGGTTGAGCTGTTCTCGAGATTTGCGCTTAGCAACCCATTCAGCGATTCATATTATATTATAGATGTTTTAACTTCATCGCCGCCGTACAGTAAGAATTACAACTTTGTGTCCATTTATCAGGGAACCTTTAATTCCAGTCCACATTTACCTATTGTGGCCGGGCGTTATTCTGTAAACGGTTCTCATTATAACACTACACTTTGTATAAAAATATGAGTTGGAGTATAAAGGTAAACATTGATTTTTTTTATCGCCCTGAGAGAATACATGTTTGGGCCTTCACTGACAGAGGCACAATGGGACAATGAGGGATGATCTTGAATGGACGACCGCACACTCGGAGTAGGAGCGCTTACATATATTTCTGTCAAATAATTACATGTAGAAAGCAATTCCACAAATGATAAAGGAAATTTGCAAGTAAACCATGCAAGTTTGAAGTTATATGTATTTTGTATATAGGTTAATTAGTCGTGCTACGAAATACTACGAAAGCTTGCCTCAAATAATATTACAACGAAAACAATCCCAATAACTATGTAGAGTGTCTATATACGAGCACAAATTATAACAAGCACAAATTAATAATCAACACTCAATACATATAGTCCATTAGTCATTTTAGATCAGTTTTTTGTTTCATTTTTAGGGTTCCGTACCAAAAGGAAAAAAAAGGGGCCATATTATTAAAACTTCACTGTTTATCCGTCCATCTGTCTGACCATTACCAGGCTGTATCCCATGAACCGTGATAGCTAGACAGTAGAATTTTTCACACATTTTGTATTACTGTTGCCGCTATTAGAACAAATACTAAAAGCATAAAAAAAATAAGTGGGACTCTCATACAACATGGTAAGGAACCCTTCGTGCGAAAGTCCAACTCGCACTTGGCAGGTTTTTATTTAAATTTTTTTTAAATATTCTTCGCCAGGTGTGATAAACCTCTATATTACATTTTTAGACAAGCAATAGCTGCGGTAACGTATGACATGATCACACCCACTCTGCGGTGATGCGTTCTCCGCCCATCAGAAACTCTGTTCAAAGCAAACTTTCAATAAAACCAACACTATTGTACTTTACTGATAAATTACGCTATTTTTATATTAAAAGATCAAAGAAATCTATTGTGATGGAAGAGTTCTAAAAAAAATTAATTGAAATAATAGTGTTAATAATATAAAAGTAAGTAGGTACATTTTCCTTTTAATTTTCTAAATGAATTCAATTAATTAAGCCGTTGCATTGTTCATCACAATTGGATCGTTGCTTATTACAAACAACTAAAAAAAAATGGTTGTCCATAAAGTCGGTTTTCGGACGATAATTTTACGTGATAACGTCCTAAGAAAAAGAATCCAATATTACCGTGACACTTTTTTGTGAATGCATGTGTTCCATCAATTTATTAGACTACAAATTAAATAGGTCAATAAATATATTGCAAATGGGTAGCCTAAAAAAATTCAGTCCAGTTAAGTATATAATTTGATATAAAATACTTTTCATTAATTAAACAGTTCGATGAAGGTTATTCTTAAAGCGATCCTGTACTATATAGGGAGTATGGAAAGATTATTTGACTAAGTAAGTAAATGAAGGCATGGGACACAATTTTTTAATTTCCCAGTCTCACCTAGGTATTTACTTAATATATTTCTTCAGGTTTCTACTTCCGGGTGAAAAGTGTTTATTTGCTCGACGCCATTGCTCGCCGAAGCGAGACAGCTATATTCATACAGGCACTTACTTCCTAACAAGAACAAAAGATTGTCGTCTCTATTACCTACCGAAGGAATCACGCTGCTTCAGCGTAGAATACGCGAAAATAATAGACAAACAACTTGCAAATACTCGAATAACTAGGAAACCCATAATAATTGGGCACATGAAAATATAAATGTGTTTTCAGCCTACCTGACAACTGCTTATTTTTATTTTGCTGTAACTGAAAAACATAAAACTTTGCCAGTTAGAGTTTGTTTGTTTGTTTTAACGCGCTAATCTCAGGAACTACTGGTTCGAATTAAAAAATGCTTTTTGTTTTGGATAGTCCATTTGTCGAGGAAGGCTATAATTATATAGGCTATTTTATATTTAGATATTTCCACGGGAGCGCTAGTTACTTATAATTTTGCAGTCGCTTTTTCAAGCCCTTTATTTTGAAAACCTACTCGATTCTTGAGTTTCGTTAGGCAGTCAGGTAAAATAACCAGTTTTTTTGGTCACTGTCATTGCTTAATTGTATTGTTAATTCTGTGGCAATGTGATTCAAAAGAGAACTATTTACAGATATTAGTTATTCTACACATTTCTAATATACTACACCGAGCGATCTTATAAACCCCTGAAAATCCGTCTCGAGTAAATTGAAATTGGAAAGAGACAGAAGAACATATCTGTGTAATGTTTGAGTACAAGTGTGAAAGGAATAGGGAATAGGAGTGAGAGCTCAATAACGAGGCAGCCAAGGGTTGGCTGTTTCTCTTACAGGCTTGGATACTTTGTGAGAAGCAATATGTGAAGATTTATGTACCTCCTGCCATGTACTGGGAATACTTATAAGGAGCGTTATGACGTAACTTGTTTCCATTGTTCTCGTTTCTAATATACGAGGAGGTAACTACTGCTAAGGTGATGGGGTAAGATTCGCTTATAATAGAATAAATAGTACTGTACATAAGAATTCTAATACCTACCTAGTTATGAAATTGTTTTTAAGAAGAAAGGGTACTTACATGGCTCTTTCTCCATACAAACGTAGTCGATTGTTTCCTCTCTGGAAAATGACACTAACACAAATATTTTTGTTGCATAAAACCTATAACTGCCATTACTTTTTGATTAAATAAAATACTTTATTTATTTCTTTTTACTTTATTAATCTTTTTTCGGTTTGGCTTCTAACTCGTCGTTGCTTCCCATCAGGTGAGAGCTGAAGTTCGAGCCTATTCAGTGTAAAAAAACGTTCCTACTTACTAATTTATGTTAGGAGTTTATTAATTTATTAAAGTTCATTGTAAACAAACAACATTTTCTATTACAAATTCAATAATAGCGTTAGAACAGTAGAGATCACGTTCGAATTAGACAGCTGAAGACAATGGGGCGTCTCACTAAGTAATCACGATTGATCGACTACTTTATTGCATTGCAAATACAGAAGGAGATGCTATAGGTATTTACTTATTTATTTACTATATGCACATTGTGTAGTTTTCATCTGACGTATATTAACTAACTAGCTGCGCCCCGCGGTTTCACCCGCATATGTCCCGATCTGCAATATCAAAATAAAAAGTAGCCTATAGCCTTCCTCGATAAATGGACTATCCAACACATAATTTTTCAATTCGAACCATTAGTTCCTGAGATTAGCGCGTTCAAACAAACAAACAAACAAACTTTACAGCTTTATAATATTATATAGCATAGATTTATAATTACCCATGTTAGTTTGTTTTTTTTTCATTGATAATTTCGTCGATGACCTCCTCTGAAAATAGAGCTTTCCAGTATTGAAAATTGAGACATGACAAATTAAAAAAAAAACATTTATTCACTAGCTGCGTAAGTCCCGATCCCGTGGCAATATCGGGGTAAAAAGTAGATTCAATTCAAACCGAGCAAAGTTTCACATTTATAATATTAGTGGGATGTTTTACTGCTTGTTCTAAGGCTTAATTTTTTCCTGCTTAGGAAGGACAGATTTTTTTACTCAAAATAAGCTCATATTTGACCTCATCTCATCTGATGGGAAACGAGGATGAGGTCGAGGATGTAGCATGCTCACTAATTCTTCTAGACTTTAAACCTTTTAAGGTTGTAATTTTGGAATAGCGACGCACTCGAGCAAAGGCACTCGAGCAAAGAGTTTCACTTAGCAGTGCGCATTTTTCTTTGCATGTTCTTTGCTTCCTTTATCAATAAAGTACATAAATATGTTTTGTACGTGTTTCGTACGTAGGTAGGTACTCTTTTAAACGGATGTAGCGTATCATGTGCGTCATTTAATGCTGCTGAAAAACAATTTTAAAAATTATCTATTAGATCATGGAACAACCAGCAAGTTGATGTTTCATAAATCGAATTGTGACTAAAAATTTGGCATCAACAACATAATATAATCTCCGTAATATATTACATCCGATTTGAATATTCAATCTCAAATAATATTCGTTCCGCAAACAAGCGTATCCGATGCGATCCCTCCCACTTAATCTCGGAGTATCGCTAACAAATTTAATATTTACTCACACTGACTTATCCTTATACATCGTTGACAATATTAAAACCGCCAGTACATTTGATTGTTGTTCGGCACCACCCCTGCCTTTTTGGGGATGGTGGTTGTCATAAGATGTAAACTGAACTCATCATTATCCGAGCGATGTTCCCGGTTGCATCCCTCTCGGGAGCCCGAGGTCCGCTTTTCTGCTTTTACGCCTCCCCTTCGCACGATCTTATGAAAAGACAATATTCGAATTTTAAAATACACTTTTAAATCGATGGACGGTGCTGAGTTCTAATTCCAGATTCAAACAACTATTTTATATTCTTCTTTATTGGCTTTTCAGGGAAGGCAAACGGTTAATTACTAGCCGATACAGTCTTGTTACACAAGTGTTACCTTCGTCGAATTTTACTGGCCATTGACATCCTGTAGTAAACTGGGTCTGCCGTCTTTCGAGACATCTGAAGTTAGTCTTAATTTTTAGTATGTCAAGGAAGTTCTGGGTAATATTAAGTAAATATCTATAGGAATATGAAATTCTAGATAATACCAACAACGAATGGATCGAATAACGAAAATTTTACCATCGAATTTTTTTACCTACTATAAAACCTACGTGATACGTTTTTAGCTAACCGAGTTGAAGACCCGGCACTATAATAGTTTGAAGACACGGACTAGAAATTGATCTCTTTATTTCAAACATCTTCTTGGTTTTTACAACTGTGACGCCAATATTATTTTCGCTACCTCCTATTTCTTGTCCCAAACATTTCTATTAGCAACTTAGCACCCCAATATGCAAGTCCATGCACGGATTTGCAAGTAATCCAAGCTTCATGCTTACTGCACTTTGATAGCTTGTACTGTGTTACTTTATTAAATTGTTACGGCTTATTATTATAAATTAATCATCAGAAAGCAAGTAGGTGAGCAAATATTTGTGCAGGTTCGTGGAATGAAAATTGATTATGATTTTCTATAGACGTAAATGGATCAAAAAGTTTAAAATAAATTATTTCTTAAGTCTAGGGTGAAATAATTTATTTTTACCAATAAAGGTAGGTACTCCTACTTTTATGTAAGAAAGAAACAAGTTTATTTGGGACTAAAAGTAAATTTTACCATAAAAGAAATAAAAATATATATATTTGTGGTTACAAAAAAGAATACGCCTCATCTTAACGCTCATTTTCAGTCGTATTTCACTGTATACTCGTGTATGTAGACTATCAATAGTTCTATACTTAATATTATAAAAAGGAAAGATTTTTTTGCTTTTTTTTTGTAACGAAACTACTGGACCGATTTTGTTGAAACTTGGTATGAGGATACATTGATTCATTGGAAATGCATAGGTTACGTTTTATCCCGTTATTCCCGCGGGATCGGGAGTTACGTGGGTGAAACCGCGGAGCGCAGCTAGTGCTATATTAAAAACAGCGGTATGTACAATATATGATGTTTGTTCTGATTTATACCTACATATTTTATATGTATACAAGCTGTCCCGGTAAACGTTATTTTGCAGTATAAATAAATAACCTAGATACCGACTGCAGCACCATCTGCCGGGCTGATTTGTGAATCTAAACCATCCAGGGCGTCACCCAAACGCATACAAAAAAAACATTCAAAACGGTCCAGCCGTTTAGGAGGAGTTCAATGACATGAATTATATAATATAAAGTAAATATATGTATGCGTATTAAGTTATCCTTAAGTATTCATCCATCAAGGCGGAATAATCCCTTGAACCAGAGCCAGTTGTTTTCAAAGTTCAAACTGATTTAAAACTAAACAGGTCTAGCCCTCTATGGCGACAATGACTGTCTAATTAAGCGAATAAAGGGAGTCACCCTGACAATGTAAAGCTGGTGTGATGGATCCATTTAATATCGTGCTCTGATACCTCTGGCCAGAGATAACCACCCACCATTTGATTTAAATTTTATTTAACTAGAACCCTTTAGTGTTGACAGACTGATTAATAAATTGGTTTTTGCTTGCCTATTGCGGTTTAATTTATTTTAGTGATTTTTGAACGTATTGAATTACTAATAAGTAAGTTAATTTTTATGAATCACTAACAAGATCTTGAAACTAACTTAATTTAACTTGTTATTGTTGTGTGAATAATAAGTATATAATATGTATTTACAAAAAAAAAGTATGTATGTATTCTATCCGTTATCTTGCACCCATAACACAAGCCTAGTTGCTTAGCTTGGGGCTAGATTGCACAGATGGCGCTGTGTAAAATTTTGTGCAATATTTATGTATTTATTTATACCTATATTATATATATATTACCTATATATTTATGTATTTATTTTATCTATACCAATATTATAAAGTTTGAACGCGCTACTCGTATTTGCAGGAACTACCTACTGGTTCGAATTGAAAAATTCTTATTGTGTTGGATAAGTCCATTTATCGAGGAAGGCTATAGGCTACTTATCATTTTAATATTCCCACGGGATCAAGCCTTACGAGGGTGAAACCGCGGAGCGCAGCTAGTTAAAAATATTCATTTAAACAAACACATCACAACATAGGAACCGGAGCTTCATTTTTGAATAACAGGAAACCATTGCAAGTAGTAATCTCTACAAAGGCAACATCAACGTAAGGTGAAAACACAACATGAAAAGCTAATAAAGGGTAGTCTTCTGAAATCTGATGTCCGATCAAAACAGTTCGGGCGCATTAAGTAAGATGTAACGGCAGGGGTCGAAGGGTGAGGCCGAGGGTTCCGCAGGATATTGCCTAATCATTCCCGCCTTCACACCCTACTAACTGCCAGTTGTTTTAACATTCATCGCGTTTTATATAGCACCCCGCCACCTTGCCCCGGCTCGTTCAGTCGATTCCCTATTGTTAAAATCAAATGTTTACAATATTACGGTCTAGGATTTTAAAACTTTAACATAACTTAAAGTAATCTTTGTAATCTTTGTTCCAGTCTACATTAATTATAATTTCTTGTTGACGAGTAATTATAACGTCAACATCTTGCATTCAATATTCAAATAAAATAACTTACTGTTATTTATACGGTAAAATATACAGCCAAAGACGTTCTTAATATTTTTACGTAATTGGATTGCCAGGTTAATAATGCGGAAAACAATCCCAAATTCCGTAAAGCTGCAGCATTGCGTTGTGAACTCCGGCCCGCGTTCACGGGTTATTAATCCTGATAAAGCACTGCCCGATTCAGTCGAAAGGGTTACTGACAACGGACTCCTAAAATATTGTGACATTTTGTTACAATAAATATTTTTCTCTATACATACGAAACATTGACTAATTTATTTGATGTTCTTCAAATATGCCTTCAGCAAATTTTCTATTGCAAATACAATTTAAATTATAAATGTCCTCGTTTGGTATAAATGTTCAGCAAATATCGTAGTATTGTGCAATAACGGACCTAATACGATCGGAAGGAAAGGTAAGTATAGAGAATGTCACCGAAACTCGTACATCATTCGTTCAATGAGGGTGCAACAATCGAACAACAAGCCATTGAGTCTTCTTCTCATTGTGTGACGTAATTTTATCAAAAATATAGGAGACGACAATAGGACGCGCCGACAAAAGTCGGAAGAGCGGATGCGATTCGCGTCGTCTCGTCGCCGACAAATGTAGCTAGTAGGTTTTTTTACGCAATCTCTGTGACACAAAGAACGGTCATTTGTCGCGAGGGGATGTTTCCACCCACAAGTCAGCGGTATTGCCTCATCGTTCATCATGGACAATCACCACAATCGGAAACGACTTCACGAACATCGGAACTTTTGAGACACTTGTAACGTAGTAAAAAGCTGCCATTGATTTTAGTAGCTTGATCTGTACACACAGGTGTGCCTTTCATTGTGAGAATAGTTGTATTACTTAGTAAAAATGCCGCATAGAGCCTAATAAAAGTCATTAAAATTCTTAATCTTATATATTTAAATGAGCAATTCTTGTATATATAATTGGAATCTCGGAATCGGCTCCAACGATTTTCATGAAATTTGGTATATAGGGGGTTTCGGGGGCGATAAATCGATCTAGCTGGGAATCATTTTTAGAAAATGTCATTTTATTCGTGTTTTATCGAAACTTACTTTTTTTTAATCTGAAAAATATGACTCTTCCTGACATCTATTGGCGAACTACTAATACTATTTTTTGTGAGCAATAAAGTTATTCCAGCAGATGGCGTTGTTAAGTAACATGAAGTCAATGAGTGTTTACTTTGAGATTAGACTAAGTAAAAAAAAAAAATACCGAGCAAAGCTCGGTCATCCAGGTACTAAATATTGAAAAGATGTTGTGATTAAACGGTTAAATTCAAACGTTACAACCCTTCCAATTTGACCTATCGATGTGATGTTAACGTTGTTGAATGTATTTATATCCCAGCAATAAATCCCACAGCTTGGTGCCAGCCATTAAGAAAGCGTGGCAGAGTTGACACAATCTGTGTGACCGGTGTCATTAGAGAACTTTTACTGTTATCGCATATCGTAACAACGATCGAAGCACACCGTGTAATTAGTCAACAATCTACAATCGGGCTACAACCTCACTACCACGACATTCAATACCGAAATTAAAAACAACCTTATTTTTCTTTTTGAAAAAGATTGCTCGTTATTCTAGTTACTGAGTAGAAGTAGTATCTACTAAGCCAGCAATGGTTTATAGTAAACGTTTGAACTGTAGTAAAACATAACTCTACCCCTAATTGCATGATGGGGTCAGCAGACAAAAGCATCACTTTGGTCATTGCAACAACGCGATGGGCATGTCGAGATTGAATTGATTTTATGCTTGCCAGTAAGTCATGCAATGAGTCAGGAGGGCGTTTTCCCGTGGCAAAAAATTAGGTAATTAAATAGCAAATCGACTTAGAAAAGATCATCTTTATAAGTCCTACTAACCTATAATTCGAAAAGTCATTGCATAAGATAACGATTGCTTTTGTCGGTGAAGGTACAAGCGGTACGCCCGAAGAATAGATCTCCTTTCCATGGTCAGAGGAAGGAAGTGAATAATCTATATTCGATTAGTATAGAAATACAAAGAGCTCCGGCATAATACGATGCTACTGTTACGTAGATGTTACGCGGATCCGTCAAAAAACATGACTTGGCAATATATTTCATAGCATAAGAATAGATAAAAAATAATAAAAGAAATTGCTTTTGTAAGTAGGTAATTGAATGCAATAGGTAAGCACTTTTGTGTTTTTTTGGAGGACTTATCCAGGCATCAATGAACGGAAGTAGACTAATTAAATTTAAAGCATTTGAAGAGAAGCTGATGATGCAAATACTTACTTTGATAAACTACAAAATAAAGTTATAAAGTTCATAGTTACAGGAAATAAAAAGTAAGTTCTTAGACAAAAAGGAGCTAAGATAAAATTAACAAAGGAAAGAAAACTGTAAATAAACACTGTAAATGTCACCAATGTTTGTACGACCTTTGTGGCTAGCGCGGGCGAACACCAAAAGGTTGCAGGTTCGATTCCCGCCGTCGATTAAGTGTTTGTGTTCAGATTTTGTTTCTATAAACAAATATTTGTTGTGGCCTGGGTATTCCTATATGTATATTAAGTACAAAAAATATAAGATAAGTTTTTGTCTGGTCAACTTACCAGATGTGTGTGATGTATATTTTTAATAGAGGACATTTTAATAATTAGACATTTTTGTAATGGGACTGTATAACTTTTGGACATTGGCTTTGGACATTTTTCTTTTTTGACATTAGCCGTGCAAATCATATTTATTACTTTAAATATTACAGAAGCGGGTCTGTTTATATTCTCCATTCATATGCGCTACAAAGGTATAGCTACGTCAAGTCTTTAACGTCAGAAGTTATGATGCACGTCTTGACGTATTCACCACACTGATGCCAGTTCGCTGTTGTAACCACAATACCTGCCAGTGCTTGCCAGTTCGTTGCGGGTAATGGAAGCATTAGGAGAAATTAATTTCGACTTCAAGTCAACAGCAATGAAATGGAATGGGGTGCAATCATGCACTAGAGACATTCCAATAAGTATTTCAGCAAAAAGTTTTTAGCCCATTTTCTTCAGAACTTAAAAGTTAAAAATTCTAATAAATTAGGAATAAGAGCCATAATAATTTCAGTCATTTTATTTCTTACTAGCGCATAAGTCCCGATTCTGTGGAAATATCGGGATAAACAGCCTATGTTACTCCCAATTATATAGTCAACTAGCTGCGCCCCGCGGTTTGACCCGCATAAGTCCCGATCCCGTGGAAATATCGGGGCAAAAAGTAGCCTATATGTTAATCCAGGTCTATCTACATACCGAGGTTTATCGCAATCGGTCCACTAGTTTTTGCATGAAGAAGTAAAAGACATACATACACACACAAACTTTCACATTTATAGTATAAGTAGGAAGTAGGATGTAAAATAAGTTCTATTTAAATCGATACGATAGTTTAAGTAAAAAAAAAACAAACCTCTTTCCTCTTTAAATAAATAAAAAAATATTACAGGACATTCCACACATCGCCATCTAGCCCTAAGTTAAGTAACTAGACTTGTGTTATGGGTGCTAGGGAACGGATATACTACATAAATACTTTTCTTTTGTAAATATATACTTATACATAGAAACAATAGACCACAGACAAATATCTAAGCATAAATACTTGTCTGAGGCAGGAATCGAACCGGCAACCCTGTGTTTGGCAGTTCGACGTGGTAACCATTGTGCCAACTGGGTCGTCTTTATAATAATTAGTACCTGTATAAATGTAGTTTTTTGGTAAATAAACTTTTAAAAAGCTCTCACCCGAAATAAAAAGAGTAATTGTTTGTAAGTAACACAATAATAACTTGCTGTCAGTTTAACTCGTTCTCCGTAGATAAATAATTTAAATACTAAGCGCGGGTAAAGTAGGTTAAGATGTTCCGTTACATATGTTACAATAATATACTTTTTTATACGGCACTAGCAGAGGTCCGCGATTTTACCCGTATAAGTCGGGACTTATAGATATATAGATAAACTCTTTATTGTACCACATTCCCACCCAGTTGGTACAATGGTCACCATGCCGGACTGCCAAACACAGGGTTGTGGGTTCGATTCCCGCCTCAGACATGTATTTATGCTTAGATATGTCTGTGTCTGTGGTCTGGTTGTTTCTATGTATTATAAGTATATATTTACAAAAAAAAGGTCTATTATATGGAGTATATCCGTTGTCTAGCACACATAACACAAGTCTAGTTACTTAGCTTGGGGCTAGATGTTGCGATGTGTGGAATGTCCTGCAATATTTATTTATATATTTATTTATTTACATTACCTTAATTCTAACAAAAAATCCTGTTACAAAAACAATATTAAACCAACAATATGGCACAATGGGCGGCCTTATCGCTAAAAGCCTTATATGGACTTAACATAGTATTTATTCCCACAGATCCTGACCCTGTCCTGATATCGGATCAAAAAGCAATCTATGGTACTCCCAAGGTATCCTCGTACCAAGTTTTATTAAAATCGGTCCAGTAGTTTTGGAGCCTCGTTATACAATTAGTGCAGATAGCGTACCCCTATCTCACTTAACGATGCATTCTAAACTGTAGCACGTTTAAAAGATGTTACTTGATACGCTTGCGCTGCTTAAAATGCTTAAGATGGTTTGTAAAATAAATTTTATTTTGAATAAATTAAATTTATTTTGAATAAGGTAAATTAAATTTTGAATTGAAAGTTTTGAAGTTACCTGTGAAGTTTGCATTAGTTTACAATTTGGTTTAGTAACAATTTAAAAAAATATTTTGTATTTTTTTAATGTTTTTGTTCGGCAAAGTTTTCGTTTTTTTTCTAAAGTCTGTCCAATTACTGATCTGTTCAGCTATGAATCTATCTAGATGCGAATCTGCCCAGCAGATCCTATTTAGAGGCATATAAGACGTAATAAATATAACTTTTAAACATTACAATTAAAATAAAATCGTTCACACTTTTCAAATATTAAATGAGTTTAAGTATGTTTTCAAAAGTTTTTTACTCATTCTCTACACAAAAGTCAACTATGGTTATAATAAAAAGTGCCATCATTTTTATTGGCATTGTCATAAAATCCGGGTTCTTTACAGAACACAATGATAATTTGTCATAGAGGAGCGACACGAAGGCACCTGGATGCACGCGACCCTAGAAGTATGGCGGCGAACCTTTAGTTCGATTCGCAATGCGCCTCCCATTGTAAATATAATCATTTGATGTATATTATGTGATCTTCAAAACGTTGTTTAAGTAGTTCTTCAAACATCCGCAGATGCAAGAAAGGCGGGTGAGGCGGTTACGGCAGATGTTCGCTCCCTTCTTACCGTAACACACCTACCTGCGTAATATTTTATTTCGTTAATATCTATAACTACCCATTAAATAATAAAAAGGTTTGTTTGTTTTTTGTTTGTAAAGAATAGGCTCTTAAACTACTCGACTGATTTTGATTAAACGTGGTAAGAGAATACATTATTTTTTTAGAAGAACCATAGGCAACTTTACTTCCCGATTATCCCACGGGATCAGGATTTACGCGGGGAAATCGGGAGGCGGTGCTAGTCTATTCTATACTTATAATATAGGAAGCGTCTATAATATCACACTTTTCTTTAGAGAGTTATTTTTCTATATTTTAATAGTTATTCGGTTTAGTCTCAGAGCGACCTGATCTCCGAGCAACCCAATCTCCGAGGTTCACAATTTCTGAATACTTGACAAATGACGACTAAGAATAAATTTTGAATAAAAATACCGTCAGCAAGAAAGTCTTTAATAATTATTATTATTATTGAAGTTTTTTGTTATCTGTATTATTTTACAATATTTTTTTATCTTTGTTTCGAAACAATATGAAAATTATAAAAGGAATATCAACCCTGCAACAGTGGCGCCAACAACATTCGCGGTCTGGGAACAGACTTCCTGTGCAACGTTTCCCACTGAAATGGATCGCTTCCGACGCCTATTTGTCATCTCTGATTCGCTAAACAATATAGAGTTGTTAATCAGACATATTTTTAAAGTATTATTTGTTTTTTGTTTTAAATCAGCGACCAAAATGTGTTATTTTTTTATTTTTTCTTTAAAATTATTTTTATATAGTTGCGCTCCGCAGTTTCACCAACATATAAAGAGCCTAGAGCTTTTCATACTATGAACTATCCTTGTACAAATTTTCATGAAAACTATGGCATCGTTGAATCAAACGATGCCAAAGTTTATTTACCATAAACACACAAATAAAATTGGTGATTATGGTAAATAAACAGCTTATAATAACACTTTTACTAATAAATAGCAATACCTAAAAAGGCAAGACTTTTAAGAAAATCCTTCTAGTCTATACTAATATTAAGAAAAGGAAAGATTTTATTGTTCGCATTGAATAGGCTCCGAGACTACTGGACCGATTTTGATAAAACTTTGTATGAGGATACATTGATTCATTGAAAGTTTTATAGGCTACTTTTATCCCGATTTTCCCACGGGATCGGGTGTTACGCGGGCAAACCGCGGAGCACTGCTAGTCTCTTATTAAAAACGCAGTATTAGTAAATATTTCGTAGCAACGTCTCTATACAGATCTAGATTAACGAATTCGACTCTACTATTTTCCTATTTCTTGATTAACATTCATCTGAGGGTTTCACCCTTGCTGCACAATCAGTTCGGAGTACCTACTTACATCTTTCTGACCTTGTGTAATGAGCCTTATCTCTTTTCGAAATTACTGTTTTGGTTAAACTGATTTAGGTTATAGCAAATATGTTTAAAGAACTATAGAATCTCATAGAGATGAGTAGGTGGAGTGGATATACGATAGAGTGCCTACCTAAAGATAGAGTGAGTAGGTTAAAACGTCTTAGACGAGAAAATTTGAACTAGGGTCTTCAAGTCGCGAGTGTATAAGTATTATCTGGGGAAGCATGCTACATCTTAGGCCGCATCGTCGCCTACCATCAGTTAAGGTGATAGTGGTCAAAAACTGACCTTCAAATGCTGACCTGTAATAAAGAAACTTGACTGGGAAATTGAAACTGTTTTTAAAAAAACCTGAGAGGTGTCAAGGGACACCCGGATGGAACGAAGTTTCTTTCGATTAATTAGTGAAGGAATTGTAATAAAATCAAAAAGTGTCGTTACAACTTTTGGACTCAATTTTTTCCATCTAGCCCCCTTCCTAAGGATCTTTGTTCCAAAAACAATAGTATTTTGTTAATAGGCGAAGGATGAGAAACTAATTTAAGACAGAAGTTGCTTCTTTGAATATATATTCTTCGGTTTGTTTTAGCTTCGTCTATTTATGTTCTTTGGATCTACTTAGATATGTAACTTTTAACTATTCTTACTGCCGTGTGTTTGTTTATCGTATGCCTTTGTTCTGAATAAATGTAATTATTATTGAATTATTGAAAATGGTTTTGGCTAGTGAAATATGTTATGTATAATATTTAGAAGTAATATAAGTAGCTGTATGTTTCTTTGAAGAAATTTTTATTTAAGTATTAGTTTAGTTTTAACAAAAAGTTAATTACATATATTAATAGAAAAAGATATACATATTTAACATTATAAATACAAAAAAAACAGTACCAGTTAGTCAAATAACCCACCCCTTATCGTACCCGGCGTAAAAGTTTCCATGATGCTAGAAGCATTGCGACGCTGAATGGCGATGGCTTACCTCTGCGCCAGAATCGAGCCGGAGCAGGAGTCACCCCCGTTCCCCCTAATCCTATCGCCCAACTCTTTAACTATTTTTTGGTGTCGTCTCTCCAGCACCCCAACGTCTCCAAAAATTTCTTGAATAAATAACGTAAAATAAATCTTTTATCTATCCTTTCCCAAAATGTGCGTGATGTTGACTAATGTATTAAATATCAGTGAAATCAAATGGTAGGTGTGTGCTAGGTGTCACGGTAATTGTGAGAACTGATTGCGTAATTAGCGCGACGAGTCATAGAGGGCGCGGGAAGCGGCCGCCCTACTCGCTTCAAACACCCGTGGGAGCTTTTAATTACGGATGTTTGTTTTATTGGCAAGCATAGTAGGAAATCCTACTAATATTATAAATGTGAAATTTTGTGTGTGTGTATGTATGTTTGTTACTCCTTCACGAAAAAAACACCGGATGGATTGCGATGAAACTCAGTATGTAGATAGCTGGAGACCTGGATTAACACATACGCTACTTTTTATCCCGATATTCCCACGAGATCGGGTGAAACCGCGGGGCGCAGCTAGTATTATTATATATAATACTAAAAATGCTACAACAGCAAAAGGAAAACATCGTGACGAAACCCGCGGTTGGCTCCCGTATGGACGAGTTCTTTTTTCTGGACACGATCGATTAAGCTGAGAGAACGGTATAGGTTCTGAACAAGCCTATTCCATTAAATACATGTGCAAGGACTATACACTACAGCGCCCTGAATTGCATAGATTCAAGTTGCTGGCACTGTATAAACCATCTAGATTTAAAAAAAAGAAAAACCTTACCTATAGGTACTGCAGGCATGGGCCATGATGTATATGCAAATCAGCCATGCCGCATTACTGATATGTATGCCTCAGGCTCGGTCATAGTATTCGTGGCGTTTCCTAGAAGTAATATTTTCTTACAAAATCGTTCTCAAGTGTTAATTATAAGTGATGTAATTTTTTTTTTAATAGTAGAGGCTGCTTTATATAAAAATTTAGTTGCATCAATTAGAAGGGATGACCTGTAAAGTTCATTGTACATCAAACATCTATTATGAGTGCTTCAATTTATTTCAATTTACTGTATAGTATTGTTTTGTAGGCGAGCGACGCATTTCCGTGCTTCCGGCAACGCTTCCGCCACGAGCGTGACGCGTGCCGGTCGCGCCATCTTTGTTCCACCCAAGTTTCACCCCAAAACATTACTGTTTGTTGCCACATACAAAAATAGTACCTACCGAAAATTAAAAAGCAAGATTATGACCCTAATTATGTTGTCACTGAATTTTATTTTATTTGTATTGTGATTGGCACTTTTGATGTTTAAACAAATAATTCTTGAAATAATAAGTACTTGCTTTGCTGTTTTGTTAATGCAGTTTAACAATTATCTGGGACTTGATTTCGTGTTGTGTAATAATTACAGACTGACGGACATTCTAACCGACTATAAACGTGAAAGTTGATTCCCTATAAACGTGAAAGTTGATTCCGTTTGTACCTTCTTTAAAATTGTTTAGAATTGAGGTAGGTTGCTTAAGAGACGCGAAAACGTTTGTAATTTTCCAAAGTGCTACAATAACATTCATCAATTATAAACAGTTTCAAAGACTTGAGAATTAACAACGAAAAACAGATTCTAGCTCGCGAAATGTGCACTTAAACTATTATTAGAATGTTTCTGCATCATCGATAAAACGTAAGCGTAAACAATTCTTATTTGACTTACGGAAATCAATTAAATGAGCCATTACGGTAACAAATAAAGCAAACATTTATGTGAGAATGCCAAACTAGTACGTACCTACATGCGTGAGCCAACAGTAGCGAGCGTACGTGTGTCAACATTTGATGTGCCACTCCCTGAGTGTGCATTCAATCACTCTATTTGTTCCGAAGCTTTTATATCAAACTGGCTGTGCCATGCGGTTTTACCCGCGTTAGTGTCCCTTTAAAATTGATTGAGTTACTACGAACTACAAACTTTATGGTTCCCTTTTCCCCTTTAGAGGTATAATTTTCCAAAATCCTTTCTTAGTGCTTCCCTATATTCTAAAGGTTCAGACAAAGTTTCAGACTCGTAGCTCTTGTAGTTTCAGAAATATCTTGATGAGTGTTTTTCTCCTATAAAGATTACTATAAACTACAAACTTTATCAGCCTTTTTTACCCCCCCCCCCCTAGGAGTAGGTTCTCATTAAGACGGGATTTTGCGAAGTTAGTTCGCAAAATCCCGTCTTAATGAGAACCTACGTCCTAAAAGGTGAAATTTAAGACTTTGTACTTTTGGAAATTTACCTAGTGATCAGTGAGTGAGTCAGTGATTTTCTCTTTTATATATATAAACTAGCTTTTGCCCGCGACTTCGTCCGCATAAAAGTCGACAATGGACCAAGGAATCACGTTGTCCCATACAAACTTTGCCCCCCTTTTTCACTCCTTTAGGGGTGGAATTTCGGAAAATCGTTTCTTATTCGATGTTTACATCATACAAAGAGCACATCCAAGTTTCAGGTCTCTACGATCAGCGGTTTAGCCTGTGCATTTATCCGTCAGTCAGTCAGTCAGTAGTTCAGGACAAAGCATTTTATATGTATAGATAGAATATACAACGTTCAGCTTACATCATTCATTTATCATTGTCTAAATTTAGTTTCGGTCACCTCTGACCCGATAAATCATAGCTAAAGACAAATTGGAAATATCGAGTACGTTATATTGGACTGAAAGTATACAACGAGCCGTCGAAATATAGGTTAAATTTGTATATTTATAACATCTATATATATATAAAAGAAAGTCGTGTTAGTTACACAACTTATAACTCAAGAACGGCAGAACAGATTTGGGTGAAAATTGGTAGGGAGGTAGCTTAGAGCCAGGAGACGGACATAGGATACTTTTTATCCCAATATGCCCACGGGATCGGGACTTACGCGGGTGAAACCGCGGGGCGCAGCTAGTTATTTATAAGAGTACCTATTACGAAATATCTAAACAACTTGTATAGAGGAAGCGCTCCGTGAATTACTGGATGAAGTACGCGCAGTAGAGGGCATTACGCTAGAAAAGTTTTGTTTAACAATGTGTAATGTTGCCATTTCTATGCGCAAATCTCCCGACGGAAGTGGCGTAGCCGCCGACTTCGCGGCGATACTACGCGAACTTCGCAAACTTGGCTATTGTGACGCCATCTGCAACTGTCCGAACCACTGACACGCTTCCGGCCTCTCTTCAAAAAGTCTTGAGCTATCAGCCGGTGAGGGGACGACTTGTAGTTTCCTTGAGGGTTCGTTTTATTCATTCTTTTCACGGATCGAGATTTATTTGCTTTTGAAAAACAACTCTGTAAGGTCTGCGGTTCATTGGTTCCACATTTTGATGTTTCCTTTTTCCTGAATTACTCGTGGAACATATTTAAGTTCTGTTATACGTTATAATATACAAATAAACTATACATTTAGCAACATTGTTTTGTATGACAACAAAATTAAAACTATGTACAAACAAACATGAATAAACAGTGCCTGGAAGAGATCGGTTTTAGCGATAAGGCCGCCATACTGTGCCATACTAGTTAATTTATATTCATTTTTCTTAAGCAGATAGAATTAAGCTTAACTTATATGATACAATAATGCATTTATCTATCTTTGAAGGGCGTGTTTATTTAGAAAGGGTTTTTCGAAATTCCACCCCCAACTGGTGAAATTGCGGGCGAAGCCGTGAGCAGAAGCAGGTCAGTAATAAAACAAATCAATTTAATTTAGGTTAACAATCTTTATCCAACGATAATGTAGGTAGCACTCGATGCAGCGCGAGCGCGGCGGCATCAGGCCAGGGTCGCGACGAGTAAACGTGACCTGATTCATGCTGTTACCATTAAATACACAGCTATATCACCAGAATACAACTATCCACATTGTAATTAATATATCAAGCAACGTATTAAAGTACCAAGGTTATGTATAATTAATTAAATTGCCTTAGTCATGAATCTAAACACAAATAACATTGTAAATCACATTTAATTTTCTATTTCCAGTCTCAATTAAAACTGATATGTTAAAATAATATTGTACGCTAAGGTGAAGAGACCAAACGCAAAATGCCTGCCGCTTATTATTATTTTCGGCATTATTTTTCAAACCTCCAAAGCGTCGCTTATACGGGATAGGCATTTGTTGAAACATGGAACGAGTGACGATTCTTTAAATACTGTGTTTCCGAGACGATTTAGAGGTTTGGTGTGAGGGCAATTTTTTGTTTGTCGTAAAATCTTCTATCGAAAGTGCACCGCGCATCTTTGGAATATCGTAGGACATCACGTTTGTTCAAATAGGTATCATGGTTTTTAATGCTTTAGAGGTTTGGTGTGCAGACATCATTTGTTCGCCATAATACCTTCTACGGTTAGTATAGGTCTCAAAGTGGACCGCGCAAAAACCACACTAAAGTCAAAGTCAAAGTCAAAGTCAAAAATCTTTATTCCTTTCAATGCTTAATACCTAGGTATAAGATCACATAGACACGTCTTAAAAACTAAGTTAGGATGTGTGCCTTCGGAACGCGCCCACCAATGAGAAGAAGGCACAAGAAACTCATGGGGTTTTTTTTTTCATGTGATCACGCTCACAAAGGTCAATATTACAATTATTTGAAAGTATTATTTGAAATAGAGCAATTAAAGTCACGTCCAAGGGTTGTTATCATTAAGGTAAGACGAAGTATCATAGTACGCCTTACTGCACAATTTATGCTTTATAAAAGTTTTGAACCTGTTAATGGACATATCATATACATCTTTAGGTAATTTATTATAATAGAGCGCACATGTATTATTAAACGACCTGTTTATTTTCCGGAGCCTACTACCGGGCACGGTCAGTTCATCCTTATTTCTTAAGTTGAAATTATGAATATCGCTATTTTTACGAAAAATATCAGGATTTTTGTGAACGTATAGCAAGTTTTCGTAGATATATTGTGAATAGAGCGTTAATATATTGATCTCTTTAAATTTTTCCCTAAGTGATTCCCTAGGGCCCATCCTGTAGATAGCTCGGACAGCTCTCTTTTGCAAAATGAAAATAGCATCAATATCCGCAGCACACCCCCACAGTAGGATGCCGTACGACATGACACTGTGGAAGTAGCTGAAATAGACTAGGCGAGCAGTCTCAATATCCGTATATTCGCGAATTTTCTTAACGGCGTAAGCGGCAGAACTAAGTCTATTGGACAATGCTTCCACATGCGGGCCCCACTGAAGCTTAGGATCTAAAATTATACCTAGAAAGACAGCCTTACTGACTAATTCAACTTCCTCATCATTAATTTTTACAACAGTTTTGACTTGTTTTACATTTGGAAGTGTGAACCGAATTAATTTAGTTTTGGATCCATTCAGTAATAAATTATTGGAATTGAACCAATCAACTATTCTAGAGAGAGCATTGTTCACATCGTCAACGTTCGACTGACGCCTTTTAACCTTGAACACCAAGGAGGTGTCATCTGCGAACAACACTATCCCATGGTTGTCCCTTACAAGGTAAGGTAAGTCATTTATATAAACTAAGAACAGGAAAGGTCCTAATATGGATCCTTGAGGAACCCCCATTTCTATCGCAGATCCGGGGGATCGTTTTCCGTTAACATCAACACTCTGGACTCTACCGCTCAGATAAGAAGAGATAAGATCCAGGGCGCTGTCCCTAATACCGTAGTGGTGTAGCTTCATGATCAATGTATTATGTTGAACGCAATCAAATGCCTTGGATAAGTCACAGAATATGCCATACGCATCATGCGACTCCTCCCAAGCATCAAATATGTTTTTAATTAACGCTATACCCGCATCAGTGGTCGAGCGCCCCTGACTAAAGCCGAACTGTTTATTATGTAAGATATTATTATCATGAAAATGTTTAAGTAGTTGCTTTAAAATAAGTTTTTCAAAAATTTTACTAACCGTAGGTAGTACTGATATTGGTCTAAAATTGGAGGGGTCTGAGGTACTACCGGATTTAAACAGTGGAATTACTTTACTCAATTTCATTAAATCAGGAAACACACCACAATCTATACATCTATTAAATACAATGACAAGTTCCGGTATAAGCAGTTCGATAACTGATTTAACAATCGGAACGGAGATCCCCCATAGATCTTTAGTTTTTTTAAGATTTATTTGCTTAAGCACTACAATAATGTCATGATTTTTAACATATTGGAATTTAAATATTTTATTACAATTCGGTACATTGGTTTTTAATAAACCTTCTGCAATGGGGGTAGAAGAGTTTAAAGCCTTCGTCAAAGTAATAGCTACATTGCTGAAAAAAATCTCAAATTCATTAGCGGTATCTTGATCATTATTAGTTATATTTCCATTAATACTTAATTTAAACTCGGTGTTTTTGGCTGCGACTCTCCCTGTTTCAGCATTAATTACTTTCCATGTAGCTTTAATTTTATCAACACTAGTTTTTATCACAGATTTAATGGAGAGTGACTAAATGTCCGGACCCCTTAAAAACACTTATGTCTTCTATTTTCGAATTGTTTGGTTAGACTCAGAAATAACAAGGAATTCATATTTTAATAATACCAAAAAGTAGAAAATTACTTATCTACAAACGATACACACAACAATTTTCCACGCAATAATTATCGGCGAAAGTAATTTTGCTTTTGGCTCCAATTTGCACCGTTATTTTAGGTACAAATAGGTTACATAATTATAAATTCGCGGTCAGCATGTTAGGTATTCTTCGCACACCTACGCTGTACCACAGTACGATAAACTTCTTCACACGGCTACCAGAGCAGACATTAGTGAAAATTAATAGGCACCTACACTAAATTATTGGCAAATAGACGAAACATTCTAATTTAATATGTCTGTTATTATTCTTTATGCTTCTGTTTAATGGAGTCGTAGAGGGTCTACGAAAGTCTTATGCTACGAAATGAAATGACAAAAGGTTAATTCATAGATTATGAATCTCTAATTTTGAAGGTTGATTGTTTTATCGAATCAAGTTCTTCATACATTTTAATTACCCTCTGAGCGAAAAAGCCACCAGTCCTTCGATTACCAGGTGTCTCGCTATGACGTGGGCCGAGGTCCCTGAAAAAGGCAGAGGTGCCCTAAAAGGCTAATCTTTAGATAATTAATTTGAATTAGAAATAAATAAATAAATTAACAATGTTTAAAACAGTGTTACTTCAGGACTAATAAGGTATCTGCGGGTAATAAAGGATACTAAAGGTTTTTTATAAACCTTGATATAAGTGAGAAAATAACAAGAAAATAAGCAAATTTGTTGTTTTTCAGATTGACAATAAAGCAAATATTTATCTATAGACCTGTTTTAAGTTGTTTTCCTTATTTTTACGATATATTTAGTTTTTAATTAAGGTAGCAGGAGGCAGGTACATTAAAATATATTTCAATTTGATATATGATCAAACGAACTTCCCAAGTGAAGTTCGATCAATATTATATGAGTCGCTTCATTCAAAGATATAATTTATATCAGTAAGTTAAGTGTTTTTCATTACTCATACTCCGAAAGTAGTCTAAAGATGCCTGAAGAGCGTGTAGAAAGAAAAACTTTCAGCACTAGGGAAAATCGCTTTCACTGACAGCTGTCATGTCAAATTATGGCTTCGCGCGGCCTGTGCAATGTGCTTGTAGCCAGTATCATTACGCATTAGGAACTTCAAAAACCTAACCTCCTTGCTTTAGGTAATACCAAAGAATAACAATTATGGCTTCACACGGCTCATGCATACTGCCAGAGGGAGTATAGAGTCTCTCATTCACTCTCGTTATTATGAAGAATTTTATGTATTATTCGTAATGAAAACCACAGTGTTTACCTCGGGTAAAGACTCATTAAGTCCCTCTCGGGACACCATGTCGGGACTCAATGAGTGACTTTCACACCTAGGGTAACAATGTACTATTTACACTGGTAGATTTATTTTAAACGCGGAAATATCCCATTCGTTAAATCAAAACTTAAGGACTTTTATTTCAGTACAAAAAAATTAAACAACATTGAAATACCGATCAGTAAAGTATACACCGTGTAGACTTGGCTTCGGTCGTGGGCGGCCTCTATTCACAGCAAGGTCACCCGATATTATATTACAGACATACACCACCATTTTATACAGATCTCTCTTATCTCTTAAACACCTCATTGGATTTGGAGCTCGGTCCGGTGATGGAGCTCTATCAAAACCGGTCGCACGATGATCACCATGGCTGGTATAACCCACGCATATCGACGTGCGCGTCACTTCTCCTACATTGGATAAACAGACAGTTTTTGTTAGTTTAACGTAGTTAATTTTATTCGAAACATCAATCATGGAACTTTGTAATGAAAGTTAGGGAAATGTTTGATCATTAAAATTGTTTTGTAAGATATTATGGTCTACACCCACTGCATAGTATCCAAGTACACAGGATGAGTTTTTTTTACCTTGCCTTCAGGGCTATATCTTAAACTATAAGAGATAACTAAAAATGCTGAAAGGCGTGCCGTGCCCGACAAAAACTAAAACGGCATAATTAGATTTTTGTAAAAGTCATTACCCGAGCCAGGAGTCGAACCAGATAAATTTTCAAAAAAAAATGGTTGTGTGTAAATTCGTATTACGGACGATAATTTTATGTCATAACGTCATAATAAAACATATCAATCACAGTTTCATAGTATTGTCAATAACGGAACGTGAGCGATTATGATTACGTCACACTTTTTTGTGAATGCTGCCGGTGTTCATCAATTTATAAGATGATATCATGACAATAATATCCCTCCCTATATATTTGTACTCATCTACAGTGTTGCTATTAGACATCAATTCCTGAAACAAACATAGTATGACAAATAAAAGGAAATTAACTAAAAATTATGCTTTTTACTAACGTACTAGATCAGTTCAGTTGACCATCTAAAGAAATCGATTTCAGCGATAACGCCGCCCTTATCGCAGAAAGCAATTTCTTTCAGGCAACTTTTGCCACTTATACTTTCTAGCTATTACTTTACCTTGGGTATTGTGTATTTCCTTTTAAGGGTTCCGTACTCAAAAGGTAAAATAAGGAACCCTTATAAGATCACTTTACTGGGTCAACACGATTAAAAGATATGGGCTTTACATTTTCGTGAAAACTTGTGAGTGCCAAAATTAACCTTAATATTTAACCTTTTTATATTTCGGATTTCCCCTTTACTTGTGCTATAAGACCTTGCGTTATAAGACCTTGCGATAATTCCAGAGCAACCGGATAGTACCCCATAGGTTTTGGGTCGAAAACCTATATGGTAGTTCCCGTTGACCGTCCCGAGAATCACGAAATTTGGCAAAAAGCAAGGTCTTACAGCACAAATAAAGAAAAAAATCCTAAAAATAAAAAATGTGTCCCCATACATAGATAGCTGAACCAATCTTACATTGTATGGGCGCCCAAACGAAGTAGGTGTCAAGTTAAATTGGTAATTACCATACCACGGCAAGGTTAGAGAAAGAGAGTTGAAACTAATGTACGGAACCCTCGGCGCGCGAGTACGACTCGCACTTGACCGGTTTTTTTTGTTGTATAGATAAAGTTATGGAGTTTTGGCGGGAACGAGTTAACAACAGTCGTGCTGCAGTTTTATTTTCATGAAACTTAGTTGTAACCCGAGTTGAATTGTATAATTCTGGTGGAATGTTATTCAATTTAGTTCTGTGAAAGTGCACAAGTGTAGTGAAAGTAAAAATCAGTGTCAAACATGAAGTTTTCTCGTTGCCTCCAAATCTCCTATTATGGTTATGGTAAACTTGCCACCGCTTTACTATAGCCCCTGACTTGACGGACTATGACGACTTTGACTGTTTTGAAACACTTTAAGTCCGATGAAAAATCGGGTCATAATTTGATGCAAAATATAACTTGACACTGGCTAAATGCACAAGCCGTGCGAAGCCATAACTAATAGAAAAAAACATCTATCTACAGCGCTACTGCGGGCTGTTTATGAAACCGTAACATCGACATAGACCGTAACTACTTCCTAAGTCAAATAACATAGTAAAACTTGAAACTGGAACCACACTGGAGCAGTAAACATGTTGATGGTTTACGAGTGGAAACCGCAGTTCTGTCGTCTATGCTCTGAATTGCAATAAAACGTACGTTGTTTCTGTCACCGCTGTTATAGCTCTCGTAATATCGGTGAAGGATGCCTCATTGCCAATGAGAAACACTGAGGTGTTGTTGTAATAATATGTATTGGATAATTCGCTAAATATATTTTACCATAGAATCAGAAGAAGAATAGAATATAATATACATATTTGAACAAACACACGACATAGTATAAGTAAATATATATAGTATATGTAGTAGTAGTAAGTATATATTTACAAAAGAAAAGTATATCCGTTGTCTAGCACCCATAACACAAGTCTAGTTACTTAGCTTGGGGCTTGATGGCGATGTGTGGAATGTCCTGCAGCAATTTTTATTTATTTCGTATAGACACGAGATAGTTACAAATAAAAGTAAATACAAAGACAATAAAAATAAAAAGTATCTGAGAAGTCGTGTGTTGCCCGAATGGGTAAAGCCTTAGTATGTGCTGCAAATACGTAGGCGCATCTGCAGCGCTGGTCTTCCAGTCGCACCCTGTGGGTGACTTTGCCGCTCCCAGAAAACGGCTTGGTCACCAAGAGAAAAAATAATTAAATATACTAAGTATAATTCACTATTCTACTTTGATCAAATAGTATAATCTATATATACATACACAGTATATAGTACGATGTACTTATATAAATATACCCTTAAATAATTACAAGAATCAAATACCTACCTAAAAAAAAAGAAAAGAAAAAATGATATAATTTAAATAATATTAATTTATGCACATGCACGCCCTGAAGGCCACTTCTCGCAAATGACATGCGAGAATTGGCTATTATAAATTACATTGCAATATCTTTCCGATTACATTTCAATTACAAAAAATACCCTCAAAGTAGGCACCTCAAAATACTTTTTGGTTTTGTAATTTGAACAATTTTATTTACGAGAACGAGAAACTGACAATAAATAGAGCTGTCCCTACAGCGGTTTTATTACTCGACTACAGCGAAGCCAAAACAGAGGGTTCTGTTTTTACCCCTATTTGTCGATATTTTTTATCAATTAAATTTTTATCCTACTAATATTATAAATGTGTGTGTGTATGTTTGTTACTCCTTCATGAAAAAAGTACTGGACCGATTGCGAAGAAACTCGGTATGTAGATAGCTGGAGACCTGGAATAACACATAGGCTACTTTTTATCCCGATATTCCTACGGGATCGGGACTTACGCTGGTGAAACCGCGGGGCGCAGCTAGTATATATATATGGTAGAATCGTAGGACATATCATCTGATGGTAAACTAGGAAAAAATGATCTAGACCTAAGTTCCGGAACCTTTTGCAATGGACGTCAACTTTTAGTTCCAACAAAGGCCTTCGGCCACAATATATTTTAAATTCTAGAATGAAGGAAGTTAAGATTAAAATTAGCGATGCTCTGACAACACAACAGAGAACATGAATGATGAAATTCCGCATACATTAGATTTATAGATGTTCTGAGAGACGTTTATTTAGGCATATAACATATTTCATGACTGCGTTGCGACGTTTATTATGTTGTAGTAATATAACAAAGTAAGGTATGATATTGTGTGTTCAATACTCGTCAATTTTATTTAAGAATCACAATAATAAATAAATAAAAAATTGATATTGCAGGACATTCCACACATCGACATCTAACCCCAAGCTAAGTATCTAGACTTGTGTTATTGGTGGTAGACATACTACTTATATACTTTTCTTTTGTAAATATATAATTATAATACATAGAAACAACCAGACCACAGACAAATATCTAAGTATAAATACTTGTCTGAGGTGGGAATCGGACCCGCAACCCTGTGTTTGGCAGTCCGTCATGGTGACCATTGTGCCAACTGGGTCGTCAAATATAATAGCTTCATTCATTTTCTATTAGGAATACTCGCCTATTACTACTGATCAGAGAAAGAAAAAGAATAAGAATCACATAAGTTCTAATGCACAATCTAATTAGGGAACGTAGAAATGTAAAAAAACTAAAGTACTATAAGGCTAAGGAGCAATTTATCAAATAAGAATAACTAACTCATCACTACTGAAAAACTTCTTACCCAAAAACGTTTCTGCATGTGTTAAGATTTATTTTTAAATGCCAATTATACTTACATAATCATAATTGTAATATAGTTCTACGACTTAGTTTTAATAAAATCTATAAATATAAAATTTTAAATCCTGACTGATTGACTGACTCATATTGTTGTATGAACGCACAGCTTCAGCCAAAAGACAGATACGGCTAAAATTTGGCACATAGATAGCTATTATAATGTAAACATCCGCTAATAGAAAAGATTTTCAAAATTGATTCCCTACTCGGACGCGGTTGTAAGCTAGTTAAGCAGTATAAAAAAAACTTCAGGTTACACTTCAAATAAATACCCATAAAAAATACCTAGAACACCTATCGCAGTTTATAACAAGTAAGTTATTATTTTAGATTTTAGTACCATAACGCCATCTATCGATGACACAGTGGTAAAGTTTTCTGTGAGGTAATGTTACAAAACTAATTCGAACACACATTAGAAATGAAACTTAAAAATAGACTAAGGTATGGCCTTGTTCGCTAAAAGTGCTAAACAGGCAACCTTTGGACGGACCAAAATTATTAGGGAAAGGGAAAAGGCATTTTTGCAAAAACAAAAACGAAATTTCAAAACATATTAAGCCTCTAGGTAAGTAATGATTTTCTTTCCAGATTAAAATATTACATTTCGGTCTCTTGAATTTTGTCAAAGAAGTAGCTTTTTATGGTCTAGCCAAAGTTACGCTCTACGCAATCTTAATAAATCAGTCGTGGATGATATTCCTAATCAATATTAACAATAGATACCTTTAACTTGTTTATTATTTCCTATAATTAATATAAGATAAAGAAGTGTATTTTATCTTCACGTGATACCAACATGTCCACTCATAAGACTCATATCTCTTATTGGAAAATGTTTATTATACCTGCCCACTCATATATCTACCTTCCTACAAGAATACGCTGTACATTCATAATCATCTTCCTATAAGAAATACCCAAATGTCAATCAGAATGGTTCTAATTATAGAAGAAACAGGTGCGAAAATTGTTGCCACTATTAAACTTAGATATTATCTGTATCTATAAAAATCAATGCCACTTTTCGTTGTAATTTTACAACTTAAGCACGGGCTCACCTATCTAAACCAAATGTTTAAGCTTTGGACTATTTAGTAGATGGTTTATGTGAAGTTTGCACAAAATCGGTTGAGCGGTTTTTCATTTTTTGTAACAAATGAATTTATTAATTGACGGATCATTTTCTTAATGGGGTATAGATATATATTTTTGTATATGGCGAAACAACGTTTGCCGGGACAGCTAGTATAGTATAAAATATAAATTCTGTGGGACATCACACAGCGCCATCTAGCCCCAAGCTAAGCAACTAGATTTGTGTTATTGAGGCCAGAAAACGGATATACTTCTCTTTTGTAAATATGTACCTACATACATAAACACCCAAACCAAAAACAATAGTACATTATTGCAAAGGCCGTGTAAAAGGCAACTGCAGGTCGAGTATGAGTTTGAAGGCCGAGTCGTAGGTGAGGACTTTGCTAATAGGTACAGTCGGCTGCATAATTGCAGCCCCCGGTAGAGTTCAAAAATGACTATTATTGGAATGTTTTCATTCTAATAATTTTTGTTTGATAAATTGATGAGTTAGAAGACTTTTAACTTCAACTAAAGCAGGTGTCTACAATCTTGCTTGTGTTGAAAACATTATTATTACAGCCGTTTTGGAGCTCTACGGTGGGTCTGTAATTATGCAGCCGACCGTACATAGGCAATTGCCATTTCCGCCAAGGCATATACAGTGCTTTTTTAAAATAATGCACAGAAATAAAACATGCCTTTTCTGGTTTTTCCAACTCATAAAATTTTCATAAAAGTATGTACTTATTTTTCTTTTGACTTCGCTGGAAGCAGGTTTTCCATTGCCAATTTGGCTTCAGGTCTTAAATTTGGTGAATCTAATTTCACTCTCTGAACCGTTATTTATATTTATTACGTAGGTAAATAACAAATCAAGACTAATTTTTAGTTTTGCCTCTAATTTTTTTATTTATCATCATCTTTATTATGGCTATACAGCCACGTAAACGCAATTTGTACTAAGCAAAGTGACTTACTTTGGTCATACACTACTTTTTTCTAGGTCCATGACTTTAGTATACTTTGAAAAAGAGATCCAATCAAAGAGTCCCTAGCACGCCGTTTCATACAACATTGAAGCGTTGTAATGTTTCAAATTCAAAAAACGCTTCTGTAATGGATTTGATTTTCTTTGTCCATAAATTCGATTCGTAATCTTTTATTACAATACTTCCATACATGTTTGAGAAAACATATTTATTTGTTTTGGCGGGAAATGAACCTGCAACCTTCTGCGCCGTAGGCGGGTGTTGTGTTCGCCACAGAGGTCGTTAAAGTAAGACTTTCATAAGAAACGTCAAAACTAGCAAACAAAATAGCGAATCTAGTATTCTACTATTCCGTTACCCGATTTTTTGTGCATTCTTAAACTAAACAGGTCAGCATCCCCTTCCGCGATAACGCTGTAATATAGCGCGATAAATTACCTCAAGATAATAGTCATCAATGCGACATCTCGTGATATCGTACGATAAATAGCTTCAGTGTATAACAGAGCCAAAAATAAAACACGTGATGAAGTTATTAATAAACTCAAAATTAGGAGAATATCGTGTTTTGGTATTTACCAAGGTTATATAGATCCTGGGGTGACGTGGTAATACCTCCACCACCGACAACCCACTTACAATTATACACAAACGCGCACACACACACACACACACACACACACACACACACACACCCTCACATACACACACCCATTACTCCTTCATTCAAGCGTACTCTTTACTTATATGTATATTAAAACTATTATAAGCACTGATTTGTTGTGTAACTAAATTTATGACTAAAAGGGAAGGAACTGTCATTCGACATACAGCTACGGCTAGTTCGAATGACAGGGCTATTAAAAGTATTGTAAACCATTTCTTTTTTCAATAAATGATTTATTATTATTATTATTATTATTATTATTATCCAAGTAGTGTACGTCTTTCCAAATATTATGATTCCATTGCGAATGTGCCGCTGTTTATCATCAATGATTACTTCGTTACATTATTTAAGGTGAAAGGGTACCGGGCGCTCTCTCCATATAAATGTAGTCGACTGTTTCCTCCATGAATAATGGCACTAGAGCAAATAATATTGTTGCATAAAACTTATAACTGCTATGACCATGCCCCTATGTTTTATTTGTTTTTGTTTTTAAAATCTTAATTTCTATCATAATTAGAAAAAAAAAACAAGACATATGGTCGACTAGGTTTGTATGGAGAGAGCGCCCGGTACCCTTTCCCCTTTAGCTTGTTAAACATAATTTACGATTAAATTGTAAACATGTTGATGTTTTACGCTTTGGAATAAACTTTGAAACATTTGTGTTTATGTTTTTAGGTTATTTTGATTTTAACTGTTATCTAATTTGTACTTCGGTTAATCACTAGTATGATCCCGTGAAAAATATCAGGATAATGGGTTGTCTTTAAAGTCGGTTTACGGACGATAATTTTCCTTGATAACGTCATAAGAAAACATTGATGGTAACCATAGCAACGATACTACGACTAAAGTTATAAAAAAATAGGATATTTAGCATGTTTTACCCGACTACGGCGAAGCCAAAAGAGTGGGTTATGTTTTTGACCAGTTTGTATGTATGTATGTTCAACTAACTTCAAAACTACTTTATTAATTAAACAATTGAGGTATCGTTTAGAAGCGTCCCAATGGTCTGCTGGATATTTGTTTTATTTTGTGAAGCTTGAACAAACATAGAAAATAATCCATTTTAAATAATTTTACTTATAAGCATTTAGTAAACTTCTCCAATGAGAAAAATAATTATTAGAATCGCTAGATTCTAATATTTCTTTTTTCGTAGCACTCTCGTAGCAATTTTGACTACGATGACAATTTTCAAACAAGGCTATTTTTAACCCCCGACGCAAAAACGACGCGGTGTTATAAGTTTGACGTGTCTGTGTGTGTGTGTGTATCTGTCTGTAGCATCCTGTCGTAGCTCCCGAACGAAGCTCCAATTTTATTATTTATCGCGTTGTTTTTTTTTTCATTTATGAGTACAGATCGTAAAAATTAAAGAAATTACAATATTTAATTTTTATTTTAGGTGGGCAAGGTGTGCGCAAGTAATCTTATTAGTGTGTTACCTCATTTTCAAAGACCATAAATTAAATTACAAACAGCAGTTGTTCATAATAGTCATCATTGTAATTGTCATGATTACAAATGATTATGCTAAACGAACATTACAATTACTAATTGGTTAGTGGTAATGAGGCTAATCGTTAACTCTAGATTTGGCTGCAGAAGTTTCATAATTAATTCCAAGTTCGATTGACATGTTACGAATAATTTGGCAAATGACATTCGTTCAACAGTTGCGAGAGTTTTAATTTAATATTTTTATTTAATCAGATTCAAATGATAATATCAAAACAAGCAACTTTTCAAGCATGCTAAGCATTTAATAAGCTTAGCTAATCTTAGAACCACATACTATCAGTAAAGTTGATTATCAAAAACTAAAAAATAAAAACCAATATAAAGAAAGAAAGAAAAACATTTATTTAGTACAGGCACACGACAACTTTAAAATTAAACACACACAAAGAAAAAGGTAACAATTATACAACGAAGAAAGAAACATACACTAAGCCTAAGAATATTTAAGAAGCCATGTGCTGCCCAAATGGGTCGACCTCACGCAATATATGCGAAGAATTGATCAATTTTTTAACACTTTTTCCTTTTTAATGTCGGTTAAAATTTGACGTAAGATAAGACGGTTCACCATCGTCATAACTTACGTCAAATTGATACAATTCCAACGGATATGGCTAATCCAATCTCCACGTTAGAAGGTTAAGGTGATGCTAATCTTTCGTCAAATCCGCTACGAGTACATGTTATTACGTTACGTGCGTTACTTGTAGTTTTTGCAAATTACCTCCATCTGGTCTAACCGATTAAAAAGACGTTTCAGGTCAAATTGTTTAGGTATTTATACGGGATTTGTTTTACATCCATCGTATATGATTTTTAACAAAGAATTGCGATCAAACGAATAATAAAAATAGGTTTGCTGCATTTCCCAATGTAGGTATAACTCATACTCATGACGCACAAAACTCAAGTGACGCGTGCATTTGAATGAACTAAAATATAATCCTTTACATATTGTGTTTACGTTACGTATCCATACTCAAATAGGTGTGTACTTATGTTGTCTAATGTCTAGCTCATGCCGTCATCCATCCCACGTGTATTCACCATGAAAAATCACGTTTTATCAATTTTTGGCGCGTATTCAACTAGATTATAAATAGCTCTACTATAAAAAGATGATCACAGTTGGAAGCTACTTCCGACCATATGACCCTTGCTTCCTCGTTACTATCGCGCTATTGTTTGTAGTCTTGCTGCTTATATACTGCTGTAGGTGCTATAATAGTTGTACATTCGGCTGCATAATTGCAGCCCCCGGTAGAGTTCAAAAATTACTATCTTGGCATAATTTCATTCTCATATTTTTGTTTGATAAATTAATGAGTTAGAAGACTTTAAACTTCAACTAAAACAGGTGCCTAGAATCTTGCTTGTGTCGAAAACATTCTTATAACAGACGTTTTGGAGCTCTACGCTGTAGAGGCAGTAAATAAATATGTTTATCTAGCTTTTACCCACGACTTCCTTCGCGTAGAAGTTGAATTTTCCAAATCATTTCTTAGCGGCTGCCTGCATCATAATAGTTATATGTATGCCACATAGCACATGCATTGGTTTCAGCTGTGCGTTGATATCAGTCAGTCAGTTAGGACTTTGAATTTTATATTTATAGATTTTAGAAGGATAGATAAACATATTATTGCACCACAAAGATAAATATAAAAAAAATAAAAATGCACTAAAATACATATAAAAAAAGGAAAGTCGGTCGTAGGAAAAAAATCTGGTTGCGGAATATCAGAGAATGGACAGGGATAGCGAGTGCCGCACAAATTTTTAGCCTTGCGGGGGATCGGGTCAAATATTCTGAGCTAACTGCCTACCTTACTAGTTGGAGAGGTACCCTGAGTAGAAGAAGAAAATACATATAAAATACAAACAAAAATAGGAAACCTAAAAAATTGGGAGAGATTCAAGAATGGCAGAACAAGAAGGGCAGTTTTTAGAGTAGCGGACTCTCCAGAACAACATAAATTAGGTGAAGGTTAACATCACTTTTCTTCATATACAATGAGCACTTCAGACAAAAAATAATTTTATGTTCCCATTTATCCTTCACAGTGTCGACCGACTGACCTTGTTGTCTGTCTAAAAATAATGAAAATAATTTCAAATTTATCAAAGTTCTAATTTTCATGTGGGCTGATTTCTTAATATATTAAAGTCAAAGCAACAACATAAACATCCTGTCCCAAATGAGATATGGAATCACTTAATGATTTGTTTTTCTTACCAAAATTGTAATTTATTACAAAAGTGATATTTTGCTACAAAGTCATAAGATCAATGGAATCTGCACTGAAATATACTGCCAGTTGTTAGAGACATTAAAAAGGTGAAATTGAGTTTCGATTCTACTCAAATCAGATTTTTAGCCGGCCTTTTGTTTTACCTTACACAAGAGAAGCACAACCGTGCTTCTATTTTTGAGGGGGAGGGAAAGTCGTTTTAAAATTATTTTTTGCTAAGGAGCTGTCAATTGAAAATCATGAATGAATTTTATAGAAGGAAATGGGAGAGATCGAAGCAAGCGACCGCAAAGTTTTTGACTAACATAGTAACATATTTATCGAGGCTTGTGTCAACCAATTTCAAAGAGTATTTTTTTGACAAAAATTGTCGATCGTAGGAGGCGTCAGGTAGCCATAGTGTACTCATTACTTAATACGATTAAATTATAGAAGTTTTTTGAATATATTCGCTGCTTAAAATATCTAAAACTTTTTAACATATGTTGATATTAGTAATATCTATTAAAATATATAAACAAATCGTCACGATGTAAGAATGCATTTGACTCATCGACGAACTTGAAATTCTCAGGTATGAGCCGACGGCGGAGCTTTCAAATCTATTTCAGTACCTGGTTTAAATGGAGTGGATCTAATTCTAATATTACGTACTGAATTATCTGGTTAATAGGTAAAATACTTGAGTTCTTTTGATATTGGATGATTCATTTTTAATTAAATAAATAAATATTTATTTAAATATTTATATTATGAAATAAGAGACAAAAAAATTAAGATAAATAAATATTTATGATTACCAATTTGCAGAAAATCGTGCTCTTATAAAATTTAATAAATTATATGGGTTGTTCACTGATTAATTTTACGATTTCCTTACTGAATCAGTTAATAAATTTATTATAAAGAATAAGCAATGGATTTAAGAGCTCCAATTAATACCCAGATGAAACGTGAAAACGTAAACTCTATGAACGATATTAAATGTTTATTGAAAGCGTTAGGGCGGGCGGGTGGATGAAGGTAAGAAGAACGCGCGGGGCGGGCGGCCGTCGAGTGTAGCGCGCGCCCGCCCGCCGCCAGTGCGCGCCCGCCCCGGTCCGACACTCGACGTCGGCTCGTCAACGAAACCACACTGCTATAATATACGACCATTATTTTAATCGGTAAGATATCGGCCAGTGTTCTAATGTTCTTAAGCTAACCGATAGGGCTGTGCCAAAAGTGTGAGGGTGAGCCGAACGCGTGGTGACACCCCGAAGTGTATCCCTGTCCCTCTCTAAAGTTGCGCAATTGTATCGCCGTCTCCTTCGGACGTCTCGAGTTTTTGTCTAGATTGCGATCACTCGTGCGTGATATGCTCTTGCTCATAGCTTTAGAGTGATATAAGCCCAGATAAGCGAAGATCATAATCGGGTAACATTGGTAAAGCAGCACGTAAGTTACTTAAATTACTTAGTACAATAATTGTAAACCAAACAAAATAATAAAACATGTTTAGTTTTTTTGATTATGATGAATTAAGCTTTTTTATACATCATCTTCATAGCATGAATTATAGAATAATTAGTAGTCTTATTTAGTTTAAATTCATTTTATTGGATTAACCTAATTATCCTTATTTATTTTGAATTATAAAGTTAGGTAACTTTAATTCTCAGTTGCAAGTTACAATATTTTCATTTCAGCCGTAAGTTACGGTTTGCTTTTGATTCAGTAATTATTTATTTGAATTCGCATGATATAACAATGGAAGTTTTTTTTACCTGATTGCGGGAGGGTTGTGTTTTTGTCTTGTATGTTTAGGTATGTGTGGTTAAATTTATTTTGTTAGGTAACATAGTTTATTCCCTGTCGACATACGATAGCCAGGAGGGTGGGAGGGTATCACGTTATCAGCTCGCACCTGGGCGCGACAATGCGTTCAAGATCCGGGAATGTTGTGAATCCGATCCGCTCGCGCCGCTTCTATTTTTGGCCGCGCACATCCCGCGCCAAATTTGCAATCCCGCCAAATCGACGCGCCTTCATGTATTTTTGTAACGGTTTCACAATCGGCCAGTATTTCTTAAACTCACTTTCGCGGGTAGCCCAACCTTCGGATTCGGCTATGTTAAACCTAACACCTCCAACCAATCTGATTGATGTACATCACCTACATTGTTTCAGTAGACAAATTGCGAACCTATTTGACATTGGCCCCTAATCTTGGCCTCAATGGGAAACTTGATTGATAATGATAATACGATTAAATTAATGATGATCATCCTCACATTTCACAACAAACAGACGAGGCTATAGCTGCAACCATTGGCCAATTATACAAAATAATACGTCTTGTTCCACGGTCTATTATTTAACGAAACTATTAATTTGAAATATTATAAATGGAAGCCTGAGACAATTCATTAAACAGATAAAAAGAATTAGTCGAAATTGATTTTCTTTTAAATCTTAGGCACTCGAGTAGTTTGCTCGATTTCTCATGTAAATTATGTAGGTATTCTTGAGAGTGTATGCCAATCGGCCGAACACTCCTTATCTCAACAAACGTCAATCATTACAGAATTCTGATGAATGGAACTGACTTTTGCTCCACTGAAATGGCTACTGACGCACAACATCAAACAACTTCAACAAACTTTATGGTTTACTACTGTACTAACAATTATAGCGTATGGTAATTACCGAATAATTGCAAAGATGTAATATTTCAAAATTGTTATCATGTGTCATTGCCTTAACCAACAAAAAGAAAAAGCTATACTCTCTAATGCAAACTCTAAGTCGAATGAGTCGGAGCTTACATAATTAGAAATTGTGGCAGGCCTCTGACTTATCTACGATTCTCGCAACAAGGTCGACGAAATCTCAAAAATAGCTAGGCAATGAACAGTATTCGTAAAAACGTCGTTTTCAAGTTTTCCCGAGCAATAGGTAGCGCGTTCTGCTGGCAGAGCTCCAAATTTACCGGCCATTCGACACTACAGCCAGCCCCCAATCGTCTATTTGCAGATGTGCTGCTAACTCTTCATACGTCATTGCTCTATTTACGAGGAACGAGCACACCATTGTACTCAATTATGTCACCTGGATGTACATTTGACACGAACATATCTCTGTCCCCAAGGTTAATGTTAGATTCGGACAATGTCACCGACATTCATAATTACAAATTAATGACACTTGAAATCGTTTGTTACAGACCACGAGCCCGACATAATCTGCCAAAATGTTTAAAAATCATTTAGAAATGATCGGCAGAAACGAGACGCCGTCGAAGAAAGCCAGATTTTGGCAATCCTTCGTACGGTCTCTGAAAGGTAAACAAACAAACATTTTTGTCATAAATTTGTTTAAGCGTAGAGAGAGTAGTTTGTGACGAATGCCAATATTGTTTAGGATCGGAAGACATCAGGGCCGAGGAGAGGTACAGGCCCACCAGGCGCAGCGTATTCCCTGAGCTCCTGTCCACATACCCATACAGCAAGTCCATCTACGACGACCCCATCGGTGCCGCCGAGAGGATCAGCGTGCCCGGCTACCGTTACCTGCCGGTGCACCGTGAAACCTACGGCTACTCCCCGCGCGCGATCTACGCCCACAACTACCCCAGCTCTCTCGACCGGTACAGGCCAGGTCAGTCCACCGCACAGAACAAGTCACACACACTACATTATCCGGTAGACTGCTTTCAAAATTAATATAAAACGGACAGTTCGATGTTCGATCCTTTTAACAGTTAGGTAATGTTTTAGTCTTTTACGCTACACGCTGCACTAACTCACCTTGCCAATCAGCAACTGTCTCAAACATTAATTACACAAAAATAAACCTATTTGTTGACAGACAGGTAGAGCAAAACAGTTTTTGATTGGCAAATCACTCAATTGCAGAGACACAATGTAGTTTGGCAATCAACTCTGTAACCTTTGACCTATCACTACCTACTTCAACAGGAAATTTTAATGTAAATAAGGAACGTCATTTTATCAATTGATAGATGATAATCATAGAAAATAGATCAAAAATAATATTGTAAATATATTTCGATACTCACAACGTTTTTAATTTAATGTCATCTGTACAGAATGCTTTGCTACGAGTATAAATACAACTGAATTTCAGGAAACATATAGGGAATCCTTTGTTCAGGAGAATCACAAGGGCATTTCGATTGTTTCAGCGCAAAAGGTCGCCGGGAGCGTGTAATTTAACATTCACAACATCTTTTTTACATTCTTTTAATTAGATTGCTTGAAAGAATTCAAATGGTCTTCCAATGCAAAATTGTTGAAGCATCTTAGGAATATCTGCAGTTACACTGCAACAAAACTATTTGTATTATACAAATTTATAAAATAAAGTATTAAAAAATCAGTTTTATGGAAAGCTTGCTTTTGCTCGGAGATATATGCAAATCGATATAACATTACATGGAGACTAAGATTTCGGGGATAATTATAATATTTCGATGGAAACCGTTGTCGTTATGTAACTGATCTATGTCTATTGCGTATTTAAAAGTTTGTTATGTGTTTGTACACTGTTTTGTGACTGTACATAACAAAACAATAATAGTTAAACTCCTTTGTTCTTAATGCAATATAAAAAGGCTTATAAACTGAATAATTAGAAAACTAAGCGTTATTGTCATTAGATTTAATGCTTGTGCAACTCTTAAATCTTATGTTCTTACTAATATACGCATGTTTCATTTTATTCAAGGTGCCATATAGAAATCACCTCTTACCAAGATATGTATAACATATTCATTCACACTTGTAAATCCATGAATGTTACATCGATCTAGTCGTATTGATCTTCTAGCATTAGTCAGGTGATATGTTTTATTTCCCCCCTTTTATATTAATTTATACAGTATCATTTTATTGCCAAGCTTCCCCAGGAATGCTTTGAAGAGGTGAGTTCTATGAAATATTAGGTATTTGTATATACTTATTTATTTAACATCATCTTACCATTACCCATTAAAGCTTATGCTCTGCATATTAACATCTAACTAACCCTATAGATTATTATAATTATAAAATGGTATCAGAATGTCAACTTGTAACATTAATTTAGACGCTTTTATTTTTATCAGTCATCATATCATTGTTGACAATCCCATTTCTTAGAATATTTTAAAAAAATCCTACTGAAAGGATCTACTTTATTATTATTTATTTAAAAAAGATTTATTTGACGAATCTTGTGTGGGAATATTTCACAAGTTCTACTTTCAACTTAATTTCGAAGACTTGTGAGATATTGCTCTTTTGTTTAATGAAATTAGTACATATTAAAAAGTTTTGCTTCTCAAAATACTAATGTAATGTTTAATTAAATGACAGTGTATCACGTACCGAGGCGCATCCGACGAGGCGTAGATCCCTTCGATGCCCACAAGGCGTGGCAGGATCATCTTGACAGACTGGCCGCCATCGACCGTCTGTACCCCTCCCGCTATGGACTCTACCTAAAGGACCGCGCTTACCCCATCACCGACCTCAACACCCACCTTCCGTCTTCTCTCATCCCGGCTTCTCTCAGATCCTACGAACCCAGGAGCCTTAAGGGCATCGAATACGAACCCGACAACAAACCGCACTGGGGATCAGGTAAATACTAACTTTTTTATAGATTAAGCTAGGTTAAGATCCCATCACACTGTAGCGATTTATCGTTCGAAGTCGAGGACATGCACAGATTTTATTTTTTCTCATTAAAACTGTCAGTCACAGAACACTCTGTATCATGCAGCGATTTATCGCGCGATATCGCTACACTGTGTAAATCTTTAACGCTTTTCCTCTAGTTACCTTGACGTCTTCTTTGGTGTCTCGGGTAGATTTAAAAAAAGGAACAGAGGAGAAGCGTCCAATCTGTATCCCTGTTGAAGTTATTTGTGAAATAAGAGTGTTATTTGACTCGTATCGCAACATAACTGATTCACGGATTCGAGATCTTGTTTAAACACTAGAACATCTACTCACCTATTAGATCCAAAAACGATTGGATCTGATTTGTGTGAAAGACACAGTTCAATATTAATTTAGGCATATAATATTAAATTAAATATTTTTTTAAAGTACAAACATTTGAGTGCCTCAACTTTGGCCAAAGTATTTATAAAGATCAAAATTCGAAATTTTGTTATTAACCTATTTGAAATTGATACTTGTGTACAGTATACTTTTTTACTAAGCCTATCATACGTATTATAAGTTGTCAGCACTTGCTTATTCATTAAGCTAGTCATAAAATAACACAAAATTCTGTATGTTACACTGTTTTATACTGTAGATATTGTATTTATCCCTAAATTTAATAGACATCAAAAATATAGTTAAACTAACAAGAATATAAATATTTTCTATTAAAATATAAAAGACCGATTCGTGTTTTGATTTAGTAGTTTAGAACCAGACCTCTATAGATGAAACGTTTTTTCTAATATTAATTTCGATTCACACACACACACATGATCCGAAGATCGACACCAAACCTACGTGTGCATGATGCAGCCAGCATTGTAAATATTATGTATATGCAAGCGCAACAATCACATTATCTTAGAATGAGTTCATTGAATACGCGATGCCATCGACTTTATGTAAGAACACAACACTCTACAAATAGATCTAGAGTCGTGAATATCTCTGAACCGTCGATTTCCGTATGCATAATTATATCTAGAATCTCGTGTTATGTTTGAGCTTAGTATTGATTGTGAGACTTGCGATAAAGGACTGTCGGAGAGGCTATCGGACGTGTTCAGAAAGGACCCATTTTTCGCTGAAGCCGAAAAATGGTGTGGTTTTGACCGATCGCTCCGTGGCAAGTCCCCTACTCCGGTCAAGCCCAGGATAAGCCCGCCGCGTGAGTGCGAGGTTGCATTCGATGCCGACGGTAAGGGCTGCAGAACCCTCAACCCTGTCTTCGTCACGACACCCTACTTTGCTCTCTGTACTGTACCCATATCGAATTGGAAAAAGTTAAAATTTGTTAGATCTTCTTTCTCAATTTACCATCAAATTCTGTATAATGTAGATACTCCTTTTGTAATCTATACCTTACCCTCTCGTAACTTTAGTGAATGGGATATCAAGACATCTTTATTCACGGCACCTTAATGTAGATAGTTAACTGTTAATATCGTGAATCCACAGTCCGAGTGTATGTGTTCTTTTACATTTTTTGCGTCATCGTTTTACCAAGCATGAAAGCACGGCTTCAAAAGGGTAACTACCAACCTACCTATCTATAACATACCCATACTTGTTTCATTTTTACTTCAGCGTTAATACTGGTTTGCTATTTCGTTTATGAGTCCTACAAATGAATAACGACACCACAAATAAAAATCCATACATTTCTCACGTGCTGAAATCTAGAGTAGCGTAGATATTGGACTTATAAACTGAATCAGTTTTCATTCTAACAACCCTTACAGAGAATGGCAATATTGTAAGCACGTTACCTAATGAAATGGCTGAACCTAGCGCTTGATGCTTACCGTTTGGGTGATGTTATGACGAAGTACAGAACGAGTGTTACTGTGTTGCCCGAGACTAAATAGTTGTGGCGTGTAGGTGCACCGCTGTACACCGCCGGCGGACTCCGACGCAGACCGTGGGCTGACATTTTCAATCCGAGCCCGTCTCTACCGATCTCGGCGATCACTCGGGACCCGTTCTGGTATGACTGGCCGGAGCTGAAGCCGCTGGCACGATGGGACCGCAGCCCCTCCTACATCCGCGACTCCTACCTGTCGCCAGTCAAACGAACCTTCCTCTGGGACAAACATCCGATCCGACCCCTAGGTTAGTGGCTCGCTGTATATACGCCACACGAGCGAGCTACGACCGCTCAGCTGTACAAATTGGCCTATCATTCAAAAATTAACTTAATACCTAACAGTTTAATTTGTCGACACTTCCGATTATTTTTAAACTTTAATGGTGTCTTTGGTTACGACAGATTTAATGATGGGAGACCTCACGGTGGATGATATAAGCAGGAGTTTACCGTACATTCGTAGCCTATAATATGAGAACAAAGCAGGTATCTGGCTGTTTTCGATTGTGACGTACCTTAGTACCTTCTGTGAAGTTCCTTTGCAGTGTGTAGAACGTACCTACTATGTGACAAGTTTAACCTTGATCCCATTTCGATCACCGTTGTTTCATTGCACCCACCATGCAACTTTCATATTCATATTTTTGTTCTTTACATAATATGTTATTTAGTTCTCTGGTCTTCTAAACTTTTCTGTACAGTTCTATAAAACTATTTGAAATTGTTGCGATCCTATTTTTAAACCAACGTAATTTTTCAGAGATAGTCTACATTTTTCATCGCATAGTATCTTTATCGACGTTCCTACATCAAAATTCATTTAATACAACAAGTAACTGTCATTACATAGCATTATGTATCCGACATATTTCATATTTACGTAAACCTAACACATACCTACATACAAAATTGTAACATATTTTTATAATTTTGAAAGCGTGTTAGGTAGGCACTAGAGATGTGCGCCGATCGGCACGGCGCACGCCGCCGGCTATTTTAGGCACGCCGCCGCGCCGGCTTTTGTGTCGGCGTAATCGGCGCGGGATCAAAAAAGTAATCTTAGGTTCTAGTTTCAAAATTGCGTGCTTTGCCGACAATATGGGTGAACTCCATACAGCCCCCTTAGACAAGATAACATTCCATTAGCGATATCTTTAATCGACAGATTTTTTTGTATGAAGTTGACAACATTGTTAAACATTGTATGAAATTGGCGTAAGGGTTTTTTTTTCTTCTTTTATTATGGCTTCGCACGTGTGCATTTAGCCAGTGTCAAGTTATATTTTGCATCAAATTATGACCCGATTTTTCATAAATCGGGCCTCAAGAGTTTTAATATAGTCAAAGTCGTCATAGTCCGTCAAGTCAGGGGTTATAGTAAAGCGGTGGCAAGTTTACCATAACCTTAATAGGAGATTTGGAGACAACGTGAAAACTGCATGTTTGACACTGATTTTTACTTTCACTACACTTGTGCACTTTCACAGAACTAAATTGAATAACATTCCACCAGAATTATACAATTCAACTCGGGTTACATCTAAGTTTCATGAAAATAAAACTGCAGCACGATATGTTGTTAACTCGTTCCCGCCAAAACTCTGGCGTAAGGGTTAAGTTATTTTTTTTTTTCTTTTATTATGGCTTCGCACGTGTGCATTTAGCCAGTGTCAAGTTATATTTTGCATCAAATTATGACCCGATTTTTCATAAATCGGGCCTAAAGTGTTTCAATACAGTCAAAGTCGTCATAGTCCGTCAAGTCAGGGGTTATAGTAAAGCGGTGGCAAGTTTACCATAACCTTAATAGGAGATTTGGAGGCAACGTGAAAACTGCATGTTTGACACTGATTTTTACTTTCACTACACTTGTGCACTTTCACAGAACTAAATTGAATAACATTCCACCAGAATTATACAATTCAACTCGGGTTACATCTAAGTTTCATGAAAATAAAACTGCAGCACGACATGTTGTTAACTCGTTCCCGCCAAAACTCCCGGTTAAGTTATTCCTCAGTCTGAGAGTTATTCTACAAGTTTTTTTTTCTCTAACGGAAGACCACGTTGGCTTCTGTCAATTTCATAAAAATAAAACAAAAAAGTAGGTATGTCATGTTACTTTTATTTATTATTACCGCGCCGATTACGCCGATTACGCCGCCGCCGCCGACCACAAAACCATCGGCGCATACCTCTATTAGGCACGTAGATAAAACAAAAACATTTTTACAGTTTTTTTCATAAACATATTATTTCGATGACTATTAATCTTTTCAAAAGAAAACTGATGCAAAAGTTTGGCGTAGATAAAATAGCATAAACACCTTTATTTTAATTTATATTTGACTGCATTATAGGTAGGTACTGAATAATTATAAAAGAAAATCATATAAGTAGGTATATTATTATACATATTTTTTTATTGAAATTTTACATAAATTATTTTAACTAATGTAAGTAGTTCCTGTGTCATACCTTTCAATCAAAGGAAAAAAAAATATAGTAAAAGTAGTGATTTTCTTTTTAATTTCTTTTTCTATTTTCAGCTGCTGCTTACTAAGGGCCAAGACATCGAACCCAATTACTTTAAGTTATGATTACTCAACGCACAATCAAACTATTTTTTTAAATCATTACCTGTTTTTTTTATACTGACTATGTTAAATAAAACATAATGAAATTGAATTTTTAACACTTTTCATCTGCTTAAAATAATTATGAATTTCCCAATCCACTCGCAAGATCTCAAAGACTGCATAACATAGTCACTGCCGAGATAATTAAATTGATGTTACAAGATTTGTTTTATATCCTTATTAAATTATTTTATTTATAATAAAACTTAAAAAAAAACCAATAAAACTGTTGAAAGCTTTTGAATTTTTATTTAATAATTGACCTATACCAGGAGTCGGCAACCTTTTGAGCCGGAAGAGTAAAAAAATTACAATTTACAAAATTTAGAAAGAAGGAAAGAAAAGCATGTATTGAGTATAAACACACGACAAACACAGGAAGGAAGAAATGAACATGACAATGAAAATTGATTACATTAAAAACAAAATAGAGGCAAATAAAAAACTACATGAATGAGGAGTCGTGTGCTGACCCAAATGGGTCGACCTCAGCTAAAAACTGCAGCCAAGCAAGCTTAGCTGCAGCGCTGGTCTTCCGGCCAGATCCATCTAGTGCATCATCAATTTCAAAGTTTTTAAAGAGCCACATTTTTTTGCCAACAATTAATAGTACTTGCGTTAATATAGTTTTTTGAAGATAGTCAGCACTCCAAATGCCAACTTCTTCACCTTACTGTCGTAATCGGGAAGACTATTCCATGCGTCGAATATAAGTGCCTCAAATCGCGATATTTAAATAAACAAAGAAATATTACAGGACATTCCACACCTCGCTATCTAGCCCCAAGCTAAGTAACTAGACTTGTGTTATGGGTGCTAGACAACGGATATACTACTTATATACTGTTTCTTTTGTAAATATATACTTATAATACACAAACAACCAGACCACAGACAAATATCCAAGCATAAATACTTATCTGAGGCGGGAATCGAACCCGCAACCCTGTGTTTGGCAGTCCGGCTTGGTGACCATTGTGTCTATTGGGTCGGCCGGCCAACTGTGTAATTTCTTTACAATATATAATATTTACATAATATAGAACTTAAAAGCCACAGCTATAACGAGACGCATCTGGCTCGCGAGCCGCAAGTTGCCGACTCCTGACCTATACGAACATGATTTAAACAGCGCCAGAAACTTTAAAATCTATGGTATGCAGCGACGCTGTATGTAGTGGATGGGACATGTATTAGATGGAGTTTATTAAAAAAACAGTTGAGTAGATAGAGTACTTACCGATTTTTCAGATTTCCAATACTACAGATTCCCATGTCTAATTCTCCTACAAGACGTCAAAAGAGACAGAATAATTCAAACTAGTGCCAACTGTTACTTTACTTATTACTGTAGGTATATTTTCAACCTCAATGATTATGGTAGGATATAAAAAAATACAATATATTATTGCAAAGGCCATTAAATAGGCTGTTGCAGGTCGAGTATGAGTTTGGGCACAAATACGAGACAGGCAATTGCCATTTCCGCCGAGGCATATATATAGAGCTTTTCTCAAATGCAAAGAAATAAAACATACCTTTTTCTCGTTTTTCCAACTCATACAATTTTCAAATAGCTTTTTTCATGTATTTTCCTTTTGACAAGTTTTCCATTGCCAATTTGAATCATAAATCTTGTGAATCTTCATTTCACTTTCAGAACCGTTGTTTAATTTTAATTATTACAATTATGCGATTTATATTTAAAAATAAATTAATTTATTTAAAGAAGACGAATTACTAGCTTTTCCGCTAATTTTTTATTAAAACAGTATACAGCCACGTGAACGCAATTTGTACTAAGCAAAGCCCGTAAAAGCAAAGCGACTTACTTTGGTATACTTTGAAGAGATCCAATCAAAGAATATTATAATAACCCCAGCTTGCCGTTTCATAATACATTGCAACATTGAGCGTTGTAATGTTTCAAATTCAAAAAACGCTCTTGCCCTGCAACTTTCCTGCGATGGTTTTGTGTGGTTTTGGTCCGTAAGTTCTTTTATCGAAATGGCAATATTTCCATGCATGTTTGAGAAAATGATTTAAGTTATACAGACCTATTTACTACTTATCTATCTTTCGTTCGTTGTGTTAAATATCAATAATTATCAAGAAATCAAGACATTTATTGCAAAGTTATGTACACAAGGATCTTAAAATAGGCTTAATTATGTAACGAAAACCCTAGCACTTTTATCACGGACGAAAAATGTACTGTGCAAAATTCAAGGACGTTTCCATGGCAAAATCGAATAATGATACCGGGGTGATGTAATATCCGTTTACTAAAAACTCTGGGAAAACGTGACGCAATATCCGTATCCATTAAATAATTGTCGATGGTAAATTTGATCCCACGGTTGGCAGCATTGGCAATCAAATGTCAACAAATTTTTATCTGCCAAAGTCAGTGTCAAAATCGACGTAACGTGTAGCGTGTTGTTGTTAGGCTTGGTGGTTGCCGTTGTGATTTGAATTTATTGAAATAGATTCAGAAATACGAAAATAAATCTAATAAAATGACTGAAAATGTTGAAAACACCGTGGATGAGACGAATGGATCAGTTATAACTTTCGATAACCTTGTAATCTTGAAGGAATTTGGTAATATCGTGAGTTTGGTGAGGTTTGTAATAATTTGAATAATCTAAAACCCATTTTTCACTAATATTTTGTGAATAAATACACTATGGCTTCGTTTTAGAAATGAGGATTTCCTGGAAACCGTTCCTAAAGCAAAACTCAAACGTGTGAAATGGGTTCCAATGTTCAACTGTTTGAAACAAGGCATCTACAATGAAATGGTCCAGGAACTCACCTCGATGTGGGAATTTGAAAACATGCCTGAAAAATTAGATCAACTCGACAGACAAAAAGAAAAGTTCTCAGATGTGAATGAGGATCAAGCTTTATGGTTAGTAAAAATATAATCCCAAGCCTGCAAAGTAATCGCTTATCATAATATAGGTATAACTTAGTAGGTAAATGTAATTGTGCCATTTAATTTATATTGAATGCACAACACAGCTTTCTTAATATAAATCTCAATAAAAATTGAGTCTTATCTATGGCATCAGTCAGTCTTTATTATGGATACAATCCAATTAAAACTTATACCTGCATGTTGCCAAGTTTGGTCACATATAAAAATACATCTGAGCCGACTTTAATTAATATAGGATGTGTTTTAAAATAAACAACTATCATTCTCTATTTACAGGCGACCACAGCTAAGTAACATCAAGTCACAATTGAAAGCCAGTGATGTGGCTAACTTGAGGAAACAAAAATCATTACTGGAGACATTAGCCAAGGAATATGAAACCCGAGTGAACAGGCTCATGAGAATACTGTCCGCAAAGCGAGGATACATCAAAGCACTACAAATGGACATTCAGAAGTACCAAAAGAAAAATGATGATTTTATATCGAAAATAGATGAAAAATTTAAAAATCACAATCAGATTGTCAGACTTATTTACCCAGAGAATGTTGATGTTGAAACAAACTGGACAGATAATGAATTGACTAAAAAATAAACTAGCCGCTTATTTGAATAAAATTTATATTTCAGAAAATTGTACACACCTGAACAAAGTACCTACAACAAATTTTTATTATTTCAAACTAAATAATTCAGTAACATATTATTCACTAAGTGTAGATGAAAATAGAGAAAGTTTTTAAGTGTATTAAGTTTAAAGTGTTAATAGTAAATAATGTAATTCTAATATTGCTGCTATTCAATACCAGCTAATATTTATGATAGGTACCTACAGTAAATATTACAAAATAAAGATATAAATAACACTTTCCAGGTGAAATTGAATTTAGAAATGCATAACAGATAAAATGTAAAACAAATTCAATAGCAAAGTAGAAATCAAATTAAATACTACAATGCTAAAATTACAATAATTTCATAAATGCAAATCTAAAAAAATGAAACGAAATAAACCTCTTATGGCTGCACTCAGCAATATTTCTAAGTGAAACTAATTACTTACAATGCCCCTTTAGCCACATTTGTAGCTTCACTTATGAGTGAGACAAAGTATTCCTTTATCACTTAGAAATGTATGTGAGCGCAGACTTTAGTATAAATAGTATTATTTTATATAATGAAATATAATATTTGACATTGTTAACATATGTAAAAAATAAAATTGTACAATGCAAAACTGCATATAATTTTATAATTGTAATGTAATAATATAGCAATTGCACTATTGTTTTGAGGACTACACTGCTTCTACCACATTTCATTTTCGTTTAGATAAGCCTCAGAGGGGAGAACACGCCAAAACTAATAATTTTGAAATATCTACTTAATTTATAAGAATAATACTGAGTGCAAAATAAAATCTAATTTCACTGGTTATGCTGTATCACTCCCTAATAGTGTTAGCAATGAAGTCCTAGAACAGAAATAACACTTATACTATGACAGGGTTAAGGGTTCTAATGATTTATGAGTTGTCTAATAAGGACCAGTTCCATACAGAAATGGCGTAAAGTCATACATTCAAGAAGAGAACTGACAATCAGTGATGTAAGCCAGCTGGCAGCTGCTGAAAACGGCAATTTGAATCCACCATCGATCGCTATACAAGTCCTATTCAATAATTTACATTTATAGGCACATCAGTTACCAAATAGTCAAGCAATGTGCTTTCAATCCTACAACTTAATTGTCATTGACGTTTTCGTGTCCAATGCCCGCATCTTTAAGATAGCTTGCCACTCGAAACAATTTACTAGAATAACACGTTATGCTATAAGTAGGTATAACAGAACAGGGTACATCGCGATCATTAGCCTGCCTCGGAACGGGGATCAAGAAAGCAAACAGTTTTAGAGGCATCGCCGAATAGATGGCCTTTCGACCCAAAACTAATTCATAAATTAATATCACTCACATTAATAATAAAATAAATTAAAAATAGGAAGGCACAAGCAAATTGATAAATAATTTTAAACATTACATACGAGGGCGACGATGTATTCGGCTCTGACCGATGACCACACTAAACATAATAATTATAATACATGATATAATTAATTATTTGTAGCATTCCTCTCACTGTGCAGCACACTGGATCCCGAATGTAAGTTATTTTTTCTTGGGTGGTGACCGTTGAGGCGTGGCTGGTCTGCCGCTGTTGATGCCATTGTACTGATACTTCGCCTTCTTCTCAGATGGTTTCAATATCTACAAACACAACATTATATTTCAATACCTATACTCTGGTTTTTAATACAAACAAAGTCTTCTTCATCTTAATTAATGGCTTCTGCACGCCAAAAGCCGCAATTCAGCCAATTACTGGAAGTGGTGTGTAAGTCCAAGTTTGTGTAACTATTGTACAATGTATATCGTGATGTGTGGTGAAAGAATAGAGGTTCCATTCGTAATATTAGTCTTATGGAAGTCAAAAACCTACAAGAATTTACTTTCACATAGCCAGGCATTAAGGTGAATGTTACATGGTTTTGTTTGAGACTTTGTGAGAATGTTAGGTAAATGTTTGTACCTGGAAAGAGCACATGAGCGTCTCATCGACAGACATCATCCCGCCAGCGTTATCAAACTCGCCGCAGTAGTTGGGTGCGGAGAACAAAGTGACCAGCTGTCGCTTAGCAAAGAACTCGTAACCATCCTCTACCACCTAAAATTACATAAACAAAATTAACGCTCCACTGTAGGCATGTTATGGTCTGACTTACTAAATAGCTATAATCGTTAATTAAATGTATCGTCAAAATTCAAATCCTTAGAAAATAAAATCGTGTTAAAAACAGTTGTCCAGTCCTTTTAGTCTATTTGATTAATGAATAAAAGAAAATCTCAGAAGTTCCATCATGTTAATGAGTCAATCAGATACGTATATCGAATATAGAAATAGACCTTATGGCATAACCAGATGTTGCCTCTAATAATTTAAGGCCACGATTATACTGGTAGAAAACGAAAACTAGGCAATTTACTGCTCTTTGAGGTTCATCTCTCCGAAGATCTTCATCAGCCAAATCAGCTGCCACCTTTCCAATTAAAAACTTACTTCATAAGCCAAAGCTAACACAACTTGAACAAAACAAAAGAAGTAGGGAACCTCCTTCTTATGTTTATAAGTTGGTTAATCTCCATAACTTTCGTAAAATTATTGAAAAAGACATTGTACAATACCTGATGAGCTCGGCAGATTAAGTCTAAGTCATGTCTATTGAGGAATTTGCTGACAACATCCGGTCCGAAAGTGAAGGACACTCCGCGATCGTTCTCGCCCCATCCTTGCACGTCCTTATCTGGATCCGACCAAAGAAGATCGCACAGCAGCCCTGGGAAACAGATTACTATCGCTATAGCTAGTTTGTAGAAGTGGCTCCTTTATAGATATGATAGATCGCTGATTACGTTGTAACTATAAACTGTGTCACAATTTACAGGTATGTTTGAAGTGCAAGAACATTGAACGTCGACTTGAGATAGATTGTAGCCAGAGGCATAATAATACCTATCTATAATTTAATGTTATTAATAAATGTATATCATAGGATGGGTAAGTGACGAATCGGTCTAAGATGTAGCACGGTTTTGTAGAAGATATGCTAGTGACTTAATGACCTACAAATAAACGAGGACCTTCGGGGACGCGAGTTAAGGCAGGAAGGAACTTTTCCGATCCGATAATCTTAAGAATTTAAATTAATTAATTCGAAAAAAAAAAGGATAGTGACATTAATAATTAAAAAATTGAGAGGTGTCAAGGGGGCATGAACGAAGTTTCTTTCGATTAATTAGTGAAGGAATTGTAATAAAATCAAAAAGTGTCGTTACAACTTTTAGTCTTCAATTTTTCCGTCTAGGTCCCTTCGCAACGCGCTATAAGGCGCTTCGTTCCAAAATCTTAACGCTCATAGCTAGGTACGAAAATGTTATTTTCTCTGAGGTAGTAGATAAGTTCCAAATGTGCTCAATGTAAGTACATATGTGGAAAGTTAAATAAGTAAGTAAAACAAGTTTGTACTGGAATAACTTCAAGCAAATAGGTACCTAAACGAAGTTTACTAAATAGTAAATACGATCACATGCTTGATGTGTGATGCAAGTTATGTATGACTAATTTTCTGTCACGGTCAGTAAATACTAGAATTAAATGGTTTTTCCGCTTCTAAATTCCAACATTTCAATCTAGTCTGAGTTTCAATGAAACCAATCTTTTTGTACTAAAATGCATGCAACCAAGTACGTTGTAGACTTAATTTTATGTTTATATTTGTATCATTTCCCTACATTATTAGTGACATTAGTGAAGCAAGGGGTAGTAACATAAAAGTATGGACACTGCAATAGTAGTTGCTTCAATTATTATCATTATTTTCTTTGCGTGGCCACCTTTTAAACCTAACAGCAAACTAATGTCATACGTAACAAAAAGATGAGCTACATAAAAGATGGCTTCGTCCCCAATTTACCCGATCCCATCTCTAACCGATTTAATATTACCTAACAAAAAATCCCAACTCTACCCGATTTCATGACGATGCATTAGAAGTTATGTTGCATAAGACAAAATTATTTAAAAGTGACACAAAGTTATAAAGATTCCAAGGCTCCGAACTTGCTTGAAGCTTGTAAAATGTCAGGTTTGCTTGTTATTTGAAGTTAAAAAAATATTTAAGATTTTTGTTATTTACCATGCCACATACGAAAACCTGACACTTTACGCGCTTTTGTTACATGGCATTGTCGTTTGTCCTCTATACATTGCCATAGGTTTGAAAGGTGGCTGCGCAACTTTTAAAAAGTGGTTGATCGTTTTATATGCCAGAATGTTACAGCCCCTTTAGATAACAAACTTGTTTAGAACGACTTTAGTTTTATCAAGTGTGTAAATGTAGCTATTCACTAACAATCACTAAATAGTATAAAACAAAGTCGCTTCCCTCTGTCTGTCCCTATGTATGCTTAGATCTTTAAAATTACGCAACGGATTTTAATGCGGTTCCTTAGATAGTGACTCAAGAGGAAAGTTTTGATGTATTAAACAAAACTGCCGTACGAAGTCGCGGCCAACAGCTAGTTAGGTATAAAACATGAATACTAATGAATTAATTAGTCATGTTATTTCATTAGAATATAACAATGGTGCAATGAAAAGCTGATAAAACAGATCAAACATATCGTTGATCATTTGTTAAGTATTCAATCTACATAATATGTAAACGACCTAACTATATCACTCAACAACCATCACAGCTGGTAGGTAAATTCAATTAAAAATTATAGGTAAAAATATGACGATAGAACTTCCGATGGTTTTCAAACATGAGAAAGGCTTTATCTACGCTAATATTATAAAGTGGGAATATTTTTGTTTGTTTGTAACAAATAGGCTCCAAAACTACTGGACCGGTTTTGATGAAACTTGATAATAATTGGCTACTTTTTATACCGATATTCCTACGGGATCGGGAGTTAAGCGGGTGAAACCGCAGAAGCTGCTTTTATAAAATAAAGCACAAGTAGCAACTAAATGAGGTATAATATAAGTCCCTTGCAAGTTTCGAAAGGCAAAATCCAATAAAAAGCTTCATAAATCCTGATTATCAATGCTCAATGTCGCATGCAAACATAAAACGGTGAACCCGGCCTTGTAAAGTATAAAAATATCTGACCTGTGTCAGGGACATCGGTAGGTCTCATTATTCGCCTGATTTGTTCCATTCCCTGCAAGTCTGGGGACAGTCCACCGTGGCAGCAGAATATCTTCTCATCGATAATGGCAGCGATCGGCAAACAGTTGAAGCAATCGGTGAAAGTCTTCCAAAGTTTGATGTTGTACCGACGTTTGCATTCATCATAGAAACCTAACGTAGGAAAAAAAAACAAAATTATTACCTAACTTTAGACAAATTGTTGTCGGTTTTAGGGTTTCGTACCCAAACGGTAAAAACGGGACCTTATTTACTAAGACTTTGAGATGGTTTGCATAAAAAAATTATCTATCTCTCTATCTACTTTACTGTCTTTCTGTCATACAGCCTGGTGACAGACAGACAGACAGTGAAGTAGATGGAAAAATTTGATTATTTGACTTTAACTTTTTTTTATTTATATTTCACAAAAAATACTGAAAACAAAAATAAAAATATTTAAGCGGGGCTCTCATACAACATGTTACAGAACCCTTCATGCGCAAGTTTAACTCGCACTTGGTCGGTTTTTTTTTTTCAGTATAATCTGCTTGCGCCAATGTGCATGCATACAATGTGAATCAGAACAATAATAAAGAATTTACGACTTCAAAGTAATAGGATTAGTCACTATATAAAGACTTAATTAGAAGATTGTAAGCCACCTTGACAAGGGCATTGTTTAATTAAAAGAAGGCCATTTCATTACAAACAGCAAATAAGTTAAATAAATGATAACCTCTGTGGCGCAACGGGCGTACACCCGCCTGCTACGTAGAAGGTTGTGGGTTTGATTCCCAAACAAATATTTTTACAGATATTTACAAAAGAAAAGTATTTTATCTATTGTTTGGCCACCATAACACAAGCCTTAGCTTAGCTTAGGGCCGGATGGTGCTGTGTACAAAGTCCTTTAATATTATTTATTTATATTGTATATCTGAAAGAATAGGCAACTATTACTATACTAATTGGCGAAATTCCAAATCTAGTACACACACGATAGACGACGCTGTGACTAATTATTATCAAGTAGTTGGTTTGTTTTCTATTACCGAAATAGAAGTTCTGGTTGGTCTGAAATTGTTCTCAATAAATATTATTTTACAGATCATAACTCTGTTACTTTTTGTTTACAATATAGCAAGAAGATATTTACCATAAATACGATTAATGCTTGCACACTCGTGGTTGCCTCGAAGAAGGAAAAAGTTTTCTGGGTATTTTATTTTATAGGCGAGGAGCAGGCATATGGTTTCGAGGGACTGTTTGCCGCGATCCACGTAGTCGCCCAAGAACAAATAGTTGGCTTCAGGTGGGAAACCACCGTATTCAAACAGGCGCAGCAGGTCCGTGTACTGTCCGTGTATATCACCTGTAAAATGAATTTCATAATGGAAAAACTTCGAACAAAAATTACTTGTTTGCAAGGAGGTTAGGTCCTTGAAGATCCTGTGTAATAGCGTCAGATGCTGATGAAGACAATGAAAAACACGTGACTTTAAATGCTTATATCTTTTTTCCACATCTAGTTCACGAAATACTATCAAATTCATTGTAATCTAGAAACAGAATTATATCATATTTTTTTCTATTTGTGTATAAGCTTAAGTATTGCCTTGTCATCACTATTTCTATGTAACTTTTATGTCAACACATAATTTTTTAAGGAGTAGCGAATATTTAGTTCAGTGGCAACTGATGCCAAATGAGCTTATTTTTGTAGTTGACATATGATTCCTGTATGAATTATCCACTATCTGCGCCATGCGATGTCACCCGCTTAAATCCTGGATCAATATCGATATAAAACCACTTAGATGATGCTATTCGAAAATTTTACAACTGGTTCAGGAGCAGTTCATGTGTGAAAATATAACAGGCAGAGTTAATTATGCATTTATAATAAGCAGGGCGGTGTTGGCTTAGTGGTAGATACCTCGGGTTCGAATATCGGCCGGCCGTGCACCAATGTATTTTTCTTAAGAATTTTTTTTGTGGTCTAATTGACATTGCTCTTACGGTGAAGGAAAGGAAGCCCGCGGCTTAGTTAGCTCCAGTAGTATTGACAAGTTCTCTCCTCTGGACGTGGTTGACTAGGCTGAGAGGGTAGTAGGTGCTGGGCAAGCCTACTCCATCCTCAGGCAAAAAATTAAAAAGGGTCTAATTGCGGAAAACAGCCCGTTCAAGTACAAGTACAAGTAATAAGCAGGAATTTGTACAAAAGCAGCCATGTTTTACCGCATATTTTAAGTGGTGCCTCCAATTCCAGTAGTATGGGCTGCTGCAGGAATATCTCGCGAGACTTGGTGCAGAGCCCGCGGACCTCCGACTCCGACATCTGCACCGTCTTCCCCGGCCTGCATCCTCGAACTAAACAGAACATAAACAAAAAACAATCAAATATTTATTAATTTAAACATTAAAGGGGTTATATTATATTCCAAATACTCAATACTTGTATATCAATGAATATTTCAATCTACAAGCATTTTAACTTGAAACAGAACGGAAAAGCTTTATCTTGATAATACAATCTAAAATGAGATCAATGCCAATAGTATACACTTCAAGCAGATATCGCACAAATAGTACAATGCATTTGAAATATACTAACACCAACACAAAACCATAACAGCCAAAGAATGTATTACCAATTTATGGTCAATACATTAATTTGGCTCATAGGAGATGATTTGTATTCACAAGACTTAATAATATTATTAATAAATTATTCTACCATGCTTAAGGTAACTTAAAATAACAACATTTGGATACAATCGACGTCACAGCAGCTTATTTCTCTCAAATGGTTGAATATGACATGCGACATTAGGTCCAAGCATGTAATTATGTAATGGGATTATTGTTTTTCTGTTTAACAATTAAAAAATACATTTATATTCTTTTAGGATCTGCGATAGGTATATAAAATTGTAAGGTAGGTTACAAAAGACAATATCAGTCGAGTGCTTCATAGATAGGTAGGTTATATTAAAAGGGATTTAGTTGCCAACTGTTTATGACTATAAACAGTCACGAGTAGCTATTATAAGGTCAACATGAAATCAAATTATGTATGAGCAAGATTTAATCAAAGAAATTGGGCAGGAACTGATTGGACCAGTCACTAAAAATGAAGAAAATAAAGAGTCTAGCTGAATACTTTGGCAAAAATTTTGCATATTGAATCATACATTCTCCTGAAAAGATGTCTTTGAATTTCCCTTTTCTCCTTGCTGTTTCCTGTTGCAGCCTGTATACTGTGGTAACCCATCAAAAAGCAGCATAATAAAGTGAAATAAACAGGTTAAATTAAGTAAAGTAAATAATGCGACTCAAGCGTAATAGGCCCATGGAAGTGTTCCATGCTCTAACTAGAATCGAGACTTTTTTCCTTAGTTATACAGCATCTATTCATTCTCGATTATTTACACAAAATGGTGTTCCACTAAATTTCCGTGTAATTGCAGTTCATCTAAAATCTAACATTATAAGAAAAATTAGGTAAGTATTGAAGATAAATCGATTTATTTATGAGTTTGACATTTCTATACTTCTACATAGTAAGTGATAATTACGCAACAAGAGCATACTGAGCAAGGAACCAATATAAATATACTAAAGTTTATGAATCGTAGAATAAATCTAAACAATAATTACTTATAAAAACTTGTAATTACCTTCTAAAAGTCTGTGAATTAGACTGTCAACATTGAGTTCGTCAGCCATATTTACTACACGAATATCTATTGTCAATCAAAAAAAGTCAAAATCTTTCGACACTCAACGGTCCAGTGTTGCCGTTTTACAACTACAAAGTTACAATATTTTATGCCCTAGCGAATTCTGTCGTAAAGGCCCCGGCCATGGAGAATATGTCTCCGGGAAGCCGAATTATTATAGAGTACCTAACTAGCTGCGCTCCGCGTTTTTACCCAGATAATAATTGTGTACGCAATTTTGACGACCCAGTTGACACAATGGTCACCATGCCGGACTGCCAAACACAGGGTTGCAGGTTCGATTCCCGCCTCAGACAAGTATTTGTCTGTGGTCTGGTTGTTTCGATGTTTATAAGTATATATTCACAAAAAAAATATAAAAGTAGTATATATCCGTTGTCGAGCACTCATTACACAAGTCTAGTTATTTAGATTGAGGCTAGATGGCGATGTGTGGAATGTCCAGCAATATTATTTATTTTACTATACAAATAATAATTAGCGAAATTGGTTCAGCTATTCTCGAGATTTGCGCTTAGTAACACATTCGCACGCTAAAAAATTGAAACCTATCATGTGGGTTAGGTATTCAGGGAAAGCGCATTAGAAATCCATAAAGTATTTTCAAATAATATCAATTTGGGTTCCTCTAGGTAACCATTAAGTATTTTTTGCAAACTTAAACCAAATTGTGTTTGGTCAGGAGAAGGTACTGTATTTTAATATTGGAATTTGAACAACAGCAAACTACTAAATTATTAATTCGAAGGAACAAACAAAAAGGAATTCGCTCTTTATTGATTCTAATAAACGCTTTATAGGTAATAAGGTAAATGATTGTTTTTTTCGGTAGAACAAAATCTTCTTGTTTAGGTCTAGTCCCTAGGCATAACATATCTTTCAGTGTTTGAACTAAAGAGTACAAAATACAATAGTTTGAACTGTTTTTCAAATTACTTAATTCATAAAGCAGTTTATAAGACTACCGTTCGTTGACAGTCCGCATAACTTTATTGATAACTGAAGTAGAAGAAATATAAGTTGAAGTGTTTTTAGAAGTTTTGAAGAAGTATAAGCAAAATTGCAAAAACTTTTCAAAACGAAACAATTTGTGGATCTTAAATAGCTAAAACAGCAACACTGCGACCTCTCACCTCGATTTTTTTTGTTATTTCCAATCAACGCAGAATTTCATTAGGTTTAAGTTTAGAAAACACAATATTGTTAATTCATTTCAAGAAATTCATGCCTGAAATAGTTTGTCTAAAATTTAACAATATTTGAAAATGGTTTTACAGAAAATTAAAAGGTGCGTGAGAGACGTGCTGAAAAATTGACTACGTTTCTTTTCACGAAAAATTTAATTAATTGGGAGTTTTTTTCCGGAGCCATAAACAATGTAGGTGAACTGACTATAGACAACTCCCAATTTCGTTATAAAATTCTATTTTGCAGGGAAAAATGTCGCTGTTCTTGATTGTCAAGTTATTTTCTCATCGTAATGTGCTGTTCTGGCGCATAGTATGTATGAAATGCCCAACTTTGGCGTGTGCGTTCTATTATAATTTAGACAAGACTTGACGGCTGCCCATAAAACCTTTGGGTATTTTCCAATTCAGTATTGTTTCGCTTAGGTTTCTAGTAAACATAGGATACGGGATCAAAATTCGTTGTAGCAAGTGGAAACGCTTTGGAATAACAGTTATAAAGCAAGGCGTTGCATCACGGTTGTTCAGAAGTTGATTTACGATTCGGTAGAATGGAGGAGAAGATGGATAGTGAACACTCTTACAGTGGGGACAGTAGCAGCAGTTCTTCTGAAAGTTCGAGCGGGAGTTCCGAAGGAGACGATGATGCGATGGAGCCGGTTCGTATCATGGGGGAGACTCTCGAGATCCCTCAAGAACTTTGCGAAGACTATGCCCTGTTCAAAGAGTTCTTCTCCATGAAAACCTGGGAATCACTTGAAGACAAACATAAGGAGCATCTGAAACAATTCTTGCCAAAGTTTACTGAAGATGCTGAAGCAGAAACGGAAAAAACGATCCAGATGTTATTTGACTTTGAACCTTTTCATTTTACTTCACCACTGGGTGATTTTTATAATAATCTAAAGCAAGGGAATTATAGACCAGACATAGCTAAGATGAGAAAGTTCCTAAAAAAAGCTAGATCTAAACAACAAAGACATAAGGTAAGATATTGACTAGTGTTGTAGCGGTCTATTCAAAATATGAGAATTTCTATTAAATTTGAGGCCTCACCGATAATTTCAAACATGCCTATTTTCTTAGAAGACCACTCTTCTAAAGGTCACTCATAATGTTGTATAAGCTCTGTTTAGTTATTTCAAATTAGTATTTTATAATTATAGACAAACAGCTAGGTAAACCCAACCCCACAATTCCAGGTGAAATCCTACTATGCAAAATTACTGCCAGAAGTACTAATATCTCGAGAACGACTCCTGGCCGCTGCTAAATCAGCACCTCCAGGGCCAGCACCGAGAATACCAATATTACCACCGGCAGTTAAAAACAACTACAGACCAGTTCACCTTAGAGCTAAACAGAGATATTTTGAGGAGCTAGCAGCTATTCGGAGTGAAGTTGGTGGCGATGAGACTGATGATGAAAACTATCCTGAAGGTCCTCCAGAACCATATTCCAAGAAACAGAAACATATGCTGGGTCTTGTATGTATATCTTTTTAATTAGTCTAGTTTTTACCAGACTGCAAGTTGGAAAGGAAGATAATGTGTGGGGGCAGATTTTGATGATTTTAACTTCAATCTATTTGTCTTAATTAATTACTCTACCAGTAGGTATTTATCCTATTACAATTCAAATTTCATCAACTCCCCTATATTTAAAATATAATACTTGCCATTTCATTGTAAACATTTTTTTGGTATATAAGTTATTCCAGGACTTCAGCTATCTACATACTAATGTTCATTGCAATAGGTTTAGTAGTTTCCACATTAAGAGGTAACATAATAACACACAAACTTTCACATGTATAACATAAATAGGATATGATATTATGGCTTTGGATTGAAATTCACTTCTAGTGTTATTATTATTATAACAAATACAGTAGGTATTTGTTATAATAATTAATCTTACAAATGGGCAACAAAATGAGTGCCTTTCTATTATGTTATGCCTACCTATTATGTTCATGTGTGTAAAAGTACTTTCTTTATAATTTAATTTGTTCCAGGTTGGTGATAGCAGTATATCTGGGACATTATGTAGCTCAGACCAAACAAGCCCTAATTCAATACAATGTTTGAAGAAAGTTCTAGCAGCACATAGATCCCGGAGGCAATATAGAGAGGTAACAATAATTTACAATTTATTTTAAACTAGCAGCGCTCCGCGGTGTCACACGCGTACGTAACTCCCGATTCCGTGGGAAGATCAGCATAAAAAGTAGCCTAAAACACTCCCAATGAATCAATGTATTCATACCAAGTTTTATCAAAATCGGCCCTGTAGTTTAGGAGCCAATTCAAACAAACACTGAAATCTTTCCTCTTGATAATATCAGTTTAGACTAGCTGAACCCGGGAGTTTCATTAAGTCAAATAAAGAATAAAAAAAATATTGCAAGACACTGTATTATGGTGGCAAGACAATAGATAGAATATTTATATATATTTTACTGTGCATAAATATTTTTTTGGAGCGGGTATCGAATCAGTAATCACTGGACTGCGAAGGCGTCAAAGAGTAGCCAATATGGTATTCATTAAAATCGATTGAGAACCTAGCTTTTGTATTATTAAAAAAATAAATTGTGCACTATGGCTTACTATGATACTTCGTCTTTATACTATTTTAATGATAAGAGCCCATGGATGTGACTTCAATTTCTCCATTTCAAAAAATACATTCAAATATTTGTAATCTTGGCCTTTGTGAGCATGATGATAACAAAAAAAATCCCATTAGTTTCTTGTGCCTTCTTATTGGTCGGCGCATTCCGAAGCACACATCCTAACTTATTTGTTTAAGACGTTTCAGTGTGATTTTATGAAAAGTGTGTGATTCCAAATGAGTAAAGAATTTTGAGTTTGTGATTAAGCAACAAACATACAGTTTAGTATTTGTCATATTAGTTGGATACTGCAACTTCAACTAAGTTGGCTCTCATTTGTGTATATAAAATGAATATAATTCCAGAACCACCCAGAATTAAACACAACAGGTCTTACATTAGATGATATAAAACAAAGAGTCGCACTTATCAATGGTGCAAAGAAACTAATGTTTGGAGGACAGAAAGCTGCATCTCCCGTACCTAAATTAAAAAGACCCAAAAAGGAGCCCGGTTCAAAGCAGCCTAAACAAGTAGAAGCCAAAATACCTAAGAAAATTAAAGAGGAAAGTGAAATTGTAGAACACAAACCTTTACTACCAAATATAAAGATAAAACAGGAAAAGGAAGAATCAGACTCGGAGACCTCTTCATTTGTAGATCCGGTAGCAAGTCCTAAACCAGCTAAGAGACTTTCAGACACTGTTGAAATAAAACAGGAAGTTATTGATAAATATCCTAACAGTATGAGGTAATTTAATAAACTTATTTACATTTGGTAACTGAGGTGTTGCCGATGGATGTTTGAGTATATTAAGTATATGTTCTATCAACTAATGATACAATGGTGTATATTTCAGTACAAATTATGATCCTAAATTGGAATGTGTTATCAAACAAGAACCTCTAGATCCCGCATTGAATAAAAACTACCAACCTGTGCCCATCAAACTTGAGGACTTGGATGGCATTGGTAAGTGTGATCCTCTTAAAATAATCTTTTAATCATTGGGATTATATTTCCAAAAATTAACTAGGTAGGTACTCATTCGAACTTGCAATCAAGACGCATCTACACATCCCGAGCCCCACACAAATCCTAAACCGATTGAATTATGCCAAAAGCTTGTAAAAAGTTTTTTTTTCTATTGCTGTAATTCTCTCATATCATAGCGCGTACCCTAAATTATTTATTAAAAATTAAGAATCTCTAATTGCCAGTAAGTTTAGTTAGTGCTGTATATGCTAAGTTCAATGAATAAATTAAAAGTTAAACTTTTAAATAACAACGTTTTGAGTGCAGTGCAGTGTGCAGTGGTCCAAAATATATGCTGTAAGTGGACTCATTATTATAACAATTTTTGACATTGTTAACTTTCAGATATGATGGCTTTACCAATAGAAATAGCAGACGATTCAGGCGAAGTTATCCAAGTGGACACCTCATCTGAAATCTTGGATGAGCCATCGGTTGAAATAGACGAATCATTAACCGAAACCACTCACGCTAACTTCTTGTCCCTTGTCCGAGCATTGTTCCCTGCGAGAGACGCTCACAGGGCATCGAAGCAACAGTTGCATGCGAGGTGTTCCGCTGTTATGAAGTCACCTATAGCTCCGCTCAATACTTGGTACAATCGTAAGTCTAATTAATCTATTGGATTTCACAGTATAACTTACTTTATTTTGTTTATTAAGGGAATATCTAGATATCAGACTTTTACCTTGTCTTTGGATCAGGTTATCATAATAAACCGGCCAAGTGCGAGTTGGACTCGCGCCACGAAGGGTTCCGTACCATTATATTCTGTTTTTAACCCCCGACGCAAAAACAAAAAGCAAAAAATCCTATATATTGTATGTCAGACGAGGTTGTATAGGTTAAAAGTCTTTTGCCTGCCTTTTTGGGAGTATAATTGATGAAAAAAATATTGCCTTAAAATTTCTTAAAAACATACTCAAAAAATTGTTACCTTTTCTGTTTTTAGTATTTGGTGTTATAGCGGCAACAGAAATACATCATCTGTGAAAATTTCAACTCTCTAGCTATCATAGTTCATGAGATACAGCCTTGTGACAGACAGATGGACGGGCAGCGAAGTCGTAGTAAAAGTAATAGGGTCCCGTTTTTACCCTTTGGGGTACGAACCCTAAAAAGAAATTAAAGTTTTTTTTAAAATGTAATTTAATGATGTAGACCAGCAAAATTTCCTTAGTATCTGACGACTGGTGCGGCGAATTAGACTCGGCGCTTGACTTTCTGGCGGGTGAAAGAGGAACAAATCCGGAAGACTTTGTACCTTACCTACAATACATGCCGGAAACTCAGGTACTTATTTAAATAAAATTAATAATTCGTATGAATTTTTTCCGCAATTAGACTCTTTTAATTGGGTCCTTTTTGCGTGCGGATGGAGTAGGCTTGCCCAGCACCTACTACCAGCTTAGTCGACCATGTCCAACGGAGAGAACTTGTCAATAATTCTGGAGCCAACCAATCCGCGGAGTTCATCACGATGTTTTCCTTCACCGTAAGAGCAATGTCAGTTAGCGCACATATAAATTTTTCTTAAGAAAAATCCATTGGTGCACGGCAGGCCGGGATACGAACCAACGACCTTCAGAATGAAAGTCGAGAATCTACCACTAAGTCAACACCGCTCGTAAAATTTTTCAAATACTTGAGGTATTAGTACAATAATTGATTAATGGTTTAGGTTTATCAGTGGATCGGTGCAGGCAGGGATTGCGATGCCATTTTAAATAGATTATGCGAGAGATGGCTTCGTGCTACATCGCCACAGCCACCTTCCAAGGAACCACCACCTGCCAAGTATGTTTGTTTAATTTTTCTTCTTCTCGTATAGTGGTGTGGCTCACCTATTGTTAGAGTTTTCAGATCGGCTTATGGCCTCTAACTTGACCTAACGACTGCTACTAGAGGTAGCAACCGGGACCAACGGCTTAAAGTGCCTTCCGAAGCTCGGAGGGGCTTACGAAAACACATTTTTGCCACACTACTAATTGGCCACCCATCGAAGTAATGACCGCGCCAGGCGTCGCTTAACCCGTACGACTGTCAACGATCAGCGAGCGTCGCTTATCTGTGAGCCTCCTCAACTTACAGTTGTCCCACTAACTAGATTGTGTATTTTAAATTATAGGTATCCTACATCTTGGACTGTACGGCCGCCTACGCCTGTGGATATAGCAGAGTTTCGCACTCAAGAACGAAAGAGATTTTCGTCCGCTGCTAAACCATTTACTTATACGCAACATGGGTGAGTGATAATCAATAAATATAGCAAGTAGAGCAGTATAAATAAATAAATATTATGGAACATTTTACAAAGCGCCATCTAACCCCAAACTAAGCAACTAGGCTTTTGTTATGTGTGCTAGAAAACGGATAGACGTTTTCTAGCACACATAACAAAAGCCTAGTACAAATATACATTTTTTTTGTACTAGGCTTTTGTATACTTAATTTTACAGTACAAATACCGACAACAAGCGGAAGTCAAACAAGGCAAGGCGATGTTGCCTAAAGTACCCCGAAGTAAACCGAAGTGCCTCTCTACACTATCTAATTCGGATTACTTCGACCAACTTCACGATTAGTGTAGTGTTGGCTTTACACTATGTATGTTTTTTATTAGTTACCGGGCAGTAGTCGGTCCGTGCGGTCGTGCCGGCGGATGGGGTGCGGCAGGTGGAGGCGGCGGCGGAGGCGGAGGTTCAGGCGGCGCGCTGCTCGCCGCCGACCGGCCGCGACACGCCACGTTCGCGGCCATTGTGCGTGACGCAATCGCGAGACTGCCGAATGGCGAGGGCACGAGGCATGACGTATTAACGCTGCTCAAGTATGTACCTACACACACACCCCTATTTTTCGTTGAAAAGATTAAAATGAAAAAACTTGATGCAATAATTAACTATTAAGCTGGAAACACAATATCGGCTGACGGACGTGGCTGATAGCCGCGACTGACGGTCGTTTAGGACGCGGGTCAGATGCTATGGGACGTCCGGCTCCAAGGCGGCGCAAGGTTACGTCGGCGACTTACGTCAGACAGTTTGAACAGTTCATTCATTTATACATTACACAAATACCTTTAAGTCCATTAATTTGTTTCCAGCTTTAGAGTTCTAAATGTCTCCATATACCTATGACATGACTAGACTAAGTATATTACTTACCAACCTAATATTTTTATTCCAGAATGTCCCAATATATAGCTCAGTGTAGCGATCAGGCTTTACTAAGCGCAGTGTCGACGGCTTTGGAAAGATTTCACACGGCCAAGCGGGACCCGGTCGTTAGATACGACCAAAGAACGGCTATTTGGACTTATCTGTTTAGGAATAGGTAAGTACTATTTTCAAATAAAAAAGTTTTAAAGTTAGGCGTAGAGCACTGTGCAACAGCAAACATTTTAAAGCACATTAAATAGAATAGTTAATTTTAGACGAAACACACGACAAACATAGTTACAGAAGAAAAACACACAAACATTCTCTGTCTAGCTTATTTGTCCCCACACCACAGTGCTCTAATGCCGACTCCATTCCACAAGTAAAGTTAAAGCTAACTTTAGAGCCACAATTAAGTTTACTTTGAGTTGGAGCGGTTTTAGCCTAGTGGTAGATACCTCGACTTTCATTCTGAACGTCGTGGGTTCGAATCCCAGCCGGCCATACACCAATAGATTTTTGTTACGAAAAATGTAAGCTTATATAACTTTGCTTTTAAACATCGTGATGAAACCCGCAGCTTAGTTGGCTCCAGACGTTGACGAGTTCTTCCCTCTGGAAACGGTCTACTAAGCTGAGAGGGTGGTATAGGTGCTGGGCAAGCCTACTCCATCTAATACATGTCCCAGGCACTACAGCGCTCTGACTACCATGGATTTAAGTCGCTGGCGCTGTATAATATCTAGATTATATGTAAAGGCCTATATTTCTTATTAAAGTTTGACTTTATCTCTAAGTGAACCTTTAATTTTTTTTTCTAGGACCGAAGAAGATTGGCTAAAGACTTCGGGTAACCGCGGTCGTGCAACCAAGACCATAGCAACAATCCCCGCGCTCCTCCCGCCGTCACCTCCTGCAATCCCTGCAACCTCTGTAACCCCAGCAACCTCTGTAACCCCAGCAACCTCTGCGACCCCTGCAACCCCTGCAACTCCAGCACCGCTCGCACCGCCCGCACCGCCTCCACCTCCACCTCCAACTGTTACCGCACCCCCGCTAGCCAAGGCTAAGGAACAAGTCCCGCAACCTCATACGGTTAGTACTTTGTTATCTATACATACAAAATGCTTTGTCCTGAATGACTGACTGACGGATCAACCGCCTAAACCGCTGATCGTAGAGACCGAAACTTGGAGGGTGTATTCTTTGTATGACGTAGGCTTCTGAAAAAGGATTTTGAAAAAATCAAACCCTAGGCGGACAATGTCGCGGGCGAAAGCTAATTTATTTCGTTTATATAATGTCGTAGAGTTCATGCAAAAAGGACGCGGCAAAGAAAATTGTTGAATTAACGAACGAACGAAGTGTTCAAACACGCTGCGAATATGTGGACGAGACTAAGTGGCGTCTTAATTGCTCGGGACTCGCACACATTCGTTAAAGGTTGCCTGGAACAGATCGCTTTGAGCGATAAGGTCGCCCTTTGTAACGCTTTGTTTTTATGTTCAATGTAATGTTAAATAACGTCGTGAGTCCGCGTTTTTCAGGTGCTTATTTATTGCTTCTTTCCACAGATGGAGTTAGAAGTAGCGGGCGTCGAAGAAGTGATAGAAGCGTCAGACAGTGACGTCGACGTCGACGACAGCAATACACCATCTTCGACCCATCAATTATCATCTGCCCAACTCTTGATGCAAGCCACACAATCACAAAAACCTGTGCAAAGTGTGCAAGTTCCCCCACTGCTCGCCCCACCAAAGCCAAAACCAAAATTAGTGCCCCCACAACCGAAGAAACCTGCCCCAAAACAAACTCCGAAACCCACCAAACAGGCCACATTAATGTCCCAGTCGGTCAAACAAGCCAACCTTCTTGCTCAATCTGTGAAACAAGTGAACTTACCACCGAAAACGAACATAACCCCGGTTAAAAACAACGTAGCCAAACAAACTATGCTCATTCAGCCTCCTAAAACGGCGCCTAACGCTCCCAAACAGACGCCAAAGAAAACAGTAATACCGAAAGTTGTAAAACCTCCGGCTCAATCTCCTAAAGCCGTTAACTCTCCGAAGGCAGTAACGATGCAACCACCAACTAAAGTTGCATCACCTAAAGTAACACAACCATTGATGTCACCGAAACCTCCCGCCTCACCGAAACCTCCCGCTTCACCAAAACAGACTCCACCGTCACCAAAATCAACACCAATCATAAAACCGATAGTAACAATACCAGCTACGAAAACTGAGACAGTTTTGCCAGTTAGTGTACCGATAGTGACCCAATCGAATGTGTCGTTGGTGAAATCTTTGCCTACGATCGTGGCGACGCCGCACAAATCACCGTTAATCAAACAGAGATCTACGTTGAAACAAGATAATGTTCCTCCGACCGTCACTCCTGTAAGTAATCCACAATTCATAGCTATTATCTGGTTTATAATAAGCACATACAACAGTACTATGCAGTTAATTTGCTAACAGAACTGTGCTAGCCATTGTCTTAATGACTAACTCATAAAGTAAGATCCCGCCTAGAGCCAGACCTTATTGATTGGTACAAAAATATAGACGACTTTTTTTTGCATAATTAACAGGTTCGAGTCTTGGCTTTGCTATCTGATAACTCTCCAAGCCATCAAGGTCTGAACTTCATAATTGTACATCGTTCATTTTGTTCGGAGGCTTGCGCTGAATAGCCAGCTTTTATAAAATCACGGAAGGTCTGGCGGTAGGCGGAATCTTGGTCGTAATAAATCTCAATTTACCATGTATTATACTATTCGGGTGATGAACTTTAAATTTTTCTATAGCTTTATACTAAGTATATCGTGTTTAAATCAATAGGTGAAGTTTACTCATTTAAGGTGAAAGGATTTTGGATTTTTTCTTTTAATTATCATAGAAATCAAGATTTAAAAAACAAAACAAAATATAGGGGCATAGTCATGACAGTTATAGGGTTTATGGCACAAAAATATTTGTGCTAGTGTCATTATCCAGGGAGAAAACAGTCGACTACGTTTGTATGGAGAGAGCCCCCGTTACCCTTTCCTCTTAATTTTAATAAGTCTGTTAGCAAAGTGCAGCGTAAGTGCGATGTGAAGTTAGCCAATTATATTCTAAAGCTGTTAAATATGAATAAGCAAGTCTACTCACTTTAAACAAATGTTATTATTTTAGGTAGTAACAACAAGTGCTACAATACAAGCGTCAACATCTCACACCATCATTCAACCGGTCATTAATGCTACGATGATACAGAATCAATCTAAGGTGAGAATAAAAGATACTTTGTTTGTTTGTGGTCAAACAGATCGTCCGATTTGGATGGTGAAAATAATTAGATATCAAAACCTAATTAACTATAACCAACACGTCAGTCAATGTTTTGTTGACTTAAAATTCTACTCGCAAAATAAAAGCAAAACACGATTAACTATAATTCCAAAGTGTGGGGAAGGAGATTTTATATCTACGAGATAGGGACTTAAAGCAGGTAAAACCACCTGGCGTATTATTTACATATGTTTTTTAATGCATAATTTCTTTGTTATGAACTGATTTCTAAAAATACATTGTATTGATATAATTTTCAGATGGTTCCTGGTACAAGATCTTTGCTGATAAGATCACCAAACGTGCAAACCACGGTTACACCAAATTTAACTACGCCTTTAACACAGGTTACTATTTGCTTTTACATTAAAATTAGTTAAAGATTAATATATTTCTCAAAATAATATTATAAATGTGTATATTTTCTTACCATTTTAGACCGCAACTGGCGCAAGAAGAGGTGTTGTTAGGGTACTGAGTCCAGCGAATCCTTCCGCTGGCAAATCTCTCATATCGCCCCGAGCTTTGTTACAAGGTAAACGAAATATTATTGACATCAGCTACAATTATTCTTTCGCAATCGTACACTTCTCGCCATTTTCTTAATTGACTTTTGTCGTTGACAACTGAACGAGACTCGTTAGCTCGCATTATCGTGAGATTACGCCATTAAATGATGAATAATTGTTACAGATAATCCAGCAAACAAAAAGCGAGTCATTTCGACAACTACGACTTCAATTACTACTATAACGCAAGTATGTATTTTTCTGCGATTTCAATCTTAAAAAAAAATGTTTCTATTCTAATTAATTCACACTAGGTTCTGCAACGTCTCCGTTTCTTGTACTAGTATTTCTTAGGTACTTTATTACTTTTGTGTTTTGGGTATGTAAGTCATGTGCTTGTAATAAATGTACTATATTTCTTTCGATATGTTTGATTACAGAATACAGTGAACACGACAACGGTAGCGAGCAGTGCGTCGCTGCCAGTGCCGGCAGCGGTGCCCGCTGCGACGCGCACTGTACAGCTCGCAGGCGGGCGCACCGTCCAACTGGCTGCCAACCAAACTGTACATCTGCCTGGAGGGCAATCTGTCCAACTCAGTTCCGGACATACTTTACAGTTATCTTCGCTTCAACTTTCTACTCACAGTGTTCGTCTACCCAGCGGGCAAACCGTCCAACTCGCTACTCCACAAACTATGCAAGCTCTCAAAGCGGCTACGCCTCTAAAAACTTCTATGAATACTCGCCCTCAACTAACTTCCTCAACAAAAACGCAGCCCACAGTCCAGATCCCAGTCTCGACTGTTCAGCTAGCGGGTCAAACTGTCCAAATCGGAGGCCAAACTGTGCAGTTAGCCGGCCAAAGTGTGCAATTGACCGGTCACACGGTCAAGCTGCCGAGCGGACAGAGCGTCCAAGTCGCCAGTCAAAGCGTCCAGCTACCGAGTGGTCAAACCGTTCAATTGGCCAGCGGAAACATGCAAACAGTCCAAATAGCGGGATCGAATGTGCAATTAGCCGGCCAAAGTGTACAGTTACCGAATAATGTACAATTGGGCTCACAAACAGTGCAATTGTCGGGCCAAACGGTGCAACTCGGAGGACAAACTGTCCAATTGCCTTCGGGTCAAACTATTCAATTACCTAGTGGTCAAACGGTGCAATTGCCAAGTGGCCAAACCGTGCAATTGCCAAGTGGGCAAACTGTGCAATTATCGAGCGGTCAGACATTGCAATTGGCTAGCGGGCAAACTGTTCAACTGGCTAATCAAGTAGCAAAATCTATAGCTCAAGTAGTGAGGAGTCAAACTCAAGTGGATAAACCTGTCACAAGCCAACCGATTGTTGCTAAACTACTAACAAATGCTCAAGTAAGTATTGGTACCAAATTTATATCGATTTAGGTCTCTTACTAGGAATGTGCCGTTACCGGAATAATGCAAACAAAACCAGATCTTATCACGTGAGTATAAAACTTTTATTTGCTTTGCCTCTATGTCGACTCACCGTCCCTTTACCTTGGCTTGAGCTAACGTTTCTCTTTCCAACAATTTTCACAAATATGATTGGTACACCTTCGTAGATTTGGTACAAGGCGAAGTCATAAATTGCAAAACTTATCTAGCTCGTTCCTTCGCCACTATTTTATCACTTATATTTTGACACAATTTGACATTTTACTCAGTAATAGGAGTAACAACTTTAGCAATATAAATAACAATTCTACTTGTAGCTGACGACCTTTTTTGTTTATGTGTAGTGGTATTGTGGCATTCAAAATACTGCGATATAGTCTAAGATCCTTTTAAGAACGACCTTCACAAAAGTATTTTAAATTAAATGATAATAAATACATAATAGTACATTACGATATAAGTGTGGTAAATTGATCTTTGCATAGAGGCGGTTTATGACGCGCGAGCGGCAGCGAGCGTGTTATAGAAGCCAAGATGCAAATATCAATTCCACACGTATATCGTACGACGTTTTTTATCACAGTTGCGAATAAAAGAAAAGACTTGAAAAGAAAACAAAATAATAATTAACAAAATATTTGTGATAACTTTATGTTTACATTTTTTAAGGCAATATTTTTTTGTTAATTATGCTCCGGAAAGGCCAGGCTAAAGACTTTTAACCTATCATCCTCGTGTGACATACATTATTTTTTAGGGTTTTTCTATTTGTTTTTGCGTCGGGGGTTAAGAACAAAATACAATGGTACGGAAAAACAATATATTTAAGTAAAGAAAAAACAAAAAATAAACAACTCAATTTTTAATCGTTTTCTAAGTCATTATCACGTAAAATTTTCGTTCGTAAACCGACTTTAGAGACAACCATTTTTGCTAGTTATAAACTCTTTGGTAAAACCTTTTCGGGATAACTTTACAGCACTAGTTAACAAATCTAAAACGCACGCGTGCATAATATGTTGGATTATGAGCCTAAAAGCCGTTGAATAAGATCCACTTTATGAGCAACTGTGATAAAATAGTACATTACGATATAAGTGTGGTAAATTGATCTTTGCATAGAGGCGGTTTATGACGCGCGAGCGGCAGCGAGCGTGTTATAGAAGCCAAGATGCAAATATCAATTCCACACGTATATCGTACGACGTTTTTTATCACAGTTGCGAATAAAAGAAAAGACTTGAAAAGAAAACAAAATATTAATTAACAAAATATTTGTGATAACTCTATGTTTACATTTTTTCAAGGCAATATTTTTTTGTTAATTATGCTCCGGAAAGGCCAGGCTAAAGACTTTTAACCTATACATCCTCGTGTGACATACATTATTTTTTAGGGTTTTTCTATTTGTTTTTGCGTCGGGGGTTAAGAACAAAATACAATGGTACGGAAAAACAATATATTTAAGTAAAGAAAAAACAAAAAATAAACAACTCAATTTTTAATCGTTTTCTAAGTCATTATCACGTAAAATTTTCGTTCGTAAACCGACTTTAGAGACAACCATTTTTGCTAGCTAAAAAACTCTTTGGTACCTACCTTTTCGGGATAACTTTACAGCACTAGTTAACAAATCTAAAACGCACGCGTGCATAATATGTTGGATTATGAGCCTAAAAGCCGTTGAATAAGATCCACTTTATGAGCAACTGTGATAAAAAATATATTGCAAAACGCTTGATTAAAAAAAAATTGAGTCCAGAGTATGATTAATTAACAATTTATGATTATGTATTTCATTGGTATGGAATTTGTCTAATAACCAAATCAGTGAAATGTCTAAAAATGGTTATTTGATTCATTTATCATTCTGGATTGAATTTTTTTTGTCAACCCTTTTGAAATACATATATTTAAAGACCTATTTAATTTGATATTTGATACTAAAATTTGCAGGACATTCAACACATTGCCATCTAGCCCCAAGCTAAGTAACTAGAATTGTGTTATGGGTGCTAGACAACGGATATACTACTTATATACTTTTCTTTTGTAAATATATACTTATAATGTATAGAAACGACCAGTAAACATTTAAAACTCACACGATTTGTATTTATAGTAATTATTTTCCCGGGTCTTATCGCCTTTTTTTATTTCTTTTTCACGACGTTTCGACTATGTAACAATAGTCATGGTCGCGAGGAGACTCCTCTAAGATTCATTACTATGAATAGAAACAACCAAACCACAGACAAATATCTAAGCATAAATATTTGTCTGAGGCGGGAATCGGACCCGCAACCGTGTGTTTGGCAGTCCGGCATGGTGACCATTGTGCCAACTAGGTGGTCAATAATACATGGTATAATATTTTTTTTTATATTTGTAGGGTCAAATGGTGTCACTAGAAGGTGTTGGTCGTACGCTCGTGTCTGGAATGCGACCGCGGCCAGCTGTTAGAGTCATATCTCCGGCCACGAGGTTAACAAGACCTTTGCTGTTGACTTCGGCTAAACCTTTACACAATATTTTATTACAGGTCAGTTTAGTTACCTTAAAAGTTATTGTCAGTAAGGGTCACTTGTAGCTAAATTGAAAATTAATATGTAATTTGAAATTCGATTTTAGCTTTCAAAAAGGTATGAACATTTTTGGTTGAAAAAAAATCGAGATTTTTCCAATTTTGCTGCTCTTACATTTTTGATTAGTGTCGTTTCTATCGTTTTCGATGTTAAGAAATCCATAAAGTATTGGATTAAGATTCAAATATAAAATAAATAAAAATAAAAGCAGTCTTTATAGATAGAAAACTAATTAGGAGAATGTAAATTGTATTTTTCAGCAAAGTGACGGTACCGCAGTTCGGGTGACATCTGCCGGAGTCGCGAACACTTCGCAAACACTTGTTATTAGTAACATTGGTAAGTTGAAGGGTTAAATACTAAACACCCGCTTGCCACGAAGGTTGCGGGTTCGATTCGCGCCCCAAACAAGTATTTATGTACAGACATTCGTTTCTGGTCTGGGTGTTTCTGTATGTATATTAAGTAAAATCGAGCCTATGCAATGCAAACAAACGAACAAATCTTTTCTTTTTATAATATTAGTATAGATATAATTACAAAAGAAAACTATAAAAGTATTCTATCCATTGTTTGACTACCATAACACAAGCCTAGTTGCTTAGCTTGGAGCTAGATGATGCTGTGTGTGGAATGTCCTAAAATATTTATTTATCTGGCCTTACTACCAATCTACATCCATAACAAAGATAAAAGATTTTTTGTTTGTACCAAATAGGCTCCAAAACTACTGGACCGATTTTCATGAAACTTGTTATGAGGATACATTGATTTATTGGGAATAACATTGACTACTTTTAGCCCGATATTCCCACGGGATCGGAAGTTACGCGGGTGAAACCGCGGAGCGCTGCTAGTAAATACAATATTTATATAGTTTATTTTTATTTTCCAGCTGCTCAGACAGTGACTACGCCTACAACATCCACCCCTGTGTTAAAACTTCAACAGGTGAGTCTTATTTCCTTAATTATAAAGTCTATTTTCCTACAGAAGTCCCGCGGAAGTCATTTAATAGATTAGAAAATGTTACTGTTTGTAAGTTCTTTCGAAACATTAGCATTTTAATAAACGTGTTTAAAGTGCTATGTATAACGCTAAAATAACGCAACATGTAACTTTTTGATGATAAATAAACGCATACAAATCTGTTATTTCGTTTCTACACGGTTTCACGTAGGCAATAAGGTTTTAATTACATTGCGGGCCCTATTCTACTATTTATAAACTTTTTATAATTAAAACCTTTTGCCATTTTGCCAATAAATTCACCATTTTATTGGAAACAAGTTTTTGAAGTTTTAGTGTTGTTAATGACTGTTTAAAGTTAAAAATATATAGATTATATAGAAATACTAGCTGTTCCGGCAAACGTTGGTTTGCCATATACATAAACAAGGAAAAAGAATAGTGCTCGATTCTCAGACTTAACGAATATACACAAAAAAATTCATACAAATCGGTTAAGCTGTTTAGGTGGATTAACAACTTTGTCCTGAATGACTGACGGACGGATCAACGCACAGCCTAAATCGCTGATCGTAGAGACCTGAAACTTGGAGGGTGGGTTCTTTGTGTGCATTCGATAAGAAAGGATTTTCCGAAATTCTACCCCTAAGGGGGTGAAAAAGGGGGGCAAAGTTTGTATGGGACAACGTGATTCCTTGGTCCATTTTTGACTTCTACGCGGACGAAGTCGCGGGCAAAAGCTAGTAGGGATATAAAAACGATTTCAAAGTGTGATAGTTTGTTCGCTTTTATTTTGCTATTTTAGATCCTCTTTTGAACATTTTCTACGTCAGTGGTTAATCTATATTACGTCTCTCTTTTGTCTTTCGTGTTTTAAAAAGTGTCCAAGAATTATGCGTTTGCGGGACTTCTTTTTTTAGGTTATAATCTGTGTTTCAGTTTCTTAATTAGTTTATTATTTTTTTAACCTTGCGTTTTAGGTGAATCCAATACATCAAGTTAAACTTGCGCAAGGAATCAAATTACAGCAGGTGATGATAAATTATCTGCATGAAGTTTTTTACGCATAAAATGGCATATTTATTATATTTTTTGCATGATAATTCAATTGCGAATAATACTGCATGATCACTACATAGTATAAAACAAAGTCGCAACCCGCTGTCTGTCCCTATGTATGCTTAGATCTTTAAAACTACGCAACGGATGTTGATGCGGTTTTTTTTAAATAGATGGAGTGATTCAAGATTAACGTTTTAGTATATAAAACAATTACCTCGCGTACGAAGTCGCGGGCAACAGCTAGTTAAAAATAACACAAATTTAAGCATCAGACGATGAACTACGCTAAATAAGTGGATATACGGTCTTGCGCACTCTTAGCTTTTGTGTAGCGAATATGAGGTTGCAAAATATTACGTCTTCTTGAAAATAACACATTAAATATTATATTATTGTAAGGGGTGGAGTTAAATAATAACACAGCTTGAATGCAATGCACAATTAAGGGGGTACTTCACCTGATATGTGTTACAGTTTGGAAGAACCTACGCTGCGGTTTTGCAAAGTAAAATCTTGAAAGCTAATTACAACATTTTAACAATCATTAGACAATAATAACCCGACTAGGACTAGTGCACGCGTTTGGATTTTGGTGAAAATGCAATAAAATAGATGACTGATTTCTTTTCTCTAAAGGTCGCTGCATACGTAACGTAATTTTCTCGTGTAGGACGGAACGTGATATTTTTATATCAAATGATGGCAAGAAATCATCACGTCCTGTCCAGCACGAGAAGAATCACGTTACGTTTGTTTAATGGCCACGAACACTTTACGAACGTCACGTTCCCGTCCCGTCCGAGGATTTTCTCGTTACGTATGCAGCGATCTTTATTTTCCTAAAATTGTAATATTAGCCTTCTTTCGTTAAAACTTTTTTATCTTCTTCACAGTCTGTATCATCAGCCAATGTAACAAACCCGACTGGCGTCCGAAGCGTGGTAATGGACGGTCAACAACTGAAGCTCGTTGGAGGGCGACACGTCTTAGCCAGAATATTGAGACCCGCGCATCCGCCGCCTCAGTGATGTCACCCGAAGGAAGTGACAGGTGCAGAGATCTTTTATAACTGGCTATATGTATTTTGGATATCGAAGTTGATACCTAGACGTCTTGGCCAGGATACTGAGATTCAAATCTATCGATGCAGTTATGCTAAATCACTCGAGGTGATCTTATGGCTATGCCTACTATGCAGTTCATTTGCTATCAGAATAGATCAAGCGGTATATTTTGACGCCGCGCCGGCGCCGCCTCGAACGGGAAAGCTAACTTCAGTTAAGTCGTATTTTATACAACTAACCCCGAATAAAGTTAGATGATATGGGTGAAGTTAGCGGCAGGCGATTCAATCCTTGGCAATAGAATTGCATTGTAGTGCATTATCATACTAAGTAAAGTTTGTTTTTGCTATACATCTTTTGTCATTGACATATTTGAATATAATGAAACGGTGCGATTCGTTGTCAAAAAACACGCGCAAATCCTTTTACTGAGCTTTTAGTAAAGTAGAATTGTAAAACTCATACAAACATGCTATTACTTATTGTAACTTTGTACAAGAGTCCCTCGAAATATTTCACTAAGAAAACGTTGCAAAGTTTTTACAAAACTTAGTCGAACGGAAATTCCGTACTACTTATCGCATTTCTTTGCCATCTAAACAAACGAGTTGGATAAGAAATAGTTTTGAAGAATTAATAATTATTATTTTACGACTAATACAAAGGATTGTTAAACCATTTTTTAAGCCTAAATGTGACTTCATACATAACTTATTGACGTATTCGTCATTGAGTTTCAAATAGACGTAATAACCTCTTGTTCAATATCGATAAAAATGTTGTTTAATTGCGGTTTTTATATGTAAATATTTAGATAGTATTAAATGTATGATATAAGGAATTAAGTTTCGGTGGTAGTGGTTGTAATTTGTATACAAATTGTTTGTAAAGAATTTTAAATTTAACAAGACAGTAGTAGGTAACAGTTTAATATTTGAATTTATTCAGTGCAATAGTAATTTTCTATTAATATTATTGGATTGTTGCCCCATTAGCCAATTATTATAGGACATATAGGCTATCTTTCAGTTATAACGTACTAGCTGCGCCCTGCGGTTTTACCCTCATAAGTCTCTATCTCTTGCGAGTATAGGGATAAACAGCCCATGTTTTAATTCAGGATTCCACCGAGTTACATCATAATCGGTTCAGCAGTTGTTTCCAAAAAAAAAACATAAACATACATCAACTTTCACATTTATAACATTTAGTGGGATTAAATTAGGATATGTCATTGTCAATTGTTTTTTTTTATTGTTATGCTGCATATAGGGGCCAAATGCAAATGCCTGTCGCCAATAACTGAAGTTGTTTATTAATCCATGGAACATTGTTGTTAATTGTTATTGTGTGTACCGTTGGTAGGTAAAATATTTTCCTATATTTTTGTATTATTATAGTTTACTTAGATCATTTCAAAACCGGCCAGGTGCGAGTCGGCTCGCGCACTGAAGTATCCGTACCATGGTGTATGGGAGAGTCCTACTTAAATATTTGTTTTTAGTATTTTTTGTTATAGCGGCAGCAGAAATCCTGAAAAACTTGTAATCTGTGAAAATTTCAACTCTGTAGCTTAATTTGATAGCTAGAGAGTGAGATACAGATACCTGGTGACAGACGGATAGAGGAGTCTTAGTAATAGAATTCCGTTTTTACCCTTTGGGTACGGAACCCAAAAATACCTGTCCTTTACGATTTAATTTTGGATAAGCTTGGAAACAACAAAGAATTATCGTACATATAATATACCAAAATGTAGGAAATCTTGTCACCTACAAACGGTGCACAAAACAAGACAACCACAATGTTCCATGCAATAATTAACAATTTTTAGTTAAAAGTAGACGAAAGGCATTTTTCTTTTAGCTCCTATTTGCGCCTTAATGGAGTAGCGTCAACTTTAACTAACTACTTATTAGTAATCATTAGGCAAATGTTTAAATTCACCTAAAACTCTTAACATTAGGTGAGCCACAACAAAAAAAAAACTTAAAATGCAGTTTTCCAATTGAAAGCCTCCTTTTTTAAAGTCGGTTAAAAATTGAACCTAAACAGTATTCTCTATAATAGGTACGTAAAATTAAAATCAATTTTCATTTACTTGAAAATAAATGCCAATTTTTAATGTTAGTCTTAAATTATATGGCAATATTATTGATAAGGTATGTTGTAAGCAGTGTTGGTTAAGCGGGAGATAGCTCGACTAGCGAACTGAAGGTCGTGGGTTCAAATATCGAAGCTGGTCGAGGACCATGGGTTTTCAATGATCTAGAACTCACCACGGTTCAAAGTAATGAGAATTTGGCAAGGAGTAGGCTGCACCCGTGGCGTCTTTCTGTGTCTTCTGACCCCTTAGGCAAGATTATTTTCTATTAGCGAGACAGATTTTTGTATGAAATTGACATAACCTACCTGCCTACCATTTTTTTCTTTAGTGTAAGACCACGTGACTTTTCGCTGGCTTATGTCAATTTCATAAAAAAAATCCAGAGAAAAGTTTGTGGCGACACTTCACATCGCCACCAACAGATGGCTCCACCAAGCCGATCGGAGATCCTAGATCGCGCAAGCGAAGTTTTTCTGAAGATAAGCTCATATACAAGTTCCAACGAAACATCGTTGGGCCGCGGCCTACCGGGTATGACACCTGCCCGGTGGAAGATCTTCCCTTTGGAGGTACATACACCTCGTTTCTCCAAACTGGTGATCGAAAGCAACTTGTCTATGGGTGCAGGGCCGTAATTATGTAAGGCGAATTGATATGTTTCACGTGTGACACGGTCAAATATTTTCATGAATATTTCTTAAATTACTGAATAATTGACACAAACTGTCGACAAACTTAGTCCGTTATAGTGACTTTTGTATTCTTATATTACTATACTAGCTGCGCCCCACATTTCATCCGCGTAATAACTTTCTACGCAATGTTCTTCATTTTTTCTTTCATTAAATTCTTCTCCTGACAATAACAAACACAGCAAAAAAAGAATTAACGAAATCGGTTCAGATGTTCTCGAAATTTGCGCTTAGCAACACATTCAGCGATTCATTTTTATACTAAAGATATTGTGTGGTTTTCCTTCATATTTCCATGAATAAGCTCTATATCTGAAGTCGTATTTCGCGATCGATATTGTCAAATAGTCTAACGGAATTAGGGCCTTAGAATTTCTTCGTTAGTTTCTCTTCTCTACGTCCTTCGAGGAGACTCTTGCCCAGTAGTGGGACATATCTATTCTATTACTTCACTTTATTTGCACTTTAAACTATAGTTACCTACTTATAATTAATTTACCAATTAATTGGTATACGCTTTCGTTCTGTAGATTATAGAATAGTATATAATTTTATGTATCTAATATATAATGTACTTAGTTTTATGTTGTATCATAATAGGTCTGATTTCTTTTTATTGATTTCAATGATTATAAGTAAATTTTATTGCTATGGTATAATAGTTTTATTTATTGACAATAAAATAATTTATATTTATTTATTAATTATTAATCTTTTATTAAGGGCCGATTGGTACTGTTCAATTACAGGTTATTAGATAATTCAAGTCAGTTAATCATGTTTTTTTTGTATTGTGCAAGCAAACCCATCGGTAATTAAAATAAGCGATAAAGGCCATCTTGCATGAGATTGTGCTTAAACAAAAGCTAAATGCATTTAACGGGTATCTATTATTAAATTCTATGTTGTGCATTGTCATTGTCTGACTGACAGCCAGTGACTGCACATAATATTTTTTCCCAATTTTGCCGCCTTCCTAATGATGGCGCCCGGGGCGGTCCGCCCCTCTGCGCCCCCCCTCTCGCTACGCCACTGCCTTGGAGTTTTCAAGTCTAGAGGGAATAGGTACCTTCTAGGCGAGCATGCTACATCCTTGACCTTATCTTCGCTTCCCATCTGGTGAGATGAGGCCAAATGCAAGCCTGTTTTGCTTAAAAAAGGTGATATTACTAAATTGGTTATTCATGTTTAATATCCTAAACGAATTTTTATTTTGTTGGTCAAGTCAACCTTAAGATTTGGGAAAAAGTTACCTACTATAAATACAAATCTTGTGAGTATGCAAAAATATCCATAAATGGATCTCTACAGTAGATTTTAGTGAAAAGTGTGTTAAAAGTTAAATGCGTTAGAATCTCATTTTGCTTTAAAAAAAGAAGGCGCTAGCCTAGATCGATTTGCAATTAACTAACGTAAGCATTTGCAAAGCTCTGTCTAATATTTGAGAACCGCAGACCAATAGTTTTCGATAAAATTATGAACATTTAGGTACTCACCGGAGTAAAAAGGCTCGTAAAGCTTTTTATTTTTGAAGACACCTCAAAATATTCACAGTCTTGTAATTCTGTACCAAATAGGGATTTGGTTCATGTAGATAACACCGATCTTACTAACAAAATGCTTTTTTCTAAATCGGTCCGAGTACCTAATCTGCGAACATAGGTAAAAAAATAAAAAAAATTACGCGACGAATTGAGAACCTCCTTTTTTTTGAAGTCGGTTAAAAATGAAGGGCCGTGTGTTGCCACATCTAGGAAATTCCTTTTAAGCTATTGCATATCTTTTATCGCGGCGACCGAATCAAGAAATTCCGTAACGAAAATAAAACCTAACACCCCCCACTCCGCCTACCATGTAGCTCGGCCAAGCGTTCGCTTAACGTGTATGTATATGGTATGACTGTACGAAGCTCGCACGATGCAATAGCTTTACAGTCCCCGAGTTTTTTTTAGTATATTAGGGTATTTCATGCATTTTTTTTATTGGTAATGTTCTGAGGAACCTAGTCGTATCTTTTATACGTTTAAAGTGTTTATGTAACGTTACATACTGTAGATTGCTGTAATTATTTTTCACCCAATAAAGATGCTTATTTGAAAGTAAACAACTGCTTGTTGTGGATGGGAAAACATAATTTATTTCATTAGGTTTTATGTACATGGTGGTGGTTTAGCAAATACACAGTAAATCTATAAAGGAAATAAGTACAAAAAGTCTGTGCTTAGATGGAAGCAAATAATAAAAAAAAACACGAAAAATTAGGCTTAGTAAAAGCAGTAAAACCAGAATTTAACATGGAAATGTCTGTCTGTCTCTTCGTCTTTCTTTTTCAACAAACACTACTGGACCTTTGTTTTCCCCGGGTGAAGCCGTGGGGCGCAGCTTGGTATCAATAAACTTATGGTTTTACACTGAAAATGTAAAACATTTTTAAGGGAAAAATGTGTCTTCAAAAATTGCAACTGCGACGAGACTCGAACTCGCATCCTCTGAATACCGCCCAGCCCCCTGATTCACAAACCATCGGAAAACTACAGAAACGAATAAAACTGACATGGATGGCAACACGTCAAAAAAAGAGCAGCAGTTTTTTTTACGTTTCAGTTGAATTCCGACGGTTTCTGAATCAGCCTGCAAGTACCAATTACGCCACGCAGCTATAATATAAATGAAACTAAACTATGTTTCAAAATAGATGTAGGTTACCTACCTAATTTTGTGCTGTGTGTACTCTCGCATGATATTATTGACTTGCTTATAATAATATAATGAAAAATTGTTTAAATATTATGCAGCTTTTTCACGCAAAACGAGATATACATTTAAGTATGTATACAGGGTTATTAGTAAATACCTACAAAAGCAGTTGAGGGCTACTTCTGTGCATCATAACAATCAACTTTTATTCTACGAATTTTAAAAATTCTAATTTTTTATTTCCAAATTTGAGGTTATCAGAAAACAGAAATCAGAAACTAAAAAGAGAATTAACCTGAAAAATATTCCTACTTATGCTTTAAATTTTATCGACTGTTATAAGTCTGAATGACCTTTATTTAAAACACCGCGCTCAACGACCGCGATAACAGCTATGCAATAGCTTAAAATGAGCTGATTTTCTCATAAACAGAACTACAAAAAATTCCAAAAACAAAAGTGGTAAAACAAAAATTGATTGTTAAGGTGCACAAAAGCAGCCCTCAACGGGTTTCATATATAATCACCAATGACATGTATAACGATACTTAGACGTACCTAAAGGAAAGTGCTCAAGAAATTCTTACATACAATTTCCTCCTACTAGGGTACATATACGAACAGATACGAATGGTATCACAATTTATTCACTATCCCCACTCATTATAACTAACATTGATTAATGAATATTTGGTACATAATATAGTAGCTCACAAAGATAATGTTTCAAAGCAATAGTGCCATTTAAAAAAGCATTAATAAAAATACCTAAAAACCGTCTAGCTAACCCTAAAAACTCAATCCTACAATCAGTCTTATAACTATGTTGTATAATATAAATACACATTCGATTGAAATGTCAAAGTTAATTGTAAGATACATAAAGACGAATAAAACACAGATAATGTTAATCGAGATTGATATTACATCTTACACTAATCGACTACACAAAAATATGTTTATGTATGTCTTATGAATAGAACAATAATACCACAGGGTTATTTTAATACTGACGAGCCGTACGTACTTTCAGAGATATGATATAGTGAATATGTATTTTATTTAAGCTGCATTTTTATGCTACAGATTTTAATCTAAAGCGTTTCGTATAAGGGCTATAGTCGTAAAGTAAAACGCCGCAACGGCGATTGTTTAATTGCAGTGTACGCATAATACGTCTTAGTCCGTAACAAGCTCATACTAAACACCTATTCTTATTTATTACGTCTCATTAAGACGAACTGAAAAACATTTTTCGTTCATTGTAAATTAATATTTTCTAACAAAAATATTTCAGCAATTTTGGCATTTGATAATACTAATTCTAGTGTTACAAAATTTCTTATTTTATATCGTATCTCTGAACATAAAATCCACCTTGCCGAGCGTAAAGCACAGCTAACGTTTTCTATTTACAAATAATAGGCACTGAAAGTATGAAATATTGATTTGCGATGGAGAATTTCTGTACCTAATGAGATTTACTATTGCGGCTAAACATTTCAATGTGCGTGGAATGCATAATGTACAATCCAGGTAACATTAAGGGCATGCTAACACGACGCTTAGCTTAATACAATGGCTTATATATACCTACTTAGAAACTTTTGTAGTAAATAATTGCATAAAAATATTTATCATTAAGATATCATGAAGTTTGGTCCTGAATATTTTGTCTACTAACGTCTAGCCAATTTAAACTGATTTCTATTTCGCCTGGTACTGGCAACTACCCACAAATATATTATTTTGTTAATATGAATAACGCTATGTAAAAAGATATGTACCTAAATTGTACAATAGGCATGAATATTTATTTGTATATGAAGCTAGAAAGCGCGGGGAGGGAAGCAAATTATTCCTCTACGTCTTCCCCGTTTTCAGCAGTCAGCAAATTTGTGTTGTCGTCAGCTTGTAATTCGGATGCGATCTGAAACATATTATTTAAATCTAAGTTAGTACCTACCGATGTTTTGCGTGTTTTTAAGAAGTTACTCTGAATTAGACAGGTGCTTTAAGTTTTGCTGTGTCATGCAAATTAACAGTTCCTTTTTGCTTTGCCTCACGTTTTCTTCGAGAAGTCGTGTATGCCAAATTACTAATTAAAATGATCAGTCAGCATAAAAACACACAAAAAAGATTCTAAATATAAAATTCAAAGCCCTGAGTGACAAACTGATCATTTCAAAGCACAGTTTAGACCAATGACGGATCGGATTTGCTAAGAAAGGATTTTGGTAAATTCAACCCCCACGCGAACTCTCGGGTGAACCACTTCTTCTTCTTTTCGAGTCAGTGACATTCGACCATTCAAATTTTTAGAGCCACTGCAACTGCAGCAGCGTTGGCCTCTACCAGGTCCTCCAATGTGCAGGTGTTAGGGCACAATGGACATTGGAGTAGGTGCACCATGGACTGCGATGGGGCTCCACACTCGCATTGCTCCTCAGTCGGTGCAATATACCCCCATTTGCTCAAGTTTTGTCTGCCACGGCCTACTTGAGTCCGGAGTCGGTTAAGCACTAGACGTGGTATAATACTTACCGCATTTTGTGCGGATGAAGAGTGCGTGCGCTTGCGTCGCTTAACAGCCAGAGCGAGTAACAGGACGAGCGCGATGGACGACAGAGTCGCTACCAACAGCGGCAGCAGCAGATTGTCTCCCGGAGAATATCCCTAGGGAACAAAATACAAAACCTTAACCCATATATGCCCAAGAGCACTCAAACGACCCAAACTTACTTTTTTTGTTTAAATGAGGGTAGATTAAAAACTATATAGTCTAATGTTTCGACTTCTGTCATTTAGTGTTGTTGTTGAACTATATAATGAGATAAAATGATGTACTAAGCGTATTCGATAAAAACGAACGAGATCGATCGAGTGAAAGTTGAGAGTTGTTTTCTGTAAGAAAAAAAGTCCGTGTTTGTCAATAAAAATGTAAGTATTTTTTTAATATTCCAATAGTTTTTGCATATTTTGGATTAATTATATGAATAAATATATTTACTAGTAATTTAACTAAAGATTTTGTAAAAATAATAATTCAGTTTAGCAATATGCAGACGAATATTTCATTGGGTCGCAAACGACCCCTTGGGCAAATATGCTACAATTTGTTTAGGTCACGTCGTGTGTTGACTACTCACGAAACTGCCGGTTTTTTATAGTCGTTGGGTGAAGATATTCGTAATATTGACGTATATGTGGATTCACCATGTGATGGTGCAATATCGGATGGTGATAGTGGCGATGAAACTTGCGCCGATTTTGATCGACTAAACCGCCATCAATTATTTGCACCTGCTGAGTTGGTATTGGGACAAGACGAAGATGTTGATAACTATGAGGTTGATACTACAAAATGTAAATAGTGTACCAGCTGCAAATGTACCATCTACAGATGGGCCATCTATATATGTGCCATCAACAGATTTGCCATCTACAAGTATACCATCCACAAATGGAGCATCGACAAGTCGCCGCTACCTCGACGTCGTATGTACTGGGAGACGAATGAAGATCACACAATGGGAAACAATGGTACATACTAATTTTGATGTGGTTGATTGAAGTCACCGTAAATAAATCAGCTTTGCTGGCTAGATCTTTTGGAGCTAATGTGGATACTCTTGAGTACCGCAGCTTGATAGCTAAAACGTTATTGTAGAAATATGGAACCGTAAAAAGCCAGACTGGACCTTCACTGAAAGTGATGACAAATGTACCATTGTCTGTCAGGAGATATGCAGCAATGCATATGATAGCTTTTTCGGAGACTCGAAAAAGATGTGCTTTGTGTAAGAATAAAACTATAAAAATGTTTACTTTGAAAATAATTTGAATATTCCTAATTTTTATTAGGGATGTTTTTTAAAGCATTTTGCATGGAGGTAGAATTGTCTTACTTTTGTTTATAATTTTTTTTTATTATTGTGTCAAAAAATAAACCAGATTTAGCCAGAAAATCATCTTTTATTTGAGCAGTACTTCGGAATATTGTAAGACCTTATTTGCCTAAGGGGTCGTTCACGACCCAGTCAAAAAAACGTGTTTTTCGCTACGAGAATATTTGTTTTAATTTAGTTTCGATATTTACTGTCCTTATAGATCAACATATCCAAAATTCACGCAAATCGCAACCAAAAATAGTTCTGGGCATATATGGGTTAATTTAAAGACTATTTTTAACGCGTGTGATTAAATAAATAAATATTTTAGGGCATTCCACACATTGCAATCTAGTTCCAAGTTAAATAACTAGACTTGTGTTAGACAACGGATATACTACTTATATACTTTTCTTTTGTAAATATATACTTATAATACATAGACACAACCAGACCACAGATGAATATCTAAGTATAATTATTACTTGTCTGAGGCGGGAATCGAACCCGCAACCCTGTGTTTGGCAGTCCGGAATGGTGACCATTGTGCCAACTGGGTTGTCTTGGGACAACTGAGATTGACTGTCGAAACAGACCTTTCACACCATAAAAGCCTTATTTGATTGGTTATATTACAAAAATCGTGTTGAAATCGAAAACTAAAAGCCACTAATGTAGCTATCTGTTAATCAATAAAATCAAGAAGGCTGGGTATAGACAACAGTAACGAGGGGTCAATACAACCCGATTCCTGTCCGCTTACTTTTATACATTCAGGCATACGTCTACCTACCTATTTTGACATAAGGCAAACATCCTAACTCAGTTTCTAAGCTGGTTAATAGAAACCGTCCGCTTACTTTTATACATTCAGGCATACGTCTGCCTACCTATTTTGACATTAGGCAAACATCCTAACTCAGTTTCTAAGCTCCGCTTACTTTTATACATTCAGGCATACGTCTACCTACCTATTTTGACATTAGGCAAACATCCTGTGGTGGCCACTATGTCACTATGGCCACACAGATGGCCTCTGACCCTGGCCGACACATACGTTATGTCACTGTCAAATAGAGTTATGCTAGTTGGCAACACCGAAGATAGGAACGCGTCCCCCGCCAGAAAGGATCCAAGACCTGCAAAATTATCCCTTGCCTAAAACGGTCCAAGGCCTTCGCAGATTCTTAGGAATGGTAAATTTTTACCGTCGTTTCCTTCCTAATGCCGCTGAACTGCAAGCTCCGCTTATAAACGCCCTGGTATCTTCCAAACTGAAAGGTGCTAAACCCTTTCCTTGGACACCAGAACTTGAGCTTGCATTTGAAAAGTGTAAACAAAGTCTTTCTAGTGCAACACTTTTATCTCATCCGGCTGTCAATGCTCCCTTGGGGCTCTTTACTGATGCATCTTTACATCAAATCGGGTCCTGCTTGCAACAAAAAGTCGGAGGAGTCTGGCAGCCGCTTGCTTTCTTCAGAAAAAAGTTGACGGAGAAACAAGCGCAATGGCCAGCCTATTACCGAGAACTTCTCGCGATTTATGAAAGCATACAGCAATTCAGGCATATTCTAGAGGTACAACATGCTACCATTTACACGGATCACAAGCCAATTATTTACGCTTTCAGCCAACGGAAAGAAAAACTGCCTCCGATACAACTTAATCAACTGTCCTTCATCTCACAGTTCACCACAGATATTGTATATGTCAAAGGTGACGAAAACGTTGTGGCTGATACAATGTCTAGGATAGAGGCTATAACCTTCGAAGAAAACTACGCTGACCTAGCCGAAGAACAAGGTAGCGATACTGGACTCCGTGACGCTTATAAAAGCTCTCTTAAACTTGAAAAGATCCGAATTCCTGGCACCGATTGCGTCGTCGTCTGTGACACATCTACCGGAAAACCTAGGCCTTATCTAACACCATCTTTTCGGCGCTCATTTTTCAATAAGTTGCACAACTTAAGCCACCCTGGTGCGCGAGCTTCCGTGCGTTTGGTGTCTGACCGTTTTGTGTGGCCCTCGATGAACAAGGACTGCCGTCAATGGGCTCGTGAATGCCTCGAGTGCCAACGCAACAAAATAACTCGTCACACAGCGACACCTATAGGAACCTTTTCTATTCCTACAAATCGCTTCCGCCACGTACATATCGACATTGTCGGTCCACTTCCTCCTAGCAAGGGGTATCAGTATTGTTTGACAGCTATAGATAGGTACACAAGATGGCCGGAAGTTTGGCCGATGGTAGGAATATCAGCTGAAGAAGTCGCCGAAGTTTTCACCAGTGGCTGGATCGCACGATTCGGAGTGCCTTCTGTGATCACCACGGACCAAGGGCGGCAATTTGAATCCACACTTTTTAAGACCTTACTCCAAAATTGCTCCATAGCCCGCTGCCGTACCACAAGTTACCACCCATGTGCAAATGGGATGGTAGAGAGATTACACCGGCAACTTAAGGCGGCACTGATGTGCCATGGGTGTACGTGGAGCGTTGCTTTACCTCTGGTGTTACTAGGCGGACAGCTCTCAAAGAGGACTTGCAGTCTTCTTCGGCCGAATTAGTGTACGGGGAACCCCTACGCTTGCCTGGCGAATTTGTATCACCATCAACGCCCAATGCCGTCGAGGATATCTCCGGTTTCGCGTCACAACTACGCAAGCATATGGCTCAGCTAACGCCCACCCCTGCATCGAGACATGGTGTCCAACGTACCTTCGTTTATAAGGAGCTCCAAACGGCATCCCACGTACTCTTGCGTGATGATACTTGTAAAGCTTCTTTGAAGCCCCCTTATACCGGCCCGCACCAAGTTGTCAAAAGAAACGACAAAACCATTACGATAACGGTGGGTAATAGAGACATCGAAGTCAGTTTAGATCGCGTCAAACCGGCCTTCTTTGAGAAACATAGTTCTCAATGTCCTTCTGCACCGAGCGTTGTTCCTAGCCAGTCTTCTGGAACTGGGACTCCAGATCCAATAGGTTCAAGTAACCCAACGCCTGCACTAAGAAATGATGCCGATCCAGTAACAACTCGTTCTGGCCGTACAGTCAGGGTCAAAAAGCCATTTGATATTTGAATTTTATTTTCTCTCATTTTTTTTTTCTCATTAAGTACCTATCTTAATTTTAAAGTAATACCTACATTTTTTTCTATTATTTTTCCCTTTGGGGTTTTCTTACAACGTAGGGGGGTGATGTGGTGGCCACTATGTCACTATGGCCACACAGATGGCCTCTGACCCTGGCCGACACATACGTTATGTCACTGTCAAATAGAGTTATGCTAGTTGGCACCGAAGATAGGATCTGGTCTCCCGCCTAAATGTTTAGGAGGTTAAGTTTTTTCTGCTCAACTTGAGAGGTTTTGTATATGTGACCAAATATGTGAACTTGATAAATAAAACGTGCTAATTATTGAATCGTGTGGTGTTGTCATTGGAATAACGAGAACCCTTTCCGCCGACCTACAACACTCCGATACATCCTAACTCAGTTTCTAAGCTCCGCTTACTTTTATACATTCAGGCATACGTCTACCTACCTATTTGGACATAAGGCAAACATCCTAACTCAGTTTCTAAGACGGTTAATAGAAACCGTCCGCTTACTTTTATACATTCAGGCATACGTCTACCTACCTATTTTGACATAAGGCAAACATCCTAACTCAGTTTCTAAGACGGTTAATAGAAACCGTCCGCTTACTTTTATACATACAGGCATACGTCTACCTACCTATTTTGACATTAGGCAAACATCCTAACTCAGTTTCTAAGCTCCGCTTACTTTTATACATTCAGGCATACGTCTACCTACCTATTTTGACATTAGGCAAACATCCTAACTCAGTTTCTAAGCTCCGCTTACTTTTATACATTCAGGCATACGTCTACCTACCTATTTGGACATAAGGCAAACATCCTAACTCAGTTTCTAAGACGGTTAATAGAAACCGTCCGCTTACTTTTATACATTCAGGCATACGTCTACCTACCTATTTTGACATAAGGCAAACATCCTAACTCAGTTTCTAAGACGGTTAATAGAAACCGTCCGCTTACTTTTATACATACAGGCATACGTCTACCTACCTATTTTGACATAAGGCAAACATCCTAACTCAGTTTCTAAGACGGTTAATAGAAACCGTCCGCTTACTTTTATACATACAGGCATACGTCTACCTACCTATTTTGACATAAGGCAAACATCGGTTAATGAAGACGGATAGAAACCGTCTTAGAAACTGAGTTAGGATGTTTGCCTGATTTGTTTGATTTCATGCAAATTGTATGGTTCCAAATGAATAAATATTTTAGAATTTAGATACAAGTCAACAAACGAAAAGTATTAAACTTCGTAAATCAATGTGGCCCAAACATTGTGTAGTAGATAAGCAATAGTATATTTAACAACCGATGTAGGATTTTACTATTCGTAATAAGTACCCCTAAACAAACATTTAATCATAATGGCGGGCAACCCTTTCTCTTACGTGATTAATCCCTCAATAGCGTTGCTGTTGGTGGCCGTAAACAATTAGGTAAATACCTAATCGGGTTTATTTTTAGATTACGCTATAAATACCGTTTGTTTCTCTCAATACTACTACATGGTACTACTAGTAGTTCCATGGGAGATTTACTTCCCCGTGACTCTACCAGTAGTGCCGTGGGTAGAACAACGTTTCCGATGACACTACTCCTTCGCCAGTAGTGTCACAGTAAATTTGATTTCCCCTAACATTACCAGTTTTGCTTTTGACATTTAATTTTTAGTAAATATGTAATTTGTTTAAATATGTTTTATGTCTGTATTTAAATTTATGCAGTAATTTGTACCAGTTGTTTTACTTAAAACAGATTTCATCCTAGAAATCAGAAATTTATTGAGTAATTGTGTGTTTTACAGATATTTTTTCTAATACCTAACATCTGTAAAATACTTAGAATAAATAGGTAATAACAAAGGCCATGTTTGCACTAGACGTTCAATAATTAATTTGTATAATAGTTATGTATATTAAGAGGAATGGTACCCGGTCGCTTCTCCATACAAACGTAGTCGACTGTTTTCTCCCTGGATAATGACACTAGAGTAAATATTTTTGTGCCATAAAACCTAAAACTGCCATGACCAATATGACATTTTTGTTTTTTAAGTCTCTTACTTCCTATAATAATTAGAATATAAAAAAACCAAGACGTAGGGGCATGGTCATGGCAGTTTTAGATTGTATGGCACAAAAATACTTGCTCTAGTGTCATAATCCAGGGAGGAAACAGTCGACTATGTTTGTATGGAGAAGTGACCTGGTACCTTTCCTCTTAACTTCAAATCCACGTGATTTTTTTACCATAAGAGTCAATCAGCCAATGAGAGTAGGTAGTAGAGTCACGGGAAAAAATCTCCCATGGTACTGCTAGTTGTGCCATGTAGTAGTGTCAAGGGAAACAAACGTAGTAATACTTATATTTAATCCTACTAATAATATCCTACTAATATTATAAATGTGAAAGTTTGAGTGTGCGTGTGTGTGTGTGTGTGTGTGTGTGTGTTTGTTACTTCTTCAAGCTAAAACTACTGGACCGATTGCGATGAAACTCGGTATCTAGATAGCTGGAGACCTAGATTAACACATAGGCTACTTTTTATCCCGATAGTCCCACGGGATCGAGACTTACGCGGGTAAAACCGCGGGGCGCAGCTAGTTAGATATAAATGTGAAAGTTTGTGTGTGTGTGTGTATGTATGTTTGTTACTCCTTCACGGTAAAACTACTGAACCGATTGCAATGAAATTCAATATGTATATAGCTAGAGGCCTGGATTAACATATAGGTTACATTTTATCCCGATATTCCCACGGGATCAGGACTTACGCGGTTGAAACCGCAGAGCGCAGCTAGTTGTATATACCTATAGGTACTAAATTTGTTCATAGGTACAAATATAGTTAAACAATTACCTACCAGTGGTCATAACCACATCCCTAAAAGAGATTGAGCACCCATTCAAATCCACTTTCTATTCAATTATTATCACTTTCGGTTTCTACAATTGCATCTGAATCTGGTTTTACTTACTTTGATAGGTAATCTATATATATAAAAATGAATTGCTGTTCGTTAGTCTCACTAAAACTCGAGAACGGCTGAACGGATTTATCTTATCTTAGTCTTGAAATGTTCGTGGAGGTCTAGGGAAGGTTTAAAAGGCGAGAAAAAACCGATATTCCCACGGGATCGGGACTTACGCGGGTGAAACCGCGGGGCGCAGCTAGTCTTATATATAAAAATGAATTGCTGTTCGTTAGTCTCACTAAAACTCGAGAACGGCTGAACGGATTTATCTTATCTTAGTCTTGAAATGTTCGTAGAGGTCTAGGGAAGGTTTAAAAGGCGAGAAAAAAATCGAATAATTTCCGGGAAAACCCTATCAATTCCTACGGGATCGGGACTTACGCGGGTGAAACCGCGGGGCGCAGCTAGTTGTATAATACAAATGTATAGAAGATAGACAGATAGATAGATAACTTTAAGCACACCTGAAGAAACAGAACACGATATACACAAAGTAAAGTAATAGCTAGAAAGTATAAGTTGCACAAATGGGCGGCCTTATCGCTGAAAGCGATTTATTCCAGGCAACCTTTGGATGGAAAAGACCTGATTCAGCTTTAATGGTAGGTTGTGAATTTACTCAAGCAGGATACCAAATATAACTAGAAAGAAACGAATTATATTTAAGTAGGTACTACAGACGTTGGGGCCGAAAAGTCTTAGATTGGAGACCACGTACCGGAAGACGCAGCGCGGGACGGCCTCCGACTAGATGGACGGACGACTGAATTAAGGTCGCGGGAAGTCGTTGGACGCAGAGAGCATGCGACCGATCGCTCTGGAAGTCTTTGGGGGGAGGCCTATGTTCAGCAGTGGACGTCCTGTGGCTGATATGATGATGATGATGATGAGGTACAGTCGGCAGCAAAAGTAGAGGGTTCAAGTGGGGAAAAGTGGAAAAGTGATATTACGCGTTGGGGTCGTAAGGACTTTAATCGTTAAAACAAAGCAATTTAAAATCTCTACGGTTGGCCTCAACTGTTGTTGATTGTACTACATATTACATATCACAGCTCACAGCATATTGCTGAGACTGCACCCTCCTTTGCACGCACATATCTTGTTATTTAATGTTTAATTACTTATGTATTGTAATCTATTTATAAATAAATAAATATTGCAGGACATTCCACACATCGCTATCTAGCCCCAAGCTCAGTAACTAGACTTGTGTTATGGGTGCTAGACAACGGATATACTACTTATATACTTTTCTTTTGTAAATATATACTTATAATACATATAAACAACCAGATCACAGACAAACATCTAAGCATAAATACTTGTCTGAGGCGGGAATCGAACCCGCAACCCTGTGTTTCACAGGCCGGTATGGTGACCATTGTGCCAACTGGGTCGTATGTATTGTGTTATGGAAAATAAATGGTTTAAATGGTTACATAGGTATTAGAGTAATACGTTGATTATGTAGCGTAGATAAATAATAGCAACCGGCAGGTATGTACAGTTGCGTCAACAAAGAAAGTTGTAGTTCTTATCATTACATAAGGACTGGATCGATCGGTAATACCCACATTTCATAAATGCATAAATTGTTTTCCACATCCGATTTCATAATTGAAATTGCATTACTTACTACTGCTCTTACCGAAGAAATCGTAATTCTATACGTATTATTTAAGTGTTGCGATTGAATGATATCAAGTTTTGTTCAGAATATGGATCGTACGTAGCCAAGATACTTAGAAGAAAGAAAGAAAGAAAGAAAAACATTTATTTGGTACAAGCACACGACAACTTTAAAATTAAACACACAAAGAAAAAGGTAACAAATTATACAACGAGGAAAGAAACATACACTAAACCTAAGAATATTTAAGAAGCCATGTGCTGCCCAAATGGATCGACCTCAGCTGTAAGCCACAGTCAAGCGTAACTTGGCTGCAGCGCTGGTCTTCCGGGCAAACCCGCTGCCGTCGTGCGTCGTCATACGCTCCCACATACACACAATAAAACAATAAATAAATAAAATAGCAAAATAATTATATACGGTAAATAGGAAAGAAAATAGAATAAATATTTTATTTGTATAATACATAAACTGAGTATAAACAGCCTAGAGAAGAAGAGGAGCTGCCCGTAATAAGAAAAAGAAAAAATATATAAATAAGGCGAAACGTCACTGTCATTTGCATTGATACTTACGCTCCATTGGAAGTATGACGCGGTATCAACAAATGGCCACCGAGAGCCATACCATCCTGCTTCAGCTTTAGACACTGTCACTTCGTCAGAGTCGCTGCCAGGAACTTCCGGCTTTAATGGAGGCAGTGAGAACACTTCGTCTACTTCCAAAGACTCCTTGAAATCATCATCATCGTCTACTGATAGTAAAGCGTCTTTCAAATCATTCATCTTTGATTGTTCATTAGATACTTCTGTCGTAACCGGTATCATTGTCGGTTTTTTTGTAGTTATGAGAACGTCATCAAACACCTTTGTGTTGGAAATGAAAGGTTTTTCCGAAGTCGATCGGGAATATTTGATCACACTGTTCAGCGTAATAGATTCCGGTGTAACAGTCGGCCGGATAATTGTGTCTTTTTCCCAAGGTTTTATCGACATATTGTCGATTGCGGTTAGTTCTTTTCTGTTCGTTTTCACTATTTGAGGTATTTCGTTGCCCTCAGTAGGGATAGTTTGAATAGTACTCGGACTCTTCCATGATTTCAGTGCGGGCATTATCCACGGTGGTGTAGTTGATTTACTCAGTGTTATGGTAGAGGTAACAGCTGGTTGAGCAGCCGTCGACGTTGCGTAAGTGGTCGTCGACGGAGTTGAACTCGTTTCCAGTTTCGATTCTAACGTCGCAACTATATCTGGCATCATCTTCAGTTCCTTTTTCCTTGTTTTAACCGGTTCCCTTGCGACCGGCGTTATCGGTGCGCTAGTCACCATATTGTCCCGAGCCGCCTGATTGTTCAGCCATCGATCTATCAATGCATGGTTTATTAAATAGATAGGAATGCACGCTATTCCTACCGTCGCTAGAATTGCGAGTCCGAGAGCAAATATTAATTTCACATTTGATTTTCTACGACACCTGCGTACGTGGATTGAAGGGCTGTAATCCCTTCCTTTACCCTTTACACCGCTGTTATTCAACACTTCTTCTGTTTGCGGAAGAATAGTGTATTGGAGGCTGTTCTCTCCGTGCCTCACTGTCTTATACATGTCGGCTGTCGATAGTTGACCACGAAAGGAAAAACTACTTTGTGTTTTGTCACGGAAAACTTTATCACATGCTCGAGTTGAGCTGAGAGAGAGAGTGCTTAGGTATTATAACGCGTATCGGTGAGTCACCAATGTCGGGGTTTCACAGTGCGAGACATCGCGGCTACTCGCGCTTTGTGCTAAGTTTGGTGGTTCGTGTAAGATGTAAGGGTTGGTGTTGGTACGCATGCGCGACAACATTGAGCGGCTGCGCCCTCCCCTGTCCCGACGCCCGACGACGAGACGGCTCGTTGGCTCGTCGCGTCGTGGCTTTGAGGTTATATCTCTCAAAACCGGCATCTCATCTAAGCACGTTGCTATACAATAACAATAACATTATGCACAGTATATCACTCGATGTCCGTCTATAAGACAACATGCTCATTTTCCTAGTCTAGAAAAAAGACGACGTCGATCAATATAAGTTTGTTCACAGACAGTAGGTATCCATCCACATAAAGTTCCAATTTGCTTACAACACAATATAGGATAGAGTATGTATATTCTTTACAGATTGCTTTTGACTTTCCTACGACGTAGGTCGACCTACTTAGTTCGTTTGATATCTTTAGTTTTCTTCGAATTATTCTTGCATAGATAGCGTTTACATAGCATATAGGGGAAATATCATATGACTTGCTCAGATTTTGTTTTCAAAAGACAACGCGTGATCCGCTTACATAAGTGAAGATACAATCATGCGAATAAATCCTACAAAGTACGTATTGGTGTTATTTTTCGGCAAATTATTTTGTTCGTGCTTCATATAACAATACAGATATCTACCAAAAAGTCTATCTACGAACTTAAATACCTCCCAAGAATCAAAAGTTTTTCGGTTACCAAATTTATTCAAGCGTATAAAAATAGTGGATAGGGCGCAGCCATATCTAATCAAGTTTAGAAAAACGTCCACAAAGACCGCATTAACATGTTTTTGCGGCCGCGGCCGGTCAAACCGAACACTCTGCAAGAATACTAATTCCACTGACCTTGGGCAGACTCACGTTTCCTTTCGAAATTGGTTTGTGAATGCGATATTTTTAAAATAAAAACTAAAAAGGGAACAGCCAACAATAAAAGGGTTGGATCGAGTCGTGTTGTTCCTTTTTGTTGGTCGCCTCATCCTTTCTACTTCATTTTTTTGAGAGACGACTGTTATCTCGATTCCCTATAAGTTCCTACACACAACACGATATCACATTTAGTGAACTCCAGTTCCGTGTCTTTTTATAAGAACGCTTGATGTTTATTTTGTTTTGGTTGTTTGATGTAAGAATCGGCAGACGAAAATAATTAAGAGACAAGAAATTGCTTACTTAATTGCTTGTCGATCTTTATATATTTACCTTTCGTTAGTAAACAGTGCCGTTAAAATGTCATTCATTGCAACAGATCGGTTATTCAAGTACCTACTTACATATTACTTCAAAACCATCCTAATCAACCTATTGACCTATCGAAGCAGTTAAATTTGATTGCACGGTAAATGAAGGACAATATGATAGTTTGAATTTATTATGAAATCGTCTTTCATTGATTGGTCATATACCTACCTTAGTATTTCTTTATTTAGAACATAATGAACGAGCAAATCAATTAATCAAGAACGAAAAAATAAAAATGGATATCTAACGAACCAAGTATAGTAGTGCACTGCATTTCCAATATTCAAATACATTTAACGTATAATAAGTTATAAATACGTTTAATAAAACAAATACATCCGACCAGATGTGGGCAAAAATCACCGGACTGGGTCCCGAAAGGAGATGGTGGAACAAGTTGAACTTGCATCTAGGGACTGGAGTGGACCCAGCTGGCACTAGACTGGAAAAAGTGGAGAAAGTGGAGGGAGGCCTTTGCCCTACAGTGGGACGGAATAGGATAAAATACATTTAACAACGAAGTTATACATAATAAACTTAAAAACAGTTAGTAGAGAAGCGATAGCAAACTTGGACGTTCCTATAAATGATTTATTGTTTGGTCATTAGTCCGCTGGAGGCTAAGGGCCGGTTCTAGTACAATGACTTGAGCTATTTCGGTGGTTCTGGAAGAGGGCCAGATTAAATAAACGCACATGACATGGGCGCAGTTGTTCTCTTTGCGGAGATTTCGACAAATTTAGTGCTTAGCGGTTTGGAACGGACTGGGAACATGCTTGCGCTATTCCAGAAATTGTACGTTTTATATTAATGTTATTTTATAAATAACTTTAGTTACTGGCTTTTTAAACTTTATTAGGTATGCTAAACGCCCTATAACACACTTTATAAGAACTTTTGATTTGAGGATTTTGAAACCGTTGAAATGACCTTGAAGGGCTTAAAGCTGGCTGGCCTATGAACCACAAAAATTCTACGTTTTATTTTATTGTTATTTCATAAATTACTTTGGTAACTGGCTTTTTAGAAAGAAAGAAAGAAAAACATTTATTCGGTGCAGGCACACGACAACTTTAAAATTAAAGACACACAAAGAAATAGGTAACAATATACAACGAAGAAAGAAACATACACTAAACCTAAGAATATTTAAGAAGCCATGTGCTGCCCCAAATTTTTAAACTTTGTAAGGTATGCTTAACACCTTTTTTTTAACAAACTCTTTAGTGACTTTTTATTTCTGTAGTTATGAAACCCTTGAAATTACTTTAAAGGATTTAAAACTGGCTGGCTGGCCTATGAATCACAGAAATTCTACCTTTATTTTAATGTTATTTTATAAATAACTTTATTTACTGGATTTTTAAACTCTGTCGTATGCTAAACGCCTTTTAACTAACTTTATAAGAACTTTTTATTTGAGGATTTTTAAGACCTTGAAAGGCTTAAAACTGGCTGGCTAAACTATGACCCATTCGAATAAGGTTGACTAGAACAATATATTTGTTCTGTGCAAGTGAGTATCATATAGGATACTTGCATGTTCTCGATACGTACTATCGGAATGGTATGTATGATACCATTTATTCTAAGTCAATGTATGATACTCATACATATTAGGTAGGTAAAGTTATTTAAAGTGGCTAACCTAAACAACCTTGAGGGTTCAAAGCACATCCTGTCAGCGAGTTTACGAGGATTGCCTAAATAAACATTTTGAAAACACGTGTTTGGTCGCTCGCTAATGTTGGCAATCTGTGCGCCCGCGCCGAACCAACTTTACCGTCATAAAAACTATATTTATTACCACAAGAATAATGTCTGCCATCCACTTACAGAACAATTTAACAGAGAGAAACTATAAGTCACTTTACTACCTGCTGTGTTGTAAAAGGCACAAGTTTTTATTAGGAATATTTTTTTTAGCCAACGCTTTCTAAATATTGTTTCTTCTCGTCGGTCCTTGGGGCTCGAGATAACTCTTCTCGCTTATCTTATCCGCAGACACTCTAAGCTTAAGTTAATGTTTAGATTTCATCTCAAGTTTCATACAATTTTAAATAAAGTGTAGATCTTTATTGTTAGATTATATAAGACTAGCAGCGCTCCGCGGTTTCACCCGCGGAACTCCCGATGCCGTGGGATTATCGGGATAAAAAGTATCCTATGTGTTAAAACAGGTCTCCAGCTATCTACATACAAAGTTTAATCTAAATCGGTCCAGTAGTTTCGAAGACTATTCGTTACAAATAAACAAAAAAATATTTCCTAGATGTAGATTGAGAACGGGTCGATGCCAGTATACCAGTAATTGTGTTCATTTTGTAAGTCGTGCATGGATATATTTCAGTTCGTTCATCGCAGTTAGAAGAATGTCAATAGCTAAGTGTTTGATTGGATGCGTGTCGATGGTGAGAGCATCGGCCGCTCCTGACCCTGGCTGGCCCAATGCCACGATATATCTGCTGAGGATTGGGCACAAAGCCAAACTCCACACCCTTCCGCATCGTTGGCAAATCATCCTACTGACGAAACTTTAGGGACGATTATTTTAACAACTTCAAAAGACAATTTCGCAGTTTCCCGAGACGTTTGCTCACCTGTTCATAATTTTAGACTTCGAAATTATTATTAACACTTGAAAAGATTGCTCGCTGTTTCTTCAATATAATTATAGTTTTGTTTATTCAGCAGTCTCTATAGACAGACATCTTTTATTTAAAATTGGTGTAGGTATTTTATAAAACCTAATTCAACAAAACCATTTCTTATTTTAACCAACTTCTTTGTCTCTATAGACTTTAGATACATTATTATAAAACGTTTCCTTCATCACGATCACATCTTACGCAACAAATAGTAAATCACAAAATACGACTTTATAATTGTGCTATCATAATTTGTTCGTAAAAAACAACATCCATTGTTTTTCGATTTCCGTATTCAGTCAAATAATTATTGTCTTCTAAACTTTCACTGCGTGCTATTTGTCTTTATGATTGTTTGCATAATATTTATCTACATCTTGATTATGATACAGGATTAGTTACATACAAAATATGTTAATGAACAAACCATTATCTGTAACTATTAAATATTTTTGTAGAATTTAACTTGTGTTATTTATACCGCACTGATTGGGTGTTTTTTATGAGCTAAAATTGTCACGCAATGAGCGCTGGATGACCGGAAGGCGGACATCGCTGGGGTCGGGGTGGACCCTACATAATAAGGTGACAACGTAGGTATATTACATTAGACCTACTTACTGCATTTTTGCAAAGTCGATATTTGGAACGAAGTTCCTTATGGCGCGTTGCGAAAGGGGGCTAGACGGAAAAATTAAGCCCAAAAGTTGTAACGACACTTTTTGATTTTATTACAATTCCTTCACTAAATAATCGAAAGAAACTTCGTTCCATCCGGGTGTCCCTTGACACCTCTCAAGTTTTTTTCCCTACATTTAAAACAAATTCAAATGAATACAAACTAAACTTAAATTGAACAATAACATTAATAAGGTTAGTGTATCTCATAGACCCCCAATTTTGTTTGCTCTCGTAGACCTTTTGGAGGTCGCCGTCCACCCCTGGGGGTCGATATGGACCATTATGGGAATTACTGCATTAGACGTAGACCAGTTTTACTTTATAGATAGATAGGTGTATTAAGTACCTAGCTAGGTATCAGTATATGATCTAGATGTGTATATTATGCACCTACGTAATGGAAGTTATTGGCAGGCAAGAGTTGGCATTGGCATAGGTTCGGGACGTTGAACTACGCACGTGCGACTACGAACACTTCGATCGACGTGAGCCCGAAAGTGCAAGTGCATTGTCCGATGTCCGATCTTATACGGAAGGAAAACTTATTAGGTAGTAAATAAATATTGTAGGACATTCCACACATCGCCATCTAGCCCCAAGCTAAGTAACTAAACTTGTGTTATGGGTGCTAGACAATAGATATACTACTTATAAACTTTTCTTTTGTAAATATTACACTTATAATAGATGGAAACAACCAGACCAGAGACAAATATTTAAGCAGAAATACTTGTCTGAGGCGGGAATCTAACCCGCAACCCTGTGTTTGCCAGTTCGGCATGGTGACCATTGTGCCAACTGGGTCGTCTAATAGGAGGTAAAGTAAAGTAGGTAGTACCTTAATTTTAATGAATGCTTACCAGCTTTTGTGTATATCTGCAACTAGAAGAGTAATAAGTATAAATATAGAGGGCAGAACCTTTGAAAAGATGGATGGACTGGACTGTGTGAGACAAGAGATGGATGTGAAAGATGAGATGGCGGCTAATAGAGGAGAATGGAAGAACAAGACGCAGGTAGGTACCGTACCGACCCCAAATAAATTAGGTCAAGGGCAGGCAGCAGAAGAAAACTTACCAGCTTTTACTTGCGACTTGATTATAGTATGAATACTTCCTTCCATCCAATAGTGAAAGAAAAGCAGATTTCCATAGGTTATAAAAATAATTACTTATTGGGGATTCTTTTGATAAATCTTAAGGGTAATAGTAAAGCAGTAGGTAAATCAATGATAATAATTTGAACTGTGGTTGAAATTATTATCAATGATAAAATTTGATCACTTCGGCTTCGGTTGACTACGGTCGTAAAGACGCTATGTTGTAGGGAGTATTTTCATGGCAACTGCAAATTAGTTTGCGGGCTTGCGGGCACACCGAACGAAATAGCTTCGCGAAAAATGGACCAAAAAACATCTGATGTAAAGCCGATTATAATGAACGGTAATTGCTCGAAACTTCTTTCAAATATCTACGAAGGTTTTTACTCAAGAATAGGTGAATATTTAGTAATCTCGTCATTATGTAATAATGCAGAATTTCCTTTGACAAAAACTAATAAATATGAATCCTAAACGAATCATAGGTCCATATTATTAAGTCACATTGCTTATTCCAGAATAAGATTACATCCATATTATTTAAGGAGCTACTACCCTAGTTAATAAAAGCATTTGAAGCGAGACAGTTTCATAGAAGTGATTAGCAAATTGTAGTAAAATTGTCATTCTTAGTATTAAAGGCATATTGCCAAGTTTCTCACTTTATATTGCGAAATATATTATGTAACTTTATATATGACTGTTTTCTAATAATTTATTTTTAATATGTACGTACTTTTATGTATACCTAGAGGGTGTATATAAAATTATCTTTACATGAATAAATATCAATCCATGCGTTTTGCTAGAATTCTAAAATAGCTCTACCGTTTTTGATGAGGTATCCTCCATGGCGTTTTAGGGCAACGTCTGTAGGTTCAGCTAGTAATCTATCTTTAAGTAAAAAAAAATATACGCGAAGAATTGAGAACCTCCTCCTTTTTTGAAGTCGGTTAAAAACTAGAAATCCTGACTGACTGATGTATCAATTTACAGCTCAAACCAATTTTATATCGGGCTAAATTTTTCGAGTAAGGTTTGAAAAATAAAAAAACAATCGCCGTCCGATACGCTAGAACTCGAACAGAAAAAGCTCTACCAATTTTGATGGTTTTGAGCAAACGAAGTCGTGGATAAAAATAGTGTTATTGTTAGTATAAAAATCGTATTCGTTTATAATCTGCGTAAATGTTCAAGTATTAAATTGCACGTGGCAGGTGTAATATCAATCTGAAAAGGAAGCCATAAAAATAAGTATAGTGATTTTAAAAATGCATGTCATCAGTAATTGTAGGTACCTACTCTACCAGGGATATATGCTTCAATTGACTCGATTTCTTACGTATAGCTCATGGTGGCTCATATTGCAAAATCCTAAGTGCTTGGTGTAATTGCTATATCCTGTCCCATATGGTGACACGATGCGTGTATTTCTTTGCTGTTTTATTATTTTGATTCAGTCAAAAGTAAAGAAAAATAAAATTACGAACACCGTGTGAATTGTTTTAATTATATGTCTCTATACACTAGTTGTATTCCGCGGTTTCACCCTCGTAAGTCCCGTGGGAATATCAACATGAAATGTAGCCTATAAGCCTTCCTCGATAAATGAGTCTATCCAACACAAAAATATTTTTTCAATTCGAACCAGTAGTTCCTGAGATTGGCGCGTTTAATTTTAATTTTAGAATTTTAACCAACCATGGTTAGATTTAGGGTTTCGTACCTCTTTTTTTTGGCCTGGGGCAACCCTGTCGGGTATCACTCCGTTGTTGGGGCCAACGAATGGTTATGTCGGGCTCCAACCGACTGAAACCCCAGGGTGCTCCGTCTCGATGCCTATTGTCGGGGCTACCGGCATAGCTTTCGCATTCAACCGCAGCTCCGATGGCATTTGTCCGTGAGGACCCTCCTCTTACGATGCTTTTGCTCCTCCCCCCTTGTTGCGACGCACCAGAGCACGTGGCACGTTGCAACCTCCTTCTCGGGGACCAAGCGGATGGATGCCAGACAGCCCCATGTCTGGACGCCCATGGTCAACTATGTAGCCCCATCGCCAGTCCGGTCGCAGAGTACAGGGAAAGCGGCAACGACACACAGACAGTCCTCTTCCTCTGCGACCCCACCGCGTCCGCCATTTACCTCAAAAGGTAAAAAAGGAACCATTATTCCGTCTATTATTGCTTTTTATGTTTTTTCATGATTCAGTTTGAAACAAAATATTTAATAGTGTAAAATTACCCAAGTATATAATTACTAAGTGTAAAATTATAATTCCAACTACTTATTCAACTTATACATAGGCTGCACTAAAAGTATCGGGAATGGAATATTTCCACTGTTCCTGTCATATTTAAATCTTTTTAATTGAAAACTCCTTGGTTTTAAAAATCGAATACCATTTATTTATTTAAAAAAAGAATCTCGGTCTTGTCACAGGGTTTTGTCAAACTTGTTTAGTCGTTGAGAAAATGGAATTGACTCGAGAAAATTCAAGAGCGATGATTTATTATGACTTTCGAAGTGGTTAATCACAAAAACAGTGTGTTGACCGGATGATTTCTGCATTTGGTGATGAAGCCCCATACAAAACCACAATTTATCGCTGGTTTGCTGAATTTCAACGTGGACGTGTCAAGCTCAGTGATGATCCCCGTCAAGGTCGTCCAAAAACTGCACTCACCCAAGAAAACGTTGATGCTGTGCGTAAGCTGATTGAGGAAGATCGACATGTAACATACCGCGAAATTCAGGCAACTTTAGAAATTGGCATGAGTCAAATACAAATAATCTTGCATGAACAATTAGGTGTAAAAAAGTTGTTTTCCCGATGGATACCGCATTCGATCTGTGAAGAGCAAAAAGTGGCTCGCGTTACTTGGTGCGTCAGAACTCTCGAAAGATTCCACGCAGGATCCTCAAATGCTGTATACAACATCGTATCAGGTGACGAATCCTGGATATACGCGTACGAACCCGAAACAAAAAACCAGTCACGAGTTTGGGTGTTCGAAAATGAGTTAAAGCCAACAAAAATTGTTCGTTCACGGAGTGTTGCAAAAAAAATGGTGGCCACGTTTGTCTCCAAAACCGGCCATGTTGTGACTATTCCTCTTGAGGGACAAAGAACGGTTAATGCAGAATGGTATGCTAGCATTTGTTTGCCACAGGTCGTTTCTGAACTCCGTAAAGAGAACTGCAGCCGCCGCTCATCTCCATCACGACAATGCGAGTTCTCACACCGCGAACAGAACAAAAGAGTTTTTAGAGCAAGAAAACATAGAATTATTAGACCATCCGCCGTACAGCCCCGACCTAAGCCCTAATGATTTCTATACTTTCCCTAAAATAAAGAATAAATTGCGTGGTCAGAGATTTTCATCACCTGAAGAAGCTGTGGACGCCTACAAAACGGCCATTTTGGAGACCCCAACTTCCGAATGGAATGGTTGCTTTAATGATTGGTTCCATCGTATGGAAAAATGTGTCAAATTTCGCGGAGAATACTTCGAAAAGCAATAAATACATTTTTAAATAGTAATGTTGTGTCACTTCCTTGATTCCCGAAATTTTCTAAATTACTTTTCATCAACCCCTCATTATCCTTTCCCTCAACATATCTAACTTTTTTGTTATAAATGGTAAACAACGTCAAGACCGACAATGCGTTTAACCGTACCATAATATCATTAGTCAATTACTGCAGCGTCGATCAATTAACCGTCAGAACGTCACTCCTGAAACCTTAAGTGTGAACAATCGACACGAAAGCCCGGGAGGTAGTCAAACATCTACCAGCGAAACTTGAACATTTTTATCAAAATATTGTTTGAAATGGTGTTGACTATTGATAGTCAACTATCGATAGTATTTCTATAGTTCATTAAAATCAATAGGCCATCGATACTATAAATAATATCGATAGTATTGCATGATAACATTCGATAGTATCGATTGTTCAGTTCTGTAATATAGGCAGAAATCGATTTGACAGAGGTATCGATACTATTAATAGTATTGCATGAAATAACATTCATTCAGTTGTTCTGTAATATTTGCAGAAATCGATTTTACAGAGCAATCGATAGTATCTAATGTTATCATGCAATACTATCGTTGTTCTGTAATTTAGGCAGAAATCGATAGTATCGAATGTTGTCATGCAATACTATCAGTTGTTCAGTTATTCTGTAACATAGGGAGGCATCGATTTTACAGAGGAATTGATAATATCGAATATTATTATGCAATACTATCTATATCGATCGATAGTATTGTATTCGATCCTATCGATAGTGTAGGTGATTTTCTATATAAACTATCGATAGTTCTGCAACACTAGTTTGTAAGGAGTAGGTCTGGGTACATTGGTTAATGCCACATGGTGTAACATTGAGGGGGCAGAGGGCGAGCCGTCTCGGCTCGTCGTGGGAACACAGCCGCACATATGGACCGCAGGTTTATCTTACACCATGCATAATAATATGCGATGGATGTGGATAATAAATAAAAATGTTTAGTTAACTGAACCGACACAGGCTCGTAATGATCACACTTGCACATTTAGATTAAGTTATAAATAGTCGTTAGCAGTCATGTTTGAGTCCACAGTATGATTAGGGTTGCCAACCGAACTATGTATATAATATCTATAATATAAAAATGAATCGCAAAATGTGTTGGTAAGCGTATAACTCAACAACGCCTGGACCAATTTGGCCAATTCTTTTTTTGGTCTGTTTGTTATTATCAGGAGAAGGTTCTTATGAAATAAAAAAATAACAAAGTTGCGCAGAAAATTATACCGCGGGTGAAACCGCGGGGCGTAGCTAGTCTCTATATAAAATCTCTATATAAAAATGAATCGCAAAATGTGTTGGTAAGCGCATAACTCAACAACGCCTGGACCAATTTGGCCAATTCTTTTTTTGGTCTGTTTGTTATTATCAGGAGAAGGTTCTTTTGAAATAAAAAATTAAGAAAGTTGCGCAGAAAATTATTACGCGGGTGAAACCGCGGGGCGAAGCTAGTATACATATAAAATTCTCGTGTCGCGGCGTTAGTTACCAAACTCCTCCTAAACGGCTGAACCGATTTGTATGATTATTTTTGTATGTTCGTTAGATCTGAGAATAGACCAACATCTATTTTATTTTCATTAAAACAACGTTTGCCGGGTCAGCTAGTGTAATATATATGTATGTCTAGCCGCTTCACCCGCATAGGTCCCGATCCTATTTGAATGTTGGAATAAAAAGAAAAACACACAGATATTAACGCACAAACTTTCACATTTATTATATTATTAGGATAGGATAGTAGTATACTATATTTCGAATTTATGTACTATATACTGTTGGAAAAACATATGCCTAGTATGCCAAAATACTATTTTTTAGACAATAACCTGAAAATAACTGTTTGTGTACTGAAGGATTTTTCCCATAGGTATAATTTCATTAAAAACGGCAAAAAATGTTTTCTATGCCATACAATTATACAGTTTGAATTTCATTTTGCAATCATTCGTTTCATTTCGCAAACGTGCACGTGTTTAATCCTAGTCAAATTGCACCAAAAAAGGCATTTTGGTACTGTATTTTTTGACGTGTGCCTACCATATTTTTTTCAAGCAAAAATCTGACTAAAAGTTTTGACAACCCTAAGTATGATAGTCTCGCCTTGAATGAATACATTAGACTAATGATTCAAAAATTATAGGTTACAGTTGAATTGTAGGTAATATGTTTCTTAGTAGGTTAAACTATAATAATATTATTATTTTTGTGTGTGTTATTGAATCACCTAATTCAAGTGAACTCTATTTTTTTTATAAATAAGCATAAATATTGCAGAAAATTTGACACAGCGCCATCTAACTCCAAGTTAAGCAATAACTTGTTAACTATTTGTAAACTTGTAACTGAAATATTATATCGGTTATCTGGTAACCATAACAGTTACCAAATAACCGATAGAATATTTTACATAGGTACTTATTATACATAAGAAACACTCAAACAACGATAAATATTAGTTGAGAAAAATAAATATCTATACACAAATACCTCTTTGACGGCGGGTATCGAACTCGCAACTAGCTTATTTTAGCTCACCGCGTCACAAACGTTTCCTTACGTATACAGGCTATTATCCGCTCTAGACTAGACCTCTATAGTTGAGTAATTTTTGCTTGTGGATGGAGTAGGCTTCTCCAGCACACTACCCTCTCAATTTAGTCGACCGTGTCCAGAGGAAAGAACTAGTCATACTGGTCATACGTCTGAAGCCAACTAAACCGCTGGTTTCATCATGATGTTTTCCTTTACCGTAAGAGCAATTTCAATTATCACACAATTTTTCGTAAGAAATTACCTACTTATTATCTTTGTTAAATAAATTAGATGGTCCAGGATTTCTTAACGTCAATTATCGTCAGTTCTTATATAATTACGCGGCGAGAAAAGCGACAGGTTGACTTCGAACTGGCAAGGGGAAATTGTTTCAATAAAAGACGTCATTGAACAATGTCAAGTCCAAGGCGATTTATTTTGACTGATCACCTACCTTCTTGGGAGATATCCAAATTCATTCGTAGAATTTCACTTTCGTATGATTTATAGGAAAATGCGTAATGCAGACGTATCTTAAGATTAGAATATTGCTGATTTATATTAATAACTATGGTAGGTAAATGTATTTTGGTGCTCAGAGCCGCTATTTTACTTTAATCAAAGGCTCAGAGACATAATATTCGTTAATTAAAGAAAAATTGATGAATGAACGACTTAATTAGGCTTACGATAAATCGTTGGACGCAGAGAGCATGCAACCGATCGCTCTGAAAGTCTTTGGGGGAGGCCTTTGTTCCATGGTGAGACATGGTGGTCCACCAAATCTTGCCACTAGTTTTTTAAACTTGTTTGTTTAGATAACTATGATTCATGATTGTTTGCCTCTATGTGGCATGGCGACGAAACACCCGCCTGCGGCTAAGACTACGTTGCAGGCGGGTGTTCGATTCCCGCCTCAAACAAAAGAAAAGTATTCTATCTAATATCTGGCACCCATAACAACAGCCTAGCTTAGGTTGAGGCTAGGTGGCATTTAGTGCAAAGTCTTATTTATTTACGATTTACTCCCAGCTTTTGTAGTATTAAAAATACAATAAGTATGGGCTATGCTTTTTTTTCAAATCACATTAATATGTGATATTTATGTGTTGAACGTCGTGCATGCATGGCTTTGTGTGCCACCTGACCTAAGCCAACCCTGCACTTGTCTTCCAGATATAGCTAGTGATGTGATGCAGATTAAATGTTTTGTTGTTATCGATTTATCGAAGCGCTACGAAATATATTGTCAAAAAGTTATTGTTTTTCGTACCTAGTAAGTAAGTATTGAAATATCTACACAGCGCCATCTAGCTCCAAGCTAAGCAACTAAGCTTATGTTATAGTTTATAATATTATTCAATATAGGATTTTAAACTACCATAGTTTTTTTTATCACTTACAAATTCATTTAAAATGGGGATACCCCATGATACCCCGCTTACTCCTGAAAATGGTGGTTGTAACAGCATCGAAATATCGAGCGCCATAAAATAAAATCAAGCAAAAAAATATCACGTTTTAAATAACTTCAGTAGGTCAAATTCTTTATTCTGGGTTGGAACCGCATTGAGACGTGTTGAAAACTAAGTTAGGATGTGTGCCTTCGGAACGCGCCTACCTATGAGAAGAATCCTATTCCTTGATGCTGTAGACCAGTTTTATTCCGAATCTTATAACAAAGTTTGCTAATAACATACTGCCTAAATGGGCCTCTAGAGGTTGTCCGTAGGAACGCGTATTAAAAACACTATTTCACTGTTGGTATTAGATTAGTACAATATTATAATTTTATCTAAAGCTGTAGGTAATTTTTCTTAAGACAAAATTTCTCTCCCACTCGAAAGTAGCTCCAGTATAGACAAAAACGTTAAGTATCGACATTTTAAATTGTCCGTAGGAACGCGTACTAAAAAAAACACTATTTCTCTGTAGGTATTAGATAAGTACAATATTATAATTTTATCTAAAGCTGAAGGTAATTTTTCTTAAGACAATATTTATCTCCCACTTGAAAGTTGCTTCAGTATTGTTAAAAACGTTAAGTATCGATATTTTATCCGAATATGAGTCCCAACACAATTGTACCTATTTTAAAAGTGGGGTTGACGGGTGTGCCTACAAAAAACACGGGTTAGCTGCAGTGACAACGGAATAATTTCTACTTTTTCTACGTCCCATGTTAAAACAACTTTTGTAGCATTTTTGTATTGAATTTCTCACTCTTATGGATGCTTGAGGACCCTTGGGTCATAAATATTTTGTGACTTAAGAATAAATAACCAGCCGACGGTCTCTGAAATTGTTTTTGCTGTTTTCTTTTGAGTTCATATAACATATACCTACATACATACTTAAAATATTTTGCTATATCGAGGGCAAATCTACTGTAAAGCGTGTCACTATCAGCAGTAGGTAAGTACCTTATACTTACCTACTGCTGATAGTGAATTGCAACAAAAAAGCTTTGAAATAGTTTTAAGTGTTTTACCACGCAAATTATTGCATCCGGTAATATGCCTCTGAGGTTACTGGCTGAGATTAGTGAAACAATGCTTTACCTCCAGTTTTGGAAATGCAGCAAATTATAGTAGTACCTATCTATTACATTATTTCTTATTTTGTTTAAAAGGACATAATTAATTAGTCGATAGCGGTTCAGCGGGGTAACGCTGCTTGCATATTTTCCAGCTTTGCACCGGGAACGCTGGGGAGGGGTTTGTTCGATTAGGTTTAATGTTAATTTTTAGATTTTTTAAAAGTTGTTATTGTTAGTACCTATTTTGTAATTGTTTTAATGTGAATAAAGATTATCATATTCAATTAATTAGCTAAATAAATACCTGGAAACTTAACTGAGTTTGTTTTGGCATCTAGCTACATTTAATGCTATATCATTTTATAAAAATCTGTAGGTATACATAATAATGAATTGCCGAACGGTCTGACCCACACACGTGTCGGGACGTTGTAAAAATGTAAGCTGAACTTTGCGAGCTTTTGTATTTTTATTTCGTAGAAAATATAAGCTGGAAACTCGGCTCGGAGTTATAATGGTAAATTGTTAAAAAATCGAAAGGGGCTTACGTAAATACGAGTAATATACGATTCACTTTTGATTGCAAACGTACGTGGTTTGATTTACCGTCCACCGTCTGACCGTTGATACGAAATGAACCGTGTAATCCACGTAAAAGTGGATATTTGGCAAGAACGTGGACAAGAGACATTTAGGTCGGCTGACAGCGGCAGCTCACTCACCGTTCAATTTGAAAGCATAACAAAACGAGTGACTCTTGGATTCGTACCAAACGAACGGTTTCAATGGTAAAGTAAAGTAAAGTCAAAGAGAAAAGCAGAGGAAAGGGTACCGGGCGCTCTCTCCATACAAACGTAATTTTAATTTTTTGTGTGTGTTTGACTAATGTTCGGTAAAAATTTGATTGAACGTGAACATCTTCAATGTATCGGCCGATAGAAAGTTTTCAGTCTGATTTTGCCCTTAATGTGTGGAAACTACTGGAAAGCAACCAAAACAAAGAGAACTCTACTTCAATAATGACTTTAATTTCTCAACCGATATTTTTATTACGAACCGGTTTCTCTGTTTTCCATTTCGTTCACTTTTTAATTTGGAATGTTTTAAAAAGTAATAAATATTGAGCAAGGTAATTATTTTAAAATTTATTATGTTATTATGCTTAATTTCGGAATCATTATGTATTACAATTACATAAATTAATATGTTAAAAGTTGAATGAATCACTTATCTTCGATCAGATTTTGTTGAAATCGATGATTCATGTCATAACAGTTAAAAAACACTAAAAATATATTTCAAAATTTTTATTCAACTATACTTAACAGATTTTAATAAAGAGCCCTATTATAATTATGTAAGTTTGAAGCAAACTCATAAGTTTAAAAAATATGTCTCCATTCCACAAGTTGCCCATTATGTGATTTTTATCTAATGAATGTCGTAATTTCGTCAAAAAATGAGACTGGTCATGTTAAGTCATCGTTCACTGCGGTTGCCTAAATTATTGCTTTTTGTCCAATCGTCAAAGATATATAATTTTTTTTTATCACAGTTGCTCATAAAGTGGATCTTCTTCAACCGCTTTTAGGCTCATAATCCAATGTATTACGCACGCGTGCGTTTTAAATTACCGTCTCGGCTCTATAAACGCACTCGCGTTACGCTCGCGCGTCAAAACCGCCTCTGTGCAATGATCAATTTACCACACTTGTATCACAATGTACTATTTTGTAACAACTCACATTGAATTAACGTAACATTTTGAATAATGAAATCCCGAATAGACGATGGTCCGAAAAAGGAATTCCCGAATGGATGTATGGTCGACAGATAACATCTAAGCTCGATAGGTAATAGAGTTTTTTTCGTTCGCGTAGAAGTTGAATTTTCTAAAATCCTTTCTTAATCATATGCCTACGCTATCTGTATGCGAAATAGATCGATTCGTTCATTGGTTGAGCTGTGCGTTGATGTGTCAGACTTTAAATCTTATATTTATCGATTACACTGCTATTACCTACCTACTTGCAAAAGTCGGTAAGGATAAATATACAAATCTATACTTATCTATACTAATCTATATACTTACTACGTTGTCCCGGCAAACGTTGTTTTGCCATGTACAAAAACATAAAGAAATAAAAACAAATTGATGTTGTTCGATTGTTAGACCTAGCGAATATAAACAAAAGAATTCATACAAATCTGCCCCCTTAGACAAGTTGGCTTTCTATTAGCGATGTCGCCAATAGATAGATTTAATTGTATGAAATTGACATAAACCATTGTATAAAATTAGCATAAGATGGAACTTATCCACCATTTTTTTCTCTAACGCAAGACTACGTGACTTTTCGTTGGCTTGTGTCAATTTCATACAAAAAATTAAAAATAAAAGTCTATCGATTGGCGATATCGCTAATAGAAAGCCAACTTGTCTAAGGGGGCTGTTCAGTCATTTAGGTGGACATAGGTAAATAATACCGCGACACGAGAATTTTATATATATCGCGATAACATAGACGCTGCTCATATTGGCTCGTATTCTATCTTATTCTTTTTGCAAGTTAACATAGATTAAGTAAGTTTAAGATTAGTTTCTATTAGCCAATAGAGTATATTCAGTTTTAGAATAGGTACCTACTCCCGTAGGTATTATATCATACACGTCCCCTTTGTTTCGTTTCGTAGAAGCCAACTTCGAGGATCGAGTACTGCATGTGAATTAAGCATTTTCGTGTTTATGGTGAAATAAATGGACAAAAGAAAATTTGTAACGTAATTCCATTTATTGTTGTCATAATAATATCTAAATCGATACTTGGAATTAATATTTTGGGTTTTGGGTTAAATATTAGGGTCTTGCCCCTAACCACAGCAGCTTTTTTAGACAAAATTATAAAATTTCGAAATTTAAATACTTGTCTTTATTTGCTTCACCTTGTAGTTAAACGCTGTAATCGGAAATATCTACAGTAACGGTTTTTTAACGGAGCAAATAAGAAATATGTATTTTACGAATGCATAAAATAAAAGAATTTATGACCGTTACTTCGAACAAGAGGCAAGAGGTATTACTAGAATCAAAATATCCAAGTATTTTTTACAAAAGAGACTAAATAGCACACAGAACGTTTCATAATAACTTATTCGATTGTAGATTCATATTGACTCAGTAATATTTATTTTTGTTGAAATACTTAGCGTAGTGTCACCAGAAAAGACTGTAAAACCAACATGGTATTTAAGTAAATTAGGCAATTTATTGTCTACACAACGAACACTGTCTGTTAATTTTATGAATCTATCGATAAAATTGTGTCGTAAAGTTGCGTTTAAGCACGTAGGTACTTGTCCGCGAAGTAAGCGCTACACGCCAAAGTTTACTTGATACCTGAGGGGAATGCGTCCTTTTCTAACGAAGTCTCAAGTTAACTTTGGCGCTTAGTAGTAAGTTTGAGAGGCAGCTCACGCACTTCCCTAAAGGCGTCCCGGCATTGTCTGCCTGACGTTACAGAATATTGACTCACGATGTATTTTAAAGCTTTATTCTTACTTTTAAATATTAATGTACAGTCGTAGCGTTCTAATGAAATGCTACAAAATGCACACATTACTCACTTATTTTGTCAAACTTTAGTAATATTATAACACACTAGCTCCGCGATTTCACCCGCGTAACTCCCGATCCCGTGGAATATCGGGATAAAAAATAGCCTATAGCCTATTAGATAAATGGGCTATCCAAAACAAAAAATATTTAATTCGAGCCAGTAGTTCCTGAGATTAGCGCGTGGTAAAAAAAATATGAAATAAACCCTTAAAGTGAAAATGACTATAGAAGTTTAAAATCTTATATTGAACTGATTTTGAGGAAGATATATTGAATCATAAGCATTATTTTCCCGTAATTTCTACGGAATCGGAGTTATGCGGGTGAAACCTCACGATATTGTGGTTATTACTAAAGTAGTTACTTGGACCAATAGTTATCAATAATAAGAACGAAACTAGAAAGAAAATGTGACTTACTATTACTAATATCAGATTATATTTACCAATTTATTATTTATATCTGCAGAGCACAAAGCCTCCCTCTAAAAGGAAGGGGTATGTCAAAGTTAATAGAATTAGTTTGTTGAGATTGACAAGAACAAACAACAATAAACTTTATAATTACATATAGTTACGGTCTAAAATGATACGTTTCTGTCTGTCGCGTAAAAAAGCTTTTTATGTTTGTTTAGTAGACGACTAATTTTCTAAAGTAACTAAGGTAACATTTATTTTAGATTCAACTGTAAATACCTACCGTGTTAAGAGGAGATAGATAGGAGTTCTGGGAACTCTTTTCTTAAGCAGTTTAATTTGGTTTCATTACAACTGGGAACCATATCATTGAGTAACTAGAAATATTGAGTGAATCTTATATCTTTAAATGAGCAATTCTTGTATAGGTATATATAATTGGAATCTCGGAATCGGCTCCAACGATTTTCATGGAATTTGGTATATAGGGGGTTTCGGGGGCGATAAATCGATCTAGCTAGGAATCATTTTTAGAAAATGTCATTTTACTCGTGTTTTATCGAAACTTACTTTTTTTATCTGAAAAAAAATATGACTCTTCCTGACATCTTTTGGCGAACTACTAATACTATTTTTTTGTGAGCAATAAAGTTATTCCAGTAGATGGCGTTGTTAAGTAACACGAAGTCAATGAGTGTTTGCTTTGAGGTTAGACTAAGTAAAAAAAAAAAAAAAAACCGAGCAAAGCTCGGTCATCCAGGTACTGTAAATTAATTGCAATAATGCAATCCTATTGTTAAAAGTTTAATTACTACCCTACCCAGGAAAACTTATTAAGATATTTAATATTATTATGTTATATATCGGTAATCGGGCGTTTTTTCATTTGGTTGTTTTGACCAACAAACATTTGGCAACTGGGTATTGTGTCCCTGGACGATTTGACATTCGAACGTTGAACATTTGAACATTTAAACACTTGGGCCAATACACCCCGGAGGCTTTTTTTATTACATTAACTTGTAAGTTTAATCCTAATTTACCTACCTAGGATATGAAAACGAATAAGACAAATTTATTATTTTAACCAATACGTGCACTAAATGGGAAAAGTTTATATCAATTTGCGGTTTTTTTAAAAGTAGATCAGCAAAACTAGACTAAGATAACCGTGGGTATGACACACATATCGCCTTAATTAAAAATTAAATATTTCGTAAAATTTTTTAGGAAAAACTACTATTAAACAGTTAATTCGATAAATATTTGCTTTATTGTCAATCTGCAAAGGAATTCATTTGTTTATTTTCTTGTTATTTTGTCACTTATATCAAGGTTTTTAAAAAGCAGTTATCTATTCTGACGCCGCAACAAACTAAACAAAATATACCTATACTAACAAATATACAGGGTTATTGGTTTCCAATCCAAAACCGTGCAAGTGATAGTTTTCTACATCAAAACGAACAATTTTTGTTCTAGGACTTTTGAAAATTCGAACATTTTTTTGAATTTTTTGAGGTTATATTAATTCGAAAATCAGCTGATTTTTTAAAATAAAGGTCATTCATAGTTAAAACAATCGATAAAGCTCAAAAAATAATTATAATCTTTAAGTTGATGACCTCTCCGTGTTAGATTTACGGGTAAAAATAACCTCAAAAAATTCAAAAAAAATGTTCTAATTTCCAAAAGTCGTAGAATAAAAGTAGAAAACTACCCCCTGCACAGTTTTGGATTGGAAACCAATAACTCTGTATATACCCATTATTTACATTAAGGCGCTCTTCCAGTACCGTGTGTAGGTATTCACATTACCTTAGCCCCCGCTCTCAAAAACGTAGCGTGCTGCGAGCTAACTGTTATATTTGATCGATATGCAAAACATTTTATCATTATTATCCACAAATATAGTTCCTAGAGGTCAAAACCTATCATTTGATTCATTTTTAGAAACAAACGTTAACTATTTTTGAATAAAATCCGATAAACGATCTAATAATTATCTGTTTTATAACATTTTTTTTATCACAGTTGCTCATAAAGTGGATCTTATTCAACAGCTTTTGGGCTCGTAAGCGTCGCGTGCGTTTTATATTGCCAACCTAGTGCTGTAAAGTTATCCCGATAGGTTAAATACGTATCTTACTGCGAATTACATACTGTTTTGATGTATAAAAAGGTAGGTACCAAAGAGTTTTTTAGCTAGCAAAAATGGTTGTCTCTAAAGTCGGTTTACGAACGAAAATTTTACGTGATAATGACTTAGAAAACGATTAAAAATTGAGTTGTTTATTTTTTGTTTTTTCTTTACTTAAATATATTGTTTTTCCGTACCATTGTATTTTGTTCTTAACCCCCGACGCAAAAACAAATAGAAAAAACCCTAAAAATATTGTATGTCAGACGAGGCTGTATAGGTTAAAAGTCTTTTGCCTGGCCTTTCCGGAGCATAATTAACAAAAAAATATTGCCTTAATAAAATGTAAACATAGACTTATCACCAATATATTGTTAATTATTATTTTGTCTTCTTTTCAAGTCTTTTCTTTTATTCGCAACTGTGATAAAAAACGTCGTACGATATACGTGTGGAATTGATCTTTGCATCTTGGCTTATTTAACACGCTTGCTGCCGCTCGCGCGTCATAAACCGCCTCTATGCAAAGATCAATTTACCACACTTATATCGTAATGTACTATTTTATCGAACGAAGTTGTTCATATCATGTTTTCAACCACAATAAACAAAAATATGGTTATTAAACTACAATATCCATTTATATCCAAATAACAAAAAAAGATTATTTGATTACTTAGAGTTGCTTAAAACAAAGGTCGATTTTAGTAGCTTTATTAGCACCTGCCCTTAACCGACGTCATCAAGAACAATGTAAATACCATTTGTGACGTTATAATATTTAAAAGGAATGTTTGATACGTTTAAAACAATCAGGAAGATTAGATGACCTCGTTGCAGCAGTCCGGACGAGGAAGCATTCCGATTCAGTTCCTATATTTAACGTTCCTTATTATGTGTGAATGTTGTTATTAACTCTAATGTTTGTGGGTACACCAAAGATATTAAATATCTATACTACAATAGAGTTGTGACTACACATATATAAATTTAAGCCAAGCTTTGATTTCACTATGATGTGATGGTGACGTATTTTTTTAAATATTTATTTAATTATTATTTATTTTAAGGGGAAATATATATCTCTATCTTGCCCCCTCAGACTTACTTTCTATTAGCGATATCGCTAATCGACAGCATTGTATGAAATTAAAAAAAAGATGAAACTTGTCTAACATTTTTTTATTCTCTAATGCAACTGTAATGACTTATCGTTTATGTCAATAGATATCATACAAAAAAAACTGACAATTGGCGATATCGCTAATGGAAAGCAGTCTTTTCAAAGGGAGTTGGTCTCTTCTACTTTTTTTTCCCATTAGTCGCTACTAGGTCGGCACAACATGACATCCACTCTACTCTATTCCCCGTCAAGGCCGCGTTCACTCCTCTTTTTGCCCAAAAACTCTGCAAAAACTGCCTTTTTTATTGTGGAGAAAAATATCACGCCAGTCACTCTTTAAGATATATGGTTAAATCCACAAATCTATACCATGAATATAAAGATTATATTAAAGATTTTGATTAAGATAACAGATTTGTTTTCTTTGTTGGTAATGAAAAATGGATTTCAATTAAACTTGATGTCAGCAAGAGCGTATAAGCGTATATTCTAGGAAAACATGCTAAATTTTAATTTTAGGTTGTGGGTTCGATTCCCACCTCCAACAAATTTCTATACAGGGCGCTGATGGTTTGAAAAAGTATTAAAAAATCAGCCTTTATAAAGTACTTACTCGTAAGTTTTAGCTTTCATCTTTCCTTGAAGATAATTTAATTATTTCTGGTATGAATATTGTTGTTTACTGCATATTCGTGTTACAATGTAGTGGCAGACAGTGGCTCTGAAACGTTAGTTTAATTTTCTTTGTTAATCAAGTATAAATAATAATAAATAATAAATAAATAAATATTGCAGGACATTCCACACATCGCCATCTAGCCCCAAGCTAAGTAACTACACTTGTGTTATGGGTGCTAGACAACGGATATACTACTTATATACTTTTCTTTTGTAAATATATACTTATAATACATAGAAACAACCAGACCACAGACAAATATCTAAGCATAAATACTTGTCTGAGGCGGGAATCGAACCCGCAACCCTGTGTTTGGCAGTCCGGCATGATGACCATTGTGCCAACTGGGTCGTCAAATATGTGTACAGAGATACACAATAATTGCCCCGTCCTGTCTTTACTTTTCTAGTAGGTATAATTATTCGTGTATTACCTACTACTAACACTAACTCTGACGTGTTTTAAATCTACATTTTAGGCACTCACCTACTGGCTGGTAGGTACTCGCCTAGTTTTATGACTTTTTAAGTAGGTTCTTATCATAATATATGGTAAACACATAATTTACCTACGCAAATACGAACTACTATACTAAATTTACCCACTACTAAAAATGCTTTAAAAACAACTCGAAGGTTTTGTTTGCGTATTTGCAACATTTGCAGCCCGAAGCGATGTTATTCAAACCAGAGTGAGGATCTAAAAACGGGTCGTTCCACTTGCGGCTGCCTTTGAAGCCTCCTTCTTTAGTGTTCGCACACGCTTGAAAAGCGCGAGTTCCATTTGCTTAATCAGTTTCTTAGCTTTTTTATTGTGGTCGTTGCAAACAAACATAGCTCCCGTGAATGTAATCAGATTATTATGTAAAATAAGTATGCCATTAATGGCTTGCAAAGAAGCTTATTGCGCTCTAAAGTAGGTATAGGTATACGTTTGGACTATCTATCTGCCTTATCGTCCTACCTAATAATTTGATTCAGAGTGCATCTTGCATTTTAGACCGACTTCAAAAAAAGAGAAGTTTCTCAATTTGTTTATTTTTAGTCTAGAGCAAAATAATATCAACCTAATTTTCGCCTAAGTCTGATGAAGCTTATTTTCGATATTCATTACAACAGCTTCATCGTAAACCGACTTTATCGTACTATTTATATATTTTTATCACAGTTGCTCATAAAGTGGATTATTAAACGGCTTTTAGACTCATAATCCAACGTATTATGCACGCGTGCGTTTTACATTACCATTATACACTAGTGCTGTATTATGTTATTCTGATAAATTAAATTACTGCTAATTACATGTTAAGTAGATGAAACATTCTTCATTTAAGAGGGTTATACCGTTTTGATCTATTAAAAAAAAGGTAGGTACCAAAAAAGAGTTTTTAAGCCAGCAAAAATGGTTGTCTGTATGTTAACTTTTTATTATTTTAACAAGTCTTTTCTTTTTTTTCAACTGTGATAAAAAACGTCGTACGATACGCGTGTGGATTTGATCATAGCATCTCGGCATAAACCGCCTCAATGCAATGATCAATTTACAATACTTGCATACACAGTTTTTTTTACCATTATCGTATTAAAAGGAGACAATGGTTTGACTCTAGGCAAAAATCTAAGAGATCATTATATTTAGACCCAAATTGAGGTCTGCCTTCAAATCGTGTTTCTGTTTAAGGAATATAATATGCTAACGCTAAATCCGTGGCATTATCAGATCGACACAAATAGCTGAAACGTGCCAAATTTACGCAAGAAACAAAGAGTTGCCTGTTGTTGAGCTCTTTCGAAGTTAATTGGTGCCACGACCGAGATGTTCCGAGAACGACGCAATATCGAAACAAAGCTTTTAAACAGTTTATTTTCGAGTTCTTTATTACTTGTTATCACGGTATTAGGTACCTACCTGATGGTTTTCTTTTGCCTACAAAGTTTATAGCTAAATCTTAAATGGTAGGTACGTTTATGAAGATTGTTTGGCTTTATTTAATATGTAAGCCCAAAGGTCACCAGCGTCTCATACGTATATACAATGGCAAGACAAAATGTCAAAGATTTCTTATTTCTTAGAATGTATCGTAGGTAGTTAAAGTTAATAAACTCCTACTGTGATTCATGCACGTTTACAGTAGCTTTATCATATACTCATCGATTCATCTTGTTGGCATTTTCAATATGTATTTAGTTTTACATTTACTACCCAAATTGATAGTCTAATTTTATAAGTAAAGTTTAACATCTTTAAATCACTTCGATTGTCATTCATGGGGCTTTACCGAGATTCTTTGGCTGTTGGCATAATTCATAGCTAATGTTTTTGTAAGCATTTTAATGACTAGGTAAAGAACCTATGAAATTCTACTATCTACATATTTATGCTAGTTAGCGAGCGAGGTTCATGACCGGTATAACTGATTTTGTCAAACTAGTGCTTACTGAAATTATCTTAGGTAGAACTGGCATATAGGTTTGATCCTTCGTTATGGCAGTCTCTATAGTAAAAAGTTTAGTTTCTCTGTAGCTCGTAGCCTTCGTCTATTTTTTTTTAAAGTTTTATTAAACATTTTTAAACAACCAATTATAGTGTTATGTTTCATTATGTTTCAGTCACATAATTTTTATGGGCCATGAAGTCTGAAATAAATAAGTTTTATTTTTAAATAGACGTCAATATGAACGATATGTTGTGAGGCTGAGGCAGTGTCTCAGTCCGTGCAGTTGACACAAAGGGGCCTTGTTCGTGAACCACCGAAGGCCAACAGGCCCGACGACGAGTTTCCTACATACGATATCAACGTACGCGCACTTACATTTTGAAGTTCATGGCTACTTTTATTTTTAAACGTGATAAACTCCAACCGGGAAGGTCAAGGACTTTATTTTTGGCGGATGCTGAGCTTTGTGATGTACGTATGTTGCCAACGAAACGCTTTCGAAGTAGGTATTTCGAACGTTCCTATTTGTTTATCTTTCTTCGTCTGATCTTCTCAGAGGTGGTAATAATGGATTTAGAACTCGTAGTAAACATAGTATCTCTGTTTACGTTAACGTCATTCATAAACTGAAAACTAAAAACACAGTCGTTAATATCCTTGACTTCCTTCGCGATGATAACTTTAATTGGTTCTTCTTTGTGTTTGATATTGATATTATCGTAAACCTTAATTACACACACAGATTTATCTAGTGTGGGTGTCACCGACAACATATTGTGTTTAGAACCCTCATCCACCAAACCCTATAGCTTAATTTATGTTTATCTAAGTTTTTATACCTTGTTCGCTGAAATAAACCATTTTTTTTTATATATGGGTAGAAGTTGTGACGGTAGTTTTAGCGTTACTATAAATAGATAACTACGTTTATATCTTATTGTAATTGACCAGCATTAATACCGGTCGAACCGTAATCCTTACGTGTCCAAATAATTACAAAGAGTAATTGGACATCATTGTCATGTCTTATAGTTACTTATACAATATATATAAGGCGTTCCACGTATTAATCTTTGGCATTTTCCTATGGCCGGCAGTCTCGAGTATATAGCAGTTTTTTTGAAGTTCGCATAAGGTATTCAATGTAGCGTACGAATTAGCATTTCGTTGGTGATTCGCCGCCCGCGCCGGCCAGCCTGTCCTTGGAATAAGGATGTGGCAAATGGGTGTTTTATCTGGCCGTTTCAACCGCCATCATCGTCAGGCTTTAATATGAATAGATATTTCAGGGAAGCATCAACTAAAACCTGTTCTGCATGAAATTAGAATATTTTTCGATTTTGTATCAGTAGGTCTATTGTTATCAAAGGTTATTCTGTTCATGATTATTAAGCATTGTTTGAATACAAGTTTATGTGATCTGAATATTATTATAAGGTAGTGTAAAAGCTCCCGCTTGCCTTATTTCATACTACCTAAATTCTGTACAAGTGACATAAACAAGAAAATTGTTTTTTTCGAATTAAATTTTTCGTTCACGTAAAAAAACCCACGACAAGGTTTTGTGAAAAAAGTCACTGCGAAACAAAAAGATGGAAGAAAGAAGGCAAAACATATTACATCTCATCTAGATGACTTAAACATACAAAGCTAGCGATTTTTTAAAATTCATACTATAGTGCCTGGAACATGTATAAGACCGAATAAGCTTGATTAAAATAGCACCAAGTAGGTTCTGGATAATTACTTGGTGATACCCGATTAAAATATTCATTCAATTGCAAATATTCGTAGTTGCAGTAGGTATATTTGCAATTATATCCACCGCTATTCCACAATTGCGAAGCAAATCAAGGATATTACGATTTCCTGCAGGTACCACCTGTAGTAGGTAATATGGTAAGCTATTTGCCACAGAGAATATGTAGTGCGCATTACTTTAAATAGTAAAGTGTCTGCTTAAGTAAGCAGTTGATCCAACGGCTTGCTAGTAGATATAATTACAAAAACCCTGTATAATATGTGCTTAAAAAATCCCATGAGTTTCTTCTCATTGGTGGGCGCGTTCCGAAGGCCAACATCCTAACTTAGTTTTTAAGACGTTTCTAGGTGATCTTTACTAATCTAAAATATACATAGCATCCAAATGAACAAAGGAATTTGACTTTACTGAAGCATAAGCTAATAAACTGACTAACTGAGTTCACTTAAAACGCTGTTTTGCCTTTAAAAAAAAAATAGATGTTGGCCGATTCTCAGACCTACTCAATATGCTCACAAAATTTCATGAGAATCGGTCAAGCCGTTTCGGAGGAGTATGGCAACGAAAACTGTAACACTAGAATTTTATATATTAGAAAGATTATAAAGCTGAAGAGTTTGTTTGTTTGATTGTTTGTTTGAACGCGCTAATCTCAGAACCTACTGGTTTGAATTGAAAAATTATTTTTGTTGGATAGTCCATTTATCGAGGTAGGCTATAGGCTACTTTTTATCCCGATATTCCCACGGGATCGGGAGTTACGCAGGTGAAACCGCGGAGCTGTGCTAGGGTCAAATAATAAGGTACCTGCGGGTAATTTATCACCTGCCACCTTAACTAAATATTTAATAAAAATAGGAAAACTACCTAAAAATAGTAATTGTATAAATACATTGTTTAACAATTTATTTGTCTATTTTCTTATAACTTTGTCACTAATATTAAAGTTTTTAAAAAACCTTTTATTGGCCCTAATCACTCGCAGGTACTAACTTCATTTTTGTGAATAGATAGATAACTTTATTTATACAAAACGAAAATAAAGAAATAGCTAGAGAGTAGGTTTATTTGAGGGTCTTTAGAGTCACAAGCTTCGGTCACAAGTTTATTAGGTTAATTCTATGAAAGCGTGCTACAACTTAGACCACAATGTCACGTAACATCGTGTGAAGATAGTGGTCAAACGGTGATCTATTTACTATAAAAACGGTATACAAATGAGCGACCTTATCGCCTAAATTCAAATTCCTGTGGTCAGATGTATCTAACAGATGTAGTTTTAATGATATTAAACCACTTCCAATTTTCACGTCGGTAGATATAAGTAAATTCCTAGCTTCTGACATTTTCAATAAAGTTTTATCTAGGTACCTACCTACTATGACGCTTGTTATTTTAATACGTAAAACATGTAAAGTTGAATGAACCGATTTAAATTGCGCGACTATTGCGCGTCAGCCAATTAGCTACGAGAATATTGGATAAATATTTGCAAGTCGCAGATGGTGTTTCGTCAAATGTTAGCCGTGACGCATTCTCGTTATGGGTTCAGGCTGTCGTATTTAGGATTTTAGGAAACGAGTAGTTTTAATACATACCTATAATTCTACCAATGGGCGATACCAAGTCCGACATCTCGAATGATGATTGGAGATAGAGACGACATATTTCAGCACAAAATCACAATGAAAATACATATAAACTTTCCTAATGAATCACTCCCTCAACCAGGGAAAACCTTATGAAAATCCGTTTAGTAGATTTTGAGATAATCGCGTTGAGACTTGAGATAGACAGGCAGACAGAAGCGGCAGGGGATTTTGTTTTATAATAAGTTTAGATACATATATATTTATAGTATAGATACGATACATATACAGGGTTACTGGTAATTATACTAGTAAGCCGTTGAGGGCTACTTCTGTGCACCTAAACAAACAACTTTTGTTCTACGACTATTGGAAATTCAAATATTTTTTGTTAATTTTGAGGTTAAGTTTACCTGAAAATTAGCTGTTGCTTACACGGAGAGGCCATTAACCTTAAAATTTTCTTAATTTTAAAGTTTTGTCTACTGTTCTTAGTCTGAATGACCTACAAATTTACATAATCTCATAAATTACATTTTTTATTCGAATTTCCAGGAGTTGTAAAACAAAAGTTGTTTGTTATGGTGCACAGAAGTAGCCCTCAACGGCTTGCTAGTAGATATAATTACAAAAACCCTGTATAATATGTGCTTAAAAAATCCCATGAGTTTCTTCTCATTGGTGGGCGCGTTCCGAAGGCCAACATCCTAACTTAGTTTTTAAGACGTTTCTAGGTGATCTTTGTATAAAATATACATAGCATCCAAATGAACAAAGGAATTTGACTTTACTGAAGCATAAGCTAATAAACTGACTAACTGAGTTCACCAACCAAAATGATGATATCAAGATATTTGTATAAAGAAGATATCAGGATTAAATATAGTCAAGTAAGACCAGCTCTACACACATAATTTATCAAGTGTCATCGTAATTGGTTTAAGTAGTAGTCTTTGCGTGAGGATGTAACAAATCACTCACAAACTTTCACCTTTAAAATATTAGTAGGAAGTGGACTGATGGATTCATTTAACAGCATACAGATACGCTGATAACTACTATTATTGGTTTTAGTAATGCAGAAAGAACGTGTAAGAGGCATTTATGTGTGAAAGATTCTACGATCTTAGAATATAAAGATTCCTTATTAGCTCTTATCTCATCTTAATATTCTCAGATTTCGAGACTTATTTCTTTTTTTGCTTCATTAACTGTCCAATATTTTTACTTGTTAGTGGCTGGTTTCTCGCCTATTATTTTTCATAAAGTGGCTACTGGACCATTGGTCTCGATTCTTGGGTCCGAACTGGGGTTTGTATCCACGGATCTCGTGATCAGATGAATTAGCCACTGATCATGCCAAGTATCCACTGATAACATGATCCATTTCCAACGAAAACAAATAAATATTTTTCAGCCACAAAGCCAGCAAAATATTTTTTTTTGCGTGAGGATGGAGTAGGCTTGCCCAGCACCTACTACCCTCTCAGCTCAGTCGACCATGTCCAGAGAAGAGAAGTTGTCAATACTTCAGCCAACTGGAGCCAACTGAGCCGCGGGTTTCATCACGATGTTTTCCTTCACCGTAAGAGCAATGTCAATAAGTGCACATACATTTTTCTTAATAAAAATACATTGGTGCACGGCCGGCCGGGATAGGTATATAGAAGGTATATAGGGATATGTGTTGTATAGGTATCCAAAAGTTATAAAATGAAATAGTATGCAAAAGCACAAACGGTTGTTGAAAGAAAACAAAGTCTTACAAAGTAAATATGAAATTTTTCGTGACTGTTGATATTTAGTCCTTCGACTGTAGACATAACAAAAGAAACTGTCAAATCATCTGTCGGCAGAGAACTCTTCACAGGGTTAGACTTACCTTAGTAATAATTTTATAATGTAATCTTTTCTTTTTTGTATTTTCCTTGTGTACTGAATTTATTAAATAAATAAATAAATAAATCATGAAAGAAAGTACTTACATAATCTACCTACCTGTTAATTAGGCAAGTCGGTATTTTATTCCAAAACTGGCATTGTCCCGCGGTTTTATTCGCATAAGTCTCGACCCAGATTTAAATCTATCCTCTTAAAAACAAGTTTCACCAAAATCTGTCTAATTAATAGCTACATTCTATTCATTACAAACTGAAATTTTTATGTCTATAATATTAATTGAATTCGTATTTTTAATTTATATTATAACTAGCGACTCGTCCCGGCTTCGCACGGCTATATTATGCATGTATTATACATAATAAGCCTTCCTCTTGAATCACTCTATCTATTAAAAAAAACCGTATCAAAATCCGTTGCGTAGTTTGAAAGATCTAAGCATACATAGGAACAGACAGAGGAAAGTGACGTTGTTTTATATTTAATGAAGTATTGACGATAGGTATGTATTTTATCCGTCGTCAGGTCACCATAACACAAGCTTAATTTCTTAGCTAGGGGCAAGATGGCGCTATATGATATGTCCTATGATATTTATTTGTTTACTAACTTCCGATTCCGTGAGAATATCGGGATTAAAAGTTCCAGTGAATCAATGTATCCTCATAACAAGTTTCATCAAAATCGGTCCAGTAGTTTCGGAGCCTATTCGTTACAAACAAACGAAAATACAAAAAAATCTTTACTCTATATATCACTAGCTGAGCCCCGAGGTTTCACCCGCGTAAGTCCCGATCCCGTGGGAATTTTGGGATTAAAAGTAGCCTATGTGTTAATCTAGGTCTCCATCTATCTACATACCGAGTTTCATCGCAATCGGTCCAGTGGTTTTAGCTTGAAGGAGTAACAAACATACACACACACAAACTTTCACATTTATAATATTAGTAGGATAAGTGTAGATGAGTGAGTCCCCTTAAACTTTTGCTTATAGTCGTGCCCAGTTGCTACTGTTTCCCTTTGACCATTTCAATGTTAGACGTAATACACTATAACCTACACTTGACATCTCAAGAACACAAAAAAAGATGTAAATAAACCTCCTAATTTGGACCACGTCATGTATTTTGGTCAAGGGGTCAGTTTTCTTGCATAACACTTGCGCAACTTCAAAAATCTAGTTGGAATTGAATACAGCCAATTTGCATAATAAACTCGTTTTGATCGTGAATATCGTCGAAATAATAAAAAATAGGATTTTTGCTTGAAAAATAACGTTCAATTCTTCCATTGCTCATTCATTGTGAAGAAGTGATTTCCATCTCGTAAGTACTCGGATAAAAAGTAACTTATCGCGCGCGTAAAGTAACAAACACAATCGTTCGCATTTATAATATTTGTAGGATAACAAGCTGCGCCCCGCGGTCTAACCAGTGTTCGATTTTTCAAGTCTTTCATAAGAACCTTCTCCTGCCAATAACAAACACAACAAAAAAAGAATTAGCGAAATCGGTCCAGCCGTACACGCTTGATGCCGTGACTAAGGAAAATAAGGATTAATGTTTATATAGAATGATGATTTATCAGTAAGTAAACGCTTATCTCCTAAGACAAAGATGTTGTCATTAAAAAGCAGAACGTCACTTGACCATGGAGGTGTCAGGAAGCTGGTCGCTTCCGAGCGGAAGCACGCGCAGATGCCGACGCCCGGCCACCCAACCTACGTCACTTCCGACCGGCCTCTACTCGTACATACCTTACACAGCATACTCTTAAGGAAGAAGATATACATTGAAAGAAAAACTTCCGGAATATATAAATAAACTAAGTGCCTTTAATTCTTTCCAATACCAAAGGAACGAATCGTGTAGAGATAATGAAAAAGAACCTACGGTAATAAATAATACTTTTAGCGAGAAAAACAATAAAGTAATTCTTAGAATGTCTGGCAAAGTCCTGTCTCCATTCTACATCCATTTGTCAGAGGGCGGTTAGGATAAGCAACATTGCTATTTCAACATCAATTTATAGTCAAGTCCCAAGTAACCGTTAACTTTTCTGGTAAGGCAAGTGAAATATAAGGCGGGTCGAGTTGCTTCAAGGAAAAATACCGTCCGATGCAAATAGTTTGGTTACTAACTTGCTGTTATTAGGTGTCCCTCCACTAAAGAACCATTGCTTTTATAAAACGTTCTTCAAACTGACTTCGATGAGTCTAAAAGTTATTTTATTGTAGCATGAAGGTTGCACAGCCACGGATCGTCTCATTGACTTAACTTACGCGTCAGTGTATAGTTCTAGTATTAAAGTTAGCTTTTAAAATGTATTGGTAGAGGCAAGAACTTGCGTGGGCCTGAAGAACGAGTGAAACCGGTCTCCAGATGTTGACTCCGTATTTAGCAGAGACGTATTCTGCAATAAAAACCAGTAAATTGATTTGTTCTTCAATTCGAATTTATAAGTAACCTTATCGTAAATTGTCGGTAAGATATTGATCGATTTTCACAAGCTCTCAGGGGATTATTACCGAATACCGAGAAACTTTTATGAAATTGGAAACCTAAACGAATTTATCCTCGAAATGGACGGGTCAGTATTAAATTTTCTTTAAGGGTTTCTGTTGGTAAGTATCTACTTGAACAATTTTCACAGTAAGCTTCTCCAGAATTTAGGTTGTATTTTTATTATAAACATACTTAGGTAGGCATTCCATTTTCTACCTATAGCTTATGTCAGTAAGTAATCTCAACTTCCTCAAGATAACGTTTTTAGGGTTCCGTACCCAAAGGGTAAAGACGAGACCCTACTATTAAGACTTCGCTGTCCGTCCGTCTGTCTGTCTGTCACCAGGCAGATGATAGCTAGAGAATTGAAATTTTCACAGATGATGTATGTTGCCGCAATAACAACAAATACTAAAAAGAGAAAAAATAAATAGTTTTTGAGTATGTTTTTAAGAATTTTAGGTTATTTTAATGTTAGGTAACATTTTTTTTTGTAAATATACTCCGAAAAGGGCAGGCGAAAGACACATACAACATTTAACATATACAACCTCATCTGACATACAATATTTTTAAGGTTTTTGCATTTGTTTTTGCGTCGGGGGTTAAAATCAGAATATAATGGTACGGAACCCTTCGTTCGCGAGTCCGACTCGCACTTGGCCGGTTTTGTTTAATAACTTAACAGTCCAATTATCGGTTTAATTATCTCTCAGTAATTTTGATAAAGATCAGCGATTAGAATGCATCTCTGTCGTGAGCAGACTACAATGTAAGCGGAGTTGTCGTTGAAGGCGAGTCAATACGGTTGTTTGCGTAAACAGCACTCCCTCCATCAGCTGGGTGTCTTGTGCCAACTGCACTCTGTAATTGTGTAGAATAATTTAGAATAGAATAAATAGAAAAACATTTATTTGGTCAAGCAAACGACAAAACATATATTGAACAGTAGAGAGTTATTAACAAAACAAAACATTAGAACACAGACATGTATAAAAATAAGAAACAAAAAGAATTTGATAAAAAGACAGGAAATTAAAAGAATACAAGCTACAAAAAAGTTTAAGATAGCATGACAGAAAATTCAGAGAATATAGTAGAAAAAAATCCAAAAAAATATTTAAAAAAAAATGTATTTTTATGTTTTGGTTAATCTTTTTTTGTATGGCGTGTGATCTAGGGCGAACAGCTTTCTAGGAATACCTTCCATTTAGGTATAATGCCTTTATTTGCATTCTGCATTTAACTCTATAAAAAAGGGGACGAATGCGGTCTAAATTAATTGAAGAGTAACGAATCAACTTAACGGATATGTATATATTTTAAATTATAAAGTAAAAGTAACAAGTATTTGTGATGTAATGATAAGCTACACTTGAATTAAGCTAGTAACATTGCTACGTCATAATCATAAGCCATGCTACAACGGAAAATTACTCGATATTACACCACTTTCGCGTTGTCGAGCAAATTGCAATTGAAAAGTAAGTTAAGTATGTATTACACAATATTATCATTGTCCTAAATAATTTAACTACTTGTATACAACACGCATGTTTGATAATGGGGGCTCTCGCAGATTAAAAACTAAAGAGTAAAGAAGATAGATATAGTTTAAACTTTTGAAGAATTGAAAGGCATTTAAAATCGTCGATTTGCGTCACACTTATACCAAATACGGGGTTTTTAGAATGTTTTACATTCTATTTGTTTGGATCTCGATATTTTATTATTACGGTTTTAATAGTAATAAGTAGTTTGGATGATATCAGGTATATTATGGAAAGATAAATAGGCTATTACCTTGAAAGACATTTAAAAAAATCTAGCTAAGAGGCATAGAAAAGGTTGTAGAACAAAAATGTATAGTTTTTAATAAGGAATACAACAAATATAGGCGTGAAAACGCTAATCCTTTCATTGCTAATAAAAAGTACATACAACCAAATTGAGAACCTCCTCCTTTTTTTTGAATTCGGATAAAAATATGAAATGATCATGTTGGAGGGTAAAAATAACCAAGTTAGTTTAAAATGTGGTCTATAGTCTGCAGAGGCTGTAATGATAAAACTATTTTATTACTTCTATCTGGTTCATGTGTAAATAATCTTTTTCCGGTTTTGATAAGGTCGATTATACTTTTGGAGACAGCGAGATATCTTGGCCACATGTGTTGATGTTGCTATGCAAACTGGCTGACATTAGAGTAGACAGTACCAAACATTTGTTGATCCTGATTATTATATTTGGTCTAGAGGTTTAAAAACCTTGCCTGTTCAATGATCATTCTTAAAAGGTGGGTTTCTTTCAAACATCATATTTCACCAGTGAAAAACATTAAACATATTCCAAAACGAGGTTTGAGGAGATGTGGATTTAAACCTTAGATTTATATGCAGATAGACTCGTGAACTACAGTCTAAACACTATCCCTATATAATCTATAGGGATAGTATTTAGACTATAGTTCCCCATATAATCTATAGGGATAGTGTTTAGACTATAGTTTACGAGTAAATCTGTATCTAAATCTAAGGTTTAAATCCACATCTCGGACTATCCTTAAACCCCGGTTTGAAATAAGGGGGATTTAGATTTACTTTTTTTAGTGAAAAATTACCTGTTCATATTTTGCTCTAGTTAGGTCTTGCAATAAGTAACTACTTGTGTTTGTTAAAAATCTTCTTTCTTTACAATTTTATAAGTTTCTGTCGATAAAATAGTACTCAGAGTAAGTGCAAAAATCTATTTAAAAGCGTATATACATTCATTTATATTACGAGATAAAGTTTGTGTTTAAACATGTAACTTGGTGGGCGTGAAAACCGGTTTAATAATAAATTCTTAGCTCTGAATACAATTAATTTAAATAGATAATAAATCTTTAACATCTTACGATATAACAACAATATTAACTGACGTTTTAATGTTAATAGGAAAAGCTATAAAACACCATTGTCTTAGGCAAGCAGTAATAAGGTTTAAGAATGTTATCGACTGCAACATTCAACTTTACCAGGCTCAAACAAATTAGTATGCGAGACGTATAAGGTGCACGGTTTTCTTATTTTAACTTACAAATTAGAAATATACAGAAATTTAATACACAATGCGTGTTTTGATGTTATAAACGTGTTGAAGTTTCATACTAATGATTTAGTGTATGGAAAAGTTATAAATGTAGTCGAGTTGTCGTTGTGCCGGTAAGTTTAGTGTTCGAAGCACGTTTTGAAGCAAGCGTATCAAGTGAAGAGGTACAGCCATAGTTTTGTAAGGCGCGAGGACGTGTTTCACACAGTGTTACCCACCTCGGTGATGTAATATCTCTAACAACCTGTAGAAATAAGGACAATGTCAAGGTGCTTAGAATTTCACTTGACGATAATATTGACTAATGTGGGCTAGTAGGTAACGAATTATTATGCTAAGTGGTTATTTCATAATTTTCGCATTTGTAAAAGAAACCGCTTGATATTTAAAGGTTCAGAATCAGAATCAGAATTAATCATATACAATTTATTACACCCAATAATTTCAAAAATAATGATTTTCTATAAAACAAAATTACTTATGAATTGTTATTACACATCAATTTGGTATTTAATTATGATTAGTATAAAGACTCATGTATAAAGACTCGTTTCTTTCGAGTGAGAATATGAACAACAAACAAACGAAACACAGGGATGATAAATTCAAAATCTGGTTATTTATTTAGGCAATTAAGGGTTTCTGTGATAGCAAAGTGCATAGTTTCAGATATTTAGCATTTTTTAAAGGTGAATAATTATTTTTATTTTTACAAATATCTTTAGGTTTCCGCACCCAAGAAGTAAAAACGGGATAGCTTTTACTAAAACTCCACTGTCCGTCAGTCTGTCTGTCACCAGGCTCTAGGCTTTATTTTGCATAACAAGTACCTATAAATCCGTACAAAAAATATGAATAAGGAGTAAAAATGCCTACCAATAGTTAAGTAGGTAACTAGTATTCGCTGATAAAGCTCTTTTTTGTTGTTTTTTGTTTTAACAACATTGTTTGGGCGAGGCAGACTTGCGGGCGATACGGACGCAGAACCTGTTTAGTCTGTTTTTAATGGTCTTGTAGACTTTATAATTCGAATATTTATTCGAATTACAGACTATAGACTGTATTTACAGAGTTTATATTGGACTTCGTGTACAAGAGTATGAAAAATATTAATAAAGGTATGATGAAGTAACCATATGCCTACACATAAAACAAAATAAAAACCGGTCAAGTGCGAGTCGCACTCGTTTACAGACGGTTCCGTAAACAATCATTTGTAAAAATAAGAATAGAATAGTTTCTTTGAGACGAAACACACGCCAAACACAAAATAACAGAAGAAAAAGACATATAAATAAATAAAATAAATAATAAAATAGAAAAATAAAGGAAAGCCGTGTACTGTCCCACATGGGTCGACCTCAGCTATGAGCCACAGTGAAACATGAAGAAATCTTTATTTATAAAGAGTGTACAAAACAAATGCTTTGCCATAGGACCTGACACCACATCTTACCCTAGTCACTACGATGCCTGTCCTGTATGTTACTCGATGAATGCATATAGAAACTTTTTGAATTTAAACTTTTTTGTTTTGTAATCTTTTTCCTTTACTGGAGTTCCGACAAGCCGCCAATCCAACATGTTTCAAACCTTGCGTGTGCGACCGGCGCTTTAAACTTTTAGTATGATAGGTACTTTTTAGGAACTGAAACTTGATATCTACCTGTTTAAAACTGCTTATAAAACATGTTCACATGGACTTAAACGAAATGCAATAAAGTCATAAGACCCTCGGGCATGTGATACCATTGTGATAATAACTTGCAGATGTAGGTAAATTGAAACGGAATAAATAAATGCGAAAAAATACGACCTAAGAGCCGCGGCGGGCGAACATCTACATGACGACCCAGTTGGCACAATGGTCACCATGCCAGACTGCCGAACACAGGGTTGCGGGTTCGATTCCCGCCTCAGACAAGTATTTATGCTTAGATAATTGTCTTTGGTCTGGTTGGCACAATGGTCACCATGCCGGACTGCCGAACACAGGGTTGCGGGTTCGATTTCCACCTTAGACAAGTATTTATGCTTAGGTCTTTGGTCTGGTTGTTTCTATGTATTATAAGTATATATTTACAAAAGAAAAGTATATAAGTAGTATATCCGTTATCTATAACACAAGTCTAGTAACTTAGCTTGGGGCTAGATGACGATGTGTGAAATGTCCTGAAATATTTATTTATTGATTTCCAAAAATCTGCGAAACAGAAGGTTGTGGGCTACATTCCCCACCTCAAACAAGTCTGGATGTTTCTGTATATTTAGAAACAGGTATGACACCATAAAAATTGGCTATGTTCTTCTGAACACTTTGGAAAAACCTATTTTCATCGAAATATGTCAAGCAATTTGGCCTTGAAGAGAAAACAAATTATCTTTCACATAATTTATAGTACTAATGGAAAGATAGGAATAATATACGTAGGTATATACTATTTAACTTAAAACCTACTTAGCTAGAAGCAGGTACCTGTTTTCATGTCGTTAATCCTACACTTTATGATCGGTGTCTCATCTTGTGGGTTTTGCTACGATGTTGCATGACCGATTTATAGCTTCAGATAAGTTCATAGGTGATTGATCTAATACCAAAGTCCCTTCACTGTCTGAAGTGCAGTATTCTGTTACATTTGCTTGTCTTATGCAGATTATAAACTTGAAACTGACCGAAAGTATGAAACAGCGAAACAATTGTACCTACACTTGTGTCCTTTTTTATTTATAACTAGCTTTTGCCCGCGACTTCGTTCGCGTAGGAGTCGACAATGGGCCAAGGAATCACCTTGTCCCATACAAGTTTTGTCTCCCCCTTTTCACCCCCTTAGGGGTAGAATTTCGGAAAATCCTTTCTTATCGGATGCCTGCGTCACACAAAGAACACACCCTCCAAGTTTCAGGTCTCTACGATCAGCAGTTTAGGCTGTGCGTTGATACGTCAGTCAAGAATAGAAGATTTACCTCGTGGTTTGATTTTATTACAATTTTCTTCCATATAAACCCTGACCTGACAATAACGAAGTGCAGTCGTTCGGAAGTTAAGCGCGTACATACATTTCGGCGACACATTTTTATTATTTACTAGCTGTCCCGGCATACGTTGTTTTGCTATATAAAAAAGACAAAAAAATTCATAAACATAGGTGCAGTCGTTTAGGTGGAGTTTGGCAACTATATAACACCGCGACACAATGGGGCATGGTAATGGCAGTTATAGGTTTTATGCAACAAAAATATGTGCTCTAGTGTCATTATCCAGGCAGAAAACAATCGACTACATTTGTAATGGAGAGAGCGCTCGTTCCTCTTTAGGCGACTTTATTTTGAATTTTTCACAGAATTTTATTCTTTACAATTGTTCTATTATAGCTATAGTTCGTACTAAGGTACTTATAGGTGTATGTAAGTATGTGGCGTGGCGTACTAAGGCGTGGTAGAATAGTCATTAGAAGTTTCTATGTGCTTGATAACTTTAAACTGATCGACTGGTCATCTCTATCTGTGGATGCAGGTCCTAGGTCCTAGGTCCTATTCTCAGGTCCTTAAATAACAGTAAAGTGTCGCCTATAAGTGAAATAGACCCATGAAATGTTAATATACATTAACCAAATTCAATTTCCTATACCTATTTGTTTCTTTAAGAGACCATAGATAAACCAGAACGAATATAATAGAATGAACATCAATACAATTAACACCAATATGGTTCCTCCTCTCGCAAAAACATAAAGTGTAGTTTTTGTAATAAATGTAATGATTATCTGCTTAACACGACCCGGATGTTCGATTAAGGAAGCAGTCAGACCACAGACAATGCTATTGGTTATAGCATTGTCCCAAAATTTCAGTTGATAGTCCAGTTACCGGACTGATGCAACTTTTTTGTCTCAGTACACAGAAAAAAAGGTTTTATGACTTGTATATTCGTACTCAGCGCTATCCCTTTCCTCACGCGTACGCGCCGTGAAATGGCCGTTTTTTAACAAAATTAGTAATTCATGAATGAAAAACTTCAATGATTGACAAAAAAGCTGGGCAGATACTAGATTACTGTAACGACAATCTAAACAAGACAGTTTCGTGTTTCTAGTCATTATAGTTTTTACAATATATCGTAAATTAATTTTAAAAGCACAGCTTAAGAAAAACTATCGAGAAAAATGAAGGCTATCATGTTTTCACTCGGGGAAAAACTGCTCAAAGATCTAAGGAAACATTAAATAAAAATATGTATTGTAGATGCAGCGGAAGTTACTTAATCTTTCATCTGAAAAGGGGCTTTTAAGGTCATACCGGCCCTTAAAGCAAGAGATAATCTTCCTATTTAACGCTAGACAATATTTCTTGGTTTTATTAGAAAGGTCTAAAATGATAAATAATATTCTTAATTCAAGAGTAATATTTTTAAAATTAAGAATACTGGTTATTATTTTCAAGAACATTTAGTAAAAACAAGTCATTAACTTCTAGCGTCTGTAGGCAGACGATTATTTCTTGGTTTAAGATACCTATTTTCTGAGTAGTAGAGAGAACCGAGAAACTATTTTATCCCAGTAATTCGGCCAGCCCTTTGAAGGGTTTCTTGTTTTCTTTCAAATGTAAAGTTAGTTAAGTCAACAGTCGCTCGATCGAAAAGTATGTTGTCTGCGTTAGCCCTTATAAGAATAGAATCATCTTAGACCTGTTATTAAAAAAATCACTCATTTTATGCACATAAAAAACGAGGAAGAGATTGAAGTAGTAAAAATGAAATAGGTTTGATATTTATCAGTTTCAAGGATTCTTGTTGAGAATGAATTGCTTAGTTTAATTTTAGGACGCTACTTAGTTGCTTGCGTAGATATTTATGGATAACTAAGCGTTTAGAGTCGAAATCGATATCCTTATCTTACTTGCTCCAGTCAGTCGCTGATACGATCCGAAATAAATATATAGCCTCTCACTCACATTAGGTATGGCACTGTATGCGCTTTTCATTCAATTTGGACCGCAGCTTTCATAAGTGACATTATATATCAGCGACTGACTGGAGCAGGTAAGATAGGATTATTGATTACGACTCTAGTCCATAGACGAAAGACTCCATTCAACCGTCACATCAGACCTCCCGCACCTCGTATCAGAAAAAACAAAGTAAATGAGATAAAAATAATACTGGCCAATGAATCATGCCCAGTCTTGCGCACGTTTGTGTAAATTCATACTATTTTCACAATTATGCGTTAATAACGATCCCTATTATTAGGAATAGGTATACCTATCTTTCCAGATAAATAGGTATCATCTTTCGAGGTATCCTGAGGCTAGGTTCGTCCTATATCATGCCTCTCCGTCTGACAATGAAGAATGACAAGAAACAAAAAAGTGGTGGATTTTTGATTGTGGATTTTTTACATTTTACATATTTAAATCACAATTAACTGATAGATATAATATATTTATTCAGTAACATCTACTGAATACAATTCTTATTGAAGTAAATTGTAGGTAGGTTAGGACAGGTTTTGATTGAATTTGGAACATATACTTTTAGCATACTAAGAGAAAAACTAGCCGAAAGCAAAAATTTTGGAACTTTTCGTTTAATTTAGCTCTTAGATCCCCAAACCCAGAGCAAAACTTTACTACTATAGTTTATTAGCTAAATTATATTTACAGGTATCTCAAAACAAATTATATTTATTTAATCACAGGTTGTTGTGTTTGACACTTTGACGGTTGGTTAATCAGTTGAAAATGTATAAGAGTTTTTAAATAAAATTTTGTTGTGAAAGTTAACGTAACGTAACGTTTGCGAGGAATTTCAAAAATTAACTTTAGAGCATCTGACTTTTCTGTGGAGTTTTATTTATGTTCATGTTTATGGCTTTAAAATGGACATCAATTCACACCGGATAGAGTCGCAAAATAATAGTAGGTATCGACCTTGAATATTTAAAATGCTTTGTTCTCTATGATCGAATTAAGGCATTTACTACGCAGCCCGCGTTGCGTAGAATATGTTTACTAACATAAGTTGAATGCGAATAGGTTTTTTAGCGACATATCAATCGTTCTCCAATAATGGTATAAACAAGATTACCGGTTATAATTAATAAGTCACCTGCCTGCCCCTGCCCCACGTATTTATGAAACAAGAAGTTGAATGGTATAACATGCTTCTATATATCAAACTAGCTTTTGCCCGCGACTTCGTCCGCGTAGATGTCGAAATTTTTTAGTAGATTGGACCATAGAATCACGTTGTCCCATACAAACTTTTCCCCCAATTTTCACCCCTGTAGAATTTCGGAAAATCCTTTCTTATCGGATGCCTGTGTCATAGAAAGAACACACCCTCCAAGTTTCAAGTCTCTACGATCAGCGGTTTAGGCTGTGCGTTGATCCGTCAGTCAGTCAGGACAAAGGATTTTATATGTATAGAGGAGGTAAGTACTTAACTGGTAATGATAAACACTAGTATCTACTAGCTACCTATAGGTATAGGTATATTTTACGGCTTCTTTTAGACCCAAAATACCGACAAATCAATTATTATTTTATGTTGTTGAACTGTCCGGATTTAGGTACTAAAATGAAATGTACAAATATTTTCAAATAGTGGTTCTAGTACACCTAGCAAGAAAAGTTCTGAAGCCCGATACAATGTAAAAAAATGTTAATCCCGAATTATTCTATTTTTTTTATTTATTATCTTACTATTCCCTTATTTTATAAATGTGAAAAATATCTATCATTACATAGTATAAAACAAAGGCGGTTTCTGCTGTCTATCCCTATGCCTATGCTCTATAGATCTTAAAAACTACGCAATGGATTTTGATGCGTTTTTTACTAGATAGAGTGATGCAAGAGAAAGGTTTACGTGTATAAAACAAAATACCACGCGTACGAAGTCCCAGGCAACAACTAGTACTTATAATAAAGGAAGAGAGGACAAAAAGTCTGTACAGTCGGCTGCATAATTGCAGCCCCCGATGGAGTTCTAAAATTAGTATTATTGGCATGGTTCGATAAATTGATGAATCTTGCTAGTGTTGAAATCATTCTTATAACAGCCGTTTAGGAGCTCTACGATGGGTCTCGGTGGGAAGCTTTAAAGACAGGGGAACTTAGAAAAAGTATTATCTTAGAACAAAAATTATAAATATACTTTGTATTTATTGCATCCTCGGTTAAATTGCACAACTTTTGATAACATTTTGCATACGAGTAGCTAAGAGGTTGGCTAACCTTAAATGACCTTGTGTGAAGCAAAATATGTCTTACCATTTTCTTCCTTACTGCATGTCCGAGTAAATACTATCTTAAAAGTTACTCTGTGTTTTATATTCCAATATTGATACTAAACATAAATACACTAATCAATAAATAACTGACCTGACACAATGTAATCATTATTGTGGTGTAAATTTTAAGCTATAAAATGATTAGTAGGTACTCTAGGTACTTACGTAAGAATTTATTGTTTTGATTAGTTATAATCAGCGATTTACGTAAAACAAAAAAAATTGTGTGCAAGATTTGTGAAATAGCTACCTAGCTATAAGTAGGTACTTATACTTACTTAAATTATTCATCATCATCTTCCTGCCCTTATCCCAGTTTATTTAGGGTCGGCGCAGTATGTCTTCTTCTTCCATTCACTCCTATTATCTCATCGTTAACATTCATCTCTCTCATTGTCTTGTTTCACGCAGTCCATCCATCTTTTCTTAGGTCGTCCTCTTCCTCTCCATCCCTCTACATTCATACTTATCACTCTTCTAGTTACATGCGTCTCTTCTCTTCTCATTACATGTCCATACTTACTTAAATTATTATTAGTAGGTTAATTTGTGTGTAAGTGGTAAGTACTCAATGAAGATTGATAAGGTATTTAGAAAATATTTTTTGTGTGAAACCAGTTCTAAATCGCCTGATAAGCGTGAATGGTGATTCTAGCCAAGTTATAAATCTTCTTAAATCTATACATATACAATTCTTTGCCCCGAATAACTGATGGACTGGATCAACGCACAGCCTAAACCGCTGATCGTAGAGACCTGAAACTGTGTGGTGTGCTGTGCGGTGCTGTGGTGTGTTCTTTGTGTGACGTGGGCATCCGATAAGAAAGGATTTTCCGAAATTCTACCCCTAAGGGGGTGAAAAGGGGGGACAAAACTTGTATGGGACAACGTGATTCCTTGGCCCATTGTCAACTCCTACGCGAACGAAGTCGCGGGCAAAAGCTAATCTAAGTATAAATATAACGGGCTAAAATATGGCATACCTATGCAGTGGGTGGAGTGCGAGTTTTTTCGTATATCAAACGTTACTATCTCGTTAGCGTAAACGAGAAAGTTGTATGGAAAGCGCCCCTAGCGGACGTAATGCCAAGCTTTAATTTTCATACAATTTTCTCGTTTACGCTAACGTGATAGTTACGTTTGCGAAAAAACTCGCACTCCACCCACACCTAACTGCTATAACTAAAGCATCCACTAAGAAATATTACAATGACATTGTTATGCATTGAAATTACGTAGCTTCTATATTATGTGTTTCTTTTATTTAAGTCCTGGTTTGAAATGTATGGATTTCGGTCCGAATAATAAGCATTTATTTTATTTTATTATTTTGTCGATTTTACGATAGTTATGATCCTTGTAAGTATGGCATTATACAATGAGCATAGACCCTTAGACAAACATAATTTTAAATTTGATATGTATGGATTTCGGTCTGAATAATAAACATTTATTTTATTTTATTATTTTATCGATTTTATGATAATTATGTTCCTTGTAAGTATGGCGTTATACAGTGAGCGTAGACCCTTAGACAAACATGATTTAAGTTTCTCAAAACACCCAAGTCGGACAACAAAGAACGCATATTTAGGAGCAAATCGTAGCTTATTTCGGACACAGTTTGTTTTGAACAAACATCCGCCGCCCTACGTGGTGTTTTATTATGTCCACGACTATGTTTTAAAACCAGTTCGATTATTATTTAAAAATCTATTTGAATGTCCGAAAATAACTCGATATAAAGTGCTTATTTTGGTTTGAAAATAATGATTTATTGTAACCGGAGCCTCTGATCTACAGGCTCATCTTGAATCCGGATCACGAAATTTCAAAAACAAAAGCAAGTTTGAATTATTTCCGCTCATCAAAATAACCCACTTACCTCAATTTAACTCAAAAGTATTTCGTTACGTAATTCTAAATTGAAGTAGGAAACTCTACACTGAATTCTTTCTGCTCATAAATAAATATTGTAGAACACTTTACGTAGCGCCATCTAGCCTCAAGTTAAGCAACTAGGCTTGTGCTACGGTGACTAAACAAAGGATAGAATACATAAATACCTAATATTATTTTGTAAATATATACTTCATATATCTACATATACAGGGTTATTGGTAGTTATACTAGCCGTTGAGGGCTACTGTACTTCTGTGCACCACCGTAACAAACAACATTTTTTTCACGACTTCTGGAAATTCGAAAAAATTAACATTTCTAGGTTACGTAAATTCGAAAAATAGCTGATTTTTTTTAAACAAAGGTCATTCAGACTAATAACAGTAGATATAACTTAAAAAATAAGTAAAATTTTAACGTGTAAGGAACAGCTGATTTTCAGGAAAACCTTACCTCAAAATTTTCAAAAAATTATTCAATATTCAAAATGTCATAGAAAAAAAATAGTTTGTTGAGGTGCACAGAAGTAGCACTCAACGGCTTGTTAGTATAATTACCAATAACCCTGTAGAAACACCCAGACCCGAAATAAATATCTGTGCAATAATATTTGTTTGAGGGGGGGGGGGGAATTGAACACAAAACCTTCAGCGTTGCAAGTGGGTGTTCGCCCGACGCCGACAAAGCTCATCTAAATTTATCTTTACGGAAATTTGACCGTTACTCTAAAATCGTAATTTCAATTAAAATATACATTAGATATTTCAATTGAACAGTAACTATCACAATTGCAAAGGTTATTTAATTTCAGCACATGCTTACGAGCGATAAATTCTAAACTGCGAACTGTTAGTTCAATATTATGTTCCTTCGCTTATCAACTCGTATAACATGACACCCGGTATAGTCAGACCCAGCTATAATTTATATACAGGGTTATTGGTTTTTAAGAAAGTGGTTGAGGGCTTTTTCTGTGCACCATAACAATCAACTGTTGTTCTTTTGTTTAAACTCTTAAATTCCATACAATATTCGAATTTTCAAAAGTTATGGAACAAAAATTGAGTGTTAGGATGCACAGAAGTAGAGTTCAAACATTTGCTTTTACCTAACAAAGATGTCCTCTAGAGGCATATGAAGGGGTGTGGAATTGAGCTTTCTACTTGGTAAATCCAAGCTAAAATCCGCTTTTAATTGCGAAGGAACGTACACCAGAAAGTATATGAATTTGATGATCAGAGACGTCATCCGGCCATGGTGGATGGTGAATGGAGTCCTCACATGTAGCTAATGTGTACGCACTGTGATAATGTTAGATAATGTTACATTGAAGTAAGTTACCGGAAATGCAGACACTGTAGCCGAAAACGGGAGAGAAGATATAACATGCTAGCAGCGCTCCGCGGTCTCAAGTTCATACCAAGTTTCATTCACATCGGTCCAGTAGTTTCGAAGCCTATTCGTTACAAATAAACAAACAAAAAAACTTTCCTCCTTATAACATTAGTGTATATATTTACCAATAACCCTGTATAACGAAGCAAATGTAAGTCGATAAAGATAAATGCCAACTAATGTTTCAATGCGGACTTTATGCAAATTTATTTTACAACACTCTATTATCAGATTCATTCAATTCATATGTTTTTTTTTGTGTTAATGTAGTACTTATTCAGTATCAGTGCCTACATTCGGGTACAAAAGTCATTCTGCAGATTTTTTATTGGATTATGTGACGTCATAAACTTTTTATTTAACTCCGATATAAAAGCAATAAATTGGTCATTGATACTAAATGGTTCAAGCTGGTTGCCGATACTAAAATTGAAATGTTTCTGGGGTTAAAATGTTCGTTTTCATATAAATATTGCAAGACTAAAATAAATATTGCAGGACATTCCACACATCGCCATCTAGCCCCAAGCTAAGTAACTAGACTTGTGTTATGGGTGCTAGACAACGGATATACTACTTATATACTTTTCTTTTGTAAATATATACTTATAATACATAGAAACAACCAGACCAAAGACAAATATCTAAGCATAAATACTTGTCTGATGCGGGAATCGAACCCGCAACCCTGTGTTTGGCAGTCCGGCATGGTGACCATTGTGGGTCGTCAAATATAAATCTATATATATAAAAGAAAGTCGTGTTAGTTACACCATTTATAACTCGGGAACGGCTAAACCGATTTGACTGAAAATTGGTGGGGAGGTAGCTTACAATCATAAGACGGACATAGGATATTTTTTTCGATATTCCCACGGGATCGGGACTTACGCAGGTGAAACCGCGGGGCACAGCTAGTATAATATAAGTGTTCTGTTAGTATATTAATATGTTTGTTATGAATATGAAAATTATCGTTAATATTTTTAAATAAAAAATCTATTTTTCGAGTAAGTTCGTAAGGACTGTTTTCCGCAACTACTATAGACTTCTTTAGTTTAGCACAAAAATATTTGTATTTTTGTGCCATAAAATTTATGGATTCCTTGGGTGATAATTATTAAACTATCAAAGAATATTGAGTTAAGTTTTTACCCTATTTATCTATATATCTTTTGATATAATTCTACTGTACGTGTATGTCACTGAACTCCTCTTAAACAGCTAGACCGATTTGTTTTGGAACGAAGTCCTCTCGTGCGAAAGGGGGCTAGATGGAAAAAATTAAGACCAAAAGTTGTAACGACACTTTTTGATTTTATTACAATTCATTCACTAATTAATCGAAATAAACTTCGTTCCATCCGAGTGTCCTTTGATACCTCTCAAGGTTTTTTTTTTGTATGCGTTTGGGTGGCGCCCTGGATGGTTTAGATTCACAAATCAGCCCGTATTTTTTAAATGGAAATTCAAGTTTTCAAAGCTAGTATGTATATAAAATGCTCGTGTCGCGATGTTAGTTACGTATGTCCACCTAAACGGCTGAACCGATTTGTATGATTTTTTTTGTGTATTCGTTAGGTCTGAGAATCGAACATTTTTTTTGTAAATAGCAAAACAACGTTTGCCTGGACAGCTAATCTATACATATAAAATGCTTTGTCTTGAACTACTGACTGACTGACTGACTGACGGATCAACGCACAGCCTAATCCGCTGATCATAGAGACCTGAAACTTGGAGGGCGTGTTCTTTGTATGACGTAGGCATCGGATAAGAGAGGATTTTCCGAAATTCCACCCCTAAGTGGGAGAAAAAGGGGAGGAAAGTTTGTATGGGACAACGTGATTCCTTGGTCAATTTTCGACTTCTACGCGGACGAAGTCGCGGGCAAAAGCTAATAACCTATATACAAACATATAACAAGCAGTTAGTACCTAGTATTATGTGCAGAAGACACTCTTAATGTGCTTGTCGGATTAGTAACACATACAAATACGGAATAGAATCTTCTTTCCGGGTAAATAAAACAGAATTATTTGACTTCTTTCGTGTTGGGTGGAATAAATTGAGATAAATAAATAAATACATTGAAAAAAGGCATTGGAAGCTATTTACACTTTTCGACTATGTATAATAAGTAGATAGGTAAGTTATTTATATAAATAATAATAGTTTATTTAACAAAAACGATATAAAAATAAATAATAACATTAATCAAATTTAAGAACAATAGAACAAAAAGAAAAAGGTTTCATATATGTACAGTATGCGTCATAAGTACACTATCAGTTTGCTACAATAATACTATGAACCAGTAATGGACTTACGACCTTCTTCTTATAGACTTTACACACAAACATAAATAAGTTTTTTTAAGCATAATTATAAACCTTAGTGGTTTCGCTATGCTAGGTTAAGTACTGAATGTTTTTTAAGTTTCTTTTAAATGTTAATAAATGGCAAAAAAAACTTGAATTAAAAGTACTCAATATGATTATTATTTCTAACATGTTAGATATGCCGAGTGGTATAAGCCGCTACCCGCTACACCAACAAACGGGGGTTCGATCCACAGGTTACGTTGTTACAATGTTCAAAAATGCTGCACAGGATTATAAACGTTACGATGGCGGTGTACTTTTGACCGTTGAGTGTAAGTACTACTTACAATAATTACGCCGTGTCAGTAATTAAGAGGTATTATAACATATTATTATAAATAGGTATGTACGGTCGACTGCATAATTACACACCCACTGTAGAGCTCCGGAACGGCTGTTATAAGAATGTTTTTAACACCAACAAGATTCTAGGCACCTGCTTTAGTTAAAGTTTAGTCTTTTAAATCATGAATTTATCAAACAAAAATTATTAGAATGGAAACATTCCAATAATAGTAATTTTAGAACTATACGGTGGGTGTGCAATTATGCTGCCGACCGTACCTACCTACCTACATGTTGGTAGGTAGAGCGGTTTTGGCTTAGTGGTAGATACCTCGACTTTCATTCTGAAGGTCGTGGGTTCGAATCCCGGCCGGCCGTGCACCAATGTATTATTCTTAAGAAAAATTTATGTGCGCTAATTGACATTGCTCTTACGGCGAAGGAAAACATCGTGATGAAACCCGCGGCTTAGTTAGCTCCAGATGTATTGACAAGTTCTCTCCTCTGGACATGGTCGACTAAGCTGAGAGGGTAGTAGGTGCTGGGCAAGTCTACTCCATCCTCACGCAAAAAGGACCCAATTAAAAAGGGTCCAATGGCGGAAAACAGCCTATATACAAGTACAAGTACAAGTACCTACATACATACATATTACATACCTATCTATATGACAAAGATCGTACAACCATGCCACATTATGGTGCAATAAGGAAATCGCATCGTATGATATGGGTTCTATTAACATCTACGAATAAGGAAAAATATGTTCTACTTGAATATATTTTTAAACATATTAATAGGTAGATGATCTTACTGCCTCAATGCCATGATAAATTGAATTAACTTCGGTTGAAAGAATTGAAAAAGATAAAAAAATATGTGAAGTAGGTATATCCATTGCTTGCCTTGCGCAAACAAGTAGGTTAAAAGAAAGATGGAATGGTCCCATTTGTTGATTCGTAAAGACTCTAGGAATGGCTGGTGTGCAATGATAGCTACAGAAGCGGATCAATGGAAGAAGCCAGTCCACTGCAATCACATCACAGTAGCCCAAGTTTCTCCTGTATTTGGAACGAAGTCCCTTATCGCGCGTTGCGAAAGGGGGCTAGACGGAAAAAAATAAGACTAAAAGTTGTACCGACACTTTTTGCTAAACAAGTAGGTTAAATTTAGAGAGATGGAATTGTATTTGTAGATTGGTAAAGACTCTAGGAATGGCTGGTGTGCAATGATAGCTACAGATCGCGATCAATGGAAGAAGCCTTTGCCCTGGAATGGGAAAGTGTACTCCCAGTAGCCAGTCCACTGCCATCACTTCACAGTAGCCCAAGTAGTTTTCTCCTGTATTTGGAACAAAGTTCCTTATCGCGCGTTGCGAAAGGGGGCTAGACGGAAAAAAATAAGACTAAAAGTTGTACCGACACTTTTTGCTAAACAAGTAGGTTAAATTTAGAGAGATGAAATTGTATTTGTAGATTGGTAAAGACTCTAGGAATGACTGGTGTGCAATGATAGCTAAAGATCGTGATCAATGGAAGAAGCCTTTGCCCTGCAATAGGAAAGTGTACTCCCAGTAGCCAGTCCACTGCAATCACTTCACAGTAGCCCAAGTAGTTTTCTCCTGTATTTGGAACGAAGTTCCTTATCGCGTGTTGCGAAAGGGGGAAAATTAAGACTAAAAGTTGTACCGACACTTTTTGCTAAACAAGTAGGTTAAATTTAGAGAGATGGAATAGACCCATTTGTAGATTGGTAAAGACTCTAGGAATGGCTGGCGTGCAATGATAGCTAAAGATCGCGATCAATGGAAGAAGCCTTTGCCCTGCAATAGGAAAGTGTACTCCCAGTAGCCAGTCCACTGCAATCACTTCACAGTAGCCCAAGTAGTTTTCTCCTGTATTTGGAACGAAGTTCCTTATCGCGTGTTGCGAAAGGGGGAAAAAATTAAGACTAAAAGTTGTACCGACACTTTTTGCTAAACAAGTAGGTTAAATTTAGAGAGATTTAATAGACCCATTTGTAGATTGGTAAAGACTCTAGGAATGGCTGGTGTGCAATGATAGCTACAGATCGCGATCAATGGAAGAAGCCTTTGCCCTGCAATAGGAAAGTGTAAACTCCCAGTAGCCAGTCCACTGCAATCACTTCACAGTAGCCCAAGTAGTTTTCTCCTGTATTTGGAACAAAGTTCCTTATCGCGCGTTGCGAAAGGGGGCTAGACGGAAAAATTAAAACCAAAAGTTGTACCAACACTTTTTGCTATAGTTGTAAGCCTTGCGGCGTGCGAGTATTTATCTATCTGTCTCTCTCTCTCTCTCTCTCTCTCCTAGTAAACAAGCCAGTTTACTAAAATTGAGCCTGCTGATTAAGTTTAACAAACTTAATCAGCAGGCTAATAATAAAAAAATACTATTAAAACTTTAAAAAAAATTACAATTCCTTTACTAATTAATCGAAAGGAACTTCGTTCCATCCGGGTGTCCCTTTAGACCTCTCAAGTTTTTCACAATAGTTTTATACAAACCAGATGTTGTTCTTGGCTGCATTTTATAGTGCAGAAGGAATAAACGCCGGTTTGGTACTCACATCATACTTCGCTTTTAAAGTTATTGTAAAGGGCCTCTACGTGTTGGCTTCGGCTCCACACACGCCTTATAGTATAGGAGCTAGCAACGTTTTCGAGAAAGAATTTTAGGTCAGCTGATTTTGTGATATGTTGTCTTTCTTGCACTTTCGGTTAGAATCTGGGCTATCTGGCTGGCGGTAGCGGTTGCGTTCTTTAGTGCGCATCCTACCTGTCCAGGTAATAATCCTGGATTTTAAAAACATTTTAGAAGGCGTAATTTTTAATTTTTTGTTTTTAAATAAGTCTACCTGACATACTTTTTTTATTGCCAGACATTTTTGACAATGCTAACTATGTGCCATACGCGATTTTTTTATTTTTTTTATAAAAATTTCAAAGTATTTTATAATGTCTGTAATTTTAATATTATGTTATTTAAAGATAAGAAAAACTTAAAATAAATTTGCCAGACATTAATTCGATTGTTAAGTCTTAAATTAAAATGAAAAAGTCATGAAAAGTATTGCAGTATAATGCTAGTAGTCCGAGAGAGTCAGTTGCAGAATAAGTCGAGAATGATACAGAGAACCATTACGAAAGTAAATTACTTTTCATTGTGCATATAATAAAAAAATAATAATAATAATAAGCCCGCAGGGCACCTTGAGGCGAGGTGTCGGGGAGTAGCGACCCCGCGGTTCCCGAGTTCTCCAGGGGGAAGCAATCGTTCCTCATCTCCGGCTGGCCTTAGTTGGCTGACCGGAGTGAAAAATGACGAGGAAGCGGTCCCCCGCCTCTGGCTTGCCTTCACCGGCCGTCCAGAGTGGAGTCGCAGGAATACGTTCGAAGGATATATACCGCACGTCAGTGGTGAGTGGGCCAGGTAGGCTGGACCCTCAGGGAGCCCGTGACCTGAGTTTAAAACCCAGTGCGGCATCACTATCCTTAAGCCACTCTCGTCCCTGTTGCCCCCTTTCTGTAATTTACTCAGCTGATTAGGGTGGCCCAGTTTGAGAGCTGGCGAGTCTCCGCCTGCCAATTTTACATGTTTGTTGAACATTGTTACGGCAGGTGCCATAGTACCCATAGTCCCCCAGTATCCAGTCCACTACCATCCCATCACAATAGCTCAAGTAGTTTTGTCCTGTAGATTATCAATAGTTTTATCCAAACCGGAGGTTGTCCTTGGTTGCACTTTATAGTGTAGACAGGGATAATCGCCGGTTTAGAATCCACCCCATTGCTTGCTATTATACTTGTTATTGTAAAGGGCCTCTACGTGTTGGCTTCGGCTCCACGCACGCCTTCCAAAGGTCCGGGGCTCCATAGCCCCGTGATACAGGACGTATAACAGACAATAATAATAATAATAATAGTTCTAGTCCGAGCAAGTTTGAAAACCACCACCAAGAATTCGGTGTAATTCATTGATGTTTATGTAACGCTGATGATTTCCAACACCCATATTTATCCAAATTTTCAAAGATGCTTTCAGATGATCCATATTTCCCAGAAGTATAATTAAAATATCAGAATATCAGATGCCTCTTTTTTTTGTGACGTCACTATAGGCTGAAACAACTTGAAAAACTTAATATTAATTATTTATAATTTTTAATTAGTAATCAGAACAATTTAAATAAAAAGTGTTGTTTTTTAAATTTTAATCTAATTTTATATTCCTTTTTATGCTTAAATTTTTTTCAAACTTGCTCGGACTAGAACTATTATTATTATAATTTTTTTTATTTTATTATATGCACAATGAAAAGTAATTTACTTTCGTAATGGTTCTCTGTATCATTCTCGACTTATTCTGCAACTGACTATCTCGGACTACTAGCATTATACTGCAATACTTTTCATGACTTTTTCATTTTAATTTAAGACTTAACAATCGAATTAATGTCTGGCAAATTTATTTTAAGTTTTTCTTATCTTTATTTAACATAATATTAAAATTACAGACATTATAAAATACTTTGAAATTTTTATAAAAAAATAAAAAAAATCGCGTATGGCACATAGTTAGCATTGTCAAAAATGTCTGGCAATAAAAAAAGTATGTCAGGTAGACTTATTTAAAAACAAAAAATTAAAAATTACGCCTTCTAAAATGTTTTTAAAATCCAGGATTATTACCTGGACAGGTAGGATGCGCACTAAAGAACGCAACCGCTACCGCCAGCCAGATAGCCCAGACTCTAACCGAAAGTGCAAGAAGGACGACATATCACAAAATCAGCTGACCTAAAATTCTTACTTTCCAAACGTTGCTAGCTCCCGTACTATTATGTCCGGGGCTCCGTAGCCCCGTGATATGGGACACATAAACCATGCATTCTTCATTGGAATCATTAACGAAAAACTGTTAACATCAATGAAAAAAGTTAAATTTTTCAATGTTGATTCATCATCTGAATAGGCAGCAACGTTGCAACGCGCTATGTTGTAATCGGGAGCCTAATTCAAGTGAGAGGCATTGCCCAAGCCGCTGCCGAGTTGCCAACTAGGAAGTGATGGTTACCAGTGTAGCAATTGACCTTCGTTCGAGCGTTGCCTGCCTACTAATGCTTCCAAGTTGCTTGTGTCGCTTAAATATTATTATTTACACAGCGACATAGATATTTAAGTAAATTTGTGAGGGCGCCAACGTTCAAAATATTCAACAATCCATTAATTTTGAATCTCATTATTTATTTATTAGATACTTATTTTTAGCCCATTCCAATAGGAGGGAGGTCTTACCCTGCATCCCACTGCAGGGCAAGGCCTCCCTCCTCTCCATCCACTATTGCCTATCTAGTGCCATCTAGATCCAATCCCTACGATGCTTATTTTCAAACTTTTTTACCTTAAGTTTGAAAATAAGCAAAATAAGGGTACCGGCGCTCTTCCCATACAAACGTAGTCGACTGTTTCCTCATTAGATAATGACACTTAGAGCAAATATTTTTGTTGCATAAAACCTATAACTGCCATGACTGTGCCCCTATGTCTTGGTTTTTTTTTCATTTTCTAATTATTATAGAAATTAAGATTAAAAAAAAACATAAAGGCATGGTCATGGCAGTTATAAGTTTTATGCAACATTTTTTTTGCTTTAGTGTCATTATCCAGGGAGGAAACAGTCGACTACGTTTGTATGGAGAGAGCGCCCGTTACCCTTTCCTCTTTACTTATTTTTGGCTACATTTATTATGATCACTGTCGGTCTTTAGGTAGGTTCCTACTCCCGGTCACAGCTTTAAATCATGTCAAGAGCCTTGCGTAATGTAAAGGTTATTTGTTGTCTTACTTACGAGTAACTTATTGCTTGACAATTATTTGTAAGAATGGGTTTCGTACATAGTCTAGAGACTACTGATTTTGAAATCAAATAGGTATGCTTCTGAAAATACATTCGAAACATTTAACAACTAAATAATTAACTTTATGTGAATGAAATTATAGTACGTAATAGGTATTGAAGATATAATCAAAGTTTAGGTTAAAAAATATCTGCTAAGTTTATATTATAAGTTTTATAATATAAGTAAGGTACCAACACACCGGATAATAATTGAATTCCTTCAGAGTGTAGATGAAAGGATTATGCAAATAAAGATGTTTTATTTAACAAAAGATTGAAACAAGATATTTAACTAAGCTAAAGAAGCAGCAGATTCATTAGAGCATTATTATGTTTTATAACTCCCGATCCCGATAAAAAGTAGTTATTCTCAATGAATCAATGTATCCTCATACAAAGTTTTTTTTGTTATTTGTTAACAATCAAACAATAAAATCTATTCTCTCTATAATATTACTAGCTGCGCCCCGCGGTTTTACCCGCGTAAGTCTCGATCCCGTGGAAATATCAAAATAGTACCCTATAGCCTTCCTCGAAAAATGGACTATCCAACACAAAAATAACTTTTCAATTTGAACCAGTAGTTCTTGAGATTAGCGCGTGCAAACAAACAAACAAACTCTTCAGCTTTATAATATAAGTATAGATACATTTGTATAAAATTCTTTGTCCTGAATGACTAACTGACTAACGGATCAACGCACAGCCTAAACCGTTGTTTGTAGAGACCTGAAACTTGGAGGGTGTGTTCTTTGTGTGACGAAGGCATCCGATAAGAAAGGGTTTTCCGAAATTCTACCCCTAAGAGGCTGAAAAAGGGGGGCAAAGTTTGCATGGGACAACGTGATTCCTCGGTCCATTTCCGACTTCTACGCGGACGATGTCGCGGGCAAAAGCTAGTAGTATAATATAGATTAAAGTTCGAAAAGTATGTAAAAATACGAATAAGTAGTTAAACTGTTAAGGTATAGGTACTTGTACTTGTATACAGGCTGTTTTCCGCCATTGGACCCTCTTTAATTGGGTCCTTTTTGCGTGAGGATGGGGTAGGCTTGCCCAGCACCTACTACCCTCTCAGCTTAGTCGACCATGTCCAGAGGAGAGAACTTGTCAATACTTCTGGAGCCAACTAAGCCGCGGGTTTCATCACGATGTTTTCCTTCACCGTAAGAGCAATGTCAATTTGCGCACATACATTTTTCTTAAGAAAAATACATTGGTGCACGGCCGGCCGGGATTCGAACCCACGACCTTCAGAATGAAAGTAGAGGTATAAACCACTAAGCCAACACCGCTCTTAAGGGCAGGTGCTAGTAAAGCTACCAAAATCGACCTTTGTTTTAAGCAACTTTAAGGAATCAAATACTCTTTTTTTGTTATTTGGATATAAATGGATATTGTAGTTTAATAACCATATTTTTGTTTATTGTGGTTGAAAACATGATATGAACAACTTCGTTCGATAAAAAAAATGTTAGAAAACAGAGAATTATTAGATCGTTTATTGGGTTTTATTTAAAAATAGTTAACGTTTGTTTCTAAAAATGAATCAAATGATAGTTTTGACCTCTAGGAACTAATATTTGTAGATAATAATGCTAAAATGTTTTGCATATCGATCAAATATAACAGTTAGCACGCAGCACGCTACGTCTTTGAGAGCGCGGGCTAAGGTAATGTGAATACCTACACACGGTACTAGAAGAGCGCCTTAAGGTATAGGTATTTGATTTAGTTTATCATAATCGACACTGAAATAAATGTAACACGGCCGTTACATTATTTAAAATTTAAAATAGAAATACGATTGCATTACCACTGACTGAATAAAACGTGATAATACTCTATCAACTGTCATGTATTGTGTAGGTATGGGCAAATATGTTACTACCGTATTTTCATATTCAGATTTCGTTCGAGTTTTATCTATAATGAATGATAGATACGTTTTTTTCCGTTTTAAAAAGCGTTTACACTGTGTTGCGCATTGCGCAATTTGAACTTTAAATAACATAGCTTCAAAAACAATAACATAAGTAACTTATACTTATTTAGGACTTTAGTTTAGTTTTACGGGGCTGCGATACTAACTTCTGATGACGACCCAGTTGGCACAATGGTCACCATGCCGGGCTGCCAAACACAGGGTTGCGGGTTCGATTCCCGCCTCAGGTATTTATGCTTAGATATTTGTCTGTGGTCTGGTTGTTTCTATGTATTATAAGTATATATTTACAAAAGAAAAGTATATAAGTAGTGTTTCCGTTATCTAGCACCCATAACACAAGTCTAGTTACTTAGCTTGGGGCTAGATGGCGATGTGTGGAATGTCCTGCAATATTTATTATTTGATCAGCTAAGTAACGTTAATTTCGATGCAATAAAAGCTATTTGATTGTAATCGCTATACTTATTATAAGTTATTCCAGGCCTCCAAAGGTTGCCTGGAAGAAATCGCTTTCAGCGATAAGGCCGCCCATTTATGCAACTTATACTTACTAGCTATTACCTATTTTACTTTGTGTATATAGTGTTCTGTTTCTTCCTGTGTTATACAAATAACGTTTTCTATCTTATTATAATCGTAAACAATTGCGTCAACATTTTAAATTTATGATTGTTCACAAATTCCCATGGTTTTATTCTAATTTATTTGAAGTTACCACTTAATCAGCGTCATAAAATGTCGAAATAAAACCTTTAGGTCGACGGCTGCATTACTTAATCAAACCTACCATGTTGATAACAATGTAATTAACTAATGTGTGCTAAAATGACTAAATTAATATTTATTAAAAACATTTGATTGACCCGAGGACAAGGCGCGCCAAGCTGTTGCAAAAGGCCCTTAATTTTCAAGTGGATTGTAATTTGTAATACAACACTCATGGTTTATGTAATTTCAGTCAAGGCGAAACCATATTGCATTAGAATATTCTATTAGGTTATTTCGTATATATCAAACCATATTAAGTACGTATGAATGTTATAAAAATGATAAACGATAATGACATTTTAAATCACTATCTCTGACCCGAGATGACTAAGCGCGAACAAAACTGGTATAACCGAAGATGCTAAAGACGGAAAAACAGAGAAAGATGAACATATAAGTTTTATATTAGTGTGAAAGAGACGGATACTTTATGATCCTCTTTTTAGAGGGAAGTGAGAACCGTGCGGTTGCAACGAAAGTAAAAGTGAGCGCTATTCTAGATTATAACATTTGTAACTTACGAGTATACGATGTTGTTATTGAACATTATTTCTCTGTTATCATATAAATTTAACTCATACTATTATTGTTTCCACTGATAATAAGGAAATTATTAATTTGTCTCAGTTGTAAAGATAAATACAGCTTGTTTACTCTGATTATTGTTGTTAATTCCTGCCACCGAGATACTGGTCGTCATATTTTGTGTTGGTAGAGCAATATTTTATGCAGCAATATGGAATTAGAACTCCAACGTCGTTTTACACTGAGACCTTTTCAAAGATAATTCAACAAAAACTTAGTTTTCATTATATCCTCTTGACGTTTACACTTACCTACTTTGTTTTAAAATGTTAGTACCCAAGCAATTTAATTGAAAGGCTTGAAAAGCTCCTATTCAAAATAAAATATTTCAAATTATATCACAATTTTGGGTCCCACAAAACGTTTTAACGACCGAATGGCAGACCCAGACGAGGATGGAAAGACGAACTCCCTTTCAAAAGACTGGTAAGATTTTAGGGTTCCGTACCACAAAAGGTAAACAAAGGAACCCATGTAATTTTTATACTATGTAAATAGGTTAGCGTTTAACAACTATGTCACAGTAAGTAACGATATGCGGTCTAAGATGTAGCATGGTTTCCTAGAAGATACATATACTCTCGTGACTCAAAGACCCCCAAATAAAAAGGGGGTATTTGGACGCAAGTGAAGGTAGGAAGACGGCAGTGGACCAACAATCTTTCTACCCGTCCATAGAGGTAATGGTCGAAGGACCTGTCCCCTTTTTTAAAAATATCGCATAGACCGGGTCGTGTGAAGGTACGAAAAATTAAAAACATTTTTTTATTTATTTATTTGGAATCACACAATTAGCATCACATTGAATCGTCTTAAAAACCGGGTTAGGATGTGTGTCACACAATTAGCATCACATTGAATCGTCTTAAAAATCGGGTTAGGATGTGTGCCTTCGGAACACGCCCAATGAGAAGAAGGCACAAGAAATTCATGGGTTCTATCATGCTTACAAATGTCAATAACAAATAATTAATGGATACCTTTGTCCAGCAAATGGACAAAAATAACTATACAAAAAGAACTTATAAACGAGAGTTTTATTACGTGAACATTTTCGTATTTATTAGGAAGTAGGTGTTCCAAAAGGTAAAAAAATACTTTACACAATACTTATTAGGTAATAAGATTATGTAAAGTAGCTGACAAGTGCAGCTTGACTTGAAAATGCAGGTTGCATTATTATCAGATAAAATTATGGAAGTGATATGATACTTAATTAGAATATTTAATGAATGTGCTGGGCCGTAAATTAATTATAATACCCAAATACACGCATTACAGTAAAGTTAAACATGAGCCGTGGAATTTTATTTCCGTGTTAGAATAAACTTAGATTTAATGATGATATTTGGACCTAAGTAAATAGGTTAGTACCTACATATGTAAATAATATATGAATTAAAATTAATTTAAATAATATAAAAGTAACTTCTTTAGATAATTGTTAACATAAAATTTTCTTTAGGTTTTTGCGGTGCAAATTATTTCAATGAAAGAAATTAAACATTTTTTGAGACACCCGGTAACTCCAGATCCCGTGAGAATATCGGAATAAAGAGTATGTTATTCCCAATGAATCAATGTATCCTCATACCAAGTTTCATGAAAATCGGTCCAGTAAAATTTGAGCCTATTCGTTACAAACAAAACAAAACATAAACTCTTTATAAAATTAGTAGATAGATTCCTCTTTATAATATTAGTATTAGAAAAGAACAAAATAAAAAATAACAAATTATAGCTTCTACAACCTAAAGTTTTTACAACAAAGAACAAAATAAACTCGATTAATACAACTAATAACTAACCTTTCGAACAAAAGAAACAAAATTAAAATCGGTTCACCCCGTCGTTTTCGCGTATCGGGGTTTAAACATAGTCCATGTTATTTAAGTTTTGATTTTAACAATCTTCTTGCTGTATTATAGTTTAGTAAAAGAGAGACCCCCCCAATTCATCGGTTTACTGTGTTCAGTTAGACTTAGTCAAACATAAACAGTTCACTTCTTATCAGCAGATAACCTCGACCTCTTCCCCTGTTTCTCACATATCAGCCCAAATTTTATTACAAACGAAGATAACTCTTATTAACATAGTTATAGAGTTTTTAATATAATTGAAAACATGTTCAATTTGTAAAGTTATGAACCCCTATCCTGCGTTAGTACATTGATAACAACTGTATATAAAGTATGCAGTATGTAAGTACATAATATACCCGAAACATAAAATCTATAAAGGATACGGTTTATGAGTTTTTCCCCTAATATTCACTAAAAACTACAGTTAGAAAAATATATGAATATGGCTGTGATTAGATTATTAAAGACCAACTCATTTACATGAAGCCCTATTTATTTATAGAGCGTGAAAAGGAATTCGTGGGAGATAACCTAATTTTTGTAGCGTTTAATTTATGGATAACACACAAAGATACTTTCCTAAGAAATATAAATAGTATTAATAAATATTGCAGGACATTCCACACATCGCCAATCTAGCCCCAAGCTAAGTAATTAGACTTGTGTTATGGGTGCTAGACAACGGATATACCAGTTATATACTTTTCTTTTGTAAATATATGCTTTTAATACATTGAAACAACCAGGCCACAGACAAATATCTAAGCATAAATTCTTGTCCGAGGCGGGAATCGAACCCGCAACCCTGTGTTTGGCAGTCAGACATAGTGACCATTGTACCAACTGGGTCGTCAAGTAATATATATGATAGATCAGATATTTGTTAGTATCAGATATAAAAAAAGAAGTATTTTTATATAAAACTAGCTGCGCCCCGCGGTTTCACCCGCGTAAGTCCTGATCCCGTGGGAATATCGAGATAAAAAGCCTATATGTTAATCCAGGTCTCTAGCTATCTACATACCGAGTTTCAACGCAATCGGTCCAGTAGTTTTAGCGTGAAGGAGTAACAAACATACACACACACACACACACAAACTTTCACATTTATAATATTAGTAAGATAGTAGAAAGTAGGATTCTATAAAAAAATGCTATTTTTAAAGCTTTAAATATTCTAACAGTCGAACAAGCATAAAACTAGGTAGGTACTATACGAGTATTGACTGCTGTTCAAAGTTAGCTGAATTTACTTCGAAATGTATTTCCAAGAAAGCACAGCGATGGTGGTCGCGCTCTCCTTTGTTTTTGAACGTGACTTGCATTTTAGATGCACGCAAATTACCTAAAAATAGACCTTTTCCCCACATAGGTACACCTAAACTCAAAAGATATTTTCAGCAACAACAAGACGAACCGAAGCTATTTAAAATTACAGCGGGAATAGAGAGGCCATCAAACTTTTCGTTAGCAATACTTTAAACTCGAGTGTCAGTGTGTCAGTAACAATTTCACACATCGACGTATTGCACTGTTGTTTGCTTGGGAGCATAGCCATCAGTACAATATCGCAATTCGAACAATTCTCAGTTTACACAAACTATCAGTACTTACAATGATTAATTCGCACAATTCTAAAATCGGTACAATATCTCAATTCGTACAAGTTATCAGTACGTGTATGATAGGTAAGAAGTGGTAAGACCAGAAGCGCGATAGAGGTGTCTTTGGAACAGTTTGATGAAACTTTTTAAACGACTTCAAAAAAAGAGGAGGGTTCTCAATTCGGTTGTATGTATTTTTTTTAAGTGGTGTTCCACATAAGTGTTTTATCGCTTCTCTAATATCGGTAGGAACGGTCGGCTGCATAATTGCAGACCCACCGTAGAGCTCCAAAACGGCTGTTATAAGAATGTTTTCAACACAAGCAAGATTCTAGACACCTGCTTTAGTTGAAGTTTAAAGTCTTCTAACTCATCAATTTATCAAACAAAAATTATTAGAATGAAAACATTCCAATAATAGTAATTTTTGAACTCTACCGAGGGCTGCAAATTTGCAGCCGACTGTACATAAATGTGTAACAGTTTCTATACTTTTAATACTTAAAAAGAAAAATACTCAGTAAAAATACATTGTTTACATGAAATAAATCTTTCACAGGTGTCTGGAAATAAAATTAGTGATGAACGCTGAACAGGTAGGCATTTGGCAGACTGCTGGCCATTGTTTGACTGTCATTTTGATTTGTTTTCATGTTATTGACTTTGAACAATTTAAAAAAGTAATAATGGATAATACTTGTGCTAAGTATCAATAAGTTGTATTTATGTATGTATGCATACGGGCTTTTTTCCGCAACTAGACTCTTTTTAATTGGGTCCTTTTTGCGTGAGGATGGAGTAGGCTTATCCAGCACCTACTACCCTCTCAGCTTAGTCGACCATGTCCAGAGTAGAGAACTTGTCAATACTTCTAGAGCCAACTAAGCCGCGGGTTTCATCACAATGTTTTCCTTCACCGTAAAAGCAATGTCAATTAGCGCACATAAATTTAGGGTTCCGTACCCAAAGGGTAAAAACGGGACCCTATTACTAAGACACCGCTGTCTGTCTGTATCTCATGAACTGTGATAGCTAGACAGTTGAAATTTTCACAGATGATGTATTTCTGTTGCCGCTATAACAACAAATTATATACTAAAAACAGAATATAATGGTACAGAACCCTTAAGTTTGCCTGGAAGAAATCGCTTTAAGCGATAAGGTCGCCTGTTTGTACAATTTCGTAGTTAATAAGCCTTCTCGTCTTTTTTGGCATTTTCAAGGTTTTGTGTGTTGTACAAATAAAGTGTTTATCTATCTATCTATCTAATGCGCTAGTCCGACTCGCACTTGGCCGTTTTTATTAGAAAAGCTGTTTATAAAAATATTTTTATTTAAATTTCCATAATGCAATTAATAAGTTTAGTGGGTACTTAAAGCTGTTATGTTTCAGTTCACCACCCTATCGTTTTAAATACCCCACCGAAGGGGAAGCGCAGTTAAATTGGCGCACCGCTAATAACGATGCGGGCGATTCGTTTTACCCACTACTCCCCTTATTTAGACGTAAGTTTTTTCAAACTTGATCCCGTCGACGTTAGCAAAGATATGCAATATTATAGACGAGTGAACCATGGACTGGTCCTATACCTACGGCCCAAATGGGACGATATTGCCATACCGGACTGCCCAACACCGGGTTGCGGGTTCGATTCCCGCCTCAGACAAGTATTTATGCTTAGATATTTGTTGTGGTCTGGTTTTTTCTATGCATTAACTGTAAATACATATTTACAAAATATAAGTTGTATATCTGTTGTCTAGCACCCATAAAACAAGTCTAGTTACTTGGCTTGGGGATAGATGGCGATGTGTGGAATGTCCTGCAATATTTATTTATATTGTGGAAAATAAAAATTAAATATTTTCCATTGACTAAAGGTTTTTTTGTATGGTTCCCATATTTTATTTCTATGGTGTTAAGTACAGTCATTCAGAAAAGCGTTTAATATTTAACGTTTAAAAATAAACTGGCTAAGATGGAAAATTATAAAGCGTTTACTTTAGACCAAGTTGCTTTCAAAACACATGAGTACGCTAACGTCAACATTTAAAAACTTTGCACGTTGTGAAAACTTTATCTCTATGGCGGTTTTAATAAAGTTTTTAAAAATAATAAGCTATTGTGCATTATACATTAGAAATTTCTGATTTCTGACGAGGAAAATGAATGGTAGGGACGACTCTATGTTTATTAAGCAACACTTTATGGCGGGAAAAATATTTTCTACTCACAAAACAAAATCGATAACACACTTACTTGGTAGATTCATCATTAAACTGCGTTTTTCTTTGACTAAACAACATAGGGAGTATTGCAAAATTGAAAATCTCGATTTTATCAAACTCAGATTTAGTTTTTTCAGGTTTCAAATATTCCTTCAAGTTGTCCTTTGTAGGTAGGCTAGGCAATTAACAACTTAAAATGATTTTCTGTAAAGTCGGTTTACGATAATTTCACATGATAGATAACGTCATAAGTAAACATTGATAGTAACCATAGCAACGATAATACGTTGCTATGGTTACTTGTCAATAACGTTGTTATGTTTATTTGTCAATAACGCATAATGTCACACTTTTTTGCGAGTGAAGGTTTTCATCGATTTATAAGACGTTACAACGTCAAAAAAAATCAATTCATTAAAATGCAAACATAAAAATTAAAAATTAAATAATGATTAAGTATTTTGTCATGAGTTTCTAACAGTAAAATAACTTCACAAATAATTATTTAGAGGGTCTATCACCCTTCAGTGAATTTAATCTTTGGGGAAAACATGCGGGCGTGTGGGACGTGCGATGAACACTAATATTTTTTATTCAATCTGAACACGGTAAAATTATTATGAACCTTAACACTTTAAGCTTATGATTGATTTTTAAATTACTAAAACGAATAATTTTAGCAATCTGTTTCAAATGGAGAAATCAAAACAGGGAGATTGATGTCATGGGAACTGGACGTGGGATTTTGATAACCTTTTGTTATTATTCCTTAATAATATCTATTAATTTTTTCACTTACAAAACAGTTTTAAAAATTTAAAATCCCGATATTCCCACGGGATCGGGAATTACGCGGGTAAAACCGCGGGGCGCAGCTAGTGCACCATAAAAGACCAGCGGCGCTCCACGGTTTTACCCGCGTGCCTCCTGATCCCGTGGGAATATCTTGATAAAAAGTAGCCTACAACACTCCCAATGAATCAATGTATTCTCATATAAAGTTTCATAAAAATTAGTCTAGTATTTTTGGAGCCTATTCAATCAAATCTTTCCTCATTATAATCTATACTAATATTATAAAGATGAAGAGTTTGTTTGTTTGAACGCGCTAATCTCAGGAACTACTGGTTCGAATCGAAAAAATATTTTTGTGTTGGATAGTCTATTTGTCGAGGAAGGCTATAGGCTACTTTTTATTTTGATATTCCCACGGGCTCGGGACTTATACGAGTGAAACTGCAAGGCGTAGCTGTAGAGCAATAAAATAGCTTAGCTTAGATACGTCTTTTTTCAATTCGAAAGTCGGGGGTTCGATGCGCGATGCTGACTGAGGAAGTTAGTTTTTAAGTAAGTATGTAAATATTTACTTTTATCATGTTACTTACTCATCCATACAAAAAAAAACAGAACTTTTTGTGTTGTTAATTATAACAATCATTCATTAGAATGAATTAATAGTACCTAATTATTTTACTACCTGCCCTCCGCGGTTTCACCCGCGTAAGTCCTGATCACGTAGGAATATCAAAATGAAAAGTAGCCTATAGCCTTCCTAAAGAGTCCCTATAGTTCGGTTGTCTCAGGAACAACAAAGACGCCACAGTTCAGTAACTGAACCACTGAACCGATCCTCTTAACATTAAAGACCAAAAACTAAAATCATTAAATCGGTTCGAAGTAGAATAGAAAGAATAAAATAAATATTTATTGGAAAAGCACACAGACATAATAGATACAAAACAAAAAAGAAAGAAATAGGAACTAAGAAAATAAATACAATAAATACGCACAAGAAAAAACACAAAAACAAACTGGGATGCCGTGTGCTGACCCAAATGGACCAGCCTCAGCATAAAAACTGTAGCCAGCAAGATGCTGGACTGCAGCGCTGGTCTTCCGGCTGGCCCAAGCGCAGCGATGCAGAAGGCACCACTGTAAACCCCTTTACGCCCACCTTCCCCAGCAAAAGAGAGAGAACCAACCTACTCATAAACTATAAGTACCCTTTTAAAACCGTTTTTAAGTGAATAATTACGATTCTAATGTTGACAAACCAATTAATAAGTAAGGAAGTGAATATTATGAACATGTCTTAGTTATATGCAATCGTTTTACGTCAGTCACGTCTATGTTATAATTACGTAGATTCCGATAAGGCCATTTTGCACAATTCGTGACGTAAGTAGATAAGTTATCCTAGCAATAAACCATTAAACTAAGTATTCTTTTATATCTATACATTCCTAATATCCAGCCTAATATTCATAACACAGCTGATACAAAGTATATAAGTATTACATACGTAGATATACCTACCAACTAGTCTTCTTCTATCTTCTTCTTCTATATTCTTCTTCTATACTACATATAAAATGCTTTGTCCTGAACTACTGACTGACTGACGGATCAACGCACAGCCTAAACCGCTGATCGTAGAGAACTGAGACTTGGAGGGTGTGTTCTTTGTATGACGTAGGCATCGGATAAGAAAGAATTTCCCGAAATTCCACCCCTAAGGGGGTGAAAAAGGGGGGAAAGTTTGTATGGGACAACGCGATTCCTTAATCCATTTCCGACTTCTACGCGGACGAAGTCGCGGGCCAAAGCTAGTATTCCAATATGAACAAATATGACGATCTACATCTAATCTTTATCTGTCTATCTATGTGCACTAATATAATAAAGAGAATTTTTGATTTTTTTGTTTGTAACATCTAGATAAAAAATAGCATATGTTACTCCAAATAAATCAATGTATATTCATAACAAGTTTCATCAAAATCGGTTCAGTAGCTCTGAAACTACTGAACCGATTTTGATGAAACTTGTTATGAGGATACATTGATTTATTTGGAGTAACATAAGCTATTTGTTATCTAGATGTTCCCACAGGATCGGGATCGATCCAAGATAAAATTAGGTAGCATTATGAGAAGATTAGCTTTTAAAAGCGACTTCGTCCGCGTAGGTTCGTTCTCAATTCGTCGCGTAGATAAAGGTATTCTTTCTAAAACGATTTCTTAGCGGATGCCTACGTCATATTGCAAAATTTTTCAATTTTACGGCGATTGTAAAAAAAAAACAAGTACAAAATTTATATTTTCATAACCCTTACATCAAATCCTATAAGGTAGTACAGATGGTTTTTCACTAAAATAGATATTAGTCTTTTAATTACATAAAACAGTTAAAACGGCCATTTAGCGGCGCGCGGGGGAAAGGGATAGAGTCATCGTACAGCGCGCGCGTGGGATAGGGGTTTTCAGGTCCTACTTCACCTTAAATAGAAAATGATACCGTTATTGTGATAATGGATAAATATTCGTTACAAATCGCTAAGGGTTGCGTTAACGGCCAAACCTCCCCAGTTAGGGGACAATAGGTTAACGTATGCAGTTATCAACTTAACATTTAGCTATTGACTTGTAACGGAAGAGGGTTCAGTTTATTAAATGGGACGAATTCAAGGATATATTTTTTTTCATCCCTCGGATTCGTCCCATACGATACCGTATATCGTGTTTAAACTAGACCTTTTAAGCTATTGCATAGCTCTTATCGCGGGCTTTGACCGAATCAAGAAATTCCGTAACGAAAATAAAACCTTACACCCCCCACTCCACCTACCATGTAGCTCGGCCGAGCGTTCGCTTAACTTGTATGTAAATGGTACGACTGTACGAAGCTCGCACGATGCAATAGCTTTACCGCGGCAGTCCCCGAGTGCCACACGTTTTTAGTTGGGTTCTTTTTGGGTGTGGATGAAATAAGCTTTCCCAGCTACCTTCTCGGCTTAGTCGACCGCGTCTGGAGCCAACCAAGCCGCGGGTTTCATCACGATATTTTCCTTTACCGTAAGAGCAATGTCAATTAGCGGGATTCGAACCCACGAGCTTCGGAATGAAAGTCGAGGTACCTACCACTAGGCCAACACCGCTCTAAATTCGTCCCATTTGGGCCGTAGTTATATGGGACAAGTTAATGGATCACTCATTATGTTGATAGCAATAACAAATATACAGAATGTACCTAACTCAGTTTAAAATAACTTTAATTACTTTATGTTTCGAGTGATTGATCGATCATGATTGTAAGTAATTACTAGCATTTCCCGCGACTTCGTCCGCGTAGAAATCGAAAATGGTTCTATTACGATTGGACTAAGGAATCACGTTGTCCCATACTTTGCCCGCCCTTTTTCACCCCCTAAGGGGTAGAATTTTGGAAAATATTTTCTTATCGGATGCCTACGTCATATAAAGAACACACCTTCCAGGTTTCAGGTCTCTAAGATCTGCGGTTTAGGCTGTGCGTTGATCCGTCAGTCAGTCAGGACAAAGCGTTTTATATGTAGTATAGAAGAAGAATATAGAAGAAGAAGATAGAAGAAGACTAGTTGGTAGGTATATCTACGTATGTAATACTTATATACTTTGTATCAGCTGTGTTATGAATATTAGGCTATGTTATATTAATCAACGACCAGTGGTTAAAATGTCAGTTTTCTTAAATCTTTATAATATAAAAACATACATACAAACATACAGGTGACGCTAATAAAAGCTTGTAATAAAATGAATCGCAAAATGTGTTGGTAAGCGCATAACTCAACAACGCCTGGACCAATTTGGCCAATTCTTTTTTTGGTCTGTTTGTTATTATCAGGAGAAGGTTCTTATGAAATAAAAAATTAAAAAAGTTGCGCAAAAAATTATTACGCGGGTGAAACCGCGGGGCGTAGCTAGTCTTTCATATAACATAAAACTTTCTAAATAATGTTGGTTTAACCCTTGGTCGTTGATATGTAGTTTATAGATTTCGACCATAAGTTGGTGTCAAAAACGACCCTCCTGCGCGTTTTAATAAAAATCTTGTTTTATCTAAATTATTGTGAATTACGACTATTTTATTACAAATGCATTCAATTATCCAATTAGTATAAATCCGTTCATAATTTATAGCAACTTAATAAAATAAGTTTTACCGGTCAAGAGATTATATTTTTGTTTTTATATTTTTTTTATATTAAAATCAAACCCAATAATAGTATTGCTGTTAATCCGGTTTTGAAATATCAACCGGTGAAGTCTTAGCAAAACCACCTAATTATGCAAATAAAGTTATTTGTGTTCACGACCGAGCCTTGATCTTTCGCACCTTCCCTCGCAACCCCATCGACGTGAAGCCACTGTTATTCAAATGTGCCATCATGAAGTGCGAGCGTGTTCCGAGTGTCAATTTGAGGGGCTTTATTGCACTCGAGTTCCGTATAAGCATGAGGGACACGCGTGAAGCACGCGACCAGCCCGCATCTCACAACAAAGAGGGAGTTTTGAAACATTCGCAAATAACCATCGGCTCATAATGTTCTGTGGGACCGTAAAATGGGGTGATGTACGACTGTAAACTATACTGGCTTGCGGTTTTCGTTATGAGAATTCTTTATTGTGCAACACGACGATAAACCGACCGAGGTTATATTGAATGGTATTTCTCGGGGCCAATTCTCTTCCACTATAAACAATTTTATTGTTTCTGTATTTTACGTGAGTTAATCAATATTCCTCTTAAAGTAAGGCTAAGGTTTAGTTCTGACTAACGGCCTGGGACAAAATAAATAATGTTTCTCTACATTGCGTCGGTAGCTGCACTTCACAGAGACACAACTGCGCAGTCTACATGCATCTGTTTATCCAATAGCATACTAAGGCTGCTTGTTCACAGAAGCCGAGCGATAAGGAGCAGAGCGAGGTAGCGGAGTGGCGTTTCCACCAATAGAATTGTATAAAAACTCCGCACGCGGAGTTTTCTAAGGATTCTATTGGTGGAAACGCCACTCCGCTACGTCGTTCCGCTCCTGTAGACAGGCAGCCTTAAAAGGAAAGGGTACCGACGCTCTCTCCATACAAACGTAGTCAACTGTTTCCTCCCTGGATAATGACGCTATAGCAAATATTTTTGTTGCATAAAACTTAAAACTGCCCTATGTTTTTTTTCTGTTTCTTTAATCTTAATTTCTATGATAATTAAAAAATGAAAAAAATATCCGAGACATAGGGGCATAGTCATGGCAGTTATAGGTATTATGCAACAAAAATATTTGCTCTATTGTCATTATCCAGGGAGGAAACATTCGACTACTTTTGTATGGAGAGAGCGCCGGGTGCCCTTTCCTATTGAAGCTTTAGTTATTTTATCGATTTTTACACCAGACATATTAAAAATAGTAGTTATTACTTTATTTTGAGTATTTTTCTATTATAGTAGGTACGTAGCTTAAAAAATTACAGGTCAACGCCAGATAACAACAATTTGTATCTTTGTTTGCGATGTAATTAGGCAGCTGTAGGTCATTGTCTTAACTTGTGAATAGATAGGTGTCGAGTAGAGTTGATAAATGTTCGATGGAGTTATCGTGCGATGACCTCGGATGGAGTACCACAGTCGATCAATATCGACTTCATCACTACAACCCTGCCACCTCGACGGACTTATCCATCAATGCATGAGGCTAAAGGATTCATATAAATACAATTTATATTCATAAAATCTGTAATACACTGATGCCTTGATCCGTTGTTATTGTTGTATCTGAGAACTGATAAATATTAATTCATTGATATCCAACGGGAAAAACGATTTTTTTTGCGCAACATATCACTGGAAATTTTTAGAATTGCAGATACGTTCGAAGGATTTTGAAATATTGTGCTGGTTGTTATGAATTGTTTTTACAGTAAGTAGATCTTTTTTATTTTATAGGTAGTAAAGTGCGCCGTGCTAGGGGCAGCAGCGAGGTTGTGTAGGGCTCGGTCTGAGGGTCGAAAGTGATCCAGAGTTTTACCCACTAAAATCTCCACCAGTTTCCCATTCACCTTAGTGTAAGTAAGTAAGATGATATATGTGAAAATATTTCTGAAACAGGTTGCCACAATTTCACCGTGAAATTAGCACACACTTTCCCTGTTTAGTGCCAATATGTAGTGCACACTGAAGAACGGCACCTCTAATGATTTAACAACTTTGCTTCTAATTTCAGCATCATCACTTATTGTTTTGGACTAGAACGCAAATTGCTTGGTAGCATAGCAATGTGTAGTGTTCCTGAGATACAAAAATTAATAAATTAAAAATAAATCCTACTAATATTATAAATGTAAAAATGTGTGTGCGTGTGTGTGTGTGTGTGTGTTTTTGTTACTCCTTCACGGTAAAACCACTGAACCGATTGGGTTAAAACTCGGTATGTAGATAGCTGGAGGCCTGGATTAACATATAGGCTACTTTTATCCCGATATTCCCACGGGACTTACGCGGGTGAAACCGCGGGGCGCAGCTAGTAACTAAATAAAATAAATAAGTAGGTAGACTTATTTCTTCTTTTCTAGTGTGGGCTCAATAGCAAACGTATTATTTAGAGGCCATCAAATTTTAATAGGTTTGAAATAGTAATTAAAATATGCTAAAACTATTATTATTACAAACGTCACTTTTTTGTTAGTATTTTAAAAGAAGCAAATGTTTATTACCTACTCGTATGAACCTCTAAAAATTGAAATAAGCGTTTATCAACAACAAAAACATTTTTCTTCATTAATTTGAAAACAGTCGTTGACTCATTTCATAAGGCTCACTTCATGAAAGTTTTATATTTTTTCCAGTACTTTAAAAATATCCTTTTTTCACAGAATGTTGAATACTTTATGGATGTACCTATTCCGTGTCCTGTACATACCTATCACTCAGTTATTTTCTCAGTTTCCTTAACCCATCGTTAATTACCTACCGCGAATAATATTTTTAAACGTACCTATTATTATGTATTTAACAATAACCACGTGGATTCGATACAATATAATTAAATGACTAACGAAATATCAAGGTAACTTATAGGTATAAAGTTTTTTGTCTACATTCGTGACTTAAGTCTGAGTATGAGAAAAAAATGCGTGTAATTTTAAATAGATCTAAGAAAATAAAATATGTACCTTCGTATACCAGCTGAGTTGTTATGTAAATATTCTAAATTTTGAACGATTAATTGTAAAAAATAATCTTCTTTCCCATATGTTTAAATGTTCTTTTGGATACCTATTTTGAATATCTCGTTGCGTTTGGAATTCCTTCACGCAGCTCTGGATTCAAAAGAGCGCCCTTGCCGTAAAAAAAATATTTTAGCCCCGTGGGATACAATCTACTATTATGTTTTGTTTATGGACTTACTTTTACCTCTACATATTATAAATAGTATTTTTTTGCCTATTTTTGTTTATATTTCTCTCTTTCTTTTCGGCAAAATAATAATTACAAATTAAATTCTTATTATATACTAGCTGTGCCCCGCTGTTTCACCTGCGTAAGTCCCGATCCCGTGGGAATATCGAAAAAAATATCCTATGTCCGTCTTATGATTGTAAGCTACCTCCCCACCAATTTTCAGCCAAATCGGTTTAGCCGTTAACGAGTTATTAATGGTGTACCTAACACGACTTTCTTTTATATATATAAAGATAATATATAATATAAGATTACACATATATAGATAACTGATTTATACAACACAGTAAAAAACGTAGAACACAATATACCTACACAAAGCAAAGTAATAGCTAGACATTATAAGTTGTAGGTACAAACGGGCAGCCTTATCGCTGAAAGCGATGTCTTCCAGGGCACATACTAGGGAAATACCTATGTACTCTTTGAAATCAGATACGCTTTCCTTTGTTTTACAATAACGGTGGATTAGGACTAACCAATTTATATTTATAAGAACGTATGTGTTATAAGATTGTGGACACGTTATTATGGTAGTCATCATTGGCGTATTCCGCCTATAAGCAGACGATTTAAGTGGCGCCGCGGCAGCTCGTCTGGCGGCTGAATAGCCCTATGCTCGCACAGATCGGCTACACTTCGAGCAGGTAAACAATAAGGTGGAAGTAGTTGGTTGGTCAGTGGCAGTAGCGCGTCTCTTTGCACGTTGGTCGGCCAGGGTGTTAAACCAGGTCTAGTCGTGGTGTTCCTTACCCTCCCGCGAACACTTCTTCCACTCGGGCCTCTGATCAGCGAGTTCTTTCCAGTTATTGTGATCGAAGGAAACCATATCTCTCTTAGTGTATTCTTAAATTAAGGTAGTATAGTAATTAACCTGCAGTTATCAATACATATAAAATGCTTTGTCCTGAATGACTGACTGACGGATCAACGCACAGCCTAAACCGCTGATGGTAGAGACCTGAAACTTTGAGGGTGTGTTCTTTGTGTGATAAGAAAGGATTTTCCGAAATTTGACTCTTATGGGGGTAAAAAGGGGGGGAAAGTTTGTATGGGACAACGTGATTTTTGGTCCAATCTACTTCAAGTCTTCGACTTCTACGCGGACGAAGTCGCGGGCAAAAGCTAGTACGTAGTAATAGTGATAATCCATGTAATTATTAGAATTCTGTTTAAAAAATCGTAATAATTTGAAACTGTTTGTACATTTTGAATTACCTTCCGCTATATTATTTCCTTTCCCTAGAGGTCTGTCGGCAGAGAACTCTTCACAGGGTTAGACTTACCTTAGTAATCATTTTATAATGTAATCTTTTCTTTTTTGTATTTTCCTTGTGTACTGAATTTATTAAATAAATAAATAAATAAATAATTCGGTCAGATTTACTGTACCTACAAACTCACGATTTTGAATTCAACAATCCCCAAATTAGGTACTAAAGCACGCCTGTTGCGTCTAATAAACATCATTCATTATACAGAACACTAACTACAGAATAAAATTACTGAACGTACCAAGGCCATTCTCAACAGGCGGATATACCGAATATTAATTTAGATTGTTACTAGCCCACGATTAGTTAACAGTATCTATTGGAAGCTTTAAAGTTCTTAAGTCGCCCGAGGCTGTTAGAGGCGTCCGACCGGTCTAGATTTAAAGCGGGAAGGAAGCTTATGTAATACATATCGCATACATTAAACGTAGTAAAAAGTTGGACATTGTTAAGTAGCAAGCGAGTATCAGAATGTAGGTACTCTACTATAATAAGATATAGCGAAAAATGCTAAAAGATGTTGCGTACCCGATTTTGACAAAAATCAAAAACTTTTGCAGAAAACTACAAAAATGAGCTACTTCCTTTGATTTGCCACACTATGATTGTTTCTAAGAATTGATCTCTATCAGCAACACTATCGATTGATACAATAACATCATTAAAGATTAATTTTTGCATAATTTTTGTAAATTTATATATTTGTATTAGACCTAATGTATTTGGTTCCGATACATTACATTGGTTTGATGGGATTTAATCTAACCTGTGTATTTTGTAAAAAAATAACCCTAGCCAACCAGCATTATCCTTAGCCAAAAGGCTACGATAATACTTTTTCCAAAAACCCAATGATGTAGTTTAGTTTTAGTCAAATTCGGGCACGCGACTTTTTTCAGAATTTTTCGCTATTTCTCATTAGTTTAAATAATGAATCTGAAGGCCCATTTAAAAAAAAAACATCCTGTAATAGATAGATAGGTTAGAATTACGAACCAAATGTATCAGTCGGCTGTTACATGTTTCGCAATTACAAATATTGATTCTTTAATTTATGAGCTTGACTTTGACCTGATTGTTATTTGTTCAATAAGTTCACAGTGACTTGTTGAAGATCTTATGAATGTCAAGTAAACGAACGCTTCATCGTTTTAAATAACCTACATAATACATTGGTCATTTTTTAAATGATATAGAATAGCGACACCGTTTCATGTACGAAAGTCCAGTAAACCCGCACTAAGCGTTTTGGTTTGTTATTCCTTATTCATACAGCAAGGGATTGGAACCAGCCTGCTATCTTTCCTGACGTGAAAACTTGGAGGGGGGGGGGGTGTCTTCAAAAAAGCATACTACATCTTAGGCCGCATCGTCAGCTACCATCAGGCGGGTGTGATAGTGGTCAAATGCTGACCTATAATTTGTAAAAATAACGAACATACATAAAATATATATATATATATATACGCGACGAATTGAGAACCTCCTCCTTTTGTTTGAAATCGGTTAAAAAGTAAATAGGTTTCTTCTAACTTAAAATTAATCTCTGATTAACTCAAAATTAATCTCGTTAGACTGAACCCTTTTTAGTCCTCATCTAAGGAATCTGTAGAACTCTTATACGATCTAACTTCTTCTTATCGTATCAATGGTCGTTTTGTAAAATCCCAAAAATGTTCCCAGACCAGGAACTAGGCACATTAAAGACGGCACCTATGGCTCCCATCAGGTCTTCTCTTTTGCGGCAGATAGGACACGATGAGCAGGAAAGCAGATGTATCATGTCTGGCTTTGGGTCTAACTATAATAAGCCGTTGAAACTACACACAAAATAAGGTTCCTTGAAGCAAGATAAATCCTCTTCATGGAAAGTAATTTATTTCTTCCTTGCACAAAGACTAAAACTGAACTATTAGGTTTTGGAAAAAGTATTAATCGTAGGGTAAAAGGGTAATGCTGGCTATCTAGGGTTATTTTATTTGACAAAACTAACAGGTTCAATTCCTACCAAACTTTTCATTTTAATTTTTTTTACTAATAAGTGCCAAGAAATTGTTCTCTAGCGTCTATAGGAGGAGGATTATTTCTTGCTTCAAGAAACCTTTTTGTATGTAATCACATACTTCGTAAGAATAAATTAATATGTATAAACATATTGGAGTTGACGGATGTTAAATGTAACGCAATCGAACGAGACGTCCGCATGTTATCGCTCACGGTTGTACAATAACCAGTTACGAAGTTTCCTACTTCATATAAATTAATAGGAAAATCTGTTACAACATCTACCTAACACTTCTTTAATATAGGTAGGTAGATCGCAGATAATAGTTTTATGATTCTACTTCTTTTTAGCTCTTGTAACACTAGGTTAGATGTCATTACTTTTATAGTTGGTTATTGCAAAACTAAAATATAGTAGGTAAGGTAAGGTACCTTCTAACGCTTCTCTAATATAGAAAGGTAGATCGCATATAAAAGTTTTATGATTCTACTTCTTGTTAGCTCTTGTAACACTAGGTTAGATGTCAATACTTTTATAGTTATTGCAAAACTAAAATATAGTAGGTAAGGTAAGGTACCTTCTAACACTTCTCTAATATAGGAAGGTAGATCGCATATAATATTTTTATGATTCTACTTCTTGTTAGCTCTTGTAACACTAAGTTAGATGTCAATACTTTTATAGTTATTGCAAAACTAAAATATAGTAGGTAAGGTAAGGTAACTTCTAACACTTCTCTAATATAGGTAGGTAGATCGCAGATAATATTTTTATGATTTTACTTGTTAGCTCTTGTAACACTAGGTTTGATGTCATTACTTTTATAGTTATTGCAAAATTAAAATATAGTAAGTAAGGTACCTTATAACACTTCTCTAATATAGGTAGGTAGATTGCAGATAATAGTTTTATGATTCTACTTCTTGTCAGCTCTTGTAACACTAGGTTAGATGTCATTACTTTTATAGTTAGTTATTGCAAAACTAAAATATAGTAGGTAAGGTAAGGTACCTTCTAACGCTTCTCTAATATAGAAAGGTAGATCGCATATAATAGTTTTATGATTCTACTTCTTGTTAGCTCTTGTAACACTAGGTTAGATGTCAATACTTTTATAGTTATTGCAAAACTAAAATATAGTAGGTAAGGTACCTTCTAACACTTCTCTAATATAGGAAGGTAGATCGCATATAATAGTTTTATGATTCTACTTCTTGTTAGCTCTTGTAACACTAGGTTAGATGTCAATACTTTTATAGTTATTGCAAAACTAAAATATAGTAGGTAAGGTAAGGTAACTTCTAACACTTCTCTAATATAGGTAGGTAGATCGCAGATAATATTTTTATGATTCTACTTGTTAGCTCTTGTACCACTAGGTTTGATGTCATTACTTTTATAGTTATTGCAAAATTAAAATATAGTAAGTAAGGTACCTTATAACACTTCTCTAATATAGGTAGGTAGATTGCAGATAATAGTTTTATGATTCTACTTCTTGTCAGCTCTTGTAACACTAGGTCAGATGTCATTACTTTTATAGTTATTGCAAAACTAAAATATAGTAGGTAAGGTACCTTCTAACACTTCTCTTATATAGGTAGGTAGATTGCAGATAATAGTTTTATGATTCTACTTCTTGTCAGCTCTTGTAACACTAGGTTAGATGTCATTACTTTTATAGTTATTGCAAAACTAAAATATGGTAGGTAAGGTACCTTCTAACACTTCTCTAAAATAGGTAGGTAGATCGTAGATAATAGTTTTATGATTCCTGTTAGTTCTTGTAAAACTAGGTGGGATGTCATAACTTTTATACTTATTGCAAAACTAAAATATTGGTAAGGTATAGTTGGAGTCAGAACTTCAGACCCACCGTAGAGCTCCAAATTAGAATGTTTTCAACACAAGCAGGATTTTAAGGTCTTGCTCGGGTTTAAATTTAAAGTCTTTCAGCTGATTAATATACATATTAGAATAAAACCATTCCAATAATCGTAATTTTAGAACTCTACGATGGGTATGCGGTTCTGACTCCGACGGTACCTTCTTAGTTCTGCAACTTGCGCTCGTTACCTACATACTTTAAAAATCACATTTATAGTACAAATAAATAATTATCATGTCTTGATGAAACCCTTTGAACTTAGTTATTTGTCGAGGTTATTAGGGTACTTTTTCCGACTACGGCTAAGGCAAAAGAGAAGGGTATGTTTCTAGCCCGGTATTATTATATGTGGGTATTTTTGTAGTTTATTATGGCGCCCTCTGTAAAACATAAAGTTATGTAAGTTACAAGTTGGATATCGTATTCTATTTCTTTGTAGTTGTTGTATTTCTTACAATTCTATAAGTTACTAGCTGTTGCCCACGACTTTGTACGCGTGGTAATTTTGTTTTATTTAGAATAAAAAATTGTTTTTTTTTATATTCTCAGACCTACCGAAAGTTAAAAATGAAATAAGAAAACAAAACAAAAACTAAATAAAATTCAAATATCCATTCAAAAAGTAACCATTAACTTATTAACAAAAATAAATCGTTTCCCACGAAAGTGTTAGTAGGTTTTTTCGTTGTTCACAAAGTATGCTCGTCTGACGTAAATGTATTGGATTTAAATATTATAGAAACAAATGCTTACGGTTATTTTAAGAAAATTCGCAAATAATTAAAACAACAATATTTTTTTAATACGACAAAATATAAAAAAAACCACAGATGATAATTAATGATGATAATGGTCATTAAAATGTTATAAAACTATAAAACCATTGTTGATTGTACTTAAAATAATTCGAAACAGCTCTACATCTTCATTATCCGAGCAAGGCATTAGAACGGCTTCCTATTGTGTGTAAGTGTGTAAGTAAGCCAGTGTCTATGTGTTGGTGTATTATCTAATAGTAAAACAGTGAAAGTGCGAGTGTGTGCGGCAGTGACGTAATGATGCCAGAGTGCGCGGGCGCTGCGACTTGTTCCACTCTCACTAGGTACTAGTGTTGCCGGAATATCGGTAGTTTCACTATCGATAGTTTTCATCTGCAAAGGCTATTACTTTCAATTGGCCTGTCGATGTATCGATAGCTCAGAACGAGGCAATACTATCGAAAGAGTGCAATACCTTCGATATAATTGTTGCTCACAAAGAATAAACTATCGATAGTATCGAAACTACCGGTAATATTGTTGCTGGTTAATAAAACCTATCGATAGCATCAATTGTTTTTGACTATAGATAGTTTTCGACTATAGATCGTATAAATTGGTTGCATAAATATTTAAATAAATTTGCAGACTATTTATAGTCTAAAATAATCGATATTATTATCGATACTATCGACAGGCTATCGATTGATTTTAATGAACTATCGATAGACTATCGACTAATCAGCGATGGTGGACTATCGACCGACAACACTACTAGGTTATAAAATGATGCTGATTTAATTCAACTAAACCGGGAAGTTTAACTGACAGCTTATTAATTTTGTATTTAAGCGAAATATACCCGTACTTGTGATTTATCTTTAGGAAACATAAATTATTTGTTTCAGAAAACGTTTTAAACGCGTTGAAGTCTTTTGGATGACATTACGATCTTGCGTAATGTTTAATTCTAATTATCATAATAAGTACTTATTTTTTTTACAATGTATTAAGCTGATTTACTAGCACTGTGTGTAAATGCAAATAAGTATTATAAGTACATATTTTATGTATACATATGTATAAAAAATTAACATTTAATCCAAGTCGTGTTTTTTGTAGATTGCCATAAATATTTATGAAGACGTTGAATGTATCGGAGCTATTATTAAAAAATGAGATGTTTTTTCCTCAATTAAGAATGATGCAGTATGTACTATTTTATTATAATATAATGTAAGCATGAGAAATTGTTGAGATAAGTTATAATTATTACCTAAGTAATTATTTTGAAAGAAATAGAAAAAATTGGCGTCAGCTGACCGCGTAGCTTAATTGGGAGAGCATCAGCAGCTTTAAAAGTGTCGAAAATTTCGTCGCAGAATATTTTTGGAGATGCATTTTAATTAAAAATTGTTGCCCAAGCATACGATAGAAATAAATGAGACTATTAGGTCAACATTTTCAAGGTTATTAAATCTAGTTGCAAGTTTTTAAAAGTCTATCCCGTATCCAAATTGTAGACGATGACTTTACAAACTCTTGCGCATTGGACTGGAGCCACGACACGCACTGTCCAATTTTCGTAGTCACGGTTAGCCGAACAACTATTTTCAGATTACTTAGTTTTTGCTTAGACCCTCGTAGACTATGGACTTTCAATCGATCGATACTAACAGTTTTATGCGACAAATAAATAAATAACTACAACTATTGTTCAACAACTTCCAATTGTGTCGGTCGACCGCATGAAAGTCTTAAGTCTGCACTCAGCTGAGTTACAAATTTGTGGAGAGAAAATAAATCAGAGTCATTATAAACCTACGAAATAATGACGAAATCGGATTGTGTGTTTGTTATTATCTAATACGGTTACCGTAACTGGCATAATCTTGGGCCTATTTAGGACTCAGTGATCAAGATTTGAGGCGATATCTAAGTCTACGGATGTACAAAATTCTACGATAATTATTTAGAATGTGCGGTTTTCGAAAAATACATAACTTTCTATTACGTAATGATGGTATCAAAACATGTGCTTGTATGGCGCCATGTATTTTCCAAAAAGCTCTGAGCACACATTTAAGTCCAATATGGCAGTCGTAAAGTGATATAATCTATCTGCCTTTTATACGAAATCTTAGCATTAAAATAAGATTATTTAAATGGGTATACGTTACGAATTTGCATCAAGTAGTTCAAGATCATCATCATGAATAATTTGTGAATTCAGCATTTAGGTACAATAACATTTTTTCGTCTTATATATTTTGTCCCACAGCTGGGCAAAGGTATCCTTCACACCCTTCCAAGAATCTCGGTCTTGGCTTAAACTTGGCCAGCCTCCGTCGAACAATTATACTTAAAATAAATAAGTAGGTAAATAGGTAAGGCTAATATTTATCTTCGTTGAAAACCAGTATTGCTGTATTCAATTGTGAACAAATAAAACATGTTTATCTACCTCAATGTTGAAGAGGTGTACAGATAGTCTTGAACCTCTGGCTTTTAGGGAATATAGAAACTAAAATACTAGTGATGATAGGATCGGAATCTAAATTGATTTGCGTCTACGCTTTTGTTATTACTCTAGTTCTATATTCTCGAAATAAAACCTATATAGATAGGTTTTCGAGAAAAAAACCCTTAGTCGTTATAGTAATTTTATTCCTCTATGTATAGTAAATGTATAGTAACGATGGTTTTTTTTTTATTTGAGAATATTGGCTGTGCTTGTCTAACGACAGTGGCCAGCGTCAAGTTGATTTTTCTCTTCTTTGTCTCTTGTATTTGGGTTTTAGGTTATGAGGCACGAACGTGTATTTCTATGGGTTTAGCGTTAAGTTAAATTTTTCTTTAAAATTACAATTTTCAGAAATCTTTTTAAAAATGACAGTTTAACCTTTGGTAGCTGATAGATAGTGCATCTACATCTACAGATGTGTAGCAATATTTCACTTACCACAAATTATTCAGTTATGTATGCATGGCTCTGTATTTTAGTTATAGACTCACAAACATATTACCAGGTATTGGTATTTACTCACCGCTGGATTTCACTGGTAACAACATAAAACAAAACCCTGGACTTGTCTGGATACTGGCCTTTATGTAGGCTTCATGGACCTTGCTGCAAATGAAAAAAGAAAAAGAAATTATTACGTCATGAGTCGTGTCAAAGAATCACACAAAAACACAGCTGAAGTTTCGAAACCAAAATAAATAAAAATGGATCAGTTTAAATTGCAAACGATGCTAAGCCTTTTAATATTAAAATGGAATTACCAAATAGATGATTTATATACGACCTATTTACCGGTCTATTACATTAACGAAATCAACACAAGGTAAGTCCCTGTTACTTAAAGATCAAACACCATGCCCACAAGATTCACTCCTAGAGCAAAGATGAAATTCCTTCGGAAATAATTTATGTTTACAAAACAGTGTTTTGTATTTCTTTGTTATAAGTTCAACACAGTGACTCCGCCTTGTTAACGCTCTGTTGATTTCGATTGACAATCGAGTTCTCCAAAAAGGTATAAGAAAAGAAAACATGTTATAGTTTTCAAAGAAGATCTTCTACCGATTTCAAAACAGTAGAAATTATCTAGGTAATAAGGACTTTCGATAACACAAAAAAAAAATATGTTCACGTAGTTCGATTGATCGAACCTTACCGTCGAACCACGTGGCCAGAAGCAAACTATTTAGGCAGGCTTTAGGTATCTTGTAGGTATACGTAGGTGAGGTATATATTGAATCTACCAGTTATTCTGTACTAACTGCGCTCAGAGGGTTTACCCGCGTAATGTTCAATCCAGTAAAAATTTAGAGAGATAAAACAGTAGGTCTTCAGCCGTCCTCATACCAAGTTTTATCGCAATTAGATTTAAATATACTCAAATGCAAACTGTCGCATTTATGATGCAAACTTAATCAGCCCTTTTTATCCTTAACGAGGGCGAATTTTCAAAAAAATTTAGTACCATTTCTCCTACGTCGTAAAAGGAACCCCCATGCGATATTTCAGTTAGGTAGCTCTTGTGGGTATAGATAAAAGTGATTAAACACTTTAACCATGTTACCTACTTTACTAGTTATTAGAATGTGAACAATTTTCTTTTAATAGAGACTCTACACAAACATATTAAATTATTTGAACAACAATAAGTCACGTGGTAGTGTGGGAATACCCGCATCTCAATAAAGTATGATCGTGAACAAAAATCTGCGATATTATGCAATGTGTTGTCATGAGTTGACGCAACGCTTGTTTTCGTGGGTAAGTGTGCCGGCAACCATTACGGTCACTCGATGTCCCACTGAGCCTCACTGTGACATAACAGAGCTTCCGCTACCCGCAAGTGAAAGGTCCACTGTCGCTAGTTGCACGGAGCTTGCTTCAGCATCCGTACAACTGCAACCTAACCTATACCTACCTATAGATACGATACAAACTTACGTTTATCGACGACTTGACCCAGAACTGGTTTCCTTCAGCTGACGTTTGACGCTCGGGGCAATTGTTCTAATCGTTAATTAACTTCCTATTTATTCTATTTTGGTTCAACAGTTCACATGTCTAAGTACGTATTCCACGCTTATTATCTATACTTATAACATTATAAAGCTGAAGAGTTTGTTTGTTTGTTTGAACGCACCAATCTCAGGAGCTACTGCTTCGAATTGAAAAAATATTTTCGTGTTATATAGTCAATTTATCGAGAAAGGCTTTAGGCTACTATTTATTTTGATATTCCCACGGGATCAGGACTTACGCGGGTGAAACCGAGGGGCGCAGCTAGTAATTAATAGATCTAAATAAAATTTAAAATAATAGACATAACCCTGGAGACCAACAGTTTATTCTTACTTTGAGTTGACCTACTTATTATGTTGTCACCTATTCCAGAATAATCCTTCAGATTTGAAATTTTAAGCTGGCTTCGTTGTTTACAGAATTTCTTTTGTGTTACTGTGAAATGAGGTCAAACATTTTATATTCTAGTCTTATGTAACCTAAACCAATTTCATGATGGCTAAGAATGGCTATTGTACGAATTCAGGATTTCAAAGCACAGGTATTCATAAGATATTAGAGAAAAATTAATGCTCAAATATTTAAAGATACATTCTAAATAAAAAATAGTGTTGTAGCTGTAGCGGAAGTTACTTAATCGTCTATTTGAATAGGTGTCTTTTCAGATCCTACGCGCCCTTAATTCGCATTTCCTTTTTAACTTTATCGTCGTAATCTATTTCGAAATGAGCGAACTTAATGTTTTATTGTTACAACACCAAGGTGCGTACTAGGTAGCTGTCAGCAAAAGTCGGTAGTCGACAACCAGACACCTTAAAACCAGTCTAATACTTGACAACTTGTACTCTGTAGGTAACATGTACTCTACCAGCCCTAATTCCTTAACTGGAACTATAAATCTATTGCACTCCAATTAATTCCGATCGGTTTTGTAGTTATTAATTTTTTTATTGTTGTTTTGAATTAAAATTATAGTTTGTGGTTGTATTAAACTATGTGCGAAGTTATCAATTTATGTGGAGGCAACAAGACACTGAAAATTGGATAGAATAATTAAGAATCAAACGTCTTTACCTAGTAAAGTTTGGTGTCTATATATAACCAGATCATACTGTTCTAACTTCAAATGATTTAATTGATTTGAATCTAGTATTTTTTGACCTACTAAGCCCACAATAGGCCGTAAATAATATACTATTTTTTGCGTTTTCTATACTTAATTTGATAAAAAGTTTATAATGGTATGTTACGTCACTTCTAAACAAGATAATTAGTATTATCGCGTTGAACTCAGAGTTTTTTTAGTTTTTTCTTTAGAGTAGAGGTAAAAACTAATAATTACGTAGGCAGATAATTTTAATAGTTTAACCGCAAATGGGTTTAACGTTTTAGTTTTAATTTGTTATCAATCATCATAATGAGCGATTCCTTCTAGAAGAAGGAACAAATCTATATAAAATAAAGAGAAAAAGGCTCATCAATAAAGCTCTGAAACTACAAGAGCTAGGAGTGTAAAACTTTGCATGTGGTTAGTAGTACGGGATCCCTTTAAGAACGACCTTCATGGAGCTGTTTAATGGATGAAAAGTATTTTATATTGAACTAGCTGCGCCCCGCGGTTTCACCCGCGTAAGTCCCGATCCCGTAGGAATATCCCGATATTCCCGCGGGATCGGGACTTACGCCGGGTTAACATATAGGCTACTTTTTATCCCGATAAATAGTAGCCTATATGTTAATCCAGGCCTCTAGCTATCTACATACCGAATTTCATTGCAATTGGTTCAGTAGTTTACAGCGGTGCCTTCTGCATCGCTGCGCTTGGGCCAGCCGGAAGACCAGCGCTGCAGTCCAGCATCTTGCTGGCTACAGTTTTTATGCTGAGGCTGGTCCATTTGGGTCAGCACACGGCATCCCAGTTTGTTTTTGTGTTTTTTCTTGTGCGTATTTATTGTATTTATTTTCTTAGTTCCTATTTCTTTCTTTTTTGTTTTGTATCTATTATGTCTGTGTGCTTTTCCAATAAATATTTATTCTATTCTATTCTATTCTAGTTTTAGCGTGAAGGAGTGACAAACACACACACACATTTATAATATTAGTAGGAAGTAGGATAGGATACTCTTCAAAGATAGAAGATACTTACAATCATCAACAAATATATTTCGAAAAAGATTATTACAAGATTTTATGTTGATAAAAAACTCTATGGCCCTTAACTCATTAATAGGTACCAACTCTTAACATCTTACACACGTGATAACTTTTAAACGAAATATCCGATTGAGATGAAACAAAAAGTATTTTACTTCTACATAAATACTCTTGATAACATAATGCTTAATTTTGATAAAGATTTAATATTATGATACATATTTAACGTAGTTTTTTTCTACAGACGATTTAATAATTATTTTGAACACAAAATCGGTTATTGTGATTAAACCATGATAGCTAGATATATGTTCTCGTGGACTTTTTTGTAGGTCTTAATGGGATCTACAAACCCGTAGTACATCATTTTGTTCTATTGTCAATAGTTTTTACAACGCACGCAAAAATAGGTTTTCGATTTTACACCTTGTGTACAAAATAGCAATTTTATTACGGATCCCTAATTTAAAAAAAAAAAAACATAGCCTATAGCCTTCCTCGATAAATGGACTACACAACACTGAAAGAATCATTCAAATCGGACCAGTAGTTCCAGAGATTAGCGCGTTCAAACAAACAAACAAACTCTTCAGCTTTATAATATTAGTATAGATTAAATAGGTCAATAAATATACCTATTGCAAATGGGTTGCCTCAAAAATTCAAGTCAAGAAAAAATATATTTTTTTTAGACTTTTCACTGGTTTCGTCAATATACAAATTCCGTAGCAATGAAATACAAAATCTTTATTTTATCTTAACTTTAATTCATAAACCAGACCAGTAAAAATGACTAGTATCGATTTACCTGCCTACCCAAGAGTTGTGACGGGAAAAAATTGTCATCCCAACGTTTGCATATTCTATAGGCTTCATACTTTCTATTGATATGGAATTTGTCTCTTAGGCAAATCAGTGCAAGGTTTAAAAAACAAAACAAAAAATAAAATTGTTAATTAATCATATTTTGGACTGTAATTTTTGGACACCTCATTTGCAATATATTTGACCTATTTAATTTGATATAGAATACTTTTCACCCATTAAACAGTTCGATGAAGGTTGTTCTTAAAGGGATCTTCGACAATAGGACGTAGGCGCGCACTTAGAAAGGATTTTTGGAAATTTAACCTCTAAAGGGGCAAAAGTTGAGTTCGTAGTAATTATTGTGTTTTCTATGTAAAACCATAAAAAATATAATTATTCTTACATTTTTTTTCATTCAAAATTAGTTGATTTTTTAGGTAGATATCATTAATATGTCTTCGGCATTGCTAGTATTTGCTATGGCAGACATTTTAGATATTCCATTAGTAGAAGTTAAATATTACATTCACTATTTGGACATTGATCTTTCAATAAAATCTAATTGAGAACAATCAACAGTGGCTACCAAAATAAAATGAACGATTGAATGAAACGAATCATTATGTTTGATACGCAAATATAGAATAAATTCACACATAAAGTAGGTAAGCAAACCAGGGTAGTTGATCACTAAAGGTTTAGACTGCTCTGGAAGTAGAAATAATTCTAAATTATTTTATTAGTATATTGCTATGTACGGATGCATAATTATGCATCCGACTACACCGTTAGCCACCGTTAGAGTTCTAATAATTTTTGTTTGATAAATTCATGAGTTATAAGACTTTAAACTTCAACAAAAGCAGGTGTCTAAGAAGAAATATTTTTTTATTTTATGTTTGGAACAAATTGGCTCCGATTTTATGGGACCGATTTTGATGAAGCTTGGTATGAGAATACATTGATTCATTGGGAGGAAGATTTTTATCCCGATATTCTCACTGGATCGGGACTTACGCGAGTAAAAACGTGTGGTGTTGCTGTTTATACATAAACGATCATTAATTCCCCTAAAATAACCGCAACCAATCTCTGTTTAAATATAAAATTCTCGTGTCGCGGCGTTAGTTGCCAAACTCCACTTAAACGGCTTATGAATTTTTTTATATGGCAAAACAACGTTTGATGGGACAGCTAGTATCTTGCTAGTATACTATACTATTTTGTGAAAGACTAGCTTTTAACTGCGACTTCTTCCGCGTGGAAGTCAAAAAAGGACCAAGGAATCACGTTGTCTTTACAAACTTTTCCCCCCCTTTTTCACCCCTAAGGAGTAGAATTTCGGAAAATCCTTTCTATCGGATGCCTACGTCATACAAAGAACACACCCTCCAAGTTTCAGGTTTCTACGATCAGCGGTTTAGGCTGTGCGTTGATCCGTCAGTCAGTCAGTCATTCAGGACAAAGTATTTTAAATGTATAGAAGAAAGAAGATATAAGACAATATTTAAAGGTAAAAATACTAATTTAAACGACAACAGCTCAGTGATGTTTGTCTCACATTTTAGTGAACAGGTCCCGAGGATCTCGTTTACGACAATGGCTACCGGTTCTTTAAAGATCTGATGAGATCAGACTACGCATATTGCTTCAATGACTTTTGAGGACTTTTGAGACAATGTTCAAGTAAAATTTACCTTTTATTCGCTTTACGACAGATTTATTTGCGTTTTCGCGGCTAAAAATCGACCCTCCCCTTTATATTTGTTTTCAAAGATCTTGTATTCGATAACATAATTCATTTAATGCTTGTTTATTGTTATAAACAAGAATTTTAATAAACCCTTGACGTCGTCGTCGTGGAGAATGGGAGAGTATCACAAGAGACCTACATCTGGAATATGTTTAGCTTTGAAGAACTAAGGCGCCTTTTCACCAATGCCATGAGTTACTTTTTTTGAGGATCACTGTAATATGTGTATTATATATCTTGAAAGATAAATACACATATTTTATGTTTATTTCATATATAATAGAAGGTAGAAAACAAGTCTAGTTACTTAACTTGGGGCTAGATGGCGATGTGTGGAATGTCCTGCAATATTTATTTCGGTAACATAATATTCGCTGTTTTCTCGTGGTCCCAGGATTTTATCCCATTAATGGGACCACAAGGGAGAACTATTTCTCGTAGTCCCATTTCTATGTTCAGTAATGTATTTATCCTCATGTATATCTACTACGTTGTTAGTTAAATAAATTGATTATTGAAGTTTCAATAGGTACCTAACAAAATAATTAAAGCTATTTAAATTACAAAATAACTATGTGTTGTAAGATTATATTTAGCAACAAATAATACATAATTAACGGTAAATAAGGAAAAAATAGAACCATACCTATAATTATATCAGCGTTACCTAAAGATATAACTAGTATTTGAATGCCGATCAACGGAATTTATTATTTTCCATTAATTATAATAACGTCGAAATTAAAATTTAAGCATAACTTTGTTCTAAAAATAACCAACCTTCTGGTTGCCCTTATCCAGTTGGGGTCGTGGCAGTTCCGAGCTTATCGTCTTTTTCTTACTTTCTTGTATACTGTAAATTGAATTGATAACATAATATTGTGACTGGCTTGCTTTAGCTGAGAGCAACCCTGCTTAGTAATGCTGTTTTTATGGATAGGGTAGGACCTACGTGCCTACGGTGCAATAGTCAACGCAAGGTCCTCAAAGCCCAGTCACATTTTAGGACACGCACGGAATCGACAAACCCTATCCAATGTTGGGGGCTAAAATAGCTAATATTGCTATATTCATTGAATGAAGATGATCAATACAAAACAATGAGCTCTTGAGCATAAAGATGAAGAAGAGAAGCAAGGTCACACTCACCACTTGATGAGCACAATTTACTTGTCCATCTGTGATTGTAATGTCTTCATCTATCTGAAATGGCAATATTAGTTTTCTATGGTAATACCTAAGTAATAATTATTGGGTACATTAAAGATTACAACTTTAAAACTTGGCAAACTCTATGCATTTCTCAATCGCTTACTGTTATCATCCGTTCGATTGAACTGAAATGCAACCACACGTTTAATTTCGATGAAAATACAATAAAACTAACGTATTGAAACGTTTTTGGTGAGAAGTAAAAATCACGTGTTTTTAAACTGTAGAATTTTACAAGTGTTCGTATAGTGGCGTCTCCAATTCAACCGGGGTCAATTGATGGTTAATTGTGCCGGCTGGACGATACTGTGGCGATGCCCTAACAATTTGTGCACTGCACTTCTATTACTAAGAATATCTTACGTCATACATATAATTATTTTAACTTTCGTAACATAATGTATGACCATATCACTATGGTAATAAATAAATGAGTGGTGGAGTTTAAGACGACGACCCAGTTGGCACAATGGTCACTATGCCGAACTGCCAAACTCAGGGTTGCGGGTATGATTCCCGCCTCAGACATATGTTTATGCCTGAGGCTATGTTTATGTATATGTTTTAAGTATATATTTACAAAAGAAAAGTATATAAGTAGTATATCCTTAACTTAGCTTGGGGCTAGATGGCGATGTGTGGAATGTCCAATATTTATATTTTTTTTTATGTAGCCCCCTTGGTAGGAGGAAACTTTTCCCCTTGCGGTTACATATAAAGCCAAGCGCTAGACGACCACAAAGAGGCAACTGATTCCATTTTTTTAACCTACGTTTTTTACTTCTACTGTGAGAGTGTAATGCTTTTAACAATCTATGTATATACTCAAAGTCAAAAAAAAATATTCCTTTGGATGCTTAATACTTTTGTACAAAGATCACATAGATAGATAGATAGATAACTTTATTTGTACAACACAAAAAGAGACAGAACACGATAAACACAAAGTAAAGTAATAGCTAGAAAGTATAAATTGCACAAATGGGCGGCCTTATCGCTGAAAGCGATTTCTTCCAGGCAACCTTTGGATGGAAAAGAACTGATTCAGCTTTAATGGTAGGTTGTGAATAAGGTAGCAGCAGCAAACATCCTCCGACTGGTTTCAGTTATTTAAATTGCGGCTGCCAGCCCAGTTCCGCATCCATGATGACACCAAGATTTTTTACAGTTTTGGAAAAAGAGATATGGTTTCCGTCGAACATCACGGGGTCGACCTCCTCCCACCTAATTTTTGCCAACAACCTAGAACTCCCCAAAACAATGACACATAGACACATTTTAAAAACTAAGTTAGTATGTGTGCCTTCGGAACGCGCCCACCCATGAGAAGAAGGCACAAGAAACTCATAAGGGCTTATAACTTATAAGTTTCACATGCCGGGCAGTGTTTGAATTTTCCAAAATCATAGATACCTACATCATAATAGCTAGATGTGTGCCAAATTTTAACCTGATCCGTCCTCGAGCCTGTGCGTTGATAATCCGTCAGGCAGTCGATCAGTCAGGTCTTTGAATTTTCTTGCGTCCTAGTTTTGTTTGACTTTTTATTGATTTCAGCAGCAGTCGGTTTTTTTAATATTTATCTTTATCACCGAGCTAACTGTCCTACATAATATACTCGTATCGATTCGTATATCGGGGTATGGCAATGGGCGATAGCAGACACAGATTAATAATGAGTTCATATCGGTAGCTGGTGGGGTCGACGAGCTCTAAGATAAGGAGGCTATCGGACCGGACCCCGACTGCTATCTAGGTATAACCAAACTATGACGTTTATCAATGAAAAATGTAGACCTTGATAATTACATTTTTTTTTTCTATTAATTATGGCTTCGCACGGCTTGTTCATTTAGCCAATATCAAGTTATATTTTGCATCAAATTATGACCCGATTTTTCATAAATCGGGCCTAAAGTGTTTCAAAATAGTCAAAGTCGTCATAGTCCGTCAAGTCAGGGGCCGTCCGTCATAGTAAAGCGGTGGCAAGTTTACCATAACCTTAATAGGAGATTTGGAGGCAACGAGAAAACTTCATGTTTGACACTGATTTTTACTTTCACTACACTTGTGCACTTTCACAGAACTAAATTGAATAAAACTCCACCAGAATTATACAATTCAACTCGGGTTACAACTAAGTTTCATGAAAATAAAAATGCAGCACGACATGTTGTTAACTCGTTCCCGCCAAAACTCGATAATTACATTTTTGTTGGAAAACTTAATCCTTGCTACAGATAAATAAGGGTCCTACTTCACCGGGACGCAATGGCGAAGTCGTCATCGGCTACGAATCCAACTAATTTGTATTGAAGTTGCCGGCACCAACAGTAGACACTCAATTGACGACCCAGACCAGACACAATGGTCACCATACTGAAGTGCCAAACACAGGGTTGCGAGTTCGATTTCCGCCTCAGACAAATATTAATGCTTAGATATTTGTCTGTCGTCTGGTTGTAAAGTATATAAGTAGTCTATCCGTTGTCTACCATCCATAACACAAGTGTGGTTACTTAGCTTAGGGCTAGATGACGATGTTGTTGACGAATGACCTGCAATAATTATTTTTTATTTAATTAAATAATACTCTACCTACAGTGTATACTAACTTTATTTCATTTAACCTCTACCTAGAATATTTATCTTGAGATATTTTCAGCAATATATTTAAAAAATATAACATATAAAACTAAAACCAGTCCTAAAAAATGTTTATTGTCTAACAAAATTAAAATAAATCTTATCTCTATTGACTTTATTCTGAGTATCAGATTCAATTCCACGTAAAATCAAACCTAGAGTCGCTAGTCGAGTTTGGAGAGAAGGTATTATGTAGGTAGTATACTGCATGCCACGGTACATCATCAGGCTCATCATATTGTCTATATTAATTGATCTAGCGATCGATTCTTCTTCTTCTTCAAGTATGGCAAAATTTCCTTTCGTCTGAATGTTAGTACAGTAAGCAAAGGACTGAGGGTACCAGGTGCATATTGTATTATGGTGACGAGTGACGAATAGAAGACTTACATAAAGGAAACAAATACATAGAAAAAACAAGAAAAAGGAAAAAAAATTAAAGGTATAATAAAAAACACTTAATTTTTCATCGTTTTCTTATGACGTTACCGCGTAAAATTATCGTCTGTCAGTATTTTGGTACAATAAGCAAAGGACTGAGGGTAACAGGTGCATATCGTAAGTTTTATTTTTTTCAATAACGGTTGTTAATAATACTGCTTGATATCATCAAAGCTTCTGAAGTGTTCGTTATTTCATGCAGAAATAAACACAAATTACAGATCCGTTCAAAAAAAATTAAAGCTTTAAAATAGCACCCGGTACCCTTAGGTCATATTTTACAATTGATCTGGACGAAACATACGGTACAAATTTTATAAATTTATAGATTTTTCCGCCGGAGATTTTTTACTTTCCCCAAAAAGAGTTCAACTGAGTTTCTTCGCCTTATGAGATACTTCGATGATTCTCTTTGTCATTTGAAACATACTTACTTCAAATCTAAAATACCTACGGTTGGGTAATAAGGGCCACCTACCACCTTAACTAAAAACTAAATATTTCTTAAAAATGGGAAAATACTTAATAAATATTATAAGATAAATATTTGCTTAATTGTCAATCTGAAAAACAATTAATTTGTTTATTTTCTTGTTATTTTGTCACTAATATCAAGGTTTTCAAAAAACCTTTTAGTTGCTCTTATTACCCGCAGGTACTGTGACGGAGATATATTAGACAAAAGTACTAATATATGCCATCATATACAAGAAAAACATAAAGTTTTTATTACAAAGCTGACTTTAATACTAAAACGGAAATAAGCAAGTAAACATTATTTCTCATCAAGCTAACCGCAACCTACTTATTATGTTGATATGCGTTGTATTAATTAATGGTGCCACGATAAGCCAAATAATAATTTAATACATATACTTTACCTATTTTTATTTATCACACAGTACGAAAACGAAAACAATCTATACCCACTGTATACCTAATAGTTTTGGCGTAAGATAAACTTGTTGTTAAAATATTTATAAAAATTAATACGATGTTATGCAAAATATGTATGAAGTAAGTAGTAAATTATTAAAAAACGGTAATGCGAGAGAAATACACTCACGAATTTACATATTATATTGTCATTTACGTGTCAGACATTGCAGCTGGATATATCTATATGTAGATAATGTTTTAAATTAAATATAGGAAGTATTTAATAAGGTACCTGCGGGTAATAAGGGCCACTAAAAGGTTTTTGAAAAACCTTGATATTAGTGACAAAATACAAAAAAAATAAACAAATGAATTGTATTATTTTATATATATATTTATATTTTATTTTAATTTCTGGTTGGGCTTTCTTTTTTTTGGCGTAGTTTTAATTATTTTGTGTTTATTAATATTATTTTTAGTTTTTATGTTGTGTAATTTGATTTGATGTATTTATTGACATTTGTGTTTTAAATTTTTAAAAATTAAAATATGAATAAATAGCTATTTTAGCTGCCAAATGAATTGTTTTTCAATATGACGATATAGCAAGAATTGATCTAATGACCTGTTTTGAAGTAGTTTTCCCTATATTTATTAAATATTTAGTTTTTAGTTAAGGTGGCCCTTTTTACCCGCATGTACCGAACGATGCTCAATTTTTTTTCGTCCAAAGTAAAAATAAAGAAGTAGGTAGGTTGTTTAAAAGCTGGTTGTGTATTTACGGCATTTTAATTGCGTTTGAAAAGCTTGAAATAGATCCTCAAAGTCGAAAATATCTTAGTTAATTAGGTTCTCGACTTTATAATCAAGTTAATTTTAAGTCAGTCAGTGGGCCGACCGGGGCCCCACTTTAAAAAGGTTATAAAAATGCCAAACGAACTTATGTAATATTCCGCTAGAATAAATTCCGTTCGTTGGGTCGACAAAAAACATACCAAAACATTATAATGGCTGCCCTCTTTGTTTCCATTCTCCATTGGTGCGATTTATGTGGCAGTTGAAATGGCCAGGCCTACTTTAGACTGGACCTAAAAACAACTTGGCGAATGCTTTGCTTTGTTCTCGACGTAACTCTGCGGGCGTTGAGAATTTCGTTGGTCCCTTTGTTTTTAAATTATACAACTTTTGTGTTCAACAGAAAAAGTTCCTATGATGAATTGCGTCCTATCCTATTTCAATTTAACAAAACTATCGTGTGAGAGCTCATTTCTGCTCGTCATGCAGCCAAACAACACAGCGTGATGTCTCCGAATATGTCATCCAATAGACGTAGGAGAACGACCGAGTGTCAATCTGTTTAATAAATTTTTTGCTGTTAAATGTTTAAGCTTCACTGCATCCCTCGGAGTTGTTTCGAGCCTGCGTTCGCGCAGGGCCAGAGAGTCGCGTGATCAAACCGGTGTCGATGGGGTAACATTGTTCATTATTCAAATTAGTGCGTGCTGTAATACTTCGAGGCGTGCCTTTCTGTCGATTAGTCGCTCCAGGCATAGCGGAGTTGTTAAAATGCAGTTCAGCATCATCGCTACGATTTATTATTCCAAAATTATACCACGATCCGCAATCAGATATCATGACGAAAACTTCAATTTCAATTTTATTTACCTTGTCTGTAATCTTTCACAGTTAAGAACCTACTCATTTTTCAAAAGGAGCAATATACTACTCAAACAATTTTCCGCTGTAAATGATTTATAATAAGTGCAGAGGTGACGGGCCCTTATTAAATCTAAGTCATGGCTGTAATAATAACAAACGGTTTCTGGTTTCTTTATAATATGCATCGCAATGATCACGTCATACAGGCACAACACTTCCTAGTTGTAAAGTGTCAGTGTAAGGGGGGTATTATAATAAATGGCATGTGTGTCTCGTTGGCGACATGGCGTCGTTGTCGGTCGTGAGGCAAAACCGGTCCTAACTTCCTGAACGATCTGCGTTATTGGAACTATTAGCGACTTGCACGCCGCGCCCGCGTCCGCGCCGAGCTTGATTGCTTCAAACTTTTAGTTATATGCTGCCTGACATATCTTTGTGTGCCTGACCCTCTGTATAAATGTATTAAATAAATAATAAATAAATAAATAAATGCTTAGATATGCTTAGATATTTATCTGTGGTCTGGTTGTTTCTATGTATTTATATGTATATATTTACAAAAGAAAAGTATATAAGTAGTATATCCGTTGTCTAGCACCCATAATACAAGTCTAGTTACTTAGCTTGGGGCTAGATGGCGATGTGTGGAATGTCATGCAATATTTATTTATTTACACTGCTAGGCAGGGCAGTATATACCTAAGGGATGGTGGCGGATTAAGCCCAAGAGGCCCAAGGGCAGGATCCACATACCTCCAGGAGGAGTACTGCCTTGGTGTCAGGCGGCAGCCGGCTGTAAAACGTAAAGGCCAACTTTTATTCTTCCCTATCCATGGAAGAAAATGAAAGGGAAGGCCAACCCCAAATAAATGGGAAGGGGTCAGGCGAAGAAGAAGATGAGAACCTATTCTTTTACCTATCTATTACTTATACATACCTCTACATCAATTCTAGATAATCAACAAGTAGGGCGGATTTTAACGTCAGGAACTTTATTTTATTACTCTTCCGAACCTAAACTGGCGCAATTCTTTAATTGATTTATCAAACGTGGAACAAAATCGCATTTTTATAGCTGGTTCTTAAAGTTCAGTTACGAACGTGTATGAAAAAACTATGTAATTTAAAATGTATGTAATAAAACTATATCTTTAAATAAAAATAAATATTTCAGGACATTCCACACATCGCCATCTAGCCCCAAGCTAAGTAACTAGACTTGTGTTATGGGTGCTAGATAACGGATATACTACTTATATACTTTTTTTTTGCAAATATATACTTATAATACATAGAAACAACCAGACAGACAACAGACAAATATCTAAGCATAAATACTTGTCTGAGGCAGGAATCGAACCCGCAACCCTGTGTTTGGCAGTCCGGCATGGTGACCATTGTGCCAACTGGGTCGTCTTTATATTTATCATGTTGCTCCGTGTCTGCCTAATAAAAAGCAATGAAGTGTTTAATGTTACACATATGGTATCAGAATGTGTCCTAAATATCGTCACCCATAATCTTAATTATACGGGAACAGTCATTAAATATAGATTAAATTGACTATGAGCTAATCACTTGTTTACATTGTACAGGAAAACTACATTCAAAGCAAGTAAAGGGTTTCCTTGAGCGCTACTCTAACACAATGACACTATTATTAATTTAATCCAATGCTTTGATCGCTCGTTCATATTAATTAAAAGTCAGTGATTTATTTCGCTTATAGCAACTTCGAGTAATAAGAGACTTAAACTTAATATTTTGTAAATATAGTTAAAAGTACTTAAGGCGCTCTTCCAGTACCGTGTGTAGGTATTCACATTACTTTAGCCCGCGCTCTCAAAAACGTAGCGTGCTGCGTGCTAACTGTTATATTTGATCGATATGCAAAACATTTTAGCATTTAACCTATCATTTGATTCATTTTTAGAATCAAACGTTAACTATCTATATACGAGGGCGGCACTGAAAATTTCGGGAATCAAGGAAGTGACACAACATTACTATTTAAAAATGTATTTATTGCTTTTCGAAGTATTCTCCGCGAAATTTGACACATTTTTCCATACGATGGAACCAATCATTAAAGCAACCATTCCATTCGGAAGTTGGGGTCTCCTAAATGGCCGTTTTGTAGGCGTCCACAGCTTCTTCAGGTGATGAAAATCTCTGACCACGCAATTTATTCTTTATTTTAGGGAAAGTATAGAAATCATTAGGGCTTAGGTCGGGGCTGTACGGCGGATGGTCTAATAATTCTATGTTTTCTTGCTCTAAAACTCTTTTGTTCTGTTTGCGGTGTGAGAACTCGCATTGTCGTGATGGAGGATGATGCGGCGGCTGCAGTTCTCTTTACGGAGTTCAGAAACGACCTGTGGCAAACAAATGCTAGCATACCATTCTGCATTAACCGTTCTTTGTCCCTCAAGAGGAATAGTCACAACATGGCCGGTTTTGGAGACAAACGTGGCCACCATTTTTTTTGCAACACTCCGTGAACGAACAATTTTTGTTGGCTTTAACTCATTTTCGAACACCCAAACTCGTGACTGATTTTTTGTTTCGGGTTCGTACGCGTATATCCAGGATTCGTCACCTGATACGATGTTGTATACAGCATTTGAGGATCCTGCGTGGAATCTTTCGAGAGTTCTGACGCACCAAGTAACGCGAGCCACTTTTTGCTCTTCACAGAGCGAATGCGGTATCCACCGGGAAAACAACTTTTTTACACCTAATTGTTCATGCAAGATTATTTGTATTTGACTCATGCCAATGTCTAAAGTTGCCTGAATTTCGCGGTATGTTACATGTCGATCTTCCTCAATCAGCTTACACACAGCATCAACGTTTTCTTGGGTGAGTGCAGTTTTTGGACGACCTTGACGGGGATCATCACTGAACTTGACACGTCCACGTTGAAATTCAGCAAACCAGCGATAAATTGTGGTTTTGGATGGGGCTTCATCACCAAATGCAGAAATCATCCGGTCAACACACTGTTTTTGTGATAAACCACTTCGAAAGTCATAATAAATCATCGCTCTTGAATTTTCTCGCGTCAATTCCATTTTCTCAACGACTTAACAAGTTTGACAAAACCTTGTGACAAGACCGAGATTATTTTTTAAAATAAATAAATGGTTTTCGATTCTTAAAACCAAGGAGTTTTCAATTAAAAAGATTTAAATATGACAGGAACAGTGGAAATATTCCATTCCCGATACTTTTAGTGCAGCCTATGTATATAAAAGAAAGTCGTGTTAGTTACACCATTTATAACTCGGGAACGGCTAAACCGATTTAGCTGAAAATTGGTGGGGAGGTAGCTTACAATCATAAGACGGACATAGGATATTTTTTTCGATATTCCCACGGGATCGGGACTTACGCAGGTGAAACCGCGGGGCACAGCTAGTTTTTGAATAAAACCCGATAAACGATCTAATAATTCTCTGCTTTCTAACATTTTTTCTATCGAACGAAGTTGTTCATTTCATGTTTTCAACCAGAATAAACAAAAATATGGTTATTAAACTACAATATCCATTTATATCCAAATAACAAAAAAAGAGTATTTAATTACTTACAGTTGCTTAAAACAAAGGTCGATTTTGGTAGCTTTATTATCACCTGCCCTTAAAACAGCTCATTAGGTTTGTTTATTTTCTTGTTATTATGTCACTAATATCAAGGTATTAAAGAAACCTTAAGTGGCTTTTATTACGCGCAGGTACCTTATAACTTACATTTTCATAAAACTTAAAATATTAATAACTTAGGCGATTCCGTTAATGCCTTAATGAAAGAATTTTAATTTTGGATAGTTTTACTAATTAAAACTATATGAAAAGGGGGCTATTTCATGGTTTTTTTTTTGCTATACCTAGCCCAGGACCAAAATGCTTGGAAAGATGTTTAGGAGGCCTTTGCCCAACAGTGGGACAATATAGGCTAACAAAAAAAACTGCGGAGCTAGATATTTTGATGCTGTCACAAGCATTATTTTCGAGAGACTGGTGTTAAATAAATCAGCCAAGTGCGAGTTGGACTCGCGCACGAAGGGTTCCGTGTCAGTTCGATCGATACATTTCGAGCAAAAAACCCAAAAAAATGTTGTAAAAACTTGAAAGGTGTCAAGGGACACCCGGTTGGAAAGAAGTTCCTTTCGATTGAAGGAATTGTAATAAAATCAAAAAGTGTCGATACAACTTTTGATCCGTCTAGCCCCCTTTCGCAACGCGCGATAAGGAACTTCGTTCCAAAAGTATTTTGCCTGCTCTTTTGGGAGTATAAGTAACAAATAAATATTGCTAAAAAAATAGTGAACATCAAAATACTTAACCTAAAATTCTTAGAAACATACTCAAAAAATATTTACTTTTTTCTGTTTTTAGTATTTGTTAAGCGGCAACAAAAATACATCATCTGTGAAAATTTCAACTCTCTAGCTATGGTTCATGAGATACAGCCTGGTGATGGACAGACGAACGGACAGCGAAGTCTTGGTAATAGGTTCCCGTTTTTACCCTTTGGATACGAAACCCTAAAAATATGGTAAATAAAATATGGTTTATATAACTTTAGTATACTATACTATATAACTTTAGTATACCTACTATACTATATTACTTTAGTATACTATACTATATAACTTTAGTATACTATACTAAAGTTATATAAACGGGATATTTACCATGTTTTTAGGGTTCCATACCCAAATAGACAGTAAGTTCAATAAAATACCGCTTTATGTCACCTCCTGTCGATATGAAGGCATATAACTGACGAAGACTTGTTTATGGGCAACCAGTAGATTACAAGAGTGTCTTATTGGAATATTGTAATGGATAATTTGCCAGGTGTTCCTCGTAGACAGTTTCGTGTCCAATCGAGTAAACTGGATTAACTTGTAGGATTATAATTATTGGCCTTTATTCGTACTGCAGTCCCGAGGATGTTGTTTATGCTTAGATAGGTTGATGTAGGTGTGTTCTTCGTGTGTCTTATAAATACAGTTAGAACAAAATTCCATCACTCAAGATTCTTGCCTGAACAAAAAAAAAGAAAAAATGCTCGGCCGAGCTACATGGTAGGCGGAGCGGTGGGTGTTAGGTTTTATTTTCGTTACGGATTTTTGAATCGGCTTAAAACGAATTTATTAGGTTAATTTCCGACAGCATATGTAGTCTGTGGTTTTCTTATAAAGGCAATAATTACGGGGATACGCTTCCACCTAATATCTACCGTGGATAGTATATCCACTCTTGCAGCTCGGGCAAGCTAAACTTAGTTGCTCAGGGGGTGGACAAAACTGACAGAGGGAAAGACTATTTTATCCTTTCTATTTTATATTTTTATTTACTACTAGCTGTTGCCCGCGACTTCTTTCGCGATGTGGTTTTGGGTTATTTAGAATACCTAGCATTTTTCTGCATAGATACAATTTATCATTCGGTGTAAGTTATAAAAACAAAATAGGTATGTAGTTACATTGTTTTTAAACTATATTTTTAATTGATTTTGCAAAGGCACTTTACTTACTCATACTCCGAAAGTAGGTCTAAAGATGCCTGAAGAGCGTGTAGAAAGAAAAACTTTCAACCCTAGGGAAAATCGCAATCGAAAATGTTATGTCAAATTATGGCTTCGCACGGCTCATCCATACTGCCAGAGTTTAGTACATAATAGGTTTTTTCTTAGTAATCGAATTCAGGTAGATATATTTAGTTCAAGATATCTTATTTAATAAAATAAATATAAAGATGAAAATGGTCAAAGCGACGTATGACCATGCTGCGCCTCTACCGGCGCCCTGTCAAGATGTTGCAGATGTGGCTTTATGTGACCGTGCGGTCAGTGTCGTTTCTTGAGTAAAAAATACTGGCGGGAGATGCTTGCATTTTGAATGATTTTAATTAGTATTATCTTTTGTTATTTTATTATTTTTTTGTGTTAAGTTTAATCTGGTTTTTCATTTACGATTGTGTATTTTGTGTAAATAACATTTTCAAGACAAACCGTGTTACAAAAACTGTAATTTAAATCTACGGACTTCGCGTCATCACTCAGTGTTGGATAAACTAATTTATAAAAATCTCTTCGGTTAGTACCGACGTATTTGAGTATTGAAAATGTTGAAAACAAATAGCAACAGCAAAAAATCTACATAATGTATAACCTCTTTGGTCCCAACCTTGTAAGAGGATCAGGTAGTATGGAGTCTCTCATTCACTCTCGTTATTAGGAAGAATTTTATGTTTATTCGTAATGAAAAGCACAGTGTTTACCTCGGGTTTGTTTTGTTTACCCAAGGTGTGAAAGTCACTCATTTAGTCCCTCGAAGTATTAGCGCCCTCGCTACGCTCGGGCGCCAAACTCCGTCTCGGGACTCAATGAGTGACTTTCACACCTTGGGTAACAATGTACTATTTTTGTTAATTTTTCACAAATAAAACATAATACACAACAATATGATAAGCTAAAACTAAGTCCAATTTCTATTCGCACAAAACTTTCAACATACTTTGTCTTCCTAGTTATCTTTAGATTTTTGTAAATCAAAGAAAAAATAATTATCAACTACCTTTGTGTCTCGATTCATATTCTTCAACTAATAATATAAGAGGTTATTATAGTATTTATAACACCAACATCATGCAAATAATAATCTATTTTGGTGCAAATAATATTTTACATTGTTTTTATTATCAAATAATAATATTAATGATTAAAAAGAAAGGCCATTGGACAAAACAAATACTAATACTTAAAATAACGCGATGCACATTGAGATCCTTACATATTGATAGCAGGCATTACGCTGAACAAAAAATGCTTTCACACCAAATATCTAAAGCGTCTCGGAAACGGGGTATTTGAAGGAACGTGATGTCCTATGAATCCAATTTTCTGAATTCTTGACCAAAATACCCAGTTTTTTTTATTAGGTAGCTGGCAGGGCTACGTAATTTTGGGAAAAAAAATGATTTTTACAAATGACTATTACTTACCTGTATATTTTTTAACCGACATCAAGGTGGAGGTTCTCAATTCGTCACGTATATATATATTGTTTATGTATGTTCGCTGATTACTCGTAAACTCTTGAAGCGATTTGGATAATTCTTTTTTGTTTTTACTATCTAAGGTTTCCGCTACTTGAACTCATAATTCAAACTATAGCAGGAGAAAAGCGCGATAGAAGTGTAACATCGAAGAAGTCTTCGGTAAAGGAGATCGGTAACATTATGTAGTAGTACCTCTTTGTACTAACCTCATTTTCAGTTTGACGTAGGTAGTATTAAATGCAAACTATTTGGTTTCATGACAGCTGTCATCTTGAGCGGAGGCATGTACTGTACCCCTACTATGACTTTTTGAAGCACTCGAAAAATAGAAACCCTTATAAGATCACTCTTTTGTCCGTCTGTCTGTCAGTGTGTCACTACCGATATTCTCAGAGACGGGTGGACCTAGTAAGTTGATTTTTAGTAAGTTTCATAGTAAATACTCAATACAGTATGTTACATCGAATACGTAAAAAAGTCGTGGTAAGGGTACTGTTTCCTTCTGACGTTCGATTAAGTTTTACCACGGAAAGATATTTCGATTTCACATTTTTTTAATGTTTTTTCATCAAATATCATAATTATTGTATTAAAATTAAATTAAAACATACCCTAAATGTTAATCTGATATTTTCTGAACATATTCATGTGGAGCTTGGTAAAATCTGTTATGTAGTTTATAAGATTACCTGGTTCAAACAAACAGACAAACAGACAAACAAACAGACAAAATTCTAAAAACTACCCTATCGTATTCAGCTAACGATTTTAAGACGACCTGTGTATTTTTTTTCTGGATATCTTACAATTACAGATTTTTTTATGTCTACAGATTTATTATATGTATAGATTAACTATTAAAAAAAACCCCCATGAGTTTCTTGTGCCTTCTTCTCATTGGTGGGCGCGTTCCGCAGGCACACATCCTAACTTAGTTTTTAAGACGTGTCTAAGTGAATACCTAGGTATTAAGCATTGAAAGGAATAAAGATTTTTGACTTTGACTTTGACTTTTCTGGATAAAATCTCTCCGGCCATGCTTGCCCTGTAAGTCATTCCTGGTGATACCTAAACCAAATTACCAATCACCTACTTATCTAGAAATTACGACAACACCGTAACAAATAAGTATTTATTACCTACTTACGCCTAACTTACTTCACGATCGTTATCAAGTTAGGCTTGTGGCTATTACTTCGACATTACGAAACCGTTCAATTTGTTTTGCACGTTTTGTAAGTAGATATTTATAGCGTTTAGGTTTATTTTGGAGTTTTAATTGCAAAAGGTATAATTAGAGTTGACATTCAAAGTTGGTAAATTTGATTCGAAGAAATTGCGCTAGGTATTTGGTTACTGGCTCATTACAATCAAACTATTTGCGCTAAGCGGTTCGTTTTTCGTCGATAACCTTCTATAATATAAAAATGAATCGCTGAAGTGTTCCTAGGCGCAAATCCCGAGAACGGCTGAACCGATTTCGTGAATTCTTTTTTTTTTAAATATTCCATAAGGTACAAGGATGGTTCTTACGGAGAGAAAAATATTAAATATTATAAGTACATTCACTTTTTAAATTGGTGATAAATGTATTCATTTCCTACAAACTTTATCAGTTCTTTTTACCCTTTTAGGGATCGAATTATCAAAAACCCTTTCTTAGCGAGCGTTTTTGTCCTAAAAGGAACCCCCATGCGGAGTTTCAGAATGGTAGCTCATGTAGTCTTAGAGATTTTATAATAATTTTAGAGGTCTTTATCTTCTTAATTATATAGAATAGACTAGCAGTTCCGGCAAACGTTGTTTTGCCACATAAAAAAAACAGGAAAAAAAAAGAAGAAAAAATCTAAAAAAAATATCAGACAAAAAAATCTACAAATCGGTTCAGTCGTTTAGGTACAGTAGTTCCCACGAAGTATCGCAAATGTACAGTAACATTACTTGATACTAATGGAAAATTCTAAATGCAATACAAGTAACATAATTCAGTTTTGTTGATGTTGCTGAAACCTTATCCAATAGTAAATGTTGACTGGCCAGCGTATGACGAAATGATTACGGTTGCACGCTCGATTCTAATTGCGAAGAAACACGTAAGTAAACTTGTTTTTTATGCACATTTTGTGTGCGTGCAAACCGACTCGATTCACGAATTTAATACGAAGTGGGTACAAGTTGTATTTATACCTATAACTATCTGTTACTGTTACTCAATAGACGTTATAATAATTAGCTTTTTTACCTCGGTTTATTAGCCACCTGTTATTGATGACATCATTTTGTCTCTGTAAAATCCCGGAATAGCAAAATTCCAGATAAGCAGCGGAAAGATTTGCATAAAGGCAGAAGTGCAGACCCTAACAAAAAACAACAATTAAATTTAGGTAGTTGCATTTTGACAGAAACGAAGAAAAATTTATTTTTTTTATTATTTAGCAAATAGCGTAAAAGTTTGTGTTAATATGTTTGTTACTCCTTCACGCATAACTTTTGAAAAAATCTCGCTTCTGTTCCCTATAGGTTCACTTGCTAAACAGAAAAGAGTTAGTGTAAATTTTGGCACTCAATCTATTGCGATGAAACTTGGTACATAAATAGTTAGAATCCTGGAACAATGCTTAGGCAAATACTTATCCACTGACAGGACTGGTAAAATAAAACCGCGGCGAGTAGCTTGTAAAAATATAATATTTCCTAATTGTTTGCATAAAATACTACTTATCATTTGCAAGAATTATGAAACTCGTTTTTAAAGTTTAATAACGGTAGGTATATTACATTTTTAATTTCATATTATGATATTATGTAGGTAGGTTCGCGCAGAAACATAATTAATAAGCTTCCTATTTCTTATCGTTTACCCTGAATTAAAAAAAAACGATAAGTTATTCCAATAATTGAATCTCAAAGCAACAATGTTACCATGTGTCGTAAATTCTACATCCCGTTGAGATAACCGCAGAAATTCGTTTTCTTATCAGTAACTAGCAGCGCTCCGCGGTTTTACCCGCGTAACTCCCGGTCCCGTGGGAATATCGGGATAAAAAGTAGCCTATAGCCTTCCTCGATAAATGGCCTATCCAACACAAAACGATTTTTTCAATTCGAACCAGTAGTTCCTGACATTAGCGCGTTCAAACAAACAAACAAACTCTTCAGCTTTATAATATTAGTATAGATGGACTACACAAAGTAACCCACTTCGATGTTCAATTGTAAAATACGTGACGAAATGTATTCGAACCTAGGTCAATATTTCTACATAGAACACTTACATAGTCTTAACAATAAGTCGATACATACAAGCTAATAGGTACCTCTACCTACACTCTACTATTATTGTTCTATTCAATTGTATCAAATTTTAATAAAAAGTTAACAATCAATGCTGTAAGAAATATAATCTCAAGGAATGTAATACTCGATATATACATAATTTCATATCCGGTAAATCTATATATTTATTGCTTCTATATAATTGTTATTTTCTTAAACATAGGATCAATAATTATTTAATTATTTTTAAAAAACATTTTTTTTTCTTTTCAAATAATCTGTTTACTTTTGCACATCTTTAAAGTTAATTTACCTGTATTATTTCGAACTCAATCTATAGAGTAAGATGTATAGAAACTTTATGTTTTTGGCATTTTATTGAAATTTTTAATACTCATTACGATAGCTTTTGTTTATTTACCTTTAACCTTACGTATCACTTTTAAGCTAATTAATAAAACAAGGCAACGTACGTAAACCTACTCATAATAAACAATACGTGCATGCAGCGATTATTTTTTCTTGAATTTACGTCACGTTGTGTTTATCGATTCATAAAATATTAAGTAGAAAGGTACCTTTTTTATCGATGGGAAATTGCATCCTCCCGCCACCCTGAGGGGGAGGGGGCGACGGAGGTATGTGGGGCTGCCTTCAGCCTGAGGATGGAAGGCGGCTGGAGGCTGAACCACTAAAAACGTATGCTAGAAAGAACAAGTATATTCTACCAATAAAATCAATAACTTTAAATACACCCGTAGCTTAGTAAACTTATTACTTCCCGATCAACCAAATACGCACTTCTATTGAAAGTAAAACTACTAGTTGCACTTGGCCTTTCATCTCTTTAATATTAACTCATTAAAAACATTGTACGTGTATTGGAAATACGTTAAAGAATTTTGAACCTTACTTCCTGATAGTTAAGGTTTCGCCGGTATTTATTATCGAGAACCCGGCAATAATCATGATGAGGTCACAAGCATCGTCTCGAGGTAATCTGTGTGCTGCCCTTTTGGATCTGTAGACACACCTAAAAGGGAAGGTGAATTAGGGATGTCAATACAACAACAAAAAAACATTTAACTTTTCAATAATATAAAGTCTTTATTTACTTAATATCATGATTGTGTGTTTTCAACACGTTACAAAACTATAGTTTCAAAACTGTTCTTTATCTTGCCGTTAATGAAACACGTTACAAAATGATTAAATTAATTTTAGACTTTCAACAAGAGTAGCAACCCTATTGCAAGTCAACTTGTGAAATAAACAATTGCTTATTCTTTGTGTTGCGCGTGATATGATAGATTTAATCGCGTCATTCATCGTGCATGTTCATACAACCACGTGTTTGTACAACGAGATCTTCACTGAAGACTAATTAAAAATAGATTTTTTTAATATTGTTTGAATTTTCAATGATTGAGGTGTTCACTCAACACGGACCGTTTTTATTAACCGACCTTAGAAAAAGGAGGGGTTCTCAATCCGTTGCCTCGCGTATATTTTAATTTTATTATGTGAGATGGGTCTGTTGAGGATCTTCGGAGTAATGAACAGAATTACCTCAAGCATGCAGCAAATTGCTCAGTTTTCAAGATCTAATAATAGAATCAGCCCTTAAACTTACAGGTAAAGATGATAGAGAATCTGTAACCACCTTCTCATCACTAAACTCCTCAATGAATTACGATTACGCGTTACAATTAGAAGAATAGAGTACCTTTTGCCTGATATCGAGTAGTATTTTCATAGACAATAGAAATATGCAATAAAAATGACTAAAAACTGTTTATATTTTTTAAATAAGTTACGATATCGTCACGTTCACGAGTCATGTCTTTATGTTCTAATTGATTAGTACTTATTATTCATAGTTGAAACTAATTTTGTATTGTTATCCCATGAGGAAGCACCTTATTGCTAGAATATCAACTGTTAAAAGTAACCATATTATTATCGTATCGCTATTTCGAAATCCTTCAGTTAATATTCCAAGCATTAGCGTAGTAAATATTGTTAAGTGGTAGTTATCACTTGGCCCGTTACACCTATATAAATCCAGCTAGGTTTTACATAAAAGTGAAAGTGCTAAAACTGCCTAGCAGCTGTTAAAATGCTGTCCTAGGTTTATTGCATAAGTATCGAGAGCAGTAAACTGTTATCGGATGCCTGTGCTATGCAACTGCACACAAACCAACAAAGTTTTTATATCATTTTACTGATACACCCGCATCGATTTCACAAAATTCTTACCTAGATAACGCTAATATGTTTGTGTTTAATTAAAATTAGTTAGAAAGAAAGAAAAAAATAAAATTTTATTTTCTGAACGCACTAAAAAAAATAGACAGTAAAAAAGCACAAGAAAAAAGTAGTACAGGCAGCGTCCAGAAAAAAAGTTTTTTTTACGAAGAAAACGAATTTTTGCTTGTTAGACATCTGTCATGTTTGTTTATTCATATATTTCCTAGATTCCTTTAAGAATGACTGGTGTGAAATAGCTAGATCGTGTATTTCAATTCTCTTTGGATCGTGATCAATGAAAGAAAGGTAAAGATGTCTTTGCCCTGTGGGACAGTGGGACAGTGTAGGCTCAATTGATTCCTATTTCATTTTTGTCACACTAAGTCAAATGCATATACTATTTCTACAGTTTATCATGTTTTTTTTTGCTCATAACCCTTTTGGTTATAGTCCCAGTATGCTTTTACTGTGCAAACCATTAGTGTTCAAATCGAACAGTGTCTTTGACGGGACGGGATTTATCGCTACCTAAACAAAAACATTTTCGAATTGCCTCACAAACAAGTTGACGACGAATAACGATGTTGACTGATTGTCTTGCTTTCTATAAGTTCAAAGACTCTTAAATCTTGATCAATAGGCCTCTGGTACCGACTAATAGGCTCTGCGCAAACGGGCCACCGACCACAGCCACCGGTGGCCAGCCACTAGCAGTTTTCATACATTTTGTTGTGGCCGCCATCGACCACCGACCACATGTGTGCGCCGCGTTTTAACAAAATGTGTGAACTGCTAGTGGCTGGCATTCGGTGGCTGTGGTTGCTGGCCCGTTCGCGCAGAGCTTATGGCTATGAGAGTTTTAGATTTGAATCTAAAGAACTAAAGTCTATATATTACGACCATTTTAAATGGCCGAATCAACTGGTTTGAAAACGGATCCGAAAATATCCTTTAATTTTTATTAAAGACAATGTTTGGAAATGACATTGTACCTACCTACAAGTAAATAGGACGCAGCTGATATCGCCACCTGTCAGTTGTCTTTGCCCAAGGACATGGCAGCATTTTGGCTGAATGTCTTAAGGTACACCATAATCACCAACCGAGTCAATTTGCCATGACCTTGAGAAACGAATGGCTCATTATACTCGAGCTATTATTGAATAAAACATGAATAAATTACTACCTTCTAGTTTAAGAAATGAATATGTTAATTTCTTTACTTATTTCATTCTTATTTTTCCTAAATGGATTTAGTAATATGGAAAAATCTTGAGATTCGATTGCACAACAAAAAATAATTTTGTTTAAGGTCTTAAGATGATTAACGAAGTGTCAAAGTGTCAAACACAACTATCTGTTAGTAAATAACATAAAACCTGTGGTTACTAAAATAGATTACGCGTAGGTATTTAGATGAAAGGGTATATACCGGCGCTCTCTCCATACAAACGTAGTCGACTGTTTCCTCCCTGGTTAATGACACTAGAGCAAATATTTTTGTGCCATAAAACCTATAACTGCCATGACCATGTTTTGGTTTTTTTAATTTTCTAATTATCATAGAAATTAAGATTTAAAAAACAAAAAACCTAGGGGCATGGTCATGGCAGTTATAAGTTTATTGCAACAAAAAATTTTGCTCCAGTGACGTTATCCAGGGAGAAAACAGTCGACTACGTTTACTAATATTATAATGCTGAAGAGTTTGTTTGTTTGTTTGAACGCGCTAATCTCAGGAACTACTAAATGTTTGTATGGAGAGAGCCCCCGGCACCCTTTCCTCTTAAGCACAATCGCAAGAAAATCGCTCTGTGTGTTCAAAAACCTACTAAATCATTTGGAAATATGCATAGGTATAAATTAGACAATGTTTGTCATATAGGAAGTCAAATTAATCAAGCTAATAGTGCATTAAGATACCATAACAAAGGATTTATATAGCCTTTGATATGTTTAATTCATGAAAAAGTTTATATTCGATTTAGTACTTGAGTTATTTAAATATATTGCGTTCATTGATTAATTATTTATTCAAGGTTTCATTATCATTAGGTAGGTATTCGATTGTCTAAATGTTGATTCACTGTTTATACATTGAAGTTGCTATGTTAGCAAATCAATCACGGATATATGCACCATTTTGTAACCTTATCTAATGGCTTTCATTTAAATTATTAGCTCATGAACTCTTCTTCTTCTCCCAATTTATTTGGTGTCGGTGCAGTACCTCTTCTTCCATTCTCATACACGTTCACATCCACCTCTCTCAAATCGTGTCTTACGCAGTTTCCTCCACCTTTTCTTAGGTCGTCCTCTTCCTCTCCATCCCTCTACGTTCATACATCATTCTAGTCAATTGCATGTCCTCTCTTTTCATCACATGTATATCTATACCAACTCAAACGGTTCCCTTTTATATTCCCAGCTCATGAACATTCTACTGAAAACTCTCGAAATGTATCTTGTTAGTGAATCTCATGCGTTTAGACTCTTGATAATGGGATTTAGAATGCTCACAATATTGACTTTTTTTGAATTCTGTGACGTTTCGTACGCTTGCTCCTTACAAATTGTTAGATACTATTGATAGTAGTATTAGTAGGTACCAACATATATTTTTTCACCATAGATCGACAAACATGTTTAATGTCTACGTTTTGACCTCATATTATTAGTTATATTTTTTTAATTGATTAGTATTGAAAAGCAGTGCTTAGGCTTAGACCAACATATTGCAAAAATAACTATTTTTTGTGAAAATAGTTAAACTTATGGTTTCTACTTGTTAACACGACCTCGGAAGCATAATAATAACAACTAGCTTCCATCGACTACTATGTTCGCATAGGGGTTTAATTTTCCAAAATCCATTCGTTTCTAACGGATGGCTACATCTATACTAATATTATAATGCTGAAGAGTTTTTTTGAACGCGCTAATCTCAGGAACTACTGAATGTTTTTTTGTATGCGTTTTGGTGGCGCCCTGGATAGTTTAGATTCACAAATCAGACCAATTTTATTTTAATTGGCAAAATAACGTTTGCCGGGACAGCTAGTTTTATATATAATTTGTGACAACTGCTTACGATCGGCATAATGATCGACGATTGATATTAGCCGCCTGTATCTACGTAATAGCATACCGTCGTATTATTTTAATTATGTACCTAAACGACTTCGGCTTCCCTTTTGTTATTAGCACCTACCATAGTTTGCATACTACAAACAATATATTGTATTACGAAGCGCCATAAGTTTAGTAGTAAGCATTACGTGACCGTCACTTGACACTGACCTACTCTTATATTATTTTATGTTTATGAATGACTTGGTGGAATAATTTAATTTTGTCGGGTTCCGTTGCATTATTGTTATTATAGTAAGGGGTTTCGTTGGGTAAACCCGGCGCGGCGAATGATGAGCTCCGATGCAAAGTAAGAAGGGGTATGCTCAGAACTCAATCTACACTTTATTTTTTGATGCTGAAGAGTTGTTTGTTTTAACGCTAATCTCAGGAACTACTGGTTCGAATTGAAAAAATATTTTTGGCTTGGATAGTCCATTAATCTAGGAAGGTTATAGGCTACTTTTATCTCGAAATTTCCACGGGATTGGGAGTTACGCGGGTGTTTTCATATAAACATCGAGTTATGCGCATACTACGCAGAGCTCATCATTCGCGACGCAGCTGTTCCTGTCGGCTCCTTCCAATACCTATCTATTAAACACAAGTTAATAAAAAAAAATGTTTTTGACCATTGAAATTTTCAGTGTAACTAAGTTAGAGCATAAACATTAAAATGACTGTAGAATCATTATTAATAAATAAAATAAATAAATAAATAAAACTGTCAATAATGTGTATATTTCTATGTAGTAAAAGGACAAAAGTCCAAAAGTACTTTAATTTACTTTTAAAACACTCACATAAAGTCGTCTTAATGAAATTGTTATGTCTTTAACTTAGAGCAATTTTGTCCTCTGATGTGTACGTGTTCTACGGTTTTCAACCTTTGTATGAAATCTGTATTTAAATGATAATAATGATAAGTAGGCAAGTAATTATGTATAATTAACTAATTTTACTTGTATTGTTATGTAGCCATTAGCTATAATAAATAACGCATGTTTGGTTTCCTTATTTATACCTACTGTTAATTTTGTATTGTTTGAAAGAAGGAACCCTAAAGCAAACGTTGCAGGTTACAACTCCTATTTCAAATTATTTCCCATGAGAGAACATTGAAAATAATTTAGCTATAAAAAAACTAAGTAACAATGCAAGAAAACTCCTCCATTTTTTAGTGTTGTTTAAAATACTATAATATGTTATTAAACCCTCCGAGAGGAGTAGAAAACCCTGGGCTACTCCAATGGTGCTTCGAAATTCTGGCACGTGTTTTATTTTTTTTTAGGAAAAACTACCCCTTGGAGGCGTTTTCCAAGTACCTATTTTTGTTTTATAAGTATGTGTAGGGAGATTTTATTCTTAAGTTTAAATTTTAATCCACATGGGTATTATTGAGCCGAGGTAGATAATTTTAAGTTAAGTACGGAGCATTATGTCAGAGTTTATTACTTCCTATGATAAAACGAATCATTATTTTTATCACTAGCTGGTTTGTTAGTTTTTCCCGGAAACTGAAGAAAAAGTTTGATAGATACCTGTTTTTTATTTCATATCACCGAAAGGGCAGACAAAAGGCCTTTACCTCGTACAGCCTCATGATATTTCTTCTTCTTTCTTTTCTTATTCACGTAACGAAATCTCGTCTTGGAGTTTTAAACACATCTCAAATTGAGCTGCATTGTTGCTTCAGTTAGAGATTGTATAAAATATCAATGTAAAAAAAAACCAGAGCAGGTATTCCTTATTCAGGATACTATTGGCCACTAATTACCATAGAAGTGAATGAAGTGAATTTTGGAGTGAATTCCAAAAAGAAGCTTTATGGATTATTTGTTATAATTAATTTAAATTGGTTTTAACTACACTATTGCATTGGGGAATCCTGTAATGATAGATGTAGTTTTTCTGATAAATAAATAATGATTGTGTAATAAAATTATTAAGAGGAAGAACCGCAGCTGCTGGCGATGATTGACAGCGTCTAGTCACAACTGGAGTCAACTTCTTCACAACTTTATCGCGTCGCTCTTGCATGACTCCCAAGGAAGGTTCGCAATTCTCTGATGTATCCTCACCCGAAGAGGCAAGTGGTCGGCCGTGTAGGTAGGGTTGTCAAATTTTTTTAAAAGGATAATAATAAAGTATTTTTCGAAATAAAAGAAAATAATTACCCCTAAAAAAATACAGTGTTTTTTTCGAATTTATTATGAGTAAAAATAAAAATAAAGCTAAAATTATTATTAATGTTGTACCATCCCGCAACTATAGGAAATTATACGAGGGAAGCAAGCGACCTTGTAATTTTAGAATTTACAATGAAATGGGCCTCGATTGGCTATCTTTAAGTAGGTAACTTACAAAAAGTTGCATTATCAAGCTGAAGACTCACGTAAGCAAATGACGCGGGCGGCGGCGTGTATGTCTCAAACTACTAGTAAGTACTTCTATATCGATGCCTGAAACTATGCCTGAAAAATAATGTAAAAAAATGTAAAAGTACGCACGCAGATCTGAATAAATATAGTAAAAACTTGAGAGGTGTCAAGGGACACCCGGATGGAACGAAGTTTCCTTCGATTTTTTATTAGTGAAGGAATTGTAATAAAATCAAAAAGTGTCGTTACAACTTTTGGTTTTAGATTTTCCGTCTAGCCCCCTTTCGCAACGCGCCAAAAGGAACTTCGTTTCAATAAACACTGTCTAAGAAATACCTTTACTTTTACGTTTAGCAACCCTAGTTGTAGGCATCTTGATTGGTGGAGCCATGTGGAACCAGCTCTAAAATCGCAACTTTTTGTTCACTCCTGGACCGGACCACTCATTTTTATTCGTACTACCGCCGGTAGAGTACCTACCTACTTACTATACATATAGGTAAGTACCTAGAGTACCTACTTCACCAACTTCTTTTTTGCGTTATTTTTCCACTATGTGAGATTCTATACCTACCTGCACAGAATAGATAAAAGTCAGTAATGTTGTGATGACCTTATTGAATCATACCTTTCTACGAGTTATTATTATGGTTTTTGTATGATAAGTGTGTGAACTTTTATCAGAACGCGAACGCCTTCTCAACAACAACACAGAACCACAGAATATTATAATAGTACAACAGAACCAAAAATAATAATAATGAGCGTTTGACGAACGCACCGGATTGGTCACAAAACTCGCTGTGCTGTGCTTTGCTTGGTTTGAAACAAACTTCGGTTGGCCCGCGCCCGCTACCGCTTGTGCAGCGCCAAATCGCGCGACGACAGACGAGTATGAACGAAACGCAAGCGCGCGGCACAAACAAGCTCGCTTCAAAACTCAAACAAACTCAGTGCGCGAGCGAGCGTGATACGGAATGAACGTGCGGTGCATTTTGCGCGGACATTGACTCTGCGATTTATACGTCCAGAATTAAAAACTTTTTGGAGTATAGTCGGATCATCGAAAAAGTTTTTACTGTTTTTAATTGACAGAGAGACAGTTCGCGCAGAATTTTGACCAACATTTTGTGATTTTCCGTATAGACGCGATAATTTCAAGTGAGGAGACATTTCGAAACAAAGGACTGTTTTGTACATTTTCGCAACGTGCGAAATTGTGTTCAAAAATATTTGGCGTAAACGTGGGGGGCGTTAAAAATAAAATTCGCCGCTCGTGGCCATCTAGTTGGGACACTGTCTGTGGTCATCAAACGAAAACAAAAAAGCAACGATCTTTACCTACAATTTAATAACAAGGACTATACGAAATTTCTATTCAAATTCTTGTTTACTGCTCTAAACTTTTACTTTTTCAAAATAACAAAAGTGAGTTCGTCGACCCTTCAATTCTGTGGTCCAGTGAATCAGTTCGATCCTAAATTCAACTGAAAAAAAGCAAAAAATCTGGATTGTGTGTCGTAACTACATGATGTCTACTGCCATCATGCATCAGTCTGCGCTGTACGACTTTGGTGATCTGTTCTTGAAGGTAAGCACATTTTTTTAGTCTATTTTATCACATCATACAGTCTATCCTAACTGCAGTTTAGGTAAGTACCTACAAAAGGACTATTGTTGAATTCTTGTCGATTCATACTATAACTTTATTCAACAACAACGTTGTTGGGAGAAACTATTACCTATTTATTTACCCAGATAATATTCTATTTTCTATGACTTTTTCTTTTAGGTAAGTACATAAAGATATACCTACTATAGATATTTTTTAATCAAATTCAAAGAATCATTTTTAGCCCTCCAAACAGCTTTCTATGGAACAAACTTACCCCCAAACTATACTGTGAAAGATTTACGAGGTACCTACCCTCAAACACTGACTTAAATTTTTTGTAATTGTCTAAAATCCTCATCTAGGTATGTACCTAAGTAATTACCTGCTTACTTCCCTACTGCACATAACCTAAAAACGGCTGTGTGCGAGTTACGTTTGTATTTTTTTTTATTTTACGCGTCTGTCACCCATGTAGGTACAGACACAGGTACCTACAGAAAAAACAAAATAAGCTCATCGCTAAGCAAAGAGGCATAGACATAGGTCAATAGGTACATACTTATCCTACCTACATATAATTCGAAAAACTTTATTTTTTATTTTCTACCCACTTACAAAATAAACTTACGAAAAGTAGTGGTGAGGAAAAGCATCATTTGAACGAGCATAAAAATATTTGATGCTTGTAATTACTAAGTTGGTACCGAAGTTTAGATTTTGCTCATTAACTAATTCGAAATTGTTGTATAGAAAGCAGTTAGTTATTTTGTAGTAGGTAAGTACTCTAATATGTGTCTTCCATATTATCCCTATAGCTAGCTGCGTTCCGTGGTTTTGTGCACTACCTACCATAGTACACATTTACGAATTATTCCCCTTAGATAAAAACAAACTTTGAACTTTCCGACAGATATAACTACCTTTTGAAAAGTACCTACCTATTATTAATTTTTTTGGTACATAATATATCTATAGTAATATTGTAAAGTGGAAAGATATTTTTTTTGTTTGTAACGAATAGGTTCCAAAACTACTGGACCGATTTTGATGAAACCTGTTACTATTTATTAGGACTTATATAGGCTAACATTTTTCACGATATTCCCATCGGGGACCTTTGCGGGTGAAACCGCGGGTCCTGCTTGTACAATATACAATACATAAGTTTATACTAAGGTTTAAATTTTAACTCTTTTTAAATCTAATGACCTGGATTTATCGAAAGTGGATTCAGCATCTTACTTTATTTACCTATTTTCCTCCTGCAAATCTTTGCTATAGCTTGCACATATATATATTCTGTGGCTATAGTCAGGCTATCTATATATAGGAAGACTAAGAACCGGTGGGATTGTTTCCTAGGAACATACCTAGGTGGGAACGACTGGAAATAATTGAATGAATCGACCCGTTTGAATACAACAAACTTTCGCGTTCAAAATATACCTACCAGCAATAAAAGATGTGCCTCTCGATTTTTAAGTCCGGCATAGAAATCAGGATCGGGATTAATAACAGTTTGTTCCGTTTATCTAGTTTAGACACGCTACCTTTCACTTTCCTCAACTTCTTGTCTATCGATCGATAGCGATCTCTTCCAGGCAACCTTTGGAGGTTGCCTGGAAGAGATCGCTTTGAGCCATAAGGCCGCCTATTATAACACTAAGACTTTAGCTTTGTTTTTATATTTTACTAGCTAGCGCCCCGCGGTTTCACCCACATAAGTCCCGATCCCGTGGTAATATCAAAATAAAAAGTAGCAACACAAAAATATTTTTTCTATTCGAACCAGTAGTTCCTGTGTTTACCGCGTTCAAACAAACAAACTCTTCAGCTTTACAATATTAAGTATTAATCTTATATATAAAAATGAATTGCTGTTCGTTAGTCTCACTAAAACTCGAGAACGGCTGAACGGATTTATCTTATCTTAGTCTTGAAATGTTCGTGGAGGTCTAGGGAAGGTTTAAAAGGCGAGAAAAAAATCGAATAATTTCCGGGAAAACCCTATCAATTCCTACGGGATCGGGACTTACGCGGGTGAAACCGCGGGGCGCAGCTAGTCTTATATATAAAAATGAATTGCTGTTCGTTAGTCTCACTAAAACTCGAGAACGGCTGAACGGATTTATCTTATCTTAGTCTTGAAATGTTCGTAGAGGTCTAGGGAAGGTTTAAAAGGCGAGAAAAAAATCGAATAATTTCCGGGAAAACCCTATCAATTCCTACGGGATCGGGACTTACGCGGGTGAAACCGCGGGGCTCAGCTAGTGTAATATAAAAATGGTGTTGGCAATAAATATAATTTACTATTTTATCAAAATTTAGGCGTAAAAAATATAACAGACAAGGTAGGTAACAGTTACTTTTTTCGTGTAAATGTATACTTTTAACCGACTTAAAAAAAAGAAGGAAAACAGTTTTTCTAGCTAACCTGTTGCTCGTTTCTAGTCAAAAGTTTTATATTTTTGTAAACAAACAAAAACTTGTTTCTAAAGTAAAATACAATATTGCATGATAGATCATTAAAAAAATCTCTGCAGGGGATGGCTGGCACATATTATTTACTGGTTTGGTAAGGTACCTACCTACCCAACCTAACCTACGAGATGAGAGATGGTACATTTCATACAACAAAGTGGATTCCGTGAAACGTAACTAAACTGCTAAAGCTATCTCAATAGGGATCAAAATCAAATACAAAGCTGGTTTAAACTATCTATCGTTGTAAAATGAATCTTATTCCAAGTGAATGAGGTTTGTAAATGTATTGAATCTATACCCACTACCTGCTCCAAGTTTTTGTCGTGTATTCTTTGCGTAAAGACGCACTTGTTGCTTGGGGTTGGTCCTTTTCTGTTCGGATTTAATTCTATAGCTGACATGTTAAAGGCCGAAATGAGGGGTCGAATTTTTAAATATATAAATAAACACGGCATATAAAATTAAGGATTTAAAGTTGCAGGTAGATATTACAAGAATAGTTAGACAAAGTAGGTCAAGGTATGTAGAACGAATCAAGAAATCTCTTAATTTGTTAGGGTTCCGTACCCAAAGGGTAAAAACGCGACCCTATTACTAAGACTCCGTTGTCTATCTGTCTGTCAGTCACCAGGCTGTATCTTGTGAAACGTTATAGCTAGACAGTTAAAATTTTCACTGATGATGTATTTCTGTTGCCGCTAACAGAACAAATAAAACTAAAAACCGAATATAATGGTACGGAACACTTAAAGCGCGAGTCCGACTCGCCCTTGACCGATTTTTAATAGGTATTTGTCTACGAATCGTGTGTAAGTTTACCAAACTTTTAGCATCAGTAATTCTGCGGCACAAATCGGCCTAATCTCATTTCTTGTTAAAAAAAATTGTATTGCGCCCATTTTATTTTAATTAGTTAAAATAAAGGTTTGTATCCACGGATCTCGTGAGCAAATAGATTAACCACTGATCGTGCTAAGTTGTATCCACTGTTATCATAAGTGGCACTAGCTTAACACAGGAATAACTAAGGTAGGTATTCGTTGCATATTCTTGCTTTTGCATTTATATAAATTGTCATCGATTTTATTTTATGCGTATATAATATTTATTTGCCAAGGTTCGCTTTACAACGTATAAATTGAAATCAGTGGGAATAACGAAAGGTGCATCTTTTTTCATATCGATATTTTCGTTCAATAGGTACACCTACTCTTCCAAAACCTTCGCATTTAAACCGTTTATTATCATGAATACACCTACAACCGTCTACCTGCATTCTATTTACAAATAAAACCGTTGGCAATGTTTTTTGTACCATCTCAAGTTCTCATAAAGGGCCTTTTGTGTTGTATATGTCTTTGTTCCTGGACTTTAGGGATTCGTGTATCATAAATAGGTATTGTTATATAATTTTACTATTGATTTGTTTTATGGGGACAAGGCCAAGTGCATATTGCCAAAGATGGACGGAACAGCTTTTGAAAATTTGGTCATGTAATGTCATTAAGCGATCAACTATTACGTGAATAGTGTCGGTCAGTAAGCAGTTGCAATCAAGTGGGTCGCCAGACCGTGTATTGCATGAGTTCGCACGCAAATCACGCAATCGAACGAAATTATAACTAGTGGTTTTAGGGTTCCGTACCCAAAGGGTAAAAACGGAACCCTCTTACCAAGACTACGCTATGTATCTGTCATCAGGCTGTAGCTCATGAACCGTGATAACTAGACAGTTGAAATTTTCACAGATGACATATTCCTGTTACCACTATAACAAATACTAAAAACTAAATATAATGGTACGGAACACATCGAGTGCGACTCGAACTTGGCCGGTTTTATTAAAGTTAAAATCATTGATTAGGGTTTTCGGTAAATTCTGTTGCCTTATAACCAAATTGTATGAAAGCGAAAACTGAGTCTGCATGTCGGCATTGTAGTTTAAGTCACGTGACACGATTAGCCAATCCACGTGCCGATAAAGGTTGATTATTAAAACATAGCCATGCTCGCAATCGTCGACGTCGTTCTGTATTTCAGTTTAACATAACAAATAAGCCACCATAAGCCTGGAACTGTAATACTACCCACCAACACCTTCACTTACCTAATAGAATGTCACTTTTATGGTATTGGTACTAGACTGGTTCCATAAATTGGTTTATCATGTCTTCTAGGTATTGGTTAGCAGTTTCGAATGTTTGTTGTAAATTTAACATCTTCTGTCTAAGTAAATGAAATATTTTTGTGTTGTGTATTGCTTTCGTTCGATATTCTGTTGACATTATGATTTCTGGGGTATCTTTGAGCGAAAATTGTAATGTTCATTTTCCTTTTTGCTGTTTAAACAAAATAAGTAAATACTGACTTTCCACACTTCGCAATCTAAAGAGAGCCGGTTGTATCCCGCAGCCAACACCTCGCTAGCGGTTTCCCAACAGTTGCAGAACTCTTGAGTCTAGAGAGCACCGCAAACAATAAATCTGGCCGTGGGAGTTTGTTACTGCCAAAGTGCCGATCCTAATGCTCATACAATCAAAGCTGGTATTTCGCTGCTGATTACGCTGCACTACCTCGTATCGCAAGGGAAATGCAATAATACCATAAGTAGAATTCGCACTTTGACTTATTGCTTTATTACATAGAACTTCCGATATTCCCACGGGATAAAAAGTCTATGTTACTCCCAATGAATCAATGTATTCTCATGTCAAGTTTTTTCAAAATCGGTCCAGTAGTTTCGGGGCCTATTCGTTACGAACAGACACAAAAAAATTCCTCCTTATAATTTAAGGATGCAAAAATAGATAGTTCTATTTTTTGTGAGGTTTCCACGAGGCTTATTTTCAATGCGTTTTGTAGAATATTAACAATTGCAATGATGTGAAAAATGTGAGTCATGTAAGGTATTAGACGTTGGACTTTTTAACTATTTAGAAAAGACGCATTTGTCGAGTTGTACGTTTATTGTTATGAGCGTCAGCGCATGTAGGTACATGATTGGACAGAGTGTACGGCATGGCAGGGCAAGAGGGCAGACGTAGACGTGAGTCGTGAGTTGCGTAGGCCTGGTCCAACGGCCGCGCTCGTAACTGCCACTATACTATTTTTAGCCGAGTCCTTTCTCCGGCGATGAAGTCCGGACGTGAGTCAACCCTTTGTTCCCTCGTAGCGCATCGGCACACCCAGACACACAGAATAGTTGACTGTTGAGGAATCACTTTCCTAACCAGCACGTATATTATACAAACACTTACCTACTTGATTAAATTTTTTAATATGCTGTTTGCCTTGAACGTTCTGTTACTCAATGTAGAGATGCCATTATGCTTCGTTGCTCAAAATATTATAATAAACACTAGTCAGTAATTCCGAGGCAAAGATGGAGGTTTCGCGGCCTGTCATAAGACGTTGCGATAGCGACAATCGCCTTACTGATGCCGCCCACACAACGATGAATCTTAAATGAGATACACTCCTTCATTATTGTCGGTTCGTTTTAGTTACGGATAATGTTAAAAAGGGGTCATAATATTATTTACATGTATTGAAATTTGAAATAATTTAAAACTTAACCTACTAAAAATTTGTTGAATTCATAGTTAAATTCTATTAGTTCCAATATCTCCTCTAATAATACAATTGGATTTTTCTCTCTCATATACCTACCTAATCCTTATCCAGAATTCTTATCTCCGTTCTTATCATTGTTATTAACGTATGTAGGTGAATTGTGTACTTACTCTTATGTAATATCTAAATCTATTAATAAAACATTTGGTTCATTAATGAATCGTAGTCTTTATATCATTTGAAAAAATTAATTAATATACCTACGCGGCTTTGATTAGGTACTTATTCTTTTACATTCTTTAAGATTCTATCATCAGTTTTCTACTTATAATAGTACAAATTAATGTGTCTGTTGAGATGTCTAGTTTTTTGTTTAATGAAGTAAGTAGATAGAGCTTGTAGGTATAGCTTGATAATCATAAGAAGTGATGTTCGGTTTGTAAATAGTCTCATTAGTTCGCGACGCGTCGCTAATTGTTTCGGCAGCAACCAGCGAGCGTAAATGCGAGAGTTCATTGCCGGACAAACGGCATTGTCGTCGCCCACGGCCAAAGCTTCAACTACAATTATATTCCGTATCTTGGCCATACATTGTATTCAATAAACTCATAGTAGGTAGGTACCAATTCATAAAATATTGATTGACTATGCTCTCACGTGTTTTTAATAATTCCAATACAGAAATACCACGTTTTCACATTAAAAATTAAATACATAGACCCGATATGTCAGAACAACTGCTATAAACGACGTCGCATAATATGTTAAAAACAACGATAACGCAAATGTTAATGATATACAAACAAACATATTACCGAGCGTGACTAGCTTGCTCTGTCAAATTCTAAATCGGGCACTGATGGACATAATCTCCGATAAAAAAAAAGGTAGGTTCAAGAACTAGAAATCCTTTGTCGACTAAATGTTTAAAGCATAGAATTCTTTCACTACCATATTTAAATGACTGCCTCCATCGGTAATATTGTATTGTCTTCGCATATTCTATTCATTGCTGATAGTTTATGGCCTATGTATCTTATTACCTAATTGTTCGACCGTCCGTCTTTACCTTGACGCAACTTGACCTTTATACGACCACCGAAATTGGTTTCTTAAGAATCTCGTGTCAAATATATCATCATTAATGTTGGCTATAGATTAAAAAGTTTGCCGTTCAAATTATTACGTTTGATGATGTTATTTATAGTAACGATCCTTGGGTCTTCACTCCTCAGACAAAGGATAGACGTGGAAAGTGAGTAAGCAAGTATCTAACTAGCCGGTGTACTCAGATAATACATTATCTGAGGTCTTATGTTGGAGTGCACTGCATAAACAAAGGGTACTGTACTCTATCTTATCATGTCGCCTGATAACAACTGGAAACATTTGTTGTTGTGAAAACAACGTGGTTATTTCATTTATTCATGCGTATAGCCTCACCGAGTTAATTTTCCTTTCACAACTTACTGGGTTTCTCCTTACTAATTATGATTTTGACTGTCTTGTTCCTTTCGTAGAAGTGAATTTCAATTGATTATGTATCTAATTCAATAAGTAGGCCATCGCGGATGGTGGCAAATTGCATATTAAAGTTCACACAATGAGGTAAGCCTAGCAGAAATGGTGAGGGCGAGGTTAGAACGAGAATGTAACCAGAGACCGAATCTGCGAAGGTTCGACTGCACTTTTGGCACACATTCGACTGAGCAGTTGCGTCACAATCACAAGCTGGTGCAGAAACGAGCACACAGCACTGGCAGCGTAACACTTACCATTACTTGCTATTGCGCGAACGCCTCTCGCTCGCCTACTTGCGCTCGACGCTCGCTACAACAACTTTACATAATTGCCCGTAAAGAACACATCAACTTACGCAACATCACATTTTGATATTCTGTTTATGTTTAAAGGGGGTCACTCTTATGAACTGGTTCACTTTAAAGCTTACATGAATATTGATTCATTTTCCATTGCCTAATAATATAAACTATTGTTTTCAAGGTCAAGCAAGAGTTGCAGGGCAAACTTATGCTATAACCTAATTGTGAAATGTTGACGGTTTTACCTATCTGATTAAATACAATTAATAAACCTCATTGCCCTAATTTACTTTTTTTATTTGATATTTGCGGTATTATCGATGAGTAAATTCACAGTATCGGATCTAGTTCCACTTTGATATGAAATAAATATTTGACAGAAATACCGTCTCTAATCGTCACACAATATCACGGCGCGATTTACGCGTGTTTCACTCGATTACAGTTTGCATAAGAGCTATTGCACAAACGTGGTCAACGTGGAGGCAGGTATTACCACGATTATAATCCGCGCGTGCCATGATATGTATTAGACGCTAATGCAGGAAGTGGACCTTCGAACTCTTTCACTTTTACATTATAGAGCTGCAGCGATAAGTTCATCGATAACACCAGTACATATCTATACATATAAAATGCTTTGTCCTGAATGACTGACTGTCTGATGCACAGCTTAAACCGCTGATCGTAGAAACCTGATACTTGGAGGGTGTGTTCTTTGTCTGACGTAGGCATCCGATATGAAAGGATTTTCCGAAATTCTACCCCTAAGGGGGTGAAAGGGGGGGGGGGGACAAAGTTTGTATGGGACCACGTGATTCCTTGGTCCATTTCGACTTCTACGCGGACGAAGTCGCGGGCAAAAGCTAGTCAAATAATAATATTATGAACTCGAATTATCACAATCACTATAGTATGTCAACATGAGCTTCCAGTAGTTTCTCAATTATCTCTGCAAATAATAGACTTGGTAACACTATGCTTGCAGTATTCAGCTTTTATCTCTTTCTTCCATCCATACACATAAAATGCTTTGTCCTTGACTGCCTGATTGACTGATCAACGCATAGCCTAAACCGCTAAAACTTGGAGGGTGTGTTCTTTGTATGACGTAGGCATTAGATAAGAAAGGAATTTCCGAAGTTCCCCTTAGAGGGTGAAAAAGGAGAGCAAACTTTGTATGGGACAACGTGATTACTTGGTCCAATCTACAACAAATTTTGCGTGAACATTGCTTAACAGAATTGATGGAAGACGTAGTTCGTATTTTATTAAAATTCGCATAGTCGCGGGCAAAAGTTAGTTTATAATATTAGTTAAATGTTTACAATAGTGGGTTCAGTTAATGGTTCAATGATTTTGTGGTAGACATAAAACTGTAAGGCATCAATTAGTGACATTTGCTGCGCAATTTAAGTGTTATCTGTCGACCTCGCGGTTGGTGGATGCGTCACCCCAAACCAATGTATTCGTATTGTTTAAGTTTTGTAATATATGTGTCCGGGTTCCACTGTCATTTACTATTCGTATAGTCATTGCATTAACTAATTTAAATAATACGTCTCCACGCTCCATTAAGACTCACCTTCTGTTAATTTAAACAAGAACGAAATTAAAACACTAAGTAATACATTAATAAATTAGCGTGTTGAATTCCTGCCAAACTGGTATTTAAATACTACTTACCTGGTAGACCAATTACAATAGATAGGTTAGTAAGTTATTACATTTTCGTTCATTTAGGACCGCTTTTTTCGCTATTTCGCAAAAACCGACTTTTTTGAGTTTAATGCGACGTGCGTTTTATTTAAGGTTTTAATCTTTAAGTTATGACTTCCATTTAGGTTCTCTCTCTAAAAGTATCCACCCAAATAAATCAAAGCATACTTGAAAGGAACTTAACTGTACCAGCATATTAATTTGTCGATATTTTTATCGTTGGCTGTACTAAGTAGTGCCTGTACTAAAGCGTGATAAAGTGGCATTTGATCTTACTCGATAGAGTTATCCAGCTTCCAGTATTAACGGTCCTAGTAATCAAGGATTGACTCGAGCCATTTGGCGAGCAAGTAGTGGAATTTCAATAAATCTTTCAAGCATTCGACCCCGGCTCGACTGAGCGTCAAATACCATGGGCCCTGGGCAGTAGAGTAAGTAGGGCCGCTGTCGACGGGTGACGTTTACTTAAAAATGCATTTGCTAGTGAGACGCAGCGCGCGTGCGCAGTCGCGCTAATGCCATCATTTGGACAGATACTCTAATTCTAATAATGTACTTACTGTCAGTTTCATATAATAGTAAGTATAGTAATGATGTCAGTAGGTACTCTAAGCTCGATGATGTTATAGTTTGTGTGTCAATAAATGAAAGGAAAGTGGCGCGAGCGGTGGTCGTCGCTTCGTACTGTGGTACCGATCAGTGGTAGGTCATTGTCGGTCTAGCTTACATAACCCATGTCATGACATCCATCGTGCCCATTTTTGGAGCAACTCATTCGTTTTTGTGTCTTACAAGTATTAGCTCAATCATCAATTTATCCTGGTTTTATCGTTTTCAATGTTAGTATGTACAGGGTGGCCCAAAACGAATGCCATAATGTGAATTGACTGACAATGTTGAACTATGATATCGAACCTGCGGAGTTAAAGCACATTTTGCCCTTTTTAAAGGCGTTTTGGATATTATTGTTGGTCGCAAAACTTCAATGTTAGCGTTCGCCATGAGCATGGTAAAATTCAACTGTAGAAGAAAACTCCCAGCATAATAATATCAGTTTTAGTGCACTCTCTTTTTTATTACCATGCCCCCATACCAAACCCGGTTGTTCCGTCATCCATGCACATACAGAACCATATTCTCCATACGCCCCAGTAATTTATGTTAAGAGCGATAACTACTTAGTCATAAATTGTTTTAAAGTACAGTCCGTAAAGTCACAATTCTTTGCGTAATTGATCAGCTTGTGGGCTTGCATAATGGACTGTAGAATCTAAAATGTCTGCGAATGCAGCACGCAAAGTTCGGAGGTCAATTTCCTCGATGCCGATGGCGGAAGTTCTTGTACAAAATGTCATGGTACTTGTTGTGAGTTGTCATCACTGAAGCCGTTGAACTTCGCAAGGCCTCTTAGTACTTCGTACTTCCTGATTGTAACGCGCTCCGAAACATGCTCCGATATGACGTCTTGCGTCTGTTCACTGTCCTTCCTTACAAGCGACGATTGATTGAGTACATTTCTTACATTTTTAAACTTAAAGATAGAGATATTTATTTGTTGGTAAGTACAGATCTTAGGATTAAAAGTACAAAGCGTATGTGAAAAGTTAAGTAAGTATGTGAAATACTTACTTAAGTTTTCACATACGTAAGTGTACTTAGATCCAAATATGTACCTACCTGAACTTTGCGATTCACTTGTTGCATTTAATGCACTTCATAGAAAGATTGAATTTTTTTTTAACGTATTTGTATTGTCATTTCTCACAGAATAAATAATGGGTATTGTGGTGCCTACGATTTAATAGACCCTTGTAAGTAATAACCCTCAGAGAAATTCTAAATTGTCTATGAACTACTTAAAAGTAAAAGTACTTAAAAGTTTTTCTGTGTTGATATTATAAGAATTTTTGTAGGAAAGGAACTTTAATTCTAGCATTTTGTGAGACTGTGACACCTTAACAACTTTGATACATATATATACAGCATATTTTTAATATGGCGCCATCTGTCTGCCAGTTGATGAATTAATAACCTGTAAGGGTAGAAATTACATTTATTAGACCTGGAGCTTAAATAACATTACCTAATTAGCTTTTTTCCTATAGGTACAAAGAATCTACCTTAATTAATGATGTTTACCAAATTAAGTATACTCTGCTATTCAAAACATGTTATCTTAAAATTCTATTTTAGTTCACTTAATTATGTAGTTAAACTTAAATTGGTTATCAATAAACTAAACACTGTTTCTCGGATACCCAGCTATTTATTATAAGTAAAATCCCTATACCTATTTATAAAATACCGTGTCGCGGTGTTAGCTACCAATCTCCACCTAGACGGCTGAATCGATTTGTATGAAATGTTTTGTGTATATTGGTTAGGTCTGAGAATCGAACATCTTTTTTGTTAATGGCAAAACAACGTTTGTCGGAACAGCTAGTAATCTATACTATAATATTATAAAGCTGAAGAGTTTGTTTGTTTGAACGCGCTAATCTCAGGAACTACTGGTTCGAATTGAAAAATTCGTTTTGTGTTGGACAGGCCATTTATCGAGGGCTATAAGCTACTTTTTATCCCGATATTCCTACGGGATCGGGAGTTACGCGGTTAAAACAGCGGAGCGCTGCTAGTATAATAAAAAAATAAACGCTACTAATTGACAGCTTCTCCTTATTTTGAAGTCGGTTAAAATTTTACTAAATTATTAGACGCATGATTTAAAACATGGAACTAAATAGTGAAACGAGGGGGTTCAAATAACAGGTTGCAAACAGGTGTAACTAGCCAGCCCCAACAGTGCAACAATACTTGTGTATTATCAAATCGGTGCACTCGCACAAGTCGCATCGCCCCGTGTGCATTACCGTAACGAAGTACCCGTGCCCAAGGGTCCATGAAATGCACTTCATAGTCGGTACTTTCCATCTATCGATGACTACTGTAACCGTTTGTCTATGATATTTGGACTCATTCTTTAGTAATGATCAGATCATCACCATTAACCACGGAACTTCCTTTAAAGATAATTAAATTAAGTGAAACGTAATTATGAATAACATTGTTGCACAAACGTTGGTGAACATTACGACGAGAGACAAACGATTTGTCGTGACGATCTTATTTACGATTGTAACCCGACGCGAGCGACGACTTACGTTTCGTAACAGTTGAGCAAAACCACCAGAGCAAAGACCCTCATTGAACGCACAGAGAAAAGCCATCACCGTGACAAGTCTGGTGGGGTTGTTTATTCCACGTCGTGGAAAGCCACGCTTCGGTGGGCAACCATGGAAAACGATAACGAAGTTTCACGCAATTACGAAAACTCAACATCACTAACTTTGATGGTTTTCGTCTTCATTATATTACACACAGTTGTTTATTGTGTACAATTGTATATTATCATCTCGTGACGCAAATTGATAGTTTATTCCAAAAGTAGTACAGAGTCGTTGGGAGTTATCGAGTGAGCTGACCCGACGCCGACGAGAGGGTCTGATAGCGTTTCCTCGAGAATGTTTTACTACAGTTTGTTCAACTTGTTTAACGAATCATCTTTCTGCTTTATACATTTATTATCTACTGTTTGTGGTTGGCTAAAAATAAGCGTCTTAATTGTTACATCCGCTGTTTAGTTGTCTTTCTCTGAAATACAACCATAAAGTCTAATGTGGTCATAAGATATTGCAGCTGCGATAGTATTAATTATGGGTACTTTTGAGATTCTAATGTTTCATTAAAATATGTATTATATGTAAAGCTGGTTTATCATGCCCTAAATGATTTCTAGGTTCCATGCCATAGTATTTCATACAATAGCAAATTATTTAAAGTTAAAAGAATATTATCTAAAAATAAAGAGTGTTTAAATTTATCGTCACTAAGAGGAAAAGTACCCGGCGCTCTCTCCATACAAACGTAGTCGACTGTTTCCTCCCTGGATAATGACACTAGCACAAATTGATTTTTTTCATTTTCTAATTATCATAGAAAGTAAGAGTTTTGATGCAGTTACCAGTTTCCAGTGACCCGTAATGCACTTCGACAGAAAGTGAAATGAATGTAATCGACCTAGTTCGTTTTGTATTGCGTAGTATAACATAACATTGTGATATCTAATAGATAGTACATGCAATGCAATCATATTATAATTAATTACGTTTCAATTTCAATACAACACTGTATGTAATAATAACAGTCTGATTTTAACATCGCAAATGTTTTTCTTTCTTATCCTTGTAACATTATTTTTAACAGAGCACGTTTTTAAAACAGATGTCAAATAAATTGTTTTCTCATAAGTAGTTACGAACCAAATATTTAGTCCCTATTCTGTGATTGTAACATTATAAGAAATCTTTATTTCTTCAACTTAGCAACGACAAAGTCGAACTAAGAATCTCCTTCTTGTTTGAAGTCGGTTAAAAATTGGTAAAGACATGATTAGAACGACATACGATGTAAATAACAGAATTTTACGTCCAGAGTGCACTCTAGGTTGTTGTCTTTTCAATACCTAGTGCAATTTGCATAAATTTTGACCAAGATGGTATATAAGACATAAATAAAAAAGAAATCAAGTACATAAGTACTTAATTTTTTTTAAATAATTTTGAAATATTACTTCATACTCTGAAGTATGGCGTGAACAATAGACATAACATTCAAAAAAATCGCAAATTAAGGATCTTCTCCATTAAAGTCTGTTAAAAATATGAGCGCTTAACGGATGTAGCACATCTGTTGCCTTGAAGACATAATAACAAGTAATTAGCGAAGGAAAGACTGGCTACATGGCGTCCAGTGGAGACGGTTGATTATGTCTCGAGAGTCAACCAGGACCATGTTCGCACAATGTGTCGCACACATTTGTGCGCTTCCGCCCGCCATCTCCTCCCTCACGCTCGCTCATCCCCGACAATAAACTAAATTATTGTACACTCACTACGTACACAATTGAACAATTGAAGAACGACTTTGACTTACGAAAGACAAGTCTCATACGAACGATAAAAAATAACGACTCGTAGCAGCCAACAGAGTGCGTCAAAATGAGTTTCAATTTAATTAACATTTAAATTAAATCAACAATTTTAAAACTGGTTTGTGGTATTTTTATTCCGAATGGTATAAAATGTTAAATCGGAGGAGCAAGCGTCATCTCGTCATTATAATAATTTAGTATGAGTTATAATAAAATTAATTAATGTTGTTTTAATAAACATGTTAAGCGTTGATGAGCCCATTCGCTGGCTCCTCTCCGGGGAAGGTCATCCGCTCGCTTACATACTCGTACACATCTACTTAGTTACCTTAGTTCATAATACGTAAAGTATGGTTCTTGACTTTATGACGTCGGCGACGTGAAATAGAATGGTAACTTTATCGTTTACTTGTGAAAGGGTATTACGATTGACTAACAGCCGTAATATAGGTGTAAGTATAAACAATCAAATCACATGTTGAATTCATCCCCTTATGAAATAGAATGAATAGACATGCGAATTGTCATGCAATCAATATTTCTCCTCATTTATTCCCCATAGTACCTAATATGGCGAAAAAAATAATATAAAATTAATTAATATTAATCAGTAAAGCACACAAAAGTCGCTTTGAAATTTAAATAAGTGGGCGTATCGAATGTCCTCGCCTGTAGTTAATCCAATATTTCTACAAATTGTGTAAAAGTTGCTTAACGTCTACCAGTAACAATCTTTACGTCTGAGCTGAGGCGCCCACCATTGCGTTGTTGCTTTTCATGACCTTCGATTTCTCCCATTATAACACAATGTCGCATTTGTTCGTCAAAACCAATTTATGTCACAACGAACGCAAATATTTACGTAAATGGCAGTTTTCACGAAAGTTACGCCAGTTTCACACTCGTTTGAATGTAGTAACAAACAACTTTGTTGCGAAAACGAACCTAGTTACAAAATTATTAAAAGTCAAGTGGATTACGTAGCCTTTGTGTATTCTAGTCTGAATGAAATAAATAAAATGTTTTTAACTATATTTTTATATCCCCATGCAGAGGACGCTTTCTGCTTGCTTAATTAAACGAGCTCAATTCATTCAGAAGTTATAACCCAAATACTAAAGTATTTTGAAAAAAAACTGAACCACTGGTGGATTGTACCTATATTTATCATGCATGCAATTTTAAGAATCGAAAGCACTGGAGCGAATTAAGTTAAGCAAACAGAATGGCTCCTTTGTGTTAGTGTAGCTCAACTCAAGGTTTGTTTAAATAATAAAAAAGGCAGTGGAAGATACCGCTAACTAATGTAATCTAAATTGTCCTCAACTGGTCCATGTATGGGTACACCGTAATTTGGGGTGATTATGTCAGCTGTGTTCCGCCGAGTGCGTCGGTGTAGCCAAGCTTGTGGAACAGACTATTGTTTGTCGAGACGTAACGCACGTGGGCTCTCGTAAGAACCGCTGGAGAAAGTAGCACAGCCAGCGGCAAGGCCGTCTCCTACATCTTTGACCTTCACATTAAAAGTTCCGGGATACGTTACTATTTAATTCACCATCGCTCGTTATTGTTTTTATTGCTGTCAAACAAAGCTACATATCATTCAATTGACACAGTGAATAGGACCTTCGTCATAGATGATTATTAGATTGATTAGCGGCAGGTCGCGTGACAATTGCAGTGCTTTGATGCAACATTGGCCGATTGCAAAGTTGCGTGCATCACGCGCAACCAACCATACCTACCTACCGTAGATCCGCACAATAACATATCACATAATAACATGACATCTCTAAACATCCGTAATGTGCACTTCAAACATTAATATTAATGTACACAAGCTTTACTAATGCAAAAGCTAGATGTCTAAACGATCCAAGATAAAGTCGTGTCGAATTGTCCATACTTTGGCTCGCTTATAAGTTGAGTGGAGAATCAACACGCGAGCCACGGACCTGTCAAACGAGTTATGTTATAAATATTTAATTAAAATTTGGCCGGCGAACTCTTTGTGGTTGTGGATCTACTCAAGGTCACGACAAGCAATATTTAATAAATGCCGTTGTCCATTTTGAAGTTTTTTGCGGGGTAAATACATATTATATTTTAAGTAGGTAATCAATCAAAACACTTCGTTGTTAAATTCTTTACTTCCAGAAAAGTATAACTTTTGAACTAAACTTTTATCTTGAACTTTATAGGAGTGAACTTTTCAGGATGTAAATTCTTGGCATATGATGGTATTTTGATAAGTGACACTATTATAAAAAAAAAGTTAGAGGATCTTGCCACGTCCTCGTACAGCCAGAAGACAGTCCAAATTGTCGGGTTTAAAAGAATTACTATAAAGAAGTTAAGCGAACTCCCATGGGGTTCCCACGAATGTTAATGCCTGACTTAAATTGCTCCCTGTAATCGATGACCATTTCAATCTATGTGATGTGATGCCATAACACATTTAATAATTAAACCCACCTGTCTCTGAATATCTATGCCTCATGAATATTTAGATTTAAGAGATTTAACTAAATTATTGGGCTTAACGTGGCATAACTACGGGAACCTTGAAGTACTTTACAGTGGATTAATCGCACCGTAAAGCGACTTAAAACTGTTTTTTTTTTCGAATCAATTACAACTTGCATTGCTCGATGATGATTGTACAAAACTTCCTCATTTCAGATAAGTTTAAGTTCATGATTTCTTGTAAGTAGAGTTTTCTGCGTGACACACATAATAAAGAAATATTTATTAATCTAGGTGCAGTAGATGGGTATGTTCTTATGTTTTGTTTCATAGACTTAAGCCTGCGCTTAGTTCAATAAGTTTAACTAATAGATCGATGTAAAGTAAACACGAGTCGCGCGCATTATTGTAGCGGAGTTATTGTCCTCAATTCAATTGAAGTGTTTCATTAGCACAAGTGGCCCCGATTGCTTCGTTCATCAATAAGAACAACACCCTCAATTCGGCGCTTTATTTCTACTTTATATATCGTTATTAGTATCTTCATTTTTTATGGTCGTACCAGCCATAGTACAAATGGTACATCAAATCTGTTAACTTTTTGACCACATGACATTTCAATTGGCCGTCGGTCATGTCTGTGGAGTTCTTGATCCTTGCAAGACCTTCGCTGACTGCCGGGCTCAATTAGAGACCACCGGATTGCGATAGAAACGAACACCTCCATTAGGTGGTGCGGGTCGGTCGTGACACCGTGCGTCTCAATACGATGTCGATGGCGTAATATCAGCATTGTTGTCAGTAATTTCCACGTGCAGTGTAACTTGGTAGTTAATTGTGTGGAATGAACGCGGCGTTGTTGCCTAGCTGTGCCTATTCGTAGTCCGTAACTGACTAGTGGCGGAAAATGTGGGCATTATCGCGCTTTGTATCGCTACGTGTGAAGGACACTTGCAAATCACATAGGTACCTACTTTACGGTGTAACGAACGATGCTTGCTCCGTCATGGTAGGAACTCCGTTTCGTTGACTGCCTGTTGCTAACATACCAACTAAACATATTTGCACGAAAATTAATGTCTTTTACCTATATGTCCTCGAAATAGCACACGACAATCTTATTTGTACAAACTTGACTTCAAGACAATAATACACTTGAGTAACGCACGAACAAAGTAATGAATTGCGCCGTAACGACTTAGATTTGCAAAAATGTTCCGTGTAATTTTCGTTCCGGGTATGTTTAACAATACCTAAGTCCAAATCATAAATCCATGCCATTGGAAAATCCGTTATTGCGTTGTAAAATTATCTAATATTTCCTCTTTTTAATATTAGAAGAATTATTGACAATCACAATACGTTCGTATCGGTCTTTTATGTAGAGTCATTCGGTAACCACTTTTGTCTAAATGATTAATTAATAAGCCCTTGCATAATAGATCAACAGTTACCCATAAAATAAGACCACAGTCAAACTGTCATAAAAACATCATAAAACGCCAGTAAACATCTAACGGCTGCATTACAACGTTCAATTATTTTCAATTACTTATTTGATGCAGTTATTTAAGTGATGTTACTTACACCAAGATGTAAATGTAATCAGTTGAATACTCCGCGGTCTCCACGAGTTTTCCAGAGAGCTATCCAAGTGGTTACCTATAGTTTTACTTTCATGTAGGAAGTGCTGTCGCTTTCGATGGAGACCGGTTAAGGCGCTCGCTAGTTATAGCATTTATTGAACCACACTATGAATGTAGTAGAGTATAGAGTTGAAGTTTCCAACTGCTGGTTCCTTAATCATACACATCACTGTTTCACTGTTTTACCATTTGATCGACTTGCTATATCATTCCCACCATATAACTTATCATTAGTGCGTAACTCTCTACTAGTGTCATTGTTCCCTGCACAATACAAACTTGGAGTCTTCTTCGAGGCAAGGATTCTACGTCCATCAGTTGATATCTCACGTCATCTGAGGCCCAACGCGAGCACGTAAACGCGACTCTACTTAACGGAAACACCTGTTCTATTTTTAGGTCTTTCCGTGAAATAAATCTATATAATTAAGGCTTATCAATGGTAACAAAACTGGAGTTTGTTCCGAGCCTTATAATAAAAGTATAGTATCAATTGCTCTAGGTACCTATACTATAAAACAATGTGTTAATTATTTTTTTTCTTTGTTTTCAGGTGAGTCACGAGAGTGGGTTTGATGAAGATGGAGTGTCACTTTTTGTAAGTTTATTTCTCGAAATTCACTTAGTACAACAAAGATATTTACTATTATGGCAATCGTTTTGAAAATTTAATAAGTTAGTTCATTTTCGGTAATTGCTTTGATAAATCTGGTAGGTACCTTCAATGACCTTCATCAATTTAATTTTGTAACGGGTTATGAATAGTGTTAACTTACTATGGCCCTATATTACGGGGCTATGGACCAACTTATGTAACATAAAATCAAATATTGTTAGTATGTGTGACTTAGCCTAGTGTTGCTAAGACGCATCAAATCATAAGTTGCTAAGTAAGAAAAGCATCAAATAGAGCATTACTCACATAAATGATTTCCCGCTTTGTTATCTTAGTATGAGTCATACAAAACTACCATTTATGGGGAAAGTGTACCTATTATAAACCGGCGGTAGCGTGACGCAACAATGAAAATTGCATGGACAAAGGAATTGTTCCAACCAGAAAACGCGTCTGACGTAAGGTCTCAGTTTGTCACTAATGATCGTAGAAAATGGACAGGGTATCATGATGCTCGAGCTCACTCGGTACGCCATACCAACAGTTATACCGTATAATATTATTTAATAATTTTCATGACCATGATAAACATGAGAACGTCATAATTTTATAGGTATGATAAGCCGTATTGTATAAAACACGACTGCATATAGCCAGTGTTTTATGCTGTTTACATTTTGAATCTGCAAATCAGCATTCGACTAGATTTGTACTTGTTGTTGTTACGTCTATAAATAAAGAGGTGCTAAAAGCAGCTCTGGGCGGGGGACGTGCTTCCTTCGCTTTGAGCGGCCGGGGGGTAAACATGCCCAAGAGAACGGGGAAATTTCTTTCGTTGAAATTTGCTTTACTGGTTTTAAGAGCTAACAAAGGCTATACGACCATCAAGCGCGCAATTAATATGACGCAAAGTCAGAGTCATTTTTTTTATTCCTTTGGATGCTTATGTATATTTTATACAAAGATCACATAGGAATGTCTTAAAAACTAAGTTAGGATGTGTGCCTTCGGAACGCGCCCACCAATGAGAAGAAGGCACAAGAAACTCATGGGGTTTTTTTTTCATGTGATTTCGCTCACAAAGGTCAATATTACAAATATTTAAAAGTATTATTTGAAATGGAGGAACTAAAGTCACGTCCATGGGTTGTTATCATTAAGGTAAGACGAACAATCATACGCCTTACTGCACAGTAAAAGAGTTTTGAACCTATTAATGGACATGTCATATACATCTTTAGGTAACTTATACAGTATTATAATAGAGCGCACATGTATTATTAAACGACCTGTTTATTTTCCCTAATTAAGCCTGTCGCGGTGCAAATGCATGACCCTACTCATCAATCAGTAAATTAAGAACATACGTACAAAGATCAAATATTTAGTTTCAAAACCAATAGATTTTGTACCCGAAAGAAGTCGCGTATGCATGCCAATGAACTTAAACAAAGAAAAACGCAAATTACCGAGAAAAATAGATAAATACTAAAATTCTCCAAACCCATGTCGTGTCCGCTACGTGATTTCCTTTTCGCTATGTCAATGATTTACCAATTGTCTTTGAATATATTTCCATTGTTTCAATATACTTACCTAGTTTGAACATGAAAGACAATTGGTAAGCGTTGGTAATATAATATAAAGGCGGTATCGGTGTACATATGATGGTATTTATACCATACGAGGTTCGTTCTCGCATTGCAATCACGCTATGAAGGCATCTAATCTACATGCCAGTTGTTGCGCCAAGCGTCCGGTGTTACTCATACCTACTCATCTAACTAACATTCGATATGTGAACCATTCACCTCTTGTAGCATAGCCTCTTAGGTTACGCACTTTAAGTGTATTTCGACCTCCTTGCCCACCAATTTAGAAAAAAAAATCTAGTTTATTGCAAAAAGTACCGAGTTAGAAATCGAAGTATTGTATTATTTTTCTAAACGCGCTTCTAGAACATCATTTTCCAATTAAATAAATAAATATTTCACGACATTTCACTGGTCGCCATCTAGCCCCAAGCTAAGTAACTAGACTTGTATTATGTGTGCTAGACAACGGATATACTACTTACCCTGTGTTTGGCAGTCCGGCATGGTGACCATTGTGACCATTGTGCCAACTGGGTCCTTTTTCATTTCTTATTAGGCTTTGATATTAACACAAATTTAAATAACAGTGTAATTAACAATAATTTACAGATAAACGTTACTTTAATTTAAATTTGGGATAATTTCAAAGCTCAGTAAAGGTTTTAGTAATATTATGTTTTAAAAGCGCGTTTCACTAAATAATGCTAGATTTCTATATTTGTAATAGGGTCATATTTACGAAAATCTTGAAAAAAGAACCGTTCGTTACTTTGTAAATAATGAGCTTTGTAAGAACTTCTGGTTTGCACATGTTCACCATTTAATAAGGATTAATTGTTAGATTAACTTAGAAAATTTCTAAATAAAGTAATTAAAATTTTGCTATTATTTCTAAATAAAGTAATTAAAATTTTGCTATTATCTACATAATTACCAATTAACAAAGTAAAATCTTAAAGTTACAGACGATTAGAGGTGAAACTAATTTTAAGATTAGTTTAAAATTGGTTTTGTTTTCAAATGTAACAACTTTTTTTCTTTTTTACCCGACCACGACGAAACAAAATGTTATGTTTATTATTGATTCAATAATATAAATAATATTGACATAGCTTATAAAATAACCATGTAAAAATAAATTACCGTGTAAATATAATAATATACCGGAAAAAAGCAATAAAGAAATTATTCTTGTGTTTAAGTAGGTTTAACAGCATTTAGTCCTTGTAGAAAACTTTATTTTTATTATTTATTTTCCTTGGTGTTAATCGCATATTTATTTTACTTCGGTGTTTGGACTATGTTGCAATAGTCATAGTTAAGGCAAATCGTGTGAGTTCAAAAAGTTAACGTTATTTTTAATCTATATAAAGATAGTCGAGTGGACAATGCTTGGAAGGAGCTACTGGTCTATGAAAGAGCTTATGAAGGGCGGTTTTCTCCTGTTCCTTAAGCGTATACTCATCGTGTGTTCTGGCCGTCCTAACCTACTCCTGCTCAAACCTGGTCCCTGACTGAGGCGACTCAAAAGATGGCGGAGACCCTTGCCTAGCAGTGGGACACTTGTGGTTAAATATTTGCAGTTTTAATCATCTGCGACAAATAAATTATTACATTACTTACACACATGTTCGTAACTGTTATCTCTCGGCGGGAGAGCAATGCATTGAACAGATCGCTATTATTCATACTTGTCTAATAATAGCATTACTAATGTCCAACCAACTCTATGCTTCTCTTCATTACATTAAATTGTTCTAAATGCGTCACATAAATATCCATAAATGTAAGACATGCCAGTAATTAAGTATGTTTCACATGGCGACCATTCAGGCTAACAATTTCGTTTATTATTTACAATGTTTGCAGGAGGTAGGTACTTGGTATATAATAAGAAAATCATAACCATTTTAGTATCAGGAAAGAACGCGTTATGACTGACTTGCGGTTAGTTCAAACGTTAAGTGCATATTGTGGTAAACAAGAGACAAAGCAAAGGGGCGTACGTAAAACTAAAAGGTTAATGACTAGGCTGTCATTACTTGGAGATCGGTGGTCACTGGTCGAGTCTGGAGAGGGGACGCTGGATTACCATTCTAGTCGATTTCGCGCAATCATTCAATAAAACGTGATGGGATCAATCACCAAGACCCTCCGTTAACTCCTCGGAGAAATGAACCAATTCTTATAATAGCCATCAACATGGATCATCACTATATAACTACACATATACATACATACATGTCTGCAGTAGAGACGATAACTTTAACAGAAACAAATGACAACGCTCCCCATTCCGAACGTGCTTTGAAATCGTTAAAATTTCATTTAAATATAGAACGCATTTGATTAAAACCAATTAACGGACAATTAAGCAGTTCTCTTGTTTATGTCGTTGGACCAATTGCGAGACAAGAAGTTTTTATTTTTGTGTATGAATGTAACGTATAATTAACTACAGTACAGCAAGTAAATGAAGAAAGTAACATATGTAATATTATTATATACATTTAACGTGATCAGTGGGTAAAAATATTTATTTGTTTTTCCGTGGAAACTGATCATGTTATCAGTGGATATAACTTGACATGATCAGTGGCTAATTCCATCTGATCACGGTATCCGTGGATATAAACCTAGTATAGTAATGATAAAGCATGCTTTATGGGAACCTGTGTAGCTTAATGTACGAAAATTTATGAATGTTGTCCGGAGGTTACTTGGCAAGTCACGATGAGAGCATCCATAAGTATATTTAGCAAACCTCGTTTCCAAAAGGCATAAACAGTAACAGAGGTGTAAATTTTTAGTGATTACGAGCGCAAATATACGTACAGTAACCATGGGATGCTACACGCAGTTCGTTAACCTTCATGAGTTCATGCACTTTTTAAATTATTTTCTAGTAAACCCTTAGTGAATACTAATTACAAACAAGTTTTTATTAACAATATAAGTGAAATATTTACATGACAACGCCAGATTGTAATGACGTTTATATTCTCATTAATTAGCAACTTGATCAGAAAACACCAAGGAGGTGCCACATTTGTTTTCGTTTATCGAGTCGATGCCCTCTCTTCTTTTATAACCTTCTGGTAACTACTATATTCCGCTGTTTACTCTTCCAATATTGTATGGGTGCCGGTTTCGTTGCTTATATCATTCTTTTTACGTCGTCGCATCTGTAAACATCGAAGATGACTTGTCATAAAATATATCATCATAAAGACATTTAAATATTAATTTGCAAGATGTTTCTATGACTTTTTTACACAAAATATTGCATTTGACCTCATTTCTCCTAATGGGAAGAGACGATGAGGTCGAGAATGTAGCATACTCGTCTAGAAAGAGAATGGCATGCCTGGACAATGCGATGTAACGACGAGTCACTTGGGACCGTGACTTTGTCCAGAGGTTGGTTTAAGGAGTCGTCGGCTAAGGTGGACCTTGATTGTCTTTAGCGCAACCAGGGCGGGGGTTGCGTGTAGGACAACAAGGGCTAAATCCTACGGACTCGAGCAAACCTGAACCCCCCAAAATTACCACTCAATTAGAAAAAGTTTACATGAATTATTGTTTATTCCAAGAAAGGTTAGGTATTTTAAAATTTTGGATAGCAAATACCTAGCTGGTGGTAAAATGAAGAGCAATAAACTAAACATCGAACGAGGTGTATCGGCGTGTTATACTCGTTGACAACATCGTATTGCTAACCTAAACGGTAAACATTAGAGGCGTGACCTGTGTTTGACTCTTTGGAAATTTTCATAACACCATCCTATACCCCAAAATATATTTACCAAACAAACACTGTTACAACTGGATTAGTTTGTTACACTTTAAAATGTAAACTGTTGATGTTACATAGAGCTGAATAGTGAACACCAAAATGTGATTATATTATGATGATGAACGACTAAACATGTTCGGTTCGGAACCTCGAACGCAGCGGCCGTGGTCATTTGAAATCGACAGTGATTACAATTTTCCCTGAAGCTCAGTTGCGCGAGCATAACGTCCGATGGAAAGCAAGCAACGTTTAACCAATGTTCTGCTCTAATAACTCTAATTACGCATTGGCCGCTCGCCTGCCGTTTTCCATCGACACTTACCCGCCAACTATTGAACCCCTGCTTTTTCACGGCAACATTTCACCCGCGACTGATGCCGCGTTCATCTATTTGCTACACTTTCGCCTTTGACTTTACTCCTCAGTTGTATTGTTAGTATTAAGTGCATTAACCCAGCTTGAGTGCTTAAAGTTTTCTTTTCCATTGTTCTCGAAATCCTTGATGAAACTGAAACAAACGTTAAACACAACGCTTAACTTCTTAAACCTAATTCTACTATATTCATATTATTCATTGACCATAGTAGACGATGGTAAACATCTGTAAAATATTTCATTGAATTTGGTAATCATATTTTGTTCGATGGTGTTTGTTATTCTTCTTGGACGTGCTGTTTATACGTGTTTACGACCTCCGGTGTAGTCGGAGGTGAATAGAATTACAAAGACGTATCGTTCGCATCGATTGAGGGCACCCTCCGTAAGTGTTAGCTAGAATCTCAATAACATTTTTATACGAAGGTACTTGTTTACAAGCTTTTATACAGAAATTTCTTTGCTAACATTCAATGGGTGAATGACTAGAGTCTATTCGTTTGAATCTTATGTGTCAACGTGACTGAAGAGTAGGAACATGTAGACATAGGTACCTAAATCAAATATGTGAATAGAGATGAGTAAAAGAGTACTGTTAGGTTAGGTAAGAGAGTGCGCGCGCGTCGCGACCGTTGCCCCTGCTCAGAGAAGCGAAGTCGAATGCCCTGTTGACAATTATTATTCCCGAGTTAGACGCGACGGACGCGACGACGCCTGCCTGAACAATAGTGCACAATCACCGGCGATTATGCTTGCCGCGAGCTCGTGTCGACTGCCTCTCGCGTGTAAGCTACCATTGTCATGCTGATGGTCCGGAGTAAGTGCCACGTTCGACTTGACACTCGTAACAAACAAAACATCACATAAGTCATTTGCATACTTTAACCAAGACAACACCCGAAAGAGAATATTGATGGCAACCAAGGATTTTACAGATACTTAAATTATAAATAATTCATGATGATAATCGATGCCTGGATGCAGCATCGTTAGGAAAAAATGTTAAACTTATTTCATCACGGGGCTCTAAAAGCACCACTTTAAACCTCGGTTAATTGGTTGTATTAACCATCCCGAAACGTGGAGACCATTAGTGAAAACGAGACGATCCCTAGCAGGTAGACGTAAACCTCAGGGGATCTCTTTTTTGTTGACTGGCAGGTACCCGAGTTTACCCGACCCTTTGGATTTTATTGAAAAGCATTTTTTTTAAATCACCAAAACTACGCCTGTTGTAAAAATAATAAGGCACAAGATTTGTAGGGAAGGGCCTTTTGATAATAGTGTTATGTATTATGCCGTCGAAAATTTCATCTTATTTTGTGATAAGATAACCTACATTAGGCACCTGCACTAGGAAGCACTACACACGTAGGAAGTAGTAAATTATTAATTAATTAGAATATTTTAGCATAGTATAGATTTGGTCAATAAACTTTAATTAACATGTTTTTTTTTTATTATTTCAGAACCAAACTCGGCCAGTGCAGACAATTAGCGGCACAGTAAACGGCGCCCTGGGTCCAGTCGCCAACAGTGCAGTCTCCGGAAGCGTTAACTGGGAGCAGCATCCGGTGCTGGCCCGAGCGTCTTCTGTGCCGGCACACCGCGCCCTTGCAGGCCTGCTCGACCGGCTCGGACATCGACGCCTCGAGCGCACCACCAGCGAACCCGCACCACCGCCACCAGCCACCAGCCGCTACAAGACAGAGCTCTGCAGACCGTTCGAGGAGGCCGGCGTTTGCAAGTACGGCGACAAGTGCCAGTTTGCGCATGGCATCCGTGAGCTTCGTAACCTCCAGCGTCATCCCAAATACAAGACGGAGCTGTGCCGCACGTTCCACTCGGTAGGATTCTGCCCATACGGACCACGTTGCCACTTCGTGCACAACGCGGAGGAGGCTCGACGCCGTGAACCTCCCTCGCCAGGTGGCTCCGTAGCGTCGCTCTCCTCAGGGGGTTCGCTGGGATACGTGAGCGACGGTTCTCGGTCGCCGCGTTCACCGCACTCACCGATAGCGCCGCATTCTCCGCCTGCAATGTCGCCGCCAGCGCAGACCACCGCCTTCGCGTTCCGCCGCACGCAGTCGCCTGATCCCGAGGAGGAACGACTACCGGTGTTCAACCGGCTCTCGTCCGCGTTCGGCGACCTCGTCATTGCCTAGACTCGGGCGCGCTCGCTCGCCTAGTCCTAAGTTAACTTATATACCGAGCATAGCGTAAGAATCTTCCGTCACGTTAGTGCCTACATGACGTCTTCCAGTCCGCGCCCGAGCGACCGACACGTCCCAGCGCTCGCGCGCCTCGTGCACACCCGCTCAACGAATGATCTCCAGATTGTCGATGCTCTTAACTACTTCGCCTTGTAATTTATAAAGTTAACGAAGTGTACTGGCGTCTCGAAAGTTTGCGGTGTGATTTTGTGATTATGTTTAGTTATCGGCACACATTTGTAAATGGCACCTTATTATATTAGATACCTATTTATTATAGCGTAGCTCGCGGATGTCTTCCCGATGCGATCCTCCGCCGAGCGGTGGTCCTTGTAAAGTTAGCTTATAGAACACTTTATTTATTTGTAAATGCCCTATCCGCGCTCGGTACCGTACCGCGAGAAGGCGCTCGTGATCTATTTTTAAGGATTTAAGATAATAATTTATTATTTATTTCGAGTCTCTTTAACTGTAATTATTTGTAGCTTAGCAGCTACGATGCTGCACCGCATACGGACGGGGCACGCGTCGACGGGACGTGGCTTGTGTTCGATCCTCACGCTCGATCCTCCCTCACCTCAACCTCGGCCGTGTCGGCTGAGTCCGCTCGCTTACTGCTCTCAAACTCAACTTACGAACATTTATCAATCACTCCAACATAACGAACGGAGTCAGCCGACATTCAGCCGAACCTCGGGAACTCTTTCGGTTTCATACTCTCGTGTTCCAACATATAAAGTTGATTGATGCCATTCAACATCATTAGTAATTGAACTGGCGGACCTGTATCTGTATATGACTTCTCACTTGAGCTGATGTACCATCCGCTATAACAATAATGTAAGAACAGGCCGCAGCCGCTTGCTGCCGCAATCATCGGCCCATCTGAGACGGCCGCGGGGCGCGCCCCTCTCACGACTCGTCTGCGAAGGACTTTTTCATTTTGTTTTGCGAGAGGACGAGCCGACCGAAACCAGTTTGAGGTTTTGGTGATTGTTTTTTTCGTCCTCGCGGCGAACCGTGTATCGAAGTGTACTGCCGCGGCGCTCTAAAAGATCGCGTCCGTGCATGTACTCGCAAAAGCTTTTAAAAACACATGAAACCCATCGAACTCCCGAGATCGTTATCAGTATAAACGTAATAGAGATATATGTGACTAAAATAATATATGATATATAAAAAAATATAAAATGAAGGGCAGAGTTGTAGTATCGTTGTTGATTGTACCTACACAGCAACGTGTACAGTGTTGCCCTATAATATGCTCTGGTGCGAGGTGAAGTAGGCGGCAATCTCTCCACGCGCTTCCAGCCGTCTTCTTCCCCGTACCTATAAAAAATACTTAGTGCCTTTACTTTACTACGAAACATGTAAATCGATTTATATTTAATTTTTAGTTTATCGAAATAGATTGTTTGTTTATTTATTGTCTCCTTTTGAATATAATATTCAAATTGGCACGGTTATTAATTTTGTACTTTGACAGAGCTAAGTGATTAGTTTTGACGTCGTAGTATAGTTTTTTCTTTGAATTTAAAGTGTGATATTTTATAATATTTATATTATAACAAAGTTAAAAGTTTTAATTAAGGGACCAATGTAAGTGATTAGGAGAAATTCTGATAGAAACGTAATATTTTCAACTTAAAGAGACTGTTTCCTCGCGCCACTTAGTTTTGTCAGTCGTCCGATTTACGATTTTGTAATTCAAATAAAATGACAGTAAACCAAACTTATCTGTTTTGTGTTATTAATTGCACTCGTAGACGGATGCAACAAGATATCTTTGTTTTTTTTTACTTAATATAATTTTAGTGTCGAATTTCTCCACTTTGTAGAGTCGTTGCATGGTGACCACTAAGATTTAATAATTTTGTACCTAATGATATGGATACTTAGATTTAAGCGTTTTTTTTTCTCATAAAAAGTTCATGAATATTATTTATTATCAGTTCATTATGCTACATAAACCATTAAACTGATTTATTTAATTTCTTTTGTATTTAAAACCAACATTTAAGATTACTTGTAACTTAATGTTTTAGTTATTATTTACTTACATCAGTCATTTATTATAACAAGGCATTAGTTTAGATTACTAGTACCTACGTCATTTAAAATTAAGTATTTAATTTTTTTAATTTAATTCCAATTATAAGTGAATCTTCCAAATATTGACGACATTGTATTCTGTTCTCTTATCGACAAAAACAAATTAAGGTTAAAGCTTGTGACATTTTCTTGTAAGTTTTCCTTATTCCCATCTGCATTTTTTATTTGAATTATAGTCAAAATATGTTAATTTTTTGTTTTTTTATTTATTTTTTAGTTCCCTTTTTAAGTCGAATATTACAAATTTAAAAATGTAGGTAGTGTAGATAAATTATATTTACATAAAACTAGCACTAGAACCCTTAGTCCAAAACGAGGTTAAACAATAATCCAAAATTCAGATTTAAACCATAGTAGACTATAGGTCTTAATTGAACGTTAAGATGAAAGGGTACCGGCGCTCTCTCCAGACAAACATAGTCGACTGTTTCCTCCCTGGATAATGACACAGGCACAAATATTTTTGTGACATACAGCCTATAACTGCCATGACTTTGACTATGCTCCTATGTTTTGATTTTTTTCATTTTCTAACTATCATAGAAATTAAAATTAAAAAGAAAACATAGGGGCATGGTCATGGCAGTTATACGTTTTATGCAACAAAAATATTTGGTCAAGTGTCATTATCCAGAGAGAAAACAGTCGACTACGTTTGTATGGAGAGAGCTCCAGGTACCATTTCCTCTTAAATAACGTTTATTTTTGACTAGGTTTAAATCTGAAAAAGAAGTACATAGTTTGGTCTATAGTACTTATCAGTAACAAAAACATCCTGAAAACTGAGATAGGAAGTAACAAAGTTCTAATACTATATAACTGTTAGGTTAGATACGATTAAATATCACGTGTAAGCAGTTAGCGGACTCAGCGAAGCAAATTGAAGAGTAAACACTGTGTTCTAAGTAGCGAGTAAGATGATCTGTGTTAGTGAGGCATCATGTTTAGCTGCGTCGGCGTCTATTGCAACTTAACACTAGATAAGTAGTGGCCTTCGGACGTCGTACACCTACTTCGTCCAGTAAGTAAAACAGTTAATCGTATTATTGACTAGCGACCCGCCCCGGCTTCGCAGGGCTATATTATGCATGTATTATATTATACTGCGCCCCGGTTTCACCCGCGTAAGTCCCAAACCTTTGGGAATATCGGGATAAAAAGTAGCCTATGTGTTAATCCAGGTCTCCAGCTATCGGCCCAGTAGTTTTTGCGTGAAGGAGTAACAAACATACACACCCGCATAAATCCCGATCCCGTGGGAATATGGGAATAAAAAATAGCCTATGTGTTAATCCAAATCTCCAGCTATCTAGGTATCAAGTTTCATCGCAATCGGTCCAGTAGTTTTTGCGTGAAGGAGTAACAAACATACACACACGCACACACAAACTTTCACATTTTATAATATTAGTAGGAAGTAGGATAGGATAAACCTTCCTTTTGAGTCACTCTATCTATAAAAAACCGCATCAAAATTCGTTGCGTAGTTTTAAAGATCTAAGCATAAATAGGGACAGACAGCGGGAAACGACTTTGTTTTATGCTATTTAGTGATTGTGATTAGTTGTATATAGCTAATTTGTCTATTTCTCGCTGCAGAATCGCACACAGTATTTAGAGCCTCTTGCGCAGAAAAATTTCAAAATCTAAACTTAGTTCATAGATTTTTGACAGACCTAAAATAGAGATTCAATTTGTGTTAAAATGTGTTGAATGAGGTCTAGATTTAATAATATCAAGTTTGCAAATTGTCCTGTAGCCCCTGTAGTATCCGGCACCACGCTAGTTTTCTGCTTTTTATTTCGTATAAAAGGTCTTGAGAGTTAAAATCTTGTCATGTGTCCATGAGTTATTTAGCTAAAATACAGTTTTGACCCTTTATAAGGCAGGTAGATAAGTTACGTAAAAAGGAAACAGACGGACAAGACATTGGTCATAGAGGGGGTTCTCTTTTACCTTTAGAGGTAAGGAACCCTAAGAATAGGAAATTAAAAAACTTATAGTAATTATAAGGTAAGTAAAAAAAAATAGAGTTGGTGCTTTGTGGTTTTAAGTAGGACTACTAACGTTTTCACTATAGGCAACACCTAGAGAACCAAACTGTTTTAAATATTACATTAGCTTTGAAGACCCTCTGATTAAAAATGCTTAGATAGATTACAATCTTGAATCGGCAAGTTGCTAGTATAAAAGCCATAGAATTTTCTCTGAGTTTCTTGTACAAAACAGCTCTTTTTTTCCTCTTATAATGGCGGATGCGACTGTACATCTATGCTGCGCATCTTGCCAGCGTCGAGTGTTTTGCTTCTCCCTTCAAATTAAGTATTCTTTTCTTGTTTCTTGTGCTCTTTTCTTGTGTTTCTGTTGGTTTTAGGAAATATTTCAGAAAGAGGAAGGAATGACTGGATTCATCCCTCCTATTGATAAAACAGCTTAACGATGAATGTTTTTTTTTAAATATTCCATCTAATGTGACAATCGGCGAATAATAACTATTTTGTATATGCCCTTATTATAAAAAGCGCATTGCATACAAAATGTTAAAATTTAAACAATGTTTATCATATCGCACCTCCACTCAAATAGTGTCATAACTCAAAAACAATATTATTTATTTCATATTTTTAGGAAACCTAATACACTATTTCATAAAGCTTGAAAAATCATTCAAATCCACTGAAATGTTCATATCGCTAATTCTATTAGTTTTCAAATTAAGACCTAGACACCAGAAAAACAGTTAGACTATTACTTTAGACACCTTTTTCTAGACAGTTTTCTTTTTTGAGTTATGACACTATTTGAGCGGAGGCGCGATATTTTATCAACCGTCACCATTATGTAGGTACATATCGCGTCTAAGAAAGTAAATACTTATTTCGATGTTAGTTTTGTGATAATGATAATTGCTGCTGGATGTCTACGATAACGGGGCTCCATTTATCTAATATTTATTTAGTGCAGTGATTAGATAGGGGGGAAAGATTTTTTAAATGCAAAATTGACATAGTTGTACAATCACGTTTGACGACCCAGTTGAAGCCCAGTTGGCACAATGGTTACCACGCCGGACTGCCAAACACAGGGTTGCGTGTTCGATTCCCGCCTCAGACAAGTATTTATGCTTAGATATTTGTCTGTGGTCTGGTTGTTTCTATGTATTATAAGTATATATTTACAAAAGAAAAGTATATAGGTAGTATATCCGTTGCCTAGCACCTATAACACAAGTCTAGTTACTTAACTTGGGGCTAGATGGCGATGTGTGAAATGTCCTGTAATATTTATTAATATTTATTTATTTGTCTGTTATACGTCCTGTATCACGGGGCTATGGAGCCCCGGACCTTTGGAAGGCGTGCGTGGAGCCGAAGCCAACACGTAAAGGCCCTTTACAATAACAAGTATAATAGCAAACAATGGGGTGAATTCTAAACCGGCGATTATCCCTGTCTACACTATAAAGTGCAACCAAGGACAACCTCAAAGGTTTGGATAAAACTATTGATAATCTACAGGACAATACTACTTGAGCTATTGTGATGGAATGGTAGTGGACTAGATACTGGGGAACTATGGATACTATGGCACCTGCCGTAACTATGTTCAATAAACACGTAAAAATGGCAGGCGGAGACTCGCCAACTCTCAGACTGGGCCACCCTAATTAGCCGTAAATTACAGCAAGGGGGCAACAGGAACGTGAGTGGCTGAAGGATGGAGAGGCCTCACTGGATTTTAAGTCATCGCTGGTAGTCCAAGCGAGCGGGCCAACTCATCACTGACGTTCAGCATCCATCCTTCGAGCATTTCTGCTATTGCGACTCCACTCTGGACAGCCAGTGAAGGCAAGCCAGAGGCGGGGGACCGCTTCCTCGTCAGGTTTCACTCCGACCAACCAACTAAGGCAAGCCGGAGGTGAGGAACGGTGACTTCCCCCTGGAGAACTCGGGACCGCTGGGTCGTTACTCCCCGTCACCTCGCCTCAAGGTGCCCTGCGGGCATATTTATTTATTTATTATTATAATCAACGGTAAAAAGTCTCTGCCCACCGTAACGTTTACAATCCTGTGCAACACTATTTAAACATTATAACAACGTAACCTGTGGAACGAACCCACGTTGGTTGGTGTAGCTGTAGCGGGTGGTGGCTTATATCACTCGGCCAACTAAAGCCATAGCCAACATGTTGAAAATAATAATCACACTGAGTACTTTTAATTCAAGTATTTATGTTTGTATGTAACGTCTATTAGAAGAAGGTCGTAAGTCCTATACTTGTTGATAGTATTATTGCAGCAAACTGATTATTTACTTATGACCCATACTGTACATCTACGTAGTTGTTTCTTCCTCCATGACGTAGATCACCAAAGGAAGGTACTCCGCGCCCCTGGATCCTATAGTAGAGACTATAATACCCTGTAATACCCTGGATCCTATAGTAGAGACCATTTTTGGGTCAGAACCAAACAAGATTAGGTACTTTCCATTAGCGATATCGCCAATCGAAAGATTTATTTGTATAAAATTGATTTGGGGATTTATTAAATTGATATAAATAAACATTGTAAGAATCTTGTTTACCATTTTTTCTCTAACGCAAGACCACGTGACTTTTCGTCTGCCTATCTATGTCAATTTCATTCTTTTTTTTTTAATCTGTCGATTGGCGGTATCGATTTTGAAAAGTGAGTATTCTTATCTAAGAGGGCTGGTTAGGAATAATCACTTTGTGACTGGTACCAACTTAAATTAGTATTTGTTGTTATAGCGGCAACAGAAATACATCATCTGTGAAAATTTCAACTGTCTAGTTATCACGGTTCATGAGTTCAGACAGGCAGTAGAACAGCAGAGTTTTAGTAAAAGGGTCTCGTTTTTACTCTTTCAGTACGGAACCCTAAAAAAAAGTATAGTGTGTGTGTGTGTGTGTGTACTGTGTACCAACTTAGGTATTACACTAGAGCTGTGTTGGCTTAGTGGTAGATACCGACTTTCATTCTGAAGGTCGTGGGTTCGAATCCCGGCCGGCCGTGCACTAATGTATTTTTCTTAAGAAAAATTTATGTGCGCTATTTGACATTGCTCTTACGGTGAAGGAAAACATCGTGATGAAACCCGCGGCTTAGTTGGCTCCAGAAGTATTGACAAGTTCTCTCCTTTGGGACATGGTCGACTAAGCTGAGAGGGTAGTAAGTGCTGGAAAGCCTACTCCATCCTCACACAAAATGGACCCAATTGAAAAAGAGTCTAATTGCGGAAAACAGCCCGTATACAAGTACAAGTAGGTATTATACTACAGCCAAACAAAATAGGTACTTAAAGAAACCAACTTCCTCTTCCTTGTATGCGGAAAGTATTTGGAAAGTAGTGTTTTCAAGGATTATTTAAATGTAAAGGAACTTATGGAACTTATGTATGAGTCAAGCAAGCGTGACCGGTTGTTATGTATGTAGGTAAGTATATATATTTATATATGTTTATTTATGGGATCAACCGAAGGGCGAACGGACATGAAGATAACATTTTTTGCTGCCAGATATGCTCTGCTTGTGATATTATTATAGTTTGCTTAATATTATTGCGGATCGTATATTTTGTAAGTATTAAAAAAAACGATTTAATGAACACAAATTTTAGAGAAATTACGGAATTTCTTGATTCTTGATAAAAGCTATGCAATAGCTTAATATGTTTAAGAAATTGAGAGAAAATGTATTGGCTAAAAACATAAATTATTGTAAAAAATACAACGCACCAATTATTTCTATAAGGTAAGTATCTACTGCGTTAGTGTTCATTTTTAGACTCAAAGAATTATAGCTAGATAGTAGTCAGGTATTTTTTGTATATTTTACCGCTGAAATATCTATTTTATTCGTGTGGGTGTGTGTGTACTTAAGTAATTTGTCGTGACCACGGCCCCTGGAACGGGATCGAAACGTAGTCGTTACGTTAAATATAAAATTCAAAATCTTGACTGACAATGACTTGTGACATCAACGCACAGCTCAAACCAAAATCGAGGGTGAAAGATATTTCATAATAACACTTATATTCACACGAAAAACTCAATAAAATACGGAAAAATGGTGAAGTTATTTAAAAAAAATACTAGTAGTTTTACCTATTTTCGTATTTAAGTCGATGACTTCACCTTCATTGACTTTTAGTAGAAGAAAAGTAGGAAATACAAAATTTTTAATGTAGGAGTATTTATTTGTTCAGGTGAACAAATAGAAATTGAATTAATATTCAAGAGATATGTCTGAAACTTTACTAAAACATTAGGTAGGTATTTTAATGTAACAATGTATAAATAATAGGTAGCTATAATAAGTAGGTACTGTGGCAGGCTAACGTAGCAATTCTTAGACTTCTTCTTTTCGAGTAAGTGACGTTAGACCAGTCAAATTTTTCATGCCCAATAGTCCACTGCAACTGCAGCACCGTTGGCTTCTATTAGGTCCTCCACTGTGTGCAGGAATTAGGGCACAGTGGGCATTGGAATTAGAATTGAACCCACTGGAGACAGCTCGCCTCAAGGGTTCCTATCCTACCACTAGATTTTACCACCATATAGCATGGATATTAAAATTAAAATAGAGTAAACTACTATGGTAAGTATGTATATAAAGGAAACAACGTAGGTATTTTCTATCTTTTTTTGTTCCTCCAAAATTACGCTTCTACGCAATTTTAAAACTAATTAAATGAAATTATATTGTGTTGAGATGAATTTGCTTCACCTCATACCACCCTAATACCTAGTCAAATACCAATTCAATTTGGTATTTTCCGGGTCTGCAATCTGACCCCTTAGACAAGATTATTTTCTATTAGCGATATCGCTAATCGACATATTTAAATGAAATTGACATAATTCCTTGAATGTTTACTGATGAAACTTGTTTAACATTTTTTTTCTCTAATACAAGACCTTGACGTGCCTTTTCGTTGGCTTATGTCAATTTCATACAAAAAAAAAACACTGTCGATTGGCGATATCGCTAATCAAAAGTAATCTTGTCTAAGGGGGCAGCATACGTCTACCTATGTCTAGCTTATATTATACCTAGTAGATATATTAACAAAACATCAATTTAGGTATTAGGCTATTACATAAAATACCGCCAAATCAGCGTGGATTATTAGAATCAACAAGTTGTTTAGGCACCGGTTTATTAGTAAAATGTCAACAACCTCGTACACTTTCTCTATAATCGCAAATTAATTTAGATAAGGCAGAAAGAAGTAGGTAAGCACTTACCTACGAAGTTACTGCGATATTTAAAAAATATTTTACGAATCGCATTTTAGCGCCATCTAGCTCTGAACCAAGAAACTCTTAATGAAAAATAAGTACTTTTATTTGAAAATAGACCCTACTTAAGTAGATTCTTACTAAATTAATGTCTAAAATACTTCGTAGTAACTACATAATTTTACACTTAACCAATGACATTCTAAACAATAAAATTAAAGATCTTAACTTTTAAAATTAAGATCAATAACGAATGCATAACAAATGAAACCCCAAGGTCAATCATCTCTATCTCCAAGAAACAGCTGATTTTCAATTCCAAATTCAAGATTTTCGAAATAATGTTCGAATTTTTCAAAGTTGTTCTAGACGTCTAGAACCATCCTCTTTCGTATTACAATACTAACCTATAGTACGGTGTCACAAGAAAATAAAAATGAATTTATCGCATTTTGTCGTATGATGATAAAACACATGTTAATAAAAATGTACATACATATGATATTAATATGAATTTGCATTAAAAATTCTTATTTTTCGGAAATTCACACCTACGCAAGGTACGATAGCCATTATGTATGTATACCTAGGTAAGCAGGTACCTACATAATATTTTAGTAGATAATTCGACTATATAGATATTAGTCTCTTTCGACTTCGATACACCAATACCAATTTGATATATTACTATCGTACGATGCATGCTTAGATAAAAAAACCGTTTAAACTATGATAGTGGACAACCGATAACATTTTTTATTTGATGCGAGTCTGTGAACGCTGCAGACTACCAACATACTATCAGCCGATGATGGTACGAATCAGTGTAAAGCGATCGACAAGTAAAACTTTTGCTTTTGCTTCTGACGGTTTAAATATTATTTTCATTATGAAATGGAACGGGTTCAAAGATGGAAAAATATTATTGTTTGATCATTCAAATTCTTCCTTTTTGGCCTGTAGGTAATATATATATGAGATAAGCTTAAGGATTACTGAAATAATATGAGAACAGAAATTTTGAGTGTCGCAGAAAGCGACGAGCTCCCGCTCCGACTTATCTACAATTTGCAAACTAGCAGTTTTGCAAGACCTCGTGAGCTCAAACTTTGACAAGTTTTGTGTGAATCCATTCCCGACCCCATTATAAAGGGGCTGATACCACCAGTAAAAAATCTTAATGTGATCAATTTACTGCATTTTAAGGAACTTTTCAGGTCATCACTCCGAAGATCCTCATAAGATTTTCATCTTTAAGCGTTGAAGATAAATTAAAAAATAATCATCAAAATTGGATCTCAGAAGGCGGAGGTATTATTATCCAGTAGCCTTCTTTTTAACCCTTTTTGAAGAAATTGTCAATAATCCCTGACCTACCATCAACCATCAACCCTGTATACCAAGTTGTACCAAAAAACGTAATACTGAACACTGACAGAGATAGAAGAAAACAAATATTGCCAGACTTGAAACATACATTTTGCACGCTCGGTCAACAAGGCAGAAAAGAGCTCGATTTTAAGTTGCTTAAAGGAAACTCTTTAGTGTCCTTTATGCACCTGAGAAAATAGAAGCAGTCTTTGGTCTGCGCGGTTCTTATCCAAATCCGACATATTTACATAAGTCGAAAAGAGTGTGTGTCTGTCTATATCATTTGAAACTCCCTTTAATATGTAAACATCTCTGTATTTATTTTTGATAAGAGAGTCCTTGACAGATTCAAGTTTGCACACACGAATATGTATTCCTACTTATCTGTTACGTATCTTTAGGTAAGGGTAACATAATATTTAGTGCATTTAGCTTATCTAAGTTGGTACTACATAAGTCAGTATAAACATAGGAAATGGTGGGATATTTCATAGACACTTGCAGCAAGATTGAAAATGTTCGATTTAATAAGTCCATATATTTTTGACAGATATATTTTAGAAATATCTATATATTTTTGACAGAAGAAAGAAGAAAAGATCGAGTTTCCAATTGTTGCAAAAATGTATGAACAAGTCTAGATTTACTAAAATCGACACACGCATATTCCATGGTTAACCTGCGCATGCGCACCCTTCTTACCGAAATCTTGTTGCGCAGCACCAAAAGCACGGTTATATTGGCACAAAAGCATTCGCCACAGCAACAGGATCCGCAACATATTTTGAAAAGAGAGTAAAATAAAATATTAATAAATACTTAGCTTAAACCTATATAAGATATTATATGTATTATGTGCAAATCCTCTAGGAAAAACTTAAAATTGGCGAGTGGAACCGCCATAGAGATACAATTTAAATGCTCGAAGGTTCCAGCCTGCAACTCCCGCAGTCAGGGTAAAAATAACGAAAGTTTTTGAACAATAAAAAGATGCGGTTTACGTTGGCGTAGTGGTTTCGACAAGACGCAGCTGCAACTTCGTACTCAATCATTAAAATTAAATTAACTTTTGCATTATTTTCCTGTTTATAATATAAACGATGTATCGACAAATTGCACTTTAATAGCTATTTTATATTGTTGATCGTGAACGAGAACAAATTACTTAGTTATTGTATTCTATTCAGTTAGGAGAAACCTTAATATGTAAAAGACTTAAATCCAAGGATGACAGAGACGCTTTCCGAAGGCATACATTCTAACTTAGTTTTTATGACGCTTCTAAGAATACAGAATTTTGAGTTTTGAGCTCTTCGTCGACTCATCCTAAGAATACTTCTTCCACGGGATCAGTTGACGTATAACTCTACTATCTGCTTCCACCATTCATTGGTCCATCTTTCTATAGCAATATCTAAAAAGCGAAAGTCTGTAAAGTGTATCAGAATCTAGCATTTGTTAACATAGACATACAAATATATTATCACAGGGTTAATAATTATGATTGTTGCTAAAAGTGAATCACGCGAAAACTTCTGAAACATAATTTCTATGTAATTCGGTTATAGTAATGCCTACTATTTACCAAACTTCAAGGAAAATTTATGATTTTGCGCCTAGCTTTGCGTTATTCATTCATATCATGCAAACCACTGGACAGATTTCCCTATTAGTATCTATAGGATCCCTTGAACGACCTTCACCGACACTGAATTTTTTTCGTCAACCCATTTAGCAATATATTTATTGACCTATTTAACCCCCGACGCAATAACGACGGAGTGTTATAAGTTTGTGTCTCTGTGTGTGTGTATGTGTGTCTGTCTGTGGCATCGTAGCTCCTGAATGGATGAACCGATTTCAATTTAGTTTTTTTTGCTTCAAAGGTGAATCAGTCGGGAGTGTTCTTAGCTATGTTTGTTGATTGAAATACTTTTCATCAACCAGCTCGGTGAAGTTTGTTCTAAAAGGATCGTAGACTATAATTAAGATATCCTTAATAGAAAATACAAAAACTCTCTTCCAAATCCCAATACAAAAATCAGTGTTACACATACGTACCTATACCTATCTATACGTATACAATCAACATTATTAATGCCGTATTTTTCCGTTCACCCCCAGGCCAGGTTCTTACTATAAATAATTTAATGGGGCAAGACCAGTTCTCCACCGCAGAACCGCAGTCCGCAACTCCAGTCAGTATGGCGATGGCGTTCCAACTTGGTTATACCTACCTACTGCTTTTTTAAAGTACTTATCTTGCGCACAGGATGATTTTTAACCGACTTCAAAGGAGAAGGTTCCAAATTATTATTCGTCGCGGAACTATATATTTTTATGTAGGTATTTTCACACAATACTCGAAGAGTGGATGATTCTTGGAAGAGATAATGGAATATTTAGAAAAATAACGGAAAGGATCCAAGGGCACTTTGATCAGAACTAATCATTTTTAGAATATTGATAAAAATCATTTTGGAAAATTGTGCTTTTGGGGTTGGACGTAATATAATTCTGAACACTATTCATAACCTTAACGAAACGTCTATGTGTTGATTTAATAAAATAATCGTGCTATTGGTTTTATTGTAATGTTGTGTTCCGTATGAACGGAACCCTAAAGGTTCCGTTCCTCAAAAGGTAAAAAAACGAACCCCGAAAAAAGATCACTTTCTTGCCCGTCTGTTATTTCATAATAAATAACTGATCTAAAAAAAAGAAAAAATTATTCTGATATTCATAGTTGGACAGATATTCGTACACTAGAGTAAGAAAGATCTTGTTATATTTCACTCGGTCGGGAGTTACGGGGGTGAAAGCGCGATATTCCCTGGGAATATCGGGATAAAAGTAGCCTATGTTACTCCCAATTAATCAATGTATGCTCATACCAAGTTTCATCAAAATCGGTTCAATAGTTTCGGAGCCTATTACAAACAAAGAATTAATTATAATATTAGTATAGATAAGTACTTTGACGTTTTGCGTCTTTAAAGACGAGGATGTATAGGTTAAAAGTCTTTTGCCTGCCCTTTCGGGAGTATAATTAACAAAAAAATATAGCCTACATAAAATAACACAAATATTTTGTTAACTTTTATTATTTCAAATCTTTTCTTTTATACGCAACTGTGATAAAAAAAAACTTCGTACCATACATGTGTGGTTTGATCATTCCATCTCGGCTTTTCCAAACCGCCTCTATGCAAACCGCCTCTATGCAATGATCAATTTACCACACTAGTATCGCAATGTACCACCTAATACCTAATTAAAATCACACGGGCCTTTATGCGACCTAATCTCTCAGCGCAAAAGATCATCTTCTTTTGTTACCAGGTGATCTTTCATAAAATATCTTGTTTACTTTATAGTATGCGGTATTATAAGACCTTAACTAACTTACACTCGTTCACTTTTGAAATAACTCATACATAACACCACAAAAGGTTATTGTAACCCATTGTGTGAGTCAACGGTCAACAGAGATTGTTACTAAACTACTATAGCTAGGTTACATAATGACTAACACACAGACTAACCTTTTCAATAGGTATAGGTATTTACTGTTTGTTAGAGTTAACAGAGACATCAACTTGGATTTGCATAGACATTTCATTTTTTGATTGTGTTTGTAAATTAGATAGATAGATAGATAGATAAACACTTTATTGCACCATAAAAACACAACGCAAAATGATTACATATAACAAAATTAAAATTTATTCTAACTTAAGTAACTACCTATAATGCTATAAGAAAATTCATATTTAATACCTTACAATATGGCACAATGGGCGGCCTTATCGCTAAAAGCGATCTCTTCCAGGCAACCTTTGGATGGACAAGAATTAAGGAAGGGGATGGGTAGCTGATATGATAGATAACCACAAAAAAATTTCATGTAAGTTATAGTCGGTAATAAAGATTATGTATTTCATTGGTAAGGAATTTGTCTATGGACCAAACTAGTAATAGTCTAGAAACACAAAAAAATTAAAAAAAAATTTTAGGCTACCCATTTGCAATATTTGACCTATTTAATTTGATATAAAATACTTTTGATACATTAAACAGCTCGATAATAGTACATTACGATATAAGTGTGGTAAATTGATCTTTGCATAGAGGCGGTTTATGACGCGCGAGCGGTAGCGAGCGTGTTAAACAAGCCAAGATGCAAAGATCAATTCCACACGTATATCGTACGACGTTTTTTATCACAGTTGCGAATAAAAGAAAAGACTTGAAAAGAAAACAAAATAATAATTAACAAAATATTTGTGATAAGTCTATGTTTACATTTTTTTAAGGCAATATTTTTTTTGTTAATTATGCTCCGGAAAGGCCAGGTTAAAGACTTTTAACCTATACAGCCTCGTCTGACATACAATATTTTTTAGGGTTTTTTCTATTTGTTTTTGCGTCGGAGGTTAAGAACAAAATACAATGGTACGGAGAAACAATATATTTAAGTAAAGAAAAAACAAAAAATAAACAACTTATTAATCGTTTTCTAAGTCATTATCACGTAAAATTTTCGCTCGTAAACCGACTTTAGAGACAACCATTTTTGCTAGCTAAATAACTCGTTGGTACCTACCTTTTTATACATCAAAACAGTATAACCCAGATAAATTAAGAATGTTTCACCTACCTAACATGTAACATCTAAGATACGTATTTAACTTATCGGGATAACTTTACAGCACTAGTTAACAAATCTAAAACGCACGCGTGCGTATTATGTTGGATTATGAGCCTAAAAGCCGTTGAATAAGATCCACTTTATGAGCAACTGTGATAAAAAGGTCGTTCTTAAAGGGGTCTCCTACTACTGTGGCCGACTCACTTACTCGAATGAAAACTGCGGAGCCCGAAATTATATTATTTTGTGATGTTAACCGTTTCATTATTTCGGTTAAAATATAGCACTTGTTGCTCATTTATCGGTACGTTTTATCGGACCGGCAGTAACCCACATACAATGTTATCTAATAAACTTAGGTACCTAATACTAAAAATAATGAAGTTAATTCTCTATACATAATACGTTTTGTTACACAACAACGTTGTATACTTAGTTTGTAGGTTAATTTTATAATTAATTATTACCTACATGGAATTAGTAATACTTACTATTTAATTATTATCCTTTTTGCGTTTCCTTTTTTATTTTTTTCTGCCTGTGCCTCTTTTTCCGCAGTTCATATTATTTAAGCTAGTGTAGCCGATCGATAGTCGACTATTGCTGAATAATCGATAGTCTATCGGTATTTCATTAAAAACCGATAGCCTATCGATAGTATCGATAGCTCAAGACGAGGCAATACTATCGATAGTATTGTTGCTTGAAAGTAAAAAAAAACTATCGATGGTATTGCCAATCATCAATCAATACTATCGATAGTTTTTTTATTTACGAGAGCGATGTTGGCTTAGTGGTAGATACCCCAACTTTAATTCTGAAGGGGGTTCGAATCCCAGCCGGCCGTGCACCAATGTATTTTTCTTAAGTAAAAATGATGTGCGCTAATTGACATTGCTCTTACGGTGAAGAAAAACATCGTGATGAAACCCGCGGCTTAGTTGGCTCCAGAAGTATTGACAAGTTCTCTCCTCTGGACATGGTCGACTAAGCTGAGAGGGTAGTAGGTGTTGGGCAAGCCTACTCCATCCTCACGCAAAAAGGAACCAATTAAAAAGGGTCCAATGGCGGAAAACAGCCTGTATACAAGTACAAGTATTGCCTCGTTTTGAGCAATCGATAGTATCGATTATATCAATACTATCGATAGGCCAAGGCTGGCTCCTACTTTGGCCATCGGATCAGCCAGCCTATTGGGCACCTTATCTAGGGAAACTTATAATATTTAGTTTTTTTATAGCCAGCCTTTTTGTAAGTACAAGAAAGGTTCTATTGGTATTTTCCCACCACCACATATCGCAGTGGTCCAGGAGTTTTGCCGCTTACGCCTTTTGGGCACCTAAAGCAATTTGCTTGCTTACCCAGGGAAGCTTAATTAGATTTTTAATACCTAACATATTTTTTTTACATTAAATTAGTGATACTTATTAACCGACTTCAAAAAAAAGGAGGAGGTTCTCAATTCAGTTGTATGTATTTTTAACTTTTAAGTACTGGTTCTTAATTTATACTGTTGATGTATAAAAAAAAGGGAGGTACCAACAAAGAGTTTTTAAACTATCAAAAATGGTTGTCTCTAAAGTCTGTCTACGAACGGAAATTTTACGTGCACTCAATTTTTAATCGTTTTATAAGACACTAGCACACCCGGCGAACTCCGTTTCGCCAGGTTTGCTAGTGTCTATATAAACCTCACGGAGCCCGAGACCTTTCCAACGAATGCAAAACCGTGGAAATCGGTTCGTGCGTTCTGCAGTTATAGCGTCAGGAAGGAAAACCCGACTTATTTTTATTTTATAAGACATTTGTTTTTCTTTACTTAAATATACTTTTAAGTGAGGTATTAAATGAAAAGTTGTATTTTCCGGATCAAGTAAGAAGCAGTGTAGTGTTATAGGTGGTCTTAGTAAAATACACATATCTTTCTCCATATTTCCAACTAAATAGTAAAGAAAACTTCACGGATATTTGAACAACTGTTACATATTTAATTTAACAGTCATTATTGACTTTTTAAATGAATTATATGCCATTCAATGTAACAAATTTTGAAAACATTCCAACCCGCCACCAACTGTAGGTTTGTAAGATCGAATTGTTGTTCAGTCGGTTGCATCTATGTAAACAAACGAAATATTAGTGACTAGTATGTGTTAAGGTTATCCATACAAAAACCGGCCAAGTGCGAGTCGTTCCTTACCAAGTTGTATGGGAACCTCACTTATTTTTTTTCTGTGTGTGTTGTTTATAGCGGGAACAGAAATACATAAACTGTGAAAATTTTAACAACTAGCTATCACGGTTCATGAAAAATACATACAAGCTAATTGAGAACCTTCTCCTTTTTTTGAAGTCGGTTAAAAACAGCCTGTAATAGTGTCTCATTTTTACCCCTTGGGTACGGAACCTCGTCCAATAACATCCCCAACTACTGAAATCTGTATTAACTTTGTAATCAACAGTAACTGTTAGTTAAATCATAAATAAACGATACTTTCGTTTAAAAGAATAATTTCAAAAATTATGTTCCAAAATCTTACAAAATTATGTTTAATTCAGATTTCTAAGTGGATTATTTAACGAAAAAAGAAATTAATTTCATTCGACATCACACTGGGGAAATATCTAAGAGCCAAATAGTTTTAGATACTTTTGGGCACACTTCCTAGGGTGTTCCTTGCCATATCGATTTTTAAAATTTTAATTGACTTCAAAAAAAAAAGGAAAAGGTTCTCAATTCGGTTGTACTTTAGTTTTTTTTTTAAAAATTAAATGTAGTAGATTACTATTACATTTAATTTATTTAGTAGATTACTACTACATTTAATTTACTTAGTGGTACTTAGTTTATTTAATTAATTTAAGTATTTAATCGTTATGAAGAATATTTTATTCTCTTGTTTTTTATTTAAATAAAATTAGTTATTATCGTTTTAGATATTCATTATTTTCGTGGGGCCATGTTTCCATAAAATTGATTCATTGGCTAGTATAACATTTTTCATTGCGATTCAGTTTTTTATTAAACTATTGCATAGCGTTTAGGCTTTGAGCGCGGCGACCGAATCAAGAAATTCCGTAACGAAAATAAAACCTAACACCCTCACTCCGCCTACCATGTAGCTCGGCCGAGCGTTCGCTTAACGTGTTTTTATTTGTTTGAGTTGTTTATGTTCGTATTTCACTTGACCCTTATCCATATTTCTGTGCAGTTCATTTATATCTCTCACTGTGATAATATATTTATAGAGTCAAGCACAGACGGCTATTGTGTTGAATAAGATGTAGACTCGAGTCGAGTTACGTCAATTCCAAGATAACCCTGTCTGTGCATACTTTATTGCGAACTAACAGCGCTCCGCGGTTTTACCCGCGTAACTCGCGATCCCGTGGGAATATCGAGATAAAAAGTAGCCTAAGCTACTGTCAATGAATCAATAAATAAATAAATATTTCCCGACATTCCACACATCGCCATCTAGCCCCAAGCTAAGTAACTAGACTTGTATAATGGGTGCTAGACAACGGAAATACTACTTATATACTTTTATTTTATAATATATACTTATAATACATAGAAACAACCAGACCACAGACAAATATCTAAGCATAAATACTTGTCTGAGGCGGGAATCAAACCCGCAACCCTGTGTTTAACAGTCCAGCATGGTGACCATGATGCCAACTGGGACGAATGTACCTATAATCTTACCAAGTTTCATCTAAATCGGTCAAGTACTTACTAAGGTCATTGCTCAACTGATTGAGATGATTATATTTGAGTTAGACCCTCAAATACCTCAGGGGTGGTCCCATAAAAAATATTGTAACCCAAACTTTGTTAGCAATGAAACGATACATACTCATATTAAGTCCTAGTACCTGAAAGACTGAGCTTTGCTCGGTATTTTTTTTTTACTTAGTCTAACCTCAAATCAAACACTCATTGACTTCGTGTTACTTAACAACGCCATCTGCTGGAATAACTTTATTGCTCACAAAAAATAGTATTAGTAGTTCGCCAATAGATCTCAGGAAGAGTCATATTTTGCAGATAAAAACAAAGTAAGTTTCGATAAAACACGAATAAAATGACATTTTCTAAAAATGATTCCTAGCTAGATCGATTTATCGCCCCCGAAACCCCCTATATACCAAATTTCATGAAAATCGTTGGATATATATATATATCCAACGATATATATATATATATATATATATATTTACATCACAATACCGATCTTACGTCCTTTCATTTCGCATTATTGTAACGTCCACTACTTGCAGTTAATTTAAATAAACTATGTCAGCGAATATTAGTCCAATAAGTGATGTCGAAAATAGTGTTCAACTTATTTTTTTTAATATTTGCCAAATGTTGATATACAAATATATGTATATCACCAGACAGAGAAAAACCAATAAGGACTCCTATTTATATTACCAGTTATCAGAATTCCTGTGATATACATATTTTTTATTTTATTCTCCTTCTTAATGCAATTCCTTTGTATAGAGCGACGTTGCCGCTCTTCCTAATTATTATTTACAGAATTTTCGCTTGTTGGTAGGTAGGTATTTCGGTTTTCGATAGTTAGGTAGGTAGATATTATTATGGACAAAATAGGCTGATAATAAAAGTAAATACAGATGTAAATAAAACGAAAATTGAGATCAATTAAAACATTTATTAAACTCGTATCTTCTTTCTTTCAATCATTCATTCAATGAGGTAGATTTATTTCAAAGCTTTTAAGGAACATAATAAATACAATTTGGTAGGTACCTACTTGAAATGACACAGGTCATAATTTAAAGTTAACCTTTTGTCCCAAAACTTACGTTTATGAATGGACGTCAAATATCGTGCAATACGTAATTTTTATAACAATATTGCACCCATATACTAATATATACTAATAAAAATAAAAGCAAAGAGAAAAGTCGCTGTGTTTCTTATGCACTAGGTATTTAAATATTAGAATGTTCAAAATTATATGGACGCCAAATATCGTGCAGTATGAATTATTTTTGATAATCTTACGCCCATTATGTAGGTACAAAAACATACAAAAAAAAAATGGACGTTAAGTACAAATACAGTATGAATGTTTCAGGAAATTCTAGCGTCCATATTATGTGCAAATGTAAAAAAAACTAAAACAAGAGTTATAACAATAATTTGGCGTTCGTATTATGAAACCACAGCCTGATTTAAAGTGTAGGTATCTATGATAACGCAATAATCAACATCAACATTGGACGTCAGATATCCAATTTTTCTAATATTTGGAAGCCTAATACGACATGGTGTGAATATTTTAGGGTATTCTTCCGTCCGTATATTGGTAAATACTCCGTTCAATATCCATGTCATGTACATTAATCAACTTCAACAGTTTTATTTATCTACGTTATGAAACTTAAATTACAGATTTAATCAAAACTAAGACGTAAAAAGTTCTTATTGCGCGTAGCTCACAATACGGACGTCATATAACGCACGATATGCTTATTTTTAGTAATTTAGCGTCTATATATTATTTAAGACAGAAATAATAATTATATTTCGAATGACAAAACAAAACAAATAAAACTTCACATACTACCTAATCTAACAAAAGTAGCCTCTCACAAAAATGAATTAAGTAGGTACTACTTCTGACAGTAAATTTGCATAAGTACAATTGCACTCATCTCTAAGATAATGATCATATATAGTAAACTCGCAATGAGAGCACCAAAATTCAACGCGATCAAGAAAATAAATTATATTTTCAGGAAACCGCATGTCAGCAACAATATGCCATGGTCTATTGTACAAATCAACAACGCTGTAGCAGTTAATGCAGTAAAGTCTTATAATAAAATGAGTTTCCTCCCAAGGCCACATTAGGTTGTAAGTCAGGATATCATAAAACAAACCTTTATTTAAAAATCTGTCAATATCTACAATGGATTCCATTTTCGGAAACAAATCTCAACAAGCTGGTAATTTATACTCAAACAGAAACACCTTCCTACGAATTAACAAGATTATGTTCTTCTAGGAGGTTGAGCACCAAATATAAAATGTTCACGTATTGAGCGCTATGAGTATTTTCTGAGAATCCGAGGTCAACAGTATAAAACGTAACTAAATTTAAAATCATGGGCGTCAGATATCTTTTACCTACCAAATTATTTCTGAAATTACACTCGGTAGACAGACAAAAAACACCAAAATGTGTCGAGCTCACTTAATAAATGAGTATGTTAAACTCAAACGTTGGACGTCAGATAACGAAGTTTTCAATATTTGGACGTATATAGGGTATATTCGGACGTCTCATAATACTGAGTACGAATATTTTAGAACATTCTTACGTCCTTATATAGGTTATACTTATACGGACGTCTAATAACACTGAGTATGAATATTTCAGGACATTCTTACGTCCGTATATATGTAGGTTACGTACGTCCGTATATTATAACCTGTAATACTGAGGAAGAATATCCTAAAATATTTACACTCAGAATTATTAGACGTCCTTATATAACCTATATATGGACGTAAGAATATCCTGAAATATTCATACTCAGTATTATTAGACGTCCAAGTAATAAAAAACTTCGATATCTGACGTCCAATGTTCGATAAAATAATCAAATTTAACAGTTTTATTTACCTACGTATAAAACTTAACTAAGGGAGTCAGATACAATTAATAGGAAAGGATACCGGCTTGTTCTACACACAAACGTAGTCACCTGTTTCCTCCCTAGATAATGAATGACACTAGAGCAAATATTTTGTGAAAGTTAATTTATTGAGTGAAATTATGATATAAAAAAAAAACTAAGAAAGTTTTATGTTAAAAAAATATTTGCTCTAGTGTCATAAATGTCATAATCCAGTGAGGAAACAGGCGACTAAGTTTGTATGGAGAAAGAACCGCTACCCTTTCCTCTTAAAACTTAAATTTAGACCTGGAGAGGAGTCTGACTTGGATAGTTAAGGCGCTGCTGTCGATACTCGATTTCCTCTCACGCTCGCATTTTATGAAATGAAATTAAGCACAGCAATGAATTTTTTAAACAAAAAATAGTAACTAAATAGTAATATGTCTTGAATTTTGTTCACTATTTTTTTCTTCAAGCTAATCTTTAAGTATGAAAACCTGTTTAAATTTACATTAAAAATTGATCAAAAATTGTCGTTTTATTCTCTAGGCCCTAGAAAATAAAAAAGACATTTTATTTTTATATATTTTTTTAATTACCATTTCCCTAGAGTTTAAGGAATGGTAATTTAAAAAAATATTTATGAATCCAGTTAATTATTAAATTCGATAATGTCATCTGCGAGAGCGAGATGAAATTTTAATTACCGGCAGTGTCTTAAAGAAATAAATAATCCGTTGGAGGAATCCTGAACCAACCTCCAGCAGTAATCCGTTGGAGGAATCCTCAACACGCTTATTTATTTTTTGAATATGCATTTTGGATGAATACTTTAATTTTTAACCAATCTTTGTTGTGCAGAATGTCAGAATACTGACTACGAAGTTCCTCGCACTCATGGCGTTTTGGCGGTTGTTTATTTTTGATGTGTTTGCTAAAAAACTTATTAACTATATTTTTTTGTTGTGTGGTCCAAGGAACAAGGTTTCGTTTTTTCTTTGTTTTAGTATCTGTAGCATTGGTAACATCGCCAAGTGGAGTTAACTTCGTAGTAGAGACAGGGTTATCGTTTGTAAAGTCCGTTTCATTTGGCTTTTCAGTCGGTATGGCAGCATCGTATTCCATTATCTCTTCAGCATCGTTATTATCGTAGTCCTCTGCATTTTCCAACAAATTTTGTTCCAAATCTAAATTTATGTCATCCAAACATTTCCCTTTATAAACATCTGCATTGCCACTCTCCATAAGCAGCAGTAGTTTCGATAGTTTGGCCGTCTGATACACGTCATCAGGTAATCTATAGTTTTGTCTGTGTACAGCCTGTGTGTGCCCCATAAAATTAGCTAGTTGTTCAATGTCCGTTTCTTTAAGGTTAAACATCTGGGTTAATGTAGCTAAATGTTTGCGTAGCTTTGTCGTAGTGATAGCTTTAGGATTTTGAGCTCCACTTGCACTAGCGTACTTTTTTAATACCTTATAGCCACATAATGTACCTTCTGATCCAGGTTTTGCAAATAAAAAGTCGTTTTTATCACTTATATATTTGCGTCTTACGGAGATAAGCAAATTGATGTCACTTTGGACTTCGTCAGTCAACAGAACAGGTACACCTCGGCCTCTTTTACCCCTTATGACAATACGTTTAAAACTTTTTATCAAAATTTTTTCCGCACTTGAAATGGCTCGGTCAAATTCCTCATATGCACTATTGTCATTGTTGCACTCTTGATAGGTGCTGAGTGGGAGTCGTTGCAGTTCACCAGGCCGACGTCTGTTGAGAAGAAGAATGCGGCAATAAACTGTCTCTGTCAGAGTGTTGTATGCTTCTATATTACTGTTTTCGGTTTCTCTTAGCTTAGATGCCGCTGACTTAGATTTTTCGCAAAGAAAATTTTTGAGGAGTTTTAAGTCTTTCGCAAGAGGAACAATGGTAATTTTGTTCCATTTCTTCAAGTTTAAGTCATTACAAGCCTGACTCGAAACGTCAAACTTCCAATTAGCTTCGATAAGATGAATAAGCGTCTTTAGATCAGCCTCTATTGTAGCAGTTTGCAAGCTGCTGCCAGATTTTAATGTTGTCATTATTGCAATGTTGCAACACTGTTTTAGGCTTGTGCTAATGTTCATGGCATATGTAGGAGCACCATAGCGTTCTGTTTTGTCATCGAAACTTGATACTTTTTTGGTTGCAGTAACAATTAAATCATAGTTTTGAGGCTTCAAGCAGTCCATCAAATTTTTAAGGGACGGATTCAATTCCTTTAATTCTAATACCAATTTAGCCAATTCCCTCATTTTTCGCGATGTGACATTTATAAAATGTTTTTCTCGATGAATTCTTAAATATTGGGCTCCAAACGCACAGATCAACGTGTCCTTTTTAGCTTCAAGTGATATTTTATCTGGTCGCATTTTAGGAAATACCTCATCTTTAAGTTTTTTGTCTACGTTTAGGTTACGCAACATGAAATTTTGGGCCTGAACCTGAGTGTTGGAGGTTTCGGATAACGGTTGACATGTCTTTCTATGTTTCCATAATTGCTTTCTGGAGTAGAATCCTAAGCATTTTTCACATGGCAAGTAATCGATATTTTTGTAAATATTACTTTTTTTCATAGGTTTAACGCATTTGACAACATTCTTAATATAGTTTCCCTTTTTGCGTAAGTTGGTTATTAGATTTTTGCGAGTGCTACTTTTCTTAGGATAAGAGATAATTTTTTGTACTTCAGGTTCCATAGTGTGATTTCGCATTACATGTCTCGCAAAATTTAGCACATCAAGCTCACAAAAAAAACAATAATCCCTGGTTCTGATTCTTTTTAACTTTTTTCCGTGGTCATTAGCATTTATGTCTTCACTATAACTCGTTGTCAAATCCTACAAGATAACATTTTAATAAATTACAGAATAGGTAAACATGTTTTATGAAATTATTAACTACAGCTTTAGAATACATTCCCGATTCATTTATAGGTTATAAAAAATAATAATATTTATGGGTATACAATATTGACTAATGCAGCTTCACTCACAGTCTCAGAGTTTAAGTAAAAGTAAAGATCTTACTCACCTGGGGTTTTTCTGAGCGATGACGTCTGAGATTCAATTGTTGATTTTGATAAGTGTCATTCAATACTTCTTCCGTTTCTTCAGTATAACTTGTGTCACTGGAGAAATCCTCAGATGCAGGATTGAACGTTGCGTCTCTGTCGCTGTCGTCAAACTCTGAGCTATTGTTATCAGGAAAATTAGGAATGAAGTTATCAGAAATGTGACTGGACGTAGTAGGTACTAAGTCTGTGTCTTGTATCGGAGGAATAGTGGTAGGGTCTTGCGATAATGATTGGCTAGTTATTGTGTGATTTTTTGTGAGATCCAATTCATCAGTTGCACTCAGCGGTATATCCATTTGGTACTGACATTGTTCCAATACATATGATAGCGACAGGTTAGTTATTGGGAGATATGATTCATCACTTTCACTCGGCGGAATATGCTTTTGGTACTGAGACTGTTCCAGCTTATTTGAATGATCAGAATTTTCGATAATTGAATTATTACTGTCATCAGCAAGAATATTTGCATTTTCTCCAATAATAATGTTGCTGGCAACATCTAGCAGAGGAGGACTAGAAGTTGCAACTGAGTCTGACAACAAAGTATTCTGCGGTGTTTCGGTGTTAATTATTGGTCTTTGGTCTGGCAAACATGATTCATTATAGTTCAGATCCGAATGAATCCCTACATGACGCGAGTCATCAGTATAATTCGTTATATTATCATCGATCAAAGTATTAGTCCAGTCGTCATTTAAATTCGAACTGTTTGCGGTGTCATCGTCCGTAGACGGTACATATGTTTCATCCCTATGTTTCTCATTATCAGTAATATCGAATGAATCATCAATGCTAGTATTTGGCGGTGCGTATGATGGGAGATTCAGTCTGGATCTCTGTAAAATAAATTAAGGATGAGATTTACTTTGTTGAACAACCTTAGAGGCAGCAAGTAGCTTTATTTCCCGCACGAGAATTAAAAGTAGGACTAGTGGTATAAATAAATAGGCACTTACTAATGATATTTTTCTTGGTTTCTCGTAATAATGATCATCCCTTGTTTTTCTAGATTCAGTTGGATTCTCAGTATCTGAAATAATCTGTTACATTAAGTATATAAAATAGAGACAGTCGACCCCGGACTCACTAGTGTCTGCGGGTCCCTAATCTAAGGCTCAGTCCGTAGCTGCAGAATGCACAAAACTTGGTGTGGTCGTAGCTTTCCCATCTATACTTCAATTCAGTTCAATTCATTGATCAGCTATTTTCTGTAGAAACTATTAAAGTTCAAAATAATCTACCTACAGCTACATAAAATTATCTACAAAACATTCATTGGATGTATGTTGGGTACTTTAGAGGTAAGGCTCGTTCTCCATATAAACGTAGTAGCCTGTTCCTCCCTGGATGACACGTTTTTACTTAATAACATAATTATTACAAATTCTCTTCCTATGATAATTAGAATATGAAAACAAACAAGTAACGGTAGCGTTTAACAATCCATGAAAGACACAATATAATAAAATGGTTAAAAAAATTGAAAACCTACTTCAAAAAGAGAAAAACAACGAATTTTATATCTGAAGTCGGGCACAGTTTGGTATTGATCCTGTTTAAAACTCAGTTTAGATGTCCGATTTCAGATTATAAAATTCGATATTTTTCACTTTCTGAAGGCGATTTTTTTTAATTAATTTTATTTCGAAATTTTTAGTGTCTTCTTTCATTGTCACTAAAATAAACTCAAATTCCTTCAAGTCTGCTTTAAATTTGAAGAATTCCCTCGATTTTTCAGGATCTCACCATCAGATCCTTACCAATTTTTTATGGGTCCATCTGTGAAGTATACCGCTTTAAACACGAAAAGAATTTTCGAAATCAGTCCAGGCGTCTTTGAGTAATCGGGGAATAAACCAAAAAATAGTCCTCGACGAATTGTAAATCTCCTACTTTTTTGACGTGTAAGTAAGTACCTACCTTTCTACCTAAATGTTTTTCCTAAGAAGATATGAGTGATTAGTTTCGGACTGAAGTAGGTAATATCACTACATAGTATATAAAACAAAGTTACATCGCTCTCTGTCCCTATGTAGGTATACTTCGATCTTTAGAACTACGCAACGGATTTTGATGCGGTTTTTTAATAGATAGAGTGATTCCAGACGAAGGTTTATATGTACGGGAGTCGCTCGGTCAGTTATTCAACGTAGCGGGCGAGTAACGTTAATACTTTAACATCGGTACACAAACCGAAGTAAGAAAGAGATCCTGCAGCAACTTGACCGTAATCATTCCAAAAATAATCAACTGGGATCCGAAAAGACTTGCCAAAAATTTCGGTTGCGAGTTTATGAATCGTAGTTTTTCGTCGGTTCGACTTTTTTCCGAACTTGACATCATCCCGAAAGTCTCTGAATCACCCTGCTGGACATCTAAACGTAGCTCTTTCGCACATCGTTTACCTACTTTAAAAAACTTTACCTTTTTTTCTAAACTACACCCATGGGTAGCCGTGGCGGGTCGCTAGTTATAAATTAAAATACTGTTAATCTTACCTTTTCGTTCTTGTATCAATTTAATTATCCTTGCACTTCGACGGTTTTCACTGGTCATTTTGCTTAAAGAGGACGTCACTTCTAATCTCACTAATGTTAAATAATCCCATTCAACCTCTCTCAACGCGCGAATACGACTTAATGAGCTAAATACCATAATATCAACCGAAAACTCTTTGTTTACAATTTACTTACTACCTATTTGCACTTAACGGCAACGTCGCATCTCAAAATTTCTGACGGAAGTAAAATACGGCTATCAATGAAAGTATTCACAAATCGACGACAGCGCTATTGGTTTTGCAACGAAAACCAGCGGAACTACGTAAATATTCAGTACAGCAACATTGGAAGAAAAATGACGTCAAATTTTTTTTTCATTTTTTGATATTTATAGGATCTGCACGACAAATGACGAACATTGGAATCAGCCTCCTATTTGACGTCCGTATTTTGGACGTCGTAAGCAGGTGGACGCCACATTATATGCAAAAATCGCCATAGTGGACGCACAATCAGTGACGGAATATATATATATATATACATACAAGAATTGCTCATTTAAAGATATAAGATAAAAACATAACTCTTTCCTTGCAGTCGGGTAAAATAGTACATTATTGCAAAGGCCGGGAAATAAGCAATTGCAAGTCGAGTATGAGTTTGAAGGCTGAGCCGTAAGCGAGGACTTTATTAATACGAGACAAGCAATTGCCATTTCCGCCGAGGCATATATAGTGCTTTTTTTTCTATTAATTATGGCTTCGCACGGCTTGTGCATTTAGCCAGTGTCAAGTTATATTTTGCATCAAATTATGACCCGATTTTTTATAAATCGGGCCTAAAGTGTTTCAAAACAGTCAAAGTCGTCATAGTCCGTCAAGTCAGGGGCTATAATAGTAAAGCGGTGGCAAGTTTACCATAACCTTAATAGGAGATTTGGAGGCAACGAGAAAACTTCATGTTTGACACTGATTTTTACTTTCACTACACTTGTGAACTTTCACAGAACTAAATTGAATAACATTCCACCAGAATTATACAATTCAACTCGGGTTACAACTAAGTTTCATGAAAATAAAACTGCAGCACGACATGTTGTTAACTCGTTCCCGCCAAAACTCCCCATATATATATATAGTGCTTTTCTCAAAAGAATGCAGGGAAAAATATTGTCATTATTTTCAAGGAAGGAACACGTGAGGTGTCACGTTTGCGGACAAGGAGAATCAAATCCATTACAAGAGCGTTTTTTTGAATTTGGAACATTACAGCGCTCCAGCAACGTTGTATGAAACGGCCTCCTAACCACATGAGTAGAGATAGCTCCTAACGCTCCTGCAATGGATTTGACTTTCTTTGTCCGTATATTCGATACTTCGCGTGTTCTTTTATCGAAAATAAAGACAATATTTCCATGCATGTTTGAGAAATAGTACATTGTTACCCTAGGAGCGAAAGTCACTCATTGAGTCTACCTTAAGCAAGGAGGTTAGGTTTTTGAAGTTCCTAATGCGTAATGATACTGATATTGGCTACAAGCACATTGCACAAGCCGTGCGAAGCCATAATTTGACATGACAGCTGTCAGTGAAAGCGATTCTCCCTAGTGCTGAAAGTTGATCTTTTTACACGCTCTTCAGGCACCTTTAGACCTACTTTCGAAGTATGAGTACTGAAAAGTACGTTTTCTTCTTTCGCAAAGAAGACGTCTATTTATATTCAAACTTCCAGTATTACGCACAGGATATTAAACAGTTGAACTTACTTTCACGTAAGAAGCTTCCGCATTTCCCAGATCTCAACAACAATAAGTGGAGTTTATCAGACTTGGCTCACGCATATCAACGTACAATCTAAACGCAAAACGTTCACTATTTCTGAGGCAGGTCAACGCACCTTCTATCGTTCATTTAGCCATAAACAAAGTTTATCGAACGCACAATGCAAAACAATAGGCACAGAACGATATTAAAATCACCTATATGTATACAACAACAGCCCCATAATCAATGTAATAGCAAACAAACATAGGAAATGTACATAACTTATTAGTTCTTTACTCTTTTATGGCAAAGGTAATAAAATTATAATGTTTATAAGTTAAATTACTTGTGGTCATACTTTGAATGTATTTATTTTTCATTTTTTATAATTAGGTATGAAGTTATGAACATTAAAATACCGCTACTCTCGCTTATCAGGCATATTTAAAAATAACCTTAAGATAAACTAAAATCGAAATACCAACTAACTACCTAATTAAAAACAAAACCAACACAACAAAAACATAGTTAAACTATAAGTAAGTACATATTTATTATTATTATATTTTTCCATTTTTTCATCTTTTTTATCATAATTTTCTCCTTCTATATTATTTTTCCCTTCGTTTCCTTTAGTCACTAACTATGCATTCAGTAGAAATTTCTAACATTACCTCAAGAAATTCCAAAAAATGCTCGTATTTCCAAAAGTAGTAGAACAAAAGTCAGAGTAGCCTTGATCCGTTTTCTTATAATATAACAAGATTTTATATATACAGATTATTAATAGCCTCCGGAAAATAAACAGGTCGTTTAATAGTACATGTGTGCTCTATTATAATAAATTACCCAAAGATGTATATGACATGTCCATTACCAGGTTCAAAACTTTTATAAATCATAAATTGTGCAGTAAGGCGTACTATGATACTTCGTCTTACCTAAATGATAACAACCCATGGACGTGACTTTAGTTGCTCCATTTCAAATAATACTTTAAAATATTTGTAATATTGACCTTTGTGAGCGTGATCACATAAAAAAAACCCCATGAGTTTCCTGTGCCTTCTTCTCATTGGTGGGCGCGTTCCGAAGGCACACATCCTGACTTAGTTTTTAAGACGTTTTCAAGTGGTCTATGTACAAAATGTGTTAACCATCAAAAGAAATTTTTTTTTTTACTTTGACTTTGACAATAACCCCACTCTACCCATTGGTTGTATCTCATGAACCGTGATAAGTAGAGATTTTCACAGATTTCGTATTTCTGTTGCGCTGTAACAACAAATACTAAAAACAAAAAATAAAATTAAGTGGGGCTCCCAATCAACATGGTACGGAACTCTACGTCCGAGTCCGACTCGCACTTAACCGGTTATTTGAAGTCTGTTTAAAAGTACAAATCAAAGGTCTTGCTAGTACAAAAGTAGCTGCATTCACCTAAGATTTTCTTAGTGTTAGCAATGTTAACTCACAAGTAAATGTAAAACAACAAAGCATCAAGGTCTACGACATATTATATGGCAACTGGTAGGTCCACAGGCTATTGTTTATTCATCGCTAATTATACTGATTGATCGCGAAGAGCATTATACAATTATCTCGTGGTAGTGGTAGTCTAATGGATATTAATTTACTTTACACCTAGTCTTAGATTCATTTGTACAATCGGCGCTCAAAAGTCCATTAGCAGTGTAACAGTCCTGTAAAAAAAAATACAATCCTGTGCAGCACTATTTTAAACAAGAACGAAAAAAAACCGTTAAACTTTTGGGGGTGAATCAGGTACCAATCGGTGTGAGGTATCTAATTTTTACTTTTGGACGTCACTTCTCCGACAACCCTGTATTTTTCAGGACATATTTTAAATTTAATTATTTTTTATAAAGTTTGCAGTAACAAGATGTCGATTAAACAAGTCTTCGCAGTATAGTATTTTCGCAGTGAAATCCTTGGCAGTATAGTTTTTCGATGTAACGTTACATCGCAGTAACATCGATTTAATAAGGCGTCGCAGTATAGAGATATCGATGAAAAGTGTTCGAAGAAACAAAATTCGATGAAAAGTTTTTCGGAGTGACGCAGGTATCCCATTTTAAACACTTCATGCAGTGTAACTACGTAAACTTGTGAATCGAAACCACGTCGGTTCGTGTAGTGGGTGTCGGCATATACCACTCGGCCAACTAAAGACATAGCCTAACATGTTGAAAATAATAATCACACTGAGTACTTTTAATTCAAGTATTTATGTGTGTGTGTAACGTCTATTAGAAGAAGGTCGTAAGTACAATACTGGTTCATAGTATCATTGTAGCGCACTGATAGTGTACTTATGACGCATACTGCACCTAAAATTACTTAGAGTACCTACTTAGAGGAAAGATTTGATTGTTTGTTTGCATTGAATAGTCTCCGAAACTACAGAACCGATTTTGATGAAACTTGGTATGAACCGTCACGGTTACTCAAATCAAATCATATGGGCAGTTCCCTAACTGTGCTCTAAATATTAGCTTTGGTATTGGGTTCACTACGCTAGATCGAAACACGTTTCCACTTGTTACATTTTAACTATGACGACTCACCATATGCTAAATTTAACTAAGCTTCATTATGATAAATTATATTACATCGATGCTTCATTTCACCTAATGATATTTTATTACTGGTTTATTTGCCTATAGTTCATTCAAATGATGTTTCACCTACGTGCCATTCGATCAAGAACTGTTTTTAGATTTATACAAGCTCATCGGATCTAGTCTTTAGGTTAATAGACAAGTAGGTACATGAAGTAGGTATTTCATTGATAATAGTAACATTGTTTTAACAACTACGCTTCACTTAGACATGTTTACTGTCATTATTTTGCTTGCGCAATGCGTGTAACGTGATCAATGCATTGACTCCCTTATCTAGAAACAAAACAGTTTGTTTACAATTATTTTATATTTATTTACTTACTTTGAAACGCTTTGTTTGTTTGTGGCCTTGGTATTGAGATTATACTCGTGTCGAGAACATTTCAAGAGAAGTTTTTAACCCCACGCATGGATACCAGAGCTGGAACAATTTTGATTTAATTTATGTTTGACTATCTGTGTAAGTTGGTAGAGGTCTACCTCAAAGCAAACTTCAGTTTCTTTTTGAATAAAAAAATTAAAACCTTTTTATTATTTTATAAGAAATAGAAAAAATCATCATCATCTTCCTGCCCTTATCCCAGTTATTTGGGGTCGGCGCAGTATGTCTTCTTATTCCATTAAAAAATTAGGAAAAATAATTCTTCTATTCTTTGTCGCCGCTGCTGCAACTACAAAATCTGAAGTCTGTCAGTTTTTCAACATGTCATCCAGCAGTTGTCTGCCTGACTTTTCTTTCTTCTCTCTTGTTTGGCCCCAGCAACTTTAATTTTCGTTTCAATGATTTTTTATTTTTTAAAGTGCATGGCCTGCACTGGGCTATTTGACTGAGTGGGGTAATTGGTAAGCGATCTTGAACGGTATTCAAGGGATGCGAGTTCGAGTCTCGCGTCAGTTACAATTTTTGAAGACGCATTTTTCCTTCAAAAATATATTCATTTTCATCTTGTTCTTCATTCTTAGCGGGGCTTAGAAAGGACTTGGGATATGATTTTTCTTAAACGAAAAATCGGGGAAACATATTTACAACAAAAACATCTGCCTGACTCATGCCTGACTTTATGGCTTTGTGGGTATGGTTATTTTTTTAACAAACTTTAAATTAAGGAGGAAATTAAAAAACCAAGCTATTTGGGTGGGGAGTGGAGTTTCATCGTGATTTTTTTAAAATGTATGTTCACCGAATACTTTTTAATTTTTAACCCCCAACGAAAAATGACGGAGTGTTATAAGTTTGATGCGCGTGTGTGTGTATGTCTATCTGAAGCATCGTAGCTCTCGAACGGATGAACCGATTTTGATTTTGTTTTTTTATTGTTTGAAAGGTGAATTAGTCGGGCGGTACTTAGTTGTTTGATCGAAATCGGTTCAGCCGTCTATAAGTTAAGTAAATTTAAGTTTTTTATGATTTTGTTCCTTCAATAAGTAGTATTAGGCTCAGCGCAAACGGACCACCGACCACAGCCACCGATGGCCAGCCACTAGCAGTTCACATTGGTAGTGGCTGGTCATAGAAATCGCATGTACGTATAATTACTAAAAATTGTACTTAAATTCCGTTTACGCTACGAGATCAAATCAGAAATGAGGAGATTCGTAGGCGAAATAAAGTTACTGATATAACCCAAAGAATTAGTAAGCCGAAGTGGTAATGGGTGGGGTATGTGGCTCGTAGAACTGATGGCCGTTGGGGCCGAAAAGTCTTAGATTGGAGACCACGTACCGGAAAACGCAGCGCGGGACGGCCTCCGACTAGATGGACGGACGACTTAATTAAGGTCGCGGGAAGTCGTTGGACGCAGAGAGCATGCGACCGATCGCTCTGGAAGTCTTTGGGGGAGGCCTATGTTCAGCAGTGGACGTCCTGTGGCTGATATGATGATGATGAAATTCCGTTTTTCTTTTCAAATTCCGTCCGTATTACGTCAAAACGTCATCATAAAATGTTCATAATCATAATTACGTTTGTATGTTAGTGTGAGGTGTACATTTGTTACGGCACGTATGTTAGTGTGCATGACCGATACGCCGGTTATTGACCTTCTTATCAGAGAAGGTTCGGTCTTGCCGTCTTTCAGTTGCACACTTGCACAGGTTTGTTGTAATACATATATAATGTACTACATGACTACTCTAGCGTTGGCAATCTATACATATAAAATTCTTTGTCCTGAATGACTGACTGACGGATCAACGCACAGCCTAAACCGCTGATCGTAGAGACCTGAAACTTGGAGCGTGGGTTCTTTGTGTGACGTAGGCATCCGATAAGGATTTTTCGAAATTTTACCCTTAAGGGGGTGAAAAAGGGGGAAAGTTTGTAAGGGACAACGTGATTCCTTGATCCATTTTCGTCTTCTACGCGGACGAAGTCGCGGGCAAAAGCTAGTATACCTATATAGGAGTACGTGATCCAGCAGATGTAGGGACGACAGTTATATAAACCTACTAGCTTTTGCCCGCGACTTCGTCCGCGTAGAAGTCGAAAATGGACTAAAAACTCACGTTGTTACAAACTTTGTTAGCCATAAACCCTTTTTCATTCCCTAAGGGGTAGAATTTCGGAAAATCCCTTCTTATCGGATGCCTACGTCATAGAATAGAATAGAATAAATGTTTATTGGAAAAGTACACAGACATAATAGGTACAAAACAAAAAAGAAAGAAATAGGAACTAAGAAAATAAATACAATGAATACGCACAAGAAAAAACACAAAAACAAACTCATACAAACAACACACCCTCCAAGTTTCAGGTCTACGATCACCGGTTTAGGCAGTGCCTTGATCCGACAGGCAGGACAAAGCATTTTATTTGTAAGTAGGTATAGATAGATGTTTATAAATAAAATATAATATGATATGAGTAGGAAAGTAATATAGGTTACCTACCTATTTTCTTTGTTTGTTTCTGTAAAATAGGTACCTACTTAAATTGCTTTTAAAATTTATATTAGTAAACACGTCGAATTATTTCCATACATAAATATTGATTGACGAATTAAAAACAGCCTTCTTTTTTTGAAGTCCTAGTCGGTGAAAGTCGAGATGAAACTAGTCCATACAAAACGTTTCTAATTGTTGCTTCCGTGTGTTTTGCGCCTTATGAGTACAGAAGCAACCCTTACTTAAAGATCTATGAGGTATCCCATTTTTAACATAAAAATAATCATCTCAATCGGTTGAGCCGTCTTGTAGTAATTGGTGAACAAACATAAAAGCATAGCACGAAAACCTGCTTTTCTGAAGTCGGTTAAAAATTGAACAAGGCCTGTCTTTATCTTTACATGTGCTAGTGGTTTTTTTGTGGTGGGGTGTGAGTTTTATAATGAAAGATCTTTACTTTTACTAACTCTGTATAAGTAAATAAACATAGGTAGGTAGATAGATAAATATTGGTATTGCAAAATGATTTCAAGTTGTTTTGTTTGCTTATTACAGATAGGAGTCGCCTAAATTTGAGATAAAACTTACAATAGCTATATTACTAGCAGCGCTCTGCGGTTTCACCTATTAATTGAAATCGGTCCATACTCCCAAAGATTATCCATCAATTACAAACAAATCTTCCTACAAAATACCTACCTCCGGACATTTATATTTACCTCTTTATAATATTAGTTTATCTGGTTTCGATTATATCAGATTAAAACAATCATTCTTGTTTTTTTACTTAGAAAGTGTAATTTTGTTATTTTTGATGAATGAGTCATACGCTAAAAAATAAAAGCTGGTATAATGCGTTTTAATTTTGGATTTGAGAGCTTGAAGCCTACGCTGCGCTGGTACGGTCATGGGGAAGAAATGTCTTGCCATGGCATCTCCGCCAGGTCGCGGCAGACTGGGTAGACTCAAGAAGTGCTGGCTTAACGTCTTAAGGTGTGAATGCGTGCAAATGGCCTAACCAAACAGGATGCCGAAGATCGAAGTGGATACTTAAAAGTAGGAAAGCAGACCCCGGGCTCCCGAGAGGAATGCCACCGGGAACATCGCTCGGATGATGATGATTGGAGAGTTTAAAATGTAAATACTTATTGCAAAAAAGTTGTACCAATGTAATATTAATAAGTTTCAAATTTTTTTTATCACACAATATAGGTTTGCATTTGACCTTATTTCATCTGATGGGAAGAGACGATAAGGTCGAAGTTGTAGCATGCTCGTCGAGAACGGCATGCCTGGATAACATGATGGATCATGACTAGTCACTTGGCAACATGACTTTGTCCAGGGTGTGGTGACAGAAGACGCCGGCCGAGGTCTACCACCGCTTAATTGTCTGCACCTTTAGGTACGTGTAGGACATCCGAGGCCGTTCACCAATGGATTTTTCTTAAAAATTATGTGCGCTAATTGACATTGCTCTTACGGTGAAGGAAAACATCGTGATGAAACCCGCGGCTTAGTTGGCTCCATATGTATTGACAAGTTCTCTCCTCTGGACATGGTTGACTAAGCTGAGAGGGTTGTTGGTGCTGGGCAAGCCTAGACCCAATTTAAAAGGGTCTAATGGCAGAAAACAGCCCATATACAAGTACAAGGACTTCCGAGGGCTAAATCCTACGGAGCAAACCTGAACCATAGTATGTAGGAAGGTAGGTACTTACTTACTTTTACTTATATATCCATTATGAAAGTCGCCGCCATAATATTATTATTCAAGAATTAATAAACAGATAAGTTCCGTTGTAGTTGAAAATAAAAAAAAGATAAGATAAAACTGAAATAGAAACAAACCTAGGTTTTGTGAAATTGATAAAACGTTCGCCTTCTTTCTTTTGAATGAGGAAAATAAATAATTTTGTTGCTATATATATATACATGTGTTTCAGCGAAGGAGTTTTAATACGAAAGGGGGTTGTTCTAGACATCTAGGCGAACCACCTTTGGTTTGCGACTTTTGGGAATTCGAACATTTCGTTTGAAATTTTGTATGAAACAGCTGATTTACAAGTAAAAATTCCCTCAGAATTATCGAAAAAAAGTTCGAATTTCCAAAAGTCGTAGAACAAAAGTTGTTCGACTAGACGTCTAGAACAACCCCCTTTCGTATTAAACCCCCTTCGCTAAAACAGATGGTAGAACATATAGGTACCGTACGGCCGTATATGGGTATTATGGGCCACTAAAGGTTTTATAAAACCTTGATATTATTGACAGAATAACAATAAAAGAAAGAAAATGAATAGTTTTTCACATTGACAATAAAGCAAAAAGTTATCTAATGACCTGTATTTTTCCCTATTTTTACGAAATATTAAGTTTTTCCAATTACACGCAGGTACCAATCTAAGTAAATATTTAAGGTTTAAAAACCTATCTAAATATAAGTATCTTTTTGTTATTTTTCTTTTTCTTTTTGCAAATTTCTCACTTTTAGATTTCTATTATTGGAATCGGCCCTTAGTTTGATGGAGTACTTGAAACCACCTATTCACACAAAACTATTCAAAGTTTGTCCTCGCGATTCGCAGAACTACGAAATAGATATTATATATTCAAATGCCTTACGCGCCTTATGTTTTACTAGCTTTTGCCCATGACTTCGTCCGCGTAGGGTTTGAATATTATTTCCTAGCGAATGCCTCTAAAACAGCTATCTGAATACAAAAAAACATACAACCGAATTGAGAACCTCCTCCTTTTTTTGAAGTCGGTTTGAGCTGTGCATTGCTATTATTCATTCAGTCAGTACCTACTTCGAATTTTATATCCTATTCATACACATCTAACACACAAACTTGCAAACATATAATTTAGTAATATTGTAAATATGCAAGTTTGTGTGTTAGATGTGTGTGTTTGTATGTTTGTTCCTCCTTCACGCAAAAACTACTGGAACGATTGCGATGAAACTCGATATGTAGATAGCTGGAGACCTGGATTAACACTACACCTGACCAATGTGAGCGTGATCGATCACATGAAAAAAAAACCTAATCTTCTCATTAGTGGGCGCGTTCCAAAGGCACAAATCCTAACTCAGTTTTTAAGACGTTTCTATGTGATCAGTGTACAAAATGAATCAAAAAAATTGACTTTGACTTTGACACAAAGGCTACTTTTTATCCCGATATTTCCACGGGATCGGGACTTACGTGGTTAATATTATAAACGTGAAAGTTTGTGTGTTAGTATGTTTGTGTGTTTGTTCCTCTTTCACGGAAAAACTACTAGAACGATTGCGATGAAACTCGATATGTAGATAACTGGAAACCTGGATTAACAAGGCAACTTTTATCCCGATATTCAAATAGGATCGGGACCTATACGGGTGAAACCGCGGAACGCACTTTGTTATAAAAGGTATGTCGTCTCTATTAAAATATTAACGTAAGTGGATGTTTGATCAAGTGTGCGCTTGCTTATCAATACAGCGTTGTGTTCGCTGTTCACCCGATGAACGAGCTCTTTGACAACCCTACCGGATGCAAAACGTGCCTGAATAACGATACCATTCGCAAGGACTTCGAATGTCAACAATAATATGATAATGTCTTACTCAGTAGCTAAACCCTCCGCTCTTGGTTATGGAGTAGCTATGAATTGCACCTTTCATATCATGTAAAACTTATTTAAATCGGATTAGTTGCTGGAGTACAGTTTCTTAGGTATTTTAATTTGATAGTCTAGCTTGTAGTTATCAATTACAGATAGCCTGTATCTATAAATACTAGCTATTGTTAAACGTTGTAAAATATGGGTGTGTTATGTACGTATTTAGGTAATTAAATATATAAATTCTGCTGGTATTTTAGCTATCCAACTTTTTTTACCCGCGACGGAACGGAGGACGGTTTATGCATTTTCAGGTGAGAGGGTTCGTGCTCTCAAATGTTTCCATTTATTTCCAAAACGGCTGAACCGATGTAAATACATTTTTCTAATTTTTTACGTCGGTTGGTTTAACATTGCAATAAAAATCTAAATAGTGACTATTACTGCCATCTGTCGGTGCCTAAAGAAACTATTTCAATATAGTTTCCGTTTCGTTTTCGAATTACAAGCGCGCCGAGTTTTTGCAGCTTTAGCAAAACAAGAAGTATTGACGTAAGATTAAATAAATAGAAGTTCATACTTTATGAAATAAGAAGAAACAATAATAATATTATTATGCTAATATTAGATAAATTGATAAACAATAATGTCAGAAGAGGCAGTATAGATTAAAAGTGTTTTTCCTGCCCTTAAAATAAGATAGAAAAACAAAACACTAGTTTGACATTGACACATTTGACTGCCATGGCGTGGAGCGAAATAAAAAAATACATTGTTTGAAATGTTTGCGTGACGACACAAATGGAATTAATTTTATCTATTCAAGGTCAGAACATTTGTATTTTAATCAGTTGGCTTTGCCCCCTTCTCGTCCAACAGCCGCTCACATCTTTTATTGATAAAATATTAAAATAAAGTCAGGGAACAACCATGGCTTCGACTATGTTAAAACTTCTAAAATCCGAAGTAAGTTTTTGTTTATATACACCTTTAGCATACCTACCTAGATCCTTATAATTTGGGTAAATAACTTCTATAAGTCAATGAATTGCAGAATCGTAATAAAGGAGTGCATTCTATGTAAATACCTACCTATCAAAGTCCCCGCCTACCGCTTAATTTTTCGTGTCTCCGACTTTCTCGACTAATAAAAAAACATCATAAGGTAATATAGATAGACCTTAGTGATAACGAAACAAATATTGTTCATGCATCATTCACATAATAATTTGTTATTTTAAAACGTTTGCATTATTATTTAGTACCCACGCAGCAAATCGATTGCGCCACACCTATCAGTCCTGATTTTTTCATGCGGCTAGTATTAAATCTGATAAAGCTAGTGTTTCTACCTGTCGCAACTTTTTATTGACACTTGGCTTATGAGTTTGTGCAGCAAAGGCTGTGAAAAACCGGGGCTACTGAACTGTCTTTAAACTTATTAATATTAGAATTAACTCCTTAGGTTCAGGTCCTTAGGAAGGTTGTAATCATAAGATTCTTCAGAATCAATGTCCACATCTGTCTGGCAAATATCTTCAAACTTTGACTATAGTTCTTCAATTCCTGCCAAAATTGTCTTTTTTCAGTCTCAAATAATATTACGAAGAAACTACAGTAGCACTGCTCCAGCAACAAAACTCTATATCGATGGAAAGCATGTTGATTCAAAGACAACAAACTGGATCGAACTTACCAACCCGGCTACAAATGAAGTTATTGGAAGGTAACATCCTTAAAGTTTCAGCCACACTTATTTAATGTTCCTGAGTGACATTTGTGTCAAAGCATTTTCACCTAGAAGCATTTCTGATGATTTTGACTTCTATAAGAAATACTGATGTACAATAGCTAGCTCACAATCAACAGAAGAAACATGGATATCCCTTTTCCCTGCAGTAAGACAGTGTAGGCTCTTAATTAGTAACAAATAAAAAATAACATTTCTTTATAGCTGCACTGCAACAGACATATATTAGGAACACACCATATTGTTTTCAAATAGTAGTAGAATGGAAAGCGATGATCCGATTTGAGTGGCAGTATTTTTTTGTTTTAATAATTTACAAGTTAGATACACACATTACGTTTAAAATATTTATATAATATGGTAATTATTTACATAAATTAATTGTATCTATTTACATAACTACAAGTAATATTAAATTTTGACTTTCAAACGTTTTAAAGTCATTGGATTATGAATGAAGCTAAATTGTTGTAATGGTTGGCAAGTAAAACCATTAACAGTTAGTTACCTAACCTTCTTATCAGTTGAAGTTTTGCCAAATCTGGTGTGATTGCTGATAAAATATTATATTTTTATGTATTTATCGTAGAATATATGCTTGATACCTTATCACTTGGTTACCTACGTGTGTACCTACAGTAATGGTTATAAAGTCTTATCTTAGTTTTGTTTTTCATTCAATGATATTAATTGTGTCATCAGATTCTTTTGTAAGTCATGTCATAGGTTAGACATAAGCATCAACATCATGTAGTAAAATTATAGTTTGAATGTTTTTAACCCCCGACACAAAAACGACAGGGTGTTATATAAGTTTGATTTAGTATTGAAAATGTTAATAATTTTATACGTAATCCGCTCATTATTTTAGTCACAGTAAAGTATCTATCATTTGTCGCAACTAGTTGAGTAGCAAGAATATTAGTTCTTCTTTGTGAGTCTCAGTTGCCAATGTGGCCGGAGGGAGTAAATCATTGTTTAAATGTGAGAGTTAAAGATATGATTAAAAGCCTGTTTTATACTTGTTTATGGCCTGTTTTCCATAACTAGACCTCTTCAGATGGGTCTTTTTTGTCTGAGGAGTAGGATTGACCAGCACCAATACTACCCTGTCAGCTTAGTCGACCATGTCTAGAGAAAGAACCCGTGAATACGTCTAGAGCCAACTAAGACGGGGGTTTTACCACAATGTTTTACTTCACCGCCAGAGCAATGTCAATTAACACATAAAAAAATTCAAATCTTCATTCTCCTTTACGTTAATCTGGCATCATCCATTTTATAGACTACTAACTGCGCCCCGCGGTACCGATCCCGTGGGAATATCAAAATAAAAAGTAAGCTTCCTAGATAAATGGACTATCAAACACAAAAAAAAATTAAAACATTTTTCAAATTGAACCAGTAGTTTCTGAGATTAGCCTGTTCAACCAAATAATTCAGATTTATAATATTATTATAAGTATAGATTGATGATTTTACACCACGTAAGTCTTGATCCAGTGGGAATATCAGGATAAAAAGTAAGAGGTATGTAATAGTTAAAAATAGGATCATAATATATCTATTTTTAAATTTCAGAGTGCCGGAAACTACACAGCAAGAGCTGAATGCTGCATTGGACGCAGCAAAGAGGGCATACAAAACATGGGGTCAAACAACTGTACTTACTCGACAGCAACTTATGTTCAAGTTAGTAAAGATTAAACAGTCAACTAAACTTACTGGCAAGCCAACTCGTCAAGCCTCAGATTAAAAAACGGCTTAGGGGAAAGCACATCATGCTACTGGCTAACATTTAATGAAAAGGGGCTTCTTTAGTGAAGGGAGAAAATTCTGCCTGTCATTTCCCTACTTAACATCTGATCATAGTCGAAAGACTGATAGCAGATATTTATAAAAATGAAAGTAAAATAATAAAAATGGTTGTCTGTAAAGTCGGTTTACGGACAATCGTTTTACGTGATAACGTCATAAGAAAACATTAGAGAACAGAAAAAAAGGTTTCTAGAAGCAAGAAATAATTTAGGCACTAGAAAATAATTTCTTGGTCAAAGCAAAAAATCTTAAAATAATAAATAATTCTTATTTTTAAATTAAAAATACTGCTTATTATTCACTAAAACATTTATTAAAAAACAAGAAATTATTCGCGAAAGCAAATATTAGAGGAATATTTCTTGCTTCAAGAAACCTTTATTTCTGTGCACAGCCTTAAGCTAAGCAACAAGGCTTATGTTATGGTGACTAGACAATGGATATAATACTTGTATACTTTTTTCAAACAAATACACATTAAACAAACTTTTTAAAATTCTTTCATGTTTTCTGTTCAGATTCGCTCGTCTACTAAGAGAAAACCAATCGAAGTTGGCTGCTAAAATCACAGAGGAACAGGGTAAAACCATCGCGGACGCTGAAGGAGATGTGCTCAGAGGCATTCGTAAGTAAAATGTTAGAATTATAATGTAAAGCAATCCATGACATAAAATATATAAGTAGTATATCCGTTGTCTAGCACCCATAACACAAGTCTGGCGATGTGTTGTGGGTGCTGCAATATTTATTATTATTATTTATTTATTTAATATCACTAATCCATACTAATATTATGAATAAATAAATATTGCATGATATTCCACACATCGCCATCTAGCCCCAAGCTAAGTAACATGACTTGTGTTATGGGTGCTAGGCAACCCCTACTACAATTACCCCTACTAGAAATGCGAAAGTAACTTCCATTTGTCTGGCCGTCTGGCACGTTTTCACGCCTAAACTTCGAACCTATTTTAATGAATTTTGGTATTGTTTGTTTTATTTTACTAACTAGCTTTTACCTGTGACTTCTTTGGCATAGGAGTTGAATTTTACAAATCACTCATACTCAGTAAGTATGCCAAATAGCACAATTCGTCCGATGGTTGGATGCCTCAGGCAGCCAAGACTTTTTGTGTCCATACCCAAAGGGTAAAAAAGGACCATATTACTAAGACACTGTCTGTCTGTCATCAGGCTCCATCCTATGAACCATAATAGCTATACAGTTGAAATTTTCACTGATTGTGCAAGTATTTCTGTTGCCACTATAAAATGGTACGGATTCCTTCGTGCGCGAGGCCGACTCGCACTTGACCGGTTTTTTATATTAATGTTTCACAACCAAAATTATTTATTTTCAGAATCTGTGGAGCACTGTTGCAGTATAACCAGCCTACAGTTAGGTGACAGTATTCAAAATATAGCGAAAGATATGGACACTCATTGTTACAAAGTGCCTCTCGGTGTTGTTGGTGGTAAGTAGTGGCCTTAGAATATATGTATGACTAACAGAGCTCCGCGGTTTCACCCGCGTAACTCCCGATCCCGTGGGAATATCGGGATAAAAAGTAGCCTATGTGTTAATCCAGGTCTCCAGCTATCTACATACCGTTTATCGCAATCGGTTCAGTAGTTATTGCGTGAAGGAGCAACAAAAATACACACACACACACATTAACAAACGTAGGATTATGTGCGCTCTGCAGTTTTATCGCGAAGTCCTGATCCCGTAGGTATATTAGGATAAAGAATATACCAAGTTATTAGCCATTGCTTCAGTAGATTTTTAGTGTAATCTTAACAACTTAACTCCTGACGAGGGCCACTTTCTCGGTCTCTTGACGACCTTTGTGGCGCAGCGAGCTAACATCCGTCGCTGAAAATTGATTGTTTGATTCCCGCCTAAAAAAAAACAAATGTTTATTAACAGATATTTGTTTCTGGTCTGAGAATCTGTATGTATATGAAATATGTATTAACAAAAAAGTATATTTGTTTGTAGTCTATCTGATATCTAGCTACCATAACAAAAGCCTAGTAACTAGTTACCCCAAGCTATAAAAGCAACTGTTGTTATTAAGCAACTGTTGCTTATATGGCTTTGGGCCTAAGTGGCGCTGTGCAATGTCCTGACTTTTGTTTTCGCACAGACAATATTATAAGAGTTCTGTACCTAAAAAGGTAAAAAAGGAACCCTTATAAGATCACTTTCTTGTCCGTCTGTGTATTTCTGTATTGTTGTTAATTACTTTTTTATAATGTCCAGGTGTGGCAGCATTCAACTTCCCAGTAATGATACCTCTATGGATGTTCCCCCCCGCGCTGGTGACTGGCAATACCTGCATCATCAAGCCGTCAGAACAGGACCCCGGAGCCACCCTCATGATGATGGACTTGCTTGAAGAGGCTGGAGCTCCGCCTGGCGTTGTTAATGTAACATTCATTTATATTTCTAGTTGATTGAATTGATTCAAAGTGAATATAGGAATAAAAAGTAAAGTTTTTGTAATACCAGTTTTAAAAAAAGTTGAAAATTAAGGTACTTTTTGGTAAATACTACAAGTTTTCGCGAAAATCTTAATTTGCCCATATCTTTTTATCGTATTGACTCAGGACCTTGATTTTATACACCTAATAGGGACTATACATCTCAGTATCTGGTATAAATTTCAACTTGCCAGGTTCATCCGTTCCTGAGAAAATCGGTGGTGACACACGGACAGACAGATGGACAAGAGAGTGATCTTATAAGGGTTCCTTTTTTACCTTTGAGGGGTGCAACCCTAAAGATCACTCTAAGATACATAAATGACGTTTTCTGATAATAAGAAAACATGGTAGACCAATGGTGGATGTACAAAACATCAATTAAATACTTAATTATTTTTATTTTAAAATCCAGGAAGAAACGTTAAAGTGAAAACGCCCTATAACGTACCCTGATTTTGATCATTCATCACCTTTTCATCACTATGGGTCTAATAGTTTTTGTTTGAGCAGACACAGTAAGCTTACTAACTTGCCTACAGATGGTGCTGTTACAGAAAAACATACTAAACAAAGACAGGAACTTGAATCACACAATCGAAATATTTCTATCCACAGATTGTCCACGGCACCCATGACGTAGTGAACTTCATCTGCGACCAGCCAGATATCAAAGCGGTGTCTTTTGTCGGTGGAGATGGTGGAGGCAAACATATTTACTCGAGGGCTTCTGCTGCTGGTGTGTTTTAAACTAACCCTGTGTTTTACGAACCAGTTTATGATTGGTTCGCAACATTTATAAATTACCATTGTTCCGTGGTTTTAAATTATCAATAAAGTCAATATCGATTGTAATCGGAAAATGCAAAGCGTGCAGCTTTTATGATGCCGCGTCACTGCATGTTTATTTAGGAGAAAAGGTATTTTTAAAAGTTAAAAGCTTTTATTTAACTTGCAATGTATGTATGTTTGTTCGGTTGGAATATTGCAACTTAATTTTGATCCACTTCCAATTGAGCTGAAATTTTGCATAGGCACATGTGTAAATCGCGTGACGATGCAATAGTATGTATAGAAAAATTAACTTAGTCCATGAAAATCATTGATTAATACTTATACTTAAGTAAACTAAGTACATTATGTTACAGGCAAACGCGTCCAAAGCAACATGGGCGCTAAGAACCACGGTGTCATAATGCCGGATGCTAACAAGGAGCATACGTTGAACGCGCTCGCCGGGGCAGCCTTCGGTGCGGCCGGACAGCGGTGTATGGCGCTTAGCACTGCTGTGTTTGTCGGTAATACAATCCTTCCAATACTTACGTATTAAGTAGGCCAGTGTGGCTACAAAAGGAGCACGGGTCGGATAATTTGCGTCTTCCTAACTGTACTCTTAGTTTTCCGCACTTAGCCTCTTCATTTGAGCCATTGTGTGTGTGAGAATATTCTACTTGTCACTCCAACCTTTCAAAAGGTCTTTTCAGGTCTGCGGAAGAGATGCCGGTGATACAAGAGCCCATCGATAACTTTACTCGTATTCTCCCTTATTTGGGGATTATCTTCTAGGGAAGCGCGCTACATCTTAGCTCGCTACCTATAAACTTGGAGATTTAAGACAGAAACTTACCTGTTTTTTTTTTAAATAAAATCCTACTAAAATTTTAAGTGTAAAAGTTCGTCTGTTAGTACCCATGTTTGTTACTCCGTCACGCAAAGGCTAGTGAACCGATAGCAATGAAACTTGGTGTGTAAATAGCTGGAGTCCTGGAATGACGACCCAGTTGGCATCATGGTCACCATGCTGGACTGTCAAACACAGGGTTGCGGGTTCGATTCCCGCCGCAGACAAGTATTTATGCTTAGATATTTGTCTGTGGTCTGGTTGTTTCTATGTATTATAAGTATATATTTACAAAAGAAAAGTATAAAATTAGTATATCCGTTGTCTAGCATCCGTTACAATAACCATGGTCGCGAGGAGATATTCACCTCTCTTAGAAATAGCTCTTTCCTCCGATATTTTATTCTTAAAACTGCCACTAAACACATTATTATACCCTAGGCGAAGCTAAAGACTGGATCCCTGACCTGGTGAACCGTGCTCAAGCTCTGAAAGTAAATGCGGGACATGTCCCTGGAACTGATGTCGGACCTGTCATTTCTGTTAAAGCTAAGGAGAAGATACTGAGGCTTGTTGAATCAGGTAATATATTGGTTTTAATACTATGAAGCAGTGGTTTTTAGGGTTTCGTACCCAAAGGGTAAAAACGGGATCCTATTGCTAAGACTTCACTGTTCTTCCGTCTGTCTGTCACCAGGCTGCATCTCATAAACCGTGATATCTAGAGAGTTGAAATTTTCACAGATTAATAATCTTTTCATACTTGTCACCCCTGGGGTAACAGCCCCCTTACGTTTTTAAAAACATTCTGATAATTAGGAAATTTAAATAATCTACATCGACTTTTGTTACTGATGCCGTACATATAAATTGACTTTTTGAACAGATTGAATTGTACAATAAAATTTGCATGATAATAATTTTTCATGATTATTTTCATTCAACTTTTCTTGCGCTGCAACCACATCAAATATTTATCTAAGTATTATCAGCTTGTTACCCTCGCAGTAGGGTAATTATAGGTTTGATTTAAATCTACATCTGGAAAGTAATTTTTAGCTGAGTGATACATTTTGTATCTTAAAGAGGAACCGTAGAACTGATTTGGTGTTTTGTATTAGAACCTCAATCTTTGTTTTTGGAACGAAGTTCCTTATCACGCGAAAGGGGGCTAAGAAAAAATTAAGATCAAAAGTTGTAACGACACTTTTTGCTATAGTTGTAAGCCGTGCGGCGTGCGCGTGTTTCTCTCTCTCTCTCTCTCTCTCTCTCTCTCTCTCTCTCTCTCTGAAAGCAAGCCAGTTATTTTCGTTTCGTCTTTCTTCGTTCCATCCGGATGTCCCTTGACACCTCGTTAAGTTTTTTTTGTTTTTAATTAATAATCAGATTTTACTATCATAAAGAAACTTACATCTAAATGCCATGAAATTTTTGACATAATGCTATATATTTAAGTATATTTTATGCTACTTCACCTAAAACAATTTGTATATTTTAGGAGTCACACAAGGCGCCAAACTAGCCCTCGACGGTCGCGGCGTAAAAGTACCCGGCTTCGAAAAAGGCAACTTCGTCGGCCCAACAATTATAACAGACGTTAAACCCAACATGGACTGTTACAAAGAAGAAATATTCGGTCCCGTATTAGTATGTCTATTTGTAGACACATTAGACGAAGCTATACAATTAATCAACTCAAATCCTTACGGAAATGGTACAGCTATCTTCACAACCAACGGAGCGAGTGCAAGGAAGTTCTCTAATGAGATCGATGTTGGCCAAGTCGGTGTTAATGTTCCTATTCCAGTACCTCTCTCGATGTTCTCTTTCTCTGGTACTAGAGGCAGTTTCTTAGGAACGAATCACTTCTGCGGTAAACAAGGTATTGATTTCTTTACTGAATTGAAAACTGTCGTTTCTTTCTGGAGGCAGAGTGATGCTTCGAATACTAAAGCATCTGTGTCAATGCCTACTCAACAGTAATCTAATTAAGAGGAAAGGGTACCGTGGGCTCTCCATACAAACGTAGTCGACTGTTTTCTCCCTGGTTAATGACACTAGAGCAAATATTTTTGTTGCATAAAACTTATATCTGCCATGACCCTATGTTTTTTTTGTTTTTTAAATCTTAATTTCTATGAAAATTAGAAAATGAAAAAACTAAAACATAGGGGCATGCATAGTCATGGTAGTTATAGGTTTTATGGCACAAAAGTATTTGTTGAGTGTCATTCTCCAGGGAGGAAACAGTCGACTACGTTTGTATGGAGAGAGCGCCGGTAACCTTTCACCTTAAACACATTTTATAAACGGTTTGCGATCACGTTGTAACTACTAGTTATTTTTTGGGTTATAAGATCACTTGTCCTTACGTTTCGATCGGGTTGCACCGGGTTTCGCGGCAAGACTACAGAAGCTGCGAGCGACGGATAATTTCGATGTGACCCGAAGAAGTTTGTAAAAAGTCATAAAGGCCTCGGCCCACAGTATAAAAAAACAGTATTTTAACTGTGTCGAATTACATACCTAATGCCGCCCGGTACCAAAAGACTGACGCCCGAATACTGAAAGGCTACTTATCTTAAGTGGCGATTAAATTGACATTTAAGTGTCATGTTTAAATAGCATAGGAGCGTCTTAAATATTTAGGGGACTCCTAAACGTTTGAGTATTGAGGCATAATAAGCAGAAGTTATAACGCGATCTAGACCAGTATTTATAGAATCAGTTATCTACATATTCAATCGTCAAATAATAATAATGTTTCAGTTTGAAGGGTGATGTTTAGTCTCAATATGATATGATTATTATATGGCTATTATTCATAACCAGTTGTTACTCATACAGTAAGCTAAGTTTTAATTTCTAAGTGTAATTTTTCGCGCATTTATTTTTCTACTCATTAATTTTACCGAATTATCATATTTTTAATTGAAAACGGTGTGCCATCTTCCATAAGTCTTCCATTAAGTAAGTGTTTGTTAAGGCATATGGTTTATTTTTATATTTATGTATTTTGTTAATGTTGTTTTAAGGAAATATATATTTTAAAATACTGTGAATTTATATTTTAATTTGGCTGAGGTGGCAGCTCACCAATGAAGAATATCAACGATGGCTGAGTTGACTTCTTTTAAAGATTTTAAGTGGTCATTTTAACCAGTGGGTGAGATTTTGTTAGTGAGCAGACTACTCCACTAAACTTAATTAATTACAATGAATTGACTTATACTACCATAAGATCAATTTTATCTCTAGCTGGAGTCTGTCTCGATTTAGCCCGGAGGTTTTTATATGACTTAAATCAAGCCTAAATCAAATTTTCGAAGGGGGTGGTAACATATGAGTGTGGATGCTGGCAAGATAGTCTTCTCAATATTGTTTTTTTTTTGCGACATTTCTTATCTATGGCAATCTATAGAGGACATTGATACAATCAACAAATGGGGTTTTGGCGGGAACGAGTTAACAACATGTCGTGCTGCAGTTTTATTTTCATGAAACTTAGTTGTAACCCGAGTTGAATTGTATAATTCTGGTGGAATGTTATTCAATTTAGTTCTGTGAAAGTGCACAAGTGTAGTGAAAGTAAAAATCAGTGTCAAACATGAAGTTTTCTCGTTGCCTCAAAATCTCCTATTAAGGTTATGGTAAACTTGCCACCGCTTTACTATAGCCCCTGACTTGACGGACTATGACGACTTTGACTGTTTTGAAACACTTTAGACCCGATTTATGAAAAATCGGGTCATAATTTGATGCAAAATATAACTTGACACTGGCTAAATGCACAAGCCGTGCGAAGCCATAATAAACAGAAAAAAGCGACAAATGCAATGTAACAAAATTTCAAAGTGCTAGCTTTGCCTGTTATTTGATGTTAAAACAATATTTAAGAACTTTTTTATTGGCTTAATTACAGCAAAATTTGACGCTTTTCGAGATTTTGTTACATGGCGTTTTTTTGTTTGTATGAGTGCCCTCTGCACTAATGTGAACGCAATTAAAAATAAAAATGGCTGACGGTTTACAATGCCAAAATTAGGTGGCAGCGAAACAAAATAATAAAAGGGGGATTGTTTCCTATGCCAAAACGCTATAACCCTTTTCAGCTTAATCTAAAATCTGGTTAGTAATCAAAAGAGTTATTGACAGATTGATAATTACAATCTCCTTTAATATAAAAATGAATCGCAAAATGTGTTGGTAAGCGCATAACTCAACAACGCCTGGACCAATTTGGCCAATTCTTTTTTTGTTGTGTTTGTTATTGTCCGGAGAAGGTTCTTATGAAAGAAATAATTAAGAAAATTGCGTAGAAAATTATTACGCGGGTGAAACCGCGGGGCGCAGCTAGTTTCTAATTATAATAAAGTATATAAAAACGAAATGTCATTTAACTCCTTTCGATCAATAATCGAACTGTAGCAGCTGAAGAAGTGACGAAGCCCTTCTCATTACTAATAGATTAATATCGAGTTCAATTGTAATATGATTCAACAATATGTTTTGATATTCGAAACTCCCGCGTGATTCATCTCAACACAAAGCGATCTAAACATCTTTGTTACAATGCAAACCTATTTACAAATAACCTAACACTTAACAAGACTGCTTAAGGTCTATATTAGGTTGCATAAATACTAGTGTAACATTGTAGCGACATCCTTTATTGTCCAATAGACTTATCTAATTCGCATGGAAGCATGTAACGGTCGGAAATATAATTGTTAATGTTGTGAAAACATTATTTGTTTGATATCCCAACGGTTGTTATGATATTACAAACAAACTAACAACATAGACTTCCTGCGTTGTCGTTTATTCGCTAAATGGTTTCGGTGAGAGGTGCACGCAAAATGTTTGTGTGTTTAGTGATTTTTGTTGTGTTTGTGTGCGAAGGGTTGTGTTTGACGCCGCAATGTAGGAACGAAAAGGGAGAGCCTGTTGATTGGTGAGTTTTATATACATTAACTAGCTTTTGCACGCGACTTCGTCCGCGCAGAAGTTAAAAATGGACCAAGGAATCACGTCGTCCCATACAAACTTTGCCCCCTGTTTTACCCCCTTAGGGGTGGAATTTCGGGAAATCCTTTCTTATCCGATGCCTACGCTATACAAAGAACCCCCCCCCCCTCCAAGTTTCAGGTCTCTACAATCAGCGGTTTAGGCTGTGCGTTGATCCGTCAGTCAGTCAGTGATTCAGGACAAAGCATTTTATATGTATAGATTACTTTTATTGCTAAGTATTTTGTATGTTTTCTGCATATTTTATTGACATAAAATTATGCAAATATTGGTCAAGGATTTCCATGTCCACAGCCTTTGTCTTGTGTTACTATTCAAAACAAGCCTTGCATATTATACTTCTATACTAATATTATAAAGAGGAAACATTTGATTGTTTGTTTGAATTGAATAGGCTCCTTAACTACTGGACCCATTTTGATGAAACTTGGTATGAGGATACAATGATTTATTGGAAGAGTTAAAGTATACTACTTATTATCTGGATATTCCCACGGGATTGGGAGTTACGCGGGTGAAACCGCGGAGCGTTACTATGTTAGATATTGCAATGGTTATGTAATAAAACACATTTGATAATCCTAAATCATTACATAGTATAAAACAAAGTCACTTTCCACTGTCTGTCCCTATGTATGCTTAGATCTTTAAAACAACGTAACGGATTTTGATGCGGTTTTTTTAATAGATAGAGTGATTCAAGAGGAAGGTTTATAATATGTATAGTAATGCATAATATAGCCGTGCGAAGCCGGGGCGGGTCGATAGTAACTTTTAAACCATAATAATTCAACGTAATTTTAATACCTACTTAGTACTTAGATAAGTTAATGTTAGGTATGCAACCTACCTACTCATTATAAGGAAATAGGAACTTCAATTAACATAAATAATTACAAGTATTTCTTTATGTCGTTTACGACTAATTCATACTTAAACAAATTCTTACATTTTGAGTTCTAACTACTAGGGTTCAACATTTACTGTAACAAAGAGGAGAGATTATGAAGTTTTGTTTGTAATTAATTAGCTCTGAAACTACTGGACCGATTTTATTAAAACTTGGTATGAACTTGGCATCGAATACTGGGAATTAAGATAGGCCATTTTCTATATGAGGTACCTACCTATAGAAAAAGTTTTAAGTTACCTGTTTTGGAAGTCATACCCAATTCATTTACAACTAGTACATACGATTAGTTTAAAGTACATGAATAGTTCTAAAAGAACTAATAAATCACCTTACGGTTCATTAACACGGGATCCGCCATTTTTCACAATTCCTGATTCATGTGAACACGACCATTAAAAACTATTGCCGCCGTAAAAAAATCACGAATCGTGAAAAATTACGATGAGGTAAAAAAGACGAATCGTCCTCGTGTGATCTTACTCAGTCATACAAAGATTGTTTAGAGCTATGACGTTAGATTTACCTGTAACTTAATTTCTCATTCCAGGTACTACGTATATAAATTACCTCGTGAGAAAAACCACCTAAATCCGCTGGTACGTCGCGGTGTCGCTTATATGCACCTCACCCCCTCAAAGCTGCGCGGGGGTTGGATCATGTCTGATATAGCCATCAGCGATCCTCGCTCTATGGTTGGCAGGACCTTAGCGCCTTTGTATCAGGTAAAATATGTACTTTTTGTAGTTTTACATTTAGTACATATTCAGAGCGGTGTTGGCTTAGTGGTAGATACCCCGACTTTCATTCTGAAGGTCGTGGGTTCGAATCCCAGCCGGCAGTGCACCAATGTATTTTTCTTAAGTAAAAATTATGTGCGCTAATTGACATTGCTCTTACGGTGAAGGAAAACATCGTGATGAAACCCGCGGCTTAGTTGGCTCCAGAAGTATTGACAAGTTCTCTCCTCTGGACATGGTCGACTAAGCTGAGAGGGTAGTAGGTGCTGGGCAAGCCTACTCCATCCTCACGCAAAAAGGACCCATTTAAAAACAGTCTAGTTGCGGAAAAAAGTCCGTATGCATACATACATACATTCAGAGTAATTTTTTTACATGGGCCTTACGGGCTATATCGTAAACTTGATAGCTAAAATTGCTGATAGCAGTTGCGTGCTCGATATTGACGAAACCTAAAACTACAACAACTAAAAATAATAGACTATATTTTGTTATACCAATCGATAGACATTAATTACTGGAAACAAACACTACTGTGGCAAATCAAAGGAAATAGAGAGAACTTAACTCATCCGCTCATAGAAACCGCGGAGCGCAGCAAGAAGTCAAAATAAAAATTGGATTCATTTCTATTACATCACATTGAATCGGCTTAGAAACTAAAGTTAGGTAAACTAATATGTGTCTTGGGAGCGTACTCTAGAATGAGAAGAAGACACAAGAACCTCACGGGGTTCTTAAAAATAGCGTGAGAATATATTCTGTTGTGTTTATACCTATCTTTTAAAAGTATGTTTTTGTTATTGCCAGGATAAGAACATAATATCACTGGTGTACAACGATCAACCGCCGGCTACGGAACATCAACCGGATATTCTGCATTCCGTCGCTGAAATGTACTCGAAAAGTAAACGAGGTAATGAAACCTTATACTCAGTGTGTAAACGAAGGAAAAATGCATAGTGGTGATACTCGAGATTGCCTAGTGCTAACCCACTATAAATAATAAATGTGAAAATTTGTGTGTGTGTGTGTGTATGTTTGTTACTCCTTCACGCAAAAACTACTGGACCGATTGCGATGAAACTAGCTAAAATAGGTTTTCGCTCAAAGGGTCAGTCTGGCCATCCAGAGGGGAAATGTTGCCAGCCTTCTGGGAACGATGCCTCGGGGAGACGCGCTTGAGGATGTCTTTTATTTGTACTTTTATTTTATTTTCGTTTTCCTTTCGTATATTTTAATTTGGTAATTGTTATTTTCATTTTGTTTTATAAAATAAATTTAAAAGTACCGCTAAAATAGGTATGTAGATAGCTGGAGACCTGGATTAACACATAGGCTACTTTTTATCCCGATATTCCCACGGGATCGGGACTTACGCGGGTGAAACCGCGGGGCGCAGCTAGTAAATAATAAAATCAATATGTCTGTTACCATACCAAGTTGTAACAACGAATTTCTATTGATATCTACATAGGCGCAGAGTCGATATCGTACCCTTACTTGCTACAATCTGTTAACACCTCACCCGGGTGTCATTTCTGTCATTATAACACCCGGATAAGGTGTTAATAAATTGAACCGTATTTCATTTTATCACGTTTAAATGCTAATCCAATTTTGATGTATTTAAGACCTATTTATTTATACTTATCACACCAAAATACTAAGTATAAATGCCTTAGAAATTCTAAAACAAAATTATCCAATTTTTGTCCCGCTTGGTGGGGTTTGAAGCCGCATCACCGTAGCAGTTCCTTACCAACTGTGCGACGAGGGCAAGCCCTTCCAAGTCAAACACCCGTGTTCACAATCAACCCTATGAGATTGCATAGTGCGCGTGATCGCACAGAGCCGCAATTAATATAGTCGAGTGAAGAGAGCAGACCCATAATATTTGGGGCAGCACATGGGTTCTTAAATATTCTTAGGTTTAGTGTATGTTTCTTTCTTCGTTGTATAATGTTACCTATTTCTCTCTGTGTATTTAATTTTAAAGTTGTCGTGTGCTTGCACCGAATAAATGTTTTTCTTTCTTTATTTCTTCTTTCATAAAATTGGCCAATCATAGTGCTGCATTGCCGTGCGTTCACTTATCTTAGAGCAACTTAAGTACTGTTTGTGAATACGAGCGAAAATTACCTAAGTATTTAATAAATATCAACTAGCTATTCAAATATTTTAAATATTACAGGTCAAATGAAACAGGCTGGTGTGAAAAAGTACAAGAAATTCAAACTCGGCGATAAATATTATGACGATTACGATTTAGCGGAGATGTGTAAAATGCACTCAAAGTTTATGAAGACTCGTGTTGAGAACGGTCATACGAAGGGTGTCTTGTTGGGAGATAAGTTTACTTCGCTGTGGTTAGTGCATTCTGTACCGAGGTTCCCGCCCATACCTGATTGTAAGTATTGGTTTTTTATTACAGGACATTATACACAGTGCCATCTATCCCTAAGCTAAGCAACTAGATAGATTATTTTATTTGTACAACGCAGGACGGAACATAGAAAACGATATAGACAAAATAAAGACAGAAATAAATAAATAAATATTGCAGGACATTCCACACATCGCCATCTAGCCTCAAGTAACTAAACTTGTGTTATGGGTGCTCGACAACGTATATACTACTTATATACTTTTTTTGTAAATATATACTTATAATACATAGAAATAACCAGACCACAGACAAATATCTAAGCATATATACTTGTCTGAGGCGGGAATCGAACCCGCAACCATGTGTTTGACAGTCCGGCATGGTGACCATGTACTTGAACTTGTATACCGCGCCGCGCACAAGGATAAATCCAAGATCGAGATAAAAGCCTATATGTTATTCCAGGACTCTCATCTATCTATCAAATTGCTTTGCAATCATTTCTGTAGTTTGTGCGTGAAGATGTAAAAAATATAAATAGTAGGATTACTACTTAGTACGATAGGATTCAAAAACACCCAGAGCATATAACAGCGTCACCTAGCACAAATTAGATAAATTTATTTCCTAACCTTTGTGAATTTGAGCACAGGAAAAAACCCACACATTCTAACTTAGTTTTTAAGCCGCTCGCGAGTAGTTAGTTCTTGTTAACTTACCACACCAAAAGAAATATGATCTATATAAGGAATATGATATGATATGCCAGACCTGTTTTCCATGCCGCATGCTCGCACTAAACTGCTGAAGGAAACCCCTGACCCGGGCACTTCGCACTCTCAACCTCATAGCGAGAGATATAGATTTATTTGTATGTTCACTGAGTGAATTCACAAGGATTGCCCTGTTCATTATCTATATGTATATAAAAGAAAGTCGTGTTAGTTACACCACTTATAACTCAAGAACGGCAGAACAGATTTGGGTGAAAATTGGTAGGGAGGTAGCTTAGAGCCAGGAGACGGACATAAGATACTTTTTATCCCAATATGCCCACGGGATCGGGACTTACGCGGGTAAAACCGCGGGGCGCAGCTAGTTAGTTATAGAAAAAACTAGAATTTAAATTGGTAGGAACAATTAAGTTAAGGATAAGTTATAATGTAACGTAATTGAATATTTGTAAATCATTTTTGTAATTTTTGTGCTTCTCTATCGCATTGGGTATCACCTGTAATGATAGTTATAAGTTGGAAATAAATAAATAAATGATTACCTGGTAAAATGCTAATTTTAATATTTATTTTTCCAGTGGTTCACGGTCTAAATGCAACATCGTACGACTACCCAACCACAGGCATGAAGTATGGCCAATCATTCCTCTGTGTGTCAGTTCAAACTGCAACTCTCAATCAAATTGGCACGCAGTTGAAGTACAACGAGCCGTTGATAGTTCACCATCATATACCGCCGGAGTTTGATAGCGAATTACCTAACTTAGTGGACGTGGTTAAGAATAAAACTATTGATGTTTCGCCTTGGTAAGTTTGTGGAGTATTTCTTGGACAAGTTTGAGTTTATGTCTCCCTGTAGAAAAATGTTTGTGGAATTGTTAATTCTACGGGCTTTTAAATAAAAGATGGAGTTCATAAGATCCTAAGTGGGCGTAGCCAAGAATTCCTGAGTTAGTGTAGCCGCATCAACTGGCACTGCTTTCCAGTTTAGTATTACATTTTTATGCCATTGTGCCTCCCTGCTTTCGATAAAATGCCATGTTGTTGAAAAAAAATTAAGCTCTTAAAGTCTTAAAGTGAATTGCGTAACGGATCATCTCATTTCACTAATAAGTACTGAAACTGTTGACGACTCAGTTAGCACAATGGTCACCATACCGGACTGCGAAACACAGGGTTGCGGGTTCGATTCCCGCCTCCGACAAGTATTTATGCTTAGGTATTTGTCTGTGGTCTGGTAGTTTCTATCTATTATAAGTATATATTTACAAAAGAAAAGTATATGACTAGTATATTCGTTGTCTAGCACAAAAAATACTGAACCCATTGCGTTGAAAATTGGTAGTTCGAGTTAAGACTCGATTTTCAACGCAATCGGTAATTTACAGACACACGTTAATTTAAATCCCAGATAAACCTCTGCGGGCCGCTAGTGAGTTGTTTCTGTACTCACTTATGTACTGTTCTTTCTACCTTGTGTTCGTCTGTCATGTGTTTTTTTCTAAATAAATCTTTTACCAATTACTTTCTATCTAACGTTGAAAATACTCCTTTCCAGGTACCACATAGAGAGTTTCGAGACGTTAGTCGGCCGTAAATTTCTTTCGTTCGCCAAAAGCGCGATGTTCAACGACGATTTGTACAGTGGTTTAGTTGCGGAGGTTTTACAATCTGACCTCTTAGTCGAATCGTGGACTAATGGACCTGGGACTTTGGATTCAGAATGCAGTAGGAATTTCCAGTAAGTTTTAAATGAAAATAAGCTTTATAACTGCATGTTAGGCAAAGCCTCTCTTGTGGTGTGAATAGATTTTCGTTTACAATAGTTGGTTGGCACTTGATAAATCTTATAGGGTAGGGATAAGTAGGGAAAGGTACAGTACCTTCCCCTGGTAGTAGTTACCTAGTATTGCAAGGGACTTTTAACTCCCTTTGTTTAAGACAAAGGCAGGTCGCAAAGGGCTTTTAACTCCCTTTTTTAAGACTAGCCTTGTAAATAAGAGACTCAATAGGCTAAAACACTAAAAAGCCTTTTAGTCCTCTCGGCCTTACAAAGGCTAAAAATCCCTAGCTTAAAACTCCTTTGGAAAAGCCTACACTATTTAAGGCCAGTCTTAAAACTAAGGGAGAGGAAACCTCAGTGATTTAAGACTGGCTACGTGAACTTTGGCAAAATTATCTACTTTATTTTCTTACCTTTACTCGAACCACATCCAAGGAAATGACGATGCTGAGCCAACGCCAGCGATGACCCAAGATCGCAACAAATGGCTATATAGTAACTGGGCCTGACTCCGAATAGGGAATGCGGCAGGGGAATGATGATGATCGTTCTCCTGCCTCTATGGGGTGGTCATTGGTTTTCGACATGATGTCACCTCCAGTTTGGCAATCTTCTATCTCTCTAGACATAGAAAATGCTTTGTCCTGACTTATTGACTGATTGACGGATCAACGCACAGCCTAAACCGCTTATCGTAGAAAACTGAAACTTAGAGGGTGAGTTCTTTGTATGACGTAGGCATCCGATAAGAAAGGATTTTCCGGAATTCTAGGGGGTGAAAATTGGGGCAAAGTTTGTATGGGACAACGTGATTCCTTGAAAATGAAAATCCTTATCTTAACCTATCTGTCTTAGTTAGTTATTCTAAGTTTGAACACCTTACCCTTCACCTTCCTCAACTTCTTTTCCATCCTAAGGTTGCCTGGAAGAGATCGCTTTGAGCGATAAGGCCGCCCTTTGTAGCACTAAGACTTTGTTTTTATTTAATGTTATTTGAAAATGGTATTTACAATAAAGAATTTATCTATCTACCAATTAGAACCATTTTCGATTTCTACGCGGACGATGTCGCGGGCAAAAGCTTGTATAAAATTCTGTTTGTTTCAGAGTAAGGAACATAGATCGTTTGAAGTTCCCCATAGCGAAAATGTCGTTTACATCACATAATGATCATTCGAAATGGGCGGTCGCTGTTGCACATAAAATGCACAACAGTCAAGACACCAAGGTAGCTGACTACTGGGTCTGCGTAGGAGATATTAACAGAGCGGTGAGTTATTAAATGTATGAATTTTTGATAATCTCTCCAAGATCGGTAACTAAAAGATTAAATTCAAATTCATATCATTTATTGCAGCAAAAAAGCCATAATGTTAGTATACAAAGATCTTATAAATTATTGTTAGTAAAATACAGGTTTTTTATAGTACAGCGTGAGTCCTGACCCATTTAATCTAGATCGGACTGTCCAGTCGCTGGGCGATTACCTTCAGGTAGTAAAATCCCGAGACGTAAACCGCTGTGTCTAGAAACTTAATTAGCTCTCAGTGGTAAAACGGATTTTTTTCGGAAATTCCTCCCGGATCGGAATTTGTGAGACTAAAGTTCCTGGATGTTATTTGCTAAGTTTGGAAACGTGAAATTATGTTTGGGGGTTTTGCATTGTGCGGATAAAACTTTATATGGTGCAATAAAGTAGTTAGAATAAAGGTAGAATATTATATAAAATCAGGTCATCATTTGATACTGGCTATATGTACACGCCGTTCGAAGCAATTACAATTGAAAAAAAAAACCGGCCAAGCGCGAGTCTGATTCGCGCACGAAGGGTTCCATACCATTATATTCTGGTTTTAGTATTTGTTGTTATAGCGTCAATAGAAATACATAATCTGTGAAATTTTTAACTGTCTAGCTATCATGGTTCATGAGATACAGCCTGGTGACAGACAGACGGACAGTGGAGTCTTAGTAAAAGGGTCCCGTTTTTACCCTTTGGTTAACTTGTTTTTATTTTAATTTCAGTTACCTCAAGAATCAAGAGGCGGTGGAACTGTGTGTACATCGGGCCCTATCTTATGGGGTAACTTTGCACATTTAATAGAATCAGTGCAAACGTGCAATTAACAATACAAAGACATTTCTAGTTAATAAATTAAACTGCCAAATACCGCCAATACAAATAATATGAATAAGTTTCACAAAGTAATCATGATCAATCTAGCTTTTCTGATCAAATAAGGAAGCGCCCGCAAATGTGTTTGTTATCTTTTCCGTCAAATGTGAAACTGGTCCTTGTAAGAATTTACTGAAGAAATTCCAGTTAACTAAGTTACATTAATTTAATTATTAAGCAATTAGATTTAATTTTGATCATCTGGATTTTTTACCCTTGACTTTTAGTAAATAAATTTTTAAAACAATGGTTCCCAATTGGAGGTACTCGTTTCCCTGGGTTACGTGGAATGGCATGAAGTGCTTTGAAATGTATTTTTGAGCAATTATCTGACAAATCTCATGTCCATTGGCAAATTATGATTTAGTTTTTTTATTAATATTCCTAAAAAAATCTGTCAAAATGACGAGAAGTTTGCGGTCACTCGCCTTTTAATAATTAGGTAAAAACTTGTAAATTTCATTAAAATAGAAAGATTATTATTATTATTAGGTACCATTTTATAGATATTATACCTTGAAACAACTGTCGTAAATTTGAAAAATTCGTTTGCTCGCTCACTCACTTTCATTTTCTACAGCGGCTAGATGTTTTAAAGAAATAGCGCATTAGCCAATAATGGATACTGGATCAAAAAACCACTATACTATCAGAGATGAACGAAAAGTGCTTTTTGGACCCCTTCTAAGATTGAGCTTAACTTAACGTACCTCTTTTCTCCAAATTGGGAACCACTGTTTAAAAAAAAAAACTAGTTGATTTTTAAGTATTTTGTCGCCTGTGACTTACTTGCCATGACTTTCACAATGCCATTTTAATGAAATAAAACATTTTTTTATTATATTGTTTTAGCTTTTATTGCAACTGCGAATAAATTTTAGGGTAAAAACAGACTGCATACGTTTATCATTAATTTCAACTTTAGTTTTGAGTTTTAGAAAAAGTGAATTCTTTCATCATGTGTGTTAACTAGGTGGTTGAGTTCGACTATAGTTAACTGCTTGAGTTGGAATTACTGATGTAAATCAATACCAAAAGATGTCGCAAAAAACCTTAATTCGTAAAAACAAGAAGAATGAATATCCTGATTCCAATGTGCTCAATGTACATCACTTGGATACTATAAAATCTTGATTCTAGATTCTCGAGTGAGCCATTATTTGGCCGCGTGGTTATCGAGCTCACACAGTTAAAAGTGTAAAACTCGCCGCGGTGCTAAATTTTGGAGTTGCTTTATTTTCCTTGAATAAAATCTAGAAATTAACCCACTACATTACATACTTCTTTTCGGGCGATAGCAGATGTTATATTTTATAGTTTGCTTTCAAATGTGAACGGTTCGTGTGTCGGCCGATAGAAAATGTTATAGCCTGTCGCTATCCTTAGACTTTTTATAAATTTTCAATAGTAATAAAAGTGTTATGAAGCAGTAATATTTTATACAGAAAATGTATTATTTTTGTGTTATTCTGATCGCGTTTGCTCGGGATTCGGAAAGTTTTGATGACAATTGGGATTATACTAACTTACGCTGTAGAGATAATGAAAAACATCCGGTAGATTGGTATGTTGTAGGTAGATAGCTTCTGGCCACGGGGTACGACTGTAAGGTTCGATCAATCGAACTATGTGTACTTTTTTTTTCAGTTTGTTCGATTTTAGCATCCTATTAGGCGAACTACTAAACCTTAGGACCGCGGTACCTATAGTACTCGTCACGAATCGTGAGCAGACTTTTCATTGGTCGGTTTCTCTAATGGTTTACGGTATTAGTTTGTCAGTCTACTTCTCTAAAGTTTAGGTGTTTAATTTTCAAGATAATTTAAGGAGGGTTTACGCATATTTGACTAACCGAGAATTGGACACATTGTGAATTGAACAAACCGCTAATTAGACAAATGCGCATATTAGCTACAGATGACCAAAAGGATGGCTGCTACTTTGGCCAACAGATCGGCATTGCCATCCAAAGAGGCAATGCAATGGGCACCTTATCTAGGCTTATTTAGATTATTCATTTTCTCTTATTTCTTTTCATATAATGAATGTAGATTATTCGCCACTACTAAATACTCGGAAATTGGCCCATTTACAAAAATTTCATTGAATGAGAATGTGACCGCTTGTGCTTAACCCTACGTCAGTATCGACTGACGAACCAATGGCTCGCGTTGATTGTCCGTCTGTGCTCCCTGCTCGTGACTAGAACTATACATACCTACTTAATTTTTCTGTAAGTTACTTACTTACAGAAAAATTACTTACATACGGTACTTTTAAATTGGTTTTTTTGCTCTGAAACGACTGGACTAATTTTCGTATCCTTCGTTATATCCACGAGGTTGGGGAACGGGGCGCTGACAGTTAAAAGAAAAGTAAATACTAATTAGATATTCTAGATATTTAAGCATTTTAAATGCTTACTGATAGCATCTTACCTAAATAATTTATTTGGAAAGGTGATTTCTACTGAGTCAGTATTTTTTTGTCAGTTTCATCATGGGTTCAGTTTATCAACTATGAGCAGATGTGTTGAATGATCCGTGGTAGGCTGAGCTGTGTCTCATCAGGAACAATTCTTTCATAGTTTAGATAGCTCATTAGTGGCTATCTTGTTCTAGGATTGATTAGTTGATAATTCTGTCATGTTTCAACTCAAGGTGGTATATTTACAAGCCTCCATTAGAAATACCTGGACTGCGCGGCTCAAATTTTACTTACATATTACCGGACACGCACGGAAGATGGCAAATGGCTGACGTTGAACAAGAAATAACCGCAGATTCTATGTTGCAATATACTTTGGAACCTTTATTTAAGGTAAGGTTGTTTTACATTTTTTTCTAAATGAATTTATAGACTAAGATCCTGCTGACCACCATACCTTCCACCTATACTATAATATTATAAAGCTGAAGAGTTTGTTTGTTTGTTTGAACGCGCTCATCTCGGGAACTTACAAAAGAAAAAGTATATAGGTAGTATATCCGTTATCTAGCACCCATAACACAAGTCTAGTTACTTGAACCTTAGCTTACTTAGCTTGGACCCTAGATGGCGATGTGTGGAATGTCTTGCAATATTTATATTTTTTTTTATTAACTACTGGTTCGAATTTTTTTATAGGTCTAAGAAAGTCTTTTTTATAGATCCATGGTCTAGAAAGTCTGGTCGAACCGGAAAGGTTTGATTCTAGGCTAGGGTAATGACTTCCAAAAATCTAATGACACAGTTTTCGTTTATGTCAAAATCGGGTACGCAACGGTACCTTAGTCTATTATATCCGTTGATCAACGAAATTAAGACTTACACCCATATTCTTAGTCGTTTCCTCGAGATTTCCTCGACTCGACTCAACCTCCATTCCACAATGATGTCACATGTTACGTCACACCTCCACTTGACCGAGTTCCTCAGTCGAGGAAAGGTAAAAACTAGTTCGAGGGACGTCTAAGAATCGAGGATGCCGCCGAGGGACTTTCGAGGCTTCGTCGGTTGAGTTTGAGTCGAGGAATGTTCGAGGAAATGACTAAGAATATGGGTGTTAGGTTCGCAGAAGTCTGCATCATTTTTTTATCTTGCGATGATGTTCAAGGCTCTGGAGCCTTTTATTGACAAACTCATTGTCAACGATGAGCTTCCTATAAACGATAAATGTAAAACGTATACGTATTTATCAGATTCTTAATATAAATGTTTAATAATTTTTCAGGCGGCTTATAAAGACCACATAGCTTATCTAATAGGTAATGGTAAAACTGAATTTGGAGGCAATTCAGTATATTGGATAATGGCGGCTAATGAAGTAGGAGGATTCTTTATGGGACATTCTATTCCTGGCTTCCTCGATATAAATAGTAAGCTTGTTAATTAAAATACTTATACTTTTTTATCACAGTTGCTCATAAAGGGGATCTTATTAAACCGGTTTTAGGCTCATAATCCAACGTATTACGCACGCGTGTGTTTTACTTAACCATAACGCATAAGTGCTGTAAAGTTATCCCGATAAGATAAATACGTATCTTACTGCTACTTACAGTTATGTAGATGAAACATTCCTTATTTAACTGGGTTATACTGTTTTGATGTACCAAAAAAGAGTTTTTAAGCCAGAAAAAACAGTTCGAATTTTAAAAAGACTTGAAGCAAATGGCATTATATAAACTGGACCTAGACCATTAAAAAAATATTGCTACCTTAAATACAAATATTATATTTTGTTGACTTCAATGGTTAACTTGTTATTATTTTAACAAGTCTTTTCTTTTACTCGCAACTGTGATAAACAACGTCGTACGATACGGGTGTGGATTATTGATCAGTGCATCTCGGTTTTTTAACACGCTCACGTTCCGCTCGCGCGTCATAGACCGCCTCTATGCAATGATCAATTTACCACACTTGTATCGTAATGTAATTAATATTATCTTGAGCTGGATATTAGGCAGACTAGAGCATTTACTAGTAACCAAACATCGAGCGTTTGGTGGTTTCTTAAACATTTGCCTGTTTTGTACCATTCGTAAGAACTTTACATTACATTGAAATGCTCGAGGAAATGCTCTAGTCTCTCTCTCCATACAAACATAGTCGACTGTTTCCTAACTGGATAATGACACTAGAGCAAATATATTTGGCAGTTATAGGTTTTATGCAACAAAAATATTTGTGCTAGTTATCATTATCAAGGGAGAAAACTTTCGACTACGTTTGTATGGAGAGAGCTTCCTTACCCTTTCACCTTAACGTTGCGTAGCATAATATAGGGTTACCAACATTTTCATGTTAGAATGTAGTATTTGCTTTAGAAAAATATAGTTCCTACTTAACAAAAACACGCAAGCCTTTTCGGAGAAATTTTGTTACAAACACTGACTTAAAAATTTAATTAATAGATTTTTTTATAGAAGGGTTTGCAACACTTGTAGCTTAGCCGACGATGCATTGCGTAGGATAGCGTATTTTTTGTAACACAGCGTAGGTTATGTAGTAAATGTGTCGTGAAATATTTTTTTTTGCTTTTCAGTGGGTAGTGCAGAATTCCCAAAACGCGAGTTACCGTTTGGTCATTACGTAGTGTGCCTCTCTTTGGACTTAGCAACATTGAATTTGTTAGCTTCATTGCTAAAACAAGTGGAACCTAAAGTACAAATGAATGTCCCAATCAACTTGAGACCTAAACTACCGTTTTGGCAATACTTTAATCGTCGCGACATGCAGCAATATATGAGGTACTAGCTGCGTACCGCGGTTTTACCCGCGTAAGTAAAAAGTAGCCTGTTAATCCACGTCTCTAGCTATCTACACACCGAGTTTCATTGCAATCCGTCCAGTAGTTTTTGCGTGAACGTGTTACAAACACACACGCACACTAACACACAAAATTTCACATTTATATTATTAGTAGGATCTTTGTACCATTTTCCTATGACGACCCAGTTGGTTCAGTGGTCACCATGCCGGACTGCGAAACACAGGGTTATGGGTTCGATTCCCGAGGTATTTGTCTGTGGTCTGGTTGTTTCTATGTATTATAAGTATATATTTTTACAAAAGAAAAGTATATAAGTAGTATTATGTATATCCATTGTCTAGCACCCATAACACAAGTCTAGAATGTCTTGCAATATATTATTATTGATTAATTTACCTTTTTTTAAATTCTATCTATCTTATGAAATATAACGCCCCAAAGGTGCATGGCTTGTGGGATTTACAAAGCATTTAATTTAATTCCTTTTCAAAAATCATGTTAAAAATCCGACGTGTTTCTGTGTGTTTGTCTGTGGTATCGTAGGTCCCAAATGGATGAACCGATTTTGATTATATTTTTATTTTATTTAAAGTGATTGACTAATTGAGAGTCTTAACGGGTTGAAAAATTACTTATGTTTTAATTTATGATTATTTTTAGTTGTCAATTGCACACAACAAGAACCTCCGAAAGGGGTCCGGATATTTAGTATGGGAGTTTTGCATAGTGTTTTTTGCGTGGTGCATTCGAGACCCATGCACATCAATAGAGGGCATTGCAGTGAACAAATATTGTCTTTACATCGAACCTCTAAACCGTCTCGGAAACAGGATATTTAACCAAACGTGGTGTCCTATGATTTTGCAAAAATACGCGGTGCCTTTCGAGACTCATATCTATCGATAGAGGGTTTTACGGTGAAAAAATACAAAACCGCTAAAGACGCTTTAGAGGTTAAGTGTGAAGGCATTATTTGTTCGCCACAATGTCCTCTATCGATTGGCATGGGTTTCAAAATGGACCGCAGTATTTTAAGTTACTATGCCAAAGTGTCCAAAGGCTTTTCATAGTAATTATTTTCCGGAGTCTTTTTTACTAACGAAAAAAAACGAAGGAGGTTCTCATCTCAAGTTGACGCGTATATCTCATTATTATTTAAAAAAAATCGTCATTTCGACTATGTTACAATAGTCAACAAGATCCGCGAAAATAATTAGTCCCTATGAATAAAAATCGTGTCAGTTTAAAAAAAAAATACCAGTAGAACTTGTGGTCAATCAGGGGTTTAATAATTTATCTTTTTTACCAGTCTCGACACAAATGCGATAGATTTCCAAACAGTCGCGACAGCGCTACCAGTCCACGTGATGGTCCGGCGTCCTAAAGACAAGTCCTGCCTCTTCACTCAGTTCGCTAAGAAGAAAAAAGTTATACTTGATGTCTATGAACATGATTCTAACTTGCTGCCTTTTTGTATGCCATTCGCATTTGGGTAAGAATATTTATATCCTACAGAGAATCTTATGAACTATTTTAGCTAGGACTCCCATAGTCCCAGGACATTAGTAAAATAAAACCGGCCAAGTGCGAGTCGACCTCGCGCACAAAGGGTTCCATACCATGTTATATGGGAGCCCTATTTATTGGAACGAAGTTTTGGAACGAAGTTCCTTATCGCGCGTTGCGAAAGGCTAGACGGAAAAAATTAAAACCAAAAGTTTTAACGACACTTTTTGATTTTATTACAATTCCTTCACTAATTAATCGAAAGGAACTTCGTTTCATCCGGGTGTCCCTTGACAGCTCATAAGATTTTTTTTATGTTTTTAATATTTGTTGTTATAGCGGCAACAGAAATACATAATCTGTGAAAATTTCAACTGTCTAGCTATCACGGTTTATGAGATACAGCCTTGTGACAAATAGACAGACGGACGGACAGACAGACAGTGAAATCTTAGTGATAGGGTCCCGTTTTTACCCTTTGGGTACGGAATCTTAAAAAATATGAAATAAACTTTTCCCTAAACTATAACCCCAAACTTGTTTGTTTTCTCTCTTGGGACGCAGCTGATGGTTTCTTATAAAGTTAACCTAGTTTTCTTTTACAGCGTCCGTCAAATAAACTCAATATCATTAAAAATACCAGACCAAGTATTCTATATACCAAGTCGTTCAGATAAAATGGGCTTCGCTGTAAGTACAGCTGCGTATTGGCAGATCAAAGGTGCAGCATCTGAACAGTACTGGGCCTGTGTGAGTACGATCGAAAATGAAGAGAAAGCTGGCAATGGAGGCATCATACTGTGTGCCCAGGATTATAACATTTGGTGGACTTTTGATAATTTAAAAGTAAAGGAACCTAAATGTTATGCCTTTGTTTTTTTTTATCGTAGTAATTAGAAAGATGCCTCGTACGCTATTATTTTGCCAGGGACGGAAATATGAAAATTGTAGAAAACTACAAAAAGGTGCTATTTTCTTTGACATACTATGTTTTCCAGGAATTAATTTCTAACAGCAACACTATCGATTGGTATAAAAATATATGTGACTAGCAGCGCTCCGCGGTTTTAGTCGCGAAACTCCCGATCTCGTGGGTATATCGGGATAAAAAGTAGCCTTTCAATTCTTTTAATTCGAACCAGTAGTTCCTGAGATAAGCGCTTTCAAACAAACAAACTCTTCAGCTTTATAATATAAGTATAATTTTTTTGCAAAATTAACAGGTTCAATTCCTGGCTAGGGTTTGCCTTTTTCACAAATGGAAACACTGTTAGTTAAATTTATGTAGTAAACAAAAATAGAAACAACGAAATAAAATAATAAATTTTATTGTTTATATAAAACAAACAGTATTTACACGATTACAATAAAATCATATCGTTACATTCAACTTTATCAAGCTAAGCTATGAAACCCACTAGATACTGGCTTCACTGGATATCCTTACAGTAAATTATAGTCCATAGAAAGGTCTCATTCAATGAGTAATTCTTGGGATGCTGTGACTATGGTAAGGTTTTATTTAAATTTAATTTGTCATCTATTGGCTTGTAGTTGTAGGGAAATGTTTGCAACATGATGTACAGTCGGCTGCATAATTGCAGGCCCCGGTAGAGTTCTAGAATTACTATTATTGTCATGTTTCCATACTAATCATTTTTGTTTGCAAGTGGCTAGAATCTTGTTAGTGTTGAAACATTCTTATAACAGCCGTTTTGGAGCTCTACGGTGGGCTTGCAATTATGCAGCCGACCGTACATGTACATGTACACCACAGAAGTAGAAGTTTTTCACAACACTATTAAAATATTCAAACTACTTATAAAAAGTATTGTGCCCAAACACATGAAATCAGAAAAATTATAATTCTCCCAGTGTGAAAGAATTCATGAAAGCCCAAAAGCAATCGTATCCCAGACTACATAATTTATTAAAATTGGGTAAAAATTATCACGTTGGAGTCACCATGTTAATGCTGCGAGCCTGAATGAAAGGACGAAAATTTAACGTAAGAACATAGTAATCTTATATTTGCTCACATTTTCTTACGTTTTTAAATTTTCCCATACGACTTTCATATGTTTACCTCTTATAACAATGTATGGATTTTGTAAAGAGTTTGGTTTTTAAGCTATTGCAGAGCTTTTATCGCGGTCTTTGAGCTCGGCGACCGAATCAAGAAATTCCGTAACGAAAATACAACCTAACACCCCACTCTTTCTACCATGTAGCTCGGTCGAGCGTTCGCTTAACGTGTATGTATATAGTATGACTGTACGAAGCTCGCACGATGCAATAGCTTTACCGTGGCAGTCCCCGAGTGTCACATTTATACTCTCGCAGACGATTTGAAAAGTAGACAGTTCATCTTTGGATAAAGCATGTCTTCATTTTGAGCGGTTTGAACACTGCTTCCCTTAGAACTTTAGGTAGGTTCTAGGCCCATTTACAGGCAATTCACCCTTTACCTATCTCAAAACTGATGGCACGAGTTCATATAGTTACATTCCCTCCATAGTCACAATAACCCAGACTCACCTTAAGTTAAAATTAACAATTGGCACCACATGAGCTTGAAATATTTACAACTCTCAAAATCAAAATATAATTTTAATTATCGTATATTAAAGTGTGATAGAGGCGAATTTCCATCACCGTAGAGGTATTAATGCCCCTTTAAAATATTAATTCAGTGCTTTCATTGGCACAATACATCTGCTTACCTGTGCCTTCGACAAAATAGGTTAAGCAGGTCGTCCAAACAAACGAACTTAAATTATAAGTGGTTCATGATTATTAAGTATAATTGATTATGCAGAAATACAAACAAAAAAACACAAGATATACCTATCTAATAAGAAACAGAAACAATAAGTAGGTAGGTACATAAAAGTTTATGAATATAATTTAAATTATTTTCCGAGGTGAAAGAGTACCGGCGCTCACTCAATACAAACGTAGTCGACTGTTTCCTCCCTGGATAATGACACTAGCACTTGCACATTTTTGTGCCATAAAACCTATAACTGCCATGACTATGCCCTATGTTTTGGTTTTTTCCTTTTCTAATTATCATAGAAATTAAGATTTAAAAAACAAAACATAGGGGCATGTTCATTGGTCATAGCAGTTATAAGTTTTATGCAAAAAAAAATATTTGCTCTAGTGTCATTATCCAAGGAGAAAACAGTCGACTACGTTTGTATAGAGAAAGCCTCCGGTACCCTTTCCTCTTAATAATGCTTTACAAGTCTACATAATGGTGACTACAAATCATAAAATAACCTAAAGATTCAAGCTGTAACTCTTAAAGAAGGCACTCTTGTGAACCAAGAGTCGTGTTTCATCTTCAAATAATACGAATCCCTTGGAGAAGGCGTTATAAGAGCGTCTTCTAACACCTTTAAAGCGCTAGTGGGTAGAACTTTAGCGCTGTATTCCGCTGCTTCACCTGGCATTGTTACTGCACAGCTTGCTGTAGTTGTTGTCACGTCGGAGTTTGGGGTTTCTGGACGGCTGGAAGGAACAAAATAATGTGTATGAAGTTGATAGATACTAATATTATAAAGCTGAAGAAGTTGTTTGTTTGAACGCGCTTATCTCAGAAACTTTTGGTTCGAATTGAAAAAATATTTTTGTGTTGGATAGTCCATTTATCCAGGAAGGCTATTTTATATTTCGATATTCCCACGGGATCGGGAGTTACGCGGGTAAAACCGCGGAGCGCTGCTAGTCAGTAATATGGGGTGCAGCCTCATCATTGTGCTGTAGCTGTGGAGTTCTCCTAGAAGATTTCCAGATCCCAGGCACTTACGAGCCTAAAAGCCGTTAAATAATATCCATTTTATGAGCAACTGTCATAAAAAGAATGTTTCATCTACTAACATTTAATTAGCAGTAAGATACTTATCTAACATAACGGGATAACTTTATAGAACTAGTTGTATCATGGTAATGTAAAACACACGCGTGCATAATACGTTGAATTATGAGCCTAAAAGCCGTTAAATAAGATCCAATTTATGAGCAACTGTCATAAAAAGTAAGTATTTGATACCTGGCGGGTTGACTAGGCGGTTGCAGCTGCACAGGTGGCGCGTAGATCTCAGCAGCTGATAGATCCGGTGCGTGTAACAGCATAACGTGCAGTCGTTTAGACTTCAGCCCGGCACGAAGTGCACGCGCAGCACCCCAAGTGCCCCATCGGACTGCGGCCGCTACGGCACTATTTTCACTGCTTTCAAGGTCTACACGGGATAAGTTCTCGCAACCCGTGTCTGATGTTAATCCTGAAAATTACAGATACTTCTCAGATACTTTTTATCTATTACTAATATTATAAAGCTGAAGAGTTTGTTTGTTTGAACGCGCTAATCTCAGGAACTACTGGTTCGAATTGATAAATAATTTTTGTGTTGGGTAGTCCATTTATCGAGAAAGGCTATAGGCTACTTTTTATTTTAATATTCGCACGGGATCGGGACTTACGCGAGTGAAACCGCGGGGTGCAGTTATTTTTCATAAAATTCATTTATTTCATAATCATGGGTTAAATACAAAGATCTTAACAGAATAAAATATAGTTGACACCTCCACGATTCGCCTTATAGGCATATGAACATTTTGCTATTCTATTATTACCTATACAAAGATATCAATTAAAATAAAAGTGCAATATATCCGAATGTGCTTAATAATCAATCAGTTACGTCAATGAAAATTACATAAAAAATAAGGTTATCAAATTATAAATGTTTGGTAAGTACAATTTTTTTTTGTTACTATCTCTTACTGTTCCTTATTTGAGTCTATACTATGTCGTGTGTTTGTTCGAATATATTATATTCTATTCAATTGTGAACTCGCTCTTAGGTAAGTACTTTAACTGTTAATTATGAATAGGTTTTTAAAAGCATTACTCGTAAATAAAATTGTTCAAATTATTATTGCAAAATCATTCCGATTGCATTCCGATTTGAGGGTATAAAAAGTAACAATCATTTGAATACAGATTTAGTGATACCTATACCGAAAACTTTATAATATTTACGTGGATTTGATTTGTGTGGAGTTCTTGTCTAGCCTGCGTGTAGTGTGTAGCCTATTGCCTATTTTTGAGCTATTTTGAGTGTATTTATGTAATCGAATTGCAATCGGAATGATATTGCAATGTAAATATGAACAATGTTAATTAGTTACCATATTGGCCTTCGGATAGCATTATAATCAAAGTAAAACTAAGTTTCTAAAACAAACGGATGGACAAAAGTAAAAAATCGGTTATTCCATTTGACTGTAAAGCGTAAAAGTAATTATTATCGCATTTGACTAGGTAATTATTATACAGGGTTATTGGTAATTATACTAGCAAGCCGTTGAGGGGTACTTCTGTGCACCTAAACTAACAACTTTTGTTCTACGACTTTTGGAAATTAAAAAAAAAAAAAAGGAAAATTTTGAATTTATGTAAATTCGAAAAACAGCAGATTTTTTTAAAACAAACTAACTGCGCCCCGCGGTTTCACCCGCATAAGTCCCGATCCCGTGGGAATATCGAAAAAAATATCCTATGTCCGTCTTCTGATTGTAAGCTACCTCCCCACCAATTTTCAGCCAAATCGGTTTAGCCGTTCCCGAGTTATAAATGGTGTAACTAACACGACTTTCTTTTATATATATATACTAGCTATTGCCCGCGACTTCGTCCGCGTAGAAATAGTAGATTTTGCGACTATAATTTGAGATTTAAACTATCCTATCTCTCAAGTTGGATCGAACTGCACATGGTGTGCGAATTTTATTATAATCGGTTAAGTGGTTTAGGAGTCCATTGAGGACAAACATTGTGACACGAGATTTATATATATTAAGATAATAGAAGAGAAGATGTAATTCAGACTAAGAACAGTAGATAAAAAGTCAGAAATAAGTAAAATTTTAAAGTTAGTGGCTTCTCCGTGTAAGGAACAGCCGATTTTTAGGTAAACCTAACCGCAAAATTTTCAAAAAAATAATCGGATTTCCAAAAGTCGTATAACAAAAGTTGTTTGTTTAAGTGCACAGAAGTAGCCCTCTACGGCTTGCTAGTATAATTACCAATAACCCCGTATTATATTCTGTGATTTAGGTTAAAATTTGGTTCACGATTAACCGTCCCCCTAACGATCCCCTACGGTAAACGGTCCACCTTTTGCCTACCTAAGTGAAAAGCACCTAGCTACTTAGTACTTAGTAACATAAATATATTGCAGGACATTCTACACATCGCCATTTAGCCCCAAGCTAAGTAACTAAACTTGTGTTATGGGTGTTAGACAATGGATATACTACTTAAATACTTTTCTTTTGTAAATATATACTTATAATACATAGAAACAACCAGACCACAGACAAATATCTAAGCATAAATACTTGTCTGAGGCGGCATTTTACATACCAATGTAAAACAGTCTGCCAGCATGCGGATGGTCAGCGGCGGCAGCAGCCAGCAAAGGTGCGAAGGTCCGAGCCACTCGCAGAGCGCCCAGCACGTTCCCTCGCAGAGCACTTTCCCAACAGGAGGCACCGCCTCGTCCACTACTACCAGCAGTGTTTATTACTGCCCAGATACCTAATATTAAAACAGAATAACATTATTTCTTGGCTTTAAAAAAATACCTAGCTTATTGTGTAGGCTCAAATTTGGCTCCTAACGCCCGAATACTAAAAGGCCATTTATTTTAAGTGGTGATTAAATTGACATTTAAGCCTCTTAAATATTTAGGGGACCCTTAAAGATTTTAGAGGCCTATTGTGTATTGGGTTGGCTTTAATTTGGCTCCTAACGCCCCAATTCCAAAAGGCTACTTATTTTAAGAGGCGATTAAATTGACTTTAAACCTTAAAATATTGGGACCCCTAAATGTTTGAGTATTCGGACATTGTCCAAAACTCCAAATTTTCTTCCATATCAATTTTATTTTATACGTGGCGAACTGAGAACCTTTTTTAAAGTTGGTTAAAAATGTTAAGAACCATTGGCTAGGTAATTTTAATTTAAAAATTCCTAAAGTTAGTTTTGTACCTAATACCTCAGGTTAAACCATTGGGCGATGCTAGGCCCAATGGTTTCACCTGCGTAAGTCCCAAAATAGAACCCGTGGGAATATTGAGATAAAAATTAAATGTTACATCCAAGGCTTCAAAGTATCTTGAAAAAAAATCCATCCAGTAGGGTCAAACGAACATTATTTTTTTAATTATAGAAAACTTTATAGCACATGAATAAAGAATAATCATAAGAATACCAAATTTGAAGATGGTTAAAACTAAGAAATAACGCCATCTGTTGTCAGTGTGTTGAACTGGTAGCTTGTTAAGTTTTGCTAGTTTACAACCTTGAAAGTCACTTGTTAGTTCGTTGATAAGCCAATAGATGTCGCAACAATATTTTACTAGAGGAATTTAATATTTTGTTTTGATAAACAGTTTTTTGGAAATAGGTAGATAGTTGTCCAGCTAAATTAATTTTTAAACGAATAATTTTGATACGCAATAATCGAATCAACATAATATATGACACTTTTTTTTACTGTTCTTTACCTAACCCGTTGTCGGGTCAGGTTTTCGGATCATGTTAGGAATAATTTTACAGATCAATTTGATGAGATCAGCAGTATGACAAGTCTCAGACTTTTTCATCTCATTCTACCGAGCACTGCTGGTGTAGTGGTATCATGCAAGATTCCCATTCTTGCGACCCGGGTTCGATTCCCGGGCAGTGCACGCTTTTTGATTATTTTTTCATTCATTTTGAAGAAAGTTTTTTATACAAAAACAAGAATTTAATACGTTCATATATTTTTTCACTGTACTTTTCAAGTATATATCTTATAAAAATAACTAAAACTTTTTATTTTTTATTTTTTTCTGACTACCAAAAATGAGATTCTAAATACAAATCTTTTATTTACTTTATTTAGATACTTTAATATTTAATTTACAATAATCCTACCATGTTCACCAGCAGGCAAATGCTGCGCAGTAGCCCTTGCTGCTTCTTCTAAAAGATCTTCTCGTGCTACATCCAACTCCAACGTAGCCAACCTCGGAGGAGGTTCATCTTCAGGAGTGGAAGCCACGTGGGACTGCAGCCACGATTCAGCCAGTCGGGCGCCGAGCCCGCCGCTCCTGCAGCCGGCCATCACGCGCCATCCTCGGCTGCTTAGGTATGTAGCTATCTGAAACGTAAAAATATTATAAAATCATAATAGTGGCGTCTATTTTTTTTTTCTTCTTATGGCGAATGCGAATGTGAATGTGCATATTTAATGCTACGCATCTTGCCAGCGTCGGATATTTTGGCGTCTATTTGCTAAAATATCCAAGACATTTATAAAGCAAACGTTTTTACCAAATAGTTTTATGTTATCTAAAAATTTTACATCGCACACTTTTCTTTTTTCAATTTCTAATTTCAATGGCAATATCGTTCAGTCAGCGCGTTTCAAAAGTCAAAAGAGGTCTAAACAAAATTACATCCATCAAAATTACTACTTTATAAAACATAAATGTCTATAAGGAGGCGCAATATCAATATGATTAAATTAAATACTGGCAGGTCTGTGCTTAAAAAAACAAGACATTTAAAAATAAAATATTTTTACAAAAAGTTTTCATTTTTATACAAAAACAGTTACCTATCCAAAAAGTTCACATTGCAATATTTGTAATGCAAAAACGTGCTGGCCACCAAGGCTGATAAAAATTAAAAGAAAATACTTTAATTTTATTTTTAATTTGTATGATTCGTCCAGCCAGTATGTTCCGAAAATCGAAGAGGTCTAATATTATAGCATTTACTCATGATTGTGATTAAAGTAGGTAGGTACTAAGCATACAGGGAATAACTTGGAATTTAAAAAAAAAACATTGAGTAAATTAATTCCAGCATTATCACTCAGTTTCTATGTAGGCACTTACACAAAAATACATCCGCTGTCTACGGTTCACCTTAATTATTTTCGTATTTATTCATTGTGTAAGTAAAACACGCTTGAATAAAAATTAAATGGCGTCTGTCTGAACATTTCAAGATCATTTTAACTGTTTGCAATCCATTTGTTTCGAATCATCTCATTCAGCGTAAATAATTATACGAACACGCATAGATTTAATGGAGCGGTTTCCTTGCATAATCTCCTTCAAAGCATTGTGAAATGTTTAATGAGCGTTACTTGACTACTTCGGCTGTGGTTTTGGAAAATAGAGCGAACAACATGCAAATATTTATTTTATTACTGCTTATTTAGGCTGCATAAACTTCATAAATCTCACTTTATTAAAATAAAGTAGGGAAAGATGGACATCTTTTTTCTGCGCGGCCATCAAACGAACCTATTAAATTAGTTGCAGGATAATAAGACAAACAAAACTTAACCCGCCCCAACTAAGTTTAGTTATGACACCCTCGAAGATTAAAAAATAAGGCAGCCACTCCCCCTAGTTAAAATCCCAATTTATCCGTCACTGAAAGAAATTAAGTTTTGAAAGGACTACTCGCTCTTATGCAGATGTGTTTAAGTCCGACTATCGACCAACGGTTCACTCGTTTTAAACTACAGATAAAAAGACTGATGTCTGCAGGGACTCTATCGAACACCAGACACGATCTATAAAACAGTAGTTAATGTTGAGCTGTTCAATAAATTAGGTTAAATACTCGGAATGTAATTTGTATGGAGGTCTGTGTCTGTTCAAGTGTTCGCTGCATTGGTAGAGGCCATTTCCAAATGTGGATACAGCTAACATGTCGAAGAATGTTAATGATTTGACGCTTTTAGTGCGGGGACATAATGTAACACGTCAATGGGTTACTAAGTGGTTATAGTAATAAAATAGACGCGACATTGTAGTATCTTCGTCTACATGCCATCAAGGAATCCCATCGGCTAAACACTTCTTTTAAAATATCATCTGTTTTAGACAAAATTCGATAAAACTGTCATTAACTGTTCGCCAAATCGTTCATCGTGTTTGATATCAGAAGTGGGATTTAAAAAACAAACATACCTGTAATCCAAGTGCGGTATCGACCGAAGTGATGAGGACAGTCTTCGCACTGTCCACGGGCAGGACCTCAGCGACCCTGACCTTCCGGAGGAGGTACAGCAGCAGCGCACCGACTATCGAGCACAGTGCGGCCAGTTGCAGGCCCAAGGATAACCAGGTTAGCGTGTCCATTCTTCAATTATAGGGACTCCATCTTACAAACTGTAACAAGAAAATTTTTGAATTAATTTTTTTATTTTGAAAAGAACCCTTATGCCTACATAATTGACGACCCAGTTGGCACAATGGCCACCATGACGGACTGCTGCCGGTTCGATTCCCGCCTCAAACAAATATTTATGCTTAGATATTGGTCTATGGACTGGTTGTTTCTATGTATTATAAGTATATATTTACATAAAAAGAAAAGTAGGTATATAAGTATTATATCCGTTGTCTAGCACCCATAACACAAGTGTAGTTACTTAGCTTGGGGCTATATGGCGATGTGTGGAATTTCCTGCAATATTTATTTATTTATTACCCGACCCCGTGTGAATATAAAAAAAAACCCGAGTCGATGAGAAATTATCCACTTAGCTTAATTGGTAAAGAAGACCGCCACGTAAAAGCGGGATACGCGGGTTCAACCCCACTGGTATTTTTTGGAAATTAGTGAGAAAGGCTAAGACAAAAATTACTAAGATAGAATAATTTTTTCGCAGTTATTTACTAAGTGAACTGTGGGAACATTATCCTCGTGAATAATTGAATGAACCTGAGTACATTGGGAGCTGTATATGTTATGGACCAAGTAATTAATCCGGGCATTATACATAATGCCCGGGCGTTATGAATAATAACAAGATACTTTGGGGAAAGCAATTAATTATCATCTAAACTTTAAAATCACACTGTCTGGACATTATGAATAGTGCTACCTGATAGTTGAGCAATGTGATAATAGACATAGATTCTATGGGGTAATGAACTCCTTTAAACGCTATTTTTAACATTGTGAACCTAAACGCTCGCTTCGAACCTAACATACCTTTCTGGCACCCAATTCTCTTTTTTCCCATTTCATACTTTTATTTGAGTGGGAAAAAGAAAAATAGTGTACCTGTTCACTACACAGCTTTCATTTTTTTTAGATTTTTTTATTTAGTTTTGCATTTTAGCGAATACAGATGGACATGGAGGTCAGAGCATCTATACAACAAAGAATCTTTGTGTAATTCGTGTTCCAAATTTTAAATTAATGTCTTAAATAGAAATAACGGTAATAAAACATGTATTTTTATTACTCTGCCCAATAGGTGACAGGCATTATGTATAATGCCAGTCACCTATTATAATATTTCAGTATAATATAATTATTTCATTAGTATAATTATTTCAGTAGTTATAATCACATGGCACTCTCACATTGGTCATTATTCATAATGCCCGGGAATTATGTATAATGTCCAATTAATCACTTAATCCATAACATAAACACAAAATTCCGTCACTATTCGTTTAGTAAACAGTATACACAATAGCGATTTAATCGCGGTTAGGAATTGTTCAATTGTTTGTTGGGAGACAGAGTGTCTTTCCCAGCTATTGATTGAATTATGCCTAACTATTAAGCATAAATAACTGCTTATTGCCTTTGTCGACATAACTAATTAGGTATTTTCTATGAATGTCTGCCTATAGGTATACGATTTATATGAAAACTTCATAAATCTATGACAAATGACGATCGCCACAGAGCGTTAGAAGTCTGGTCGCGTCTTTTGTTTAATACTTTCTTTCTGACCATCTAAATTGTCATTTGTTGATAAAATAAATTAGGAGCCTCGGGGACCGTTACCTAGGGGAACGGGACCCTCCGGTACTAACCCGTAGTCTTTTCAGATGCGGCAGGTTGCAAAAATTTACAACTAATCTATACATATAAAATGCTTTGTCCTGAACTATTGACTGACTGACGGATCAACGGATCAACGGATCAGAGACCTGAAATTTGGAGGGTGTGTTCTTTGCATGACGTAGGCACTGGATAAGCCAGGATTTTTCGAAATTCCGCCCCTAAGGGGGTGAAAAAGGGGGGCAAAGTTTGTATGGGACAACATGATTCCTTGGTCCATTTTCGACTTCTACGCGGACGAAGTCGCGGGCAAAAGCTAGTATATAAATAAATGATTACTGCATTATATTGAACACAGTGCCGTCTAACCTCAAGCCAAGCTAAGGCTTGTGTTATGGTAACGGATAAAATACTTTTATACTTCTTTTATAAATACATACCTACTTATTATACATAGCGACATCCATACTAAAATTTGTAATACTTCGTAATAAAATTTGTAAGAAAATACTTCTTCGACGCCAGGACTCGAACCAGTATCCTGCGCCGCAGAAGTCTTCAAGCAATGCTCAATTCAAGTAAGGCTCAATTCAAGCAATCCATAAAAGCCCTGACAGTAGATCTAATGAGTAATTTAGTCCAATAATTTGCTGTCTACTTTACATGGCATCTCCAGCGCTACTGGAATAATAAGAACTAGGCTTTTTGCAGTGAAATTTACTCCAATAAATTTAATGATTCATTGCATCTTGCGGTTTTCTCTATCGGAAATCATTATTATATGAAAGTCCTTTATATCTATTCAAAGCTTATAGAAATAGAGTCAATTCTAAAATGCAGTAAAATGTTACGAGCGCAATTTACATTTACGATTTATTTTTATTGCGTTGCGTTTCTATTTAATTTAATAGAATAGATAGTCAGCTGTTGCTAACAGTTCGAGATGAAAATATTTGGTACCTACATTGATTCCTTTCATATAACTAGATATTTCAATATGTTTGATTCGTCATTGTTAGAAGTTTTTGGTACGATACAAAATGTACATTTAAAAAACTTTAGCATTGGCTAAAGTTTTTTATTGAAAAAACTGATTAAAATGCAGATCTTTATCATGTAATTTTATGATTAAACAACACGTAGAGGCAGATAAAAACGTGGGAGATCTTTGTGCGATTGTTTTTGTGAGATAGCACGGAGAAGATCATGGCCGTTCGAACTTTATCAATATTTAAATCATTTTGATAAGATCAAAGTGAGTTTAATTACCTATATTTATTATTTATTTATTTACTGAAAATTTATAGAATTTACTGGATGATGGCAACACTATTATTGGCAGTGGGTCCTTAGGTAAATAATTGTGTTTTCGCAATTCTAAAATTACTCAAACTCTGGTTTTTGGGTAATCTTCTCAAACTAATAAATTTTCCGGGGTACGGTCCGGAGTTACCTGTATAAGTACGGTCGGCTGCATAATTGCAGACCCACCGTAGAGCTCCAAAACGGCTGTTATAAGAATGTTTTCAACACAAGCAAGATTCTAGACACCTGCTTTAGTTGAAGTTTAAAGTCATCAATTAATCAAACAAAAAATATTAGAATGCAAACATAACAATAATAGTAATTCGAACTCTACCGAGGGCTGCAATTGTGCAGCCGACTGTACCTTTAATCTACATTAGAGGGATAAAAGGGTTTACTTTACATTCTGAATATGGCGGTCCGAATCCAGCTATACTAGTATGTTTGAAATATCTCCTAAGTTCAGTGGCCAAAATCAATTAATTTGGCACAGGACAAAAGGACTTAAGGAAAAGTAGTAGAAAAAAAATGCTTAGTTTATAAGTTTCATGTATGTCTATCAGATTGTTTGTTATACAATTAAAAATACCTAAACCAATTGAAATCTGAAATATAAATGCACAAAATGTAGTGACCAGTTAGTCAAATAACCCGCCCCTTATCGTACCCGGGTAAAGGTTCCGCACATAATATCATTAACTTCGGAGAATTTGATAAAAAAGTGCCAACTTTATTTTTATCGAACGACTCAGATGGTATCAGCTCATGCTGAAACAGCTTGACTCGTCTCAATTTCCTTTACTCTTTTTGCAATAAAACTATTAGACATCCTGAAACACTGGGTTTATTTTGAGCGTCACTTGGCATCGTAAATTATTTCAGGAGTTCATTGCACTCGTGGTGCTGTGGTAGAAACATTTGATGTATTGTTACTTTATTATTATAAAATTTTATTTTTTAATTAATTTTTAGTTTATAATTACTTATTATCTAAACGTCGAAATCTAAGACGTCTACAGATTTCATGTTTTCAAGAAGTGATCTTTTGTATAAGTAATCACTTCACCAAGTAGCCAATTTTAAAAGTGTTTTTTTGTTGTTTCAAGAAGTGTTTTGTAGATATGTTTTTGGGGCCTTTTGTGGAAGTGGTCATTTTGTAAAGCTATTCTTTTTAATTTTTTGTAATTTGTAAGTGTTGTTATTTTTTATTGTGGTCGTCTTTCAAGCAATTGTTTTGATCCACGAAGATCGAATTGTTTGCTTAGCGAATTTCTGCAGAACTTTAATTATACTTCCGTTGGTCACACATACCTACGTATACCAACGTTTCAAACCGAACATATTCCACTGCGTATAATTAACCTAATTATCAGATTGGCCATTGAAACATCGAGAGCATTCTAATAGGCAGTAAATACAGTCAATCATGTAGTGTGCAATCAGCAGGCGAAGCGGTACCGCTTATTGCACACTAGCGGGTACCCATTGCCTAACACTGGTTGATTAGAAGGAAGTAAATAGGTACGTGATGGTAGGCATAGGCAGGTCATTGACATTTAGGTATTTACTTTACGGATAGGGCGGAAGGATAGGACGCCAAATAGTCAGCAATGCCTCAAAGACATGGCTGTTTCCTCTCAACTGGCAGACAAAAATACCTTCATACATTTTTAATGTCAGCCGCTTATAAGTGAAACTCTGTATAAGCCATGAAAATATCAGGATAAGATTATGCTGTCTTTCTTCGTACTATTCCCTGTAAATTTTCAACTCAGTAAACAGTTTTACAGTAAAGAGAAAAATCCTATTAAAAAATAAGTCTTTCTACCCCTTTTTAACCCCGTTAGGGTATGAATTTCAATAAAAGACAACACGTGTTCCATCAAATCTATTAAATTATGTTTATGCAAAATTTGAAGTAGATTGGACCAAGGAATCACGTTGTCACATACAAACTTTGCCCCCCTTTTTCACCCCCTTAGGGGTAGAATTTCGGAAAATCCTTTCTAATAAATGCCTACGTCACACAAAGAACACACCCTCCAAGTTTCAGGTCTAGAGACCTGAAACCGCTGAAACCGCTGATCGTAGACGATCAGCGGTTTAGGCTGTGCGTTGATCCATCAGTCAGTCAGTCAGTCATTCAGGACAAAGAATTGTAAATGTATAGATTAGTGTTATGTTTGTTACTCCTTCACACAAAAACTACTAAACCGATTGCGATGAAACTCAGTTTATAGATAGCTATAGAACTGAATTAACACATAGGTTACTATTTTTCCCGATATTTCCACGGAACCGGACCGCAGTCATATTATGGTTGGAATTAAATGAATTTATCACAGTAGATAATTAAACTTAGTGTACGTAAATTATTGCAATTTCACTTTTGGCTTAACAGAGAGACAGACTAATGTTTATTCTTTATTATTTCACTCGTAAAGTACCTAACATTGAAATGAAAAAATGGCAGTTTAGCTTCTAGAGGCAGCATTAGCATTTTAATTCATAAAAAACTCTAATTTGTTTAAGTTTGAATTTCATTTCGTGCTTTTATTTAAATCTAACTTTAATATATGTTGTAAAATGAGTGTTAAGTTCCTATTATGAAAGAAATATTAAAAGTAAAAAATTCAAAAGTTAAATAGTTTTTAATTTCTAATGGTTTCTTATTTTTAACCGACTTCAAAAAAAGGAGAAGTTTCTCAATTCGGTTGTATGTATTTTTTTTTGGATGTTCGCGCATATCTTCTTTGTTTATCAACCGATTTTAACTTATATTTTTTTTAACTTATATTTTATGCTCTAGAATGTATTTTTAAAACCCTAAACTATAATAACCTAGACAATTAAAAGGTGTCCACTGGGGACCAGGATTTGTAAGAGAAATTGGCGACCTTCAAACAAAGCACATTCACACCTATTTAATTAAATCAATGTAATTAAAACTATGTTAATTATTTATATGTTAATTATTCATTTGAGTTTATCTCTAGCGGACCTTTTCATTATCCACCTTGGTTTGATGCCAATTACTCAATGTGCGAACAAAGCCGTAGAACTCAGTGACCATAACTGTTTAAAGAAATTGGGTAATTTTACTCATTAAAATTAGGTAATTTTTAGGTACAGTCGGCTGCATAATTGCAGCCCTCGGTAGAGTTCGAAAATTACTTTTATTGGAATGTTTACATTCTAATAATTTCTGTTTGATTATTTGATGAGTTAGAAGACTTTAAACTTTACATAAAGCAGTTGTCTAGAATCTTGCTTGTGTTGAAAACATTCTCATAACAGCCGTTTTGGAGCTCCGACCGTACTTACATAGCGCCCTTCTGTACAAGACAGGCTTTACTAAAGGCCGATAATTCGGAGACATTTTACATTTTAAGTGAATTGTTCCTGTTAATACTAACTAGTAGTCATAATCCCGTGGGAATATCAGGAAAAAAATGACCATGTTACTTCCAATTAATTCATGTATCTTTTAACCAAGTTTCATAAAAATAGGTCCAGTAGCTTCAGAGCCTCTTTATTACAAAAAAATATTATGATATTAGTTTAGATTGATGTAATCTGAGGTAAGTTTCAATACCGCGAAAAATATCAAACTATACAATGTGTTTCAGCGAAGGGGTTCTAATACAAAAGGGGATTGTTTTAGACGTGTAGGCGAACAACTTTTGTTCTACGACTTTTGGAAATTCGAACATTTCGAGATTTTGTATGAAACAGCTGATTTTCAAGTAAAAAATCACTCAGAATGATAGAAAAAAAGTTTGAATTTCGAAAAGTCGTAGAACAAAATTTGTTCGACTAGACGTCTAGAACAACCCCCTTTCGTGTTACAACCTCTTCGCTGAAACACTTTGTAAAGATTCTAAAAGAGTGTTCCTAGTATGCGGTAATTCTATAATTTTAAACCTTTTTTAAAAAAATAATCCCGAAAACATTATAAATTGTGAGCTGAACGTGTTTGAAAGTGAAATTACAGCGAAAGCTTATGTTAAGTAAATTGTGTTTTAAAATGAGTGTGATAATTTAATTTAATTGCATTAGTACCACCATTTACACCTGTACCTATGTTATTATCCAAATAAACGTTCATTTAATAGAATAGCTAATACGCTATTATGAATTAGAAGTGGTTTACACAAGAACCTAGGTAGGTAGCTTAGATGGCTCCAGATTTATTGCAGAGTTATTTTCTCTGGACACGTTTGACTAAGCTGAAGATCTTGAAGAGATCTTTCATTTCTGTAAAGAAACTATCCATCTAGGATTAATAGTTTTTAAGATATAGCCACTTTAATTTTGACAACTGTCACTCTGACATCTGTTGTTTTGCTAATTGCCTGCCATAATGTCGCTGTTGTCAATCGTCTTTTGTTTCCGTTTCGATCATCTTTTTTTTTCGTTTCTATCGTCTTTTGTTTATTTTTACGATCGTATTTTGTTTTAGTTTCGATCATCTTTTCGTTCATCTTTTTCCGTTTTAACCATCTTTTTGATCGTCTTTTGTATCCGTTTCGATCGTCTTTTGAATTCGGGTTAGGTTAGGAGCACCATTTCGGGTCAGGTTCAGAAGAGGGTTACGTTCGGTATGAAAATAATATTTTTTTGCTAACCTAACCCGCTACCGGGTTACGTTTTCGGGTCAGGTTAGGAATAAACCATCTAATACATATCCGAGGCGGGTTCACTACGCTAGATCGAAACATGTTTCCACATGTTACATTTTAACTATGTCGATTCACCGACTATTCAATAAACCTAACATTCAATTCATACAATGTTTGTTATGCCTTTGTTTATTTAGTCAGTGCTAAATTTCACCTAAACACTGTTCCACTAAGTTTATTTCATCCAAGCACTATTACCTACACCATTTTTTCATTTCATCCAAGGCACTAGCACCCTAAAAAGCATGGATTAAAGTTGCTGTCGCTGTATAAATGATTTAGATTAGATGTAACGGTAATTTAATTGGTATTAAAGCCTTCGTTTTATTCAGGTTTCAGTATCAAAAAGACAAAACACGATCGAAGCAGAAACGAAAAGGTATCGAAGTGAAAACAAAGGGTTCGTGTTTCATTTTCTTCGATCGTATTTTGTTTCCGCTCCGATCGTCTTTTGTTTCCACTTTGAGTTTGAGTTAGGAACACAATTTAAGGTCAGGTTATAAAGACGATTACGTTGGGAATGAAAATGATGTCTTTTTCTATCTAATATCTAACTTAAACACTTGTTTGATGCGGGAATCGAACCCGCAACCCTCTGTTTGGCTGACCGGCATGGTGACCATTGTGCCAACTGTCAACAAGTCGTCATAAAAATGAGGTCTTAAACTGAAATTATTCTACGACCTTTTCTCTTAACTTTTTCTATACATTTGCATTTGTTATATGTCAGTGTTAAGGCGGTAGGTGAGTCCACAACTATAACGACGCACATCGCGGTGAAAGTCGCGAAAGTATAGGACCTGCTATTTTCTACCGGACAATTCAATATAATGAATTACAACAAACGAAGTGGACAATGGTTCATTACGTTTGTTATTTTATGAGCAGTTTGATGTAAATAATGATTGCAAGGTATAAAGCATAAACGTAAATAGAAAAATCCGGTTTTTGTTTTTTCTAGATAACAATTAAATTGATAGTATTTCGTGAACTAGATGTGAAAAAAAAGATTTAGGTTTATCTTTTTTCCGACGACCCTGTTGGCACAATGGTCACCATGCTGGACTGCCAAACACAGGGTTGCGGGTTCGATTCCCGCCTTTTACCTACATCCTAAGATCTTTCGGGCCTTACCTATACATATGTAAAATTAACTTTCACTCGTGACTTCATCCGTGTAGAGGTTTAATTTTCCAAAAATATTTCATAGCAGATATCTGTCTTATTAGCTATACTTATGTGTGCCAAATAGCCCAATCCGTCCATTGGTTTGAACGTTGTGTTGATTAATCAGTCAGTCAGTCAGGACTTTGAAATTTATATTTATAACTATGTCTTTCTATATACCCTAAACTACCCCTAAAACGAAATCGGTCCAGTAATTTGGCCCTGAAGAGGAAATAAATAAACAAACAAATAAACAGATTTTCTAATCTTAACATAGTATAAAACAAAGTCACTTTCCGCTGTCCCTATGTATGCTTAGATCTTTAAAACTAGGTACGCAACGGATTTTGATGCGGTTTTAATAGATAGAGTGATTCAAGAGGAAGGTTTACATACATGCATAATATAGCCGTGCAAAGCCGGAGCGGATCACTAGTTAATAATAGGAAGTCCTTACTTCCTATTATTATAAATTCGAAAATTTCTGGATAAAAGATCTTAATAGGGCACACACATTATAAATATCATTTAGAAGGTAAACAACTTGTAAACAACAAAGAAATGTCTACTTTCAAATTCAACGGCCCGGTGAGCTATTAGGCGATCGAAAACTCCGTAATAGTTTTATTGATTTTGCAACCTAATTATATAAGTACTTCTAAATGTCATTGAATGTGAAGAATCACAAAAAAATAAATAAATCTAAAGAGCATATAAGTAATCATATAACTGATGATGCAATCTTCGCTTTCACCAAAGCACACAAATGGAATTGATGACACACATTTGAATTAGAAAGTCATTTTTAATCATTAAATGAAGTTACTATATGGTTTTGTCACCTATAAACATCATTATGATCATATCAGCCACAGGACGTCCACTGCTGAATATAGGCCTCCCCCAAAGACTTATAGAGCGATCGGTGGCATGCCCGCTGCGTCCAGAGGCTTCCGAAACTTTAAAGTCACCTGTCCACCTGGACAGGCGACTTTAATTAAAGTTTGAGCCTCCCATACTAAATGTCCGGACCCCTTCAAAACTATGTTTCTGACTTTTTTTTTATTTCACGACTGTTATCTGGATGTCCAGTTGCTTCTGAGCCAATTTTTATGTAGGCATACTTTTATAGGCCTCCGACTACCTAGTTCACGACTGTTATCTGGATGTCCAGTTGCTTCTGAGCGAATTTTTATGTAGGCATACTTTTATAGGCCTTCGACTACCTAGTTCACGACTGTTATCTGGATGTCCAGTTGCTTCTGAGCCAATTTTTATGTAGGCATACTTTTTACTTTTACTTTTATAGGCCTCCGACTACCTAGTCGGAGGCCTATAAAAGTAAAAGTTGAAGGGGCCCGGACATTTAGTATGGGAGGCATAGTGTTTTGTTTGAGTTCGGATAGGGCATCGATATAGGGCATTATGGTTATTCGCCATAATGCCCTCTATCGATTGCCATGGGTCTCAAAATGCACTGCAGCATTTTAAGTTACTATGCCAAAGTGTCCAAAGGTGTTTAAGTCTTTATTTAAAAAAACCGAACCGCCTCCTAATTGAGAATCGCCCTCTTTTTTGAAGTAATAATACAATGCAAACAAATAAAATGTCCAAAAAATGATTTACTTTATAATATTTTTTTATTGACAAGATTTAGAAAGCTAAAACAAAGCTTTAAAGTTTAAACAAAATTGAGTTATTTCTTTATTATTAAACAATACCTACCTAAGGTACATAATAGCTCAACCCACACTCTCATACATTACAAACAAGCACACTCTAAAGATTATTAATGCAAATTGGAGGTTTAATACAGGGTGTAAAGAAAACCCTTTTTGGTACCCTCGGATCTGTGTAAGATATGTAATTTTATAAAATAAGATTTTTTAAAATTGAAATAAATAATTAATTAATGCAAAACGATGCATACACCGTTTAATAGGTGAGATGACGCTGTGTGCATTGTTCTGCATTAATAAATTATTTAAATTTAAACAACTGGGCTTATGTTATTGTAGTCAGACAATATTTATTAACCTATACTTACTTCTTATGGGAACAATCACCATAATATACCCAATTTTTTTAAATTGTGGCATCACTATTATTTACCTCAGGAGTAGTGAGGACCCAATAATGTTCTTGAAAATGTATTTACCATTATATTTATTTTATTATTATATTGTATTATAGGTATTGTTAAATTTTATGGTGAAATTCTGACGGCACCTGTAAGTACCTACCAAAACAAAATAAATATAAGGTCACGATCTAAGCTTTACCACAGAATATACAGGATGTCCCGTAATGTATGGATGTGTTTTGAAGCCAAATCTGCAAATGAAGGAATTATTCCAATCTGTTTTTTTATAGCATTCGAGGATAAATGCTCTATAAAATAAAGCTGTTAATGATGAAAGAGGATAAGACGGTTTTTGTAACACATTGTATATTTATTAGAAATATCTATTACATTTACCGTAAGTAAATATATTCTCCTTTGAGTGTTCAGAGCATCGACCTTGCCAGAGGTAAGCGTCCTCTCGTGGGTGTAGCCTTATAATACGGATGGAGAGGAAATGGCCTACATACGATTATTAACATAACAATAACTTTGATTTATGATTATCTATTAATGATGTTGATTTGTTAAATATTATACCGACTTTCTCTACGGCACGACCGATTTGGATGAAAATTTGTATTGTTGTAGCCCAAAATTTGGAGCTTTATGTCGATATTACTATGAAATCTTACATGGGTAAAATCCAAATAAGTAGATGTATCATAAAAAAACGTGTGGCACTCGGGGACTGCCGCGGTAAAGCTATTGCATCGTGCGAGCTTCGTACAGTCGCTAGTCGTACCATATACATACAATACTACATGGTAGCGTAGTAGGGGGTGTTAGGTTTTATTTTCGTTACGGAATTTCTTGATTCGGTCGCCGCACATTATGTTATAGTTTAAAAATATTTACTTAGGTACTAAGCGTGGATTCAAGGATAATTTGCTCAGTATCTTTCGTAATAAAAGTACAAATAATCAACAAAGAATAAATAGGATAGTAAACGCAAAAACCTTTGTTAAAATTGAATTTCAAGCTATAAATAAAAAAAACAATACCTACTAGGTAAAAAAACTTGTCTTTTTAATAAATGTTTATCTAACCCTGAACACATATTCATAAGCTTATATCATTAGGTATTTAGATATCTAATGAATATCAAGTTGGTAAATAACTCTTCTTTTTATAACCTCAGCTTTTTTTCTTATTAAATTTTTATTTTGTAAACAAAATTATGTACAACTTAAGGTCATCTTGATTAAGACAAACAAGATCATTTTATAGAAAACATCTTCAATATAATTAAAGCGTGAGATAATAATAATAATAATAATAAGCCCGCAGGGCACCTTGAGGCGAGGTGTCGGGGAGTAGCGACCCCGCGGTTCCCGAGTGCTCCAGGGGGAAGCAACCGTTCCTCATCTCCGGCTGGCCTTAGTTGGCTGATCGGAGTGAAAAATGACGAGGAAGCGGTCCCCCGCCTCTGGCTTGCCTTCACCGGCCGTCCAGAGTGGAGTCGCAAGAATACGTTCGAAAGATATATGCCGCACGTCAGTGGTGAGTGGGCCAGGTAGGCTGGACCCTCAGGGAGCCCGTGACCTGAGTTTAAAACCCAGTGCGGCATCACTATCTTTAAGCCACTCTCGTCCCTGTTGCCCCCTTGCTGTAATTTACTCAGCTGATTAGGGTGGCCCAGTTTGAGAGTTGGCGAGTCTCCACCTGCCACTTTTACATGTTTGTTGAACATTGTTACGGCAGGTGCCATAGTACCCGTAGTTCCCTAGTATCCAGTCCACTACCATCCCATCACAATAGCCCAAGTAGTAGTTTTCTCCTGTAGTTTATCAATAGTTATATTCAAACCGGAGATTGTCCTTGGCTGCATTTTATAGTGCAGACAGGGATAATCGCCGGTTTGATGTCCACATCATACTTTGCCATTAAACTTGTTATTGTAAAGGGCCTCTACGTGTTGGCTTCGGCCCCACGCATGCCTTCCAAAGGTCCGGGACTCCATAGTCCCGTGATATAGGACATATAACAAACAAATAATAATAATAATATTCATTTATTTCAGATTAAATTACATTAAAATAGAATTCAATTATAAATTAATCCATATTATGCAAGTTTGTCAATACTAAAAAAATAATACTATATATAATAATATGTTCATTGTTATATTACTCGAACCTACTTACCTATAGGTACATTTAGCTACAAAGTTCACATAAAAAAATCTGGTAGTTCGTATTCTACCGTTCAGTCAGCAACCTTAGATAAGATTATTTTCCATTATCGATATTTTTTTGTTGTTTTTTTTTGACGAAATTGACATAATGCATCGAAAAGTCACGTTGCGTTAAAGAAAACAAAAATGGTAGACAAGTTTCATCTTAGGTACGTTAATTTCATACAAAAAATCTATCGATTGGCGACATCGCCCATAGAAAGTAATCTGGTCTAAAGGGCCTGTTCTCTAGGTAGGTTTTCCCAGAACCTATACAAGTCTCTTAGTCGCCCCAGTTTAATCGACCTCCTAAATACGATTGTCAACTAATCCGCGGATTTCATCACGATATTTTCCTTCACCGTAAGAGCAATGTAAATAAGCCGCTTATATTATTCCTAAAAATCCATTACTACACCACGGCCGGCCGGGATACGAACCCACGACCTTTGGAATAATAGCCGATTTAGGTACCACTAGGCCAACACCGCTCTAAACGGACCATACAACCTCTATAGAGGCTTAGTAACCTCTATACAACCTCTATAGCGGCAGTAGAGGTAGGTATAGTGGACTAAGGTGAGCCATTGGGCCTCAACTCCCGCTAGTGTGGATGAATACATCAAGCGATCGTGATGTAAGATACACTATATGAATGCTAATGAATATATGCTAGGGCTATAAAAAATCGTGCAAGCATATAAACAATCTATACCACGACTGCTCTGAATATCTATTAAACTTGTTGGATATACTAATTATTTAGAACACACATTTTGTAATCTCCGACTTTTATCCCCCTTAACTTTCAGACGGCTAGACCGATCAAACATAGCTAAGAACACTTCTGACTAATTCACCTTAAAAAACAAAAGAAACAAATTCAAAATCGGTTCATTTTCGGGAGCTACGATGCCTCAGACAGACACACACAGACACGTCAAACTTATAACACCCCGTTGTTATTGGTTAGGGGGTTAAAAATCAGAATTACAATCTACGTACAACGTATAGCTCAACCCATCGACGGGTAGGACAATTTATATAGATAGCTTTTTGAAAGGATTTTCCAAAAATTCTAAAAGCTATACTATAAGTATAATAATTACCTACTTACAATTGTCTGCCATCTTGAAATGGGAAAAAATACGATTGCTCAAAAAACCTGCAAAAAACAGAACACTATAATTTTAAACAGAATAAAAATTACTCAGCTTTTTTCTAGTGTAGCAAAAATGGGTGTACTTAAGTAATTTAATACTCGCAATCTTAGTCATAAAAGATTAACCCAAAATATTTTTATCATTTGTTACACCAAGAGACAAAATTATATACAGCTAATGAATAGTAGATTGTTATACAAGGGGGACAAAATATTGTTTTATAGGAAGGAAATCAATTCCCATACGAGATATTTAGCAATAGTTCGAGTAGGAATTGGTGACTTTCATCCGTGTTAAACACACTACTTTTCATTTCGAATATAAGGAAAGTACGAAATAGGATTTTTTCTAAAACCATTTTCAATCAATCATTATAAATCTTTAGAACCATTTTAGGAACGAGATTTTGAATTTCGATACATCTTACAGACTGGCGGAATACTAACTATTCCGCCAAATTATACTCCTTTTTTAAATTTTAAAGATGGAACACACCGCGTCACAGCCGCAGCACGCCGCAGGTCGTCCCGCTTACTAGTTTTTTTTTTAATATTCACACTGGCTGTTTATACACTCACAAGACCGCAACATTTTTTTTTCGAAATTTACCCCGGCTACCTAACCAAATTTGATTCTATTTTTAAAAATTCATACCCGCCCTGGGAAATGAAAAATAATTATAAAAAACAACTAAGTAAAGAAATGTATAAAATCATACATCGATCTAAGTATGTATATTTTGAGTAGGCATATCACGAGTTTCTTGTGGGTTCTTCTCATTAGAGATGACACATCGTAACTTAGCTTCTAAGACATGTGTAAGTGGTCAATTGTTGTTAAAATACTGACAATGCAACTTTAAGGAAAGTTATTTAAGAGGTTTTGGCGGGAACGAGTTAACAACATGTCGTGCTGCAGTTTTATTTTCATGAAACTTAGATGGAACCCGAGTTGAATTGTATAATTCTGGTGGAATGTTATTCAATTTAGTTCTGTGAAAGTGCACAAGTGTAGTGAAAGTAAAAATCAGTGTCAAACATGCAGTTTTCTCGTTGCCTCCAAATCTCCTATTAAGGTTATGGTAAACTTGCCACCGCTTTACTATAGCCCCTGACTTGACGGACTATGACGACTTTGACTGTATTGAAACACTTTAGGCCCGATTTATGAAAAATCGGGTCATAATTTGATGCAAAATATAACTTGACACTGGCTAAATGCACACGTGCGAAGCCATAATAAAAGAAAAAAAAAGTATAAAAAAAGGGCTCCGTTGAAACATTTAAAAATGAAATTAGATCGGAGATCCATTTAAGAACGACCTTCATCGAGCTGTTTCATGGTTGAAAAGTATTTCATATCAAATTAAATAGGTCAATAAATATAGTGCAAATGGGTTGGCAAAAAAATTTCAGTCTAGAATATGATTAATTAACATTTTTTTTAAACTTTCTTTGGTTTGTTTATGAGACAAATTCCATACAAATCGAAAGTATGAAGCTTATAGAATGTGCAAACGTTAGGTTGACTATTTTTCCCGTCACAACTCCTGGGTAGGCAGTTAAATCGATACTAGTCATTTGCACTGGTCTGGTTAATGAATTAAAGTTGAGTTAAAAAGATTATGTATTTTATTAGTACGGAATTTGTCTATTGACCAAACCAGTACAAAGTCTAAGAACAAAAACAAAATAAAAATAAATTAATCATTCTTGACTGATTTTTTTAGGCAACCCATTTGCAATATATTTATTGACCTATTTAATTTGATATAAAGTACTTTTCATCCATTAAACAGCTCGATGAAGGTCATTCTTAAAGGGATCCCGTACTATAAGATCTACGTAGAAAACAGTTCTTTAAGTTACCTGTTATTTTCTGGTCAACCACCGTGTAATAGGTTCCAAGCAACGCGCAACGTGCCAACTGGATGCAACATGGGAGTTATTAATCGCTTCTACTAAGGGTGAAAATAGACTGTAGACTTTTATATCGGCCTATTTGAATACCTGTCAGGTGGAATAACAATATTTTAAACCAGTGTTGGAATTATGGGACACTAGCTGTTGCCCGCGACTTCGTACGCGTTGTAGTTTTGTTTTATATACTAAAACCTTCCTCTTGAATAACTCTATCTAAAAAAAACCGTATCAAAATCCGTTGCGTAGTTTTAAATCTCATCGATGTCAATCGCTTGAATATTTTATATGCTTTTTATAGGCTTACATGTTTTATTATTTCATAAAAAGTATAACTAAAATTAACTTTTAAGTGATAGTAAAGTTAAAACGAAACAATATTAATAGAAGAACTGAGAAACTTTTTATACCTTTGGATACGCGGTAGGTGTATCAATTCGTTGTAATAAAAAATATAAGTAGGTACAATTTATATTAAATGCCAAACTATTGAACGATCAAAAAGCTATCGTCTGATAGAAAATTTAATCTTAAATTACCTTTACTCGGCCGGCACCTTTTTATCATTTTGAAAGTATACGTTGTAATTAAAAAACTAAGTACCTTTTTTATACTTTATCAAAAATGTCTAACTATTAAACGATCAGCAAGCTATCGCCTTATAGAAAACTTTATAGTCTATTTAAACCTTTACTCGGCGGGCACCTCCTCCCCGCAATCAACATCCAACTCTCCCATCAATCAATTAATACTGTCAATTACATTGACCAGTGAACAAATTGCCTCAATTATGCTTGAACGGTTGAGAATATTTTTTATGGGACCTATAGCTTAATTTAAATGTTTAATTAATGCAGTCATCACTTTAATGTATGTAACTTTGAATAAATACAAATTGGTTTAGCTCTACTATTAATATTTAAATGCGCAAGTGTGAGTTGTTTGTTATTACATCGTCACGCCACGAAAATACTGGATCGTTTGAGAAGAAAATTGATCCAAATACAAAGTCTCTTTTCCAGCGATTAAATTAGCTGGTAAAATAGCTTTTTATTCTGATTTCCTGTTAGCTTAGTCAATCGTTTACAAATAATCCTTTCTTTGTCTCACTCGGCAATACGCCTGGAGACGACTAAGGATTTCATTACGATCTTTCCCTTCACCGTAAGAGCAAAAGAGCCTGTAGCTGAGAGGATGGTATAGGAGCTGGGCGAGCCTATTCCATCTTCATGTGTCAGGCACTACGCACCACGCATAACGTTGTCACCTAGATTAGATGTAAAAGACTATTTCTAACCGACTTCAAAAACAGGAGGAGGTTCTCAATTCGGTTGTATGTATTTTTTATGGATGTTTATCAACTGATTTTGATGAATCTTTTTCTCTTGGAAAGAGTATACCTCAAGGGTGGTCCCATAAAGATTTGGTGTGATTAACAGAATTGCACCTTCATCATTCCATCCTCAATCTTTGTAGGTATATAAACTATGACAAATTATACCGCAGCCAAAAAAATGGGTACACAATAAAACGAGTTATATTTCTAAAGGCTTCAAAGACTATTTGTGTAAAGTTACTTAGTTATTATTGTATTGGGCGCGTATCTATTCAACCTTATTAGAGTAGGTATGTGATAGAGTCGTGAGTAAATTGTTAGAACAACGTTTGTCGGGGTTAGGGTTGTAACACTGCCAAGGTTCGGCGTTCGATGCTACAAACATTTAAAAAAAAAAACTGAGGGACACACAAATAAATCATAGACAATAGGTATGTACATATTTTAAATCGTTAAAGGTCTGTAAGATTGGAACTTACCCATTGAGCCCCGATCATACTTGGGTTTATACTGTATCTTAGTTTGTATTTAGGTAAGTATATGAAACGTAAAGTTCTCGACAAAAAGCTTTTTGATGCTAACAATTGTTTTATTTTATCATCTTTTGTCTTTTTCGATCATCGTTTCTTTCTTTGCGATCGTCTTTTGATTCTTTTTTGATCGTCTTTTGTTTCTGTTTCGATCGTATTTTGGACCACCACCCCACACTCGGGCCTCAACTTTTTGAATAGTTGGGAACTTTTAAAATCGATTTTCACCGCTCACACTTACGAGTATATTTCAAATATTTGTTATGTATTTATTGCAGATGATATTTGAATATAAACTTCGACATTTACTTAAATACCAAAAGAGCACAAAGACGGGTCATCCTCGACATCATGGAGTCATAAATATTAGGTTTGTAACAGTCTACATGCAATGTCTACATTCTACAGGGTTAACAAATTTAACAATTATTTCCGAATTAACATTTTCAAAAGCTTACGTAATGTTAACTTAACTTGTTGGTTAAGTTAATAAGTCACTAGCAATGTCAAAATATCGACCTTGTTGAAGTCGGTCAAATTAATTTGAGCAGTTGATGAATGTCATAATTTCTACTAAAGATATAAAAAGCATGTAGGTATTTTAAAAATATCTAGTAAATATTTATAATAAAATTGTTTTTTTTTTATTGACTTTTGTTTTCCTTTTTTTTAATCTTCTTTTGTTTTTCTTGTAACCGGACCTAGCCTGAAATAATACAGTAGTTCAGTAACCGGATTGCCAACCGAACAACTGAAAATAACACATTTTATTTACGAGGCCCTTATAATAGCACAGCAAAGGTTAATGATGATTTAGTTACCTACTTTAAATCAACTTAGCCATTAGGTATGTTGTTGTCAAAAAGTTCGGTTTCGTTTGTAACAAAATATGTACAGTTTTAGAAGTGACAACCCTATCCTTAAAACCACTCCCATACATTCCGCCACTGACACACATACTTGCCATGATACAAGTCAAAGGAGCTTGAATGGACATTTTGTGTAAGATTTACTTTTAACAGTAGAGATGGAGAGATGGCTTTTTAAGAGACAATTTTGGACAGTAAAAATATCTATTTTAGCTTAGCTCTACCTACCATTCGAGTATATTTATATGTTCTAAATGTCCGAAATTAAAATTAAAATAAAACAATAATTATTGTTTTATTTTAATTTCCATCTAAATTAATTTTATGTAAATATCTAATATACTACCACTACGCTGATTACATCCAAATCGGTCCAGCCGTTGCAACGTGAATATTGCAGGACATTCAACACACAGCCATCTAGCCCCAAACTAAGTAACTAGACTTGTGTTATGGGTGCTAGACAACGGATATACTTACTATTTATATACTTTTCTTTTGTAAATATACCTATACTTGTAATCTTATTCGGATAACCCTGTGTTTGGCAGTCCGGCATGGTAACCATTGTGCCAATTGAGTCGTCAAGTTTGGATTTATAATATTAATTAAAATTTATAATGTTAGTTAGAAAGGACAAAAGCCACTTCTAGTTTTTTAAATGTAACGTAAAAAAAACGTTTAACCTATGTGCCTTTGAAAATGCATCTCGTCTTGAAATAGTTGGCTATTTTCAAGTACAAACAATCATCTGTAGAATACGTCGCAGATGGTGATTAGTCATTAGACCTTCTACGTATATTGGTATTCGATGTGGCAATATTGTCAGATTGTCTGTCGGTCGCACCAGCATAGTTACTGTTCTACTGTGGTTACCTATTACAGCTACAGTGAAATACAACAATGGTTACCTATTTTAATGTTACAAATGTAATGCAATGAGATATCGTTTCAAATTGGATTTGGTTTGATCTTAGTATTCTGGTTTATTTTGAAATATTATTCAGTGTTTTGTGTTGAACAAATGTTTGTGTATTGAAATGTATTCGTGAGTTGGGTACCGACATAAGCTATCAAAGTAACAACTGCCGAACGACGACGTGTAAATTGCAGTAAATGAAATACTATTTTACAAGTTGTTAATTATGATTTTAAGGTATTAGTTAATATATTTACTAGCTAGCTATTACATTGACTTAAATAGTCACACTTACTAGAAATAACTTATCAATCAAACTTATAACACCCCGTCGTTTTTGCGTCGGGGGTTAAAAATAAGACTTCAAAAATACTTTGAAATATGAAAAACCTTAGAAATTTCTTACGGTAAGGACCGGTTGTATCTAGTGTAGGAAAAAACACACAAAACAATGTAGAAAGCGAAAAAGGTACCGCCCTTTACAATCGCGGATACCTCGACGTTTCAATTGAGGTATTTCACAACAATGAAGGTCTAGCTAGAGTGACTGTAGCGACACAAACAGTTATAAACGTTATCATATCTATCAGCGATTCAATCAGCACATAATAACATAACTGATGCTCGTGGGACGTCTGCAGTAATTACCGATGAATGTAGAACCAAGGTCGTAGATGTCACTGACTTGAGATTACTGTGATTGTTTTTAAAATGGCTGGTTGCGTGTGGCTTGTTCCAATGATACTTATGCGTTAGGAAAGTTTTGATACCTATCTGAATTTGATTTCATCGCAGAAAACCTCTTATCCTGCCCTCCAGCCCTAAAAGTTATACTAGAAGCTCTTTTTTATTATAAACTAGCTGTCCCGGCAAACGATGTTTTGCCATATTAAAAAAAACATACAAATCGGTTCAGCGGCTTAGGTGGAGTTTGGCAACTAAAAACACCGCGGCACGATTGACATCAATATTTATATGATATTAGAACGTCACTCAATTGTTTTGCTTTCCTGGAACCTCTCCACTAAAACTTGAACTTTATTGTATATGAAGTAAAAATTTACTTTTAAGTATTATTACGAATCGTTTGTATGGGAATTGGGAGTATAGAAAAGTGTTGATTTTAGACTTTTTCAGGCAATTTTTTAATTTTTCTCTCTGTAAGAACCATCCTCGTACCTAAAGGAATATTCTAAAAAAATAATTAACGAAACTTCAGCGATTCGTTTTTATATTATAGAAGATAGATGAGCGTTTGACCACTATCTCACACGATGATAAGTGACGACGCGGTCTTAGATGTTACGAGCTTTCCTAGTGTTAGGCGGGGCCAATCGATCATCGTGTCGCATCACTACGAAGCGTGCCCGTCACTAGTTGGAGAGAGAAAGAAGATCAACGATGGCGCGATCGATCGTTATGGACGCTTTAAGAAAATCCTTGTTAGAAAAGTTAATAAAGAGTTAAATTAAAGTGAACGGTAGTGTTTTTCCTTTTAAAAGTTCAGAAGTCGGATTATTGGTACTCACTCAGCCCTCATAAGTGCACCACCACGACGAACTTGAAAATAATGTTTGAAGCGTCTCTCGCGTTTGGAATGCCATGTGCGGTGTGATGTTTGGTGGTGGTTATGTGTGATTGTGTTCGGTTTTTCGTGAGGCTTTCATAGCTAGATTGGTGATGGACAGGGTGCATGTACTTGACTGCTTATTTTATTTAAGTACTACCGCAGAACCTACTAACCTGCAGCTATCTGGTGAGCTCCATCCAAACTGTACTTTTCAAACTGTTTGATTTTATGACTATTGAGTCAAGTAAGCGTCATATACAGTTAGAACCAAAATGCCAGAAAGTGTATCTAACTAACTGAACTATACCTATTTGTAAATTTTAGTGCTGGTGAAAACTTGTATTCTACTTTTATAGTGTCATATGATTGAACTATCTTGGTAATTGCGGTTAAACTCAGTGCATAACTATTAAATACTAACATAAACTATTGATACTTTAGATATTAGTGTGTGTGTCTTAATATTTGAACTTATACTTTGAAGTCTTTGAACGGTGAAAGACATGATTTCTATTTTTATTGCCTAATATCTGTTAATTTTGGCTATTGTACTTGTTAATTATACTGAACTTAGTGAACTATTACATATATTACTGGACATTTAACTTAAATCAGTATCTGTGTCGAGTTAATCTAACTATACTTGAAAACAAAATTTGTACCGAAGACTATTTAATTTATTCGTGAAAGCTTGGTCATAATGTGCTGTTATTGAATATTACATTTGAGATATATAATAACAGTGTATGTGCTGAGAGAATTTTACTATACTTGGAAATTTTAGTAATCGTAGACTATTTAATTTCTATTTTTATGGTGTTGTTTGTTGAACTATTTCGTGTTTTATTCTTGAACACTATTGGTCTTACTGGGCTATTACTGAATATTACATTTAATCTTAATATTTTACCAATTAACTATGGGACGGCATAAGCATAAGAAGCGTTCTCATAGTAGGTCTTCATCTTCTGGGCCTAGAGAGAAGAAATTTAGGAGTGAGTTAGAAGAAAAGGGGAATAAAATTAAGTTACTAGAAGAATTAGTAAAGGAGTTGAGAAGGAAAAGGTGTCCGAGTCCGGAAGGGACGCAGACACCTCCACCCCCTATACCTAAAGGGCCTGTTGTTCGTTATGTAGGGCGCAATGATTTTGTGCCTGAGTTTAATCCTCAGACCACTTCGGTTTCAATAGAACATTGGATACGAAATTTAGAGAGCACAGCAAGGATGCATGGTTGGGATGAACGAACGCTTATATGCAATTGCACATCAAAGTTAAGTGGATATGCTAAAAATTGGTACGAACAACAAGCATCTTATGAGATTAGCTGGCCTGAATGGAAACAGAAGCTAGTACAAGCATTCCCTTTTACAAAGAATAAGTTATCTCAGATTAGGGAATTGGTAAATAGAGTAAAATCGCCAAATGAAGACCCCATTGAATTTTATTACACAAAATTAGGCATAGGTATGTCTTGCCACTTGAGTGATGACGTTATAACTGAAGCAGTCATAGGAACCCTAGGTAACAAATTATTGGAAGTTGGTGCAAAGTCAGCAGGTTGCCGGGATACTAGTTCCTTGTTGCAATATTTGGCTAGTATTAACAACTCAGATCTAGACACTAGTGCTAGTCGGGCGGGTTCTTCTACACATAATGATCAAAGGTCTATAAAGCAAACTAAATGTTTTTCATGTGGTAAAGTAGGTCACAAAGCAAGTCGCTGCTTTAAAATTAGAAATAATCAGAATAAAACCTCAGTAACTAAAGACAAGATTGAGAAGAAATGTTCCTATTGCGATAAAATAGGGCATCTGGAAGGTGACTGCTATAAGAAGAAATACCAAAAGCACTGTACATTTTGTGATGTAAAGGGTCACACAGTAGATGAGTGTAGGAAGTGTGCCAAAGGAAGCCAACATAATAAGTTAGTGCGTAAAGTCCAAACTGTGTGTTCTGAGACTTCGGATAGAAAATATTTCAAATCTGTGCGTGTTAATGGGAGCCAGGCAAGGGCTTTTGTTGATTTTGGTAGTTCCTGTAACATCCTTAAGAAAAACTTTGCTGATAGTCATAATTTAAAATACTCAGTGATAGATAACGTCGTGATCAAGGGATATGGTGATGCTTTGACTGTACCATTAGGTGTAACCGAAGCTGTATTAACAGTAGATGGTATTGATTTGGAAACTAAATTCTATGTTGTACCTGATAAATTGCAAGATTTTGACGTTTTAGTTGGTCAACCATTTACAGAAGCAGAAAATATAATAGTAGTTAAGACTGCTACTCAGCTCAGTGTATTAGAGAAGGATAATATGGCTTTACAATTAGCAGAGCTTTGTGAGGACCTTGAGAAGGTGCGGTTATACCCTCATGATGATGTTATACTTAATCCGGGTCTTAACAAAGTAGTTGTTCGAACTGAACCTTTCATGAGTGGTGTCATGAAGGTGAAATGTAGTGAACAAAGACAGGCAATGTTAGAAAAGGATGTTTTAGGTGACGAAGTTCAAAGCGAAGAAGGTATGGCTATTATTAAACTTGTTAACCGTACTAACGGACTTATACATCTAAACAGTGAAGAATGTATAGCTCGAGCAGAGCTTAAGAAAAGTATTGAATGTAATAAAATAGAAGGACCTAAGATAGGAAAACAGTTGACAAGTGATGAGAGAAAGATCTTAGACAACCTGCTTGAAGAATTCAGCGGATGTTTCTCTAGCAATAGTATGGAGCTGGGAAATTGTGACATTGAGATGTCCATTGTACTGAAGGAGGACAAGGTGATAAATTATAAGCCATACCGTATGTCATATCATGAGAGGGAAGTTGTGAGGAATATTGTGAAAGAGCTGCTTGAGGCTGGCATAATAGAGAAGTCGAAATCACCTTATGCTAGTCCAGTAATTCTGGTAAAGAAGAAAGATGGAGGATATCGCATGTGTGTGGACTATCGAGCGTTAAACAAAATTACAGTGAAAGAGAGATACCCTTTGCCAGTCATACAGGACCTTCTAGACAGACTTGTTGACATGTCGATGTTTTGTTGCCTAGATTTAGCAAATGGATATCATCAACTAAAAATAGCGGAGAAGAGTAGGCCGCTAACTGGATTCGTGACGCCGGATGGCCACTATCAGTACCGCATGATGAGCTTCGGACTATGTAATGCTCCTGCCGTGTTTCAACGGGCCATGAATGAAATACTGGCGCCTGTTATTCATAAGTGTGCCGAAGCTTACATAGATGACGTTATTGTTTGGGGACAAGATTTTTCTAGTTGTCTAGAAAATCTCAGGGAAGTTTTGAAGTTGATTGATGCAGCAGGTGTTAAATTAAAGAGGAGCAAGTGTTCGTTCCTTACCGAATCCGTGGAATATCTTGGACATGAGATTCATAAAGGAGAAATTCGACCATCGTCACATAAAATAAAAGCAGTCGCCAACTTCAAAACCCCGGTAAATGTTCACGAGCTTCGTCAATTTTTAGGCTTAGCGAGTTATTTTCGCAAGTTTATTCAAGGATTTGCGACGATAGCTAAACCGCTTACCATGTTAACCAAAAAGACAGTAGATTGGTATTGGGGAACAGAACAAGCTGAATCTATGGAAAAGTTGAAGCAAGTGCTCACATGTGATCCTGTGCTTGCAATCTATAGTCCAAGTCGTGAGACACAAATCCATACCGATGCTTCGAAGGTGGGTTTAGGAGGAGTACTTCTGCAACTCCAGGATGATGGCTCATGGAAGGCTGTTGCTTATGCGAGCAGACAAACATCAGTTACTGAGGCGAAATATCATAGTTTCGAGTTAGAAGCACTTGCAGTAGTGTTTAGCATTCAAAAATTTAGAGTATACGTGACAGGTCTTAAGTTTTGTGTTGTCACAGATTGCTCAGCTCTTCGTCTAGCATGGTCTAAACGTGACTTGTCGCCTAGAATAGCAAGATGGTGGCTCGATTTGCAGGAATATGACTTCGATGTTGAGCATAGGCCAGGTACGTCAATGGCTCACGTAGATGCTCTCAGTCGGAACCCTATCACAATCAGCGTTCAACACATAGAGGAGAAGGATTTTATTGAAGTTCTTCAAGATGCGGATGTAGAGATCCAATCACTTATTACAAATCTAAAATTGGAGTCGGAAGCTAATAAAAACAAGAAGGATGGGTTAGTGAAGGATTATAAGGTTGTAAATGGGCTATTATGTAGAGTGGTGAATGGGGAATGTAAACCTGTACTGCCAAGGACAGCTAAGTGGCACATCATGAAGGTATATCATGATGAACATGGTCATCTAGGTCTGGAAAAATGCTTAGAGGCAATTCGTGCAAAATATTGGTTTGCTAAGATGAGGCAGTTTGTGCAAAAGTATGTGGCTAGTTGCTTAGGCTGTCAATTTGCTAAAAAGCCTACTGGAAAACAACCCGGATTAATGCACCCTATTAACAGAGACCCTACACCTTTCCACACATTACACATTGACCATTTAGGCCCTTTCTGCAAAAGCAATGGTAAGACCTATATTTTTGCTATCATTGACGGTTTCACGAAATTTGTGTGGTTGGAAGCTGTGGCCAGTGCTAATGCCAAGGGTGCAATTACAGCTCTTAATAGATTATTTCATGTATTTGGGTACCCAGTGAGGATTATTAGTGATAGGGGCACTGCTTTTACTGGACGAGAATTTAGGCAGTTTATTGAGGAACGTGGAATTAAGCACGTCTTGAATGCCGTAGCTACCCCAAGAGCCAACGGGCAGGTAGAGCGCCTGAATCGTACTATCCTAAATTCTTTGACTGCTCACATGGGCGATGAGCTGAAGGGATGGGATGTGTACCTTCCAAATGTACAGTTGGGCATAAATTCCACAATCAGCCAAGGTACAGGTAAATCACCCTTAGAGTTGTTGTGTGGGTTGCGGCCCCGTTTAGCCGGTGAATTGCGAGGGCCTACTTATATGGATGACGTGACTCAGTTGAGGAATGATGCTGCGCAGAAAATAGAGGAAAATGCCTCAAAAATGAAAGAACGTTTTGATAAAGGTCGCAGAGTCACAGAACCAATATCTATTGGGACCTTGGTAATGGTCGAAAGAAAAATCATGCGATCAGGTTTGACAAGTGGGAAACTTATTCCAAGATATGCGGGGCCTTACAAGGTAAAGGCAGTTTTACCAGGGGATCGCTTTGAAGTTTCCTCTGCTTCAAAGGGAAGGAAAAGTTATAAAAACATTGTTGCGCGCGATAAAGTAAAAATATGGCACCCACGTTTAGCTGATTCATCTGGTGATGAACACGAAACTGAGTCTGATTAATTCTATACTTTCTTACAAAAGTCACCGTGCTTGCCTTCGAGGCCTAGCAGACATAATTTCTAGTGCTTGCCTTCGGGGCCTAACAGATATATTTCTATTGCATGCCTTCGGGGCCTAGCAGATATAATTTCTGGTGCTTGCCTTCGGGGCCTAGCAGATATAATTCTGGTGCTTGCCTTCGGGGCCTAGTAGATATAATTTCTGGTGCTTGCCTTCGGAGCCTAGCAGATAAATTTCTTTTGCTTGCCTTCGGGGCCTGGCAGATATAATTTCTGGTGCTTGCCTTCGGGGCCTGGCAGATATAATTATTTTGCTTGCCTTCGGGGCCTGGCAGATATAATTTCTGGTGCTTGCCTTCGGGGCCTAGCAGATATAATTTTTTTAGTACTTGCTTTCGGGGCCTAGCAGTTATAATTTCTGGTGCTTGCCTCAGGGGCCTAGCATATTTTAATTCCGGCGCTTGCCTAACGGGCCTACTACATATTAATTTCGGTACTTGCCTTAGGGGTCTAGCAGATATTAATTCCGGTGCTTGCTTTCGGGGCCTAGTAAATATTATTTCTGGTGCTTGCCTTCGGGGTCTAGCATATTTTAATTCCGATGCTTGCCTTAGGGGTCTAGCAGATATTAATTCCGGTGCTTGCTTTCGGGGCCTAGTAAATATTATTTCTGGTGCTTGCCTTCGGGGTCTAGCATATTTTAATTCCGATGCTTGCCTTAAGGGCCTAGCAGATTTTATCTCCGGTGCTTGCCTCATGGGCCTAGCCAAACTACCCAAGAGTGACGCCATAACAGGATGGGAAGAGAAACTAAGATCACCGTGTCAACTACGACGGGCCTTGCGGGTTGGTGACCTTCGGGGACCGAAGTGATGCAGGATGGCCGAGTGTTAGGCGGGGCCAATCGATCATCGTGTCGCATCACTACGAAGCGTGCCCGTCACTAGTTGGAGAGAGAAAGAAGATCAACGATGGCGCGATCGATCGTTATGGACGCTTTAAGAAAATCCTTGTTAGAAAAGTTAATAAAGAGTTAAATTAAAGTGAACGGTAGTGTTTTTCCTTTTAAAACTAGATAGATACCAATACGCTCGTCAGTCAAAGATATCCAAATAAACGAGGATCTCTTATTCTGGTCCTCTAGCTCTAATAGTTGTACGGTGGCTGAGCTAATGTCAACTAATAACAATGCCAAAGACCTGGCAGAATACTGGAGTGGGTATAGATCTGATCTTAATTTAAATTTGTGTTATTGATACGAAGAAGAAGAAAGCAGAAACGTTTTCCAACAGGTATTATGAGCTGAAAAGCTATGATTCTCAGTTATGATTATCATAAGAAGGTAGAAATTTTGTAGCTATTCTTGATCTAAGAATACCTACACAAGTTACCTCAATATTCATCGTAATAAAGCAACAAATCAAGTTGTACTATTGTTGTTTATTACCTAATCGCGTGAAACCATAGGTACTTACTACGTGGCTTGTAGATATTTGTTTTGCGCCGTAAACCTTTTTGTGGTTAAAACCTAGCTGTAATATTTCAACTTGCTTCTACTAAGAACTCAGCTGTAACTTTTCCGTCACGCACACGATAAACATATGAATTTACTATTTTCAGTATAAAGTACATAATTTAAAAATGATTTTAATATTTTACGCAGGTATATATACCTTTTTGATTTAATAAAGTCTTATGAATTTATAGAAAACCTGCGTTCAAAAAAAGTGTCATGGTAATATTGTGTAACGTCTTGCGTCCCGTTCCCGTTGTGTGACGTCATGGGTCCCGTTCCCGTTCGGAAACAGAGTGTTTAATAATAATATCGCTCATCTGGGCTTGTGTTATGGAGACGAGTGACGAATAGAAGACTTATAAAGAAAAAAATACTTATAGAAAAAATAAAAGAAAAAAAGATCATAAAAAGGAAAAAAAAGGAAAAAGTCTCAGCTGGCAGAAAAACCGCCCGGTGGTTTCTTCATACATTTTTAATATGGCGCCATCTGTCTGCCAGTTAATGAATGGAATAACAGTGATATGTCAATACATCTCCCTGTAAAAATCTAAATTTTTCATCGTTTGTTACGTCATACTTTATCACGTAAAATTATCGTCCGTAAACCGACTTTACAGACGACCATTTGTTTTTTTTTTATTTTTATGATGGAAACTATCGCCTCATTACCTGAACTCTGTTGGTAGAAAGTAGTTTTCCAAGTAGAAAACTTTTCCAGTTTAGTTCGTTTTGGTCGCGTCACGCACTGTCAACTTCATTCATGTCAACGAAGCCGCACCGACGACGACGCGAACATCGAGGAAGTTGCTTGAAGTAAGTGGAATACTAGAAACTATTCCTATACTGAATGCGCCACATGTAAAGCCGCGGAAGTCATTTAAAAATCTACTCTTCTACGAATTTACTAGTTACTGGTTACGAGTCTCTTTTTTTAAGGTAGAGAAATGCACCTTATGCATCATCTCGCCACTCCACGGGAGGAGTAGCGAGGGTATGTGGGGCTCCCTACTGGCCTAAAGGTGGTCGGTGGCCAGAGGTTTACCCACTCAAAGTCCGCTGGGTACTCTCTCGCAGTAATGTCGGGGCTGCGGGAACGGGTGCCTCCTATAAGGACCTGGGTGCTTATGTAAATTTACAGTTGATTAAAGGATACCCAAACAGCCTTAAGGACTTAGATGCCTATATTCTGAAGTGCTCAAAGAACACTAAAATGTCGCCTGTATGGGTGATGCAAGTCTATTCCATTTTAAGGACCTGGTTGATGATACCAGGTCCTTAAAATGGAATAGACTTGCTTTAGGATACCAAAATCGTTTACGGACCGTTCATGCCGCATTTCTCCACACCGTCTTAATTGAGTAGTTTGACTACGAGGAAATTTATTCCTTTTGGATATATGTACTAGTTTGACCAGAAAGTTTGATCAGCAGGAACGTACCGTTTTTTGAACGTACGACCGTTGTTTTATTTTTCATTTGAAAAGTTTATTGAGTATCTATTAGCAACTAAATACAATAACTATTACATGAAAAATTCTGAAAAATTATTTTGTTTCTATAGCTAATTCCAATGATGATGAAAGATGGCGGGACGAGTTGGACTCGCATCGTAGGGACTGGACCCAGCTGGCACTAGACAGGGAACAGGGGCCTTTGTCCTGCTGTGGGACGGAATAGGCTAAAACTTAAAAATAATAATTACGACGTCTTAATGACCACCTTGTTTGATCAGTACCAAAAAAATATGATAAATAATAGATCCGAACATAGCCTAGAGGCTCAGTTAACCTATGGAGTAGTTGCTACATACTCTCATGCCTCAAAAATACATATTTTCAAACTGGTTTAGGCAAGTCAAGTGAAATGCCAGTAGGTAGTACACCAACCTTATAAATCATGAGTAGGTAGGTAGTAGGTACATTCTACGTGTTACGAAACTGAAGCCTTGTAAATATCTACTCATGTGTTTGTGCCTGGTTGCCTGTCGGCTTGACAAATAGCAATTTTCCGACAACCGTTGCGTATATATATACCTGAATTATACGTGTATATGTTATGGACCAAATGATTAGTTGGACATTATACATAATGCCCGGGCACTATGAATAATTTCCAATGTGAGAGTGCAATGTGATCATAATTTCTGAAATAATTATTGAATAGTTAGGGAATAATACATAATGCCTGTCACCTATTGGCCAGAGTAATAAAAATACATGTTTTATTATAATTAAGACATTAAATCAAAATTGGATAAGTACATAAAAAATCTTTGTTTTATAGATGCTCTAACCTCCAAGTCCGTCTATATTAGCTTTAAATACAAAACAAACCAAAAAGACTATAAAAAAATGAGCGCTGTGTAGTTAACGGGAACACTATTTTTCCCATTCCAACTCAAATAAAAATTTGTAATGGTAAAAATGTAATTGGATGCGTGAAAGGTAGGATATGCTAAATATTGTGATAAGGCCCGCCTTAGAATGTTTAGATGACAATTAATCACTTTGGCCAAATTAGCTTGTCATTATTCAAAATGCCTAGGCATTATCTATAATGCCCGAATTAATCACTTGGTCCATAACATATATAATATTATAAGGTACAAAACAATTTGATGGTTCCTTCGTGTATTGCCTGCGGCGATCGTTGTTTATTGTTTCTCGATGATCGAGACGTGTGAATTTGACTTTTTACCCAACTACGGCGAAGTCAAAAGGGAGGATATGTTTTTCTATCTGTTCCCATATATTTTCTAAATTACCTAATATTTCCAAGGATTCCCATTGTTTGCATAAAGCTATGACTTAATTTAGTTAGACCTAAAATACCTACAAATCCATTGTTCTCTATAAACTTTTTAAGTTCATATAAGTTTTCTTAACCGTCCTAAAACAAGTTTAGGTACTATAATTAAATGTAGAGAGAGAGTAATGTAGAAAACTAACAATTTAAAGTTGATTTAAAGTTAATTTGGGCTTGTGTTATGGTGACGAGTAACAAATAGAAGACTTATATAAATGAATAAAAAAAGATATAAAAGGAATAACGAAGAAAATAACACTTTTTTTCTTCTTTTTCTTATGACGTTATCACGTAAAATTGTTTTTTTTTTCCTTTTTTTACCTCAGTGTTTTTTTTACTTTTTTTAAATATAACAACGATGATAATTAAGTTAATATACGAAAACTAAATAAATTCCAAAGTCTCATTAAAATCGTTAAATATTTGCGTAAGTTCAGAAACTAGTTTTTGTTATGGCCTAGAGATATGGTGAGTAGAAATTTATTATTGAATGACCAATGTTTACTAAATAAATATTGAAAATGACTACGACGACGTGCGAATGATAATGGAATCCATTGTTTCTTTATCATCTTTAGAAATATTATTTACTATTGACGAATCTTTTACGGTTTCGTCAATATCTACAATACCGTATTGTATCCAGTTATTTATAAACTTTACAATCATAAAATTAAGTATTTATTCACACTTGTTTGCGTAGGTATCTTTTGTGAAAGCGTGCTACATCATAAGCCGCATCATCACCTACCATAAGGCAGGTGTGATAGTGGTCAAATTCTGACCTATCACAATTTAAAAAAAAATATGAAAGAGAAAAAGACTAATCATAACGAAATCTTCGAAACTATACGAGTCTGAAACTTGGCCTTTTACTACTGGTTACTTTTAGATCGTAGAAGATTTTTGGAAATTCGACCTCTAATAAAAGGGTAAAAAGGTTTTACCTCTAAAAGTGTGAAAAGGTTTTACTTCTAAAAGTGTAAAAAGGTTTTACCTCTAAATAAATAAATAAAATAAATAAATATTGCAGGACATTCCACACATCGCCATCTAGCCCCAAGCTAAGTACTAGACTTGTGTTATGGGTGATAGACAACGGATATATTACTTATATACTTTTCTTTTGTAAATATATACTTATAATACATAGAAACAACCAGACCACAGACAAATATCTAAGCATAAATACTTGTCTGAGGCGGGAATCGAACCCGCAACCCTGTGTTTGGCAGTCCGGCATGGTGACCATTGTGCCAACTGGGTCGTCGAACAGGGTAAAAAGGTTTTAGTTCTTAGTAACTATTATGTACTAGCTGCGCCCCGCGGTTTCACCTGCGTATTTCCGATCCCATGGGAATATCGGGATAAAAAGTAGCCTATATGTTAATCTAGACCTCCAGCAATCTACATAGGTACCGAATTTCATCGCAATCGGTCCAGTAGGTTTAGCGTGAAGGAGTAACAAACATACACATACACACACACGCACACACACACACACACAAACTTTCACATTTATAATATTATTAGTAGGATTTGTAGGAAATCAATAAGTATCACTTTTAAAGAGTTCAATCAATCAATCGTTGATTCACAATTAAGAGGAAAGGGTACCGGCGGGGGCTCTTTCCATACAAACGTAGTAGACTGTAGTAGTGAAATGTTAAATAAATACCAAAAGTAAAACCGCAGGGCGCAGCTATTATTTTATAAAAATGTGCATTACTTGTAATAGAAACGAGCTAAAATGGGATTTAAATGCAAAAACTCAGACGTCCTGACCTACTCTCCGGTAAACATTAGCATTTTAAACGTTTACAGACCATATTCGGTATGCTTTGAATTTATTATTATTGAAATAACATAGAAATCCTAATATGATCTGCAGATATACTTAACTAGTTTCTGTTTCGCCCCTCATTTACCGTTGGAATTAAAATATTTTTTTACAAAGAACACACACAAAAAATTTAATGTCTCTAGGAGTGCGTTAATATATCAGAGCCTACGTGAGGACTTGATTTTTATATTTATAATAATATATGTTTATTATTCAGACCGAAATCCATACAATATTCAAAACTTAAAACTAATACAGAAATTAAAGATTAAATAAATAGGTACAGTCGGCTGCATAATTGGAGCCCTCGGTAAAGTTCGAAAATTACTATTATTGGAATGTTTGCATTCTAATAAATTTTGTTTGATTAATTGATGAGTTAGAAGCCTTCAAACTTCACCAAAAGCAGGTGCCTAGAATCTTGCTTGTGTTGAAAACATTCTTATAGCAGCTGTTTTCGAGCTCTACGGTGGGTCTGCAATTATGCAGCCGACCGTACATAATATAGGACTACCAATGAAAATTAGCTCTGGAATTGAGTATATTATCCCTATGCTTAATAATATCATTGTCTAATCTGTGGACAAAAAGTGACATATAACTATTGAATATTTATAGAAGACAGTCAATAGTAGACTTGTAGAGAAAGTGCCAAATCTGTTTGTTGTTTTAGTAAATATTATTAACAGCACTTTTTACTAGTAGGTCAGATAGATTTTTTTAGTAAAAGAGAATGCTTTGACTAAATTAAAGCTTTTTATATAATAAAATAGGCCAGCATTTGACCACTATATTTGCAATGGTAAGTGACGATGCGGTCTAAGATGTAGCAACGCTTTCCTTGAAGAAACCCTATACGCTCATGACCCAAAGACCCACAAAGCCCCGTGAGCCTTTGAGAGACGCAAGTGAAGACAGGAACTTTTTCGAACCATCCTCTTTTTGTGGCCGCACCGCTGCAGGGTTATCTTAAAATCATTGTCTTAAACACACTGCTGGATATTTATTTACCCATACATTGTAACAAATTTCCGTAAATTGAAACATTCAATTAGCAATCAACGAAGAATGCTTACAATCCAGCACTTCCCTCGATATCGTATATCTTTCAACAATGGAAACACATCAAATTTCTATTCAAAACACTGACAGGGTCGGTCGGCCGCATGCCGCATGCATCAAGAAGGTCGCCGGATATCTACGTACTTACTTAGTTATCAATTCATAACTGCGAGCAACGCAGGGAAACTAATGTCTGTAAACTACATAATACCAATTTCTAACAATAAGTGTAGGTATATTATGAGTTTAGCCTTCAATTAGATAAATTATCCGTAATAAAGTTATAAAGGCGTTATTAAATGGGATTGCTTATTTTTTTTCCATATAATACAGATCATACTTACATATTATATTGACCACAATCTCATACTATGGTAAGTGACAATGCGGTGTAAGATGTAGCACGCTTTACTTGAAGATACCTTTATGCTTGTGACTCAAAGACCCCCAAATAAACGGGAGCCTTCGAGGAACTGCGAGGGAGTGAAGGTAGGAAGACGGCAGTGCAACAAAAAAGTCTATCATACTTTATCCAAATTACCAATCTTTAAACCACGAATAACGAATGATATCGTCCAAAAACTCGTATCATAATAATATCGTTGAACTTTTTTATTCCAAAATAATCCTGGCTTCGTTTGATCCCTTACGACAAAATATCTAATGTAATGACGCCAAAGACCACACAAGTAACGTCCGGAAATAATAATGCGAGACGATGACACCATACAATGTCGCTTCGAAACCAAAACATTAGGTACAGATCGTAAAAACAATCATCGTTTAGATGAGCATCTTCGTGGCTATCTTTTTACTTGGAGATGAAGCAATTTTATAGCGCTTTAATTCAGTCATTTTATATTTTCCTATTGAAGTATATGATTTCTATTTATGAAGATAATTGTGATTGAATTCCTAATTATGGTTGTTGTAATGACTATTCAGAATGGGCTTCTTTTACAAGTTTTTATTTAACTTACAACTTTTCTATGTATGTATATGTTTGTTCTAAGAACGTTTTTATTGTTTGTTCTATTTTCAGTTGGACCACCGTCATTAATACAGTTTATGTTTTAGGTAAAATGGTGTTTTTACATTATCATTTCTCAGAACCTTTGTAGCAAGAAAATTAAAAAGTATTTGATTGATAAAGATGTGTACCCACATATATTCTTTACTCATGTGTCTAATTGACATACCTTAGAATAAAATACAGCGTTTTTTTTTCTTCTAATGGCGAATGCGACTGTGCATTATTTATGCGTCGAGTATTTTACTTTATTTTGTATTTTCTTGCTTTTTATGCTCTTTTTTTGTGTTTTTGTTGGTTTTAGGATGGTTTCAGGTAATATTTCAGGAAGAGGGAGGAATGACTAAGAGTTTTGACAAAAACAGGGAAACAATTCTGCGCGGAAAAGGATACCTAACTCAGAAATGATGGAGAAAAATGGAGGAATAGAAAAAGGAAAAATTATTTTGGCTTAAATTTTAAAACATCTGTAATTTCAGTCAACATATGTTTTATAACAAATCACTGTCAGCTCACTGCATTGTAAAGTTTTTCAATTAAATACCATGGAGGTGGCAATGCCACGTTCAGAAGGCAACGCTAAGTGGGACTCGAACGTTTTTCAAACAGCAAATTCAACACAATCCTTCATCATATAAATCAAGTCTGCAATGATTTATAGAACATATCCATCTTCGTTACGTTTAAATTACAAAAATAATTACAGATATCTATGTACGTTCGTAAGTAGGTACATATCTGCTAATTACAGTTTTAATAATGAAGATGATCATATAAAATGATTACTTTATGTTCTTGCGTGTGTTTATCGGGTAATCTGATAATGCGAAATAAGAAAATAATAAAAATACCACCGCCTAATGTCTGGTTGTAATGTTACAGCTGGCAAACTAACTGGAGTCGAATTAATTGCACAATAACCCAAATAAAGTTGCCCATTATTTTTTGATTTAATTATGTCAAGGCATTGAAAGACGCTAGCTAGTTTTTTTATTAAGGTGAAAGGGTACCGGCGCCCTCTCCACACAAACGTAGTCGACTGTTTCCTCCCTGGATAATGACACTAACACAAATATATGTGTGCCATAAAACCTATAACTGCCATGACTATGCCTCTATGTTTTGGTTTTTTTTTCATTTTCTAATTATCATAGAAATAAAGATTTCAAAAACAAAAAATACTTAGGTGCATGGTCATGGCAGTTATAAGTTTTATCCAATAAAAATATTTGCTCTAGTGTCATTATCCAGGGAGAAAACAGTCGTCTACGTTTGTATGGAGAGAGCACCGGTACCCTTTCCTCTTAAGAGCATGAAGTAGACGCAGATGTGTAATTTTTAATTTTTGAAACACGTTTGGGCATTCTCCTTTTCCGTTGCGGTGTCACTAGGTAGAACCAATTTTACTATTTAGCAACGTTCCTTATTAAATTTTCATAAACTATGCGAGTAGCTTAGGAATTACCTAATTAATTAACGTGCTCAATGGATAGAAATACCTAGCTATTTATTACATAAGCAGATGTTATTGCAGAGTGCGTTTTTATTGCATAAATATTCTAAATAACCAATTCAAACAAGGCGAGTGTGTGTTAACTCTTCTTTATTACGCAAGTAGATTTTCAAACTGTAATTAGTTTGAAGTGGTATCCGTTGGATATTTAATTGTTGTTGCTTCTGAATCGAGGTAATGAGCTCTTTGAAGAAAACTAGCTCCGATAGTGGTACTGCTTAGAAGGTGAACCGGAAAATAAAAATTGAAATATGTCTACGACCAGACAATTAATTTAAAAGAAATTTCTGCGTTTTCGAAACGCTTCGACGCAAGCAAATGGAAGTCATCGATTGGACGAAATAGTACAGAATAAATACGAAAATGGAATCAAAATGTATAGGTATTAGATCAATTAATAGGAGTAGGTTCAAATAAATACAATAAAAAATAAGTATTTTACTTAAGGGGGGTCCATACGTCAACGACCTTGGTACACAGCCTACTAAATAGTTACTACCGGCACCGGTCGCCTTTGGTAGTGAAAATTGTTGATTGTTGCGAATGTGTTTTGTTTTGCTCAAAAGTGCTGAGATGGAATTGTAGGTAAGATTTTTATCGACATTTTGGTGTAACTTTGAGCCAAAAATTTCCTATAGTTTTGAAGCTATACTGAAATTAAGAAATAAAACTAGTCTAGCTTTGAAATGGCAAGGAATTTTTCGTCTCAAATCTCCCCAAAATATCGGCAAAGATCTCACCTACAATTCCATCTCAGCACTTTTGAGAAAAACAAAACACATACGTTACAGTCAACAATTTAGTTGTAAGCGACGGGTATATTCGGCGCGTTGCATTGGACAGCATAAATAGCCTTAAGATTCACTTCATAGGTGAGTATGTTTTTAAATTGAATTCCTGCATTTAAAAATGGAAGTATTAAATCACAACCTATCATAGAGTCGCTTGTTTATGGGCGTTCTTTCAAAGCATTAAATTATGCATGCGTTGAACCTTGTGTCCAGAAAGGGAAGAGGAAACTGGTATGACTCAAGGTATAAATACACTCATGTTTATTCAGTCTTTCTATATCCTTTCTAATCATTTTTAACAGTGCCTTTCTGTACAGTAGACGACCAGAAGGTCGCGGGTTAGATTCCCGCTTTAGACAAACATTTATTATTTTATATTTAAAATATTTTTATTTTTAAAGAAAAATATGTAAGTATTCTATCCGTTGTCTAAGTACTAAAACACAAGTTGTAGTTTCTTAGCTTGGGACCTTGGGAATAGATGGCGATTTGTGAATTGTCCTGCAATAGTTATAGGAAACTCATGAATTTTATTTAATTTTAAAGATTTAAAATATTGATCAACACGTTCCTATCTATGTATTTTTTTGTATCTATGTATATAATTATGTATTGGTATGTATTGTATGTATAATTTGATATTTTAAAGCCATATTTATGTAAATACTTTATATCACCTGTTACAGGTTATGTTTGGTATCCTGCTTGAGTAAAGGCCGCCTATTTGTGTGACTTATACTTTCTAGCTTACTTTACTTTGTGTATATAGTGTTCTATTTCTTCCTGTGTTGTACGAATAAAGTTAGATAATCTATCTATCTTTATTACATATTATTCTTTTTGTAAGTTTGAAATGTAGGTCACACCAACATTAATAAAATTGATTAGAAACGTTACTTAGTGTATTAATTAATTTATCTAGGAGTTTCGATCACTAAATTTAAATATACTTGCGTAATATCTCTAAGTAGATCAGAGAAGTAGACTAGAATCTAATAGGCACGTAGGTGTGATAGAAATGCTAAGAAATGATTTTCTGATAAAATAACTTCTGCCAACTTTAGTTTTTTTTTAAGTCACGTAACGTATTTTTTTTTACTTTCAACCACAATCCAAGGATTTAATTACAATTTGTGAACCATATTTAATTAGGTGTCTTTTGCAAATTTAACTAGTGCGAAACATTTTTGTGAACCAAATTTAATTAGGTGTCTTTTGCAAATTTAACTAAAGCGAAACATTTTTGTGAACCAAATTTAATTAGGTGTCTTTTGCAAATTTAACTAAAGCGAAACATTTTTGTGAACCAAATTGAATTAGGTGTCTTTTGCAAATTTAACTAGTGCGAAACATTTTTGTGAACCAAATTTAATTAGGTGTCTTTTGCAAATTTAACTAGTGCGAAACATTGCGAGGTTTTTACCCTGCTGAATATTTTTATTTAATTTTGTTAAAATTAGGGTATTTTTAAGGTTTGGAGTTCTAAGTCACGAGGTAAAAGGTGTCTTCTAGGCGTGCTGCATCCTAAACCGCATTGTCACTTACATGCAGGTGTGACAGTGGTCAAACGCTGACCTGACGAAAAACCATTGACCCTAAAAATGGTTGAATAAGTAATTTAAAGTAGGAAACGCAAAGATAACGTAAGTAAAACGTTCAAGAAACTGAATTAATTTAATGCGATAAGTTGCATAAAAAGCTTGCGTTGAAGGAATAATGCAGATTGCGATCTTTCGGCTTTCCTTTTGCAAATTATAATCATGTAAAGACATGCAAATGCTTACACAATGCGTTACAATTTGCAAGGTCTACATTAAACATCATTCCGGTAACGGATTTGGTTAATATTATACGAAGATAGTCAAAGTAAAGTGCAATTGCGAATTAGTGTTACAGAAGCACTCTGTAGTATGATCAAATAGCTTTTAACCGCTCAAATTTTATCCTTAACCCTTTCATTAGTCCGTTGTTATTATACTTAAATCAGTCAGTAAGGACATTGAATATATAGAGAAGAAATTAAAATAAGGTCACAATATAACACAATTTTCACAGCCACCAAAACTAAATTCAACCATCCGTTCGTCTTTATTCACAAATTTCATGGTTGAAATTAGATTCTCAAAAACGGCTTTGTTTTTAACGCGTATTGTTCGCGGTGTTTGACCTAAATTCTTAACGCCCCGATCATACTTGGGTTTATACTGTATCTTCGTTTGTATTTAGGTAAGTATATGAAACGTAAAGTTCTCGACAAAAAGCTTTTTGATGCTAACAATTGTTTTATTTTATCATCTTTTGTCTTTTTCGATCATCGTTTCTTTCTTTGCGATCGTCTTTTGATTCTTTTTTGATCGTCTTTTGTTTCTGTTTCGATCGTATTTTGGACCACCACCCCACACTCGGGCCTCAACTTTTTGAATAGTTGGGAACTTTTAAAATCGATTTTCACCGCTCACACTTACGAGTATATTTCAAATATTTGTTATGTATTTATTGCAGATGATATTTGAATATAAACTTCGACATTTACTTAAATACCAAAAGAGCACAAAGACGGGTCATCCTCGACATCATGGAGTCATAAATATTAGGTTTGTAACAGTCTACATGCAATGTCTACATTCTACAGGGTTAACAAATTTAACAATTATTTCCGAATTAACATTTTCAAAAGCTTACGTAATGTTAACTTAACTTGTTGGTTAAGTTAATAAGTCACTAGCAATGTCAAAATATCGACCTTGTTGAAGTCGGTCAAATTAATTTGAGCAGTTGATGAATGTCATAATTTCTACTAAAGATATAAAAAGCATGTAGGTATTTTAAAAATATCTAGTAAATATTTATAATAAAATTGTTTTTTTTTTATTGACTTTTGTTTTCCTTTTTTTTAATCTTCTTTTGTTTTTCTTGTAACCGGACCTACCCTGAAATATTACAGCAGTTCAGTAACCGGATTGCCAACCGAACAACTGAAAATAACACATTTTATTTACGAGGCCCTTATAATAGCACAGCAAAGGTTAATGATGATTTAGTTACCTACTTTAAATCAACTTAGCCATTAGGTATGTTGTTGTCAAAAAGTTCGCTTTCGTTTGTAACAAAATATGTACAGTTTTAGAAGTGACAACCCTATCCTTAAAACCACTCCCATACATTCCGTCACTGACACACATACTTGCCATGATACAAGTCAAAGGAGCTTGAATGGACATTTTGTGTAAGATTTACTTTTAACAGTAGAGATGGAGAGATGGCTTTTTAAGAGACAATTTTGGACAGTAAAAATATCTATTTTAGCTTAGCTCTACCTACCATTCGAGTATCTTTATATGTTCTAAATGTCCGAAATTAAAATTAAAATAAAACAATAATTATTGTTTTATTTTAATTTCCTTCTAAATTAATTTTATGTAAATATCTAATATACTACCACTACGCTGATTACATCCAAATCGGTCCAGCCGTTGCAACGTGAATATTGCAGGACATTGAACACACAGCCATCTAGCCCCAAACTAAGTAACTAGACTTGTGTTATGGGTGCTAGACAACGGATATACTTACTATTTATATACTTTTCTTTTGTAAATATACCTATACTTGTAATCTTATTCGGATAACCCTGTGTTTGGCAGTCCGGCATGGTAACCATTGTGCCAATTGAGTCGTCAAGTTTGGATTTATAATATTAGGTAAAATTTATAATGTTAGTATCCTTTATAACTAACATTATAAATGTTACCTAATATTTTACCCAATAGCCACTTCATAATTTCTGTTTAATTTTACGTAAAAAAAAAACGTTTAAACTGTGTGCCTTCGAAAATGCACCTCGTCTTGAAATAGTTTGCTATTTTCAATTACCAACTATCATCTGTAGAATACGTCGCAGATGGTGATTAGTCATTAGACCTTCTACGTATATTGGTATTCGATGTGGCAATATTGTCAGATTGTCTGTCTGTCGCACCAGCATAGTTATCTACTGTGGTTACCTATTACAGCTACAGTGAAATACAACAATGGTTACCTATTTTATTGTTACAAATGTAATGCAATGAGATATCGTTTCAAATTGGATTTGGTTTGATCTTAGTATTCTAGTTTATTTTGAAATATTATTCAGTGTTTTGTGTTGAACAAATGTTTGTGTATTGAAATGTATTCGTGAGTTGGGTACCGACATAAGCTATCAAAGTAACAACTGCCGAACGACGACGTGTAAATTGCAGTAAATGAAATACTATTTTACAAGTTGTTAATTATGATTTTAAGGTATTAGTTAATATATTTACTAGCTAACTATTACATTGACTTAAATAGTCACACTTACTAGAAATAACTTATCAATCAAACTTATAACACCCCGTCGTTTTTGCGTCGGGGGTTAAAAATAAGACTTCAAAAATACTTTGAAATATGAAAAACCTTAGAAATTTCTTACGGTAAGGACCGGTTGTATCTAGTGTAGGAAAAAACACACAAAACAATGTAGAAAGCGAAAAAGATACCGCCCTTTACAATCGCAGATACCTTGTCGTTTCAATTGAGGTATTTCACAACAATGAAGGTCTAGCTAGAGTGACTGTAGCGACACAAACAGTTATAAACGTTATCATATCTATCAGCGATTCAATCAGCACATAATAACATAACTGATGCTCGTGGGACGTCTGCAGTAATTACCGATGAATGTAGAACCAAGGTCGTAGATGTCACTGACTTGAGATTACTGTGATTGTTTTTAAAATGGCTGGTTGCGTGTTGCTTGTTCCAATGATACTTATGCGTTAGGAAAGTTTTGATACCTATCTGAATTTGATTTCATCGCAGAAAACCTCTTATCCTGCCCTCCAGCCCTAAAAGTTATACTAGAAGCTCTTTTTTATTATAAACTAGCTGTCCCGGCAAACGTTGTTTTGCCATATTAAAAAAAAACATACAAATCGGTTCAGCGGCTTAGGTGGAGTTTGGCAACTAAAAACATCGCGGCACGATTGACATCAATATTTATATGATACTAGCTGCGCCCCGCGGTTTCACCCGCGTCAGTCCCGATCCCGTGGGAATAATCGCCTTTTAAACCTTCCCTAGACCTCCACGAATATTCCAAGACTAAGATAAGATAAATCCGTTCAGCCGTTCTCGAGTTTTAGTGAGACTAACGAACAGCAATTCATTTTTATATATATAGATAGATTAGAACGTCACTCAATTGTTTTGCTTTCCTGGAACCTCTCCACTAAAACTTGAACTTTATTGTATATGAAGTAAAAATTTACTTTTAAGTATTATTACGAATCGTTTGTATGGGAATTGGGAGTATAGAAAAGTGTTGATTTTTGACTTTTTCGGGCAATTTTTTAATTTTTCTCTCTGTAAGAACCATCATCGTACCTAAAGGAATATTCTAAAAAAATAATTAGCGAAACTTCAGCGATTCATTTTTATATTATAGAAGATAGATGAGCGTTTGACCACTATCTCACACGATGATAAGTGACGACGCGGTCTTAGATGTTACGAGCTTTCCTAGATAGATACCAATACGCTCGTCAGTCAAAGATATCCAAATAAACGAGGATCTCTTATTCTGGTCCTCTAGCTCTAATAGTTGGACGGTGGCTGAGCTAATGTCAACTAATAACAATGCCAAAGACCTGGCAGAATACTGGAGTGGGTAGATCTGATCTTAATTTAAATTTGTGTTATTGATACGAAGAAGAAGAAAGCAGAAACGTTTTCCAACAGGTATTATGAGCTGAAAAGCTATGATTCTTAGTTATGATTATCATAAGAAGGTAGAACTTTTGTAGCTATTCTTGATCTAAGAATACCTACACAAGTTACCTCAATATTCATCGTAATAAAGCAACAAATCAAGTTGTACTATTGTTGTTTATTACCTAATCGCGTGAAACCATAGGTACTTACTACGTGGCTTGTAGATATTTGTTTTGCGCCGTAAACCTTTTTGTGGTTAAAACCTAACTGTAATATTTCAACTTGTTCCTACTAAGAACTCAGCTGTAACTTTTCCGTCACGCACACGATAAACATATGAATTTACTATTTTCAGTATAAAGTACATAATTTAAAAATGATTTTAATATTTTACGCAGGTATATATACCTTTTTGATTTAATAAAGTCTTATGAATTTATAGAAAACCTGCGTTCAAAAAAAGTGTCATGGTAATATTGTGTAACGTCTTGCGTCCCGTTCCCGTTGTGTGACGTCATGGGTCCCGTTCCCGTTCGGAAACAGAGTGTTTAATAATAATATCGCTCATCTGGGCTTGTGTTATGGAGACGAGTGACGAATAGAAGACTTATAAAGAAAAAAATACTTATAGAAAAAATAAAAGAAAAAAAGATAATAAAAAGGAAAAAAAAGGAAAAAGTCTCAGCTGGCAGAAAAACCGCCCGGTGGTTTGTTCATACATTTTTAATATGGCGCCATCTGTCTGCCAGTTAATGAATGGAATAACAGTGATATGTCAATACATCTCTCTGTAAAAATCTAAATTTTTCATCGTTTGTTACGTCATACGTTATCACGTAAAATTATCGTCCGTAAACCGACTTTACAGACAACCATGTATTTTTTGTTTTTATGTTGGAAACTATCGCCTTATTACCTGAACTCTGTTGGTAGAAAGTGGTTTTCCAAGTAGAAAACTTTTCCAGTTTAGTTCGTTTTGGTCGCGTCACGCACTGTCAACTTCATTCATGTCAACGAAGCCGCACCGACGACGACGCGAACATCGAGGAAGTAGCTTGAAGTAAGTTGAATACTAGTAACTATTCCTATACTGAATGCGCCACATGTAAAGCCGCGGAAGTCATTTAAAAATCTACTCTTCTACGAATTTACTAGTTACTGGTTACGAGTCTCTTTTTTTAAGGTAGAGAAATGCGCCTTATGCATCATCTCGCCACTCCCCGGGAGGAGCAGCGAGGGTATGTGGGGCTCCCTACTGGCCTAAAGGTGGTGGGTGGCCAGAGGTTTACCCACTTAAAGTCCACCGGGTATTCTCTCGCCGTAATGTCGGGGCTGTGGGAACGGGTGCGATTCTATCGCTGCACCCGACGCCACCTATAAGGACCTGGGTGCTTATGTAAATTTACAGTTGATTAAAGGATACCCAAACAGCCTTAAGGACCTAGATGCCTATATTCTGAAGTGCTCAAAGAACACTAAAATGTCACCTGTATGGGTGATGCAAGTCTATTCCATTTTAAGGACCTGGTATCAACCAGGTCCTTAAAATGGAATGGACTTGCTTTAGGATACCAAAATCGTTTACGGACCGTTCATGCCGCATTTCTCCACACCGTCTTAGTTGAGTAGTTTGACTACGAGGAAATTTATTCCTTTTGGATAAACTAGTTTGACCAGAAAGTTTGATCAGCAGGAACGTACCGTTTTTTGAACGTACGACCGATGTTTTATTTTTCATTTGAAAAGTTTATTGAGTATCTATTAGCAACTAAATACAATAACTATTACATGAAAAATTCAGAAAATTTATTTTGTTTCTATAGCTAATTCCAATGATGATGAAAGATGGCGGGACGAGTTGGACTAGTATCGTAGGGACTGGACCCAGCTGGCACTAGACAGGGAACAGGGGCCTTTGTCCTGCAGTGGGACGGAATAGGCTAAAACTTAAAAATAATAATTACGACGTCTTAATGACCACCTTGTTTGATCAGTACCAAAAAAATATGATAAATAATAGATCCGAACATAGCCTAGAGGCTCAGTTAACCTATGGAGTAGTTGCTACATACTCTCATGCCTCAAAAATACATATTTTCAAACTGGTTTAGGCAAGTCAAGTGAAATGCCAGTAGGTAGTACACCAACCTTATAAATCATGAGTAGGTAGGTAGTAGGTACATTCTACGTGTTACGAAACTGAAGCCTTGTAAATATCTACTCATGTGTTTGTGCCTGGTTGCCTGTCGGCTTGACAAATAGCAATTTTCCGACAACCGTTGTGTATATATATACCTGAATTATACGTGTATATGTTATGGACCAAGTGATTAGTTGGAAATTATACATAATGGCCGGGCATTATGAATAATTGCCAATATGAGAGTGCAATGTGATTATAATTTCTGAAATAATTATTGAATAGTTAGGGAATTATACATAATGCCTGTCACCTATTGGCCAGAGTAATAAAAATACATGTTTTATTATATTTAAGACAATTAATCAAAATTGGATAAGTACATAAAAATTCTTTGTTTTATAGATGCTCTAACCTCCAAGTCCGTCTATATTAGCTTTAAATACAAAACAAACCAAAAATACTATAAAAAAATGAGCGCTGTGTAGTTAACGGGATCACTATTTTTCCCATTCCAACTCAAATAAAAATTTGTAATGGTAAAAATGTAATTGGATGCGTGAAAGGTAGGATATGCTAAATATTGTGATAAGGCCCGCCTTAGAATGTTTAGATGACAATTAATCACTTTGGCCAAATTAGCTTGTCATTATTCAAAATGCCTAGGCATTATCTATAATGCCCGAATTAATCACTTGGTCCATAACATATATAATATTACAACGTACGAAACAATTTGATGGTTCCTTCGTGTATTGCCTGCGGCGATCGTTGTTTATTGTTTCTCGATGATCGAGACGTGTGAATTTAACTTTTTGTTCCCGTATATTTTCTAAATTACTTAATATTTGCAAGGATTCCCATTGTTTGCATAAAGCTATGACTTAATTTAGTTAGACCTAAAATACCTACAAATCCATTGTTCTGTAAACTTTTTAAGTTCATATAAGGTTTCTTAACCGTCCTAAAACAAGTTTTGGTACTATAATTAAATGTAGAGAGACGAGAGTAATGTAGAAAACTAACAATTTAAAGTTGATTTAAAGTTAAATTGGGCTTGTCCTATGGTGACGAGTGACAAATAGAAGACTTATAAAAATGAATAAAAAAAGATATAAAAGGAATAACGAAGAAAAAAAAAAACACTTTTTTTCTTCTTTTTCTTATGACGTTATCACGTAAAATTGTTTTTTTTCCTTTTTTTACCTCAGTGTTTTTTTTACTTTTTTAAAATATAACTACGATGATAATTAAGTTAATATACGAAAACTAAATAAATTCCAAAGTCTCATTAAAATCGTTAAATATTTGCGTAAGTTCAGAAACTAGTTTTTGTTATGGCCTAGAGATATGGTGAGTAGAAATTTATTATTGAATGACCAATGTTTACTAAATAAATATTGAAAATGACTACGACGACGTGCGAATGATAATGGAATCCATTGTTTCTTTATCATCTTTAGAAATATTATTTACTATTGACGAATCTTTTACGGTTTCGTCAATATGTACAATACCGTATTGTATCCAGTTATTTATAAACTTTACAATCATAAAATTAAGTATTTATTCACACTTGTTTGCGTAGATATCTTCTGTGAAAGCGTGCTACATCAAAGGCCGCATCATCACCTACCATAAGGCAGGTGTGATAGTGGTCAAATTCTGACCTATCACAATTAAAAAAAAAAATATGAAAGAGAAAAAGACTAATCATAACGAAATCTACGAAACTATACGAGTCTGAAACTTGGCCTTTTACTACTGGTTACTTTTAGATCGTAGAGGATTTTTGGAAATTCGACCTCTAATAAAAGGGTAAAAAGGTTTTACCTCTAAAAGTGTGAAAAGGTTTTACTTCTAAAAGTGTAAAAAGGTTTTACCTCTAAAAGTGTGAAAAGGTTTTACTTCTAAAAGTGTAAAAAGGTTTTACCTCTAATAGGGTAAAAAGGTTTTAGTTCTTAGTAACTATTATGTACTAGCTGCGCCCCGCGGTTTCACCTGCGTATTTCCGATCCCATGCGAATATCGGGATAAAAAGTAGCCTATATGTTAATCTAGACCTCCAGCAATCTACATAGGTACCGAATTTCATCGCAATCGGTCCAGTAGGTTTAGCGTGAAGGAGTAACAAACATACACATACACGCACACACACACACACACACAAACTTTCACATTTATAATATTATTAGTAGGATTTGTAGGAAATCAATAAGTATCACTTTTAAAGAGTTCAATCAATCAATCGTTGATTCACAATTAAGAGGAAAGGGTACCGGCGGGGGCTCTTTCCATACAAACGTAGTAGACTGTAGTAGTGAAATGTTAAATAAATACCAAAAGTAAAACCGCAGGGCGCAGCTATTATTTTATAAAAATGTGCATTACTTGTAATAGAAACGAGCTAAAATGGGATTTAAATGCAAAAACTCAGACGTCCTGACCTACTCTCCGGTAAACATTAGCATTTTAAACGTTTACAGACCATATTCGGTATGCTTTGAATTTATTATTATTGAAATAACATAGAAATCCTAATATGATCTGCAGATATACTTAACTAGTTTCTGTTTCGCCCCTCATTTACCGTTGGAATTAAAATATTTTTTTACAAAGAACACACACAAAAAATTTAATGTCTCTAGGAGTGCGTTAATATATCAGAGCCTACGTGAGGACTTGATTTTTATATTTATAATAATATATGTTTATTATTCAGACCGAAATCCATACAATATTCAAAACTTAAAACTAATACAGAAATTAAAGATTAAATAAATAGGTACAGTCGGCTGCATAATTGGAGCCCTCGGTAAAGTTCGAAAATTACTATTATTGGAATGTTTGCATTCTAATAAATTTTGTTTGATTAATTGATGAGTTAGAAGCCTTCAAACTTCACCAAAAGCAGGTGCCTAGAATCTTGCTTGTGTTGAAAACATTCTTATAGCAGCTGTTTTCGAGCTCTACGGTGGGTCTGCAATTATGCAGCCGACCGTACATAATATAGGACTACCAATGAAAATTAGCTCTGGAATTGAGTATATTATCCCAATGCCTAATAATATCATTGTCTAATCTGTGGACAAAAAGTGACATATAACTATTGAATATTTATAGAAGACAGTCAATAGTAGACTTGTAGAGAAAGTGCCAAATCTGTTTGTTGTTTTAGTAAATATTATTAACAGCACTTTTTACTAGTAGGTCAGATAGATTTTTTAGTAAAAGAGAATGCTTTGACTGAATTAAAGCTTTTTATATAAAAAAATAGGCCAGCATTTGACCACTATATTTGGAATGGTAAGTGACGATGCGGTCTAAGATGTAGCAACGCTTTCCTTGAAGAAACCCTATACGCTCATGACCCAAAGACCCACAAAGCCCCGTGAGCCTTTGAGAGACGCAAGTGAAGACAGGAACTTTTTCGAACCATCCTCTTTTTGTGGCCGCACCGCTGCAGGGTTATCTTAAAATCATTGTCTTAAACACACTGCTGGATATTTATTTACCCATACATTGTAACAAATTTCCGTAAATTGAAACATTCAATTAGCAATCAACGAAGAATGCTTACAATCCAGCACTTCCCTCGATATCGTATATCTTTCAACAATGGAAACACATCAAATTTCTATTCAAAACACTGACAGGGTCGGTCGGCCGCATGCCGCATGCATCAAGAAGGTCGCCGGATATCTACGTACTTAGTTATCAATTCATAACTGCGAGCAACGCAGGGAAACTAATGTCTGTAAACTACATAATACCAATTTCTAACAATAAGTGTAGGTATATTATGAGTTTAGCCTTCAATTAGATAAATTATCCGTAATAAAGTTATAAAGGCGTTATTAAATGGGATTGCTTATTTTTTTTCCATATAATACAGATCATACATATTATATTGACCACAATCTCATACTATGGTAAGTGACAATGCGGTGTAAGATGTAGCACGCTTTACTTGAAGATACCTTTATGCTTGTGACTCAAAGACCCCCAAATAAACGGGAGCCTTCGAGGAACTGCGAGGGAGTGAAGGTAGGAAGACGGCAGTGCAACAAAAAAGTCTATCATACTTTATTCAAATTACCAATCTTTAAACCACGAATAACGAATGATATCGTCCAAAAACTCGTATCATAATAATATCGTTGAACTTTTTTATTCCAAAATAATCCTGGCTTCGTTTGATCCCTTACGACAAAATATCTAATGTAATGACGCCAAAGACCACACAAGTAACGTCCGGAAATAATAATGCGAGACGATGACACCATACAATGTCGCTTCGAAACCAAAACATTAGGTACAGATCGTAAAAACAATCATCGTTTAGATGAGCATCTTCGTGGCTATCTTTTTACTTGGAGATGAAGCAATTTTATAGCGCTTTGCTTCTTTTACAAGTTTTTATTTAACTTACAACTTTTCTATGTATGTATATGTTTGTTCTAAGAACGTTTTTATTGTTTGTTCTATTTTCAGTTGGACCACCGTCATTAATACAGTTTATGTTTTAGGTAAAATGGTGTTTTTACATTATCATTTCTCAGAACCTTTGTAGCAAGAAAATTAAAAAGTATTTGATTGATAAAGATGTGTACCTACATATATTCTTTACTCATGTGTCTACTTGACATACCTTAGAATAAAATACAGCGTTTTTTTTTCTTCTAATGGCGAATGCGACTGTGCATTATTTATGCGTCGAGTATTTTACTTTATTTTGTATTTTCTTGCTTTTTATGCTCTTTTTTTGTGTTTTTGTTGGTTTTAGGATGGTTTCAGGTAATATTTCAGGAAGAGGGAGGAATGACAAAGAGTTTTGACAAAAACAGGGAAACAATTCTGCGCGGAAAAGGATACCTAACTCAGAAATGATGGAGAAAAATGGAGGAATAGAAAAGAGAAAAAATATTTTGGTTTAAATTTTAAAACATCTGTAATTTCAGTCAACAAATGTTTTATAACAAATCACTGTCAGCTCACTGCATTGTAAAGTTTTTCAATTAAATACCATGGAGGTGGCAATGCCACGTTCAGAAGGCAACGCTAAGTGGGACTCGAACGTTTTTCAAACAGCAAATTCAACACAATCCTTCATCATATAAATCAAGTCTGCAATGATTTATAGAACATATCCATCTTCGTTACGTTTAAATTACAAAAATAATTACAGATATCTATGTACGTTCGTAAGTAGGTAGATATCTGCTAATTACAGTTTTAATAATGAAGATGATCATATAAAATGATTACTTTATGTTCTTGCGTGTGTTTATCGGGTAATCTGATAATGCGAAATAAGAAAATAATAAAAATACCACCGCCTAATGTCTGGTTGTAATGTTACAGCTGGCAAACTAACTGGAGTCGAATTAATTGCACAATAACCCAAATAAAGTTGCCCATTATTTTTTGATTTAATTATGTCAAGGCATTGAAAGACGTTTTTTATTAAGGTGAAAGGGTACCGGCGCCCTCTCCACACAAACGTAGTCGACTGTTTCCTCCCTGGATAATGACACTAACACAAATATATGTGTGCCATAAAACCTATAACTGCCATGACTATGCTTCTATGTTTTGTTTTTTTTTTTCATTTTCTAATTATCATAGAAATAAAGATTTAAAAAACAAAAAATACTTAGGTGCATGGTCATGGCAGTTATAAGTTTTATCCAATAAAAATATTTGCTCTAGTGTCATTATCCAGGGAGAAAACAGTCGACTACGTTTGTATGGTGAGAGCGCCGGTACCCTTTCCTCTTAAGAGCATGAATTAGACGCAGATGTGTAATTTTTAATTTTTGAAACACGTTTGGGCATTCTCCTTTTCCGTTGCGGTGTCACTAGGTAGAACCAATTTTACTATTTAGCAACGTTCCTTATTAAATTTTCATAAACTATGCGAGTAGCTTAGGAATTACCTAATTAATTAACGTGCTCAATAGATAGAAATACCTAGCTATTTATTACATAAGCAGATGTTATTGCAAAGTGCGTTTTTATTGCATAAATATTCTAAATAACCAATTCAAACAAGGCGAGTGTGTGTTAACTCTTCTTTATTACGCAAGTAGATTTTCAAACTGTAATTAGTTTGAAGTGGTATCCGTTGGATATTTAATTGTTGTTGCTTCTGAATCGAGGTAATGAGCTCTTTGAAGAAAACTAGCTCCGATAGTGGTACTGCTTAGAAGGTGAACCGGAAAATAAAAATTGAAATATGTCTACGACCAGACAATTAATTTAAAAGAAATTTCTGCGTTTTCGAAACGCTTCGACGCAAGCAAATGGAAGTCATCGATTGGACGAAATAGTACAGAATAAATACGAAAATGTAATACTAAATTAGTATAATAATCATGGTCATCGACTGCTATTGATCAGCTTTACGAAAAATGCAGATGGGGCTGATAAATCTGGGAAGCTAATAAAGCTACTTTTGTTTATGCAAATGGTAGTATAATTAAGCTGCATTTTTAACCGCTTTAAAAAAGAAGGAAATTCTGAATTCGGCGCGTAAATTTTTATGGATATTCAAGTATGTTTTAAGATACTTACCATGGAGCTGGAACATTACAATGGATAACATTATACCTACTTATCTAACTTGTTTTAAGTTACATAAAGTTAATAATTAACGAGACATAGACAAATAGAGTTGACCTTCAAAACGTGATCAGTCAAGGTTTTGATACGAACAGATACCTAGAGTTAGATAATACACAGGCTTGTCTATCGTTGAGATGACGCCACACCTTAGCCACTGTCAATGATTTCTGAGTTCATTTGCAAGGTGAGACTCAGTGTCTCACATTCAATTAAATTTATAATATTGTATTAGTATATACGGTATAACAAAGGGGGAACTTGTTTCACAAAAAAACCACAATCGCAGACCTGATAGTTTGGCTGTAATTGCGAAGTTCAGGGTGAAATCTGATTTTGACTAAAATTTCACTAAAACCCAAATAACTTTTGAACCGCTAAATATTGCAGAACATACAGGGGGGTTAAATCGATAGGTACTGAGGTCCCTCACCCCCCAGCAACCGATGATCCACCCCCTTGTTACACCGTGTATACTATATAACATGTAGAATAGGATATATATATAACATATACCTATTCTGTTTAATAACAAATACTAATGTATTTGTTATTGTAGCGGCAACAGAAATACATTATCTGAAAACCGTGCTAGCTAGCTCAGTTCATGAGATACAGCTTGGTGACAGACAGACAGACAAACAATGGATTCCGTTTTTACCCTTTGGGTACGGAACACTAATAAAACGACAAAGAATCGACAGAAAGTGCCGTCGTAAATAAATTTGCAGCCGCCCTTTGTCTCTTTCTGTACTTTATTTCATAACAACCTTCAAAATGTATAGGTATTAGATCAATTAATAGGAGTAGGTTCAAATAAATACAATAAAAAATAAGTATTTTACTTAAGAGTCCATACGTCAACGACCTTGGTACACAGCCTACTAAATAGTTACTACCGGCACCGGTCGCCTTTGGTAGTGAAAATTGTTGATTGTTGCGAATGTGTTTTGTTTTGCTCAAAAGTGGTGAGATGGAATTGTAGGTAAGATTTTTATCGACATTTTGGTGTAACTTTGAGCCAAAAATTTCCTATAGTTTTGAAGCTATACTGAAATTAAGAAATAAAACTAGTCTAGCTTTGAAATGGCAAGGAATTTTTCGTCTCAAATCTCCCCAAAATATCGGCAAAGATCTCACCTACAATTCCATCTCAGCACTTTTGAGAAAAACAAAACACATACGTTACAGTCAACAATTTAGTTGTAAGCGACGGGTATATTCGGCGCGTTGCATTGGATAGCATAAATAGCCTTAAGATTCACTTCATAGGTGAGTATGTTTTTAAATTGAATTCCTGCATTTAAAAATGGAAGTATTAAATCACAACCTATCATAGAGTCGCTTGTTTATGGGCGTTCTTTCAAAGCATTAAATTATGCATGCGTTGAACCTTGTGTCCAGAAAGGGAAGAGGAAACTGGTATGACTCAAGGTATAAATACACTCATGTTTATTCAGTCTTTCTATATCCTTTCTAATAATTTTTAACAGTGCCTTTCTGTACAGTAGACGACCAGAAGGTCGCGGGTTCGATTCCCGCTTTAGACAAACATTTATTATTTTATATTTAAAATATTTTTTTTTTAAAGAATAATATGTAAGTATTCTATCCGTTGTCTAAGTACTAAAACACAAGTTGTAGTTGCTTAGCTTGGGACCTTGGGACTAGATGGCGATTTGTGAATTGTCCTGCAATAGTTATAGGAAACTCATGGATATTATTTCATTTTAAAGATTTAAAATATTGATCAACACGTTCCTATCTATGTATTTTTTTGTATCTATGTATATAATTATATATTGGTATGTATTGTATGTATAATTTGATATTTTAAAGCCATATTTATGTAAATACTTTATATCACCTGTTACAGGTTATGTTTGGTATCCTGCTTGAGTAAAGGCCGCCCATTTGTGTGACTTATACTTTCTAGCTTACTTTACTTTGTGTATATAGTGTTCTATTTCTTCCTGTGTTGTACGAATAAAGTTAGATAATCTATCTATCTTTATTACATATTATTCTTTTTGTAAGTTTGAAATGTAGGTCACACCAACATTAATAAAATTGATTAGAAACGTTACTTAGTGTATTAATTAATTTATCTAGGAGTTTCGATCACTATATTTAAATATACTTGCGTAATATCTCTAAGTAGATCAGAGAAGTAGACTAGAATCTAATAGGCACGTAGGTGTGATGGAAATGCTAAGAAATGATTTTCTGATAAAATAACTTCCGCCAACTTTAGTTTTTTTTTAAGTCACGTAACGTAATTTTTTTTACTTTCAACCACAATCCAAGGATTTAATTACAATTTGTGAACCAAATTTAATTAGGTGTCTTTTGCAAATTTAACTAGTGCGAAACATTTTTGTGAACCAAATTTAATTAGGTGTATTTTGCAAATTTATCTGGTGCGAAACATTGCGAGGTTTTTACCCTGCTGAATATTTTTATTTGATTTTGTTAAAATTAGGGTATTTTTAAGGTTTGGAATTCTAAGTCACAAGGGAAAAGGTGTCTTCTAGGCGTGCTGCATCCTAAATCGCATTGTCACTTACATGCGGGTGTGACAGTGGTCAAACGCTGACCTGACGAAAAACCATTGACCCTAAAAATGGTTGAATAAGTAATTTAAAGTAGGAAACGCAAAGATAACGTAAGTAAAACGTTCAAGAAACTGAATTAATTTAATGCGATAAGTTGCATAAAAAGCTTGCGTTGAAGGAATAATGCAGATTGCGATCTTTCGGCTTTCCTTTTGCAAATTATAATCATGTAAAGACATGCAAATGCTTACACAATGCGTTACAATTTGCAAGGTCTACATTAAACATCATTTCGGTAACGGATTTGGTTAATATTATACGAAGATAGTCAAAGTACGGTGCAATTGCGAATTAGTGTTACAGAAGCACTCTGAGTATGATCAAATAGCTTTTAACCGCTCTGTACCAAATTTTATCCTTAACCCTTTCATTGGTCCGTTGTTATTATACTTAAATCAGTCAGTAAGGACATTGAATATATAGAGAAGAAATTAAAATAAGGTCACAAAATAACACAATTTTCACAGCCACCAAAACTAAATTCAACCATCCGTTCGTCTTTATTCACAAATTTCATGGTTGAAATTAGATTCTCAAAAACGGCTTTGTTTTTAACGCGTATTGTTCGCGGTGTTTGACCTAAATTCTTAACGCAAACAAGACAAAAACCACTAAAATGGAAGGTACCTGTTACATTGTAAAGGTATACCTGTATTACTTGCTAGTGTCGTGGTATGATTGCCGTGTCCTCACGTACAAGTACCTAATTGCAATAGCATCACGTTCGACGTCGCCGGGTGTCGCAAAACCTTTCCGCTTTCTAAACCGATTCTAACGTTTTGTATTCTTTAAACACTTACTATAAATAAGTACATCACATTGGCTTTTGAAGCAACTTGAACGGCTTTATAACTTTCAGAGGTCTTTAGAGAGTACTACATTATTTTTTCAATGCCTATGATACTTGCGCTTAGTGTAAGATCTGTAGATCTGATGAGAGCGGTGTTGGCTTAGTAGTAGATACCTCGACTTTCATTCTGAAGGTCGTGGGTTCGAATCCCGGCCGGCCGTGCACCAACGAAAAAATTATGTGCGCTAATTGACATTGCTCTTACGGTGAAGGAAACTATTGTGATGAAACCCGCGGTTTAGTTGGCTCCAGAAGTATTGACAATTTCTCTCCTCTAGACATGGTCGACTACGCTGAGAAGGTAGTACGTGCTGGGCAAGCCTACTCCATCCTCACGCAAAAAGGACCCAATTAAAAAGGGTCCAATGGCGGAAAACAGCCTGTATACAAGTACAAGTACAAGATCTGTAGATCTTTATTGTGAGGAGATTTATTTGCCCTATAACGGTTCGAAGACTTTCGACAATCTGGAGTAGGCTCGTGGCGTCATTTCTATCTATTAACCCTTCTTTGACTGTCGTACTAACACCTGGCTAACTTTAATTTATACCATTTCTTTTTTATATACAAAATAGGTATACTTAAATACTTACATTGTGTACCCATACTGTCTAGAGACAGTATGGGTACACAAAAGTGAATTTATAATTTTTTTGTTGCTCTGTGCGTGCATGAGATGTGTTACTTATTTTCAGTCAGCCTCATATGATCTCTACAATTAAAGAAGTATATCTGAACGCTCCGTTTTAATACTAATAATAATTAGTAAAAATCTAAACAATTTTAGACAGATTCACTCATTTTACTCTATTGGATTGTAACAAAAAAACTTGCCTTGAATTCGTGTTAATTTCACACGGTAGTGAATCGACATCTCTTATACTATGTAGTTCATTCACATCAAATTAGTGTTCTTGATTTTGAACTTGTGACCTTTTTTGCTTAGTATATGTTTATGTAATCTAGTTCGAGCATTGTTTGCTCGTTACTGAGCTGTGCTTTTGTGATCATCAAGTTTTATAGCTTATTAAAGACTGACTTGGACGGCAAATCTACTTCCGCACATTATTAGATGCTCTAGATGTTTTACGACCACAACATGTGTATAAAATAGAATTACAACAGTCGATTTAAAGATTTCGAACTTATATTACATTTTGGACGTTTTACTAGTAAATTGTTTTGCCTAGACCTAGACGTCTTAATATGCCGACAAACTACGTCATTTTCTTTGATAGACCTTCTGATACAGAGCGATAATTTCAACTTAAAAACTTTTAACTAAAATAAGTGTAAACCACTTTAAAATTGCCAACCTATCCTCTAAAATATTTCCACCATTATAAGTCATTCCTATAAGACTTTAAGCCCCAACCTAACTAATGATTACAAATGTTATAAACGGAAGTGTACTGGAGAACAAAGGACAGTTTAATCCAAAGACAATTAGAGGGATTTGACCGGGGTATTACAGTCACTAGGTACTTGCGTACCTAAGTAGGTATCTGCTGTAGTGTCGGTCAATAATACTAAGTATTAACGAGTAGTTAGTGGCACTTATTGTCAAGTGAAGCACGATAAACGGATGCGAAGTGTTTGTCACGAACTTAACGGTCCAAGTTAGAGGTGAATATTAAGTTGTTGTAGTAAGAGAGAACTTAAATTATCTTAAATGTTTAAGTAAAATAAATTTCAACTCTTCATTTGTAAACCAGATAAAATATAGATATTAAAATCCAACATGAGCTGGTAAAGAGTTAAAAAGTTGTACTATTTTAAACTCTACCAGCTCAGAGAGGAAATGTGGGGCTCCCTCCGGGCTGGGGATGACAAACACACGGATTTACCCACTAAAACCAATCGGTGTTCGTTTAACAGTCGGAGTCCGACTAAGTATAATAATCTTTTGTTACTCCTTGTCCGTTGGGACCCAATTTCCAGCAAGTCTTACCTAGATAATATTATAATTGACTTCCAAAAAGTATCTTTCTAAAAATCCAGGTTCTATTCCATTGAAAACTCGCTATTTCTCGTAACAAATAAGCCAACAAAGAGTTGAGTTTACTAAAGTACCTTGTATTGGGGTCAGAGGCGCTGTTTTAAGACTTACAAGTGCACGCTTCATTTACTATTGTCGTATATCCGTTTTGTAGTTGCTTTGGTGCCAATAATACCTACCTTGTTGTAGGTACGGTCGGCTGCATAATTGCAGACCCACCGTAGAACTCCAAAACAGCTATTATAAGAATGTTTCCAACACTAGCAAGATTCTAGACACCTGCTTTAGGTGAAGTTTAAAGCCTAACTAACTCATCAATTAATCAAACAAAAATTATTAGAATAAAAACATTCCATTAATAGTAATTTTTGAACTCTACTGGGGGCTGCAATTATGCAGCCGACTGTACATTATTCATACTCGTAGAGGTATACTTACAGATTGTTGAGTAAAAAAAAACTTTTAGTTAAAATTCAAAATACCTCAGTGCCTCAAGACGAAAGTTTACAACCAATGTGTGTTACCAGTGATGACTTATGGTTCAGAAACGTGGTCTTTCACTATGGGCCACATAAGAAAGCTCAGGGTCGCACAGCGTGCTATGGAGAGGGCTATGCTCGGTGTTTCACTACGAGATCGAATCAGAAATGAGGAGATTCGTAGGCGAACTAAAGTTACCGACATAGCCCAAAGAATTAGTAGGCTGAAGTGGCAATGGGCGGGACATGTGGCTCGTAGAACTGATGGCCGTTGGGGCCGAAAAGTCTTAGATTGGAGACCACGTACCGGAAAACGCAGCGCGGGACGACCTCCGACTAGATGGACGGACGACTTAATTAAGGTCGCGGGAAGTCGTTGGACGCAAAGAGCATGCGACCGATCGCTCTGGAAGTCTTTGGGGGAGGCCTATGTTCAGCAGTGGACGTCCTGTGGCTGATATGATGATGATGATGAAAATTCAAAGTTCTGCGATTGATTGACTAACTAACGCATCAACGCACAGCCCAAGCTAATGGACGAATCAGGTTAAAACTTTGACATAGGACATAGGCCTTTTGACACAGACTGTTTTTTTACTGATTTTTTTCACACAGTTGACAGAGAGACCTTAGTATGACGTAGACTAATAAAGAAATTTGGAAAATTAAACTCCAACGCGGAATAAGTTGCGGATAAAAATAAGTATTTAATATAATATTTTGAACTGCTAAGAGAACTATTAGTAGGTCAAAATATTATATAAAATTATAAATAATTATATAAAATATTAAATTATAAAAAAATTATAAAAAGTAGTTGAACAACTAAATTCTAAAACAATGAAATCTTGTTTGTTTCTTGTTTGATATTTTTTACCATTAACCATTTAACCGTAAGAACGTGACCGGACCGGAATTTCTCGTCATACTTTGACGTTTTCATACAAATATTTGTGCAGAGATTGTGCCGAAACACTTATTTAGGCGGCGGCTCTCTCTCTTCCTCCTAGCCTCATTCCATAATTTGGGGTCAGCTCTCCTAGTTGAGTACCCATGAGTTTCTTGTGCCTTCTTCTCATTGGTGGGCGCGTTCCGAAGGCACACATCCTAACTTAGTTTTTAAGACGTTTCAATGTGATCTGTGTATAAAATTTACATAAGCATCCAAATGAATGAAGAAATTTGACTTTGACTAGTTACTCTACGCCAGGACACTCGATCCTAGGTCGTCTTTGTTTATATGTCGGATTTTTTCAGGTATTTTTTTATGGTGGCTATTTACGTTTGGCGAGTTCTACCTCAGCTATAGGGGGATTTAACGCCACTCTATAACTAACAATTTGCTAAATCATTCGATTAAAGTAAACAGTTTGATTAATAACCGTAGAATTCTAGTCACGTCATGCTACAAACATTTTACCAACACCTAATTATACGTTTGTTTTGTTCGTTTAGAACTTTCTCTGTGTCATCGAACATCGAATAAAAACACCTATCAAAAAACTACGTAGTAAAACTTAGATTGAACACTACACGACCCAGTTGGCACAATGGTCACCATGCCGGACTCAAAAAACAGGGTTGCGGGTTCGATTCCCGCCTAAGACAAGTATTTATGATTAGATATTTGTCTTTGGTCTGGTTGTTTCTATGTATTATATGTTAACAAAAGAAAAGTATCTAAGTAGTATATCCATTGTCTAGCACCCATAACACAAGTCTAGTTACTTAGCTTGGGGCTAGATGGCGATGTGTGGAATGTCCTGCAATATTTATTTTTATACAGGACAAAAAAACTAGGATTGAGGATTCAAAATATTCACGGGAGTTTCTATGGTAGACGCTGAATTCAGCGATGCAACAAGACCGTATGACACAATCCTGAAAATACCTAGCTACATAACACACAGCACTCGTTCTAAAAATATCTACATCCAAACTGACTTTACTATACGATAATGTATTCATTACAGACGCATGACATCATAGTTAGTTTAATTAAGCCCATCACTCAGTGAACTCTATCTAACAAAGAGCGCTGAGCTCTGAGGATATCTCCAAAATGGTTGGTTGAAGTAATAAATGACTTAACTGTTAGGTTTGAACTTACAAAATGGTGTTGTGTCACGCAATTTAACGTAAAATCACAGATAGAAAGCTTTTAACAAAAAGTGCAGAATTTATATAATTGAAGAACTAGCAGCGCACCTCTGTTTCAACCGCGTAACTACCGATTCTGTGGTAATATCGGGATAAAAAGTAGGCTATGTTATTTCCAATTAAATAATGTGTCCTCATACCGAGTTCTTTTAAAATCGGTCCAGTAGTATCGGAGCGGGTTTACAAAATAAATACAAACAAAAAATCTTTTCTCTTTGTAATATTATTATTGTAGATGATTTGTTTTATTTCAGCCCATGTTATTACAAACGAGTGATGTACTTACTGACTACTCTATCAACATTTTTTGTTTACGAAATTATTGTACGAGTGAGTATCTATTCATCTAAACAATATTGTAACAAAGATTTTCATTAACACACGCTTTCAACCCCACAAACAAACGAGCTATTTATGCAAATTAATATCCATACATCGCCTACCTTCACCTACTAAACCGACTTCTAAGCAAAAAAACCGTGCATCCTACAAATTCAAGTAATGCGAGAGTACGTCCAAATCAAACGATGTAATCTCTCACATGATAAACAGTCGCCGTACACGCTCGCGTTCCGCATAACTTAATTGGAAACTGTTAACGTTCTAACATACCGGTACATGTTTCTATCATAGTCATAATTGACATCGTAATAAACGTCCTAGGAAATTGTAGCGAGAGACTGCTACATTAACGAGTTTTTGATTATATGTTTTAACGCAAAGTTTTCCGGCTGCAATCACTTTACAATGTTACTATATTTTTATTACACATCTAAAGTAATTAAAGGCATACGCCATAGTCAAAATTATTTCAAGCCTCTTGAACTGCGCAGACGTGAGTGCAAGTCTTGTGCTTGATGCAGGAAAAGTACTGGCATCAACGGATGTGCGGTCTGAATGGCTGTTTTGAATTGTCAAGTCAACAGAGCGCTTCATGCAAATCATACAGTTTGCAGCTTTTACACATAGAGTTAAGCGTGAGACTTCAAGCATGGAGTAACTTAACTTAGATTTTTTACTTGATCGTGCACAGGACATTTTAGATAGATTAAAACAAATTAACAAGATTTTAAAAGCTATTAAAATTATGAAAATTAAATAACATTTGTGTTGATTTAATTAAAATTTTAATTGAGTAATTTAGACTACAAAAACATTGAAATTCTAACCTTCCATTAGAGAGTAAAACAATTTATTTCGGAAAGACCTCGAGCCTCTCGAATAATGATACAAGTACCCAAGTATTTAATAAGTACGTAGTAGATATAATAATATCTATTTGAACTATTTCTAGGTATGTAATCATGCTATTAATTGTTTCGTAGAATAATTACCTAAGCAATTATTAAGTATTTAGCAATGTCTCGAAGTATAATTTAAACAGACGAAATAGAATTTTGACAAAACTTAAATTAAAAAACAATCAAGAATTTGAAAGTAGAACAAAACTTTATTTAAAAACAGCTTCATCTAAACTTTCATGCCAAATATTAGGAGGAAAGGGTATGTATGTTTGTATGTATACGGGCTTTTTTCCGCAACTAGACTCTTTTTAATTGGGTCATTTTTGTTGCATAAAACTTATAACTGCCATGACCATGACCATGCCTTTATGTTTCGTTTTTTTGTTTTTGTTTTTTAAATCTTAATTTCTATTATAATTAGAAAATGAAAAAAAATCAAAACATGGGGGCATAGTCATGACAGTTATAGGTTTTATGGCGCAAAAATATTTGTGCAAGTGTCATTATCCAGGGAGGAAACAGTCGACTACGTTTGTATGAAGAGAGCGCCGGTACCCTATCACCTTAAGCGTTCAATGTTTCTAATACAGAGTAAAATATTCAAAATGTAACCGAAAATTAGCACACTTTTCAAAATATGCACCTATGATAATATCTCGTTGTTTTCATTAGCCAATGTTCGTTATTGCAAAAGATGTCTGCGGTGGTCTATTTACAAAACTAGATTGCTGAAGGACGGAATAAATATTATTTTGAGACGTTTACTTTACCTACTTATGAACGTTTCATCTAGGTATTTAATATATAAGTATACAATGTGTTTCAGCGAAGAGGTTTTAGTACGAAAGGGGGTTGTTCTAGACGTCTGGGCTAACAACTTTTGTTCTACTACTTTTGGAAATTCGAACATTGCATTCAAAGTTTTTGTATGAAACAGCTGATTTTAAAGTAAAAATTCCCTCAGAAATATCGAAAAAAAGTTCGAATTTTCAAAAGTCGTTAAACAAAAGTTGTCCACCTAGACGTCTAGAACAACCCTCTTTGATAATAAAACCCCTTCTCTGAAGCACATTGTATATAGAAGAGAATGAAAAAGACTCATCACGAAATCTATAAATTTACCAAAGCTCCGAAACTGAATTTTCGCATGAGGATTCCTTTTAAAACGTAGGCACGAATTAAAAATGTTTTTTTTTTGGAAATTTGATCTCTAAATAGGTAAAAAGGCCAGTTACAAATGTGGTAACCTCTTTTAGAAATCTATATCACTTTTAAACAGACGCAGGTAAAACCTTGGTGCGCAGCTAGTTACATATACGTGAGGAAATAGTAGGTTCTAAAATATAATATTGAATTAATTGAAATTATTTCCGTGATAGTTTAATTACATCACGCAAACAAGCACGATACAATAGGAAAAATATAATCAAAATTGTAAATAACTGCAGTCAATGCCTTTCTAAAAGTACACTGCTTATTGTCACTTTCATAATGATTTGAGTGTAAATAAATCGCATCATCGTACCGTGAAATCATTGGATGATGCTTGAAGACTGAAATGATGTAATGAAATTTACGTTAGCGCTATGTTTAACCGGATAATGTTTTGCAATCGCATATTGCAGACATGTTGCGAACGATATTAATTTTCAGTCAATATGTATTTCTCTATTTCCTTCCTGAGTGATGTAAAGTAATTTTATTTTTTTATCACAGTTGCTCATAAAGTGGATCTTATTAAACTTTTAGGCTCATAATCCAACGTATTACGCACTTGTGCGTATTACTTTACCATAACGCACAAGTGCTGTAAAGTTATCCCGATAAGTTAAATTCGTATCTTACTGCTAATTACATGTCCATCTGTTTTGATGTATAAAAAAATGTACGACCCAACAAAGAATTTTTAAGCCAGCAAAAAAAGTTAGAATTTTAAAAAGACATGAAGCAAATGGCATTATATTAGATAAACTTGACCATTAAAAAAAAATTGCCGTCAACACAAATATTTTGTTAACTTTTTACTATGTTAACAAGTTTTTTCTTTTACTCGCAACTGTGCTAAAAACCTCTATGCAATGATCAATAATTTACCACACTTGTATCGTAATGTACTATTTTCATTAAGCCAGGTATCTTGTAAACATGCCCTTTTGTTTTCCTTGTTCTAGAAACAAATTACTAAAAAAAATGTGACTCTTTAAAACCCTAAATAAATAAAAGTAAATCACCGAATCTGTGTCGTTCCCTCTTAAATACAGGGTAGCACAAATAAACCGACAAATGGATACTACAGATAATTTTAAAGTGGCACAACCTTACAAAATTTCTAATTAGGTCTTACATTTTTCACACGAAAATCCATATCAAAGTGCTGCGAAATAACATAAATAATAATTAGTAGAGCTCATCTCTACATAACTTCTCCTGTTTCACCTCCCATTATTTCCACCGGTCAAAACTAGGTCAAGCTGTTAATTTATTTCCGTATTCAATTAAACAACAATGTCTATTATTTAATTACACTTGATTTAAACCGCATGTAGGCCGATTGCCATCCGCGATTGCGTGAAATCGACGTGCTGCTCCACAAACATTAGATATGTTGCAAATCAATAAAGATCTGAATGAAAATACTATTTTGTATTTACATAAAATCTGCAAACCAAATGCGACCGGATGACCGTGTAAAAATATTTAGATGACTTCGTGATTATCATAAATATAAAATGCGAAGTCTTGACTGACTGACTGACAACGTACACTAATGGACGAACTGGGATAAAATTAATATAGCAATTATGACGCAGTAGGCATCTGCCAAGAAAGGATTTTCAAAAATACAACACCTAAGTGGACGAAGTCGTGAGTATTACCTAGTTAAGTAATAAAACGTTTTAAATTAAACTTGTATGAAAAATTGATCATGATTCATCGAATCGTTACTCAGGTGTTCCAGACAGTTATGGTCATAAAATGTAAATACTTAATTACTTACTTCGCTCACTGAGTTAAGATTAATTCAAAAATATATTAAACTTATGCATATTACCGTATTACTTTGCATGTCGTCGTTTTAATATCTTTACGGGCAGGTGCAAGAATAAACTTTCCAACCCTATACAAATGGTACATCATTTGGACTTACTCCGTTAAATTTAAAAGAATTGTCTCTATGTAAACCTCAAATTAAGTCAAAATTTCTTTATTCAGTTTATCATTTGCATGAAACCCCATTGAATCGTCTAATAAGGAACGTGTTCATGAATGCGAAGAAGACACAAGAAACTTATGGGTTTTTTTGTAAAGCTTTTATTAAACTTGCAATGTATGTATGTATGTTTGTTCGAGTCAAATCTTGCAACTTAATTTTGATCCACTTCCCGGTTATTGTGATCATGCTTACAAAGGTCAAGATTACAAATACCTATGTTTTAAAGTACCTATATTTTAAATGGAGCAACTAAAATCATGTCCATGAGCTCTTGTCATTAAAGTATGATCACGTATCACAGGTACGCCTTGCCGCACATTTTTGCATTATAAAAATTTTGAACCTGTTAATGGACTCATATATTTCTTATGTAACTTATTATAAGTTATCTATCGTAGGTACACTTATAAAGTTTTCAAGTTGTACGCGCCGTAAAAACAATAGTTTAATAAAAAAAGACTTCAACGCGCGTCCTTTGGAAGAAAACAATGTACATTTTTTAAAGATTTGACTCTGTGAAAAATACTAAATATTTGGGTCTGTATGAGGTTAGTCGAAGGTTAGGGTTAGTCAATGAATTTTTATTATTGCTACAACGAGTCAATTGATGTTTCTCCGATAACGTAATCAATTAAGAAACAAGAATTATATAGAAGTCTTTAGCATAATCTCTACCGGTGTAAAAGACCGTTATTTATTTTATACGAATGCAAACTGGTATAAGAAACTTCTAATGTAAACAAGTATCTAGGCTGTTATCCAATAACTAGAAACTTTTCAACATCGGTTTCAATTTAAATGTGAAAATGGCTATTACAATAAATTAAAAATTAATCAATTTACATACTAAATTTAAATTTGCGTTAAGTTTTTGACCACGTCAAAGATTGTTTGAAACTTGTGAGAATCAACTCATTGTAGAGTTGACATACAAGTTTTTCAAAAAGAAGTTTTAATAGATTAAAATAACAGTTAGATTAAATTAAAGTTCATAAGCACCAGACATAGAAGCAATCTCACTGCCAAATCAAGCTGTAAAAAAAAATAGATGGTCAAAATAAAACAAAATCGACTTACACAATAAGCAGTCATAAAATTTCCAGAAATCCAAAGAGGTAAGAGAATTCCAATAATCCAATCAAAACACAGCACTGTTCACAAAGAAAATTTGGAAAAAATAAAGGTAATTTAAAGTAGCCGAGTTCGGTGCGTGCACGTGTTGCAAGACGATAGCGACCGCGCGTTTCTGAGTCTACTTTCGAACTGATCTGAGATTCTCAAAGTAAACGATGGTCCGGTGCCGCCTTGCTAGGAATGCCGTGTTGCGAGTCAGGCTTGTGTATTTTTCTTTGCGTGATATGCAAACTGGATGCCGCATACCGCGGAGAAATAAATAATAAATAAACTTGACTGAAAAATATAGCACAATTTATTTTCAAGTGCGTTCTAGTTAAAACACTAAAATAAGTCATAGTTAATTTTTCCGGGATTATATCTAGTATTTTTTATTTATCTTATCAACGTTAATTACTAATACATATATATAAATATATTTATATAGAAGTCCACATATAACAGTCGATAGCTTAGAGACAACATGTAGGTATGTCTAACAAATAAAAAATATCTTAAAAGCATCAGGAGTAGTCCTGATGCTGATAAAGCGACCCAGTTGGCACAATGGTCACCATGCCGGACTGCCAAACACTGGGTTGCGGGTTGGGTTCCCGCCTCAGATAAGTTTTATGCTTAGATATTTGTCTGTGGTCTGGTTGTTTATATGTATTATAAGTATATATTTACAAAAGAAGAGTATATAAGTAGTATATCGGTTGTCTAGCACCCGTAACACAAGTCTAGTTACTTAGCTTGGCGATGTGTGGAATGTCCTGCAATGTTTATTTATTTATTTTTAAAGATATTTAGTAAATTGTGTAGGTACTGCCTAATTCATTGCTTTAAAAATCCTTTATAACAATAAACTTTGTTGTTAAATCTTTGGATATCAATAATAATGAAATAAGAAAAAAATATTGAATAAAAACTTTTACAAAATACTGAAATATAGAGCGAAATCACATTATGAAAACAATAAATAATGCATTTGCCTAAACTAGGAAAATCCTGTGATTCAGGACAAAAAGGACTCACATGAAATAATCACCTATTTATTTTATATATTAGGGAAATTAGCTACAAAAATGCTATATAACACGTATGAGTTAACAGTGTAAATATAATCTTAATAATTATACCTTCAATCATACTATCATAAGTTAAAGTAAAGCACTCACATACTTATAACAGTTTGTTTAACCTACTTGAAAAACTTAACAAGAAAATTCTTTAAATAGGATGTTTCCATTTCAAACGTGCTACATTCTTAGCCCGTAGACTCTTCTAAATAAGGAAAGCAACGGGTTTTCCTTTACTCTACTCTAGACAGCTTAATAGAGCTCGCTTGTGCAAAATGCCTTTAAGCTAACGATGACAACCTTTGCAAAATCTCCTTTTAACAAAACGAAGGAGTTTTACCTTATATAGTAGAGAAAGTACTCGGTTTAAGTTTAAACGTTTTTTGTTAAGATGAAAGGGTACCGGGGGTACCCTCTTCATACAAACGTAGTTGACTGTTTTCTCTCTGGATAATGACACTAGAGCAAATATTTTTGTTGCATAAAACTAATAACTGCCATGACCATGCCCCAAAGAAGTATTGACACATGTAGCCGTTGCAACAGGTTAAAATCTGTCAATAAGTATTGAATTAAAGAGAAAACTCGTGCGTTAAAATCGTGCGTTACGCTTTTTTAAACATGAGCCTAAATATAATATCTTAAAACAATTATTGCGGCTACATCCATCATTTTGCAACGAAATATCGACAGAGAAACTAATCGAATTATGCGAGCCGATTACAAAATAGCATTTATAAATCAATTTTCACCAGTCATTGGACGTAAATCGTCTAATATTTTACACAACAAAGAGGTTTAAATACAGTGGAATAGACCAAAGATAGATAGATTTGATTTCCAAATCACACATATTGTTATACAAAACAAAACCGGCCCAGTGCGATTCGGACTTGCGCACGAAGGGTTCATATTCAGGTTCAGTACCATATTGTATGGGATCATACTATCACTTACACTTTTTATACACTTTCTATACACTTGAATAATCGTAATAGGGTCCCGTTTTTACCCTTTGGTTACGGAACTCTAAAAATCTCTGAATCTAATTATTTAAACATTTTAAGTCCAACTCTTTTATTACAGCAAAGACTAGCAACACTTTAATTATGAGTTTCAGTTACATATGCCCAACTAAAAGTATTGCAACCCTTTGATTGGACATCTTTGTCTCATTTCAAACTGAGATAGATAGATAAATTATTTATTGTCTACACAATTAACAAATTAAATTAAATTTCACATATAAATAGATTTGTTTAAAATTATATAAGTATGTTTAAGTTTTACTTCTTATACCAATGTATTCCCATATTTTCTTTCTCTGCCTGTAGATCAATTATTTTTATTTAACCTAGGTTTACTGTAAACGTCCCTCTTTTTTCTTTTTTATCTGAAAATATGGAAATTACGGTGAAAGAGGACCGGCGCTCTCTCCATACAAACGTAGTCGACTATTTTCTCCCTGGACTGTTTTCACACTAGCACTAATATTTTTGTGCCATAAAACCTATAACTGCCATGACTATGCCCCTATGTTTTGATTTTTTTCATTTTCTGCCCCCGGTACCCTCTTAAGAAAATATTATAAAACATGACTTCTATAAAGACTTACTTAAATTTCGCTAATATTTACTTTTTATAGGCTGTATTTTGAATGTCCATAGGAATTACTCTTAACACAAAAATTGTTGTTTCTGAAAATTCTGAAGTTTTGACTAATTATGAATTTTTTATAGGCTGTATTTTGAATTTATTTGTCTATATGTAGGTGCTTAGTGGATAAAGTGTAAGCAATCTTCTATACATATAAAATGCTTTGTCCTGAATGTCCAACGCACAGCCTAAACCACTGATCGTAGAGACCTGAAACTTGGAGGGTGTGTTCTTTGTATGACGTAGGCATCCGGTAAGAATTTTCCGAAATTCTACCCCTAAGGGTGTACATTGGTACATTGTTAAAGTGAGAATACATTGGTATAAAAAGGGGGGCAAAGTTTGTATGGGACATCGTGATTCCTTGGTCCATTTTCGACTTTTACGCGGACGAAGTCGCGGGCAAAAGCTAGTCGATATACGTAATTTTATTCGCGAATACACTTGTAATATTTAAGCAACGTAACTTCGTACAAATCAACAAGGAATCAACTAGTTACTTTATGTAATTCGAAACATTGCTAGTGAAAGGAATATTAAGTGCAGGTGTGTTTTGTTTACATTTATTAACATTAGGTACATGGATATGTTTTGTGTTGTTAAATTAATATTTTAATTTATTATCATAGTATTCTTTTCTGAGAGAGTTTGCATAATGTTTGTTAGTGAAATTAATTTGAAATCGTGTTTTATTCAGTTTTACGGTGGTTTATTTTATTCTTCTACTTCTTATTACACATTTTTCTCTTTTTATTATGGATTCCGTACCTCAAAAGATAAAAACAGGAACCCTTATATCACTTTTTTTATCCGTCTGTTTTACTTCTCGGTATTAAGAAGTGGCTAAGTACTTACAGATGATGAAAAAACTTTAAAATTTAAAACTACTTGAATACTAAATTAAAACTAAACATAAAACATTACAAGGACATTAAATAATAAATAAAGATAAAGAGGAAAATAAGTTGCTAAGAGGTTTTTATTGCCCCCCATGGTCTCCACCATGCTAGGGCAATATAGGTTAAAATAAATGCTAATAAAACTTCTACAAAAGAAAAACAATATTCACCTACTCGTCGTTGCTTAAAATGGCTAACGACAAAGTTGCTTAAAAAATCACTTACAAAATTCTTTTAAAACCCGTTTCCTCTCATAACACGTCGGAAAACTCGGAATCCGAATCCGGTAACACGACACGAGAGCGTTATGTAACAGTAAACAGTGTGTTTTAAAAATTTACTACACTCCTTTTTATATGAAAACAATGAATTTTATGATCTGTAGCATTGTTTCGGGGGCAAATGTTAGTGAACAGAAACGGTATGCTATGATTTCTATTAAATTTATAGGTAAGTATGAAGTTTTTTATGGAAAATTAATTTTAAGACAGCCGTAAAAAAAAATAATGAATGAATTTATTTTTTTGCTCGTTTCTGGCGCTGAGGTTAGCCATCGCCATTCAGCGTGGCTTCTAGCATTATGGGAACCTTTACGCCGGGTACGATTAGGGTATGTATTTGACTAACTGGTCACTTCATTTTTTGTATTTATAATGTTAAATATGTATGTCTTTTTCCAGTTGTATATTAGGATAGGTATTTGTTATCTCTTCAAATAAAAACTTCTTTATTTATTTCCTAAAACGATAGTACTATAGCATATCTAGAAACTTATTTTATTAGTCGTAAACAAACCTCACTAGAACGCGGATGAGGTTTGCGATGCTAATTCCTGCTTTTGCTGCGTGTTTTCTCTTTTCCTGCATGTTCAAGTCGTCGCCAAGTAACAATTATTAGAATACTACTGTGTTTTACTTCCACATAGAGGTTAACTAAGTGCTTGTCTACGCTTGTAACTAGAGATGAAACAGGCTATTATGTCTTTTAAAATAGGACTAATACAGACTGAAAAGACTATAATTAGACTAAAAAGTTTCGATTGGAGACTTAAAAGGCAACTTATTCTATCTTATTCGACTAAAACGACTCAAAAGGTCGTCCAAAGGACTCGTCTAAAGGACTGCCTCTAAACAAATAGGGTTGATTAAACAGCTAAAGCCTTTTGAGGTAAGGCTTTTACCTCTTAAAAACTTAGGTTTAGGTTTAAATCTTTATTTCTCAAAAAGAACTTACAAAACAGTTCGCTTATATGAGAAAATTATAATGGTTACTTAATTAACTTAAAATCTAGGTATTAAACCGGTGGAAAAGCATGCAGTAACACAGTTCTAATTATAGTCGTTTGTTAATTAAAAGAATAATACTAGAGATTATTTAAAAACTTAAAAGTCCTTAACGATTTAAGAGTAAGTCATCTCTGAAAGCCTTAGTCTAGAACTTAAACGACCCAAAGGGTTAAAAGAACTAAGTCAGTCGTTATTAGTAAAAAGTAGTAGTATACCTACAACTGTAGCTAATAGCTAACTTGTAAAGTCATCAGCTATTTTGGTTACATCAACCGGCTGACCACAGCTTATGATTAAACTTTATCCATTTATTGTGGTCAGCTTAGGAACAGCTTGACTGGCTTTCTTTAATCATAAAACATAGTTAAGTGGGGTAACTAGTCGCGATCCGTATGCGACTGCAGTGCTCCAAAGCAGGACATAGTACATCTGCTACCTTCTGCACAAGAAAGGACCTGAAGGAAGCCACAGACGCCGCCTTAAATGTGGCTAGATCCTTCTTCTTCTTCTCAGGGTACCTCTCCAACTAATGAAGGTTGGCAGTCAGCTCAGAATATTTGACCCGATCCCTCGCGAGGCTAAAAAGTTGTACGGCACTCGCTATCCCTGTCCACTCTCTAATATTCCGCAACCAGGATTTTTTCCTACGACCGACTTTCCTTTTTCCAGCAACTTTTCCCATCATTAGATCTAGATCCTGGTCTGGGAAAATTAAAAATATAAAGAAATAAAAATGGCCGTTGATCCGATAAGAAGAAGAAGAATCATAATATGATGACGCTTGCGTTGTTTTGGGCTATTTTAAACAGTTAAATGTGTTTATTGCATAAATATATTTATTACAAAATCATATACCTACAGAAAAAAAACCCCCGACACAAAATAAAAATAGTATGAACGTAAAAAGCCTAAAACAAGCAAAACAAAAACTATGAAAAAAAACCCTACAAAGAAAAAAAATAACACCGAAATTATGTTTTTTTTTTTTAAAATAAAAAATAAAAAAAAATAAAAATAAAAAAATAAAAAATTAAATTTTTAATTTAATTTTTTATTCCATCCTTTTTGTAGGGAGGGACTTTTTAATTAGCTATTTGTAATGTGCAAATCATGCCCTTTCATTTGATACCCCACTTGGGCATATCTATTTACATTCGGTTGTTAATCTTGACTTTTGTCCCCCATAACTTTTAGACGGCTAAACCGATTTCGATCAAACATAGCTATTTGTAACGTACAAATCATGCCCTTTCATTTGATACCCCACTCGAGCATATCTACTTACATTCGTTTTTTAATCCTGACTTTTATCCCTCATAACTTTCAAACGGCTGAACCGATTTCGATCAAACATAGCTAAGAACACTTGCGACTAATGTACCTTTCAAACAAAAACAACTAAATTAAAATCGGTTCATCCGTTCGGGAGCTACGACGCCACAGACAGACACACACACACACACACACAGACACGTCAAACTTATAACACCCCGTCGTTTAAAATTTTTTTAAAGCAAATTATATAAAATCAAATAGATACAAATAAATTATTGGTAAACAAACAATAATTAAATAATAACAAATTAACACAAGGAAAGGAATTTATTACTATATATCTATAAAAAATTCATACTCGTATACGTGTAATATTTCTTTATTAATTTTCACAAACAAAATAGTACGGAACCCTTCATGCGCGAGTTCGATTCGCAATTAGCCGGTTTATTTAACTTTTTGATTTTTATTGTGTCTGGGACCTTTTTAAACTTACAAATAGTAATATAACAATTTGTTCTCCGTCTGTCTCTTCTTCTGTGTCATACCTAGGTATATTAAAATTTAAGAATAGCATGTGTGTCGTGTTCGAAACGCAACTGAGACAAATCACGGTCTATGACGAATTTGCTCGTAACTGTTTTGGTAGCAGAACTAACTGTATATTTAATTACCTCAATTTTTATTTTAAGGTTGCATCGAGCATAATCTGGCGGGAACGATAAAAATACTAAGGAACATGCGAGTAATAAGGGCCACTATTACTTACTTATTATCTGCAAATACATCAAATTTTTGCAAAAGATACGTAATTGGAGATCAGAGATTTCTTTGTAGAGTCAATGTAAAGAACCAATATTTCCTTCCTCTTAAACACCTAATTATAACCCAAGAATGTACCTTAATTTTACTTTACTGATTTAACTTACCTAAATCCGCAGAATCGGTTAAATTAATAGTTAATTAAAGGTTGGTTTTTAAGCATAATTAGAGGTTTACGAGGTTGGAAATTACGTTATTTTCAAAGAGTCCGAGAAAAATAATACTACATTTACAAATATAATGACTTTTTTTAATCTAGTTGTTTTCATTCCCGCCAATTGAGGCTCGTTGAAACCTAAAGTGGATTGAAGATTTAGCTAGATTATATTTAAAATGATTATTTTTATTTCTAAATCGTTTCCACGTTGAGGACCGTAACCGTAACTTTCAATGATTATACGTACGTATGATTAGAAACTACACTAGGATGCATGGATGGTTACTAAATGCAGTTTACCGGACTGCAATTTAAGCTGCAGTATGTAGAGTGAGACAAATACGCTGAAATTGCCTAGAAATCTTGGAATACACGAGTGCATATCCGTTGCAGCGTGACTCACGTAGACACTATTTGCGTTTAGGTATGTTATTTACAATTATTTTATTGTTATTTGAATAGAAATTGATAGCTCTAGTTCAATGCGATGATATATACATTTGTCTCGTATATAAACGTAAACACAGAATCATTTAATTCAAACACGATCTATGCAGAAACAAAAAGCTATGGATTTGTTTTGTTCGTCTTTTGTTTTTGTTTCGATCGCGTTTTGTTACTTTTACGATCATCTTTTCTTTCAGTTTCGATTGTTTTTCTATTGAATGAAACAACCGAAAATAAGGTTAACGTAGTTCGATTTATCAAACCACGTGGTCAGAGTAATTTTTTTAGTTTTATCTAGCTATTTTTTTTCGGTAGGTGCGTTAAATACCTATCTTAGGTATTTTTTTGGAAAATATTAATATTGTTGATTATATTTATACCTACTAGCTATTGTCCGCGACATCGTACGCCTGGTAGTTTGTTTTAATTTTCCTCTTGAATCAGTCTAGGTGTCTATTAAAAAACCGCATCAAAATCCATTGCATAGTTTTAAAGATCTAAGCATACATACATAGGGACAGACAGATAGCGGGAAGCGACTTTGTTTTATACTATCTATACTTTTGTTTAAAGCTGAAGAGTTTGTTTGTTTGAACGCGCTAATCTCAGGAACTACTGGTTCGAATTTAAAAAAGTTTTGTGTTCGATAGGCCATTTATCGAGGAAGGCTATAGGCTACTTTTTATCCCAATATTCCCACGGGATCGGCAGTTACGCGGGTAAAACCGCAGAGCGCTGCTAGTGTTGTGATAAGTTCACAAACTGTGGTCAGTGGTCTTGCTTGAGCAGATACTGATTTCTAAAACTTGTATAAGTTCTTTCGTGGACATATAAGTTTCTAAAAATAATGTACAAAGAAAGTTGAAATTTTTCCAGTGTATGACAGATTCTTAAAAAACTAAACCTAAGTATTATTTTAGCCACTACCACACAAATATCTAGGCTCTGCTTTAGCTATCACATTTAAAAAAACATGAGAAAATTACTTAGGTACCAACATTACTTGCTCAATCCAAGGTTACAGTTTTTCAAGCTAAACAAAAAAGCTAATTTTCATGTTTTCCGTATTTCAAGTAGGTATACCTACCTAAACATTGGTTCGGTTAATATAAAACACATTGCATTGCGATTGAACATCGAGGTCGACCGCAATTGATGTTATTCAACACTTGATACAACTGTCACTGCGTCAATTTGAATTTCCTTCATTGTTGGTAAATCTAAGGTGACGTCACTTAGGTCTAGACTAGACAAAATACCCTGTGAACACGTGGTCCGACTGTTCAGTCCGACCGATCGGACGACGTGATTTTTTTTTGATTCGATTAATCGGACAAGGAGTAAACACAAATTTGCCCAAGGAGTAAACACAAATTTGCTGAGTCCAAACAATCGGACGATACTCATAAAATATGAAAATTTATAAAAAGGATAAGCGATTCTTCTTCTTCTTCTTCCTGCTTTTATTCTAATTTATTTAGGGTTTTTGCAGTATGTGTTCTTCCATTCACTTCTATTAGTCGTCCCCTCATCGTTCACATTTATCTCTCTCATGTCTCACGCAATCTTTTCTTAGGTCGTCCTCTTCCTCTCCATCCCTCTACATTCATACTCATCACTCTTCTAGTCACACGTGTCTCTTCTCTTTCTGCGTTTTTTGTTGGATTAGCGATTAATAAATTCATAAAGTCGGCACTGCCGTATTACCTGGGGCTCTATTTTTGAATCGCTCGTGTGAAATAGCATCGTCGTATACGCCTACAGGTTATGCTCGATTTCCAAGTCGCATGACACCAATTTTTTGTGTTTTTGAATCATTCGTCGTCGATGTTTAAAATGTCAATTTTGAATGTTTGACTATGACTGTTTGACGTTTATTCTACCACTCGTATGTCGGCGACGAGTGGTAGAGATCACCCGTTACGATCGAGCGAATCAATGATACCGAATTTCCGATGTCGAACGAATATCAGTAGAAATCAAGATTCAAAAACAGGGCTCTTGTACCTACTGAAATTTGCAAAAAGTCTCCTCAGTCGAAGATTTTCTCAATACGTTTGTTTCCCTTGACACTTCTATTTAGTAATGTACGGTCGGCTGCATAACTGCAGACCCACCGTAGAGCTCCAAAACGGCTGTTATTAGAATGTTTTCAACACTAGCAAGATTCTAGACACCTGCTTTAGCTGAAGTTTAAACTCATCAATTTATCCAACAAACATTATTAGAATGAAAACATGCCAATAATAGTAATTTTAGAAGTCTACCGGGGGCTGCAATTATGCAGCCGACTGAACCTGTAGTAGTGTCGTGGTAGATTTTTCTTTTTCGTCCCTCTACTATTCTCATGGCATCCGGTTGGAAAAAACATAAAAAGACTATCGAAACGAAAATAAAAGACGATCGAAAAAATGGACAAAACTCGATCGAAAAAAAATCCGGGGTCTGTCTGGAGCATACTAGTAAAAAACCGGAGCCCGGCAAAAATATTTTGTATATAGATATCACCAGCCAATACCGAAAGAAGATGGACAAGGTATATGGCGAAAAATGTCGCGTCCTTAGAAATCATAGGTACATAGAAATTATTTTCATTACTTGTGTCTGCTATTGTTTTTTTCGAACATCGGTGATTTCGAATTTTGGGAAGAAGTATTTTTGTATTTATCCATTCGTATCGGAAATAAGGTATTTTAATATCCAGCCCTATTGCCACGTAAGCGTTACGTTTCTAATATGCTCCGGTATAGTGGAAAGATATCTTAATGCTCATAGAATAAAAAAATAGTACGGTTCCCGCAATGGACCGCAGACTTTGCATTAAACATTTAACAGAAACTTTTTAAAATCAGAAAGCTGAACTTTCCGTATAAAGTAACATAACGTAGGAAGATAGGTAAAAAAATACTTACCAGTTTTTATGTAATCGGAAAAAATACCGGTAAGTTTGATATATTTTGTAGTGTAATCATGATCATTTACCCATATTTTTAACCGCTTTTACAGCAAGTAAATAAAGAAATAAAAGAGTAAGTATTTACATTCAAATAAAGTTATCTAGCATAAAAATACCGAACGGTTCATATTATTTAACCAAGCGCTATCTAGCGGTTAACCGTTGAACTATATCGTTGGAAACCTCAACCACGATGTAAACAGACAGCAGTGTAGCCAACATTTACCAGTATATTTACTTATACTAACTACAAGTATAATATTTTATACTTTGTAAAATAAAATAATGAAGAATTTTATCAATCAAAAAAGATTTTTTGTTGTTTCAGTTAAAATAGTGATGTGATAAGACCAAGTCTCTGTTTTGGTTCCGATAGTGTCCGCTAGATGCGCCAGTGTGCCCTCATGAACCGAGATTCAATATGGCGTCGCCATTCGCCTCTGGAACAGGGCGGGGAGTTACAGTCAGTGAATCGACACTACAATACTTACGCGTATTTTTGTCGAAATTCTCGTCTTCGTGACTAGAACGCGGGTGATATTGTGAAATAATCCAGTGTTTCAGTGTTCATTTTTGCAGTTTGTGTTATGTTTAGTGCTATAAAGTGATTTGGTGGTGAAAACGTGACGGGACTTAGGGTAACAATGTCTAGCATTTGACATGTTTATCTGTGTCGTGTGTGAAGATTTTCCCTTCGAGTGAGGAGGTGGAAGTGCTGTGTGTGTGTTAATGCGCCTGTGTGTGTGCTCGGATACGGATTCGCGGCCGTGGATACGCGAAGATCCAATGATGGATTGCATTTCCATGGATGTTCACAGGTAAATTTTGATGATTGACCTCTTTTCTGTTGCAAAATTTAGTTTAGCGCATGATTTTATTGCGTAGGTTTTGATAAGTCTTCTGCAGCATTCCTTCGTTTATCTTTTGTGTCAAATGTGAATCCTTACTCCTTGTAAGACATTCATTTTAAGTATACAAGTAAAATAAACTCAAAAATCTATGAAATCCTTGACACTGTAGAAGTTACAAGATTGCGTGAGTCCTTTAGTTCAATATTCCTTGTTGTCTATAAAGACCTTGAATGCTTATTTGTCTTAAAAATATTTTTCAAAACATCATTGAAGGTTAGAAGAATATATTATCTACTTGCCCTTAAGTCTTCCTATTGTTAAAAATAACAATGTCTTTAACTTAAAATTCAGAACTTCCTTATTCTTAATCCTCTTAAATCCAATAAGTTTCTCATTGACAGATAATAACATCAACTCTTAGCTTAGCTTACGTGGCATTATTTTACATATTACGAAAATGAATATACCCTGTCATTTATAAGTCATTTTAATCAAAGCTTTAGTAAAAATAATTCATGTTCACACACTAAGTCTGGTGTGTATCATTGAATTTTAATTCATTATATTCATGCAGACTCGCAAGAATATGGTTCCCCTCGCTCTGTTCGAGTTATCAGCTTACAAAATGTTTGAACCTATCCCACTCCGGTATACAGCTAATATGCATAGCTCTATCCCTTTCAGCGCATATTGCGCGTTTTTCTTCTTTTGCCGCGTCATATGGCAGGGTCGGACGGAGCATGAACGATTGTTCGGTTGAGGATTGCCCTCAAAGAACTACAGAATACGCTAATTCGTCAGTTGATTCAGGCAGGACGTCGATATGACCTTAATTGGTTTCAATCCTTTGTTTAGGGAGGTCGGGCAGGTTATTAATAAGAGGGTAGGTACCTATGTTTAAGGGTAACCGCGCATCCTGACCGCGCAGTTAGCCGTTCGGTCCTCGGCCGAGACGCACGTGGTTCCATATCGACAATTTGCCGCGAAGCTTTTGTCTATCCTAGTGGATTACAACACAAATAGGATTGGATTGTTTGTGAACCTATACTATGGAATAATCATGAGCTTCCAACGACCCATTTTCATTCTCAATATCTAGGTAATGTATTTTGAATACTATTAAAAAATCTTCGAGTGGCTGCGAATTAAATTGATCGTCTTTGTGACATAAAAGTTTACTGCAATCTCTTTTATAAAACGAAAATTTTGAGAGAAAGATAAGAGAAACGTCAGCAGTTCAGTAAATTTTTATGTTCAGTGTTGCGTGAGGTAAGGGACACGGACGTTAAAATGCGAATGTCTGTGTTATTCGTGTTTCTGGACTTTATGTAAACTATAACGTCGAATTATGCAGATGACAAACAATAATGACTGCTACGCATTTATTTTATGATTGTATTATCTCCATTTCTTCTCTAATAGCGCCTTTACTGAGAATTCAAGATGAAAAATACTAACTCCATAGGTAGCAGTGTCTCCATTTTCTCTTACATGCTTTTACATAATCTTTAGGGATTTTTGTTGTATTCTGTCATTAGAATTTTCAAAATATGGAGCGCTTTTGTATTTGCCACAAAAGGCCCTCCTCCTTTTGTGGCAAATATTTGAAAGTTTATATAACACTGCCTTTTTCCTACCTTCACTCGCGTCCCTCTAAGCCCTCCGTATATTTGGGGGCCTTTGAGTCACAGGCATAGATGTTATCTTCTAGAAAATCTTGCACCTTAGACATCATCGTCACTTGCCATCGTATGAGTGGTCAAACGCTGACCTATTATTATTTATAAAACAAAGAATATATACGATTATATAAATAAAACATAAAATTGGTAAAACTCCAATTGTTTCTATAGTAAAAATGTAACAAAAAAAAGTTTCTAAAATTTCTAATGACAAGTCAAGGCAAAACCATTATATAAGGTAAAACACTACTTATTTATAATTATACTTAATGTACTGTTAATCAAAATTCCAAAATAATTAATGACAATGATAATTAAGAAAAAATACAAGGTTTAAAAACCGCAGTTTAAAGAATAAAAATGACACCTAAAAAAGATGTTTATCGTCTTTCTAAAACGAAATCTGAAATAAACATTTAAATTATATTTCAAAGCAAAATAAGCTTCCGAAAGCTGTAAAATTCTTAAAACGTCTAATGTTAATGTGATATTAAAAGAAACATGAATTAACTTTCTGAATAAAGGATATAAAATGAAGTTTATTTTATTTACTAACAAAGATTCTACAGTACATTATTTTTCAATGTACACAGAACTTAGACCAAATTGAATCTACATTATGTATGCTGTTTCTTATAATACCCCATAAAACCCACAATTATTGTGTATATTTCATGATAAACTTAATTTTATATCCTTGATTACAATGACAAAAACTACAATAAAACGACACTATTCTCCAACAAAAACATAATTCAGCTAAGTATTAAAACAATATTGAATACTTTTCAAGCTAGAGTCATTAAATCTCCCCTCTAGGAAGCACATTATTCAATATTTTATTATTATGTACGAAACTATAAAGTTGCTTATACCTAAGCTTCTAACAACAAAGCACGTACCTCTATCAACCGAGATTACAATGAAAATCCTATTGGCACTTTAACCTCTTAATGTAATGGTCTATTAGTTGTTCTAATCTTTGTTGTTTGACATGAATGACCAACTAAACATTAACGTGCATCTTGATCATGAATCATCAAATTCCATTGGATCTGCATTGCGGCGTCTAATAAGGTCAACTTGATTTAAAGGATTTTGACGAAACAGGAATAAATTGAGACCGGAGAGGTTTCACGTAGACTTTTATAAGGTGTATCTTCTTTAACAGTACCCCTTGTGAACACAAACTATTTTGGAACAATGAATATACCTAGTTTATACAGTTTTAGGACCTATTCTGCTCATCACTTCGATAATCCTTATACTTCTAAATTTCTGCGAACAGTAGCCTTCGTAAGCACAAACTGTTTTGAAACAAAGAATAATTTACCTAGTTACTGCAATTTGAGGAGCTATCCTGCTCATCACTTCTATGATTCTCATCAGATCTTCAGCTAATTTTTATGAGACGAATTTAAAGTTTTAAATAAAAAATGGTAGTCTATACTCGTAAAGTCAATAATTTTACGTGATAACGTCATCAGAAAACATTGATGGTAAACATAGCAACGATAATACGTTGCTATGGTTGCCTTCTCAAAAATATGACGTTGCTATGGTATAACGTGAGTGATGACGTCACACTTTTTTGTGAGTGCTAGATAAGTCGTTATAACGTCAAAAAGAATCATGGAAATCGAATAGTAGAATAGTAGACCTCTTTTTGTCGCTTTTGGGGGAAAGTACCCCTTGAATCAAAAATCCCCGACGCGACGACAAAAACTACATAATGTCGTAAAACCTGTAAGTACACCAAGTTTCGTACAGATCGGTTGTAAAATAAGACCTGTAGAGGATACAAGATACTGACAGACTACATAGAATTTTGCCAGCTCGGTCAATTGTGTAATACTTATTGTCAGTAATTATTTTTCGTAATACGGTTACGAGTTATTAAATATCTGGTATTTTACAACATAAAATTGCAATAAAAGAAACGCAATGACTTTGTTTTTCTTTTTGTTATCTGCATTTCTTCTTCTGCGAGTCCAGGGTAGGCGCAGTATGTCTTCTTCTTCCATTATTCTCTATTAGCCGTCATGTCATCGTTCACATTCATCTCTCTCATGTCTTGTCTCACGCAGTCCATTCATCTTTCTTAGGTCGTCCTCTTCCTCTCCATCCCTTTACGTTCATACTTATCACTTTTTGATTCATATGCGTCTCCTCTCTCCCTTTCTTGCTCTCAGCATTTATAACTTACAATTTCTAAAATTACGTTATCATTTTTGTCTCAAACCTGTATGGAGAAGGCTTAAGCTCAATAAACTCCATTGTGTTATTGTCTTACGTTAGACATAGTCTTAAAAAATCTTAAAAATTTGCAAAACAATATATTTCACTAGAATTCGTGAGATTTTAGTAATCCACTCACGATTTAGTTAAACCATTCCAACATCTGATGAGGACGAATATTTGTAACAAATTGAAGACATCTGGGAGAAAGTGAACATTCCAAATAGGAAATTACATTGACTGATAAATTACGAATATATTTCATGTTAAATACCTAAGCTAAGTTATTTACAAGTAGATATTTATCAGACAATATGTGAAAACTATTGACTAAAACGAAATTAAAAATAATATATATTTTTGATTCTAGCAAGCTAATTGTCTTTTTAATTGATACACAAATCTCAATCAAAACTTACATAACTAAGTGAAATGATATTCCAAGATAATAAATTAATATTCAACAAATATTAAGTGGTTTCTAATCAGTTATGGCCACGTTGAGTTGGCAAGTAGTTACTAGTAAATTAACATATAAGTTACTCTAAGTTACGTTCCTTAGCTTGAGTCGAGACTGCTTAAGTTAGAGAACTTAATGTCTTGTGATGTTAAACGATAAATACGAACGAAATGGGAAGAAATTACTTCTTATTTAGAAGTGGATGAAATCCTCAAGAATGAAGCGCACTTCAATTTTCAAAACCACTTTGTTATAAAAAGCTCTTAATGCTTAAACCTGCGGAATAACTTTGTTGCTAATATGATTACCAATAACCCTGTACACATATATTCTATTTTATGTATGTCACTGATTACTCCTTACTTTTTTTTTCTTGTACTTGTGATGTTTTAAAAACCTAAATATGTAAATAATAAAAAACACACAAATAAGAATAAAACTTTCAATTATTTCACAAAGAATTCCAATAACTTTAATAACTTTTTAAGAAGGTGTTTAAAAATGCACCGCGTATTCAAAGCAGTCGAAACAATAACTAATGCATTGAATACCGTCATTCACTTGCCGGTATTGCACCAATACCGGTACTATTTCCTACCCATCACTGTGATTTAAAGCTAATACACTAATGGTCTAGCACAGGAATATTAATAGAGGTGTAGTTATTTATTTAAAAGAAGATTTAAGTATATATTATGTTTTGTTGTTAGATGTTTGATTGTAGTATTTTCTATCGTTCTTTTCAAAATCTTCCTACATTCACTCACGTCCCTCGAGGGCTCCTGTTTTTTGGGGGTTCACGATCGTACTTGTACTTACTTGTAAACAGGCTGTTTTCCGCCATTAGACCCTTTTTAATTGGGTCCTTTTTGCGTGAGGATGGAGTAGGCTTGCCCAGCACCTACTACCCTCTCAGCTTAGTCGACCATGTCCAGAGGAGAGAACTAGTCAATACTTCTGGAGCCAACTAAGCCGCGGGTTTCATCACGATATTTTCCTTCACTAAGAGCAATGTCAATTAGCGCACATAAATTTCACAATCGTATAGGTATCTTTTAGGAAAGCGTGCTACATCTTAGACCGCATCGTCTTTTAACATAGTGGTCAAACAATCTCCTTATTTATTAAAATTTAAAAAAAAATGTTCGAATACGCTTAATAATTTCTTAACATTCCGTTTCGTAGCATTACTAAATTATTATTTAATAGTTAACGAACGAGTTTGCATTGTACTTATTTACCTGATTGTAACATTTTTTAAAATAAATTATTTGTATAGGTTAACGATTACTTTAATTAAATAATAATGTAATAGTCTACAAATGTGGGTACTTAGATATTGTTCGTTACGATGCACAGAAGTAGCCCTCAACGGCTTTCTAGTATAATTACCAATAACCCTGTATAGATAGATGGATAGCTTTATTTGTACAACACAGAAAGGAACATAATAATTTAACACGATATATACAACGTAAAGTAATAGCCAGTTGTACAAATGGGCGGTCTTATCGCTGAAATCGACTTCTTCCTGGCAACCTTTGGATGTAAATAAAACTGATTCAGCTTTTATGGTAAGTTGTAAATTAGATCAACTAGGATAAACAAAACGTAACTTAAATTCGATGAAAATATAAAGTAAGCAGCGCTCTGCGGTTCCACCCACGTAACTCCTGATCCCTAGCCTTCCTCGATAAATGGACTATCCAGCACAAAAATAATTTTTCAATTCGAACTAGTAGTTCCTGAGATTAGCGCTTTAAACAAACAAACTCTTCAGCTTTATAATCTATACATATAAAATTCTTTGTCCTGAACGACTGACTGACGTATCTACGCACAGCCTAAACCGCGGATCGTAGAGACCTGAAACTTGGAGGGTTCTTTGTGTGACGAACGCATCCGATAATAAAGGATTTTCCGAAATTTTACTTCTAAGGGGGTGAAAAAGGGGGGCAAAGTTTGTATGGGACAACGTGATTCGTTGGTCCAATCCTATTAGAACAATTTTCGACTCTTACGTGGACGAAGTCGCAGGTAACAGATAGATAGATAGATAGATAAACACTTATATTGCAACATAAAAACACAACGCAAAATGATTACGTATAAAAAAAATTAAAATTAATTCTAACTTAAGTAACTACTTATATGCTAAAAGAAAATTCATATTTAATACCTTACAATATGGCACAATGGGCGGCCTTATCGCTAAATGCGATCTCTTCCAGGCAACCTTTGGATGGACAAGAAAACTTCATTTTTTTTAAATAAATTATTTGTATACTACATTAAGGAAGGGGATGGGTGGGTTGTATTAAAAGCTAGTATTAGTATAGATTTATCTACAAAATACAATCAGTTGTTGCAATGCAATACGATAAACAACATCTACTAGACCGTACCGTACTGGCGATCGACTGACAAATGTTGAAACCGCTATTGGAATCTCACCAATCGTTCGTTTAAATACTTTCGTTGATCAATTAATCGTAGAACCGATTAGAACGACAAATTGTCGGGTCAGGTTACCGACTTGCCGGGTTGTCTCAAACTTAACCTCTACGATTTTAATAATTGTTTGTTGTGTAATCCGAAACCCTGAAATTCGTGGAGCCGTGTGATGAATGAGTTTTCGTATTATTTCAAATGTGTAGGTACCATAGGTACTATGTTAATTTTGTTTGATGATACCTTTATTAGGTACTAGTTGCGCCCCACGGTTTTACTTACGTAAGTCCTGATTCCGTGGGAATTTACGTACCGGGACCAATAAAAATTCTAAGTACCAGGACTTCAGCTATTACAATCGGTTTAGTATTATTTGCGTGAAGACGTAAGTGTAACAAAAAAAATAGCGTATTTTTTACATTTCTAAAATATTGACAGGTTTTCTATAATATTTCCAACTTAAACATTTTAAAAACTTTAACAAAATTCAGATAAAATATATAAAACTTTTTATAAAATCAGATAAAAAATACAAAAACTTTAACAAAATTCAGGTAAGTACTATTAGGTTGAAACGCAATTAAAATATGAAGTGAAGTTCACTAACTGTTGACTACTCTCAACTTCAAGACTCTTCTCCCTTTAATGAGAATTGAACACTATAAGTACTTGAATACTTAAATAAGGCTAAAACGTAATGATAAAGCCTTTTGAGAAATAGTATCTAATAGTAAAAGAAATTCTTTACAACCCAAACGAACAAGAAAGGTTTAAGAGTACAGTATGGGTCATAAGTAAATTATCAGTTTGCTACAATAATACTATCAACAAGTATTTACGACCTTCTTCTAATAGACGTTATACACGAACATTAATACTTGAATTAAAAGTACTCAGTGTGATTATTATTTTCAACATGTTAGCTATGTCTTTAGTTGTCCGAGTGGTATAAGCTGCCATCTGCTACACCAACCGACGTGGGTTCGGTCCACAGGTTACATTGTTTTAATGTTCAAATAGTGCTACACAGAATTGTAAACGTTACGGTGGGCAGCGACTTTTGACCGTTGATTGTACCTATAATAAGAGGATTATAACAATCCATAACGGTTTTTCCTATTATTTAATATCAAATATTATAATATTTACGTCATCTACATAAAATTAAAGTTTTTGTGATAAAAAGCTTTAGCAAAAGTCAAGAAAAGCAATTTCCAAAGAATTTGACCTTGTTACTTTAGGATCGCAGTAGGTGTAAATGCCGAAATATTTTGAACTGAAAAGCCCGAAGTAAAATACATATTTTGTCGGTTTCTACAGTTTATGGTTACTTTAACCAATTTTCCTATCCTAAGCGTAGTAAGATCCTATCTTATAGAATTTAACAGGCGTTCGTTGGTCAATATTTTCTGAAACAAATTTGCAATTAATTTTTTAGTGTATTGTATGTGCAATAATATTAATAATAATTAATTATACTATCTACGAATACTCGTAGATAGTATAATTAATTACAGATTAATTTGTCTTAGCGCTGAAATCGGTAATTTTAATTGTTTTGGAAAATATTAACCAACGAACGCCTGTTAAATATCTGCCAATATTTTAATTTCATGACGTAGATACCTACGTCATGAAATTATAATATTGGCAGATATTGTTTTCAAACATATTGTATTGATCGCCTTTTGTTAACCACTTAGTTGAGTAGTTTGACTACGAGAAAATTTATTCCTTTTGGACAAACTAGTTTGACCAGACAGTTTGATCAGCAGGAACGTACCCATTCATCAGCCCTTTCTTTCAGTCAGTAAACATTTTTAAAGTTTATCCTTGTCACCCACTTTATTTATTGGGCACATCATGTTGACCCAAAATATCGATTGAAAGTCTTCGTTTAGATTACCATGATTTACTTTGATTTGATAGAGATCGCACCGGATTCCAATTACTAGACGCCTTAGATGCTGTGTTACAATTACTATATTAAATATCCATAAAATGGCTATAGACAATTTGGCTATAATAGAATTTAGATGTAAATTTGACAATGATAGAATATGACTTCCACATGTAAAATTACCATCATACGTAGTCACGTTTTTTAAGGTTGTTTTTAACCTAAACCTTCGAAGCTATGAGTTTAGTAAACATATATGTTATGGCTGTTGAATATTTGGATTTCATAGAATATGGCTATTAGGCTATAAAATAATAAATATTTAAAATCTTACAGAGATAGAATATGGCTGTACAATTCGATAGTGACAGAATATGGCGTGCAAATATTTCCCATGAAAATTACCATCATACGTAGTCACGTTTTTTAAGGTTGTTTTTAACCTAAACCTTCGAAGCTATGACTTTAGTAAACATATATGTTATGGCTGTTGAATATTTGGATTTCATAGAATATGGCTATTAGGCTATAAAATAATAAATATTTAAAATCTTACAGAGATAGAATATGGCTGTACAATTCGATAGTGACAGAATATGGCGTGCAAATATTTCCCATGAAAATTACCATCATACGTAGTCACGTTTTTTAAGGTTGTTTTTAACCTAAACCTTCGAAGCTATGACTTTAGTAAACATATATGTTATGGCTGTTGAATATTTGGATTTCATAGAATATGGCTATTAGGCTATAAAATAATAAATATTTAAAATCTTACAGAGATAGAATATGGCTGTAAAATTCGATAGTGACAGAATATGGCGTGCAAATATTTCCCATGAAAATTACCATCATACGTAGTCAAGTTATTTGACCGTTTTCAGAACCGTTGGCGTTTCGAACCTATTCCGTTTCGTTTCCGCCAACAGAGCAGTTTTCGTAGGATATTGCATGTTTACTCGTTCAATATTTCAACGAGTATTTGATTGAGAATAGTTTAAAAACTATATTTTCTGCAGCAATAAATGTTCATTAAATTTTCAGTGTTTACTTTTGTTTTACAAGTTTTATTTAATCTTATAGAGAATATCTATAAACATGAAATTCAAAGTCCTGACTGACTAAGTAATTGAGCAAAGCGCAAACCAATTGATGGATAAATAAATAAATATTGCAGGACATTCCCCACATCGCCATCTAGCCCCAAACTAAGTTACTAGACTTGTGTTATGGGTGCAAAACAACGGATATACTACTTATATACTTTTCTTTTGTAAATATATACTTAAATATAGAAACAACCAGACAACAAACAAATATCTAAGCATAAATACTTGTCTGAGGCGGGAATCGAACCTGCAACCCTGTGATTGGCAGTCCGGCGTGGTGACCATTGTGCCAACTGGGTCGTCATTTAGATAAATTACCAAATATAGTTGTGAGCAATAGCAAAGTAGTATATTTAATTCAACTTAAAAGGTAAAACTTCTTGTTAAATTATCACTAACTTGACAAACGTTTCACGGCGTATTCATGACGTCATATTGTTTAGAAAACATTGAACAAACAGAACACTAGACATCGTTAGTATATATCATCCACTTCGACCGGTTAGAACGTCAACCGCGCGTAATAAATGTCTCAATAACTCACAAACGCTGTTGACAGATCGTACCGACAATCATTAGGACATGAAGATTACACCGTTTGCTAAACAATTTACAAACGATTCCTTTGAGTTTTGGCGGGAACGAGTTAACAACATGTCGTGCTGCAGTTTTATTTTCATGAAACTTAGTTGTAACCCGAGTTGAATTGTATAATTCTGGTGGAATGTTATTCAATTTAGTTCTGTGAACGTGCACAAGTGTAGTGAAAGTAAAAATCAGTGTCAAACATGAAGTTTTCTCGTTGCCTCCAAATCTCCTATTAAGGTTATGGTAAACTTGCCACCGCTTTACTATAGCCCTTGACTTGACGGACTTTGACGACTTTGACTTTTCTGAAACACTTTACGTCCGATTTATGAAAAATCGGGTCATAATTTGATGCAAAATATAACTTGACACTGGCTAAATGCACAAACCGTGCGAAGCCATAATTAATAGAAGAAAAAACGATTCCTTTCTTAGTTACGTAGCGTAGAAAGTTGCTAACTGTGACATTGCCAATGTAATTAATGACTACGAACTACAAATTAGTTTCTACGTCAACTGAAAATGAGAAATGAGGAGTCATAATGGTGAAAAAGATCAGAATTAGAACGGCTACTTAAGTGGAAAGGGTACCGGCGCTTTCTTCATACAAACGTAGTCGACTGTTTCCTCCCCGGATAATGACACTAGAGCCAATATTTTTGTTGCATAAAACATATAACTGCTATGACCATGCCCCTATGTTTTGTTTTGTTTTTGTTTTTAAAATCTTAATTTCTATGATAATGAGAAAATAAAAAAACGGTCGACTACGTTTGTATGGAGAGAGCGCCGGTATCCTTTTCACCTTAATTATAATAAAATTCGAAGTTCAAAGTTTCGAGATCTTCATTTTACCCGTTAACCGAATAGGAATTTGAACTTATTGTTAATTAATTACGATTAGAGTTGACAAGTCCTGACGTGGGAATAATGACAAATGACATTTAAGATTTAAAAAATTAACACAGATCTTCTCAAAAGTGCTAGATGTAGTAGGTAGAAAGCGAGAATTTAAATAAAATAAATAAATATTGCCGGACATTCCACACATCGCCATCTAGCCCCAAGCTAAGTAACTAGACTTGTGTTATGGGTGCTAGACAACGGATATACTACTTATATACTTTTCTTTTGTAAATATTTACTTACTTATACATAGAAACCAGACCACAGACAAATATCTACATAAATACTTGTCTGAGGTGGGAATCGAACCCGCAACCCTGTGTTTGGCAGTCCGGCATGGTGACCATTTTGCCAACTGGGTCGTCATTTCAGGGTTAAATTTTCCATCACAATTTCTTCTTAGCATCTTTCTTAGCGGATGCCCACGCCATAACAGCTAACTGTGTGTTAAATTTTAACCCGAACCGTAAAACTATGCGTCGATATATTAGTCAGTCAAAATGATTTTCATATAAATTCATTGTATAAATGCCTAACTCGAAAGTTTGTGTGTGTGTGTGTGTTTGTTATTCCTTCACGCAAAAACCACTAAACCGATTGCAATTAAATTCGGTATGTAGATAGCTGGAGGCCTGGATTAACATATAGGCTACTTTTTATCCCGATATTCTTACAGGATCGGGACTTATGCGGGTGAAACTGCAGGCGCAGCTAGTTCAAAATAATCGTATTGTAACCAAGTAATTTGGTCGTAACTCCGACAAAAACGAATGCAGTAGTTTTAAAGTTTTACTTTAACTGAACTAAAGCGAACCATCAACTTTATATTGGCCATTTGAGGTTGCTACTTTACGCTTGCTATTGTACCATCAATCGTATCGAAAGTTGTTGACAGCCAACCTAACAGGCAAACGGAGCAACCTTTAAAAATGGGTTTTTACGAGGTAAAACCCATTTTTTTTTAAATTTTAAATACTTTTTACGAGGTAAAAACCAATTTTTAAAGGTTGCTCCTTAAAGGTTGGTTTTTTAAAGGTTGGTTTAAATCATTTTTACCTCGTTTTTCTCTGCGTAACAGTCCTATTTCTCTTTCTACCTCATTATTCCAAAACGAGGTTTAAGAATAGTCCGCGATGTGGATTTAAACCTTAGATTTAGACACAGATTTATTCGTGAACTATAGTCTAAACTCGTCGTACTCGTCTAAACACTATTCCTATATAATCTATAGAGATAGTGTTCAGACTATCGGTCCCTATATAAACTATCCCTAATACTTTGACGACCCAGTTGGCACAATGGTTACCACGCCGGACTGCCAAACACAGGGTTGCGGGTTCGATTCCCGCCTCAGACAAGTATTTATGCTTAGATATTTGTCTGTGGTCTGGTTGTTTCCATGTATTATAAGTATATATTTACAAAAGAAAAGTATTTGTGTAGTATATCCGTTGTCTAGCACCCATAACACAAGTCTAGTTACTTAACTTGGGGCTAGATGGCGATGTGTGGAATGTCCTGTAATATTTATTTATTTATTTATTTAATAGTGTTTATACTATCCTACTTTTCCTACTAATATTATAAATGTGAAAGTTTGTGTGTGTGTGTGTATGTTTGTTACTCCTTCACGCAAAAACTACTAAACCGATTGCGATGAAACTTGGTATCTAGCTAGATAGCTGGAGACCTAGATTAACACATTTTTATCCCGATATTCCCACGGGATCGGGACTTACGCGGGTGAAACCGCGGGGCGCAGCTAGTAGTTCCATATATAATCTATAGGGATAGTGTTTAGACTATAGTTCACGAGTAAATTTGTGTCTAAATCTAAGGTTTAAATCCACATTTCGGACTATTCTTAAACCTCGTTTTGGAATAAGGGGGCTAGAGTTTAAAAAATAATAGTAATACTACTGATATTTTGAGGCTGATGTTAATTATCTGACACTTAACTGTGTACTTTTTCATATTAAACGCATACCGTTTTTGTCGTTATAAATTACAAGCGTGCGAGATAATTAGGTACTTTATACATAAATATCAAGGGCGACGTCTTATAAGTAGTAGTAGGTATTTATAGACGGCCGCGCGTTGATATGATACCTTTTTAGCTCAATTTGAGCCATGTGCGTTCACTACCTTCTGTGTTCACAATTCTCAAGTTCGTTTTATTAAAGACTAGCATTGCTCCGCGGTTTCACCCGCGTAACTCCCGATTCCGTGGAAATATCGGAATAAAAAGTAGCCTGTGTGTCAATCTAGTTCTCCAACTATGTACATACCGAGTTTCATCGCAATTTGTCAAGTAGTTTTTGCGTGATGGAGTAACAAACATACATACACACACATAAACTTTCACATTTAAAATATTAGTAGGACTAGCAGCGCTCCGCGGTTTCACCCGCATAACTCCCGATCCTGTTTGAATATTGAATTATAAATTGAAATATAGAATAGCCTATATAGCCTTCCTCGATAAATGGACTATCCAACACAAAAATATTTTTTCAATTCGAACCAGTAGTTTCTGAGATTAGCGCGTTCAAACAAACAAACTCTTTAGCTTTATAATCATAGACTATAGATCATTATAGACTATAGATGTTGCTTCAGGGCTTTATTTTGGTAACTTTCTACAACTTTTAGCATAGTTAACAGCGTTTTAATACGGTTTATTTCCTATACTAAAATTATAAAGAGGAAACATTTGATTGTTTGTTTGAAATGAAAAGGCTCCGAAACTACAGGACCGATTTTGATGAAACTTGGTATAAGGATACATTGATTCATTGGGAGTGTTTTATGGGAGTGCTACTTTTTACCCCGATAATTCAGAGGGATTGGGAGGAACCACGGAGTGCTGTTAATTTATTTTAAAATGCTTAAGACGCTCTTCCAGTACCTTGTGTAGGTATTCACATTACCTTAGCCCCCGCTCTCAAAAACGTAGCGTACTGCGTGCTAACTGTTATATTTGATCGAAATGCAAAACATTTTAGCATTATTATCCACTATTATAGTTCCTAGAGGTCAAAACCTATCATTTGATTCATTTTTAGAAACAAACGTTAACTATTTTTGAATAAAACCCGATAAACGATCTAATAATTCTCTGTTTTTTAACATTTTTTTTTATCGAACGAAGTTGTTCATATCATGTTTTCAACCACAATAAACAAAAATATGGTTATTAAACTACAATATCCATTTATATCCAAATAACAAAAAAAGGGTATTTGATTACTTAGAGTTGCTTAAAACAAAGGTCGATTTTGGTAGCTTTATCAGCACCTGCCCTTAACATTAAAAAACTCAAAAACAGCACAACAAACGATATTTTTTAAAATCTAAAGTTAATTCCATTATCAGCCGTGAGTCTACATTAAAGAAATTGACTCTTTTTCTATTTGTTTATTTTTACTGTTTCTTTATTAACTTTATTACTTTTTTTAATGTCAAAGTTATCTTTGTAAGGGTAACATTTTATGTCATTTCGGTACGTACAAAACGTATTTTCTGTATGATTTATTATTCATCATCAAATTCTAGTTTCCGGTACACATTTACTCTTCTTACGATTTAAAATCTTAAAATAATATATTTTTAATTTCTTAATAACTTCAGAAGACATTTTAAAAAGGTATTTTAATGGTTCTAATAACCTAAAGTTGTTTGAGGGGCCTCATTTTTTTTGGACGATCTTTATCTCAAAATCGGTTTGAAATGTTAATTGATCAATCAATGGTGAACTGACGAAATACATTAAATAAAGTATACTTAGGGCTTGGCGTGAGAAAGTTATGGAAATCCTGATATTTCTTATTTTTGACGTGATAACATCTAGTTAATTGATGGAATATCTGCATTCACACAAATGTGTCATGTTCCGGTAACATGAACGGGACGCATGACGTCATGGTAACATGAGAGTATTTGATAATAATATCGCTCATCTGGGCTTGTGTTATGGTGACGAGTGACGGTTAGGTAGAGGGTTAAACCCATAGGTAAGTATACTTTCCTGATTTCCATGCGAGACCACAGGGCGCAGCAAGTTCACTTCCTGTTGTAGCTAAGTTTCCTATTTCCGGCTCCCTCCAGCTAATTCATAAATAAACAAACAAACATAAACATAGATAAACTTCATTCACTAAAGGATAGAGTAGCAACTTATCAAGATGTAGATGTAGATAATATGATTGTTGAACAGTACCAATGTTATGTACCACTCAATATACTTACATAAGTATATAAGTACAACTTCCACCTTATAATGGTTACGTAAAGGTGGGTATAGACTAGAGCATTTACTATTAACAGAACATCGAGCATTCGCTGGTTTTAGGGTTCCGCCTCTCTCTCTCTGGTCGATCCTTCATGACTGAAGAGCGAGACCACCAATCTTTTTCACCCAGCGGTTTGTAAGGTCTTCTACTTGGTCCGGTCTGCGGCCATTCGAACCACTTCCTCAAACCTGGAGGAGCTCTCCTGTTTTAGTTGATCTGACCATCTCATCGGGGATCTACCGCGTGACCGTTTGCCCTCTACATTGGCACAGATGATCAACTTGACGTCTGATAATGTGGCCGAAATAGCTGAGGATACGTCGCTGGCATATCCGATGGTTTTAGGGTTCCGTACTCGAAGGTTAAAAACGGAACTTTGTTACTAAGACTCCACTATCGGTCTTCATCATCAGAGCGATGTTCCCGTTTACATCCCTCTCCACTCTCCATTTATCCGTCCGACGACCTGTTCATGTTCTTTTTTATGAACCATGATAGCTAGACAGTTGAAATTGTTAAAGATGGTGTATTGTTGTTTCCGTACATACCACAAATTGTCGGCAATTTAGGGAAGCACTACCGCAACCCAGGCCGAAACTTGCGAGGATACTGCTCCGTCTAAAAAAGCATGACCTACGCACAATGGTAGGCACAATAACCGGACATTGCTCATTGAATAAACACCTGTCTTAGGTATAACCGACAGCTCAGCGCAGAGCTTGTCTGTCAGACGAAGAGACCATCGCTCACGCTATCCTGGAGTGTGAGAGCCTGGCTGCATACAGGGCCGACATACTTGGCAACCCAACAACACTCCAAGAAGCGTGCGAGAACGGTCGAAGCTGGGTTGGCTGGAGTAACAGCCGAAGATGCCCCTAACCTGAACCTTAACAAATACTAAAACCAGAATATAACGGAACCCTTAGCGGTCGAAATGCACTTGGCCGATTTTTAATTTACCCGAACCACACTTCAAACATTTACCTGTATTGTACCATTCGTTAGAACGTTACGTTACATTAAAATGCTCGAGGAAATGCTCTAGTCTATATTCACCTTAACAAGCAATATTGAATACGTAATCTTTTCATTGGTAACATATTTCTATGGAAATACGAGATAATTATTTAGTACGTCTCTACAGATGTTTCTGACACGTGTTTCGATTTATACCAAAGAATAGAAGCGCTGGGACTGGGGAAAGCTCGACTTGAAAAAGGGATAAATCTGAAGTCTGGCATTTTTATGTTTAATTTCGTAGTTTGGCTGTCCGACTTCAGATCATGTTGGTGCGGTTATTTTGCACGTGCAGTTTTATAAACAAGTTTTTGCTTATTTTTGTGGTAAAGTATCATCATGTTTTCTTTTCAACATTCCTCGCCCAATACCAGACTTAACACCTACTTTACAGATTTTATCTTTTAAGAATATTTTTCACATCACAAAAAAGATATTTTTTCATGAAGCTAGTTGTAGAACTTGAGTCTCGAAGGCAAAGTTATAAATAACTTAGCATCGCAATTGGTATAGAATTACAATTTTCCTATAAGAAAACAACACGAGACAATAGATTTATTACAAGAAGTCGTATAATGTGTCCATTCGTCATGCCATATTGAAAGTCAAGATCAGTTTTGCACAGCTGCAGTCATTTTGTACCTCGTAAATGACGTAAGATCAAATAACAAACGTCCTTCAGGCGAATCCTTTCATCATATTATGATCCTTTGTTTTTAAAACAAGAACTGGAAAATTCCTTTGAAATGTTTGTGTTGTTTTGTTTGAATTGTTTTATTTCGGTATTTTTAGGGTTCCGTACCCATAGGGTAAAAACGGGACCCTATTACTAAGACTTAGCTGTCCGTCTATCTGTCTGTTACTAGGTTGTATCTCATGAGATTATGGATTTCTATTGCCGCTATACCTAACAACAAATAGGTACTAAAAATAGAAAAAAAAAGTGGGTCTCCCAAACAACATGGTAGGGGTTTTGGCGGGAACGAGTTAACAACATGTCGTGCTGCAGTTTTATTTTCATGAAACTTAGTTGTAACCCGTGTTGAATTTTATAATTCTGGTGGAATGTTATTTAATTTAGTTTGTGAAAGTGCACAAGTGTAGTGAAAGTAAAAACCAGTATCGAACATGAAGTTTTCTCGTTGCCTCCAAATCTCCTATTAAGGTTATGGTAAACTTGCCACCGCTTTACTATAGCCCCGGACTTGACGGACTATGACGACTTTGACTTTTTTGAAACACTTAAGGCCCGATTTATGAAAATTCGGGTCATAATTGATGCAAAATATAACTTGACACTGGCTAAATGCACAAACCGTTTGAAGCCATAATTAATAGAAAAAAAAACAACATGGTACGGAACAGACTCACACTTGGCCGGTTTTTTTTAAATCGACGGGTGCCGTCCATTAATTAGGTACATTATATTATTAGGCGTTTTTTAAGCTCTCATCCCCCCCTCCCCCTTGTGATATTTCATGATTTTTATAATATAACCCCCCCCCCCTTTCGAGACTCACGTGATTAATATCCTCAAACCCAGCATCATCATCGCAATTCTGTTCTTTTATTGTCATATTCTTTCGCGGTAACCTGGGTTCAATGATTCCCAATTACTGTGATAGATTTCTACTATGGTTAACTTACGCTCATTTGTTTTCTAATATAAAAAACGGGTGTCTGTCAAGTCGGATTACGGACGATAATTTAACGTGATAACGTCATAAGAAAACGATGAAAAATTTAACTTGTTTTTGTTATTCCTATATTTTTTTTTCTTTTTTTAGATTTTTTGTCCTTTATTCGATTCTATTCGTCAATCGTCACCATAACACAGGCACAGATGAACGATATTATTATTAAATACTCTGTTTCCTAACAGAAACGGACGCGCCATGATTATGTTACCATGACGCATGACGTCACACAATATTTCCTCAGACACTTTTTTGTGAATGCAGATGTTCCATTAATTTATTAGACGTTATCACGCCAAAAACAATGTAAAATATCTCCCTTATAGATATCTAACATAACCTATGACATAAAGACTACTATTTTTTCACCATAAAAACACGTTCTTACTGAATTAAAATACTAAGTAATAAACAATAATTAATTTTAAGGTTTCTAGTTAACCTTAACAAGTTTGGTAATAAGAAACTAGCAAGTACTTGCATAAACAAATCGTGTTGTTAATATTGCAACATTTTAATTTAGTGCTTTTAAAGATAACTATTCGGTTTCTATGCGGTTATCGGTTGCGGTTTTTACCGCGTAAATCCCGATCCCGCAGGAATATCGGGATAAAAAGTAGCCTATGTGTTAATCTGGATCTCCAGCTATCTAGACACCGAGTTTCATTGCAATCGGTCTAGTAGTTTTTGCGTGAAGGAGTAACAAACATACACACACCCACACAAATTTTCACAAATTTTTACTTCAACTTACTGACGACCCAGTTGGCACAATGGTCTCCATGCCGGACTGCCAAACACAGGGTTGCGGGTTTGATTGCCACCTCAGACAAGTATTTATGCTTAGACATTTGCCTGTGGTCTAATTGTTTATATGCATTATAAGTATATATTTACAAAAGAACAGTATATTAAGTAGTATATCCGTTGTCTAGCACCCATAACACAAGTCTAGTTACTTAGCTTGGGGCTACATGGCGATGTGTGGAATGTCCTACAATATTTATTTATTGATTAAAGTGTGTATTTGTTTGTCAGAGCTGAAGCCTTAAGTCAGCACTAAAAGGCATTTTTTTGAAAGTCTATATAAAGAATCTGAATTCTGTGCAAATTCTCATGAAAAGATTTATTGTTTTCGGACTTCATAAAAACAGTATCAACAAACTGTGAAAAATATGCTCAATATTTTAACAATGCAGCAGTATGTAATATTTTCCTTCTAGGTATTGTCTTATGGCAATGAGAATATTTACCTATCTAAGGCGTTTTACCTCACTATACTTTAAGTGAATTTTTCTTATCGATCTTCTAAAGGCAATCACTTAAAACAGGATATTTCGTGTATCTGCACTTGGCGAGTGATCATGTAATATTAGAAAACAAATTTTACAGTTTTTAGGTCTAAATTAGGTCTATCTAAATATGTATAACACATAATTGGGTCAGTTTGTTTTTTGCTTTTTTTCGACATAATTCATAGCGAGTGGCCAGCGATGTACTATTGTAGCCCAATATTTGGATGTTGTTACAAACATTAAGTTGTTTCAAATACTAATATTGGGCTCCATAAAATAAAAATAATAAAACTGATCTCCTTTAGAAGATCGATAAGAAAAAGGCCGACTGTTGACAGGAGCGGAGCGGTTTCAACCAATAGAATTGCATAAAAACTCTGCAAGCGAATTTTTGCGGAGCGCTATTGGTGGAAACGCCGCGCCGCTCCGCTACCTCCTGGACAGGCAGCCATATCAAACTACCTCCTTTTGCTTGCGTTTGCTGCATGAGTTGAATATCAAACTGCTGTCTCGTTGAAAATGATGTATGTTAAAATTTCGAAATATCGAGCTCCTCTGAATAAAAATATATAATAACAATAAACATGGTAAATACCCCATTTTAAATAACTTTAAGAGGAAAAACCAGGGGCAAAAATAAAATAATATTTTTTGCTTGTGTCATTATCCAGGGAGGAAACAGTCGACTACGTTAGTATGGAGAGAGCGTCGGTACCCGTTCACCTTAATAGTGAATAGTAATACGTCTGGTCCAGAGACGGCGAGTCGTTGCAAATTGTACCAACAATGGTATAAATCTGTACCAAATATACTACTCAAAATATAAAACGTAAAAAAAATGTACTTGAATATCCCGTTTAAAATTTAATAACTAAATTAGTCAATGGTTAAACGTAATAGGTTAATAGTTAGTCCTCAGTTTATTTAATTAGTTATTGATTTATGGAATTACTAGGTGGTCTTTGAAGTTCGCATCATGATTCATGATCTGGAATCCGACACCTGCGGCTCTTTATATGGTAATTGTTGACTTTATTACTTACACACGAGCAAATAAGTGTTGACATTTACACCCTTATCTGAGGGTAATAAAATATAAATTGGTATTCACATACTTAATATAGGTAGGTCTATTTATGATTTGTGTGTGTTGGAAAAGTACATGCGGTTTGATACACAGTAACCAGAAAAATTTGGAGCTCGATATTTTGATGTTGTTACAAACATCCTCTATAGATAGATAGATAGATAGATAGATAAACACTTAATTGCACTATAAAAACAAAATACAACATTAATTCTAACCGAGTACTTACATAAGATTATTTTTTTTTTAAGTAAAACGGTTCTTTTGCTGATCAAAAGTACCGGGAAAACCCGGAGTTTTCAGTACCGGAATTTCCCGGTTCTATACCCTAGTAGATACCTTTACTTTCATTCCGAAGGTCCTGGGTTCGAATCCTGGAACAGAAAATTGATTAGCGCTTATTAACATTGATCTAACGGTGAAGGAAAACATCGTGATGAAACCCACAGCTGTATTGGCTCCCGACGTATTGACTAGTTCTTTTCTCTGGACATGGTAAGCTAAGCGAAGCTAAGCTAGCGGAGGATTTTGCATAGTATTCCTTGCTAGTCAGCAAGGAATACTATGCAAAATCCTCCGCAACACTATCGATGCTCCTGACCTTCATGACAAGTCACAGCGACTGTTCGTGCCAAACAAATATCTTGCCGGCAGAAGGCACGTGCTTTTTGCTACACCCTCGACCAGTACAGTTGCGCGACCTAAATCCTTCCTGCCCCTCACTCCCAACACTCTCAATCACGTACTCACTGCTACCCCAGACTGTGATGTATATGTGGATGAATGGAAGGAACTCATGCTGGTATGTTTAAATTTTGTGAGATAGATGAATAAATTATGTCAATTTAGAAATAATAGTAAGTAATATTAATATTTTTCTTATTCTTTTTGTTATGTACTTATCTTTAAATAATTAATTAGTGTGATCGTTCTAATTAAATAAATATAAAAATATAATTAAATATAATAATAAAGTTACTGGCGATGTGTAAATCATCTAGATGAGATGTAGAGGCCAATATTATTATTGTATGAGCATAACAACAAGGTGTTCCCCCTCGTGGAAAACCACGATGATCTATGATTATAAATGTACTGTGGGGTAAAGTTTAGTGGTATCGATAGATTTTAGGGCAATCAAACCAAGGGTAAACCCCTCCCTGATCAAATGTATCGTGTTTGCAACTAATCGCTTTACTAATTGTCAAAACACCTTTGTTTGAGGTACCTTTACGTTCACAAAAGTCCTGATTTTTTTCGTAAAAATAGCGATATTCATAATTTCAACTTAAGTATTCTCCGGAAAATAAATAGGTCGTTTAATAGTACATGTGTGCTCTATTTTAATAAATTACCTAAAGATGTATATGACATGTCCATTAACAGGTTCAAAACTTTTATAAAGCATAACTTGTGCAGTAAGGCGTACTATGATATTTCGTCTTACCTTAATGCTAAGAACCCATGGACGTGATTTTAGTTGCTCCGTTTTAAATAATACTTTCAATATTTGTAATATTGACCTTTGTGAGCGTGATCAGTGATCACATGAAAAAAATAAGCCCATGAGTTTCTTGTCCTTCTTCTTATTGGGGGGCGCGTTCCGAAGGCACACATCCTAACATAGTTTTTAAGACGTTTTTATGTGATCTGTGTACAAATTTATTAAGCATCCATATGAAAAATAATTTTTGACTTTAACTTTGACTTTTTATATTATTAACGAGGAATTTAGTTTCTTAAAAAACGGCCAAGGGCGAGTCGAATTCACGCACGAAGGTTTCAATACGATGTTGTATGGAAGCCCCACTTAAATATTTTATTTTTCTGTTTTTAGTTTTTGTCGTTATAGCTGCTACAGAAATACATAATCTGTGAAAATTTTAACTGTTTAGCTGTCAGGGTTAATGAGATACACCCTGGTTACAGACAGCGGAGTTTTAGTAATAGGGTCCCGTTTTTATGTTTTTATGCTTTAGGTACAGAACCCTACAGAAAGCAAAACATACATACAATACATACATACATACATACATACATTGCAAGTTAAATAAAAGCTTTTAAAAATAGGAATAATTCCCTAGTTGCTGCAATCTTGAAGAGCAATAATGTATTAGCGATGGCTAGTCAATTTGCGACATTGCACGATGCAGCGAGCGATACATCCAAAAATAGGTTAGTAGGTGAATCTCGTCAGCTCTCTGTCCTACTTTGTGTAACCATGGAGTGGTTACGTTGACGGTATTGTGGTGTAGGTACCAGCGCTCAAATCCCAATTTTATATGCTCGAAGAATTTTATTTGAAAGGGTATCTCAAAATAGGTATATTTTTACGAAAACATTTACAATTTGATTGTTTATGCACATACATTTTCCGATATATTTTATCTAAAAAACAATGAAATCTTTCTCTTGACTTCACTACATAGTATATAATAAAGTCCTGCTATCTGTCTGTCCCTATGTATGCTTAGATCTTTAAAACTAAGATTTTACGAATTTTGATACGGTTTTTTTAATAGATAGAGTGATTCAAGAGGAAGGTTTTAGTATATAAAACAAACTACCATGCGTACGAAGTCGCTGCGTTGAAGCTTGTTATAATATAAAAGAGGAAAGATTAGATTGTTTGTTTGTTTGCATTGAATAGGCTCCGAAACTACTGGACCGATTTAGATGAAACTTGCAATGAGGATACCTTTATTCATTGGGAGGAACATAGGCTACTTTTATCCCGATATTTTTACAGGATCGGGACATACGCGGGTGAAATATTAAATAAAACGTATTATTTCAAGCACTAATTAAACGTAATCATTCTCATAATTATAATTGTATTTGAACCATTCTCATAATTATAATTATATTCGCGTTTTTTTTTATTTTTGTTTAAATCTCACGTTTCGGGAACTTTTCAGATCCCGTGGTCACAGGCAGACTTATGAGTTCAAGTCGCGAAAACCTTAGAAAATATACTACGTAATCATGCTGTACTCATCGATATCTGAAAGATTTTTGGTTTAGCGAGACTATTTGGAAAAACGTTTTTTTAAGTTACCTATTTAGAGTCTCTGGCGGAAAAGTTTTGCACCTTTTCCATCAGAGACTATAAATACTACATTTCTAAGTCAAATGTCTACGAATTAAGTAACAACATTGTTTAGAGAGTCGAGCTATAATCCGTGATTAAACCGTCTAACACCGCTGAACCGAGGCATCTACTAAGTGAACCATATGTCAATTATCCGACTAATTCATAACACGGTTCATACCCACCCGTTTTGCGGTAATTCTAATATCACAATCATAGTAGGTAGTACCTAATAGAGATGAAACGAATAGTGGTTTGGCCGGATACCGGATACCTAATATTCGGCCAACCATAAAGCCGAATATCCGGCCGCCAAATATCGGACCGAACATAGTCGAGTCGAACATACCAGCTGAAGACGACACAGCCCAGAAGTAAAACACCTGAAATTCAGTAATAAGATTTAATAATATTCTCAGGATATTCTCACAACATTTGTAATACGTCAACTCGAGTTCCTCCATTCCCTCTCTCCCCTTGATACCAAACATTGTTTATAAGTTTAGGATATACATACCTACATAGATCTATATCGATGACAATCAAGATATAGAGATATAAACTAACATAGGATAACAGTTAGATCGCTTCACTCACACTCGTGTAACGAATCGCCTCGTTACACGAGTGCAGCGATCGGGTGGGCTCGGGTAATAGCGGGCCCTTTCGGAAGCTGGTCTTGTATACGAAGACAAACGAAGCCGTCTGTTACCTTTCAACGCAGAGTGTTTATTCATTACTAGCAGAGCTCCGCGGTTTCACCCCCGTAACTCCTGATCCCTTGGGAATATCGGTATAAAAAGTAGCCTATAGCCTTCCTCGATAAATGGACTATCCAACACAAAAATAATTTTACAATTCGAACCAATAGTTCCTGAGATTAGCGCGTTTAAACAAACAAACAAACAAACTCTTCAGCTTTATAATATTAGTATAGATAATTTGCCCTTAGTACAGTTTGAGTTTTTTTTTTGTTCTTTTATTTAAAAATCATGATTCTCTATGTTAAATAGAGATTAAAGTGCCTTCATCTTTATGTCGTATTTATTTGATATCCGCTGTCTGGCCGGATACTCGTTTGCTATCTGGTATTCGGCCGGATTTAAAATTTGACCGGATAGGCCAGATACCGGATAGTTACCGGATATCCGTTTCATCTCTAGTACCTACTGTATTTGATGAATGCTCCAGTTTCCATTGGAATCGGTTTACAGGATTCAGGTAATCGAGTGATACTTCCACGGTAAAGCTCTTATTGGTTGTTCCGGATATAAATTAAATGTTTTCGGAGAAAATATTTTCATATTGGCATTTTAAATCGATACGAATATGTAGGGAGTGTAATTTTATGGGTATTATCCATTTGTTGTAAACCAGGAACGAAAAAAGATGGTTGTTATTTTTTTTTACGCAATAGCTTGTATTTGATCTCATTTCATCTGATAGGAAGTTCTGTGTATTTTTTACATCGTAACTGCAAAACAAAATGCGATGTTATGTAAGTGTTCTTAACTATGTTTGAGGAAATAGTCGACTACGTTTGTATGGAGAGAGCGCCGGTACACTTTCCTCTTAAAGATACCAACAAAAATAATCTATTTAAACTCGAATTTATTCCAAACTAAGTAATGAGAGTTCATTTTCTGTCCACATTTACTTAAAACATAGCTCACTGGTCTGTTAAAGCATGACGATTGTAATTTCCAAATTAGTATGCGGAAAACGGGCGTTTACTACAAATGAGCTTTAAATTGCTTTATTAAAACAACACGCTCCTTATTTAAATATATTCAAGTAGTAAAGCGTAAAATTTTGTTAAATTTTAACGTCAGTCACAATATCAAACAAAACAATATATGGTGTATCAAGTATGCGCTAGATTGACATTTTATTCACAAGAGCATGATATTCATTGTTTTACAGTGTCGTTTTTACAGGGATTTTATTCCGAGGTTTTTCAGGCGTGTGCTTTTGTATTGTTTTTGCGCGTTACTTTCGCGTATGTTTTTGTAAAACGATGTAACTGAAGTTTGAGAGCGTTGAAAGCTCAAGTGAATATACTCAAGAGATTTATTTTATTCATTGTTTGTTTGGTAAATTCATGCCCCTTGACGTTCTACGCTATCGCCCCTGGAGCTTGCTGCTTAAATTAAATAATTACATCGTTAACTGCAATTGAATAAAATCACTTCCATAATCTGTAACTTTGTGTTAATTAGATAGACATAATACAACTAGAAATGTGTTAAATTTAGTACTATCAAACAACATCGCTTCTATTAATAGAACACCAAATTTCTCCGTTTTAGTTAATGTTTTCTTAATCTCCTTTAAACATCTAGTGTTTAGTCACGAACTCTATTGATTTATAAAGTCTATTGTCTTAATTTAAACAACGTTGTAAAGCGTACGTTTTCACAGCAAACACACACAAAAATAATATATATAATTAGTTTTCGATACCGTTTGTATTTCATTGTTAGTGTGAGCGCTTATGGCACGTGACTTTGGGTCATACACCTTTTCTCCACCCAGACGATAAAAGGAAGCCTTCGGTGACATGGACTGACATGGACGTGTTATGACGTCACTCCTCATAGGTACAATCGACGCACAAAAGTCCACCGCCACCGTAACGTTAAAATCCTGTGCAGCACTACTTGAACATTATAACCAGAGGTCGGAAATTCGGGGACTATATACCTAAACATGATTTAACGAAAGAATTATATGGATATGCCTATCAGTATCCGTACCCAGAATTCGATTATATCAATTTCAATGAGTGAGAGTCTCACAGTTTTAGTACCAAAAAGTTTAAGAGATGGCGCTGGCGTATAATTACATTTTTGGTAGGTTTTCGTCCATTTAACAAGCTGTAAATGACGCTCTCACAAACAATGTGGGAGTAGGATCTTAAAACCCGGTCCCTCGTTCCCTACTTCAGTCTCCGCTCTCACCCCTGCATTGCGTGCATTTGTACTTGGATGACGTCACACATGAAGCGTGAAATTCAACTACTAGTGGTCTACTTATCAGTATTCTTGAAGTAAATTCAAATATGTGTCACAAAATAAGGAACAAAGTAAAAAACACACGAAACCCTCAGTAAGTGTGTCCGACTCGCACTTAACCGATTTATTTTTGTCACAATATAACTAGCAAAAATTCATCAATAATCCAAGAATAAAGTATTTATTATTTTAAAGTAGGTAGTTTAACAAGAAGTTTGAAAGAGGCATATCCATATTATTATTTCGTATGAATTTTGATTATAATAATGTATCGAACCCACGTCGGTTCGTGTAGCGGGTGGCGGCTTATACCGCCTCGGCCAACTAAAGACATAGTTAACACATTGAAAATAATAATCACACTGAGTACTTTTAATTCAAGTATTTCTGTTTGTGTGTAACGTCTATTAGAAGAAGGTCCTAAGTCCAATAATTGTTGATAGTATATTGTTGTAGCAAACTGAAACTGTACTTATGACGTTTACTGTACACATAATATCCCCACCGTTACACCACCAGGAGTTTTAGTCCGTTTTCAACCTAATTGCTCACATATTCTGACAATCTATCAACACAAAAGATTTATGTGTTACAAAGTTACAAATGGGTTGACGAGTGAAACTTTTTACTTTATAACTTTCAAAGTTTTGTACTTTGTATCTATAATTATAGAAAGGCGTGCTGCCTGTTTTGGAACACTTTCTTTGTTTGACTTTGTTTTATTTCAATAACTAAAACAATTTATAGTGCATGGGTGTTATCCTATGGATAAGCACAATGATGATAAGTAAACTGAAATCATTTGCGATATGCACTACATTATAAAGCACAATGATGTGTAATTTTAATTTAGCATCTTATAAATTGGATCATATTCTTTTATATATTTTTAAGTTTGCACCATACCGCACGACTAGTCGACGATGACTAGACAAGAATTCTACTATAGTACTTACTTACTCCGCAACCCAAAGTGGATCTTGGCTTCCGAAACAAGAGTCTTTTATCACCCCCTGTCTTGCGTAAAGCGCTAAGAAAGCACACGTGTGTTCGCCCTACTGGTCGAAAGCCAATCGATAGATTTAATTGTATGAAATTGACACAAAGCATTATATAAAATTTGCATAACATGAAACTTGTCTATTTTTTAGTCTAATGCAAGACTACCAAACTTTTCGTTAATTTATGTCGATTTTTTACAATAAAAATATAAAAATGTCTGTCGATTGGCGATATCGCTAATGGAAAGCCATCGTGTCTAAGGGGGCTGGGTCGTCCCACTGGCCTTCGACCAGTAGGGCAAACACAAGGTATGCTTTCTTAGCGCTTAGAAATAAAAAAGTGTCTGTCGATTGGCGATATCGCTAATAGAAAGCCATCTTGTCTAAGGGGGCTGGGCCGTCCCACTGGCCTTCGACCAGTAGGGCGAACACATGGTATGCTTTCTTAGCGCTTAAAAATAAAAAAAATGTCTGTCGATTGGCGATATCGCTAATAGAAAGCAACTAAGGGGACTGGTATCGCTGGAAGAACACAGTGGAATGTAACCTGCGCCAACTTCAGGTTAACCGCTTATTTAAATACTAAGGTATTGTTGGTTTACTTATTACCTTATTTATATTACTTAACTGTTTCCGTCATCTGTCTAATTAATTCTATTCACAAAACACTGATCCAACAAATCTAATTTACTAAGTTCCCTGATCAAAACACATAAAATAAACTGTCACACCTCTAGGTAACTTTAACCAAAGTTTAATTAAATCATTAAACGGAGGTTAATTACGAGAAACTTTATGATTCGTTATTATTATAAAACAAAGTTGAGTGATGATAAACGTCTTGTCTTAACCACAGTGGCGTTCTTTGTTTAGATATTAAAATGTATATTATACTAGCTGCGCCTCGCGGTTTCACCCGCATAAGTCCCGATCCCGTGGGAATACCAAAATAAAAAGGAGCCTTCCTCGATAAATGGACTATCCAACACAAAAATAATTTTTCAATTCGAACCAGTAGTTCCTGAGATTAGCGCGTACAAACAAACAATCAAACGAACTCTTCAGCTTTATAATATTAGTATAGATAGAGAATAATTCATTAACAGGTATGTATGATTATTATTTGTACACTCGAAGTGATGCTCCATCGTTTTGCTCTTCAAACCTATGGTCAATCTTATGGCTGGAAACCATAATATTCCACCGAATAAACTTGAAAATTTGTACACCTGTAAAGGTAAAACATAGCTGCGCTTAAGCATTGTAACATTACAAGTAAAGGTTTTGATTGATTAATTGATATATTACATTGACGTAAATTACAGTCGTTGGGCAAGCTTGGACAATGATTGGCTAAATTGCAGTATTTTTGGCGTGCAGAATCATATTATTATTATATTCATATTCATTTATTTCATGAAACATGGGTTAACAATGGTGGTTCACAGTGGTACAGCCATGATTCGGCATATGAAATTTTATTGGTACATAATTATTATTTTAAAATTTAGGTCAAAACTAGGTTGCGAAATATACCTACAATTGTTATACATAATGAAAATAAGAATTATACAAATGTCAAAAAAAAACTACCCATTAAAAATAACTAAAATTCTGCATTTTGACAACAATAAAGAAATCTTTTTCCAGTTATATCCACTTTACATTATTTAGTTAGTTATAGCATAAAATGGAGTCTATTTAAAACTAAAATATATCCCGTTAACTGCTGAAACGCTTCCAACAGCAAACATATTTTATCCGGGCCAACAATGGTTTCCACATGAGAGGCGAAAAAGTGAACAAAACAAGTAACAAAACCAACAAAATGTTAATAATCTGACAAGCTGTTTAGTACTAACTTATATAACAGCTTTTAGGTTAGAAATTTATAATATCAGCGTGTGTGGAACTTTTTATACATAGTAAAACTGGGTTTTTTACTAATCGGCTTGATTCGTGAGTCAGCTTGGTTGGAACTCATGAGTGTCCCTCTGAACTTCGGTAGTTTTTTATTTCAACACGACAATTACTTTGAAAAATGTGTGAAAAAAGATATGTTAGTTTTTTTATTTTAAGTTTTTGCGTATAGCTTTGTAGACTTCTTTTATTTATTAGATATTTTTCACCTTAAGAGGAAAGGGTAAGGGTGGCCCTCTCGATAAAAATGTAGTCGACTGTTTTCTCCCTGAATAATGACACTAGAGCAAATATTTTTGTTGCATAAAACTTATAACTGCCATAACCATGCCCTATGTTTTGTATTTTTCTTTTTTTTTAATCTTAATTTAGTAAATGAAAAAACCAAAACATAGTCATGGCAGTTATAGGTTTTATGGCACAAAAATATTTATGCTAGTATCATCATCCAGGAAGGAAACAATAGACTACGTTTATTAAAATCTTCTATATTTTAGGTACTAAAATGTATATGGAAAAACGGGAAGGTCCAACCTTCTTGGAATAAATCTACGTTTATTTAAATTGTTTACTTAGTTATTAGAAATTACGATCGTGCTATCCAAAACTGATTTATAAAATTAATTTACCCGAAGACGGGGTAACCCTTTGTTTTCCGAACCGGAATCGTAGAGTTCACAGATATATTAGCACAACGGAACCGAAACCGACATAAAAGTGATTCGGTCTCGACGAGCCGACCAAGTGATTTCATTTTAGGACCTTTCACAATTGACGGAAATCGGAATTTCCCCAAACACAAGCCGTCCGTGCCCCGTGCCCTAATCTCAAATCGTTCTACAAATCAAACGACCCTATGGATTGGGTTCGGAATTTTTTGTTAACTTTTTTTATTGCGTTCACACCGTATAAAAAGATTTAGCTGTCACGTTTCAATAAAATCGAATCTTTTAATATATAGGCGTGAATATGAATCGATGTTTTGTTTAGTCTCGGCAATTTGCGTCAGACAAAATATTTGTGAATAGCGTTCATAGTAGGTTATATCATAGGTATGTACGTTCGTTTGTGTGAACCGTGAACGAACATAATTACACGAGTGCTCTAAATGTTTGTGACTTATTGTTTCACCGATTTCAACTTTTTGTGAACGAACCGCAGTTTTATGAAAATGAAATAAAAATAAAAAATAAGTAATACAGGACATTCCACACATCGCCATCTAGCCCCAAGTTAAGTAACTAGACTTGTGTTATGGGTGCTAGGCAACGGATATACTACTTAAATACTTTTCTTTTGTAAATATATATTTATAATACATATAAAAAACCAGACCACAGACAAATATCTAAGCATAAATACTTGTCTGAGGCGCGAATCGAACCCGCAACCCTGTGTTTGGCAGTCCGGTGTGGTAACCATTGTGCCAACTGGGTCGTCATAAACATAAACAGAAATAGTTTACCATTTTCAGATTGTTTTGAACGAAATGTTCTACAGACAATATTTAGATCAAAGGTCGTTTTCCTCGGGAACGCCGGAAAAGATCGGATAACGGGACTTCTCGTAGAGTTAAATAAAATATGACGATATGCTGTAGGGACCTTTTGATTTCGGGATCTAAGGGACAAATCGTTTTACTCTAGACATGTTTCATTGTGAGACAATATAAAAAGAAGTTTGCTTTCAGAGTTAGGGACAAAGCTTAAGAAGAAAGGGTACCGGCCGCTCTCTCCATACAAACGTAGTCGACTGTTTTCTCCCTGGATAATGACACTAGAGCAAATATTTTTGTTACACAAAACTTATAACTGCCATGACCATGCCCCTATGTTTTGTTCTCTTTAGTTTTTTGTTTTTAAAATCATAATTTCTACGATAATTAGAAAATAAAAAACCAAGACATAGGGGCATAGTCATGGCAGGTATAGGTTTTATGCAACATAAAAATTTGTGCTAGTGTTATTATCCAGGGAGTAAACAGTCAACTACGTTTGTATGGAGCGAGCGCCGGTACCCTTTCACCTTAAATACTGTTTGTACGTCTAAAGGGATAACAAACATACGTAGTGAATAGCCCTGATTTCTGACCGAAAATAAAACTAACCTTACTTTGTTGAACATTAAAGTGTAGCCATACCTTTGGAAGTGATCACTCGTCGCTCGTTAAGGCAAGTGTACACAGCGGAAGTGACGCCATTACCGCTGCGATAGGCCAGAGGGACACGCGTCACTCCGAGCGTCAGTATCCGACTTTATTCCTCTTGTATCTACTGCCTAATACAAGCAGATGTACATCACTTAGCCCGCTTTGTGTCAGGTTTGTTGACATCGATGTAGATTAAAGAATAAACAAAGCTTTTCACACTTAAATACATTTTTTGTTTCGTGTTGTCGTAATGTCAACGAACGTTTGATGTGTTCGGTAGTAGGTATATTATATATATTCAAAGTAAATTAATTTGGTCAGGCAAATTTAACGGGAAGTCTCTCTTTAGTTTGGGCATTGTAACAATCTGCTTATCAAAGCAAATAAAAAACGAACGAGATATTGATTAGAATTTTAATATGTAATTTTATTATGTTCTGTTTTTATTTTACTTTATTTATTTCTTATTTGTATTTCTAGGCTGTATGATTAATGGGATTATCTGTAATGTTTTCCTGTAATAAACCTATTTTATTTTATTTTTTTATTTTAGACACGGTCTGGATCATTTCAAACCGTTGCTTGGATCAATTGTTTCAACATTTTAATTGATATCTATCACTTTACTTATTTTTAATTATAAAGCGTACTTAAATCTCAAGAATATAGCGATTACTCAATCCCAGGAAATAGGAACCTATTTCATGAAGTGAGCAACGCGGGTTGAACCTGAGAGCTAAACGGTTTGCTTAAGCTCAGGTATTTTCTTTGAAAAACACCTTTCGATTACAATCCACTTCTTTATTTGCTCATATTTCTTATTTTAAACTATATAATAGCTTTAATAATAATAGCTTTACTCTACTTTTATTATTCGCTTTTAAAGGTGACGGTGAAATAAAAAGCTTAATGACCTTCAAGCATTAAACCAAATTATGCAATACCATGTGTATCAAAGTTCTGATCCACCTAATCCCCGATTCCGTGGGAATATCTAAATAATAAGTACCCCATGTGATAGTTTACGAGTTCAGCTATCTTCTTACCAAATTTCATCGCAATCGGTTCAGTTGTTTTTTGAAGATGTAGCAAACAAAACTTTTGCATTGAAAATTGCAAGGTGATACCCTATATGCTATCTAATGTACATCATAACATAAGATAGGCATACTCAATTACTTTGCAATGAAATAAATATTTATTTTAAATTCATCAAAATCTATATTATCTTTCAGTCTGTGTAGGTACTTACTTTTAAAATATTTCTGGAGCGCGTTAAGGTGAAATGGTACCTGCGCTCTCTTCATACGGCTGTTTCTTCACTGGATAATGATACTAGCACAAATATGTTTGTTGCATAAAACCTATAACTGCCATGACTATGCCCCTATGTCTTGGTTTTTTTCATTTTCTATTTATCATCTTAATTTCTATGATAATTATAAAAAAAACACGGGCGCATAGTCATGGCAGTTATAAGTTTTATGCAACAAAAATATTTGTTCTAGTGTCATTATCCAGGGAGAAAACAGTCGACTACGTTTGTATGGAGAGAGCACCGGTACCAGTCATATTTATTAATGACACCATTACTGTGTGAATTATTATGAAATGAATGCCATGTTTATGGGTTCCGTGATCCAAGGAACCCTGGTTATAATTTTATTTTGGATGTTTTACCACATTTTCTGGTTCTGATTTCGATAATAGCTTCAGAAGACATGTTCAAAATATCTTCAATGAACAGATTCATCTTTCGATTTTATTATATGTAAAGATATAAGAGACATAAGCCTTACAAATACCTACAATATTTATAACCGGTTTTATTTAAGTACATAACGTTTGTGTAGACTTTCTTTAAGACGCTAAATTCCCTATAGAGAAGGCTGTCTGTCCCAAACAAATTCATTGAAGTAAGTAATTGAAGTTTAATAAAGTGTGAGTGATCGTTTGACGGATGTAACGCGAACGGAGTCAGCTTTTTCTACCCAGAGGATATTAATTTTCGTAGAGGATTTACGATAATCTCAGATTATATCAACTTGTACTTGTATACGGACTATTTTACGCAACTAAATCACTTTAATTGGGTCCTTTTTACGTGATGATGGAGTAGTGTTTGGTCCTACTCTTCCAATAGATCTATTATCAATAAATAAATATTTCAGGACATTCCACACATCGCCATCTAGTCCCAAGCTAAGTCACTAGACTTGTGTTATGGGTGCTAGACAACGGATATACTAATTAAATACTTTTCTTTTGTAAATAAATACAAAGAAACAACCAGACGACAGACAAATATCTATGCATAAATACTTGTCTGTAGCGGGAATCGAACCCGCAACCGTGTGTTTGGCAGTCCGGCATGGTGACTATTGTAAAAACTGGGTCGTCATATCAACTTGTACTTGTATACGGGCTCTTTTACGCAACGAAATCATTTTAATTGGGTCGTTTTTGCGTGATAATGGAGAAGTGTTTGGTCCTACTCTTCAAATATAGATCTATTACCAATACAATTTGTTATTATTTTAAGGATAGTCCGATAGAACTAAAGGTAATGCAATTTGATATTATTATAACGATGGTTCTATTATAAAGAACTGCGGACAGTTTGATTTGCCTGTGGTTCGATTGATAGGACTCCGGCGATCGGACTACATAAATAAACGGTGTTACCCAGCACTACCCTCTCAGCTTAGTCGACCGTGTCTGGTGCTAACCAAACCGCGGATTCAATCCTTAGTTTAGTTTTCCTTCACAATGTCAATTAGTGCATATATTTTTTTTTGTAACAAAAATTCATCATAAGTGCATGGTCAGCCGGAATTAGAACCCACGACCTTCGGAATGAAAGACGAGGTATTTACCACTAGGCCAAATTACCGAAATTAAATCTATTAATATAAAAAAGCTATGTTTTTTTAAAAATATGCCTGCATAGATCCTGATCCATTGAAAATTTTTCAAAAGTATTTTTATAAGTCGGAAGTAGGAAATATGCAAAATTCCAAATCTCTTGAATGAAGACATACTTCACGTAATATATTTAACTATACCGAATTACAAAAGTCTGCAATTAAGAAACTAAAACGTGATGAATTGGGGACTAGAAATTTTAATCACGTTGAAATATCAAAATACACTACACACTCTTCCCTACAGCCGATAGATTCTATTTCTGTTGATTATTTTGTTTCGCAGTCTCTACCGATCCCGATTTCTTGTATGAAAATTGACTATCGTTCGTGTAGTGTGAAAATAAAATGGTTTACCTACTTAGATAAAGTTTTATTAAGATTGTTACTGTTATGGTATTACATTTTGAGCGAAATAGTGTAATGTAAACAAATGCTTAGAAAACTGTTTCGTATATGTGTCTACATTTGAAAAATATGTCGGGCATAGCTAATCTATTTATTTCTTTCTATATTCCATCTTCTTCTACTATTTATTTATATTTATACAGCTTTTGTCCGCGTAGAAGTCGTAAATAGTTCTTAAGGTGAAAGGGTACCGGCGCTCTCTCTATACAAACGTAGTCGACTGTTTCCTCCCTGGATAATGACACTAGCACAAATATTTACATACAAATATTGTTGTGCCTTAGAACCTATAACTGCCATGACTACGCCAGTATGTTTGTTTTTTTTTTCATTTTCTAATTATCATATAAATTAAGATTTAAAAAACAAAAAAAGAAAAACATAGAGGCAAAGTTAAATGCTTATGCAAAATTCGAAGTGGATTGGACCAAGGAATCACGTTGTCCCATAAAGACTTTCCCTCCCATTTTCTCTCCCTACGGGGTAGAATTTCGGAAAATTCTTTCTTATCGGATGCCTACGTCATACAAAGAACACACGCCCCAAGTTTGAGGTCTCTACAATTAGCGGCTTAGGCTGTGCGTTGATCCATCGGTCTGTCAGTCATTCAGGACAAAGCATTTTATATGGATAACTAGAAAAAAGAAGAAAACTAGTAGTAGAAACTGAGTAATCAACAAAAACTGCAGCCACTCGAGAATCGCGTGAACGGGTCCCAGTAAAACGAAGTCACAGAAAACATAATAGTGTGACTTGGAAATGTAAAAAGTCGACGTGATTACATTTCATAATTCTAAATAAAACAGTACGAAGTCACGGGCAATAGCTAGTTAAAAATAAAAAACAAATCAGAGTCTTTTATAAATAGCTTTTTTCGCAGAATTTAAAGTGTGAAAATCATCTATTTCACACTTTAAATCGTCTTAGAGAATTGGTGACAAGTTCCTTATTCTCATGATTGATGGTTATAATATTCAATTGTAACTTTGAAACGTCACTCAATCTCAACAGTTACCCACACATTTCGTCTTACAGGGAACGCGTTAATTAAAATTTCCACCCTATTAATTGTGTATTAAGTTAATCGGATAATTCAGTTAAATTTAAGCGTTTTAGGGAAAATTGCCCCGTTTGGGGCGCCGATATCTGAGCTCTAAGTAATTTCACATCCCTTCCTAATGGAGTATTGAGGGTGCAAGATAACAGATAATGTGTGAGAAGTAATCAGAAAATGAGTAATTGGGTATTGGCTTCTGTGTTATATGTTTAGTTTGTCCTTAAGAATGCTGAATCAGTACAGTCCGTTGTATAGATATTTGTTGATTTGAGAAAATATATAAAATAAGTTTTTTTGATTTTTGGAATGACAGCGGAACCCTTAAACAACACCAATTTTGTAGGTAACTAGCAGAAATCCACGGTTTCACCCGCTTAACTCCCGCTCTCGTGGGAATATCGGGATACAAATTAATCAATGTATCCTCATACAAATCGGTCCAGTAGTTTTGGAGGCTATTCAATGCAAGTAAATATTATTAAGATAGATTATTATTATTTCTAATAGAAACTTAAAATGAATACGTTTAATGAAACAAAAATAACACAGAATCCAGTGACATTCCACTGAATTCCGCTTTTTCTAGTGCTACTTAAACCAACTTAAACTCAGAATACACATCAGGCTAATAAAAATGTTAACTGAAATTTCAGGAAGAAAATAAAAGGAATAGGAAAAGTTTTTGCTATGCAGATCACTTCTACTTCTATCGTATTTAATTTCTTCTGTTGTGTCATTCAGCAGATATTGTTTTATAAGTATTTTGAAGTTAGTGTATATTTTATCCAACTTCCTATTACTTTTATAAATGTGAAAGTTTGTGTGTTAGTGTGTATGTTTGTTACTCTTTTATGCAAAAACTACTGGACCGATTGAAATGAAACTCTATGCCTACGCTATGTGTGTGCCTTTTATCGTATCGAATTCTTTGATTGGTTTGATCTGAGCGTTGATTTTCGATCTACATTTGTTTTTAAGATCATCTGACTGAGACTGAGATGGATTTATCTATCCTGACACGAATATGCCTTTTAAAGAATATACCATAAGAAGAATTTGTCATAACCAGAACCTGACCATAACCGAAAGAAAGACTATACGTGAAAGGAGATTTTATTTCTTTTGTAGCTGGTTACAAAACACAGTTACATAGGCGGCCGGCATAGATCGAGAACTTTAACGCTTTATATTGGTCTATAAGTAGTAGAATTTGAGTAAACTAAGCTGTATAGGTATAATCGGAATGTGAATTCAGTCTTCTCAAAGAGCATGAGTGTGAATACATGCTCTTTATGATTATTTGCTTTTGTTAGATAAGGAGACGTGATCTAACAAAAGCAAGGAAAACTACTTTTTAAGGAATATGCCATAAGAAGAATTTGTTATAACCAGAACCTGTCCTTAACCGAAAGAAGGACTGTAGGAGCTTTTTGATCCCACACGATGTGTAAAGTCCATTTCAATATTTACTAGTTTTTAACTGGTTACGTGAAAGGAGATTTTATTTCTTACAAAACACTGTTACATAGGCGGCCAGCATAAATCGAGAACTACTTAAAATATTAACGCTTTATATTGAATTTATTATATGTATAGATGCTCTCTAAGTAAGTAGTGGCATTTGAGTTAACTAAGCTTTATAGGTATAGTCGGAATGTGAATTCAGTCTTCTCAAAGGGCATGTATTCATACCCAGTCGACTCTCCACGCCTCCTTATCTAACAAAAGCAAGAAAAATTGTCAAGAGAGACGAGGACTGAGTACAAAGTGAAAATGAATAGCCCACCATAATAGTATCTACATAAAAGACTCGAACATACGTCTGCGTCTTATAATTTGATACTTGATTTCTTTATTCATACCTCGTTTATCATTTTCGATGAATCCCCCGTTGAGTTAGTGATTGACAAATAAATAACTACGTGAATAAGGTTTCCTTTATAAAGGTTTCATCTTATTATATAATTTAGTAATTTTACTGATTGGATTATTTAATATTATTTGCATAAGTACTTTAAAAAGGTAAAATAAATGTTTATTTTGAAGAAATGTAGTCCTATCAAGACTAAGTCTTTACCAATCTATTCGTATCTACTAATTTAGTTATATTGAGATGTAGTCATAAAGCGTCTAACCCAATCTGGCGACGAATGATCAAGAAATCAATCTATAATGCGACTGCGCATTCGTACTTCATAAGGTTGTTTAGCCTAGCGCGTCATTTGTAATGGCTTGAGACTGGATGCTTGATCCTAAGGCTTGAGACTTGATGCTTAATCCAAAAACCAGATCAGTAGGTCCTAGCTGCTCCCTATGTTTCACCCGCCTAACTCCCGATTCCGTGGGAATTTCGGAATCAAAAGTATCTTATGTCCTTCTGTAGTAAACTACCAGTTAGCCGGTTTTTATCTAAATCGGATCAGTCGTTTAACCGTAAATACCAACAAACTTATAAGTACTAAACAAGGCTTATTCCGGAAAAGCCCAAAATACCTACAAATCCATAGTTCTCTAGACTATAGAAGTTCATACAAGTATATCTAACCGTCCCGGGAAATATAATATAATATTTAGCTATAAAAATTAAATGTAGAAATATTTTCATACATCGTTTCCAATTTGTGCCACCGTGGTTCTAGTATGGTCAGCAAGACTAGTTAACCGATTTCAGAAAAAGGAGGAGGTTCTCAATTTGTCGCGTATATATATATATATATATTTATGTATGTTCTTTTATACAAGTAAATCATTGATTTGAATATTTATTATTGTCAATAAATGAATAAATAAACTTTTGAATTTATTCGTTAGGAAGGATTTAACTCTAGGCGATTGTTTTTCGTGATGGTCATTAGTATTTTCGCGGTTAATTTGTATTTTCGCGTAGTAATAAAGCTACAATAAAATGTAATCGTAACCGAGTGAAGAGTTTTCTGATGAGAAGGTAGTTTCAGATATTCTATTTATCGGTAACTATTCGTTTATGGCCCAATTCTATCGGTGGAAATTGAAAACCGAGCAATTTGCTGCACTCTTGAGGTGCAATTCTGTCCATCACTCCGAAGATCCTCTTTAGATCTTCATCCAATTTTTATGGGACCATCTGTGAGCTATCTCCCTTTCAATTAAAAAAAGAATTTTCCAAATCGGTCAAGGCGTTTTCGAGTAATCGGTGAACATAACATAAAAAAAAAAATATACGCGACGAATTGAGAAATCCTTTTGTTTGAAGTCGGTTAAAAAGTGAATATTTTGTTTTGCGATTGAGCTATTCTACTCTATCAGTTCCTTATATCTTACTGACGCCATTTAATATGAATTAAAGTTTTAAATTAGGAGGGAGGTATAATTGCCGCATATTATGTAACTGGTTTACGATTCTGATTGGTAGACATCAATGTTTAAATCAAAATGGTCTAAACATATAATTATTGTAGTTAGGGAGTGAAATAATAACTGTAAATACCTACTTAGCTAGTATTGAATTATGATTGGTAGAGTCAGTATATAGAATGTGTTTCGGCGAAGGGGTTTTCATACGTAAGGGGATTGTTCTAGACGTCAAAGCGAACATCTTTTGTTCTACGACTTTTGGAAATTCGAACTTTTTTTTCGATAATTCTGAGGGAATTTTTACTTGAAAATCAGCTGTTTCATACAAAATCTTCGAACGAAATGTTCGAATTTCCAAAAGTCGTAGAACAAAAGTTGTTCGCCTAGACATCTAAAACAACCCCCTTTCGTATTAAAACCCCGTTGCTGAAACACATTATATAGGTGACTACGCAAATGATATACAAATATTACTTATGATTATTTATTTAAAGGGTTACCAGCTACCTAACACTTGTAAAACAGTTTTTACGTCTTCCTTCAACGATAATTATGGTTCAATTAAATAAAATTATGTTAAACAAGCCCGATAAGGAACTTTTCGGGTGGATAATTCAATTCGTAAGTCTTGTAACGAGCTTAACGTACCTACATAAAAATTGCTTTTATGGTATTGTATCACGCTATATTTTGCAACTAAACGTACTTCCCCAAGAAATAGGAAAAAAAATGATTATTACCTACCTATTATTTGAATGCTTGAGTAATTCCAACAAAAGATTAAGATATAAGTACTAAAAAGATACCAGTTATAACCGAAAATATGAAAACGATTTACTCAAAACATTTTAATTTAAACTTTGAAGCTACGAAATTCAGCTAACTCAATGTAAACAAATCAAGCAAAATCAAAAACCAATCAACGTTAATCGGTCGTCTAAAACTTACTAAATAATTTACGCCGCAATCAAATTGGTTTAAACCGAAATCTGTCGACAATGTTGTCATAATCACTCTGTGGGGCCGTGCATTAACGCGGTGTCAGCTTTGGCCGGGGTGTAATTGACGGGCAAGTGGCGTAAAAGTGAGTCTGACTAGATGCTGGGCCGGTATGGGCCGCGGGACGATCGATACCCGCTCCCCTACCCTCGCAGTAACCACGCATACTCGAACAAGAACAGAACAGAAACACCTCCGGCACCGGTTGCCCTATACTAATAGAATAATATCAGTATTACATAAACGTGTCCACAACGGACTTTATTATCTGAGCTCTCGTTTACCATTGAATAAACACATTTATGTTAAGTAATTAATTTAGGGAAAATGTGAGCTTTTAGCTCGATATTTTATATTAATGGGTGAATTGTCACGTCTAATTTTAGAATATTTTATCGAATGATTATTCAATTCAATTCAATACATTTATTTCAGATAATTAAAATCCATACATGATCCATACAATACACATAAGTCAAGAACAAAATATACAAAATCAAGAACAAAATTTTATTATTATTATGGAATGTTTTTTCTATAGTTGATACTCATTGTAGCTTTACACATGCCTAATCAAATTGCTACTGATTCTAAAGATTCATTATGCTAAAACCGTAAGTAAGAATATGCTTTATTAACTCTTAAAACTTCACAAACTAACCTTTTCAACTTAAAACAATGTCAACTCTCTGGAGCGCCACTCATAGTTCCTTGAGCGATAAAAATAAAATTCCTCTTGAAACAATAACAAAAGCTTGCTTGCTCTCTGTGCTTCTATTAGATTAACAAGACAAAGGGCGATTCATCGCGCTACCTAATTGTATTATTATGACTGTTTCGTAAAAATTAACTTTTAAGAACGATTTTACGTGGGTATATGAATTCAACCGCATGAAAAGTTATTTGCAACCAGTAGATAATACGTACGATTTTCCTTATTTTCTCTCAGAACATATGGCATTCATTCATTCAATCCGAGTCACACGAACTTCATTTTATACCTTTTATGAATTTTGTGGTCGTGATATATTTTTATGGGTGTTTGAGATTATCATTTGAAAATTTTACCTTCTACAAGTACCTTTTATGTGTATTTAACCATTTGCAAACACACTTTGTAATTTTAAACCAGATTTTATTAGACTAACTAAAATTTGTAGTGTGTTTTACTCACAAACCTCAAATAAAGTAGTTTGAAACTTATAATACGGTCTTAAAGTATTATCGCACGCATACCTTACATAGTTAATAGCCCATTTCCTTACTCAGATACATTGTGGGAGCAATTTAATATTCACTAAAGGCCTTCAAAGGCAGTTTAAAAAGTTTTATTGGAATAGTTTTGGCTACCCCTATTTTATCCGATTCGCTTCCGCGCAGAGTGCGTCGTCAATCAAAATAACTCTTTATTATTTTTCCTGTGTTTATTTTGTCTATAAACATCTATTTATTATTGTGATAGTAAGACAAATCCGTGTTTTTTATGCGTCTAACGCTCCCGTTAGACGCGTAAATTTCACTCTTTTTAGGTTACATTCCTAACAGAGTATTTATTTTCCCGGAATCGCGTATGGTCGTGAGGAGACTCAATGTGACTATGACTATTGTAACATAGTCGAAACCTCGAGATAAGAGAAAGAAAAATAAAAAATACGTGATTAAGACCCGGGAAAATAATTAGACTATGAATACAAATTATGTGAGTTTAAAAAGTTTACAATCCTTACAAATCTATTGTTTGAGGAATTTCGAAACAAAAAGATATCATGTTACTCTTAGGCAAAATTGTTTGAAAACTTAGGTCAAATAAGACAGACATCTTAATTACGTACTTTTTCAATTGTCTCGGTTGGTCCAAGATTAAATATTTGGGGTGTTTTTATCTCTTGTTCACACATGTCGGTTATTATCTTATCATGTCGGAGAGCACGTGGCGGTAGGCAGGTAGTCAGGAAACAGCTTTTGTGTGGCCCTTTTTTATACCGAGCTTTGAATAAAATTCTATTTGGGGTAACATAATAGTTTAAGCCGTCAAAATGGGAGATTTTCATAAAAAGTTAATTTAAGACTAAATGTAGCTGGTCATCTGTCAAAAGTTTTACTGCATCATTTTATCAATACTTGTAATTTTTTAAGAAATGAAGTGCAACTATCCTTCTCACTCCCAACATCCTAAATTAAGTAATGTTGTTTGTTTTAAGTTTCAGTCCTAAATTATTATTTTGTATTGTTACAGGATGTAATTGGGGTCGTCCATCTCTCAATGACGGTTGTATTTGTCCGATCAACTTAGACAATGCGGTCACAAACATCAAAATCTTCACCCAAAAAGGGGGAGTTGAGCAAAACATCAGTAAAGTCAAAACAGACAAGAAAAAAACCGGCGCCTCCTAAGAAAGTTAAGCAATTGGTTACTAAAACTTCGGCAAAAGGTAATAAGAAAAATTCTAAAGATGACAAGAGTGATGGAGAAGCTACAACTGGAGACAAAAAAGAATCTATCCTGGAGAATGTCAAATCTTCACCAACTAAGACCAACACTGTGCAAAATGAATCTCTATCGCGTAAATCTAAGAAAGATCCAAAGGAAAAGAAAGAGGCGGTTAAAACTCCGCCAGACAATAAATTGAAAAAAGTTGCAGAAAAGAAAACAGTAAAGAAGGTCCAGCCAAAGCCAAGCGCAAAAGAAAGTGAAGATAGTAATGATGTTAAGTACAAAATTAACAACAAAGTTGCTAAAAATGCTACTTCAAAATGTAATAAGGCTAAAACTATGGTAAAGAAAGGTAAAGGTGGTGCAAGTAATCAGAAAAAGAAACTTATGCAACAATCAAAATCGGATTCCAAGAATAAAGCAGAAAGTGGAAGTGACGAAACATGTGATCCAGAAGAATCAAAAGCCGTAAGGGAAAATTTGAAGAAAGATAAAAAGGAAGACGCTGTCGTTGAAGAAGAAAATAAAGACAATGTAAATAAAGATACCGTTACAAAAACGGATACAACGTGTAACATCACATTGGCAAGTACGCCTCCTAAAACTCCGCCTGCAAACCAGCCAGAGACGCCAAAATCAGAAACCGAAAGACCTCCGAAATTCTTCACTTCTAGTAGATCCCCCCGAATGGTTGATATTGATGTTAAATGTTTGAAGAATTCAAAAGGGAATCTCAGTGTTTCTGAAAGGTTCCTATCTATGAAGTGTGAAACAAAAACAGATGACAATAACAAAGATAAAAGTAATCAAAACACTCTAGTCTCACAAGGCCCTGAAATCGATGTTTATACTTTCACCGAAAAAGTAGATTCTCCAAAGAGTATCCTATCAGATTTTCGTAATCCTATAAATAAAAACATCGGTAGAGTTCGACCTATAGCACGAGTTAAAGGTACTGTCATTGACAAAAAATCAGATTCTGAAAAGAAAAAATACTCACCTCATCGGCCTATAGAAGAAGTAGTAAAACAGTTGAAAGTTAAACGATCGGAAGAGTTAAGAGCAAGTCAAGAGGGAGAGACAAATAGCAGCTTTGATTTAAATAAGGACAGTAAAGAAAGAGATTCTGATGATGTACCGAAACCTATCGTAAGTAAATCTTACAAGATGGTTGCTCGAAAATCAAGTGTGACCGGAAAACCTTTCAGTCCTATAAAGTTTCTGGATAATGAGATTGCACCAAGTGACAATGATAAAACAATCACTAAACCAACTACGCCAAGTAAAAAACAACAAAATAAAATTAAAAAAATAAATAAAAGCAGCTCTTCTGATGATGAACTTGATTCTTCAAAATTTTCACTGAACACTAAAAAGTTTAATTATTCATCATCCGACGAAAGTTTCCAAGAATCCAATGATGATAATGATGACACAAAAGAGTCTTCCGAGTCAGAATCTTCCAAAAACAAAAAGCCTAAAAATAAGAAATATAAGAAAATGACAGACAGTGCCAAAACGACAACTTCTAAGGAACTAAAAGAATTGTCAAAAGATTCTCTTGTTGATATTAAAGATGAAATACTGATAGTCGGAAACGACAAACCAAGTAAGAGACGTCGAAAATTACTTTCCATGTGGAATGGACCGAAAAAGCATAGAATGGCTTCTTTAAATGCTATTGCTAAGGTTCATTGTTTGTATGAAAATGAAAGTCGAACTCACATGGAACTCGGGTTGATGAAGACTGTCGATAGGCAACCTATGCCGAGTACTTCAAAACAACCGACCTTAACGAAGAAGAAGGAGACTAAATCGAAGGAAACCGAAAAATCAGAATCAACTTCTGAATCAGAATACGAAACTCAGAAAGATAAAAAAGATGATAGCTCTGAAAGTTCCGATGATAGTCGTCCACAACGAACGTTGCGTGGTGTCCCAGGAATAAGAAGTGCAGGCAAATATTGGGATCCCAAATCATCCACTTCATCTAGCGAAGATAGCGAACAAGATACAAGAAAGAAAGTACCAGAAAAGAAAAAGATGTCAAAATCGTCTTCAGAAAAGGCATCAAAGTCATCATCAGACTCTGACAAACCTCCACCGAAATTGAAAAAGACTGCCGGAGTTCCGGTAAAGAAGAAACGCAACCGAAACGAAGTTGTGATGGATCTGAAAGACATGGTTGTCCAAAAGCGTATGGCTAGTCTTAACGCTACTGCTATTCTAGCTGCTAGCTACGAGAAACGTTCATCTACGAGTAAATCAAGTAAAGATGAAACAACTTCTGATTCTTGTAGCGATGAATCTTTTTCTCAAAAGTCAAAAAACGGGGTAGCTTCCGGCGTTAAGTCGGAGATAAAAAACGAAGAACCAAAACAAGAAAAAGATAGCGAAGAGGCAGTAACTGATCGAAAACAAAAGGTAGAGGTGATTGTTAACCAAGACACAGACGTGACTATTACTGGTGTTTACTCAACTCATCATCACGAAGGGTTCTGTACTGTGTCTGGAATGCAGTACCGCATCTCCTCTACAAGTCACACTCAGACTACGGCAACAGCGAACTGTGAAAAGGTAAGATAATCATTATTTTTTCCAACTAACAATCTCTCGTAGCTCAGTAGTCATCTGTAAACATATTAATTACGTTAATGCCGATATGCTATCTGCTTGAAAGACGGCGATGTGAAAAGCATAATTATCACTGCGGTACGCAATAAAGACGGTGTACCCGTTGGCGCTTTGGTTCTCATTAATACCCGGTAATGAAGTAAGTTTCATGTAAACACGCCTCGGGACCCGATCCTCACTTTATCCTTCATCGCTTACCTCTGCTAGACTTCGCAACGCAAAATAAGCCCTTTGTATTTAGTACAAACAACCAATTTTAAATGAGGTCTCGTTATCAATTGGGGTGTGAACGATTTACGCGTGAAAAGAGTTACCATCGTGTTACTTTCGATGCAGATTATGCCATCTGAAGCTTTAACTTTATTAATGTTAAACTCTCAACGCTTGAGATGCTAAATAGGATACCCTTTAATGAAAATTACCTTAATTACCAAAAACAAATTAAATTTTTAAGGCCGTTCGTGTTTACAAGATTCCTCTGACTAATAAAGAATTCACTGGCAAAAGTGGTCCCGAATTTAAAAGTAAATAATTTTGTCAGAAGTAATATTGCGAACTTTTTATTTATTACATTTTCTTTTCTGCGCAATAAAGTTTTTAGTCCCTTTTGAATGGAACAACAGTATTTTTATTAGATGATCCCAAAACATCTTTTAAAGTTTTACACCGACCAACTGTAGCCAAGTTTCTCCACCTGAACTCACTGGAGTGTTGTTTTCTTTATTGTTTATGTTGTTTTTGCTTCGATCTTTGAAACCACAAAGTAGCTTCTAAACGACTTACAATTTTTACGCAACTAACTTTCACCTTTATGCTCGTTGAAAGAGAAACGAACACTCGATATTATTTCGTGTTTAAATCGGGTTTGTATTTGTTTTCAAAGCGAATGACTTTGATAAAGTTTTGCTTTTCATTTTTATGAAAAGCCGCTTAACAATTATTGTATTCAGAAACCTTCAGCATTATCTATTTGTCTACCCTTGTTGCTTACTTCTTGTTATGCTATGACTTAATATTGTAAGAATAATTTGTCTCGTCATCTCTAGGAGGGGTGTTCCAGGGAGGATGGGTCCCGGTACACTCCCCTGACAGCCCTGTCATCGATGCAACCACCGGCGGAACATGCCCACAATCACCCTCATCCAGGTCAGTCAATAAACACATTTGATATCAGTTATTTAGTGTATACGGTTACTCTACCTATAGGACCATATCCGGCCCGGAATTTCGTACTGCTCGCTTAGTTGATCTTCATAGTTATTGAGTTTTTACCTACCTATTATTATTTGGTTTCGGAGCGCCTTGATTTCGTTTTACCCTTTTACCAATACTCCAAAACTCAATAGGACTTAGTGTCAAAATGCCTAAATCTCAGAATGCCCATATTTTTCTTTAATATTATGTGGCATTTTTAGTATGGCTGCATTTTAAAATGTCTAAAATTTACAACCCCTTACTTCTAATTACTACATGCTTAGAACAACCACATACCAAAATACCTAAAATTCAAAAAGTTTACATTTTAACCTCCATCGTGAATGACTTTTTAGTGCTGGTCACTTAAATAAAAATTATCTCTTTACGAGGAATATAGTAGGAAACGAAATGCAATATATTTTGATATGATGTAATCTTTTACCAGACAGTAATATTACCGTCAAATCTTAGAATTATAATCATAAAATATTCATAAAAAACTGGGTACTATATGGTTTTGGCTTTTACATTATACAATGTCTACAATTTTACCCTTTGATTCTTATTATAATTTTATTGGTCAAAAATCTCAAAATGAATACAAATACAAGGAATTAATTACAAACTAAATACGAGATATAAACAAATAAAATCTAAAAATTAAAACTAAACCTATTCGTATAGCGTTCCCGGTGCAAAGCTGGACAATATGCAAGCGGCGTTACCCCGCTGAACCGCTATCGACAGCCTTTGCACCAGGAATGCCCCGGAACGCGGATCAATTTAATTCTGGAATTCTTATTTGTAAAAATATAAAACATATATTATAATAGTTTTAGGTAGCTTTTAATTTATTTACGTACCAAAAAGCGTTTTATGTAGGTGCAACAGTTTTATTGCGAAATGATTTAATAAAGCTACATGTTTTCAGAGTTTAATAAAAATCAACACAGAAAACAAAACGTAAATATGTATAGCTATCCACTGCTATACATTGTAGCTCCGCTAGCTCCAAAGGAAACTTTATGAAGAGAGGGAAAAGTTACGCCGAAGTAAAACATTCATAATCTTTCATCTTTATGATTAGATTTATTTTGCAATCGACTTAATATTTTGATTCATTTTCTCCGATTACCGAGATAAGCTTCATTGTTGGATAAAATGTTGATAAGTAATATAAATCTTTTGACGTATTCGAAAGCTAATAAATTGACGGTATAAAGTAACTTATTATGAATCTGTTGAAGACAGCCACAACAAAGGAGGCAAGGCAATCATATCAATTAATTAACTAGAATTAGCTCGCGAGAGTATTTCATCATATTATGATATTATATTTAGTGAGGTTAGAGTAGTGAGCTTAGATTTCTACGCGTGAGTGCGAGCTTATGATTCTTGTTTATATTTTTAACACGCTTTTATTAATTTCACCTGTATGTTTGCTTGTATGTAACCGACTTTTAGGGTTCGATTTTGTTTTGGACGTATTAGGAGAAAATTTAAGAACGTAAACGGAATAATTGTTAACTATTCAGCCCCCTTAGACAAGATCGCTTTCTATTAGCGATATCGCCAATCGACATACTTTTTTTTAATTTGTTTTGTATGAAATTTACATAAACAAAAAACCGTAGGTACCTAGTCTTGCGTTAAAGAATAAAAAATGGTAAATAAGTTTCATCTAAAGTCAATTTCATACAATGCTCTATAACAATTTCATACAAAAAAATCTGTCCATTGGCGATATCGCTAATAGACAGCAATCTTGTCTAAGGGGGCTGAACAGAAATCAGTTACCGAACCGAATAAGTTTGTGAACATGAAACACGAATTCCACAGCGTCTATCGGCAGTTGCCTCATATCGCGCGGTTTTAGGTCAATGTTTCCGATGTACGACCTCGCCACAGCTCTGCCCAATCACTGTCGTCGACACCGTCCATTGAATTTATTCCAACAATATACTAGGTAACAATAATTATTATTAGAACTAAGTTCCTTATCGCGGGTTAGCGAGGGGACCTAGGCGAGAAAAATGTTACGCGTTACGAAAACGTGAAACGAAAAACTGTAAGAGAAATTTATCTAAACATATGTATATATTTTTATCTATACTTCTATACTAATATTATAAAGCTGAAGAGTTTGTTTGTTTGTTTGTTTGAACGCGCTAATCTCAGGAACTACCTACTGGTTCGAATTGAAAAATTATTTTTGTGTTGGATAGTCCATTTATCGAGGAAGGCTATAGGCTACTTTTTATCCTGATATTCTCACGGGATCGGGAGTTACGCGGGTGAAACTGCGGAGCGCTGCTAGTGAAATATATATAGGTAAATGAAAAAATAGGACGCTGATTCGCTAGAGTGAAGAAAGCAGCATAAAGTTGACCAATCATAGGGTCGCATTTAGCGCAGTGCGTTTACTTATCCAAGAGCAACTTAAGTACTGTTTGTGAATACGGGCGAAATCTATTCGATATTGTAATTTCTGTTGACAGACAATAGATTACGGTCTACGGTGGTATAGTAGAGAAAACTTCATTCCGCCTCCAGCGGTAGCTAGATAAGGGCAGATTGATTGACTTATTGTCACTAGTAACATTGAAGTAGGGTATATATAGCTACGCACTAACATAACGACGACCCAGCACAATGGTCACCATGCCGGACTGCCAAACATAGGGTTGCGGGTTCGATTCCCGCCTCAGGCAAGTATTTATGCTTAGATATTTCAATTCAATTCAATTCATTCATCATATTTGTCTGTGGTCTGGTTGTTTCTATGTAATATAAGTATATATTTACAAAATAAAAGTATATAAGTAGTATATCCGTTGTCTAGCACCCATTACATAAGTCTAGTTACTTAGCTTGGGGCTAGATGGCGATGTGTGGAATGTCCTGCAATATTTATTTATTAGTAGCTGCGCCCCGCGATTAACCCGCATAAGTCTCGATCCCGTGGGAATATCGAAATATAAAATAGCCTATAGCCTTCCTCGATAAATGGACTATCCAACACAAAAATAATATTTCAATTCGAACCAGTACTTCCTGAGAATTTATTTATAAGTCAGTATTACATGTAATTAAGTAACATAATATGTATTTAGTACTCATGGATTTTGTATAAAACGTAGCTAAAATCTGATAAGAGATACAAACATTTAGTACCGTAAAAGCGCAGTTACTACATTCACGCAAAGGTTTAGTTGAATATAAAGAGTTAACGCTTCTAAAACTTGGTTACTTAAAGAAAAATGGTCTTGACTCGTTCCGTTCTATTCCACAAATCCCAGCGATTTTTATGTCCCGTAGATCAATTCAAGTGGCTTGGTTTTGGCTCACCGCGCATTGCTCAACTGGCTTCGAACACATCTGGCACTTACATTCTGAATGTAAACTTAAAGATCTAAAGAACTTCGAGTGAATTTTTCAGCACCCATGAATCTTAAAGTAGATAAATGTGTGTGAAACCACATTTGACGTCTCGTAGTCGCGGAGCTATGTCTATTTATTTTCATTTAAGTAAGTATTTATTTAGTCTAGTAAGATCTAAGTAAATATCTGTCACACTTAAATTATTAATGCGTCTGTGTTTTCCCTTAAGATATTACTACGAAATTAAGATATTAGGAAAACCGCAGAACGCAACTAATAGTAGGCTGGTACTTTGGTACACAAATTGTATTTTATATCCATGACTCAGTCTTTTTTTGCCGACCGTCAGCAACATTATGGTCAGGAAAATATTTTCCTTATTTCGAAAGAAAACACCGAAGTTGTTATCCTAATCATTGTTACGAAGAAAAGGTAGACGACGTAACAATACGATAGCAAATGTCATTGTATTCAATCAACCCTTGTACTTACTTTCTAAATAGTTACAAAGTTAAAATAACCTTCAGGGTTTTAGCAGATTAGGTACAAATTCCACCAATTCGTATTTGAAGGCACTAGTCAAATTATCCACTCACGTTAAATGACCTAGAGAAAGGGGTGGCCTAACATTGAAACGCGAAAACAGCTGCGCGAAATCTGATTTTAAAATTTTATTCTTTTGATAAACAAATATATTTGTATTTGTAGGTTTTGAACGCATAGTTCCAAATATCGTTTTTTTTTTAATACAACCTTGCCTTGGCATTTAGGTCCAAAAGTGGCCTCAACGGAAAATCACTTTTGTTCGATCAGTTATTATACTAGTGATAAAACATCAGTCGATAGAAAGTATGTAGTCTGCGAGTACTTCAAGGATATTCGGATAAACAGGATGTCATTACCTATCATTGTTTTGTTCATTATCTAGATACCGACTTATAATATAATTGAATAAAGAAAAGTAAACGTATCGGTTATCGTGTGCCAAGTTAACAAGTATTTCCTATTTTAAAATGTTTTGATAGATGCTTATGCGGATAAAATGGCAAAACTAGCTTGGCAGTTAGCCAAGAGCGGGCAGATGTCAACGTTGTGTGTCGCCCTCTTGAGGCTAAAGTAGATTATAACAAGTAATTAACATAATCTAGAACGTTTTAATCTTGTTTTTAAACTAATTCACTCGTTTTTCCCTTGCGGTGGGAGTTAGTTTGCAATTAGGACTTTAATAAGTAGTATTAGATGTAATAAATAGATTACTTTAGAAGTTTTAAACTACCCTTACAAAAATAATAGGTACAGCCTGCAGCTCTTTCATATTTTTATAATCTGCGGGAGCCTTAAATGTGATTCACTTAATTTTTGTTAAAATTTACAGTTCCGAGTCTTAGGCCCGCTTTAAGGTGAAAGTGCCCCCTCTCTATACAAACGTAGTCGAGTGTTTCCTCCCTGGATAATGACACTAGCACAAATATTTTGCTGCATAAAACCTATAACCGCCATGACTATGCCCCTATGTCTTGATTTTTTTTTTTCATTTTAAGATTTTAAAAAACAAAAAAAACAGAACTTATGGGCATGGTCATGGCAGTCATAAGTTTTATGCAACAAAAATATTTGCTCTAGTGTCATTATTTAGGGAGAAAACAGTCGACTACGTTTTTATGGAGAGGGCACCCGGTACCCTTTCTTCTTAATAAAGATCTAAAATGTCATTTAAAAGGTTTAGAGACAATTTATAGACAAACATTAATTTACAAATAAGTATTCCCGTCAAACTGTTACAATAAATAAGAATATTTAACTTCATTACACTCTACTTAAAAGCTACAACTTTTCTTAAAGTTAGAACGGTCTTTATAAGAAATTGAGATGAACGAGTTAACTTCTTTATCTGATTACTTATTCAAGATGAGTTTATTCTTCCTGCACCTGCATTTTCAATTGACTGCTGTTTTAATTGTAAATCTTCTTTATGGTGAAAGGGTACCGGCGCTCTCTCCATACAAACGTAATCGACTGTTTCCTCCCTGGATAATGACACTAGCACAAATATTTTTGTTGCATATGACTTGTAACTGCCATGACCATGTCCCTTTTTTTAATCCTAATTTTAATGATGATTAGAAAATGAAAAAACCAAGACAGGGGCATGTTTTAATTGTAAATCTTCTTTATGGTGAAAGGGTACCGACTCTCCATACAAACGTAATCGACTGTTTCCTCCCTGGATAATGACACTAGCACAAATATTTTGTTGCATAAAACCTATAACTGCCATGACTATGCCCCTGTCTTGGTTTTTTCATTTTCTAATCATCATAAAAATTAGGACTAAAAAAAGGGACATGGTCATGGCAGTTACAAGTCATATGCAACAAAAATATTTGCTCTAGTGTCATTATCCAGGGAGGAAACAGTCGACTACCTTTGTATGGAGAGAGTGCCCGGTATCCTTTCCTCTTAATAAACTTTATTGATTCTGTTGGTCATAATATATTGTACCATAGTGCATAAATACAAGAACTTGAAATTATTTAGGTCTGTATATTAACTTAGGAGTATTTTAGTAGGTAGTTATATCATGTGAATTGCGTTTCGTAGTCCAGCAATGGCAAGGTTCCAAGAGTGGCCATCCTATCTGAAAGATATTAAAAGGAGGTTGTTATCTAAGCGATTCGGGTAGACTCAAAATCAGCAGTTATTCCTATCTGGATTTTGAAATTTAATTTCAATTTTTCGATTTAAATCTTTCAATTAAGAGGAAAGGGTACCGGGGGCTCTCTCCATACAAACGTAGTCGGCTGTTTTCTTCCTGGAAAATGACACTAGAGCAAATTTTTTTTGCATAAAACTTACAACGGCCATGGCTATACACCTATGTTTTTTTTTATTTATTTTCATTTTATTAAATCTTAAATTATATAATAATTAGAAAATGAAAAAACCAAAACATCGGGGCATAGTCATGTCAGTTATAGGTTTTATGGCACAAAAATATTTGTGCTTGTGTCATTATCCAGGGAGGAAACAGTCGACTACGTTTGCATGGAGAGAGTGCCGGTACCCTTTCACCTTAATATCTAACCTGATTTTACACGCTACTTTCTTGAAATTCTGTTGACGGCGAGTCTGTGACGTTTTCGTACAAAATATGATAATCATCATAATAAGAATCTACAAATCTCTGAAATAAGCCAAAAATATGTACACTTAGAACCCTTTTAAATTTTTAGACCGAAAAATACAAAAAGGTTACATTCTGCGCATATTTTTTCGTTCTGAATTTTGGACGTATTTTTCTAAACACAATTCACCGAGCCCCATCAACCGAGTTCAGTCAAATGGAGAAAAGTTTTCCCAGATTGAGGTTTAAATTACAAGCCGTGCTGAATTTATTTTAATTTTCATCTCGGTATAATTCCAATTTGCGAGCGGGGCATTTAATTTTCATAGCTTAGCAGAATCCCATTTCGGTGGAACCCGATTAGTGTCTAAGCGACCATGGCCTATTTGTTATCTTGAGAAAAACCGCTCCCAAGAGGACAACAGAAGGACGAAACAAATAGGAAAAGGAATGCAAGTTGTAGTGACTCGACTACGAGTTAATCATGGAATTGTACGTTAAGGGCAGGTGCTGATAAAGCTACCAAAATCGACCTTTGTTTTAAGCAACTCTAAGTAATCAAATACTCTTATTTTGTTATTTGGATATGAATGGATATTGTAGTTTAATAACCATATTTTTGTTTATTGTGGTTGAAAACATGATATGAACAACTTCGTTCGATAAAAAAAATGTTAGAAAACAGAGAATTATTAGATCGTTTATCGGGTTTTATTTAAAAATAGTTAACGTTTGTTTCTAAAAATGAATCAAATGATAGGTTTTGACCTCTAGGAACTATATTTGTGGATAATAATGCTAAAATGTTTTGCATATCGATCAAATATAACAGTTAGCACGCAGCACGCTACGTCTTTGAGAGCCGGGGCTAAGGTAATGTGAATACCTATACACGGTACTGGAAGAGCGCCTTAATCGCTTTTAGTTATTTGTTTTTTCCCAACTAGAAAAAATGTGTGACAATGTTTTGCATTGTTACTCGTATGTTGTATAAAAAGCTTTGTGCTTTGTAAAAATGCCCTTTTAGTTTTCCATTTTAACATAATTTGGTTCATTTATAAGATAAAGTCCATTGGTCTTTGCTTTGTCTACTTCATAGTATAGTAGATAGGAACTAGTTAATAGTGATGCTTAATTAATATTGAGTAAACTAGCTGTGTAGCAGAGACCGGTTCTTTTGAAGACGACCCAAGACAAACAAGTTTAATGACATTGTTCAAAGAATCACAGTAGGGTGACAGTGAGATGGTTATTCTGGTTATCTTTAAAGAGCGATAAGTGCGATGTTAAACGTGGTCCTGAGTGGAGACCGCTATTAACCAAGTATAGTAGAGACCATCGGCCAATTAAACCGACGATTTGCGAAACGAGACTGACACTAACTGGATAAGAGATCCGAATATAGTGTTCATTTGCGCGTCTTTGCAGTTATTCGGAATGGTTGCTTGGACTCTCTCTATTTGAGTTGTAAAACATTAAGTATAGAAACAAGCTCAAGCTGTGATGTGAAACTGCACACACTATTAATTTTTAGGTCTATTGTAAGTAAGAAAATTGCCCCTGACGCGTTGAGCGACTAAACCAAAGCAGTTGATTCCGAAATTTACGGTTTAAGAGGAAAGGGTACCGGGGGCTCTCTCCATACAAACGTAGTCGACAGTTTTCTCCCTGGATAATGACACTTGAGCAAATATTTTTGTTGCTTAAAACTTATAATTGTCATGACCATGCCCTGTTTTGATGTTTTTTTGTTTTTGTTTTTTAAATCTTAATTTCAATGATAATTAGAAAATGAAAAAAAAAACCAAAACATAAGGGCATAGTCATGGCAGTTATAGGTTTTATGACACAAAAATGTTTGTGCTAGTGTCATTATCCAGGGAGGAAACAGTCGACTACGTTTGTATGGAGAGAGGGCCTGTACCCTTTCACCTTAAAGGCGGGTGTTATTTTAAAAATTGTATTAATTTGGTATGATATGAAGTAAATTAACAATATCTTTTGTTTTAGTGCCAGAGCTGGGAGGTCTAGCACGTCGCGCAGGATGTTCCAGTGCCTTCTCAGCACCTTCGCCATCTGCTCATCATGATCCAGGTAAGGCTAAATATGTTTTACATTTTTATAATATTCGTGATTTAAATATGTTTAGATAAGTTTTACATTATCCAGAATTTAATAAGTAGGTATTGAATGCAGTGACGGATTGACTCACCGATTGATTTATCAACGCACAACTAAAACCAATGGACGGATTGGTATAAAATTTGACATACAGATCGTTTTTAAGACGTAGGCATCCGCTTAGAAAGGATACAATTCAACTTGTACTTGTATTTGAACGGGCTGTTTTCAGCAATTAGACCATTTTTAATTGAGTAGGCTTGCCCAGCACCTACTACCCTCTCAGCTTAGTCGACCATTTCCAGAAGTAAAAACTTGTCAATACCTCTGCAGCCAACTAAGCTGCGGGTTTCATCACGATGTTTTCCTTCATCGTAAGAGCAATGTCAATTAGCGCACATCATTTTTTTTCTTAAGAAAAATACATTGGTGCATGGCCGGCCGGGATTTGAACCCACGACCTTCAGAATGAAAGTCGAGGTATCTACCACTAAGCCAACACCGCTCAAGATTTAATTCAATGTGGACGAAGTCGCGAGTAATAGCTAGTTATCGTATAAAGACGTAAACTCTGACATAATTCACAAAGCAAACCAATACGTTGAAATAAATACCAAGGAACGGGGAAATAAACCAACATATTCGTAACTTACACATTCAAGAAAGTAAATAAATAACTTCCAAGGGCTTTATCAAATAAGGAAGGATAGAAATTTCCCAATAACTAACTTCCTTTTGACGCCTAGGTATACAAATAAACTTGTCATTTTGCAGGAACAACCGTTTAAATCCATTGTTGGCCCTTTGCCAGGTCCAGTCTCTCAAAATATTACTTCCATGAATATTTTGCTAATAGTTTTCTTCGTAATAATACCATTTTAATAGTTCGACATGATTCCAGGAATTAATTTTGTTTTTATCTCATTTGGACTGCGATTGCAATTAAATCAATAGTTTTCAAATCACTGGGGCGATAATTATGATAAAAATCATCACTACATAGTATAAAACAAAGTTGCTTCCTGCTGTCTGTCCCTATGTATTTAGATCTTTAAGATTTTAATGCGGTTTTTTTAATAGATAGAGTGATTCAAGGGTAAGGTTTTAGTATATAAAACAAAACTACCACGCGTACAAAGTCGCGGACAAAAGCTAGTAGTGTTTTAAATGCGAAAGTTTGTGTGTGAGCGAGTAAGTGTGTGTAGGTATAGATACCTAAACAATATAACAATATACCTACTAAGCCAATTGCGATACTTGATAAAGATAGCTGGAACCCAGAATAATATAATACTTATAGTTGTTAATCTCAAAATAATTATACCTACTAAATATTTACAGACATTTCACGTAGCGCCATCTGTTTTCAAACTAAGCAACTAAGCTTTTATTATGGTGGTCAGATTACGAATAGCAAATGTTGGTTGAAAATACATCATTTATAACTCAAAAACGAACACTGACCAGAAACAAATATAGGTATTTATAGAACGTACAAATTTATTCCACCGCGGGAATCGAACCCGTAAACTTCTTTAAAGGTAGTTAAAGTTGAGGTCGTTATACAGGCTTAAAATTACTTAATATTTCTAAGATAAAATAATTCAAAGTAAAAAGCTTCCAGACTCACTTTTGAACGGTATTGTCGTCAAATTTAAAGTCGTAAATACGATTTTCAGTCTGGTGGTTTAAAATAGCGGTCACGACGTTACCCACCAGTTAGTCCGCTTTAATTCTCGACTCGACTGTTGAAAAGTTTTTTCAACACTCCGACCACAGAATTAAATAAATAAAATGTGACATTTAACTTAACGAAAAATATAGGGCTTTTGGTTATTTGAAAAAAAGGATTAAATAGTTAAATTAGAAAACTTATTTAGTACATTTTGATAATAGAAATGTGATTGAAATCTTTGTCAGACAAATCAATACGCCAATTGATGATGAAAATGCTAAACGTAGACTGATTTTTATGAAACATTTGTTTCTCTCTGTGGCCCTACCGCGATAAGTGCGTCGGCTTCAAACCAACGCGTCGACTTATGCTGACCTGCGCCCCACACTGGGCGGAATTTTGAGCCCGGCTTACATAGGATTTTTGAAAAATTAAATTGTTTTATTCGTGTGTTTTAAGTATGCAGGATTATCGGGGACATCAAAACATTCAAAAATAAATAATTCTGGTTATGTTATTTTTTAAAAACACCACAAAATATGACTTAGTTATTTTTTTTTAAATAACAACCGGAATCACTTATTTTTGAATGGTTTGATGTTCCCAAAAATCCTGCATACTTAAAACACATGATAAAACAACCTAATTTTTTAAACTTTTTATGAAAGACCGGCTCAAAATTCCGCCCAGTGTGAAGCGCGGTTGGGCTCCTGATAGTGCAACTTTTATGCAAACAAAGGCCCAATCTTCTTCTTCTTAGTCGTCATCTTCATTGCTGAAGGTCGTGTCAAGGATGAATTGTTGTCGATCACTCAGTGCACTGTGCCCTTCCTAGTTTTCCTGTCCTCGGCGGTCTTAAAAGCTTCAGCTATTAGAAGGCCAGTAAAATTTTTGACCAGATATGACTAACGGGTGGGTGCATGAGCGACCATACGGTCTTTTCCCGTCCCATTAAAATCGGTTAATTCGTTCTGAAGCGATTAGTAGCCATGTAGTACTATACATATTGTGGACCTATACGTGATATCATCACTAAAAAACAAACAATCTGGCAGATATTTATGTTTGCCTGTTTGTCTGACCCTTAGGTTAAACATGTAATGCCCTCTTTGGTTTTTCGGGAGTTAAAATTGGCAGCCCTTAGCCACTTACGGAGGAACATAACGAGAGATTTACCCCCGAATACTGAAAGGCTACTTAACTTTAAGTGGCGTTTAAATTGACGTTAAGTGTATGCTTTCTATTGAAGCTTACACTTAAATTTCAATTTAAACGCCACTTAAGATTAAGTAGCCTTTCAGTATTCGGGCGTTAATCACGTAGCCTGTGAACCCGAAAATCGAGCAAACATTTAACCTCTCCATCGAAATTTATTTCTACGCCACCAACAGTCGGTTAAGTAATTAATTCTTTCCTGGGGGTCTGTTTGAATAAATCGCTATGAAGTCCACTCCCGGGTACGGGTACATAATGAAACTTTTCTTTTGCATTACACTTTCATCGTGTTTTCACTGAAAACACTGAATTTGTACGTAATAAATTAAGGCTTTCAACAAACCGATCCGACTAGTTGAGCAACTTAAATTTATCAATTCCCTCATCTATCTATACATATAAAATTCTTTGTCCTGAATGAATGACTGACTGACTAACTGGCGGATTAACGCACAGCCTAAACCACCGATCGTAGAGACCTGAAACTTGCTGGGATTTATGACGTGGGCATCCGATAAGAAAGGATTTTCCGAAATTCTACCCAAACAAATGAAAAAGGGGGCAAAGTTTGTATGGGACAACGTGATTCCGTGACTTCTACGCGGACGAAGTCGCGGGCAAAAGCTAGTTGACAATAAAACAATGGCAATAAGATTTGAAACTAGCTTAAAAAAGCCAATTGAGTATCCTTCAAGAAAGAGGAAGTATCCTTGCAGTCAATTGACTTTCAATTGAAAGCTAGTTTCGAATATCTCGATAGATAGATTAGGCTGTATGTATAGCCATCGTCGTCTCTGGTCAAGAACATGTTATTTTTGTTTTTTTTTAGCCGGTCAGAAAGGGCTAAGACTGCTGATTGAGCCCATAAAGCCTGGTCTTTTCGAAGTTCTTTGATTTTTACGGATCATTGATATCTTTTAGTATTTACAGCAGTTACAATAAATAACTTTGAGTTAGAAAAATATTACCGCATAGGTTCTAAAAATTGGATAGCTATTAGTACATTACGATATAAGTGTGGTAAATTGATCTTTGCATAGAGGCGGTTTATGACGCGCGAGCGGTAGCGAGCGTGTTAATGAAGCCAAGATGCAAATATCAATTCCACACGTATATCGTACGACGTTTTTTTATCACAGTTGCGAATAAAAGAAAAGACTTGAAAAGAAAACAAAATAATAATTAACAAAATATTTGTGATAAGTCTATGTTTACATTTTTTTAAGGCAATATTTTTTGTTAATTATGCTCCGAAAAGGCCAGGCTAAAGACTTTTAACCTATACAGCCTTGTCTGACATACAATATTTTTTAGGGTTTTTTTATTTGTTTTTGCGTCGGGGGTTAAGAACAAAATACAATGGTACGGAAAAACAATATATTTAAGTAAAGAAAAAACAAAAATAAACAACACAATTTTTAATCGTTTTCTAAGTCATTATCACGTAAAATTTTCGTTCGTAAACCGACTTTAGAGACAACCATTTTTGCTAGCTAAAAAACTCTTTGGTACCTACCTTTTTATACATCAAAACAGTATGTAATTAGCAGTAAGATACGTATTTAACCTATCGGGATTACTTTACAGCACTAGGTTGGCAATGTAAAACGCACGCGTGCATAATATGTTGGATTACGAGCCTAAAATCCGTTGAATAAGATCCACTTTATGAGCAACTATGATAAAAAATCCATTTCATCCTACCTCTAGCGATATACGTAAAAATAGTAAGTAGATATTTTGCGATACCAGTTCTTCGCATTTGGTCCATAGTTCAGGGGTTCTATCGTTCACAACTTAAAAGCATTTAATCCTTTTTATTTTTCTCGTAAACACATTTATAAATTTCTTTAGTAACGAGGGATTAAAATTGTTAAGAGCATCTGATATTTTTGCTTCAATATTGTAGGTTTAACAAAGAGATTATTTTATATCATGCTATTAGAACAGGTGTGCCAATTAGTTTCTGAAACTATACACAACTATTCAAGTTTCGTATAAATTTAATGTATAGTATGCGTCATAAGTACACTTTCAGTTTAATACGATAATACTCTAAACAAGTATTGTACTTACGACCTTCTTCTAATAAACGTTACAAAAATAAATACTTTAATTTAAAAGTACTCAGGGTGATTATTATTTTCAACATGTGTCTTTAGTTGGCCGAGTGGAATATACCGCCACCCGGACCGACCCACAGGTTACGTTGTTATAATGTTCAAATAGTGCTGCGCAGGATTGTAAACGGCGTGTGGCGGTGTACTTTTGAGCGTCGATTGTCCCTATTGACTCTTTTGTCGCCTGCACCGACACTGTTCACACAGTAAATAATCGATTGGAGGCTTTTCGTTAGTAACTAGTAGTTCGACTGTTAAGTCGAATATCGGCCGATCATATTTCCGTAGTCTGTTTGCACCCTAAGGTTACCCTTATCCCGCTAGGTATATGAGCGTGAAGACTTAGTTTAGTTTCGATACTTCTCTGAGCTCCTATTTGCAATAAACACACCCCGTGAGGTCCCACAACGCGGGATAACTTCACGGACTTGTTCTCATTCGGAAACAAAGAAATTTAAAAGTACAGTACAATAGAATGGACATCAGAACCTTAACAACTAGTTTCATTCTTGTTTTAATCGTCAAATCATATTAAACGCCAACTTCAATAAATACATAAGACGATGGGAAAAAACAAAATACGTTTTTTTTTCTTTTAATTATGGCTTCGCCAGTGTCAAGTTATATTTTGCATCAAATTATGACCCGATTTTTCATAAATCGGACCTAAAGTGTTTCAAAAAAGTCAAAGTCGTCATAGTCCATCAAATCAGGGCTATAGTAAAGCGGTGGCAAGTTTACCATAACCTTAATAGGAGATTTGGAGGCAACGAGAAAACTTCATGTTTGACACTGATTTTTACTTTCACTTGTGCACTTTCACAGAACTAAATTGAATAACATTCCACCAGAATTATACAATTCAACTTGGGTTACAACTAAGTTTCATGAAAATAAAACTGCAGCACGACATGTTGTTAACTCGTTCCCGCCAAAACTCCCAAAATACGATTAGTGTGTAACCAATGAACAGTTTTGACTTTTGTTTGAATGTGTGTACACTTCTGTTTTTTCGATCGTCTTTTGTTTTTTCCATTGATAAGTTGTTTTATTTTCGACGCTTTATTTTTCACATTTTTATGTTGGCGATCTAAGTCCGAATAAAAAAAACAAATATTAGTAATTGACCATTTTAGGTTTTGACTAATCCCTAATTTGATACCCATTCTGAAGCGTGAGTGATACATTCAAGGATCAAGTTAGATCAAGCTTAGAAAAGTTTACCTACAGATGTTATATTTTTCTGTAATTTTAAATCTTTTTACTCGGAAATGTTAAAACTGGGGCTTCAGTAAACGACCAGTCGTTCGAAGTTCGCAACAGACCAAAGAAATTCTGGAATTTGTTTGGTCTCTTGCGAACTCTCAATTAACTCGTAAGATGTTTTAGTGTTGAGGGGAATGCTACTCGTAAAATCTTAATTAGGCTCGGAAACTATCTCAAATTTAAATATAGGTGAAAATTATTATAATAATTACGTTCACTTTGCATTTATAGGATAGTTGCAAAGCCCAATAAAGGTAACAAAGGTTCTTCCTCATTCCTTATTTGTATTGCGAGGGAATAAAATCAGAAAATGCGTCCGTTTTTCCTGACGTTTACAATTGGAGATCTTCAAGTCACGAGTGAACAAGTCTAACTTCTAGGCAAGCATATTACGTCTTAGACCACGTCGTCACTTACCCTGAGGCAGGTGTGATAGTGGTCGCTGACATATGACTTTTTTTTCTATTAATTAAGGCTTCGCACGGCTTGTGCATTTAGCCAGTGTCAAGTTATATTTTGCATCAAATTAAGACCCGATTTTTCATAAATCGGGCCTAAAGTGTTTCAAAACAGTCAAAGTCGTCATAGTCCGTCAAGTCAGGGGCTATAGTAAAGCGGTGGCAAGTTTACCATAACCTTATTAGGAGATTTGGAGGCAACGAGAAAACTTCATGTTTGACACTGATTTTTACTTTCACTACACTTGTGCACTTTCAAAGAACTAAATTGAATAACATTCCACCAGAATTATACAATTGAACTCGGGTTACAACTAAGTTTCATGAAAATAAAACTGCAGCACGACATGCTGTTAACTCGTTCCCGCCAAAAAAACTCGACATATGACTTGTAAACAAAAATTTAAGTACCTAGTTGAAAGATTGGGGTAAGATACAAAAGGACCAATCATAGAATGATTTACAATGTTACTTTAGCTTGGAGTTCTTAAAATTGTTGAACTTTGCATTGATTGGTCAGTTAGTGTAGGAAGTTTATAATTTTACTGGTAGAAACCATGAAACTATATAGAATATCAAAAATAAATTATACAAAATGTAAATTTTATTCACAATCAGTTTTACCTACAATTTCGAGAGCTAGATTTTCCTTTTCAGTAACTGTAAAAAAATTGTCATATTATTTTATACTTATTTAGTCACGCTTAAAAAAATGTTTTATCAAATAGTAAATCTTTAAATCATTGGATCGATAAAATTAAGTTCTTAACTTTAAAATTCTAATATGCACGGCGATCTTTTGTATAAAAATAAAATAGAGTGCGAACGAGGCACGAATAAAATTATCAGCGACGAGCAAGGGGCTTATTATGAAGGCAATATTAAAGTACGAGACCAGAATTTATATTTTTGTGCTAAATATCATACAGGAGGTACTTACAACACACCCTTAATAACATGTCACATAAATTAAACATGTCAACTGTTTTACGTTCGTTTATCACCCAATTATACCAGAAAGAGTTATGTCTTCATTTCTTGCTATAGTTACTTACAGCATTAAGTATTGCACCAAACGAGGCTATTTGTGTTAGTTCGCGCGACTTTAGCCATTTCGGTTTGTTCTGATATTTAAAACGGTACGCGGGTATTTAATATCTCTAGAAAGCAATCTTTATTTTATACAACCTAAGTTAAGCTAATCTGTTTTGTTTTTTTTTCTAACAACTAATAACTAAAAGATATATACTTAAACCTACACAGAAAAAAATATTTTTTGAAGCAAGAAAATAATTTCTTGTTGTTCTAATAAAAAATACCTACTGCTTAACTTTTTTTTTAATTATTTTGTAGCGTTTACATGAAGAGGATTATTTTTTGCTTCAACAAACCTTTTTTTCTGTATACCTACGATTGACGATCGGCTAAAATATAAGGTAAAATTCGAAATACTATTTTCCATAAAGATCCAGGTAAAATACTGATTATATCGTAAATGATGGCCAAGAGTATCGAGTTACCGAAATATTTCACTATTTACCGGGAAAATATACGCTTAAAATTAAACATCAATAAATTGAGATATTCATTTTCTTTTGAGGAAATACGGATGGCCGTTTCAGTTTAATTCGTATAATATTTTAAATAAACCGGTATTGTAAATACCTATATAAATAAAAATATGGCGATAATAAAACATTGCACAGTTTTAAATCCGTTTAACAAATTGTCTGTTTTGGAACGAAATTTTTTACTTAAAATGTTATTTGTTGTTGGATAACACGTTTTATGCTGTTTCTACCCCATTGCGAAGCGCTGTACGCCAGAGGCTTTCGACTCTCGCATAAATATTTGATATCAAGTAGGCGCAAGCCACAATTTTACTTTATCAGCTTTATCACCGCCTCGTGTGTTTGTTGTTTTATACGCGATTGATCATCAATTGTTTAAAGATATTTTTGCGCCTTTCGATTTTCTCGTACCTTTACTTTGCTTGATTTAAACCTATGATTTATGAAATAGCTAACGTTATCCGTCGAAATATCCACGTGATATGTGGTTCAATATTAAAAGTAATGAGGCCTCAATAGGCCATTATCGTTATAATATATTATAGTCATATTTAGGTAGATATCTCTAAGATGGGACAGTGAATCCAGTGACCCTTGACCCAGTCGGAAAGGGTAGAGCCACCCCTCTCTCCACAGTTTTATTCGAGTTATTTTACTTACAAATCTCGACAAAGAATCACTTATTCAAACAGCCAACAATTTACATAAAACCAGTTTTCAATTATTTAGATCAGCAACGGCGCGCTGTCAATTAAAAATTATTTAGTTTTCAAGTTAATAAGTTTGACAAATTGGTGTGAATTTTGTATTATTATCTGATTTTAAGCGAATTATGAATATTAAAGGTGATATTTAATCTGCAAAAAATATAGTTAAAAACTTTAATAGTAATCCTCACTATTTTTCACAAAGGTATGGACCATAAAGCCGTAAAAGACGTTGCGAAACAATACAAATTTTAAGCTCAAGGGCTTACCGGTATTCCCTTGAAATTTTCCTTTGCGTAATCTTGTAGCGTTTCTACTTAAATTTAAATCACTCTTCAGTTATTCACGGAACATTTATTGTAATACTTTTCGCAAGTTTTACGAAGCCAAATTGTTCTTTTTGTGTTTAATAAATTGTAAATAAATAATTGCTAAGAAAATTTGTTAAAAATTCATAATTCTCGTAACAAAATTACAAGTTTCGTTCAACGTGACTTTTCTCACAATGATTGCTACTCCAATAAACTTATTGGTTCCAAATGAAATACCTACAAGTTCACACGTCATTATTAATTGGTACTATTGGCAGTGACCCAGTTTTATTAACACACAGCATGATGTAAATTAGTGCGGCAGCGAGCGCATAGGAATTATTATTCTACGAACTATTTGCATTATTCCTACCTGACTTCATTGTATCTATTGGACCACAATTAAATATAGCACACATTCTGCGCAAGAGAAGACCACATAGGCGCCATCTTACCTTAAATGTGGCCTGTTTCTGGTCTGTGAAAATTTTAAATAGATTAAATTTAGAATTAAAAAAAACCCCCGACTTTTATCCTCATAACTTTCAGGCGGCTGAACCGATTTCGTCAAACATAGCTAAGAACTACCGACTAATTCAACTTTCAAACAAAATAAACAAAATCAAAATCGGTTAAGCCGTTCGGGAGCTACGATGCCACAGACAGACACACGCACACACGTCAAACTTATAACATCCCGTCGCTTATGCGTCGGGGATAAAGCAGCACAATATTTTTAAGAGTTTTTAAAGCCCTCTTTGGGACTAGTGTTGTTGTCGCAGTAAATGTGTTATCCCTATTCTATGCCAAAGGCTACAAAAATTAACAATATAGGTACTAATGGTTTTAATTTATCAATTGACACACGTTGAGTTGGGTCGAGACCTGGTTTGTTCGGAATCTCGTAGAGTATTGATCGAGGTTGTAGATTTACGATCGAGTTTCAATCGAGAACAGTTAGTTTAAACTTCGCGTCTTTGTTCAGCGACAAATTATTGAGGAAATACCGCTCAGGAATATACCGTAACATAACAGACTGTTTTACCGCTCTTCATCGTAAAGGATTATGGCGAAATATAACTCGGAACTCGTTCGACCCGTCCTGATTGCCACACTAATAGAAAAGGTATGTTTTGTCCTTAACACGATTATGAGTGTTCAAATGGGAAAGGATGATAATAATATGTTTTGATGTAGGGAAATTTTATTGACAGTGTATCATATTTATGGCACGATAAACCTCATGATAGCCTTGAAAGGAGTGCTGTTATGTTTTTGCGGTATTACTACGGCATTTGATGACATCCATAACACGGTGGCTTTACATCAGCCTGCGACGCAGAAGATTGCGGATTCGATTCCCGCCTCAAACAAACATTTATTTACTTGTCTCTGAGTGATTCTCAAGAAAATTATAATATAAGTACTATTTCATCCCTTGTTTGGTCACCATAATATAAGCTAAGTTGAAAGAAATAAATTTTTATTTTCTGGACTGTAGGTACTTATTGCTTGCTTAGCTTGGGGCTAGATGGCACTATGTGCAGTATTGTGCAGTGTCCTTCAATGTTTAATACTACTATCCTACTAATACTATAAATGTGAAAGTTTGTGTGTGTGCGTGTGTATGTTTGTTACTCCTTCACGCAAAAACTACTGAACCGATCGCGATGAAACTCGGCATTTAGATAGCTGAAGACCTGGATTAACATATAGGCTACTTTTTATCCCGATATTCCCACGGAATCGGGTCTTATGCGGGTGAAACCGCGGTAGCTAGTATACTATATGATATCACTAGCTGCGCCCCGCGGTTTCACCCGCATTAGACCCGATCCCGTGGGAATATCGAGATAAAAAGTAGCCTATATGTTAATCCAGGTCTTCAGCTATCTAAATACCGAGTTTCATCGCGATCGGCCCAGTAGTTTTTGCGTGAAGGAGTAACAAACATACGCATACAAACAAACTTTCACATTTATAATATTAGTAGGATGTTATTATTATTCGTTGTGTTGTTGTATTACTTAAGGTTTTGTATAATTTCGAACAATACATACTATCCTTGATTTAAAAGTAAATAAATATTGTCCATACATCTCGCTAACTTACAAAAAGGTAAGAATTAATCAGATTACCCAAGGCTCTATTTATGAGTCAATTGTAACAAATCATGCTCAAACATCTTTCATTTAAGTAACACGCTACTTGACGCTACTCTAACGGAACTCGGACATCGGTTATGAAAGCGACATGGATATCTAAAATTTACTGGATCAGTTTATTATGTAACTAACCAGCTTTTAGTGCGGTGTTGCAGTCAACACTAGAACCACTAAGTAGTGGTAGATACCTTCCTCGACCTGCATTCGGAAAGTCGTGGGTTCGAATCCAGCCCGGCTGTGTTAATGTATTTTCTTAAGAAAAAAATTTGTTCGTTAATTGACATGGCATATTCTTATCATTTATTTTAGATCAAAATAATTAAATCATTTTTTCAATATTTTTGTCAAGCGCGCGAATTGTGCACTAGAATTTACAATACAATACGGGTCAAAAACATAACCCTCCCTTTTGGCTTCGCTGTAGTCGGATAAAAAATCACAAGGACCCACCGTCACTAGCAGCAATGGGTAAGAGATGGTTGCGGCATGTTCCTGGTTGCCACTTGAGGAATTCTCGGGTTTTGTCCAAAGTGGAGAGCCAGATAAGTAGAACTTGCTCGTTGATGGGTCCAAACTGACTAATCGCCAACGGAGTCATAGAAGGCTTTAGTGGATAAATCTCCGGCCTCCTGTCATCCCAAGGCCAGGAGAAGCCCCTTGCCATCCCCTTTAGGATGGTGAAATGATACAATAATGGTTTTTTCCCATAAGATCTACACGACTAACCATACCGGTTCGAGATCAATCTACACTAATATAATAAAGATTTGTTCTTGTTTTTACGTTTTTAACAAATAGGCTCCGAAACTACTGGACCGATTTTAATGAAACTGGTATGAGGATACTGTGATTCATTAGGAATGATAGGATATAAATGGTATTTAGTTTTATGTTTAGTTTTATACTCTAGTAAAGTGTCACTGTTTGTCTTCCTTAATAAATAAAAATAAAAAAATAAAATATTTTTATCCCGATATTCCCATGGGAGCGGGAGTTACACATCGCAGAGCGCTGCTAGTTACCAATAAAACTGTTTCTATGTCACATTCAGGTAATCTATCTCAACGATCTTACTCTTTCCTTACGTAATTGGACTCTATTATTTATTTTCCCTATCTTGTTGTCTTCGTATAGTCACTGAGAAAGAAAAAGAAAAGATTTTTCGCCCTTTTTATTTAATTGTTAGCATGAGCTGTCACTTTGTGGATAATTCTTCTTTTGGGAATTTACTTTATTCATAAAATTGAGATTTATTAAGAGCTTTTATAAATACATACAAAGTTCGTTAATCTTGTTTAATACAGTGGTTGGAGTTGAAGTGAGTGTGACGACTCTTAAATCTTGGCTTTTGTATTTAATCTAAAGCATTTATTAAGCGCCAGTAACTTCTGATCCATGATACTTAGGGTGTTGTGGTGCCTAGAACATGTATATAAGATGGAGTAGACTCTCCGCTTAGTTGACTATGTCTAGAGGAAAGAACTCGCTGAAAGAAAGAGCTGTGGATTTCATTACGTTTCATTTTTCACTGTTAATAACGCACATAAACTTCAAGATGAATCCAGTCAGGATTCGAACCAAAAACCTTATGAATGAAAGAAGAAGTCCATCCGACCAAAACTGCTATTTGAAACAAACAAATCTTATAATAATAAACTTATTAAGTACAATAATTTATGTATTGTTCCTTTTATAGAGCATAATAAAATTATTATTAGTGTCTTAGTCCATTGTAGATTCAAAAGTCATTATGACCTTCAACATTTGACTCCTGGCTCTAAAATGGGATCAATTAAGATAAGACATATCTTAGTAAAAACAGACAGACAGACGGACAAGAAAGTGTTCTTGCTAGATGGCGATGTGTGAAATGTCCTGTAATATTTATTAATTTATTATTTATTTATACAGTAGGCGTCAAACTTTAACAAAACACAATTTGGCGTATGTAGAGGCGTTCTGCACCGCATAACCTTAGAGAGAAAACTATTAAACTTGGCTCAACCAACTAATAGTAAAGTTCAAGGTTCTACGAGTTTATATTGTTCGTATTAAAGTTACTAGTCATTGAGTTGGTAAATATGAACACACGGCCGTATAACGGTAATTAAAAATACAGCAAACGAAAGCAGTTGTTATTTGTATTCCATGCACAAATGAACGCCCCGCTCTATTTTATTGAGGTCTTCCTTCACGATTCTGAAAATAGAAAATCTTATAAGGCTAGCAACATATTACGCACAAGTTAATTAATATTATATTTTTCCAAATACACTTTAAATATGTAAATAAAAATAACACGAAGACTTTGTTACGGGACGAGCGAAGAGCGGTGTTGGCTTAGTGGTAGATACCTCGACTTTCATTCTGAAGGTGGTGGGTTCGAATCCCGGCGGGCCGTGCACCAATGTATTTTTCTTAAGAAAAATTTATGTGAGCTAATTGACATTGGTCTTACGGTGAAGGAAAACATCGTGATGAAACCCGCGGCTTAGTTGCCTCCAGAAGTATTGACAAGTTCTCTCCTCTGGACATGGTCGACTAAGCTGAGAGGGTAGTAGGTGCTGGGCAAGCCTACTCCATCCTCATGCAAAAAGGACCCAATTAAAAAGGGTCCAATGGCGGAAAACAGCCTGTATACAAGTACAAGTACGGTACGAGCGTTTCCTTTATCATGATAAAACTATTATCTGTTTTTACCCGACTGCAAGGAAAGTGTTTGTTTGTTTGTTTATATTCTTTTTATCACAGTTGCTCATAAAGTGGATCTTATTTAACCGTTTTTATAAAATTTATAAAAAGGAAGGTACCAACAAAGAGTTTTTAACCTAGCAAAAATGGTTATCTCTAACCTATGTTAGTTCCTCTATAGGAATGTCTCTAAAGTCTTTTTACGAACGAAAATTTTACGTGACAACGTCTTAGAAAACGATAAAAAATTGAGTTTTTCTTTACTTTAATATTTTTTTCCGTACCATTGTATTCTGTTTTTGACGCCCGACGCAAAAACAAACGGAAAAGCCCTAAAAATGCATTTAGACGAGACTGTATAGGTTAAAAGTCTTTTGCCTGGCCTTTCGGGAGTATAATTAACAAAAAAATATTGCCTAAAAAAATAGTAAAGATAGACTTATCACAAATATTTCTTTTATCGTAACAGTTTTACGTGCATGTCGTTTCTATGTAAGTATCATACTAAACTCTACTTTGGAATTTTGGCGGGAACGAGTTAACAACATGTCGTGCTGCAGTTTTATTTTCATGAAACTTAGTTGTAACCCGAGTTGAATTGTATAATTCTGGTGGAATGTTATTCAATTTAGTTCTGTGAAAGTGCACAAGTGTAGTGAAAGTAAAAATCAGTGTCAAACATGAAGTTTTCTCGTTGCCTCCAAATCTCCTATTAAGGTTATGGTAAACTTGCCACCGCTTTACTATAGCCCCTGACTTGACGGACTTTGACGACTTTGACTGTTTTGACCCGATTTACACCGACCGACCGATCAACACTTTAGGCCCGATTTATGAAAAATCGGGTCATAATTTGATGCAAAATATAACTTGACACTGGCTAAATGCACAAACCGTGCGAAGCCATAATTAATAGCAAAAAAAAACTCTACTTTTAACGTAGGGGAAAATGGTGCATTTGTAACATTTTGTTTGTTGTTTTAGATGTATTTGAGTCGTTTATTTACCGCATTGATGTCGATATAATGTTACATTACAGAGTTATTTCTAGGAAATGTAGTCGTAAAACTGAATCTTGTTACTATAAATTTCCAGCGCCGTCTGCGAAGGCAAATTGACTTTATACGAATTCTTGTTCATGGTTTTCTTCATATAATAAATTCGTTCTATGCTCCGTCGCATCGGATGCTTCCACGTTGTCAAAATTGATATCTGTCACTTCTAAATATAAAAATACTAGCTGCGCTCTGCGGTTTCACCCGCGTAAGTCCCGATCCCGTAGGAATATCGGGATAAAAAGTAGCATGTGTTACTCCCAATGAATTTTATCCTCATACCAAGTTTCATCAAAATCGCTCCAGTAGTTTTCCAAAACTACTGGACGGATTTTGATGCCTATTCGTAACAAACAAAAAAAAATCCAATTTATCCCTAGAATATATCTAGCCACCCCAGTTTCGCACGGCTATATTATGCATTTATTTTAGATATACATTTATTTTAGACCTTCGTCTTGAATCACTCTATCTATTAAAAAAATCCGCATCGAAATCCGTTGTGTAGTTTTAAAGATCCAAGCAAACATAGGGACAGACAGCTGGAAGCGACTTTGTTTTATACTATGTAGTGATTAGTTATTTCCATGCTAATGCAAAAAAATGTCATATGGCTAAAGCTTTTGTCTGTAGCTACCTACATTTTATTGCCAGATTTTGTTCAACCCAATGGTCCCCAATTTTATACCCCATTACAAAGAGAAGCTTGTTACAAATAACACAAAGCTTTCCCATGTTGCTGCTAACGTCCTCCTGTAATTCATAATTCAGGGATACATTCAGGCAAAGCCGATTTGATTGCCTAATCAACCAACCATTATCTGACAGACTCAGTCTAAGTACCATTAGCTACCAATACAAAACTTATTAAGGAATCTTACTTTAAGCCGAAGTGGTAAGACTAATAGCGCGATAGAGGTGTCTTTGAAACAGTTTTTGGACATCAACCGCTAAAATCCATAGAATGATATTCTACTGTCGTAAAGGTGAAGACATGCTTTGTATTGTCATACCCTTGAGTGATTTGACTCAATAGAAACAAATCATGAAATTTTTCAATTTAACGGCAACTGAAAAGAAAAAACAAGTACAAAATTTATATTTTCATAAACTTTACATCTAATCCCATAAGGCAGTACAGATGGTTTTTCACTAAAATCGATACTTATTAGTCTTTTGATTAAGTACATAAAACCGTTAAAACTGCCATTTCGCGGTGCTGGGGGGACAGGGATAGAGTCATCGAACGACGCGCGCGTGGGAAAGGGATAGGGGTTTTCAGGTCCTACTTCACTTTCAGCTTCAATTGGACATTCAAGTTTGGACGTAGAGTGAATGAAATCTATAGAATCCTACACCTAAATATGTGGAGGTATTACCTACTAACGAACACTAAATCTAGGAACGGAAAGCCATGCAGATTTCGTACAACCATTCATAAGCCTTCCAAATACATTAGATATTTCAAAGGAACGTGATCAAATTGAAATGGAAATCGCTAGAAATAGTTAACCTTAGTAAATAAAAGGAATTAATAATAAATAAATGTTGTAGGTCATATAACACAGCGCCATCTAGCCCCAAGCTAAGAAACTAGACTTGTGTTATGGTAGCCGCCAGATAACGGATAAAAAACTTAGACATACTTACGGACATCAAGACCAGAAATAAATATCTGTACATAAGTTATAACAAATAAAAACAATGAATAATTTCAGGTAGAATGGCCAAATGGAGTATGTACTTGTAACAAACAATAAGGATGTAAAACGAGGAAACGTGATACTTCTCGTTGAATGTTATTAGTTTATTATACCAAAACTAGATGGTGCCACGGATAAAATTAGATCTCACTGATTTGTGTCCTATTCGAACGAGAAGATAAATGTGGGCAAGAACTTCCCTATTCTTGAATATATTTAATACTAGCTTCACCCCGCGGTTTCACCCGCCTTCGTGTTTTTTAATAACTTCCTCCTAACAATAACAAACACAACAAATAAATGATAAGCGTAATCGGTCCAAGCGTTCCTTTCACGCGTGATGCCGCCGTAACCACGGAAAAATGGAGATTGATTTTTATGTATATATACAGAATGTCCCATAAGCGGGCACCTAAGGATAGGGGACACTGTGCCGGTGCAGATTAATGAAAGTTATGTTCTATGAAAGTCTTTCGGTACACGAGATACCTATCCGCCATTTTTTTTTAAATTTCACTCCTCTTGCAAATGAAGGAATTATTCCAATCTGTTTTTTGGATAGTATTCCAGGATAAATGTGTTATCGAATGCATGTATACTTTCGTAGAACATAACTTTCATTTATTTCTTCTTTCATTCACAGAACCGGCACAGAATTCATTACGAGACACCCTGTATATTGATTCAGTTTTTTGCATAGAATCTATTATAATAGACTAGCTGCGCGCCGCGTAAGTCCCGACCCCGTGAGAATATCGGGATAAAAAGTAGGCCTCTAGCTATCTACATACCGAATTTCATTGCAATCGGTTTAGTACTTATAGCGTGAAGGAGTAACAAACATACATACACACATGCACATTCACACAAACTTTCACATTTATAATATTAGTAGGATAAGTATTATCTTAATAACTTAAGAGTAATTAAATAAAGTAGGTAATTAGGACGTGTTCATTAGGACTTTTGATCTCTATAATTTCACACAACTCTCATTCACTCTTTTAATTCTATCAGCTATCTGAATAACTTTATGCTTCAAAATCAAAGATTGAAAAGTAATAAGCACTTAAATGAAAAGCCTATTTAATAAATAACTCAGTATTTCATATCGAATAAGCCAACAGTAATGGTTACACGTGGCTAATTTACTTTAATGAATAAATCGAAAGCCGGGGGGTGCTGCAAACCGGCAGAGACCGACATTTCGACTTTATTATTTCACCACTTCATATTTTCGGGTAGGTATTCGGGTGTTTATTAATGATTTTGTAATTGGTGGCCTGTCGGTGGCGGTTGTGTTTTCGCGGGCCATTAACCACTCTTGGCTCGGAAAAAGTACGCCTTGTAACAATGAAGCTGTTTATTTGATATCTTACTCCTTTGTACATTGTTAAATTTATATTATTACTAGCTGCGCCCCGCGGTTTCACCCGCGTAAGTCCCGATTCCGTGGGAATATCAGGATAAAAAGTAGCCTATGTGTTAATCCAGGTCTCTAGCTATCTACATACCGAGATTCATCGCAATCGGTTCAGTAGTTTTTGCGTGAAGAAGTAACAAGCATACACACACACACGCACACACAAACTTCCACGTTTATAATATTAGTAGGATTTATATTTTGCCTAACAAGAATAAAAATTACAAAGCTTACGAATCTTATATATTAGGGGCTGACAAAAAGCCGGCAACTCTTCGACCCAGTGGGATCTTTTGTGTTTACCCCTACCTTAATGTTTCTTACTCTTTGAAGAAGTGGTCGATTAACGCGGTGATCCCACTGAGAGGAAGAAACCTATATTCCTCCGGTTTGGGATACGCATTCCGAAGGAGGCTCATACGCTTCGCTGCTACGACGTCGCATTCACACAGTATGTGCTCCATAGTTTCCCTGACATAGCTTACATAACTACCTGTTATGATTTTATTGAAGTTATGATTGTAAGTAATTTTATTGAAATTGAAGTCAAAAATGACCGGGTATTCTGCTTTCATGTCATCCAACTGAAACTATGATTCAGCGGAAAGATCATTCTGATAGTGACCCCAAAAAAATCCCCAAATTATTACTTTTCCGGCAAGTGACCATTGGTTTAAAATCAAGATCTCCCTATTCCTCAAAACCTCAAAGTTTAAAAAAATGTTTGATTTTTAAAACTCATGGAACATATTAAGTTCTCGTTCGTCTAAATTTCTTAAACAATCCCCTTTCGTGTAACATTTGTATAAACTTTTTAAATTCATTAAATATTTTACTAATATTACCTTACGAATTTTATTTGATCACCCGCGTAACTCCCGATCCCGTGAGAATATCGGAATAAACAGTCTATGTTACTTCTAATGAATTAATTTATCCTCATACCAATTTTCATCAAAATCAGTCCAACAGTTTCGGAACCTATATTCGTTACAAACAAAAAACAAGAAAATAAACAAAATATTATTTTCTCTTTATAATATTAGTTAGAGTAGATAGGTACCACAGATAAAAATAATATTCAAACAAATCCTATAGATAAAAAAAATTTGAGATGTGTCAAGGGGCACACGGATGGAACGAAGTTCCTTTAGATTAATTAATGAAGGAATTGTAATAAAATGAAAAAGTGTCGTTACAACTTTTGGTCTTAATTTTTTCCGTCTAGCCCCCTTTCGCAACGCGCGATAAGGAACTTCGTTCCAAAAATAATCTTTGCTCTTTATTATATTAGTTAGTGTAGATAGGTACCAAAGATAAAAAGAATATTCAAACAAATCCTACTGGTAATAGTTATTGAAATATTTATTGTGAACTATGGTTATTTTTCAATTGAAAGTTTTACACATCGGAAACACAGCACGGTTCGTTTTCACCGATCAAAAATAAAACCTGTACGTTTTCATGACCACAGGGTGTCCATACCCGAATCCGGTTAAACGATGTTCTTTATTATACAACCATTTATTTTATGGTAATACACGTTCACAGTTCGTTACGTCTGTGGCGAAGTGTTGATTTGATGATGTATGATCCTTTTTATTAACCTATTTTATTCCTTTTTCAGGTAAGTGCTTAGTATTTGGGTTGGAATTGCTGTTAATTTTATGAAAATGTAAGGTAAGGATTTTTTTGTAGAGCAATATGTATGGTAGTCATCGAGAGTGGTGTATACCTCGACTTTCATTCCGAAGGTCGTGATTTCGAATCAGCCGTACACCAATTTTTCTAATAGGTATTGCGGTTAAGGAAAACATACCAATAAATCCCGCGGATTAGTTGGTTCCAGACGTATTTAAAAGTTCTTTCCTATCGACTAAGCTGTAGCGGTAGTATAGGCAAGGCAGGGCCTACTCCATCCGCACCATCCGCACCAAAAAGAACCAGACTAGTACTAAAGAGGTGTAGTTACGGATGATATCCCGTATACAAGTACAATTGGTAGTCATCCATGGTAAAAAAAATGTAAATCATTATTGAAATGATTCTAGCTAATGTGATTGCAAGAACCTTCAAATTTTTCTGATACAACTTTTATGATCGAGAAGTTAATTTATAGTGATCTAACTAGACCAAACAATAACTCCTAAGACTCTGTAGACTGCCGACTGTGTCGCTTGGCAGTCGAGGAACTGACGATCGGCTGAGGTGCCGTCTGCTATACCTTCTCATTTTTCTGGTGTAACTTTCAATTTTCTAAAAGTTAATTTATATAATGAACAACTAACTGTACCAAAGAATAACTAGACTCTATAGACTGCCGACTGTGTCGCTTGGCAGTCGACGAACTGACGATCGGCTGAGGTGCAGTCTGCTCTACCTTCTCAATTTTCTGGTGTAACTTATAATTTTCTATAAGTTAATTTATATAATGAACAGCTAACTGTACCAAAAAATAACTAGACTCTATAGACTGCCGACTGTGTCGCTTGGTAGTCGAGCAACTGACGATCGGCTGAAATGCCGTCTTGAGTGTCAATATCGTCCACCTATTAGAGCCCAAAGATTTATAGTCCAGTCGAGCCAGTAATTTACAACCCTTTACAGGTAAGCAGGTCCTAAATTAACGATCCAGTTTAGACAAGCTAATGTTTATTTTATACAAAACCGTTCGACATATCAGACAAAATGGCGTATTAAATCACTTTTTGTTAAAACTTCAGTCATTTAAACCGTCGTCGGTAGTTGTCACATTGTAGCCGACTTCCAGCGGGGTGAATAATAAATGACAAAGTCATCTTTTTGCTCGTTAATTGAATTAAATTCATCAATATTTTATGAATAGGATATTTTTTTAATAGAAACTAGCTGGACGTTGACAGTTTGTTTATTCATTGGGAGTCAAGATTATTTTTAAGTACGGAATTTTTGAATGAAACTTAAATTTGTGCCCTATCTTCTTCTTATTCTTCAATTAAAGGGGGGAAATGATCAGGTTGGGTCAGATCCGTTAACTCCTGGTCTTTATCGTTGTATTAGCTTGTACAGCTGTTGGAGCTGGAGGGACAGGCTAAGAAGTGCAATATAGTTTGCTCAGGCGCCACACTGAATTTGACATGGATCAATCATGCCTCAGCTTCCCTGGTTCACCCTGCAGCAACCAGCAAGCAACTTGTGTCCATACTTTTTGGGAATGCTAGAAATTAAAGGCTGAAGATTCCTTTTCGATTGGTTAAACTTATTACCTTTGCCACAAATTACATCTATACATACCCACATACCTACTATACTACACAATGGATGAGCAAAAATAGTCCTTGATCGGCCACGGCTTGTTATCTTTGTCGTATTGCCAAGCGTACTTCGTGTTCCGATATGTAAGCTGATGCAGCCAGAAAAAGGGAATGGGTCGGAAAGGTTTACTACCTTCCTCCCTTCAATCGCGTCCCTTGAAGGCCCCCGTTTATTAAGTCTTTGAGTCACAGTTCTAGGAAACCATGCTAGATCTTAGACCGCATCGTCACTTACCATCGTATGAGAAAGTGGTCAAACGCTGACCTATCTTTTTATATTTATAATTCTACTGTACGTGTGTATGTCACTGAACTCCTCCTAAACGACTGGACCTATTTGAATGAATTTTTTGGATGCGTTTAGATTCACATATCAGCCTGGTTTTTTATGGCAAAACAACGTTCGCCGGGAAAGGTAGTATATTTAAAAAAAAGTGTGGCACTCGGGGACTGCCGCGGTAAAGCTATTGCATCATGCGAGCTTCGTACAGTCGTACCTACCATATAAATACAAGTTAAGCGAACGCTCGACCGAGCTTAGGTTTTATTTTCGATACCGAATTTCTTGATTCGGTCGCCGCGCTCAAAACACGCGATAAAAGCTATGCAATAGCTTAAAAATAATTTAATCCATGTACCTAAGCACTATTTTTTTTTTACAATTTAAATAGTAAACTTAGAGTTCCAAATTTAAACTTCAATTTTTAAAATACCTCTAATGTATTGCTTGCCTTAGGCTATATTTCACAGGCCGTAAGTAAGTAAGTAAGTAAGTAAGTAGGTCCGCTTACTACAGGAAAATATTAGTAGTAGCATTATTTCTGGCTAATTTATCATATCTGTCATGATCCGGTTATAAGATACACCGATTGAACAATAGCGATGGTTATCTCTTTCTAGGTAGTGACAAAACATACTATGATAGATTAATACACTGATCCTACTAATATTAATCAACTAGCTACACCCTGCAGTTTTACGCGCGTAAAATGTAGCTTATGCTCTTTGCCGCTCTATAGACTATTCCTGTATAAGTTTCCATCGAAATCGGTCGAGACGTTAATCGGGAATAAACTGTCGCATTTAGGAATGATATTATTCACAAACCATCGGTAAAGACAAGGATGGCAACACGTTAAAAGACGCGGGAGTGAAAGAGCAGCAAATTTTTTTTCGCTTCGGTTGCCTTCCGACGGTTTGTGAATCAGGGGCAGATCCAGAGGGCATATTGGAATAAAAAGTAGCCAATGTTACCCCCACTAAATCATTGTATCCTCATGCCAAGTTTCAACAAAATCGGTTCAGTAGTTTCGAAACAAAGAAATTTTTTTAGATAAATCCGAAGTTTTGAGAGTATATAAAGGGAGTATGTTGGTTACTTCATTTTGAAAAAACTGTAGAATCGGTTTCAATGACACTTGGTCTGTAGTTATTTGCCTTTTATCCAAATATGTATTCTTAAACACAACTCTTTTTAATTATGTATCCATAGAGGTTGCTATAGATACATCGTTTTTTACTCAATTTAGTATCAGTTACTTGAAGGTTACTCAAGAACGTTGTGATGAATCGATTAGTTTATCGATTATATTTAATTATGTGGCAACACTAGACAGGGTGGGAGCACTAATTGTAATGCTAAGTTAAAAAAAGAATAAAGTAGACATTTTTTCGCTCTGAAAAATGGTTTTCTTTGATTAGAAGTCCAGAAGCAGAACCTACAAGATTATACTATTATAAAAATCGTTATTATTTATAGGTGTCAACGAGACCTAAGGCAATTATATCTTCAACATTAATACTAATGAAAACAAAAATAACTATATTATTAGCCGTTTTATAGCTTTTATTAAGCCAATGAATATTAATAAAACAATTATATTTTATAGGCTGAGATGACATCACGCTTTATCTAGCTATAAAATGAAAATTCAATAAACATAAATGCATTTTATGTCTTAGTCAATTTGAATTAACTGAACTTTCGATGAAGAAAAATTACAGTTCTTTACTAGACTTGTTGTCGGCCTAAATCCAAGTAACAAAAATTGAAAAAATAAGTGAAAATTCACGTCAAAATCAATTTCTAGTTCAATTCTTTCGGGAGCAAAATATAATGGAGTCAGCTGTCACATGGCGTTAACCGAGGCTTGATAAATAAGCGGGTACGATGTGAGAAATATGAAATAAAGGTCCACTTTTCTCTCCCATATCCACACGAAACGGATCCGCGTAATTTGTAAGATGGTATCTATATTTACTAGACTGGCTTTTGCTACGTCGTCCGCGTAAAAGTCGTTGCTTTGTCCTGATTGACTAACTGACTAACGGCTCAACGCACAGCCTAAACCACTGATGGTAGAGACCTGAAACTTGGAGGGTGTGTTCTTTGTATGACGTAGGCATTCATTAAGAAATAATTTTTCGAAATTCAACCCCTTAGAGGGTGAAAAAGGGGTGCAAAGTTTGTATGCGACAACGTGATTCCTTGGTCCAATATCTACTTCAAGTTTTGCATAAACATTCTTTACAAGATCGATTGAAGACGTGTTTCGTATTTTATTGGTATTCATCTCCTAACGGAGTTAAAAAGGGGTAGAAATTTATTTTGGGGGTGACTTGCTTCGATATTGATATCAATACTCCTTAATGCAGTTTAATGGACGAACACAGGCAGCAGACTCTTTAATCGGCTGAGAGGTCACTAACCATGATATTTGCTATATAAACTATGAGAGCCTCCTTCTATTTTTGAAGTCGATTAAATTTGGTCGCGGCCGATCAAATCTGTAATCTATAGTATCAACCGATAGAATTTCTTTAGTCTGTGAGTCCCAAACAGTATAAACGAGAGCGGTTTTTCTCATCACCAACTCTTGAATGTTGGAAAATGCTGAAGGTCGTTATACATGACCGAGATCAGCGATATCACTGCAATATCACCCTAATATAAGCGTAGTGGGTCTTTTACGAGCCTCTCGACTCGACTCTAGAGATAATTTGCCGAGACGTGAGATAAAATCGCTCGCTTCCATATTTAGGACACTTGAGGATGGTTGTCCCATTGTGCTGTATATGCTACAAAGGTGATTACATTTTGGATGGTTAACTTATATAAATAAATAAAATATTGCAGGACATTCCACACATCACCATCTAGCCCCAAGCTAAGTAACTATATACTTGTGTTATGGGTGTACTTATATACTTTTCTTTTGTAAACATATACTTATAATACATAGAAACAATCTGACCACAGACAAATATCTTCGCATAAATACTTGTCTGATGCGGAAATCGAACCCGCAACCCTGTGTTTGGCAGTCCGGCATGGTGACCATTGATCCATCGTTAGCCTAATAACATATTTGCATTTTTTTTGTGAACTGTCACCGTCCCTGGACAAAGGAATGTGGGGCTCCCTCTGGTCTGAAAGTGGTTGAAGACCGGAGGTAAAACACAAAACAAACTGACAATAAGAAAAAAATGGAAAAACTTTTTTGTCTGTCTGTCTGAGACAGACAAAAAAGTTTTTCCATTTTTTACCATTTTGCAAGGAACCCTAATAAAATAAACGCGATTAAATCCGTTAAAAATCCTTTTATTATACCCCCGGCCTTCTAATATAAGTACTACTAGGAAAGGAAGTAAAGTGAACTACCACAACTAACCACTAAGCAACACCGCTCTTAACGTAAAGTATATTATATTTTAAAAGTTATTTAGTTGATAATGAAGCCCCGTTCTCGCAATTCCCGAGGGTCGGGAACGAATCCTTGACCTTCCGTCCTATTTATCTCGCATAGAAATCTCAGTCTCAGCTAATTGTAATTTGTTATACCAATACCAAGAATTAATTATTATTCTCCGAAATGTATACTTACCTACCGATATTTAAAACATTAACTTGTGCAACAGATTATTATTATTTGCAATAAATCTCTCGAAGATAACCTTATCTACGGTTTATTTTTAGCAAATCATGAAAAATAACACAACTAAGTACTTATTTACATTGTGCGGATGCACAATTTGAAGATAATAATATTCGTTCTTCTTTAGATTACCCGTATCACTCGCTGGTTTAATGTCTACAAGGTGTTTGGTGGATTATTGGTCAATTTAAGATGTGTGAGTCTTTTACCTGCTGACTTCTGTTGGGATCCGACTCTTGGCTGTGAAGTTAGTAGCCAATTTATCTCAAGATTTCTAAAATGTGCTCAAAGTCGATCACAACAAACACGTATCGTTCCTTCAGTTATATTCCTTTACATATCTGATCATGGAAGTTGTCTTATCAAATTGGTCCACAATGTGCTAACACCATCCTGCACAATTATCGTTTTTTAACATGAATATAAAAAATTAACTGAAAATATATAGGTAAAGTATTGATAGGTTCAAATCGACCTAAATGTATTGGCCGTCCGCGTTTCGCGATATTCTCCATACCGCGAAACGCGGACGACTGTTTGCGGAAGTCGCTTCTAGAAATCGCTTCCCGCGTTACTTCCGGCGCATGCGTACTGCATTCCGTCCCTTTCCGTGGTATTGCGCGACATTTTACCAGTCTGGTTTGCGCAACGCGGCGTGTGACAGCGCTAAGACTGAGTATTCTACTGCGTAGCCAACGATGATCGCTGATTTGCCGCCACTGACGGCGGCTGAGCAGCAATACTTGCAGCTGACACCGGCCTCTGCTGGCGCACCACTAGACCAGCACGCGGTCGACCTCTACGCTGCGAACGGTACAACCATTTGTTAGTATGCAAGCTCGTTATGACGTAGTAAGTGGAAAAGCGTTCAGAGCCGCTGTTCACTTATTAACTTACTGTTTTTATGTGTAAGTATTTTGGAGCTATCGCTGTTTTGGTAGCGGCTGCATCAAAAAAAAATGAAGACATTAAATAGAAAAGCTACAAATAAAGCGTCCTAATTTTGTTTTTATATCCTTAAACTAGCTAATCTTCGTCCGCGTAAAAGTCGAAATTGGACCAAGAAATCACGTTGTCCCATACAAACTTTGCTCCCCTTTTTCAAACCCTAAAGGGTAGAATTTCGGAAAATCCTTTCTTATCGGTTGCCTACGTCATACAAAGAACACACCCTCCAAGTTTCAGGTCTCTATGATCAGCGGTTTAGGCTGTGCGTTGATCCGTCAGTCAGTCGTTCAGGACAAAGCATTTTATATGTTTAGATAGGATTTGAAATACGGAAGCCGGATGGTAGAAATAATAACGTGGGTGGACGATGAAAGAAGTTGTTATAAGTATTTAAAGACCGAAATGTCATATGTAGAGTTACAGTACATCAGTCCTCAGTTTGACTTGTTGCTCCAATTCGTACCTACGTCTGTTTACATCGTCCCATCTCTATTTTCACATGAAATTATATGAGACTCAAGTGGATGACGGGCGTCAGATTGCGTCACTTCGGAGTAAATCTAATAAAAACCGGACAACGTTTCTAAGACCCCTTCTAAGTATTTGTTTGTTCTAGTGTATAAGTGTTTAAATGAGATAAATGCGGGCTTGTAACGTGTTTACTTAGTTCAGCATGTGAATTGCAGCTTCGTTTAGTTTTCATGCCAAGATTTAGTAGGTCTGCATTCTAATTTGTATATGTGTGATATACTATTTTACAATAAAAATGTTGTCTGTAGAGTCGGTTTACGGATGATAATTAATTTTACGTGATAGCGTCATAAGAAAACGATAAAAAATTATGGTTTTTTCCCCTTTTTTTCGCCTTTATTTAAATCCTCTATTCATCACTCGTCACCATAAAACAAGCCCAGATGAGCGATATTATTATTAAACAGACACGAGACGCGTGAAGTTTACCATGACGCGTCAAAGACGCGTGTTTTGAAAAAAAATACGGTAGAAACGGAAAAAAAGACGATCGAAACAGAAAACAAAAGACGATAAAAAAGACAATTTAAAAAAACCAAAAGACGATCGAAAATAAAAAACAACAGGTGGTTTTCCTTTTGTTTCTACATCTTTAGATCTTGATCTTTTTTTTTTGTTAATAATAGTAAGTATTAGGTATTATTTCATTTAAGTAAGTAATACGCTCCGGCTTTTGACTTCGAAACAGCTTTCAAATATCAAGATAATTCAATCGAAATCATCTAATAAACCTAACATACAACGTGTCAAAGAGGGTGAACTTCACCGTATTATAACAATCAATTGACTTGTAGTTCGTATTTAGTTAACAATCGGTTTAGAGACGATACCTACAAGGTAAGTACATACAAGACTTGCACATGGCGTTTCACACGTAATACGGTTCAACAGGGGATCTAATATGGCAACTTTCGACGAATCGTATCTGAATCGTAATACGAGTTGGATTTTACCTATTGAAACAAAATTTGTTATCGCGGGTTGGCGAGGGGACCTCGTCGAGAGAAAACTGGAACGTGTTACGAAAACGTGAAACGAAAAACCGTAAGAAAAACGAATCTCCCGCATGTGTATTATTTATAAAGGTACCTATATATGTATGAGTATCAATATACAACCACACACGTAAATGAATTTTTTTCAAAACGCGTGTCCCGCGACTCGTCCATTTTTTACCCGACTATACGGCGAAGCCAGAAGGGAGGATTATGTGTTTGACCTGTATTTATGTATGTATGTATTTTATGTGTGATTTTGTATGAAAGCCGAATTGCGTCATGAGTCATGACTTGACATTATTATGATATTACAATTCGCCGCGACCATAGCTATTTGTATGCTGATTGACTGATACAAATCTAGATGGTCACAATAAGATCAAAAGCTCTTGACCACTGACTGAACAGCGCTAATCCAGAGAATTTATAAATTCAAGCTTTTTATCGCAAAGGACAGTAATGTGTTTATCGGTCTATGTATGTATGTATGTTTGTTTGTTTCTAAATGGCGTTGTAGAAGCCAAAAGCGTGGATCGATTTTTAACCGACTTCAAAAAAAGGAGGAGGTTCTCAATTCGGTTGTATGCCTTTTTTATGGATGTTTATTTTCTTTGTTTTTTGTTCTTCTTATGGTGTCAGAGGTGCAAAATAAAGAAGGCTAAATTAAGTCTCACCAATGGCTTATAAAATCAATGGCAGCGACGTTGGCCTCGCGTAAAGGTCGTCCAATACGCTAGTGTTAGGGCACATTGTACATAGAAAAAAGTGCTTTATAGATATTGTTAGAACGAAGCAAAATTTAGTATGAGAAATGACACAATTAACTCCCGACCTATCTATCATATGTCAAAAAATATGGTTGACTGTAAAGTCGGTTTACGGACGATAATTTTACGTGATAACTTTGAAAACATTTATAGTAACCATAGCAACGGTGTTAGTTGCTAAACTCCACCTAAACGACTGAACCGATTTGTATGAAATTTTTTGTGTAGTTAGGTCTGACAATCGAACAACATACTAGTTATTTTTTGTAACATTGATGGTAACCATAGCAACGATAATACGACATAACGCGCATTCCTGGAACATGACGCATGACGTCACACCTTTTTGTGAGTGCAAGTGTCATAGAGGTATCATAGACATGTTCACCAATTAAATAACACGCTATCACGTCAAAAACAATGTGTTTATAGGTTTAGATTTGCAAAACGAGACTTTACAATACTGTACTCTTCAAAAACAAAGACTTTATGCATGACATGACGTCGAACGGGCCAACAGAAATCCGTTAACAATCAACACAGCACACATCATTCCGTTTTCATTCCAAGTTGATAATTAAAACGGACATCCCTACTGTTAAACAGTCGCAGTGGATAAAACTTAAACTAAGTTACCTACGCTTCAGTCTGTAGTCCCACGTCCCGTGTAAGTTTATTGATAAGAGGAACTTGGTACGAGAAGGTAACTTTCGAACAGATTCCGATGACCTGGGCCATGTTACTTTGAACCAATATTTAATGAAGTTTATATTGATAGCTTTTGTTACGGTCAAATATCCGCTTAGAATGCTTTCTGGACTTAACAGCTTTATCGGCTTACTTTAGAACACGCATACTTAAGCCGAAGTGGTATGACCAGAGGTGCGATAGAGGTGTCTTTAAAATTTGAAAAAATAAAATCGAATTTGGTTATCAACAGCTAAAATCCATAGAATGATATTCCACTGTCGTAAAGGTGAAGAAATTCGGAACACGATTAGAGTGATTGGCCTCGATAGAAAAATATCGTTAAAAGAAAAATCAAGTACAAAATTTATATTTTCATAAACTTTATATCAAATCCCATAAGGTAGTACAGATGGTTTTTCACTTAAATAGATGTTAGTCTTTTAATTACATAAAACAGTTAAAACTGCCATTTCGCGGCGTGCTGGAGAAAGGGATAGAGTCATCGCACAGCGCGCGCGTGGGAAAGGGATAGGGGTTTTCAGGTCCCACTTCACCTTAAACTTTTTGATGGAAAAATAGGATCTGACCGGTACCATGAGTTGTTTACCCACTCGACCCAATGTTGAGTATTTACCAAGAAACTTCAAGATTAGAATCGGCTAATACGCGAGCCACGAGATAGATACAATAGAATATACATTTTTTAGAACAGCACACGGACAAGAAAAAAAAACCGGCCATTCCGTACCATTACGATCGATACATAATCGAAAATAAATCCTAAAAAATATTGTATGTCAGACGAGACTGTATAGGTTAAAAGTTATTTGCCTGCCCTTTCGGGTGTATAATTAACAAAATAAAATATTGCCTAAAAAATAGTAAACATGGAAAATACCTAAAGAAAATTAATACAAAAAATATATCACTTTTTTCTGTTTTTAGTATTTGTTATACCGGAAACAGAAATACATCATCTCTCTAGCTATCATGGTTCATGAGATACAGTCTGGTGACAGTAAAGTCTTAGTAATAGGGTCCCGTTTTTACCCTTTTTGTACGGAACCCAAAAATCAAAATAAAAAAAGGGTAGGTAAATAGGTAGATAGCTTAAAACAGTATATTTATCTCTATCAACGCCCACAGAGGGCGTTCAGTTTTTAATCTAGATGATAGTACATATACAGCGCCAGCAACTTTAATACAAACTCTATTCAGGGCGGAGTAGGGTTGCCCAGAATCTACTATCCTCCCAGCATAGTCGACCATGTCCAGAGCAAAGAACAAAAGTCAATCTATAGACTACCTACATAACATAATAATTGGTCACCTAACCCCGATTTCATATTTTTTAAAGTTTTTTGGGATAAAGGGGAATTTATAAGGCTTCTGGTGATTCAAATTCCCGAGTTATACGAGCAATGACGTCAAGAAAATTGCGTTTACGTTCATAACACGTCATTGATATTACTTATTGCCTACTCTTTTTGCTACTATTTATATCTGCCGTCGAATACTTCACAACCTTCTACGGATTTAATTTAAAATGAGGCTTACTTTTAAAAAAACTAGTTCCGCCTTGAAAGATGGTAGCACTACTTAAACACATAATCAACTGAAAGATATCTATGGAGTTTTGGCGGGAACGAGTTAACAACATGTCGTGCTGCAGTTTTATTTTCACGAAACTTAGTTATTACCCGAGTTGAATTGTATAATTCTGGTGGAATGTTATTCAATTTAGTTCTGTGAAAGTGCACAAGTGAAAGTAAAAATCAGTGTCAAACATGAAGTTTTCTCGTTGCCTCCATTAAGGTTATGGTAAACTTGCCACCGCTTTACTATAGCCCCTGACTTGACGGACTATGACGACTTTGACTGTTTTGAAACACTTTAGGCCCGATTTATGAAAAATCGGGTCATAATTTGATGCAAAATATAATTTGACACTGGCTAAATGCACAAGCCGTGCGAAGCCATAATTAATAAAAATAAAATAAAAAAAAGATATCTATGACCAGTTTTTGTAATGATTAATTATAACACCCCGTCGATTTGCGTCGGGGGTTAAAAATGTATTGTATTTTCGTTTTAAACCCCGACGTAAAAACGACGGTGTGTTTTATGTTTGACGTGTCTGTTTATGGATTTGTGGCATCGTAGCTCCCACACGGCTAACCCGATTTTATTACGATTTTTGAAAGGTGAATTAGTCGAGAGTATTCTTAGCTATGTTTGATCGAAATCGGTTCAACCATCTAAAAGGTATGGGGGATTTCGTCGGGGTTTTTTTTAATTCTAAATTATACCTACCCTCTACCTATGACCAGAATTAATGGTATTTATAATGCACTCCATCGAGCGATTAGGAACTATTTTACAAAAAAAAACAAAAATTACGTAATAAAATATTATGTAAAGATAGCAAGATGTGAAATCTAAGTAAAACATACGTTGCGATCGTCCAAGGATGTAGAGTTTGAGGTCAGACAGGTCGCCTCACGACCTTTATACGACCGTTCCAACTGCGTAGTGCCTGAACTGAAACATTGGAACCACTTTAAAACAAATTGGCGGTATTTCGGCTTTGTAAAGGTAATTCTAATACTTGACTAAGTAGGTAATTCGAATTTAGGCAGAGGATGTAGAGTTTGAGGTCAGACAGGTCGCCTCACGACCTTTATACGACCGTTCCAACTGCGTAGTGCCTGAACTGAAACATTGGAACCACTTTAAAACAAATTGGCGGTATTTCGGCTTTGTAAAGGTAATTCTAATACTTTACTAAGTAGGTAATTCGAATTTAGGCAGTGCTAATCTTTTAAATGTAAATAAATATTGGAGGACATTCCACACATTGCCATCTAACCCCAAGCTAAGTAACTAGACTTGTGTTATGGGTACTAGACAACGGATATACTACTTATATACGTTTTTTTTGTAAATATATACTTATAATACATAGATAGGTACAACCAGACCACAGACAAATATCTAAGCATAAATACCTTTCTGAGGCGGGAATCGAACCCGCAACCCTGTGTTTGACTGTCCGGCATGGTGACCATTGTGCCAAATGGGTCGTCAAATGTGAAACATTATTTCTTTCCAAAAGGGCTAAATCAACTTGTATCTTGGAAATAATTTTGGAAATGTACTTCAACTATAAAATCTATAATTATTATATAATTTAACGTCCCAACTGACTAATATGACAACGCACAGCTTAAGCCAATGCACGGACAGGGCTAAAATTTGGCACACAAATAGCTATTACGTCGTAAGCATTTGCTAAGAAACTATTTAGAAAAATTCAACCCTACGAACGAAGATGCGGGTAAAAGCTAGATAAATATAAAATTAAAAGTCCTGATTGACTGACTGTTAAATCAACGCACAGTTCAAACCAATAGACAGATCGAGTTGGAATTTGGCACACAGATAGCGATTATGACGTAGACATTTATTAAGAAAGGACTTTGGGAAACGCAACCCCTCCGCGAACGAAGCCGCTAGTAAAAGTCAGTGACTAGTAGAAGTCAGAGTTTACAAATCTAAGCAAGTAAAGTAGAGTTAACTACTTATCACCGTCTCAAGTAGACTATTAAACAATAAATGATTTCTATTCTATACTAGCTGTCCCGGAAAACGTTGTAAGCCATATAAAATGAAAAAATCATTCAAATCGGTTCAGCCGTTTAGGTAGAATTTGGCAACTAACACCGCGACACTATTGACATCAATATTTATAAGATATAGCTAACGTCACTCAATTATTTTGCGTTCCCGGAACCTCTCCATTAAAACTATAACTTTATGTTAAGGAATTAAGGTTCAAATTGACTTTTAAGTATTATTACGAATCGTTTGTATGGGAATTGGGAGTATAGAAAAGTGTTATTTTAGACTTTTTCAGGCATTTTTTTTAACATTTTCTCTTAGCAAAATCGGTTCAGCCGTTCTCGAGATTTGAGCTTAGGAACACTTCAGCAATTCTTTTTTATATCCTACTAATATTATTAACTTAATTAAGGTCGTGGGAAGTCGTTGGACGCAGAGAGCATGCGACCGATCGCTTTGGAATTCTTGGGGGGAGGCATATGTTCAGCAGTGGACGTCCTGTGGCTGATATGATGATGATGACTAATATTAAATGTGAAAGTTTTGTGTTTGTGTGTATGTTTGTTACTCCTTCAAGCTAAAACCACTTGACCGATTGCGATGAAACTCGGTATGTAGATAGTTGGAGACCTGGATTAACACATAGGCTTATTTTTATCCCGTTATTCCCACGGGATCGGGAATTACGCGGGTGAAACCGCGGGGCGAAGCTGAAGACGAAGCGAAGAAGTCGCTGAAAGTATACTACAAAGCAAATTCAATACCTAAATTGCAGCAATATCCTTTAAATAAAATGAACAATGTAAATATTTACAGCACTATATTGACTCACTGATAGTCTGCTGTTTTTTTGTAAAAAGTTTTTATAAATGAATCATCGTGCCGGCGAGTGACCTAATTTAACAAAATGTCGTAAAACAACGTTCCGACTGAGCCAGAATTTTCCAAGCCTGCGAATGGGTTTTTTATGACTTGTATATCTTTACCTAATACACTCTTTACAAACATAAAGTGAATAGGAAACGGAATTTGCCTAGATAGGACCATTAAATTATTGGAAAGTTGATTTTGTGTAGTTTCGGGTACGGTTTTGTGGTTTATATTGTTTGTTTAGTGTTTGGTCAATATCAAAGGGTGTATTCTATACGTATAAAATTCTTTGTCCTGACTGGCTGACGGATCAACGCACAGCCTAAACCGCTGATCGAAGAGACCTGAAACTTAAAGAGTGTGTTCTTGTGTGACGTAGGCATCCGATAAAAAAGGATTTATCAAAATTTTACTCCTAAGGGGATGAAAAAGGGGGGCAAAGTTTGTTGGACCCATTTTCGACTTTTACGCGGACGAAGTCGCGGGCAAAAGGTAGTTTACACTAATATTATAAAGAGGAAAGATTTTTTTGTTTGTAACTAATGGTTTTTAAAACTGGACCGATTTCTATGAGACTTGATATGAAGATAAATTGATATAGGACCCTACGGGATCGGGAGTTCGGGGTGAAACCACGGAGCGCTGCTAGTGCTAATCAGTGATTAATAAACCTAAGTCCTAAGACTTACTAAGAATTATTTACAGACAGATTTATTATTTATTTTACTTTCATAGGAAAACTTAGAGTGATATAGAAGTAAAGATAAAAAGAAAGTTAAAACAAAACACCATTTACACGTTTTCGCATATTAACACCACATAAACTTGTTTCACCAAAGAGAACAGTAAATCTACAATAGTTAAGGAAACAATATCGAAATAAATAAGACCAGGGAAGATGACAATGGACTGCACATTTTACACATAATATAGAAGCAACACAAGGGGTGACCCTTGTGTTGCTTCTATATTCTTAACATTAGTGAAAGAGTTAGCACCGTGAGTGATCACGGTGCTAATTCTTTCACTAGTTCTGACAAAATATAACTTGACACTGGCTAAATGCACAAGCCGTGCGAAGCCATAATTAATAGGAAAAAGAAAAAAATCAAACCACAAAACAAGCAAGCAGCAAAACACTATTAAAAGCCGCCATTTTGTTGACTCATGTTTTTGAAGTGATAATGTCTTACAAAATTGGTGTGTGCATTTCAGAAAAAAGTGTGACGTCATGCGCTATTGAGTAACCATAGCAACGTATTGGAAATGGTAATGTCAACGATACAAAAGAGTTCTTATGACGTTATCACGTAAACTTATCGTCCGTAAACCTACTTTACGACAACCATTGTTTTTTTAATTATTGTCGCAGTTTCTTCAGTTTCTTCCCTTTATAATCTTATAGGTCGACAGATCGACAGACTAAAGACTTGTTAGTCGACAGGTCGGCAGCAGTCCGTCTGAATTTCCTCGTCAAATATAAATTCAATCAACGACAAGAATAAAACAACCATATTTTAAAACCACTAGTGTAATCATATTCTTTAGTTGAAACTGAATACCAACTCTCTCGGTTAGGTAACTTTAGCGGCGAATTTTAAAAACATTTTCATCAGTGACCTACATTTTGGCTCGGTAAAATAAAGTGAATATTGCTTTAAGTAAGAGTAGACCGGGCAAAAAAGAGACCGACAAACTGACTGGTTTGTTTGGCCCTTTTGATGTTTTTCATGTCTATTCTGTCCACGAGGACGCTCGACGATGAAATTATTAGTGTAAATTTTACCCAGTTATTTATTTAAGATTAATTTATCTTGTATAATATAAAAATGAATCGCTGAATGTGTTGTTAAGCACAAATCTAAATCAGCTAAACCGATTTCGCAAATTTTTTTGTTGTTTTTGTTATTGTTATTGTTCTTATGAAAAAAAATAAGAAAATTGCGTAGAAAATAATTACACTGGTGAAACCACGGGACGCAGCTAGTTGTCAAATATACATTAAAAATTACATAAATATAGACTAAGAATTAAAACTAAACAGAATAAGCTTTAAATACAATAAACACAATACAGACAGTAATTAAAATTAATTACATTAAATTACAATAAAATTACTTACTTTTATACCTAAATTATATTATCGGTTATTTAAATGAACATTATACTTACTTTGTATGTTTCACACTTACATTTACTAAGTTACTAATAAGTTAGGTATCGGAAAAAGCTGTTCGCTTAAAAATAAACATTTGTTTAGCTGAAATTATTGATGATTCCAAATTAAAATATCCTTTAATTTGTTTTTGTTAGCTTTTCCTTTTATTTTCCATATACTTTGAGTTCAGAAATAAAAATACTCCCACTCAAATCTACTCAATACGAGTAGGTAACTATATACGTGGGATGAAAGGTCAAAAAAACATTACTGAATTGTAGTAGAAACTTCATTGTCATATTTAGATGTATTTATCAAAAAGCTTTAATCCGACGATAAGAAAAAAATTTATACGTATCTGGTATAATTAAAGTCACTTTTGTCTCTTAAATAATCCACGTCATGCCAAGAACGTCCTTTTTCGATGAATTTCTCTGAAACAACACTTAACCCGTTTGGACCTAAATACAAACTAGCTTTTAGTAGAATTTTGTAGGTATAAAAAAGTGGAAAAGGTTACTGAAAAAGTAAAAGGGAACCATTTGAGTTGGTATGGACATGTGATGAGAAGAAAAGGGACGCATATAACTAAAAGAGTGGTGAGTATGAATGTAGAGGGATGGAAGAAGACGACCTAAGAAAAGATGGATGGACTGCATAAGACAAGACATGAGAGAGATTAACGTTAACGATGAGATGACGACTAATAGGAGTGAATGGAAGAAGAAGACATACCGCGCCGACCCCAAAAAAATTGGGATAAGGGCAGGAAGATGATGAAAAAAGTTTAGTGTTCCTTTAATTATACCTATCTGGTAGATATATCTTCACTTTTTTCTCATCCAATCCGTGTCATGCCAAGAACATCCCTTCTTTGATGAATTTCTATGAAACAAATACCTAAATTGCTTAATTTAAAATGTATACCGCACCCATTTGAATTCATCACTCGTTCAAAAACTCCGTTCTTAAATCTAATGAATTAACACTTTATTATTAAAAATAAATTAATACTCGAGCTTTATAATTTCTTCTTGGAGTGTTAGAATAATAAAACACTGCGCCCTAAATAATTAAGCGCTCAACTCGACAAAAGGCTAATAAATGGTAAAATTAAGAAGATTGTCATCTTTATTGTGAGACTTAATTAAGATAAAACATCGAAATTATTTTAAAATATAATACCTAAAGACACAGTTTCATCGTTGACGTTTTTGAAGGCAAATTTTTCTTTGCTTTTGTTAACCCCCGACGCAAAACGACGGGGTGTTATAAGTTTTTATCACAGTTGCTCATAAAGTGGATCTTATTCAACGGCTTATAGGCTCATAATCCAACATATTATGCACGCGTGCATTTTACATTACCAACCTAGTGCTATAAAGTTATCCCGATAAGTTAAATATGTATCTTACTGCTAATTACATGTTAGGTAGGTGAAACATTCTTAATTTATCTGGGTTATACTGTTTTGATGTATAAAAAGGTAGGTACTAAAGAGTTTTTTAGCTAGCAAAAATGGTTGTCTCTAAAGTCGGTTTACGAACGAAAATTTTACGTGATAATGACTTAGAAAACGATTAAAAATTGAGTTATGTTTATTTTTTGTTTTTTCTTTACTTAAATATATTGTTTTTCCGTACCATTGTATTTTGTTCTTAACCCCCGACGCAAAAACAAATAGAAAAAACGAGGCTGTATAGGTTAAAAGCCTTTAGCCTGGCCTTTCCGGAGCATAATTAACAAAAAAGTATTGCCTTAAAAAAATGAAAACATAGACTTATCACAAATATTTTGTTAATTATTATTTTGTTTTCTTTTCAAGTCTTTTCTTTTATTCGCAACTGTGATAAAAACGTCGTACGATATACGTGTGGAATTGATCTTTGCATGTTGGCTTCTTAACACACTCGCTGCCTCTCGCGCGTCATAAACCGCCTCTAAAAGATCAATTTACCACACTTATATCGTAGTATACTATAACGTGTCCGTGTGTTTTGCATTTAAATTATGGATTTTTAATTGGCTTATTTTTTCTGATTTACTTTTGTATGACTCGATAGATTTATAGCCACCGTTATCTCTGGTCTACATTATAAAATATAGATTTTAATTTTACCCAGTAAGGGAAGGAAAATACTGCTGAGTGAGCCCATACAGCCTTCGTTACAAACTTCGTTAATTGTACTGGAAACAGACATATTTCAATTTTTTTTGTTAACAAGTTTTTGTTTTAAACTTGTTGCAGCTATCTTTGAGACATCGGGAACTAGACCTATTAAAAAAACAAATGGTTGTCTGTAAAGTCGGTTTACGGACGATAATTTTACGTGATAACGTCATAAGAAAATGATGCAAAATTGAGTTTTTTTTGTTATTCCTTTATATATTTTTTCTTTATCTAAGTCGTCGCTGGTCACAATAACACAAGGCCAGATGAGCGATATTATTATTAAATACGCTTTCCTAACGGGAACGGAAGCGTCATGGTCATGTTACCATGACGCACACAACGGGAACGGGATGCATGACGTAACACATTATTACCATGACATTTTTTTTGTGAATGCAGGTGTTCCATCAATTTATTAAACGTTATCAAGTCAAAAAAGCCTAAATAAATAAAAGACGAGCTAAAGTCTGTAGTCTGCTTTCTACTTAGTATCCATTGATTAAACTAATTGAGTGGTTAACATTGCTGTGCGGTTAATGATTATAAATAACATTAGTTTGAGTAAAAACGCACCGCCTAGCGGCAAACGTATAACGTTGATGCTTATTGCTTATGTCATAGACGGTTAAAGCTATTAATGTTCATTAGCGGTTTCACCTCTACACTCTGCATTGAGTCTGTACGATGTGTGGTTTTAAACATTTTCATTTAATTTCTTTGATTAGCTACTTCTTTTCGCTTCGTCTACAAAACCGCAGTTTCTTAACTAACGAGGAAAAATGATCATTGTGCGAAACTGGTTTCTTATGAAGATCATTTCTTCTTTTTCTAAACCACGATTATAGACAACGATTTTTTTCCTTATGTTTTTAATGAAGTAATCTTCGGTCGTTTACCAAAATTGATATGTTTTAAATTTTTTTGTCATTGGTAAAATTAGCATCTATTTGACGTCTCAAAAACACTTTTTATGTGATTAAAAGGGATTTTGTGACGTCCATCATTTCGTCGTTTCATCATAATCGCGTTTTATCAGTTTAGCGCTCGGATTCGCTCTTATTCATTTTATCGTTCAAAGTGACGGAACGAGCAGATGGTCCACCTGATTTAAGGCGGTATCCCCTGCCCTCTACAATTGAATGGATACTTTAGTCATTAATTCCTCTTCAAGACTCAAATACATACCTAATGTCTTATGTGCCAGTGATTTCACGCAAATAAACCTACAAAATGTTAATAATAATAGTACTGAATTTTCTATCGACGCGGACGCTTAGTATAATAAACAACGCGATAAATAAGAGATTAGCGTCAATATAAATATTAGTTTACTCTATTAACGCCTTACAAATTGATTTTGCTCCTCAGATTAAGGGCGTACGCACGCTACAAACTCGAAATTGGCTGATAGTGGATAAGTAGCAATGGAACAGCTTTAAAAGACGATTATTTTAAGAAATGTCGGTGGGCCAACCGTTTAATTGGTCTCTTTCGATCGTCTTTTGTTTCCGTTTCGATGGTCTTTTGTTTTTGTTAAGATCGGCTTTTGTTTCCGTTTCGATTGCTTTTTGTTTTTGTTAAAATTGTATTTAATTTCTGTTATGATCGTCTTTTGTTTCTGTGAAGATCGTCTTTGGTTTCTGTTAAGATCGTCTTTTATTTCCGTTTCGGTTCCCTTTTGTTTCTCTTTCGATCGTATTTTGTAAAAAACTATAGAGAAACTAATGAGATTAATTAATAATTGTACAAGTTCCATATAGTTTTGAAAAATCTCGTTTCTTCTATGCGACAGTTTCATGATGACAATAGTGATGACATATTTGTAGTCCGCCTTTCTCGAATACATGGTGGGTGTTGCAGTCGACCCACGCGTTTGTTTTAATGTCAAATGGTGATGTATATATATTTCATCTATCTATTGATAGGTTATTGAATATACTGACGCCCACCTTTTGCTAATTTTATTTGCGGAAACGTAAGCAGGAACATTAATTACAAATAAAATGTACGCCCATTGTATTCTATTCGAAGCATATCCGGTCCAGGACGACATTTCACGCCATACTTTATCTCTCATTTTATTTTATCGTCGATATTGTGATATTTACTAACAAATTAAGCTTTTTTTCTTTTTTTTCTTTTTCAGTAGGTACAGTTGCAGGCCAATTAGATTTTAAAGACAGTTTAAAATTTGATCTAGATTTATATAGCAACAGCAAGTTTTAGTTCATTATTTTGGGCGTTGTAGTGCCTAAGAATAAACAAGTATAAGATGGAGTAGACTAGGCAAGTCTACTAAGTTAAGAAACTTAGTGGACAATGTTTATAGAAAAAAACACATCATACGTCTGCAGCTTTCATTCATCACGATGTTTTCCTTCACCGTAGCGATGTAAATAGCGCAATTATAATCGTACAGCCAGGATTTAAATAAATAAATATTTCAGGACATTCCACACATCGCCATCAAGCCCCAAGCTAAGTAACTAGACATGTGTTATAGGTGCTAGATAACGGATATACTACTTATATACTTTTTTTTGTAAATATATACTTATAATACATAGAAACAACCAGACCACAGACAAATATCTAAGCATAAATACTTGTCTGAGGCGGGAATCGAACCCGCAACCCTGTGTTTGGCAGTCCGGCATGGTGACCATTGTGCCAACTGGGTCGACCAACTGGGTCGATTCGAACCCACAACCTTCAGAATGAAAGTTGAAAACATCTACCACTAGACCAACACCGCTATTTTACTAACAAATGGAATTGTAATTGATCCGAAATATATTACACCGATTTCATAGACAGTATACACAGAGATGCCTTTTAAATCGCATTGGGTCGTGTAAACCTGTAATGATAGTTAGGTATAAGTTGTAAATAAATTAATAAATTAGTTGATACTGATTTTGAAATAGTAGACATAGGTTGATTTTTTATTTGGACCGGAGTATCTGTCGTTGAGAATACGTATCCAGATTCAGACTCTCTAAAAGCAAAATATCAATGCAATTTGTAGAAATTCACCTGAACACGTTCCCTTTTCAAAGTGTTGGTTCTTAAAGATGGATTGAACTTTGAACTTGAATTCTATAGAATCATAAATCTTTTACACTCCAATCGTATGCATTTCTCGATCTTTTTAACACTACAGAGTTAGTAGATCGAAATTGATGCACGGAATTTAGATATAGAGAAATAATATGGCCGCTACCGGAGCTAGGAATAGCAAGGCTGCCGGGGACTGGGGGCCTGGGATTTTTGTTGTTAACCATCATTGAGGGGTTTTGCCCATACTGGCCACGCTGGGCATGCGGGCTGCGGAATGAGGCAGAGACGCTGCTGCCCATCCCAGTTCCTAATGCAATCTCTTACGTCACCCACAAGAAGATATGGGGAATTGCTACTCTAAGCCGACACTTTACGGCAAAATAATATGTGTAGAACGAGAAAATTTCACACCTGATATTAAACGGTTTTTTGGATCACAACAATAAATTGGGAATGCTGTAGTGGCGGAGAGTATACCATTTTTTTTCCAAAAGTCAGCGTTTGACCAGTAGCACACCTGCCTGATGGTAGGTGACGATGCGGTCCAAGATCACTCGTGGCTTAGAGACCTCTATATTGTACACATTAGGAAAGACAAATGCAAGCAACTAATTTTTTTTTTTACCTGCAAAAATATACCTTAAGAAATACAATTTCTCGAACTTAATACACATACCGGTCTACAAATTGAGAGAACTCGTGATTTATACGTAAAATAAAATCTCATGCCTCCAAGATAATTTATTGTGGGTAGAAATTGAGGCTTTGTGAACGCGACAACTTTATCAAAAGTATATAAATGTTGAATTAGCTTTTTATTATGGGAATTTCGTTAAAAAACTAAGTTCTTTCAATGTAATATATCTTCATTTTTTAAGTTTTAAATGCCTTAGAAAGTTTTAAATTATTATTTATAAGTACATTACATTATAAAATACATTTTTTTAGCACAAACTGCTATAAAATGAATTTTGTTTTTACTTATAATGTCTAGATTAAATTACGTTTTATAATATCAACTGTGGAAATTGATTTGCAAAACTGTAAAAAAACTACCAAAAATAAATAATTATATTTATATTTGTGGCTTTTTTTTTGCAAAATTGTAAAAAACGGCTCAAAATAGGCAAGTAATTGTTAAAGTAATTATACTTCTAAGCGCATTGTGAAAAAATTGATGAGAGTGAAATTTTAATATGCGAGCGCTATTGTAACACAAAAGTCACATGTTGAAGCTGCGTAACCAAAAAGTAAAACAGGTTGAAGCTGCGAGAGTGACATTTTAAGATGCGCGCGCATCATTGTAACCCTAAAGTATAACAGATTCGAAGCTGCCGGCAAAATAAATATCAAACTGGCGGACGGACTAACGGACAGATAGACGAACGCATAACTTCTCAAGCGTATTTTTAGTTTACTTTATATATTTGATTTTAATTTATAATTCTAATTTCAATATATGGATCTTAGTTATCTGAAATAAATGCATTTATTTTTGTTTATAAGTAGACACGCACCCATTTTTTTTGTACTTTCCAGTTTTGTAAATGAAGGTTTACAGGTCTAAATTAAAAAACATTTAAATGACGTAGTGAAAGTGACATTACTTTATCTTAATTTACATAATAATGCATGTTAGAGTTGAGAGCACAATGGACGGTCTTCTTTATTGTTTTGCAACCGCTGAAGCTCCATTGTGGGTCTATTTGTCTGACAACGAATTCGTTACATACATAAACCGATATTTTTCGCCGTGGGAACATTTTTGTAAGTGCCAAATATTCAACTATTTAGAATCATATAGTATACTAAATAAATAAACTATAGCATATACTAAAGAAGAGATCAAATTTATACAAAAAAAGCTACTGGTTGTCTGTAAAGTCGGTTTACGGACGATAATTTTACGTGATTACGTAATAAGAAAACGATGAAAAATTGAGTTTTATTTTATTTTGTTATTTCTTTTTATTTTTTTTCCATATTTTTCTTTTATATAAGTCTTCTATTTGTCACTTGTCACCATACCATCACAGTAGCCCTAATGAGCGATATTATTACTAAATAGTCTGTTTCCTAACGGGAACGGATGCGTCATGGTGATGTTACCATGACGCAGGAAGTCACACAATATTACCGTGACACTTTTGTGTGAATACAGATGTTCCACCAATTTAATAATTTGGATGCTTAATACATTTGTACATAGATCACATAGATACGTATTAAAAACTAAGTTAGGATGTGTGCCTTCGGAACGCGCCCACCAATGAGAAGAAGGCACAAGAAACTCATGGGCCTAAGTCTAAGTACTCTACAGATGGACACATAGAGTCGTAGCTGCATTCGTTAGTGGGCGGGCGGATGTAACAGCGCCCACGCTATCCGCCCGCGCCCTCCGCATTTCGCCACTCAGTACTTGGAACGTGGCAACCGTCCGGCTTTCCGCTGGACAGTCTCGCGATCCCATTTCGATATCCGGATTTATATGTTTGTTACTCCTTTACGCTCAAACTACGGGATTGATTGCGATGAAATTTGGTATGGTGATCGTTCGAGACCTGGCCTTTTTATCCTGAAATTCCTTCAGGATCAGGACTTACGCGGGTGAAACCGCGGGGCGCAGCTAGTCCTACTAATATTATAAATGTATGTTAGTGTGTATGTATGTTTGTTACTCCTTCACGCAAAAACTATTGAACCGATTGCAATGAAACTCGGTATATAGATAGCTGAAGGCCTGAATGAACATAAAGGCTACTTTTTATAGATCGGAGCTTACGCAGCTAGTAGTTTAAGTTTTTTAATTAAATTCACAGCTAGTATTTTGGACTTTGATATAAGAAATTATGACCTAAATTCTCTGTTTTATTAGAAATAGTACCTAATAAAAATATTTACTTATCCGCTCTTCTATTTTTACAAGTTTCATAAACAAACACAGTAGGTAGGTTTATTATAACCACTCAACATCATTTTACGAGTTTTGATACGTATTTGGTTGGTTTTATTATGCTACGTATGGCTATCAATTTACAAATATTGAGTCTAATGGATATTATGGTAACCCTATTCGAGAGCTATGGTTGCAACATTGTCGATAAATTTTTATCTTAAAATCTCAGAAACTGTATTACGCAGGGTATTATGTCTACTTTATAATTTATAGCAATTTAATTTTATGTTATAGTAGGTATGTGATTAGATTAAATTTAAAACAGCTTCTAAATAAACGGAATTGGCAACATTCGTAACAAAATACACGTATTTATGACGTCACACTCTTCATTTGGTTTAAGCATGTGATTATCTACTCTCCTAACAGATTTTGAAGATTTTTACATATCAAAAAATAAATAACTTAAGGTGAAATTGTACCGGCGCTCTCCCCATACAAACGTACTCGACTGTTTCCTCCCTGGTTAATGACATTAGAGCAAATATTTTTGTTGCATAAAACCTATATCTGCCATGACTTTTCCCCTATATCTTGTTTTTTTTTTATTTTCTAATTATCATAGATATTAAGATTTAAAAAAGAAAAAAAAAGGAAAACATAGGGGCATGGTCATGGTAGTTATAAGTTTTATGGCACAAACACGAACCCTTTCCTTTTAATTTAAATCACAAATACTAGATGCATTTTAAGTTACATACTGCCTGTAATACTGAAACTTTAAAATATTCTGTGTCTATCTGCGCCCCGCGTACCTCCCGATCCTGCGGGAAATTCGGGATCAAAACTACGTCCTTCTCCATCCCCTAAACTATTACTAAACCGATTTTTATCCAAACCCGTGCAAACCGTAAAGAAGAAACAAACATATAGACAAACTAATAAATAAACAAATTTAAGAAAAAAAACATTTATTCGGAAATCACACGACACGAAAATAAACAAACTTAAGAAAGAAAGAAAAAATGAAATAAATAAATAAAACAATTATTTGGAAAAGCACACGACACAAAACACTCAGAAAAGTAGTAAAAGCCATAAAACACAAAAGTCCAAGCAAAGATTAGGATATCGTTCTAATTAGTCTTTCCTTTATAAAAATCACTATAATGAACAATGAAAACTAATTCAAAAGTCTCTTCAATACGAAATTATAATTTGAAAGCGAATAAAGGGAACACGTCCGTTGGCGGCCCTGTTTGCTTGCAATACAAATGGTTGTGCAAAGCAATGTTCCTCTGAACAGAACTCTGGCTACTCGTAATACCTGCGCTCCACTCGCTACAACGATGAACATTGTAAATTGGTTTCGTATCTTTCGATATTAATGAAAATTGGTTTTAATCCATTTTCTATTTACGTTATGCATTGGAATTTTAAAAGAGCAGTATTGTTTTTGGTGCAATGCTCTTGCTTTGAAAGCTTATATACGTACCTATTGTTTTTATTTTATATGGTTTTAATTAGGTTAAAAGTTATTGATTTTCATTATATTCGTTGCTGTAGCGTTATTTTTAGGATTCCATATTCAAAGGGTAAAAACGGGACCCTGTTACTAAGACTTCACTGTCTGTCTGTCACCAGGCTGTATCTTATGAACCGTGATAGCTAGAGAGTTGAAATTTTCGCAGATGATGTATTTCTGTCGCTGCTATAACAACGAATACTAAAATCAGAATAGAATGGTACGGAACCCTGCGTATGCAAGTCCGACTCGCCCTTGTCCGATTTTGTTTCTTAATGTTTTGGACATAAAACAAATACATTTAAAGTGTAATTATGTTTATGTGTAAAATAAGTACCTTATGTCACTTGCTTAACGATTATAACTTCATTATAAACGCACTTGCAATATCTAATTTAATGTCTTCCGCGTTACCATGTCTAAATACTCAAGTAATTGACTAATAACTTTCTAAATAAGTGTTAAACTTACAACCAGATACTAATAACAGAACATTTGAAAACTTACGTAAGTACTATCAGGGGACAAAATTGCATAATCAATGTCACTAAATTGAAGTATAGGTAATTTGGTGGCATTCGTTTCCGTTTACAACAAAAATTTCAACCCCAGGACATAATTTAATAATAATGATTCCGTTTTCAACCCCACGTTTATCTGTAGAAAGAGATAAAAAGTCCAAAAGTCCTCTTAATGACATTGTTCAAATACATTTCAATAACATTCCGATTGCATTTTTTGATTACAAGAATACCCTTTAATTCGTTCAAAAATTTATGTGCGCTAATTGACATTGCTCTTACGGTGAAGGAAAACGTCGTGATGAAACCCGTGGCTTAGTTGCCTCCAGAAGTATTGACAAGTTCTCTCGTCTGGACACGGTCGACTAAGCTGAGAGAGTAGTAGGTGCTGGGCAAACCTACTCCATCCTCACGCAAAAGGGACCCAATTAAAAAGAGTCTAGTTGCGGAAAAAAAAACCCCTTCGGAACTATTTCAATGTATATTGTAAAAACACTGTACTACTACTACTATTATTTTTTTATTTTTACTGTATACTGACTGACATAGAGTTGTCGACAAGATTTTATTCTACAAAGAAATTATTCTTACTTTAAATATTACAGTGATTAGTAATTTTGTTCCCTGATAGTACAGTCAGCAAACGACTGAGGGTAGCAGGTGAATATAAAGTTTTAATTTAAAAAAAAAACGGTATTAATTATTCTGCTTGATACCACTAAAGCTTTCGAAGTATTAGTAGTAAAAAATATTAAACCGTCATAAAAAAAATTAAAGTTTAAAATATACACCTGATACCCTCAGTCCTTTGCTGACTGTACAAACACAAGTTAAAAACCATCCTCAATCCCATTAAATAGAAAAGCCTTAATAAAATTAATTACAAAAATAAAATAAAACATAATAAGAAGCAGAGATGTAAAACGAGACAGCTTTTGGGTTTAAAATAAAGGACTTTTTACAACCTCCTAATTGTAATATAAACCTAAAATAATCTTCGGCACTCGCAAAAAAGGATCCTTGCTGACTTTTATTTTGTTTAGTGACCTCAAATTCTCTACCATTCGGGTAGAATTACTATTTCGGTGGTAGAATTTTCTTTATGAAAAATGTTTTCTAATGATACGTGTAATGTAGGTGGGTATTTTAGGGTTCCGTACCCAAAGGATGGAAACGGAACCCTTTTACTAAGACTGTCCGTCCGTCTGTCTAGCTGCCCGTCACCAGGCTATATCTCATGAACCGGCGTGATAGTTGTCACAGGTGATATATTTCTGTTGCCGCTATAACAAAAAATCTTATACATATAAAATTCTTTGTCCTGAATGACTGACTGACTGACTGACTGACAGATTAACTCACAGTCTAAACCGCTGATCGTAGAGACCTGAAACTTGGAGGGTGTGTTCTTTGTCTGACGTCGGCATCCGATAAGAAAGGATTTTCCGAAATTTGACTCCTAAGTGGGTCCAAAAAGGGGGGCGAAGTTTGTATGGGACAACGTGATTCCTTGGTCCATTTTCGACTTCTACGCGTACGAAGTCGCGGACAAACGCTAGTACTTAATAAAATAGTATATAGTAGTATGGAACCCTTCATGCGCGAGTCCGACTCGCACTTGGCCGGTTTTTTTGTCAATCTTTATTGTCCCACTGCTGGGCAAAGTCCATATTTCCAAGCAGTTTGGTCCTGGGCTAGGTTTAGCTAGTCTGTGTCAAATAAAATGAGATAGTCAAGCCATCGTTTTCAGCGTCTGCCTCGATTGGTCGCTGCCTCGATTGGTCACACATTGGTTGCCTAGCGAACTTTCGTTAGGCAACCAATGTGTGACGGCCTTAGGCAGTAAATATAGGTAGTAAGTAATTTTTGTTAACAAAGGTTTTATTCCCAGAGCTTTGAACCTTTTAGCACAGAATACATAATCCTTCTCCTATAGTACAGTAGGCATCTATTAATTAAACAGGCCTAGGTGTTTTAGTTATCTGACTTAAAACATGTTAAATATTTTACTAAATAAAGCAGAGAGTTTAATTAATCAATGTATATGTACAGTCGGAATACCAATTAGCTGAACCCTACGTGACCCAGAGCTTACTCGCACATCTGTTAAAAATGAAGTATAATATTTACCTAATTTGTTCACATTAAAACAATTACAAAATATGCACATAAAACAATAACAAAATAAAAAATCTAAAAATTTAACTTAATCAAGCAAACCCCTGCCCAGCGTTCCCGGTGCAAAGCTGGAAAATATGCAAGCAGCGTTACCCCGCTGAACCGCTCTCGACAGCCTTTGCACCAGGAATGCCCCGGAACGCGGATCAAACCCCCTGTCCCGGAGGCGACGGCCAATCTCCCCCACAAATGCCAAACCCTCGGCCCTCCCCCCAACTCCCAGACGTCTCGACAGCCACAGGCACAAAAATATAATTCTGAGCAAGCGGGGCATATTTGGCGTGCTTACATATCGGCCACCGCACCTATTTTGTTCTTTTTTTATATTGTATTTAAAAAAATAGAATCAGGTAACATTACTTTGCAACCTTACAGATGTGAGAATGAGCTCTGGGTCACGTGGGGTTCAGCTAATTGGTATTCCGACTGTACCTTAGGTGCCCTTAATTAAAGACAGACCTTAAACAAGATAGTTTTTGGGAAATATCAATGCTTGGTTGAAGATGACTTGTTTAAATGAAATGGTTTGATTTTGCATATTTTCATCTTTATATATGCAGACTGTCATTTTCATAGCCATTGTCCACCATTTTCTCAATGGACACCTCGTATGGAGCAATATTATTAACGTAATTGAACCGATATAATCTTGTTTATTATAACAATAGCCTTTCGGTTGTTAGTCGAAGTATTCCTGCTATTTGACGGTTCCAATTTAAAGATCAATATTATTGCGTATTTTTTTATACATTTGGGGTGAAAATTTGCAATCGAAAAGGTTGTAACACATTGCATTTCAGGCGTTGTGTGTTTGACGACCCAGTCAGCACAATGGCCACCATGCCGGACTGCCAAACACTAGGTTGCGGGTTCGATTCCCGCCTTTGACAAGTATTTATCGCTTAGATGTTTGTCTGTGGTCTGGTTGCTATGTATTATATTAAGTATGTGTATATTTACAAAATAAAAGTATACAAGTAGTAAATTCATTGTCTAGCACCCATAACACAAGTCTAATATCTTGGGGCTAAATGGCGATGTGTGGAATTCTGCAATATTGAATTACCTATTTATTTTTAATTACGTTTTGGATGTTGTGCATTATAGGAAATTTGAGTTTCAGGCATTTGGCAAATTTATCTTTAGGCAATAATGCTACTTAGGAATTTTGCGTTTTAGACGTTGGGCTCATGAGGGGTATCTAACTACCTACCACCATCTATCGACAGATGTAGAAGTTTCTTTCTGTTTACCTGACTACAGCGAAGCTCGGGAGTGTTATGTTTTTGACCTGTACCTATTCCTTACTACTTATTTAAGTTAATTTAGTTATTATAATTTGACAAATGAGGTATTTCTAGTAAGAAGCATCTTGATCTACCGGGGATAACCGTGACCATATGCCACCTTGCCACAAAGATCGCTTACAACCCTATATGGTCGAAGCTTACAATCTCACGGTGTGGGATTTTGGTCGAGTTGAAAACATGTCTTTTTATGTTTTTTATTGACTTATTGGATCAATTATACTCCAAATATCGAACTCCGAAGAATTTCCATTCAATTATTTTAGGAGATATTCAGTTTTTTAACTACATATTGAAAAATCCATAGGTAATGAAAATATTTTGTTATACTGTGGTTTAGTATAGACTAAACCAAATACATAATATTTTCATTATTGTGATGGTTTATTATTGCATAGAATAACACAGAGTAAGTATACAGAGAGTATTCTATGCAATAATAAAGACCATCATAGGTAAAGACCTATGATGGTCTTTATTATTGCATAGAATAACACAGAGTAAGTCTATACCTACTCTGTGTTATTCTATGCACATTCAATTGAATCATAAAGACCATCACAATAATATATCGTAGCCTTAACGATACTTCCAATATGAGCACATGAGCAGTGTTCGAACAGATATGTCACATACATTATTCATTCATTTCATTCATTCACCAAACCTGAGTTATGAATCGCTAACAGACTTCCAACATTATCATTATGCGAGCAGGTCTTAACGTCATCATTTATCTTATTTTTGACCGACTTCCACAAAAGGAGAACCTTCTTTAAAAGACCTTTGATTTTAAACCGACTTCAAAAAATAAGGTTAAATATATATATTTTACGTAATATTTGAAAGAGTGTGTAGCTATCTTAGCTAATATCCTACTATTATTATTTTATTATTATGATTATTTAAGTGTAGGTAATTGACATAAGTTTTTGTAAAAGAAATAAATTTATATTGATTGAGTAGCCGAGTAAATCTCGCTCCTGTCAGAATCAGAATTAAAAGTAACATTTCTTAGTCAATGAGCCTATATTCTTATGAAATCATGCAATATTCCCTCATTAACAAACTCAGTCCAATAATTTCAGAGCATATTCGTTAGAAACAAAAAATTACAGCTTTCTAGTATTAATAGTCTATAACCCATAAGGGTTTCTTATAGACATCCGAAAATATTTATTTTTAGAATGTATAGACAAATAATCCATTAGTTTAGTTATGGGTAGGTAAGTAGACAATTAATAAGGGTTAATTAAAAAAACTTAAACTTACAAATAATTGTAAAAATCGGTTAATTATCCTATCCTATCCTACTAATATTATAAATGTGAAAGTTTGTGTTTGCGTGTGTGTGTGTGTGTGTTTGTTACTCCTTCACGCAAAAACCACTGGATCGATTGCGATGAAACTCGGTATCTAGATAGCTGGAGACCTGGATTAACACATAGGCTACTTTTTATCCCGATATTCCCACGGTATCGGGACTTACGCGGGAGAAACCGCGGGGTGCAGCTAGTGTTTTATATGTCTATAAAAAACACACATAAACCATTTTAATATTTTTTTATAACTGTGTAATTCCTGTTTCCTCAACCATTTGTAAAGCATAATTCATTCTTTTGTCTACAAATACATTTTGTTGTTATTAGACAACTTACACTTATATGATTTACAACCCCTCTTGAAACATTGCCAGATTGTACGAGTCTTACCAAAAAATAAAGCTGTGTTCTATAGGTATTATAGTTCATTCAAATATTCGAGGCACGCGGCATAAAAATATGAGAGAAGAAGACGAATACTGCCTACTCTTTTGCTCTTATCGCTTTTAACCGCTCGAACAGATGTGATTTTAGACCTTTTCTACTGGCTTCTGTAGAGGCTAGGTTGTGATTTTTCCATTATTTGTTCTTATTTCAAAAGCTTCGGCTATGCACTTACGTATTTCCATTTAAAATTTGATATTTACAATGGTCTGACTTTAAGTATTAAAAAGATAAATAAATAAAATTAAAATAGTTGGAAAGGTACGTTAAAAACCTATAAATACATGTTTTACTCAAAAGTAATACGTAGATGCACAGGCAAAGCTATTAAAGAACGAAAAAAAGGTTTTGTAGTAATACAATTATTATGTAAATATATATTACTATCAGAAGAACGAAAATAAAACTTTAAATATGTCCTAAGTACCAATCATAGAGTGTTTTACACACTGTTTAAGTCTGCAGTATACATTCGCTCTAATAGTAACAACGTGGTGAGCCACAAGTAATGAAACAAAGTATAGTTTTGTTTGACTATTTTAAAAGTTACGGTTTATTATTAACTTAGTTGTGGTACAGCGTAAATGTAGCGGTAATTAAACTCGGTGTTTATGTTTCAATACTTATAAATAAACAACGTTTTTCGTTGAGCTTTCACTATTATTTTACTAGTTAAGAGGAAAGGGTACCGAGCGCTCTCTGCATACAAACGTAGTCGACAGTTTCCTCCCTGGATAATAACACTAGAGCAAATATCTTTGTTGCATAAAACTTATAACTGCCATGACCATGCCCCTATGTCTTGTTTTATTTTTAATTTTTATGATAATTTGAAAATGAAAAAGCCAAGACATAGAGGCATGGTCATGGCAGTTATAGGTTTTACGAAACAAAAATATTTGCTCTAGTGTCATTATTCAGGGAGGAAACAGTCGACTACGTTTGTACTCTTCGTAGAGTTCTAAATTATTTTATCAAGAAGGTGTCACTCTAATTTATATATAAACAGATAGATAGACATAGATATTAAGTTCCATACTTATCCTTCTCTGTGTCAGTTTTAAATGCACTTAATCGCCATGAAAAACCGTCGCCGAGCTCGTTTAAAAACGTAAAATTAAGGCAGAAAGAAAAAAAGCAAACATGATACGGGAACGTTTGCAGAATCATTTGAGTATAAAAAGTGATTTTCTCCATGGCATGGTGATATTCTGTGAAATATGCCAGCTTAATGGGCCGCGGCAGACTGTTGCTATATTGCTTAAGGATTATTACGGATATCTTTTTTAATGTTTACAGCTTCATACAAAACTTGACAGATTATGTATGTGTGTGCTTTTGCTTACTTTGTGTATATCGTGATCTATTTCTTCATGTATTGTACAAATAAAGTTGTTTATCTATGTGATCTATATTATATATACTAAAAACAGAATAAAAAAATTAAGTGGGGCTCTCATATAGCATGGTACGAAACCCTTCGTACGCGGGTCCGACTCGCACTTGGCTGGTTTTTTATGTGTAGGTTCTTGCAACGGGCCTATTGAATGTCAAAATACCCTCACCCAACCATTATCTAAGATATCTTATTGTTATCCAATTTCTATTCAAAGTTTCAAAGAATATTTTATTTAAATTTCTTTACCTCATTCATAACATTTTATCTTAAAATAACATAAATTAAATAATAGGTACCAGTGAAACGTTTTGACCTTTGATATTACATTGCGTGGATAAAGCAATAAGCTTTATCTTATCTCAAAAAGGCTATTTCATAAGAAATGCTAATCAGTTTTCGATAAAATGGGTACAAAAAAAATCAAAGGACGCCTCCATCGTGTGGGTATTTAGGATATTCTGTGTCGAGATTCGATTTCATGTTAGAACCGCCGCAGACAATGAACTTTCAATCGGCATATAGCCCGAAACAGTTCACATTTGAAATCAGTCGTTTGTTTTTATCGGCGGCTTCAAACTGATGCCGAACAATCTCCCGACAAAAAGTATGTACATAGTCTGAAGAGGCCCTGTTGAGTTCAAGCTCTCTCCAAATAAATTACCGCACAGATTGACCCAGAAAGCTTCCTGCTACGGAACAATGATCTGCGATCATAGATGTAAAATATCAATACTACAATAGATGGTAATAAAATTAATAATAATAAATAAATTTGTGTACTGTACACAGCGCAAACTAAGCAACAAGGCTTGTAATATGATGACCGGAGACGGATAAAATATAATAAAAATTAAAAAATATTTATTTCGGACAAATGAGATATCCATAGATTTGTTAGTAAAGAAAATTAAAACACGGGTTAGTTAAGGAACAAATAACACTACAATATATCTACACAATCATATAAATTGCGACAGGAAGCGGCCGCACAGAGAACGACACGTGTTTTTAACCTACATGATCACCCTCCGCACAAAACTATCGTTTCTAGGATAGTGTTAAAATACCTATTTATTTAATTTTCTTTAAATAAATCCTCAGAGGTCATCATCAGAAGTTTCCGATCTGTCGCCAGATTCAAGTAGCTAAAATCTGGTTTAAAATTTAGTTGCTTATGGGTATAGGTACAATGTATTTGTTTCCTATTCAGCCCTTAAATTCTTCAATTTTCTCAATTCATATCGTTTAAAAATTAATTAATTACAATTGAGACAAAACGATGTATTATTAAACTATGACTTGTCGAAAACTAGAGACGATCGAAGCAGAAACAAAAGACGATCGAAGTAGAGACAAAAGACGATCGAAGTAAAAATTAAAGACGACCTAATGACTGAAAATGTATTTGGTTTCAATTCAACCCTAAAAGTCATCAATTTTACCTAATTCACACCGTTTAAAAATTAATTAATTTTAAGGTAACGATGTAATATTAAACCGTAACTTGTCGAACCAGAAACAACAAAAGACAATCGAAGCAGAAAGAAAGGACGATCGAAGTAAAAACAAAACAAGATTGAAGCAGAACCAAAAGACGATCGAAGCGATCTAATCAGAAACTTCCGTTTCTTGTTCCCTTTATATTAGTTTAGATATTTTATCTCTGCATGGGATACGATGATACGACCCGTTGAACGCAAAGGATAATTTTGTGGTATCTACACTCTGTTTAGACGATACGAAGTGAAATATGCAGCACTGATGTTTATAGTCTTATGTTTTTACACTGTTTCCGTTTTTCGTAAAGATACATATTCACAAAAAATGTTAATATTATGAAAATTCCAGTAGCACATTTTATTTGTCTTCAAGGCACGTATCTTACTTTTCTAAAAGTGACATAGGCAACCTTAAAAGATTAACTAGGCCTAAATCGATGGAGCCGTTTGACAGTGAAGGTGGTTCAAACTAACAAACAAGTATATATCACATTCACATTTATAACTTATCATCAGTATCACATATATACATATAAAAATCTTTGTCCTGAATGACTGACTGACTGACGGATCAACGCACAGCCTAAACCGCTGATCGTAGAGACCTGAAACGTAGAGGGTGTGTTCTTTGTGTGACGTAGGCATCCGACAAGGATTTTCCGAAATTCTACCCCTAAGGGAGTAAAAAGGGGGGCAAAGTTTGTATGGGTCAACGTAATTCAATGGTCAATTTTTAACTTTTACGCGAACGAAATCACGGGCAAAAGCTAGTCACAAATATAGTTACTTTCTAATTCATTCTATCTATACTAATATGTATTATACAGCTGAAGAGTTTGTTTGTTTGAACGCGCTAATCTCAGGAACTACTAGTTCGAATTGAAAAAATATTTTTGTGTTAGATAGTCCATTTATCGAGACAGGCCATAGGCTACTTATTTTGATATTCCCACGGGATCGGGTCTTATGCGGGTGAAAACGCGGGGCGCAGCTAGTTATGGATAAGTATTTTTTATATTCATAAGAATGCTGAACGAGTTTTGCTACCGCCAGTTCCAAATATCATTTTGATTTGGTAAAAAATGGGAAGTTCAAGGTGGAAAACTATTTTTATTTGATCTCTCAAATTCATCCCAGTTGAGCCGCAGTAGGTTTATAGGACGAGCATTTTGATAGGTTGTTCTTCTCATATAACAATTATCTCTGTCTTAATTATTACGTCTGGAAAGTTAGGAGTGCAACTGAATACCTACACCAATTAAATCTGATAAGTTAATGCAATTAAAATCAGTTGTAACAATATTTATTCCCTTTTAGCTAACTAAACTAACACATTGTATTGTATTCGCTTACGGACTGTTTACGACCTCTTTTGTTGGGTCCTTTTTTATCAGATTTTCGTGTGTAGGTTCTAAGAATCTTAGATAATGGCTGAGGAGGGGTTTAAGAGACCTCTTTAGTGGGTCCTTTTTGCGTAAGGTTGAAGTAGGCTTCTCCAGCACCTATATAAACCCTCTCAGCTTAGTCTACTGTATTCAGAGGAAAGAACTGTCTGGAGCTAACAAAGCCGCGAGTTTCGTCACATGTCCATTAGCGCACATTTTTCGTTAGAAAAATCGATTGTTGCACGACCGGCTGGGATTCGAACCAAGCGACCTTCAGAATGAAACTCAAGGTATCTACCACTAGACCATCACAGCTCTATTAAACTAATATATAAAAGTTAGTGTGATGGATTCCAAAGTTAGGTATTATACAATTAACATGCTTTTTTATTATTTCATTTTTCATTTTTTTACAAAATTACAATGAAAAGTAAATTATCATAGCTCGTTTATTTGTTCGAATATTTCAGTAAAACATTTATAAAATATTGACAACTGTCACACAATTCCCGACCTCCACCCGCAGCGGTATTCAAAACATTTATTGGTTCTATATTTGTCGACAACAGTACTCCGAAAGCCACAAATAGAGCGTGAGAACAAACTAGCAGTTGTTCTGCTGACCGATAGCACGTACAACCCTATTTCGTAGAACACGTTTGAAGAAAAATCGACCTTCTGTAATTATGTTTTGGGTTATTTATGTCTCGGTCGTGATAATAGGGCTTGTGGCGACGGGTGATCACGGGCGTCTCGTCACGTCTCAATTAATAGAGAACGAATACGACCTTATTGCGAAGCTTCCTATAAGCCTTTGTACTACACCCGTATGGGTTAATTAACTTGTTGGAAATAGCACGTGAACTATTTACAGGTATGCATTTATAGGCTATTTTATTTTAAACATACACCTTCTTTAGTTGGTACTTATCCAGTTTACCGAACGCGTTAAAATTTTTATTTAAAGGCTGCAATTTATAACTAATAATAAAGCTTTTAAAAGGCAAATGATCAGAGTGTCATGTCTATAATTAGGTGGGTAGGTTAAAGTTATTTTAAAAGCATAGGCACTTACACTTTGGAAATAACATTATTTAAAAAATAAAAGGCAAAGATAGAGAGGATCGGAGATTTCTATATCCTAGAAAAAGACTATAATTCACTAACCCAATAAAATCTACCTATATCACTAGCCTAAGGTAGAATGGAAAAAAATAGTTTTGAAGTTAGATGGGAACAGATGAACATACATACAAAACCCTCCCTTTTGGCTTGCCGTAGTCGGGTAAATAGAGGCTATATTATTTACGTAAGAAAATATTTATTTTAGATTATATTTTCGTTATGAATTTTAAATTAGGTAGAGCATCGAGAAATATAAACTCCCTCAGCTCCTATCTTAATTCTTCTAAAGCTTCGGACACAACTCATGCTAGATTTGTTACCCTACTAATACTAACAGAAGCCTAGTTGCTTAACTTGGAGCTAGATGGCGCTGTGTAAAGTTTCCTACAATATTAAAATATTTAATTATCTTATCTAAAATGCACAAAATATTAAGGATACCTACCCGAACACTAATAAACCATATTATATGCCGCAAGATCTATAAACAGACCTACTAGTCTAATATTTATTGATTTAGGTTGACCTTGCACAACAAAAATTAAATGATTAACCTGTTAAAGTGTCAACCTGATTAAATATCAACCTTGTAGTTTTGAAATATAATTTAATTTTGGATTACTAATTAAATGCATTTATCTAGAATTTAGTTAAATTTGTTTATGTAAAATGTCATGCAAGCCACCTTAAATAAGTAAGTATATGAGCTAATATTTCATTGTATAGGTATTGTAGCTAGTACATATATGATTCTAGAAGCACAATAGCAATACGTTTGCAACTAGTCATGAATGTCAGAATGTTTACGAAGCTGTCAGAGAGGACACCGATGAAATTGGCCACAGTATGCATCGCGTCGTCGGATCCAATTAATAACGCATCCATCAGTTGTGATAGGATTTAGTTTGGCTTTGACAACAATATTGATCGAGATACGGGATTTTAGCGACTACCTAGTCGCTAAAATCCCGTATCTGCTACTGGGTAAAGGAGATTTTTGCGCAGTATTAGCGTAAAAATCTCCTCAAGAAGAAGACTCTTCTTGTGGTAAAGTGATGTGGTTCCATATTTGGAGTTTGCAGGTCGACCTACGGCCTACAGCTAAACTTTCGGAGCATGCAGTGACTCTAGAAAACATAGATTTACTAAAAAAATGGTCTTGACAGATAGACGGAAATTTGAGTGATTCAATAAAGGCCGTTTTTTCCTCTTGCGGTACAGAATCCTAAAAATATCAATTACAAAGTTGTTTCTATTAACATTTCGCAATTTTCTTTTACAACCAGGAAAAATAAATATTCTTAACCAACAGAAAATCTATTTGAGTTCATAAATAAACCGTATAATAACGTTAAAGTAGTCAATAAATCGGTCCGATGCGTATCGGAACACGCATAAAGTAGGGTACCGTTACCAACGAAACTCTATTGAATTTTGATTTATATTACCTCTACATTTTGGTTGGTGATATTTTAGTATCGTTCTGATAAATTTTAAAAAAATAGTTTATGAATGTGATAAGTAGGTATAGAAATGATAAGTTTTTAATTGTAGATATTTTTCTCTAAAAAACTATTTTAGTATCATTCTTATATCTTTTTCAAATTTTATTTATGAGTGTGATAAGTATAGAAACGATAAGTTTTTAATTGTAGTTATTTTTCTCAGTTAAAAAACTATTTTAGTATTGTTCTTATATCTTTTTTTAATTTTTATTTATGAGTGTGATAAGAATAGAAATGATAAGTTTTTTGCAATTGCAGTGATATAGTAAATAATAGCAACTTTATTGAGATACGCTAGAGTAAGTATTAAGAATTGTATTCAACTTGTAACCATGTTAACCTAAAAATCAAAACAACACATATAAAAATATTTGTACCTATAAATTCATTGTACATTTTATTCTGATATTTGAAGGTCGGTTCGGTTTAAATATTTGGCATTTTGGTAGGTTTAAAAGCAAATCAAATATTGTGGTATTCAGGGATCATAGCAGATTAGTCCCGCCCTCGATGTAAATACGTTTTTGCTCGAATGTAGGAATTTATAACCCGGATATGAGGGAAGAATACCGACAGGAATATTGCTGTTGTATAATTTATTGATAAGGTGGCGCTTGGATGGTTAAATTCTCAATCACATTGGTTACATTCGCGCTTGTATTCAATTGCTCCTATATTAGTTAGGTATTCGTGTTTTATTTGTTTGTTGTTTATGCATTTATAAATTAACCTAAATAACATTTATGATGCTTATGTTTTAATTTGCAATAAACAAACTAAAGACAGAAGTAAAACAAATAACTTACAAACTGTTTGCGTGCACAGAATAAAGAATAACAGCAGAAGTGGCGAACTATAAAATAATACATAAGTTTTATGAACTTTTTGATGTGTTATAATATTATGGGAGACAAGCGACAAGTGTAGTGTGGTTGTATAACGTATACTGAGACATTATTACGGCCCATTTCGACTATCTACACTCGGGACTGTTCAAAGAGTTAACGCTTAAGTTCTCCAAATCACTTTCATAAGTTTAGAGTCTCGACTCGGCGAATCACATCGAACTTTCTTGGCCTCCTGCCGAAATTCTGATGCTAACGTAACTTTATTCGTTTCCTCATAGCTCTTATTAACTACTTTATTTAACTTTTACACTAATAATTTAATGGGTTTTGGTTTATTTAATATTTTATAAAGATTATGTCTGGAACTTGGTGCAGTATCTAGGGGCTTAGACACAAAATAAATGAGTAAAAACTTCGTTATGTTTATAACTATACAACATGAAATAAATGAAAAGTAGGGCAGCAACTACTAGTACTAATTTCATAATTTAAATAATATGATAAGATTTTTTTATGACTGAAATACTAGTTTTGAACAAACATAAAAGCTTTATTAAATTTTGTATATCTGTCTATGTGGGCTCGTTTTTCCACCACAATTAAAAAAATATTCCTTATTTTATCTGCTTTCCCTTCAAAATGGTACCAGGAATCCCTTGTTATTTACAAATCAAATGATAATTTTCTGAATATAATTTGTCATTAACAAATATCTCGGGTTTTTGTGTTGGATTCGATAATGGTTGATTGATGATCCATGCACAATGAAAGGAAGGGACAGCCGAAAACCAATGTTACGAGATAACTGCTTATCTTATCATTACAATAATATGCTTTTATGATAAACATATTTTTTGGTTTACCAGTAAAGTTGACAAATGTTTCTACTTAAATCGTATTTTAGCTTGTTTATTTTTATGGTTCAAGTATGTTAAACTACGATTAATATTTATGTCGTATGTAGATTTTTACTAATGCGGAGCGACTATGGAGGTTCAGATGTTTTTCTTGGTAGGAAGCTCAGATCACATCAAACAAGTGAGATTTGTTATAGCGCCTCGGCACGGGTGAACGCGTCCGGCTTAAAATGCACTTGATACAGACTTCCGTCTTCAGTCGACAGTAACTACGCGCTCGAATCACTATCTGTAGATTTTTGCCAAAATGCCGAGTTGTTCAGTGGTTTCAATCTCATTTCATTTCTAAGTATTACAATACAAATTTATTCTTTAAAACCGCAAAAATAGTAGGATGCATAGGTAAATAATTGGCAAACGCGACTGTCGGGTGATACCCCCATTTAAAATTATACTATAAAATATATTAATTTAATGAGCGATGTTAGCCTTTTTCTTAAGAAAAGTTATGAAAAAATGAAAACCAGCAGCATAGTTGGCTCCAGACGTATTCATAAGTTCTTTCCCCTGGAAACGGTCGACTAAATGGGTGGTTCGTTCTGGGCAAGCCTAATTTATCTAATACTTGTCCTAGGTACAACATCGCTCTGAATAGCATGGATGTTGCTGGCGTTTTATAAACCGTCTAAATATTGCCATCAGGATAGTGTATATTAATAAAATATTAAGTTAAATTTATCTAATACATGTCCATCGCTCTGAATACCAAGGATGTTGCTGGCGTTTTATAAATCGTCTAGATATTGCCATTAGGATAGTGTAAATTAATAAAATATTAAGTTAACTTTATCTAATACATGTCCTAGGCACAACATCGCTCTGAATAGCATGGATTAAAGTTTCTGCCGTTTTATAAATCGTCTAGATATTGCCATCAGGATAGTGTATATTGATAAAATATAAGTTAACTTTATCTAATACATGTCCTAGGTACTTACAACATCGCTCTGAATAGCATGGATTAAAGTTGCTGGCGTTTTATAAATCGTGTAGATATTGCAATCAGGATAGTGTATGTATATATTGATAAAATACTAAGTTAACTTTATCTAATACATGTCCTAGGTACAACATCGCTCTGAAAAGCAAGGATTAAAGTTGCTGGCGTTTTATAAATCGTCTAGATATTGCCATCAGGATAGTGTATATTAATAAAATATTAAGTTAATTAAGATAATACCATAAATACCATAGGGTCGTCACGTACACGTTCCCGTGCCAAAGGGTCCGGTAAATAAGCAATTATCGGTTACTCCGATTTCGGTATTTTTTTTCTTTACCAAGGGGCAACTAATTGGGCAATAAATTATTCCCAATTCGCTTCCTACGCCGCAAAAGGCTGTGTTTGAAAGCTCAGTAATTCGACAGATGTCTTAAGCCACTTTGTATCTTATGTATGAGATAGTCAATTAAATCGTTGTTTGGTTTTGGTATTTAAAAATATTTGGTGCTGTTATTAACACTTGAATGGCCTTGAATGTTCCCATTTAAATTAGGATTCGTTTGCGTATTTTCTTTAAAAAAAGTTAATTAAAGTATATAAACTATATCTCTACTTGTCGTTAATCTATACTAATATTATAAAGCTGAAGAGTTTGTTTGTTTGAACGCGCTAATCCCAGGAACTACTGGTTCGAATTGAAACATTCGTTTTGTGTTGGATAGTCCATTTGTCAAGGAAGGCTATAGGCTATTTTATATTTCGATATTCCCACGGGATCGGACGTTACCCGTGTGAAACGACTGCTAGTAAATCATAATGTTCAAGTACCTACCGGTAATTTTAGTTTTTAACATTTACGAGGTGAACATTTTTATGAAAGTGGTCTGATTTGAAATGTTGAAACTTAAAAATTTCAATTGTATCTACTTTATCTATACCTAGTTACCTACTAATAATAAAGAAAGTTATACTAATAAATAATAAAAAGTCTATAGTTTAAAGCAAATAAAAAAAATGACTAGAATGCTCAGAAATTGAAGAAGATCAAATATACCAGACAATTAGACTGAAATTCATTACTCATTGTCCTCTTGTGCAATAAAAATAAATCCATGTCAGTACTCAAGCAAGTAAACGCCGTCAATATAGCTGCGCGCGACTTCTCTTACATTGATTCAATACAACTGTGAGACAGTATCAAATCGTTTGTTTACTCATCGTTCGTGTTCAATTGTTGGTTTACAGGCTTTGCCAATAAAAAAATACTGAGAAAAAGCCAAACAAACATTAAGCTCTCGACACACAGTGATAGTGGTCTTGTGGCTTATTGCCACTCACTGGCCTACGAGTAAGTCGTATCGCTAAGTAGAGACCGTGTTCCGATACGTAGCCTGGTCTTGACACAAAAGGAAGACAGGTCGAAAATGTTCTCATTCCTTTGCCGCCTTTATACAAGCATCTTAGACTTATATCTTCCAGGTACTACATCTTAAGACCGCACCGTTACTTACCATCCGGTGAGATAGTGCTCAAACGCTGTTCCGAAAAGAGAGACATTGCCAACACCTTCCACACCTTACATTAGTCCTGGGGCCTTATTCTGCTATTTTGCATTAATGGATTTACCATTGTCGTATAACGATACTCTATTGATACTATATCGAGATTGTGACTTTATTTGGTATTCTGCTAAAGTTTAAATAACATCGCAATAGAATCGCTATGGAGTCTCAATGGAATGGTAATAGTTACGTCGCTGGTGCCTACCAACATGGTATATGTTGCTAAGCGATATACCGTTTTGACGAATGTCGAGATTCCATTGAGCCACGATTCCAGAGCAGAATATGAAAGTGAGTCAGTGGTGCGTCAGTGGTGTTTCGATAGAAGACATTAGGCGAATACCAGTTTGACATGTAATATCATATTTTTGACATTAACGTCTATTACGATTCTGTCGACACTCTATTGAAACACAATTGTGTTAGCAGACTTAGGCCCCTGGATGAAAGAGGCTCATGAGCTACGTCTGTCCTTCCTGACGTGTACAATTTGAGGGTCTTCAAGTCGCGAGTGAATCGACATCTTAGGCCGCATGTACAGTAGTCAAACGCTGACCCATCATACGAGTATGTATAAAAAAACTTCGAGTTTTTGTCGCGCGACTTGTCTACCTGGTCTGTTTAAGACTCAACGAGACGAGCTACGTTTAGACTTCCTTTTATAAGAATCGGTACGGATGGTAGAATTTTAATTTATCTTTTCTCTGTATTAATTAAAAGGTTGCTCTTTTCGAGAACCTATACAGTACAGTTTTTATTGAAAATACGCAGAGGTGGCTACCTAAATTAATGTACCTACTCCGAGGCTCCTATTTTTTAATATTTTTCCTTCTTCTTCAGAGAAAAATTTAATACAGTTCGGTTTCTAAGAAGGCAGGTTAATTTTTTTGTTAAGGTACGGTGCCTATGTATATAATAGCTAATTACTAAATAAGATTGTATACCAGGAATTTCTCCAGGGCAGGATTCGGTCTTATTTTTTTACATTCTTCAATTAGGTATTATCAAATAACTTAACACGGCATCTCATTCCTGAATAATGGCTCTTAAATGCTAGCAGCATTTAAGAGGCATTATATGTTAGAATTAAGTCTCTTAAGTCCTCCTCTTAAGTCCTCATAGAATAAAATAAAAATCAGCCGTTTTTGTCCCACTGCTGGGCTAAGGCCTCCCTTTCGTCCTCATAACAATACTTCAAAGTCAATTTTATTTTATTTATTTCAATCAATTTACATTGAAACGTGAAAATTAAGTTACGATGTGTGCCTTTGCACCCACCAATGAAAAGAAGGCAAAATAAACTCTCGGGTTTTTGGATTCCATACCTCAAAAGGTAAAAAAGGAACCCATATCTTGTCCACAAGTCTCGTCTCACAAAAAAAATCGGTGGTGCCACACAAACAGATAGACAGACGTCTGTCTGTGTGATACCACCGTTTTTTTTGTGATCATGCTCACAAAGGTCAAGATTATAAATATTTAAAAGGTATATTTGGAATGGAGAAATTAAAGTCATGTTAGGTTCTTATTATTACGATGAAGTATCATAGTAAGCCTTACCGCGAAATTCTCGTGTCGCGTTGTTAGTTGCCAAACTGCAACTAAACGGCTGAGCCGATTTTTATGAATTTTTTTGTGTATATTCGTTAGGTCTGAGAATCGAACACTATTCAATTTTTTTGTAAATGTCAAACAACGTTTGCCGGGACAGATCGTTTTTAATATAATTTTATATTAAATAGTATCCGTTTAATTCAAGATATATCTCTACATGTTTAACATCAATCTATACAATTTCTGCGTGAAAATTATCGACACAGATAGACAATATTGCTTTCACCTTCGTAGATGGGCGCGTGTTACCTGTCAGACGGCCCGACCTATTGTTCCAGTAGGTAGGTACTTACAATACAAATAAAATAAACGTCTTGTTTGCTGTCTGCACTTTCCCTTTACTATTTTACACTATGTATGACGCTAGGATTAGATAAAGGCTTTTAAATTTCTCTGATTGGTTCTTACGCACTTTACTTTCTCACAAATACGGTACCTATAGAATGAAATCTATACATATAAAATGCTTTGTTCTGAACTACTGACTGACTGACTGACTGGCGGATCAAGCGCACACCGCTGATCGTAGAGACCTGAAATTTGGAGGGTGTGTTCTTTGCATGACGTAGGCACCGGTTAAGACAGGATTTTTCGAAATTCCACCCCTAAGGGGGTGAAAAGGGAGGCAAAGTCCGTATGGGACAACGTAATTCCTTGGTCCAATCTACTTCAAATTTTGCATAAACATTCTTTAACAAAATTGACGGAACACGTGTTTCCTATTTCATTGAAATTCATCCCTTAACGGGGCTAGAAAGTTATGTTAGGGGTGGTTTGCTTAAGAGTACCATTTTCAACGTCTACGCGGACGAAGTCGCGAGCAAAAGCTATAGAAAATAAATAAATAAACCTAAACAAACTACGTGTTACCACAGAGTAAGTGTTACAAACTAGTATTGCTATAGAAATTCAAGAAAAGAATATTGTACTTGTACTTGTACTTGAACGGGCTGTTTTCCGCAATTAGACTATTTTTAGTTGGGTCCTTTTTGCGTGAGGATGGAGTAGGCTTGCCCAGCACCTACTACCCTCTCAGCTTAGTCGACCATTTCCAGAGGAGAGAACTTGTCAATACTTCTGGAGGCAACTAAGCCGCGGGTTTCATCACGATGTTTTTCTTCACCGTAAGAGCAATAAGAGCAAAATAATATTATGTGTGTGTTTATGTGTGTAATGTAAGTAATTAAAAATGTTCAGCAAATTCAGAAACTCCGATGAAACTAAAAATAACTTCAATGAGTACACTATGTTAAGTTTCATCGGAATTATTTGTGACGTAGGATCACTATCAGAATATCTTTTTGTCAACAAAACGCTGGCAACCAAAGGAGCAATGTAGTCAGCCTTTTGGGCACCCTACCCAGGGAAGTTATTTAGATTTTGAAGATTATAATTTTTTACATTATTCAATTTAAATTAGGTTGTTAACAAATAATTCTTGTATACTTAAGCTACTTTTTATACCAAATAAAAAATGAACTCACAGCCCTTATTCCAAAACGAGGTTTAAGGATAGTCTGAGATGTGTATTTAAATCTTTATAAGATTTAGACACAGATTTACTCGTGATATCCCTATAGATTATATTGGGATAGTGTTTAGACTAGAGTTCACGAGTAAACACATACACAGAGATTTACTTGTAAACTAATATCTAAGCACTATCCCTATAGATTATATAGGGATAGTGTTTAGACTATAATTTACGAGTAAATCTGTGTCTAAATAAAAGGTTTAAATCCACATCTCGAACTATCCTTAAACCTCGTTTTGGAATAAGGGGGTTAATGTCCATAGTGCAAAATGAGGATATCGTGTTAACGTCTTGATATTAAAACGCCACGGTTACTAATTACCTATTAGACATGAATCTTAAATGCCCTTAGTAGCTGTAAAAGGTCTGGATCTTAAAATGTCATAATTCAAAATACTCTAGTATTAAAATATCCGGATCTAAAGATGCAATAGTTACTGAATTTTCTACCTTCTTGTACTATCTTATCCTACTTTATACGGCCACCGATCAAAGGTTAATTCATATAATTAATTCACATGTATTTTTATTGGTGTTTATTGACATATTTTATTGTTGGTTAGTCATGATCTTAACAAGTTTTCAGAAAAACAAATTTCGTTTATTTACTACGACCATAATTCTTGTGGGTACAGCGTCATGTTTAGATCTTTTTGCGTGATTGCGGTGCGATTAATCTAACGTTAATTGAAAATTATACAAAATACGCTTGTCTATTCGGATTATTTTAAAGCAAATCCGCGTCAAATCACAACTAAAAAGTGTTAAACGCACGTATTAAATTACGGCTATAAAACTTCGTCGAACATCGAAGCTGTCTTTATTTTAAACTGGTTTTAAATAGCTTTCGTTTTAGTCAAGTGTTTCAATTACAAGGTTCTATCACCTCTCTGGCTATAAATCTAAGTTGTAATCACAACATGTTATTAAGGTGGCACTACATAAGCTAAGTTCGTTGCAAAACCGCCAAAAGTTATGATTTAAAAAAAATCCTATGAAAATAAGTAAATATTGTGCATAGAACTATAAGTGTATGTTCAATAATATTTATTAATGACTAAGTTGGATGGATTTTCTTCTCACACTTTGACTTTTGTAAAACTACTATAGTACTTAAGGCGCTCTTCCAGTACCGCGTGTAGGTATTCACATTAACTTAGCCCCCGCTCTCAAAGACGTAGCGTGCTGTGTGCTAACTAAAACATTTTAGCATTATTATCCACAAATATAGTTCCTAGAGGTAAAAACCTATCATTTGATTAATTTTTAGAAGCAAACGTTAACTATTTTTGAATAAAACCCGATAATCGATCTAATAATTCTCTGTTTTCTAACATTTTTTCTATCGAACGAAGTTGTTCATTTCATGTTTTACCACAATAAACAAAAACATGGTTATTAAACTACAATATCCATTTATATCCAAATAACAAAAAAAGAGTATTTAAATACTTAGAGTTGCTTAAAACAAAGGTCGATTTTTTTAGCTTTATTAGCACCTGGTCTTAAAGTAGAAATAGCTAACACCGAATATAATAATAGCACAAGAGATATTTATATCAGATTTATTTATTAGAGATAATCTAATAAATAAATCTGATTAGATAATTCCCTTTTTAAAAGCTTTTATTTAACTTGCAATGTATGTATGTATGTTTGTTCGGTTGGAATTTTGCAACTTATTTTTTAATTTGTTAATTTTAATAATAATATGTAAATTTTTAAATTGTAGTACATAAAAAAAAGATAAAGCTCTAAGACTTATATCCTGTCCCATGGAGGGCATCTTAAGTTCGAAAGCAATATGTAATGTACACGGAATATCACCAAAACTATAAGGTTTATTTATAAGTTAGCTAAAGAAAGTTTTATCATAGTAAACAATACTGTATCTTGCAAGATAACTGAGTTATTTTGCGTTATCAGAACAACCTATCCTAACAATGTTTTGGGAAAAATATCCTTCCACTAACTTCTGTAACCCGAGGTGTAGGTAGGTGTACCTTTTATCTACACAGGTTTGATTTCATTTACGAAATAAGGCACATATACTTATCATTTTATATTTTTTTCCTAAACTTATTTATTTGACCAAACACATTTATTTTTAACTAGCAGCGCTCCGCAGTTTCACCCGCGTAACTCCAGATCCAAAAAGTAGCCTATGTTATTCCCAATTGATCAATGTATTATCATACCAAGTTTCATCAAAATCGGTCTAGTAGTTTTAGAGCCTATTCGTTACAAACAAACAAAAAATAAAAAATAAATCCTCTTTATTATATTAGTGTAGTTGTGCGGTCGGCTGCATAATTGCAAACACCCCGTAGAGCTCCAAAACGGCTGTTATAAAAATGTTTTCAACACAAGCACGATTCTAGACACTGGCTTTAGTTAAAGTTTAAAGTATTTAACTCATGAATTTATCAAACAAAAAGTATTAGAATTAAAACATTCCAATAATAGTCATTTAAGAACTCTACGGTGGGTCTGCAATTATGCTGCTGACCGTAATAGGTCAGCGTTTGACCACTATCTCACACCGATATGGTAAGTGAAGATACGGTCTAAGATGGGATACGCTTTCCTAGACAATACCTATACGCTCGTGACTCAAAGACCCCCAAAAAAACGGGGGCTTTCGAGGGACTCGAGTGGAGGTAGGAAGATTGTTCTTATGGTGAAAGGGTACCGGCGCTCTCTCCATACAAACGTAGTCGACTGTTTCCTCCCTGGATAATGACACTAGCACAAATATATTTTTGCCATAAAACCTATAACTGCCATGACTATGCCCCTATGTTTTGGTTTTTTCATTTTCTATTTTACATAGAAATAAAAAAACACAAACAACAAAAAAAATATTTGCTAAAACACAAACAACAAAAAAATATTTGCTAAAACACAAACAACAAAAAAAATATTTGCTCTAGTGTAATTATCCTGGGAGAAAACAGTCGACTACGTTTGTATGGAGAGAGCCCCCGGTACCCTTTCCTCTTAATGTTATGTTCTTAGTGGATGTTAGGAAAATAACAGGCAAATAAATAAATAAATAATAAATAAATATTGCAGGACATTACACACATCGCCATCTAGCCCCAATCTAAGTACTAGACTTGTGTTATGGGTGCTAGACAACGGATATATTACTTATAAACTTTTCTTTTGTAAATATATACTTATAATACATAGAAACAACCAGACCACAGACAAATATCTAAGCATAAATACATGTCTGAGGCGGGAATTGAACCCGCAACCCTGTGTTTGGCAGTCCGGCATGGTGACCATTGTGCCAACTGGGTCGTCATGAAATGAAACAATTCTTCTCTTCATCAAGAAAGACCATCCATCCATAAGTAGATATACGATGTGATATTACTATTGTTTTCTTCCGTTGGTGTCGCAAAAGGTGACTAAGGGATTTGTAAACATTGTGCTGACTGTCGTATCTTGGGTCGCCTACACGGTGGCGGATTAACCATCCGCAATAAAACAACATTTTAAGGAGGGTAGTATGAGGCAGGCGAGCGGCCATATTATATTACCAAATAATTTTCCATTAAGAGGAAAGGGTACCGGCGCTCTCTCCATACAAACGTAGTCGACGGTTTCCTCCCTGTATAATGACATTAGTGAAAATATTTTTGTTGCATAAAACCTATAACTGCCATGACTATGCCTTGGTTTTTTTTCATTTTATAATCATCATACAAATTTATATTAAAAAAAACTAAACATAGGGGCATGGTCATGGCAGTTATAAGTTTTATACAACTAAAATATTTGCTATAGTGTCGTTATCCAGGGAGGAAACAGTCGACTACGTTTGTATGGAGAGAGCGTTGGTACCCTTTCCTCTTAAAGAGGAGAAAAAGACATACTCATAGACAGGAGATTTGACGAGCAAGAAGAAGACAAATAAATTGTGATAAAGGCAGGAGGAAAGAAAAAAAGAAAGAAGATGAAAGAAAAAAGAAAGATTTTATACTTTCACAACTGTAGGTAGGTACACATAAAAATAATCATTAAAATCACATTAACAAAAAGCAAGATATAGACGTATAAAGAAAAGTAACGCGTTTAGAATAAACAAATAAGATATACGCGAACATCTATAAAAAACTTACAACCGAATCGAGAACCTCCTTTTTTTAGATTCTTCTCAGCGCGACGCTAGAGCAAGAAGCCTTCTTCCAGTGAATTTATCAATCCATAATTTTATTAGCCTATATCGTTTGTACCTATTTTCGAATTATGTAATAGCTAGAGAAAATTGCCCAGATTATTGGTCAACAATAACAGCCAGTAACGGTTAACTAACCAAACTTGGTAATTACCATCGTATTTGGTAAATAGTTACCCAACTCAACCAACTTAAATGGTACCAATATTATGTGAGTTTTGTTATCGAACTCTGTGAAGATTTATATTATTACTATGTAGCTAAATTGACACATTTTCAACATTGTTTGATGCCATACGTGGCTGTAATTTATGCTTTATGTACCTATAGGTAAGTTCCATATTGTGTAAGCACCCAGCTAGGGTCGTAAGTTACGTACCGCGCGCGACATCGATTACAAATCCATGGTTTGAATTGTTGTAAAAAGAAGTAGTAAAATGACTTGATATGTCGGATTTTACTAAAACTAGCTTCTGCCCGCGGCTTCGCCCGTAGGGGTGACATTTCAAAAAAACTCATTTCAGTACCATACTTCACTAATAACATTCCAATAAAGATGCCTCTTAACTAACTGTGGTTCCGGATGTATTAACGAATCCTCTACTTTGAATTTTATATTTTAAATGATACATCTGAATCCCTCAATACAGCTACAGTTTACTTGGAAAAAGTAAGTAATATTTTATTTAAAAGCTGGTAGTTGAAACCGATTAAAAAACAGATAAAATCACACAGCCCGCGCGGCGCGCGGTCTGTACACAATGGGCTTGTAAACAAACTTTACCGAAGTTCGTTTAAAATACGAGTTCGAAGCCTAAAATACGTCGGTTCATAGCCATTTTCCGGCGCAGCGCTTTTCATTTGGCTTTAAAATGGCTAAGCTATTATCTACTTGGGGCAAACGTGGATTAGCACCCTAGACACGACCCTGGGGCTTATTTGTTTTCAAAAACTGTTAACGTAGCAAAACAATGATAAATGGAGTTATTTTTATATTATTAATGTGTCTGGTTTGTAATTGTTTTATGTGATTGTGTTTTAAAGACAGCTAAGCAAATTTTGTTTTAGAAATCCATATCTACCAATGAGAAGTTTCTTTAGTTGTATGAACTGCAGACTTTTTGATCGGCAAATTGCTCGCATATCGACGTTAAATTTAAAGACTTATATTATGAGGTAATCCACAATCACAAAATGCTTGTCGCCTAAAATTGCTAATGATTGCATAAAAAAGTTTGATTTATCTATTTCTATACAAATTACATTTGTATCTTTGGATAAGCTTCAAAACTACAAGGAAGTTATTTTCGTCTTAAAATTATACCAAAATGTCGGTAAAAATCTTACTTACAAATTCATTGTATCGTTAATCATTACTTATATTAGTTAGTAATAGGAGACCTCCTTAATAATCGGAAACTTACAAACAAAATACCTACTTAGTTAACTTTATAGAATCTGGGAAACTGACTCCATCTTCTTTTCCTATAAAAAATGCAATCCTATTACCATTCACCAACTTTAAATCACGTCTGTAAATTGAAGTAATATTGAGAAAGGCTCTTAGAAAACTAATAGGTATATATTAAAATTTATAGCTGCGTGGTTTCACTCTGATAAGTCATGATATGATTGAGATATCGGTGTAAAAAGGTTAGGTTTTTAGCTATCTACATAGGTACTAAGTCTCAGTTACATAGGTACTAAGTCTCGGTACAGTTTACTAAGTCTCAGTTACATAGGTACTAAGTCTCGGTTTTTAGCTATCTACATAGGTACTAGAGGTAACAAACAAACCGTTCTCATAGTTTTTGGAAATAATTATTTTACTCTGAATGGCGTAGGTATTGGTAAATAAATAAAGGAATCTTATAGATTACTATGTTAGATTAGATTAGATTACCGATTTGGATGACTATCATCATCCAAATCGGTCCAGGCGTTTGACCGTGACGAGAAAACACACAAACAAACAAATTAATATACAAACTTTTGTATTTATAAAATACCAACTTTTGCCCGCGACTTCGTCCGCATAAAAGTCGAAAATAGACCAAGTAATCACGTTATCTCATATAAACTTTGCCCGCCTTTTTCACCCTCTTAGGAGCTTATCGGATGCCTGCTTCATACAAAGAACACACCCTCCAAGTTTCAGGTCTCTACGAGCAGCGGTTTAGGCTGTGCGTTGATCAGTCAGTCATTCAGGACAAAGCATTTTATATGTATAGAATTTAGGATTAAGAACGTAATACGCTCACTCGTAAACTTTCGCATTTATAAAATTGATGATTAGTTTGATGGAGATAGCTTCCGTGTAGTTTCTAGCTAATCACTTAGCTTGCATCCCACCTGAGTCTGATATAGGTAGTCAGTAATGCATATTAACATCTTGCATCAGATGTATGTAACGTATAACGTTGTTTAAACTTAAGTTTTCTAGTTTATGCTACACAGAAATTCATAACGTAGCTAACTGTAGCTAAGTTTGGGCTTGAATATATTATATAATTCAAAAGCTTAATAAACATAACAAAATTCGCGCTCTAAAATGAAATCGTACCTGCGCTCTCTCCTTACAAATGTAGTCGACTGTTTCCTCCCTGGATAATGACACTAGCACAAATATTTTGTTGCATAAAACCTATAACTGCCATGACTATGCCCCTATGTTTTGTTTTTTTCTTTTTCATTTTCTGATTATCATAGAAATGAGGATTTAAAAAACAAAGAAAAACATAGGGGCGTGGTCAATGGTCATGGCATTTTTATGCAACAACAGTATTTGCTCTAGGTTCATTATCCAGAGAGAAAACAGTCGATTAAGTTTGTATGGAGAGAGCTTCGGTACCCCTTCCTCTTAACAAATATTATAACAAACTTACAAATTCCTTTATAAATATGAAATTCAAAGTCCTGACTGATATATCAATGCACAACTGTAACCAATGGAATGAACAGATTTGGCACACAAATAGCTCTTATGCCGTAGGCATCTGCTAAGATAGGATTTTGAAAAATTTAACTACTACGCGGACGAAATCGCAGGTAAAAGATAGTGAAAAATATACTTTAATAGTTTCAATGTTGATTAATTCATCGTTTTATAACAATATTCAAAAACAAAACTCAACCTGAGAGTAGTGAAATTGATTGTTAAATGTACTTAAAATGTTGCACTTGGATTTAAAGATCTACCCCCACTGTCTACTATAAATAGATATCCAGATTAGTGTGGTGGCATTTATTGCGTATCGATGAACTTTTTTACGCAAGGGAAGGCAGGCACACACGGGTTGCCTTACAGACTACATAGAAACTTGACATCGGCCGATAGTCGATAAGCCGTCTGAAAAGTCTGGATCTACTGAATTTTTTATTAGAATTTTCAATCAATACACTCTCAGCCCTGATGTCGAAGTACAGTTCTTAAACTTTAAAAATAACTATTCATATTTCAGTCGAAGATTCGAAGCCGGAGATTGTTGAAACCGTAGCCAGCTGAATCGGGTATTCATAAAAGTCTGTTATTGAATAAGATATTGGAACTGCGCTTTCTATTACAATGAGATATGGCATGATCTGTTTTGCATGAACTAAAAACTATTTTGTAAAATAAAATTTTGGTTTTGTATTTGAACATCGGCATCGTACCTATATAACGAGAATTATATTTTATGAATTTCATTTCGTGTGGAGCAGTCGCTCCATTATACAGTTTTATTGGTAACTAGCTGCGGCCCGCGGTTTCACCCGCGTAAGTCTCGATCCCGTGGGAATATCGGGATAAAAAGTAGCCTATAGCCTTCCTCGATAAATGGACTATCCAACACAAAAATAATTTTACAATTAGAACCAGTAGTTCCTGAGATTATTGCGTTCAAACAAACAAACTTTTCAGCTTTATAATATTAGTATAGATTATATAAGAAAGTGGATGAAAGCTTCTTCTTAAAATTTTGGAAAGTCGAATAATTTTTTGGTACTATTTGTGGTTATGTTACTTCGAAAATCAGCAGATTTTTATTAAATAAAGGTTTTCAGACTTGGAACAGTCGATAAAACGTAAAAAATAAGTATAATCATAAGGTTTATGACCTCTCCGTGTCACTAACATCTGCTATTCGAGTACACATAATCTCAATATTTTCGAAAAAAATGTTCTAATTCCCAAAAGTCGTAGAACTAAAGCTAAGGTGCACAGAAATAATCCCCAACCGCTTTCTTATGGGTATGTATACCTAACCAATAACCCTATGGGTACGTATACTTAAATACACTGCCACCGAAATGAGCAATAAATACTCAACCATTTCGGAGCGCCCCGTGTCGTCAGGTATGATAAGGCACGTTTCATAAACCGCCACCCTCCAGATCACCTTTTTTTAACGTTTCTGCAATTTTCGACGTGCATTCGAGCCCGTTTCGTGCAATTTTCAGATGATGAGAACGACTTTGACGCGCAAAATTTAATAAAGAAACAGCTTTTGTAGATAAATAAAATAAGCTCTTGCACACAGAAAAAAAGGTTTCTTGAATTAAGAATTAATCCCCTCCCAATAGACGCTAGATAATAATTTCTTATTTTTAGTAAATGTTTAGAATAATAATAAGCAGTTATTCTTGATTTCAATATTGCTTTCAAATTAAGAATGCTTAATTATTAATTTAAGATTTTTTACTAAAACCAAAAAAAAAATCTCTAGCGTTTATATATGGAGATGAATATATCTTGCTTCAAGACATATCTTGCTTTTTTCTGTGCACTAGCATTGTGGCATTGTTAAATCCAATGAACTTCACCTGTGAGCTGAACCATAAAGTGAGAAGTTTAAAGTTAGAGGTTACTTAACAAATAGTTCCGGTTTAACTCATAATAATCTCCTCTGAGAAAGTTCTCTAACCTTCAGCTCATAATTTTCTCTAAATTCTAAGTTGTATTTCATAAACTTGTTTGGGAAGTTTGACAACTTGCTAACAAACGTGAACGTCTGTATTTACCTATTTTTATTTAGCTACTTTCCCAATGTGTTTAGTTAAATGATTTAAATCGATTATTTTCGGCAGATACACTTCTATTTCATAGGTAGATTTCAATTAGTTGAGAAAGAGAAACTATTGTAGCGAAATCCAAAAATAAATTAATTATTATCGGTATCGGCTTCTTGGTATTAAAATGTTGTTTTGACTCATGCATGGTACAGTTGCTGTCATTATCTCCGGCCAGTGTGGCTATACATTGTGCCTAAAACAGTATATCTGAATGATACGAGACACCGCATCGCAAAAACATAAATAAACTGAAACATGTCTATAACCACTATACTCTTTATAAATTATTCATAATTTATTCTCGTTTTGTCAAATATTAAAAGTGCTCTACATTTCAATGGAAGTTTTGAGATGATTTAAAGAAAAGAAATTCAATATTTATTCGTATAAATAAGACAAAGAACAAGGGTAGCTTCATCGAAATTTGCTTTATTGATGAAATGAAAAGTTCTCGACAAAGAAATTGGCTACAAGAAGCCGAGAGTCAGGCACTTAAAGACGAAGAAAATATAGGTTTAAAATTATCCAAAGACTGACAGTAAGTTAAGGAAAAATAAGGCAAAAATCCTGAAAATTGTTTGGGTCGTAAATTCGATTGTGAATATAAATATCTATACATATATACAATTTTTTGTCCTGAATGACTGTCTGACTGACTGCCTAACGGATCAACGCACAGCCCACTAAAACTTGGAGGGTGTATTCTTTGTGTGACGTAGGCATTGGATAAGAAAGTATTTTCCGAACCCCACCCTTAGGAGTAAAATTAAGAAAGTAATTTTACTCCTAAGGGGGTGAAAAAGGGGGGCAAACTTTGTATGGGACAATGTGATTCCTCGATCCATTTCCGACTTCTACGCGGACGAAGTCGCGGGCAAAAGCTAGTAAACCTATAAAACTTAATAGTGGTAACATTTTCTTTTTTAAAAGAGTAGGTACCTGAAAGCTTCAGTAGCTTTAAGTTCATGGTTTTGCCATGGTTACGATGAGTACTTATGATATGACCCTGTCCTACTGAACTACTTTCAGAGCGCCTATCAATAAAATACTTATAGATTGATCATATTTCTCAGTGAAATTATTTAATACGGGATGTTTACCATGTTTCAAACACCATTTTCACGAGACTGGAGTTATTGCGTGTATATATTGATAGTCGGTTGGTTGTTACAATGTAAATATCTAATTTTAAATAAATTTAGTATTGAAAATAACCAGGGTAATTAATCGTATTATCATTTAAATTGTTTAAACCGTTCGTTTCGTTTTATAACTCAATTAAAATAAAATCAACATACATATTTGCATAACCACAAAATAATCATTTAGTTAAAAACTAACATTTGATCAATGATAGATAACATTAAAAAATAATGACGTTCTCAAATTATCTCCGAATATTTTCATCACAGATGTATAACGAAGATCTTTTAACTGATAAAATAATATCGAATACAGATTCCCATGGTATAATGAGCGTGAAACTCAACTGCAAGTGAATGCAATTAAAAACTGGTTCTGTATTGTACGATTGATTGCATGGTCTTAGTTTGAGATGGTGCATTGTTTTCGATTTTAATTGTGTGCTTATACGTCTTAAAGGATTTTCAATTTCAACAACAACAAAAAAAAAGTATTTTATACGCTACAGGCATGTAATAGGTAAATAAATAAAAATAAAATAAATAAATAAATATTACAGGACATGCCACACATCTAGCCCCAAGTTAAGTAACTAGACTTGTGTTGTGGGTGCTAGACAACGGATTTACTACATAAATACTTTTCTTTTGTATATATATACATATAATATATACTTATAATACATAGAAACAACCAGACCACATACAAATATCTAAGCATAAATACTTGTCTGAGGCGGGAATCGAACCCGCAACCCTGTGTTTGGCGGTCCGGCATGGTGACCATTGTGCCAACTGGGTCGTCAATAAATAAAATAAATTGGGGGTGACTTCCGCTCCGGCTCGTTTCTGGCGCAGAGGTTAGCCATCGCCATTCAGCGTAGCAATGCTTCTAGCATTATGGGAACCTTTACGACAGAACGATAAGGGGCGGGTTACTTGACTAAATGTACCCCATTTATTGTAACTCATTTTTATTAATTAGTGTGTTGACGTTTTTGTGTGCTAAATCATGATTAAATTGGTCTACCTGAATTAAAAAAAACTATCAGGACATTCCACACGTCGCCATCTAGCCCCAAGCTAAGTAACTAGACTTATGTATTTTGACCAATGTATTTTTCTTAAGAAAAATTTATGTGCGCAAATTGACATCTTACGGTGAAGGAAAACATCGTGATGAAACCCGTGGCTTAGTTGACAAGTTCTCACCCCTGGACATGGTCGACTAAGGTGAGAGGGTAGTAGGTGCTGGGCAAGCCTACTCCATCCTCACGCAAAAAGGACCTAATTAAAAAGGGTCCAATGGCAGAAAACAGCCTGTATACAAGTACAAATAACTAGACTTGTATTACCCTACCCATAACACAGGTATAGTTACTTAGCAAGACAACCGATATACTACTTACATACTTTTCTTTTGTAAATAACTTATACTTATAGGTATAGACGTGACGAAATAACTTTTAAATTTTCATTCAATTTCTTTCGCTAAATGATCAAAAGATTTATTTCCAAGAATCAATGTTAAAGCTAAGCTACTTATGGCTGTTCCTAGTACATCATTCGCTAGTACCTTTGTAATATAAACTCGATATTTCTCTTGAATTCTAAGAACTCACATCACATGATAGAAATTCCGCTATATTGTTATTTATTTATCAGAGTTCTCTTGTTTTCCAGGAAATCGGAAAATATAAACTGATGTTGGAAAGCACAGTACCTACTTTGATAATAAGTAAGGATAAAGTAATTAAATAATAATTTAATTGCCTTACGATGTTTTTTATTTTTTTTGCGAAGGACGGTTCTTTAAATCTTTATATATTATTATTCTTTATATTATTGTTATTTATTGTTGGAGTGCACGACTCGGGCGTATTGCTTAAATCGAAGTTGGTGTTATGCGTAGTTGGTATTTTGCATAAGTGGTATTTTGCGTTTCACGTAAAGGTGGTGTTTTGCGTAGTAGGTGTTATGCGTCTAAAGGGTAGGAATCACTCAGTTCTATGGGGCTCCCCTCATAACAGTGTGTGTCTAAGATCTAAAGATTTACAACTAAATTTATAGATAAACATATAACATAGATAAACAGGTTTATGTGACAAATCACTTTGTCTGTACTAGAGTAAAGGCAGAAACGAAACTCAGCAACTGTGTTTAACCGCAAACCTACTTTCATAAAACAAAGATAGGTAGTAAAGCAGATTTTTTATATTTTTCTCTTTGAGTGGGTATATTTCTGTGTAGGTATAGTTTAAGTGTTCTTCAAAAATTGGGAACGCTCTTTCAGAATTGGTTTCGGGATAGAAAGCGTTTTAATATGACTGCAATGTTTTTAGGTAAATAGTTGTCCAGGAAGTATAATTGTGTTTTAAATTAGATACTTAGTCTGTATGTTGAAAACTTATAGTCACAATCTTAAATCTTCTGTCATAAAACGACCAAATTCTATCACGTATTTGTCTCGCGCTCGTATTTTAGCGAACCCTCTAGAAATAGAAACCGTCACTATCTATATAGGAATTCATTTTAACTGTAACAAGGCTCTAGATAAAGACAAGGGGTGTAAAGTCGCGGTCCATGATCGTTGTTCGATTGAAGTCCAATAGTCAAAAGAACAGGTAGTCGGTGCGAGCGTTCCTGGGATTCCCGGCGAGCAAGATACTTCAAATAGCAAATATTTTTGTTAGTAAACGCTTAGGGTCCTCGTAGACTACATACTTCTTTTGTCGGCCGATGGATATCATTAAGAAGCGGCCAGTGAACGTTTGCCCCTGAATTTAAACTGTGGGACGACAGAAAGTCTTTTGTTTATTATGAGTAGGTTTACCTTCTCTGGCTAGGTAGCGGCGCCGCTCTTATTGTTTATTGAAATCCCTTTTTGCACTTTTTGTTGTGGACTGCTGGATCGTTTACATGAATTGTTAAGTATTTAAAGAAACACAAAAACTATGAATGGGTGCGCCTTGATTAAAATGCTTGGGGTTTTTCATTTGAAATTGCTTTGGAATTTCATTGATGATGCGGCGTCATTTGTGTTATTGAGTGTGGGGTTCGTATAAGCAACCTATGGAAGTTCACAAATCATATCATTTGACGACCCAGTTGGCACAATGGTCACCATGCCGGACTGTCAAACACAGGGTTGCGGGTTCGATTCCCGGCTCAGACAAGTATTTATGCTTAGACATTTGTCTGTGGTCTGGTTGTTTCTATGTATTATAAGTATATATTTACAAAAAAAAGTAATATATGTAGTATATCCGTTGTCTAGCACCCATAACACAAGTCTAGTAAGTTACTTATCTTGGGGCTAGATGGCGATGTGTAGAATGTCCTACAATATTTATTTATTATTTATATACCTACTAACTAAACATTACAAACCTTACACCTACTTACAAAGGAAATTAACATCAAATTACTCTGAAATAAAATAAATGAATGTTGAAATATGTTCATAATTTTTTGACTACATTAAAAAAAACATTACAAAAGCGACTCCAGGAAAATATAAATTGTTATCTGGATTTAGGTAGAAAATTAGACGAAAAAAAATCCCAGTTAGGTACGTTTGATTCATAACAACGAGAATGAGTCATTGTTTTCATCAATACGACACGGGATAAAGATTTCTATTCAGAGTGTGCCCAGATTTGCAAGTGAACACATCTAGTGTAAATATTATTTAACTTTTGTTAAATGTTTGGATTATAATAGATAATTCATTTATTTAGTGTAACATAGTGAATATGTGGAGGGAGAGTATGAACAACGAAAGTAAAAAAGGTGTGACTTTAAAATTAGTTAAATATTCAATATAAAGCACAAGGTGTTTTTGCATATTATTCATTTTTTTAAATGGAGGCGGTTGAAACACCGCCCGAATACTGAAAGGCTACTTAATCTTAAGTGGCGTTTAAATTGAAATTTAAGTGTAAGCTTCAATAGAAAGCATACACTTAACGTCAATTTAAATGCCACTTAAAGTTAAGTAGCCTTTCAGTATTCGGGGTAAATAATACAATTTTAATACTCTTATCAGGACTTATTTGGGTGAATCCACAGGGCACAGATAATGATTTTTATAAATGACTAGCTTTTGCCCACGACTTCGAAGTTGAAAATGGTACTAATAGGATTTTTAATTGGTTGACTCTAATAAAGTTCTTTGGGTTTTAAAATTACCGAAATCGGTAGATTAGTTTAAATATTATTTTATATTTATATTTCACATATTTTCTTTTTATTATATAGGTAGAGAGGACTAAATGTATGAACCTCCTTGGAAGCAACTAAAAAAATGGGTCTGTAAGACTTAGAAAAAGTAGTAGAACGATTTGCCCCCCTTTTTCACTCCTTTAGGGATAGAAATCGGAAAATCCTTATTTCTTGCCTACGTCATACAAAAAACACACCCTCAGTTTCAGGTCTCTACAATCAGCGGTTTAGGCTGTGCATTGATCCGTCAGTCAGTCAGGATAAAGCATTTTATATGTATAGAATATTAACAATTGATTTTTATTTGTTACAGGTAAGCCACAATTAAAAAATAATGTTTACTTCAACCTTTTTTTACATCTTCAAGAAGGTAAGCTAGTACGTGCTTATAGTTCTAAGAAACATAAGTTAAGACGTAGATCTATTTGGTCGACGTTGAGCCTGACAATAATCCTATTGATCGTGGCAAAAAAACTATCATATGCTTCATATTTTATCACGACCTAGATAAGGTTCAAATTCGCTTAGTTTGTTAAATTAGTTGTAGATTACGGCCTTTCATAAGGACCCTTACCGTATTTACAAATTAATCAAGTTATAAAGGCCAAACATATATAGCCTAAGGCTGTGTCAGCGCTTTATATCGTCGTAATCAAACAACCACTCAAGTTATTATTGCCTCATTGATATACACTAATACGTGTTGGCAACATTGTAAAATTAACTCCTTGGAACGTTGTTTTCTATTACTTTATAGATTTTTTGTCACTTTAAAGATAGAACCTATTATTTATTAGCTTACACCTCCGACTTTGTCTTCGTAGGGGTTGTATCTGCAGTATCCTTTATTAGCTTTATTTTTTCCTAAAACCCTCCTTCTTTGATTCTTTTTTCCTTGTTCCTTATTTAGGTTTATTTTTTCCTTTATTCTTTGTTAGGATGCCTGGCTATCTGTGTGCCAAATTTCAGTCGGTATGGACTTTGAATTTTATCCGTACCACTGCAGGGCAAAGGCGTCCCCCTTACCTCTTTCCAGTGGTCCCTGTCTTTGGCTGGGTCCAGCCAGTATATAAATAAAATGCTTTGTCCTGAACTACTGACTGACTGACTGACTCACTGACTGACGGATCAACGCACAGCCTAAACTGCTGATCGTAGAGACCTGAAATTTGGAGGGTGTGTTCTTTGCATGACGTAGGCACCGGATAAGACAGGATTTTTCGAAATTCCACCCCTAAGGGGGTGAAAAAGAGGGGCAAAGTTTGTATGGGACAACGTAATTCCTTGGTCCAATCTACTTCAAATTTTGCATAAACATTCTTTAACAGAATTGATGGAACACGTGTTTCGTATTTTATTGAAATTCATCCCCTAACGGGGTTAAAAAGAGGTAGGAAGTTATTTTGGGGTGAGTTGCTTAAGAGTGCCATTTTCGACGTCTACGCGGACGAAGTCTCGGGCAAAAGCTAGTATTTTATATAAATACTAGTAAGTAGTAGGTACTTGATAACATTATCAACTTCATATTGATCTTAATCATTTACAAAATTTGATTTTTATCTCTGATAGATCAAAGTCTACCTTATTGATTTTAGATGACTAGGAAAATTTTAGTCACTAAAACACATGTGCGATTCTCAGACTGATTCACAATTTGAGTCAACAATCATGTCCGTAATTAGAATTATATACCTACCTATCACCTAAATTATGTAGGTATGTATTTAAACCTTACAACGTAAAATCGTCAAAAAATTATTAACAAAAGTGTAATCAACATAGGATCATTGTCATCTATAACTAAAATATTTACAATTTTTCATGCCAACTGTACTCTCACTGTTTTCTTTATGCAAGAATGTAATCGGGTAGAGTTGAGATTTTTTGTTAGGTAGTTTTAAATCGGGTAGATATGGGATCGGGTAGATGGGCACGAAGCCATCTCGTAGTGTGTCACCTATTGTAAAGTTGATAATTATCATACACTCTTGACACCAAGGCACAGGAGCCCTACCGCGCTTATTGCGTCGGCTTCAAGCCGACGTCGATATCCCAACCCGCGCTTCACACTGGGCGGAATTTTGAGCTTGCCTTTCATAAAAGTTTGAAAAATTAGGTTGTTTTTTCGTGTGTTTTAAGTATGCAGGATTTTTGGGAACATCAAACCATTCAAAAATAAATGATTCCAGTTGTTATTTAAAAAAAATAACAAAGTCATATTTTGTGGTGTTTTTAAAAAATAACATAACCAGAATTATTTATTTTTGAATGTTTTGATTTCCCCGACAATCCTGCATACTTAAAACACACGAATAAAACAACTTAATTTTTCAAAAATCCTATGTAAGGCGGGTTCAAAACTCCGCCCAGTGTGAGGCGCGGGTCAGCATAAGCCGACGCGTTGGTTTGAAACCGACGCACTTATCGCGGTAGGGCCCCAGGAGGCACACTATGCCACGTGTTTAGATCAAGAGATTAAACCTATTCATAGATTAGGTATTGTGACAATTTATTCACTTTTCTTTTGGTTTTTTTTGCATAACGCGATAACCTCAATGTATGAATTGAATGTTAGGTTTATTGAATTGTCGATGAGTCATAGTTAAAATGTTACAAGTGCAAACGTGTTTCGGTTTGACGTAGTAAACTCCATAGTTAAGAGGAAAGGGTGCCGGGGGCTCTCTTCATACAAACGTAGTCGACTGTTTCCTCCCTGGATAATGATTAATGACACTGGAGCAAATATTTTTGTTGCATAAAACTTATAACTGCCATGACCATGTCTCTAAGTTTCCTTTTTTTTTCTTTTTTAAATTTTTATTTCTATGATAGTTAGAAAATGAAAACAACCAAAACATAGGGGCATAGTCATGGCAGTAATAGGTTTTATGGCACAAAAATATTTGAGGTAGTGTCATTATCCAAGGAGGAAACAATTGACTACGTTTGTATAGAGAGAGCGCCGGTACCCTTTCACCTTAAGGAGCTCGTCGTATAATTTAAAAGGGGTTAGTAGTGGAGCGACTTGATCTCTGAGCGACTCGTCTCTGAGGTTCACACTTTGATTACATTATGTTTTATTATATTTTCTATTGTTTTTAATTGGTACTGTTTAATTGGTACATAACAAAAACAGTGAAGTCAATTTAGTTCTTTTTGTGGGTGCCGTCTGCTTGACATCCTACTAATATTATAAATGTGAAAATTAGTGTGTCTCTCTCTCTGTGTATGTATGTTTGTTCCTTTACTTTTTATCCCGATATTCCCACGGGATCGAGACTTACGCGGGTGAAATCGCGGGGCGCAGCTAGTGAGATAATATTGCCGTTTTTAAAGCCAATGTCCAGGACATTAAAAAACAGGATTTTATGTATTATTTGCGCAGAACATAAACATTAAACGAGACTACGCTACTTTGTAAAGTACAAGTTTTGGGACGTAAGTTAGTTAAATTTTTACGGTCTGATATTGTACCTATAGCTATCGAAAGATCTGGAAACTTTTCAATGAAATTAGTTGATTGCTTGCACCTTTAAGAGGAAAGAGTACCGGCGCTCTCTCCATACAAACGTAGTCGACTGTTTTCTCCCTGGATAATGACACTAGCACAAATATTTTTGTCCCATAAAACCTATGACTGCCATGACTATGCCCCTATGTTTTGTTTTTTTTTCATTTTCTAATTATTATAGAAATTAAGATTTACAAAACAAAAAAGAAAAAAAAAACATTTCATGGTCATGGCAGTTATAAGTTTTATGCAACAAAAATATTTGCTCTAGTGTCATTATCCACTACGTACAAACTACGTTTGTATGGAGAGAGCCCCCGGTACCCTTTCCTCTTAACACTTATAATAATTGAACATGAAAAATCTGATTGGTATTGAATATACCTCAATTAGGGGTAGCGACTTGTCTGTCCATGGATGCCGATGTGACTGCAGTAGGTACCTATACTAACAGTTACTATCTGACAGCTAGGGTTGTCAGATTTGTGAAATTGAATTGTGACCGCGCTATTTGTTGTTTTTATTCTGATTGCGAATGGTTGCGTTAACTGAAAAATATCTGTGGCTTTATTTGAAAGTGATGCTTTAATTTACATCTATTGTTACAAACGGTTGTGTTGATTTTATTCTTTACTTTAGTCTTTACAACCGCGTAAGTCCCGATCTCGTGGGAATATCGGAATAAAAAGAAAGCTATGTGTTAATCCAGGTCTCCAGCTATCTAGATACTGAGTTTCATCGCAATCGGTCGAGCAGTTTTTGCGTGAAGGAGTAACAAACATACATACACACCCACAAACTTACATATTTACAATATGTGTAGGAAGCAGAATGTGTCCTAGAGTATTGGTTGTATTTTTAACAATTATTATCAACATCCACTGTTTATGAAATAAATAAATATTACAGGACAACTTACACAGCGCCATCTAGCTTTAAGATAAGCAACTAGGCTTATGTTATGTTAGCTATATAGACGACAACGGAAAGAATTCTAAAATGCATAAAACGATAGATGCGCCCGGCGGTTTTACCCGCGTTAGTGTATCTTTAAAAGTTATATGCGTTTCCTACAAACACAGAATATTAGTTTTTTAGTTACTATAAAGTACAAACTTTACCAACCGTTTTCACACCTTAAGAGGGCGAATATCCAAAAAAAAATTATTTAAGTACCTATTTACCTACGTCCAAAAAGAAACACATGTGAAATTTCAAATATGTATCTACTACTACATATCTACATAATTGTTTAGTCGATTTATTAATAGATCAGATTAAAACAGTGTTATCCTTACATTCAAAATAAAGAAACGTTCGTTGGGACCTCGGACTAAAAAAACATTTTAAGGTGTCAACCCTACGAACCCAGTGAATGCTCAATTGTTAGACCTCTTTGCGGGACACAATGAGGAATAAAAACACATCTCTTTGTACTCAGACAGGACTATTGGTCTGCTAGAGATGGGATGAACACCACTCGATATTTCTATCGAATATTTGAATATTTGGATCGAATCGACCGTAAGCTCTCCAAACTGTTTGAGATTTAAACAAATGGAATTTATGCTAAACAACACAATGTTTTCAACTTTACGAATGCCTAGATTCTGAAAGTATTTTGAACAATATTCAGTGAATTGTAACGCTTTTATGATATTGCAAATTTTTGCAAACAAATACAGATTTGGAGATATATTGAAATGAAATTTTATCAATTTTAGTGCAAAATCATAAGAAGTTAGTACTTGTATTCGATTGATAAATATAATAAATATATCATGAGATATTCAATGCAATTCTTGCACCTATATTCACCTTCACGACATTTTTAGTTCTTAATTTAGCAGAATTTATGATTTATGTATCTCTAAACAACTAACTACTGACCTCTTGCAGAAAATCTGTAAAAATGTCGATTTTACTAAACCTAGATATTTCACAGAAAGCTTAAATTGATTCCAAAAGTGTCAAAATTGACAATTCTGTTTATATTTTATTGCAGTCTGTACTTTAAATCTTGGATCGCGGCGAAGTCGAATTAATTTATTAAAACACTAGCTGCGCCCCGCAGTTTCACCCGCGTAAGTCCCGATCCCGTGGGAGTATCGGGGTAAAAAGTAGCCTAAGTGTTAATACAGGTCTCCAGCTATCTAGATACTGAGTTTCATAGCAAATTTGCGTGAATAAGTCACAAACATAAAAACACATACACAAACTTTCACATTTATAATATAAGTAGGATTACCGTGTAAATGAAACTAATGCAAAAAAAATTGGATGTGAGATAGATACGAGTAGCACTAAAAGAGTTTACATAATTAAACTGCGTTTAACTTTTATAACATTCGTAATTTGAAATTTTAATTATCTTTCAGTAAACAATCAGGTGAAATACAAACACACATTTATAAATTTAAACAAGAACACCTACACAATACACAGACATATGTATTATTTGCATACCCATCACTAATCAGTCAGACGTATCAATCCACTCTTGGTCCGCTGTTTATGTTACACGTTTCAAACGACTCATCATCTTCCTGCCCTTATCCCAATTTATTTGGGGTCGGCGCAGTATGTCTTCTTCTTCCATTCACTCCTATTAGTCGTCATCTCATCGTTAACATTCATCTCTCTCATGTCTTGTCTCACGCAGTCCATCCATCTTTTCTTAGGTCGTCCTCTTCCTCTCCATCCCTCTACATTCATACTCATCACTCTTCTAGTTACATGCGTCTCTTCTCTTCTCATCACATGCCCATACCAACTCAAACGGTTCCCTTTTACTTTTTCAGTAACAGGTGCTACTTTCAGGCTTCCTCTGATATACTCATTTCTTATTTTATCCATCCTCGTTACTCCACACATCCATCTTAGCATTCTCATCTCCGCTGCATGCAATCTTCTCTCATCCTTCTTCTTCACGGCCCAGCATTCCGATCCATACATGACGACAGGTCTTATCACAGCTTTATAGATTTTACCCTTCAGTTTAAGGGGCATCCGTGGATCACATGTAGTTGCTGTGACCTGTCGCCATTTCAACCATCCAGAGTTAATCCGATGTACAACGTCCCGATCAATATCACTATATACACTCACATATATATCACTATGATAATTAGAAAATGAAAAAAAAAAACAAAACATAGGGCATAGTCATGGCAGTGTTTAAACAATAAAAGTATTTGCTCTATTGCTTAGAGAGAGCGCCGGTACCCTTTCACTTTAACTTAAAGGGTACTTTTTATCCCGATATTCTTACGGAACGTCTTGGAATTTCGCGGCTGGAACCGCGGGGCGCAGCTAGTACATATAAGTTTGTTTGGATATCGTATTAACAAACTTTGGCATTTAAATAACTTGTTAAACATAGTTCAATGAATATACAATCGAATTAAATTACATTAATTCGAATCTAATAAAATAAATTTATGTCATTCTTAGTGGATTGTAAAGAGTAATCTAAAAACTCAATTAAATTTACGTTAATTATTTAATAATTAATTGTCCATTATACGTTCGATCCTTCTCACGTGATAAACACTGTTTCTGTAATTTTCGGTATCAATTATTTCACAGCCAATTGCCAAAATTATCATATTTTGAGAACAAAGGGATTGATTGAAAGCTTAATTAAATCAGGCCTAATACGTACGGAAAATGCACAACAGGAGATTTAAAACTATATTTTACAACATTTATTTTAAAATTGAAACAAATTAATAAAATATTATAAAAAGAAAAGTCATTTAGCTTAGCCGTATGCATATTATGATTTGCACTAGGATACCCTGTAAATTGTACAAATTCAGAATTTGAACGGATGGCGATGCTCCCGTTTTGCTGTGTCTAACGTATGCTGCATCATTCTTAGACATTATACATAATTTGACGCGTAGGTAAGTATAGGTCGGGCAATGAATCATGGCCCCCAGCGGACATTGGTGGGACTGGTTTGCGCAAATACAATCGCGGACAGAATTATTTCATCCAAATCGTCATACTTTACCCCCGTTTATTATTTTGTCAAACACGAAAAACATTCATTTAAAAAAAATTGTTGACTCAAATTCGGATTGAGTTTTTAAAACTTGTCAAAATAAAATATTATTGTTTCGGGAAATCCTTTACTATCGGATCTCTGCGATCAGCAGTTTACTTGTAGGCTGTGCGTTGATCCGTCAGTCAGTCAGTCGTTCGTCGCTAGAATTTAACCAATAGGTAGGTAGGTACAGACATATTCAAACTGCTTTATTATAATACTAGCTGCACCCCGCGATTTCACCCGCGTAAGTCCCGATCCCGTGGGCATATTGGGATAAAAAGTATCTTATGTCCGTCTCCTGGCTCTAAGCTACCTCCCTACCAATTTTCACCCAAATCTGTTCTGCCGTTCTTGAGTTATAAGTGGTGTAACTAACACGACTTTCTTTTATATATATAGATGAGTAAATATATACCTAGTTCAGTAGAGTAGGTACCTAACCCACGAAAATACATGCAAGGATAAAAATACATAAATGCAAGTGTGAGGCAACAAAATTATAGTTCAGACGTAATTGCAAAACCAAGGCCAAACAGTGCGGTGTTAAAAATTAGACAAGAGTGACGTGAGAAACTTGTTTCATTGCCATTATTTACGAGTAAAGATATTTAAAATACAACATCTAAACATTTTTCTTTGCAAAGCTTACATTTGCATACCATAAGAGGAAAGGGTACTGGGCGCTCTCTCCATACAAACGTAGTCGACTGTTTCCTCCCTGGATAATGATACTAGAGCAAATATTTTTGTTGCATAAAACTTATAACTGCCATGACCATGCCCCTATGTTTAGGTTTTTTGATTTTTTGTTTTTTAAATTTTAATTTCTATGATAATTAGTATATGAAAAAACTAAGACACGGGGGTATAGTCATGGTAGTTATAGGTTTTACGCAACAAAAATATTTGTGCTAGAGTCATTATCCAAGGAGGAAACAGTCGACTATGTTTGTATCGAGAGAGCGCCAGTATCCTTTCACCTTAATTAAAAGTCTTTAATACCTTAAGCATGATTAACCAACTGTCAAATGATCAAAATTATGAAATAATATCCATCTTGTGGTTATTGAAATAGAACTTAATTTTAGATTATCCGTTAAATACATTTACCTAGAATTTTTAAATTTTTAATCATCATCATATCAGCCGCAGGACGTACACTGCTGAACATAGGCCTCTCCCAAAGACTTCCAGAGCAGAGAGTATGCGACCGCATACTCTTTGTGTCCAACGACTTTAATATAATAAATTATTAATAGTTTAAGCATAATATCATGCAATTCGGCCTAAGGCGTATTTTAGTGTAAAACTATCTATACTACTTTATGGGATTTGATGTAAAGTTTATAAAAATATAAATTTTTACTTGTTATTTCTTTACAATCGCCGAAAAATTAAAAAATCAAAAAGATTACGCTTTAAGGATATGATTCTATGGATTTTTAGCGGTTGATACCCAAAAACTGTTTCAAAGACACCTCTATCGTGCTTCTGGTCTTACCACTTCGGCTTAAAGAGGTTAGTTTCAAATGTTTCCTTTATTACGCTGTTATTTTAAATATCTTTATTTACGAGCAAATTCATAAAGGAGGCGGTGTGAAACGTTATAAAATTGATTCGAAGATAAAAATACATCTTCTAAACAAACAAATGAAACGAGAATATGTAATTAGTTATTTCAGAATCGTGACTTAAGAATATATACAGTGACAAAGGTTATTATCATTAGAAAACGCTGAAAGATTAACATTTTAATCTATTTCGTGATTATTGAGATTATTTGTGATTACCTCCACACCAAAGATAATATCTAGATGATTTTTACAGAGTTACTAATTTATAAATCTATGCTTATTCAAGTGCCTGTGACGTGTATCAGATGGAGTAGGCTTGCACAGTTCTCGGCTCAGTCGGCCATGTTCAGAGAAAATAACTTTTCTAAGCCATGGGTTTCACTACTATATTTTCTTCACCGTAAGAGCAATGTTAATTTTACCGCACATAATTCCATTGGCGCACGACCGGATTCGGACTCAAGACCAACAAGAGACCAAGAGGTATCACCAATAGGTCAAAATCGTTCAAATAATAGTAAAATCGATTACGAGAGGAAATTCATGTTTTAAGACTTAGTGATATAAGGGAACGTCTCAGAATTCATCAAATTAAACAAGACAGTCATATACAAACAGATAATATATACCAATATATAATATACTAGCTAATTTTACACAAATAATCAATGCCCAAACCTTCCATAATCTTGGCAACTCGTTCTCTAGAAATAGGCAAACAGCACAACCGTCAAATAAAGATTTAAAAGAGTAGAGAATTTACTCAGCATTTTAAGGTTTTGTTACAGTAGCTTAGATAATTTACCCACGCTAAAGAACCCATACCCATGCTTTGTTATATTGTCAATAAATCGTCAGAGTGGTCAGAATTCATCAGTCTATTCGGCTAATTTCTCTCACTCAACAGTCAACAACAATTTCGCTTAACGGTAACGGTCCTCACACTGACCGTTAAACTGGTTTGCGTCTTTTATAAGTAATACACTTTTGAATGTAAAAGCTTTTTATACAGAAAATACCTAACTAATTGAAAAGATTTGGTATCAGCAAATTGTAAAGTCATTCACAAGTTCCAGGTGGAGTTGATTCCTACTAACCCTTCTGGAAAAATATCGATTTTTTTACTGTGTAACTTATAATAAGTATACTTAATAATCTTCGTAATATTTAGAGTAGTATAATAATATAATTGGCTCTATGCCAACAATTGTATTCCATGCTGATCAGGCGCTGTAATCCCTAGGACAATCATGTATCTATTAGACAGAGTAGGCTTGCCCAGAACCTATACCACTCCTCAGCTTAGTCGACCGTGTCCAGGGGAATTAACTCATCAATACGTCTGGAGTCAACTAAGCAGTGGGTTCCATTACGATGTTTTCCCCCACCGTAATCAACAATTTAATAATTGGCGCACATACATTTTTCGTAAGAAAAATCGAGTTAAAAATGAATTATCATTGACTGTATATGTTTTAATTTTAAATCAACGGCTTAATCTATAATCTTTACTACTTGAGTATTAATTATGATATCATTATTTTTATTCTTAAATCTTTTAATATCACCTTCTGTTAGATAATGGAGAACTGCGTATGTCTACTGCCAAATATAATTTACCTCTTTGATAATAGTAAAAGTATGTTCACGTGACTTTGTGAGATTAAATCAGTTCGCATATTGCTAAGTACATATATGCGATAGTCTTATCAATTCTGTTGTACATCGGAATGGATTGTGTTCCAATCAATAATTACTTACTGTAAATAACGTATTATTTCAATATCTTGATCGGTATAAAAGTAAAAAGCGACGCAATAGTACCTGTACCTACCTCAATTCGTAGGTAACTACTGACAATAATTATATTTATATTATATTTAATGTACCTATATTTTAATTCTTGCTGGATTATGATTTGTGTTTTAGCTTGCTTGTTTTGTATCTAAACCTATTCAATTTTCTACTCGTGAGAACCTATAATTGGCTTTCTGTTTCTTGTTTCGTTTCTTATTATTTTTGTAAAACTGTTGGTTTTCCAAATAAATAAATAAAAATAATAAAATAAAACCTAAAAAAAATTACCATACTTCAACAAAAAAATCAGTTAGTTCAAATGTTTATTTATACGTTACTTACACCTATTTGAAAACTTACATTTCTGGAATAAAATGAAATCATGCAAATAAATATTACGTAGGTATCTACTTAGTTTTATACGTATTGTAGTTTCAGGTATTCGCATAGTTTGCGAAACTGTTTACAGATTTTCAAAGTGAAACATAAAAGTTTACAGCGTCCTGTCTAAAACAAACCAAACTTTCATATAAACGCACAAACTTTTGATACAAAGCATTTATTCTCGTAATGTGCATTGATAAGGTTTTTGTGTTTATTCCGTTGTTAAGTTTAAAGTCTTTTGTGTCATACTTATTTTTTTTTTTTGCTATTAATTATGGCTTCGCACGGCTTGTGCATTTAGCCAGTGTCAAGTTATATTTTGCATCAAATTATGACCCGTTTTTCATAAATCGGGCCTAAAGTGTTTCAAAACAGTCAAAGTCGTCATAGTCCGTCAAGTCAGGGGCTATAATAAAGCGGTGGCAAGTTTACCATTACCTTAATAGGAGATTTGGAGGCAACGAGAAAACTTCATGTTTTTACTTTCACTACACTTGTGCACTTTCACAGAACTAAATTGAATAACATTCCACCAGAATTATACAATTCAACTCGGGTTACAACTAAGTTTCATGAAAATAAAACTGCAGCACGATATGTTGTTAACTCGTTCGCGCCAAAACTCCTCATAGTTAATTAATAACTACTAACTTTTTGTATCTAGACCGGTACCTCTATCACTAGTTGTCGAGCGCTCATATTCATTTTTCAATTTTTTTTAAGATATTTATTTATTTAGTCGAGTTGACTAAATAAATGAATATTTCCGGACAATCCACACAGTGCCTTCTAGCCCCAAGCTAAGCAGCTAGGTTAGGATAGAAATTTATATGAACTGTTCTTTTGTAATTATATACTTAAGAGGAAAGGTACCCGGCGCTCTCTCCATAGAAACGTAGTCGACTGTTTCCTGCCTGGATAATGACACTAGAGCAAATATTTTTGCAGCATAATACTTATAACTGCCATGACCATGCCCCTATGTCTTATTTTTATATTTATTTTGTTGTTTTTAACTCTTACAATCTATGATAGTCATGGCAGTTAAAGGTTTTATGCAACAAAAATATTTGTGCTAGTGTCATTATCCAGGTAGGAAACAGTCGACTACGTTTGTATGGAGAGGGCGTCGGTACCCTTTCATCTTAATATAGGTACATATTATAGGAATACCTAAACTAAAACCAAATACTTTGTATAAATACTTGTTTGAGGCGGGAATCCAACCCGCAACCTTCTGCACCGCACGCGAGTTTTCGCCCAACGTGCCATAGAAGTCGTCGCAGATAGCTTAAACTCTGTTTCTATCTCTGTTTCTATCGCGACATCTATTTCAGATAACAACACAAAATAATATTTTGTCATCTTAAACAGAGATGCTGTTCGCGGCTAGCACATTGGCCGACTACTGCTTTAAAATTTCGTGGGGAAATACTCAATAAATACTCAATACTCGTATGTCTGATGGAGAGCGTAAACAATTCCTGGTAAGGCCTCAGGATCGCACTATAATTTGTCGTCGATGCTATGACTTTTTTTAAAACTGTGGATATGGCTTGAAACGGAACGACGTTGTGTGCCTTAAGTGTAGCTAAAGTAGAATATGTTTTATAGTTGATAGTTTACGATCATGGATAACAAATGTTCCTATAAAGTTAAGGTGCTATTTATTGAATTTTCTCAGTTTCCTATATGTTTTTTGCTTATTCACAACACTTAACACTTTATGAGCGGGAAAAAATTGAGATTCCAAAGCACAATCGCAGTTAGCACGTCTCGTTCCATAAAAGGATATCGATGCAGTTTCGATTCAATAAATAAATACTCAGACCGGAAACATCTAGTTGTATAATTTAATACCTATAGTCTTTAGACCTTGAATATAATATGAAGTAGGTACTAAATAGTGTTTAGTTCCTTCCTTCTATAAGCCTTTGTATTTTCTACTCATCGACTAGATACGTCATTGTTAATTTATGAACCCGCTGCATTTTTTTTAGGATTCCATACCTTAAAAGGTAAAAAAGGAACCCCTGTACTTGTTTACGGGCTGTTTTACGCAATTTGGCTTTTTTAATTGGGTCCTTTTTGCGTGAGGATGGAGTAGGCTTGCCCATCACGTACTACCCTCTCAGCTTAGTCGACCATGTCCAGAGGAGAGAACTTGTCAATACTTCTGGAGCCAACTAAGCCGCGGGTTTCATCGGGATGTTTTCCTTGACCATAAGATCAATGTCAATTAGCGCACATATTTTTTTCTTAAAAAAATCCATTGGTCTGCCGGGATTTGAACCCAAGACCTTCAGAATGTCGAGGTATCTACCATTTAGCCAACACTGCTCCGCACAGTTCGCAAAGGAACCCTTATAAGATCACTTTCTTGTCCGTCTGTCTGTCTTTCCGTGTGTCACCTCCGATTTTCTTAGGAACGGGTGAACCTAGTCTTCACTTTTTCACGTAATGTATTCGAACGATTTTTGCATAATAGCCAGTGTCTAGTATCATCACACCAAGGACGTAATCGGGCTGTGCCACACTTTTTTCTTTGACATAATAGCCGATGTAAACCATAGCTCGGAGAAGTTTTCATTACGATAGAGTGATATAGAGTTAACAACAAAGCTTGCCCGATTAGTGTCATAGGGTTGTCAAACACGCCGTATGAATATCCCCTCGAGATATATTAAATTTTCGTGTACATGTCGCATGTCGGCGCGACACGTTTTACTTTGAAACTAGGTGTACGAAAATAGACATTTTCGTTGTGGATTTGTGTTTCGGGATCGTTTAATTTGTGGCTTAGCTGTTTAGATTTGCCACTTGATTCTATTTACTGTATACTCACTGAATAAATAATGTTTAGTTTGTTGTTGAAAATATATCGTTTTACAGAATATAAATACTGCAAACTAAATTAGATATTTGTATTGTTACAGAACCTACTAAAACACCATTAAATTTTTAACTTTAATTTTTTTTATAACTATTTATCTAGGATTTTTGTTTGTAACAAACATGCTCCAAAACTACTGGACCGATTTTGATGAAACTTGGTATGAAGATACATTAATTAATTGGGAATAACATAGGCTATTTTCCGATAGTGGAGTGAAAACTCCTAGTTTTTTATAATGCTCGTAGTTAATTTCAACCCTATCTAAAATATTTTACTATTGACTGATAGGCACTGTGTGTGGGTTAAGGTCATTGCATATCGCAAATGATAAGCCGGTCCTTAACAACGTACCATTTGGACGAATATTTACCAAATAATTATAATAATTAATTATTGAATAATTTACTTTCATTACTACTTATTATATACGTTTTTTTAATTATTTTAAAACATATATATGTATACATTATACGTATAATTTAAATAAGGTATCTTGTATTGTAATAAATAATAATGAAATAAAAGAAAATAAATAGTTGCGTTCCGAAACGACAAAATTTAATGACTTAATTTTTTTTTAAGTCGAATCAAATGTTGGATTCCATTATATATTTTTTTTAATTATCCTGGATTGTCCCACTGCTGGACAAAGACCTCCCCCATCTCTTGGGTGAAATTCTAATATTTTTTTTTACAAAACGGTTATTGCAATCCCTTTCTTTAATTTATTTTATCTATCTCTACATATAAAATTATTTGTCCTGACTGACTGACGTATCAACGCACAGCCTAAAAAGCTGATCGTAGAGACCTGAAACATGGAGAGTGTGTTCTTTGTGTGACGTCGGCATCCGATAAGAAAGGATTTATCAAAATTTTACTTCTAAGGGGGTGAAAAAGGGGGGCAAAGTTTGTATGGGACGACGTGATTCCTTGGTGAAAATGGATCAATTTCAAATGGAATTTTACGCGGACGAAGTCACGGACAAAATCTAGTCGTATTATAATTCGTTGACACAAACCCTCTTCATAATATCACGAATCACGATATAATTTAACTAAACAATTAATGCGTGAACATCGATACAAGTCAGGCCAATTAGTAATGTATCATTTAGGTAGTTAACGTGCCACAATTAGCAACAGTTCCAAGTAATATTATGTTAAGCTGGTGGCTGGCACCCTCAGGCGTCAAGTTATTGTGTCACAACAAAGACGATTTATTGTCTACGAGAGCTTTGTCGTCGGGTCTGGGGATGGCGCCCAAGCGAGCTCTACAAGATATTTAAATTGCATTGAAATAAGGAAAGCATCTGAACGTTTTCTTTGGTAAATTAATATTTGCTGTTTAAGACTAACTGCGAAGAGGGAAACAGTATACTTTGACGGGAAATAGAGTGGAATGGAGAAGAATGACATGTTGTGCCGACCCTACATAGTGGAAAAGGGAAGGAAGAAGGAGAATGGCCAATTTCGAAAACGTTACCATTTGTGAACTACGCCCATGCTCGATTTGAGTGTATTTTATAGTAAAACTTCGCTGTTTCGCGGCATTCGTCATTATTTATTATAAATACTATATAGTTTTGCCCGTAAATCTACGATCTTATTAGTAAAAACCTTATTTCCACAGTAAATCCCGTTTTTTAAAAGTCGAGATTCATTACAATATTATAATCACCAATATATTGCGGTATTTTGACATGCAAATGCCAGTAACTAAGAACAAATGAAGAAACCGTTTGGAAATTCGTTTTTTTTTGTTTGATAATTCTGAGGGAAAGTCGTAGAACAAAAGTTGTTCGCCACATGTCTAGATCAAGCACCTTTCATATTAAAACCCCTTCGCTGAAACACATTAGTTTTGAAGTTCTATCTATTCCACTGTGAATCTCTTTAATAGTCCCGAAAACCAACAAACTACAACACTTTATTAAATAACACGCCGCTTAACATTACCGTTACTATAGACTAAAGAAACAAGACACTATCTCGCTTCCTCAAGCTACATCACAATATGTATGACAAGGATAAGAATAAGAATATTACTCCTGATCAATGGGTGCAAAAAGGTGCTGTGACGTTAACAGGATGCTCCGGCGCAGCTGGCTGGAACTTTTGTATTATCCTTTTTTTTTCTTATTCCAAACAAAAAAGAGGTTCGTTTCGCGCGGCTTAGCATCGAGCCCGGGTCCGTTTCCCTAATAGGAACGGAAAATGTTAATGAAGCTCACTCCTGCCACTAGTAAATTTATAAATATAAAATTTAAAGTACTGACTGTCTGTTATATCAACGCACAGTCTATGCAGACAAAGCTATTAAAAGTAATTATTTTTATTTATTTACAATCAGGCAGTTGCATGGGTTCACTTTGAATGGTCTTAAAAACTAAGTTAGGCTGTGTGCTTTCGGAACGCGCCCGCCGATAAAAGGCACGAGAAACTCATTGTATTATCAATATACCTTCGAAAACCTGTAATTTATGTAAATAATAGGAGCTTTCGAGGTAATTACGTTAAATATCAGTTTAACGTGTGACGTTAAATCCGATCGGAGTTGTTATTGGGTTATCGTGGATCTTGTAATTATGTCTGAGGTTCTGACTCCCTCGGTGGTTAAAATCGTTAGGAGCATAGTTATAAAAGGCAATTAAAATCAATCAAGCGCGGCATCCCTGGCGTTTTCTCGTGTTAGTTCCAGATGCTATTGGAAGCGCAAACTCTTCAGAGCGTCGAGCTTTTATTTGATTTCAAAATTCATTTTCAAAACTTTGTAGGTGTAGATTTAGGTGTATTGGGTATTTGAATGGGTAGAATCTTACCAAATATTCAGAAATCTTAGAGAAAGGACAAAATTCAATTAATTTATTATTGTATAGTCGACAATATTAAAATATTTAGGCCCACCATAGAGCTCTAAAATTGTTAGTAAGTTTTCAACTTCAGCGGGGCTTTAAAGTCCGGCTTTAGGTGAAGGACTTTTAAACTTTATTAATATTTTCTTCTATAATATAAAAAATAATTGCTGAATGCGTTGCTAAGCGCAAATGTCGAGAACAGCTGAACCGATTTTGCAAATTATTTTTTTGTCATGTTTGTTATTTTATTGTCAGGAAAAGGTTCTTATGAAAAAAAAATTAAGAAAGTAGCGTAGAATTATTAGGCGGCGGGTGAAACAGCGGGGCGCAGCTAGTTTTAAATAGACCTAAATCTACACTAATATTATAAAGAGGAAAGATTTATTTGTTCGTAACAAATAGACTCTGAAATTACAGTACCGATTTTGAAAAGACTTGTTATGAAGTTAGGTACATTGATTAAATCGGTGTATCGTCGATTGACCTAGATACCAAGACAAACCTATTTAGGTTTCTTGGCATTTGTTTAACTAATTAATTGTAAGAAATGTTATATTATGTCCTTTTTAATAAATAAATTTAAAAAAAAATGTAAGTAATATAGGCATTTTATCCCGATATTCCCAAGGGAAACAGCAAGGCGCTGCTAGTAAAAACTAGCAGAGCGGTGTTGGCTAAGTGGTAGATACCTCGACTTTCATTCTGAAGGTCGAGGGTTCGAATCCCGGCCGGCCGTGCACCAATGAATTTTACTTAAGAAAAATTTATGTGCGCTAATTGACATTGCTCTTACGGTGAAGGAAAACATCGTGATAAAACCCGCGGCTTAGTTTACTTCAGACGTATTGACAAGTTCTCTCCTCTGGACATCGTCGACTAAGCTGGAGGGTAGTAGGTGCTGGGCAAGCCTACTCCATCCTCGCAATAGGACCCAATTAAAAAGGGTCCAATGGCGGAAAACAGCCCGTAAACAAGGTACAAGTACAAGTAGTAAAAACTAAAATAATAGCAATTTCTGAACTCTACGGTGAGCCTCCACTTTGGGAGCACGATTGAACCAACAACTAATAATAACAAATAACAAATATTACAGGACATTCCACACATCGCCATCTAGCCCCAAGCTAAGTAACTAGACTTGTGTTATGGGTGCTAGACAACGGATATACTACTTATATACTTTTCTTTTGTAAATATATACTTATAATACATAGAAACAACCAGACCACAGACAAATATCTAAGCATGAATACTTGTCTGCGGCAGGAATCCAACCCGCAACCCTTGTGTTTGGCAACTAAATGACATATTTATGTTAGTTTTTGGAATTAATTCCATAAAAATTAAATACATCAAATTAAAAATACTTAAATAATAAATGAATTAAACAAAACTAAATTAGTAAACATTATATTTTAGTTATTGAAAAACTAAATTATCATAATAACAAATATTTATTGCAAATTACATGACAAACAAACATTTAAATAGGCGCATAATTAATTTTAACACGTAAACAAAAGAATATCCGTAAGCCAAACTGTCCGTAGACAGTTATAATAATTAATGAATGAAGTGGGAGGCAACTTCAAAGGCAAAGATACCTACTTATCTTTTATATCTGTTTTATGTCATTGTTATCTTATTGACATTTTCTTCAATTACGTCAAAACTTGCTTACTTACTTCTAAAGTTTATTGTTTACTGCTGTGCCCCGCAGTTTCACCCGCGTAAGTCCAGATCCCGTGGGAATATCGGGAGAAAAAGTAGCCTATATAGGCTACTTTTTATCCCGATATTCCAGGTTTCTATCTAGATACCGAGTTTCATCGCGATCCGTCCAGTAGTTTCAATCTGAAAGGAGTAACAAACATACACACACACAAACTTTCACATTTATAATATTAGTAGGACTAGCTGTGCCCCGCAGTTTCACCCGCGTAAGTTCCGATCCCGTGGGAATATCGATAAGTATCCTATGAGGTCCTCCTGATTCTTAGCTTTTACCAATTTTCAGCAAAATCGATTCAGCCGTTCTCGAGTTATAAATGGTGTAACTAACACGACTTTCTTTTATATATATAGATATCTCTAATAGGTATTATAAATGCAAAGGTTGTTTGTTTACTTCTTTACGGACAAATAACTCGACAGATTGATGAAATTTTGTACAGCCAGTACTGAATAGTGTGCTAGGTTATTTTATATGCGAGTAAAGTTACGAGGCGCAACTAGTAGTATCATTAAAAATATTATAAAATTATGTGGGTACATATAAAACTGGTAAGTACTGCGAATAGGAGACCTTGTTTTTTTTAATTTTAAAGATTTTTATTTTTAGCATTTTTATCAATCGAAAATCACCGTCGATAAAAAATATATTAGATAAGCATTTTTCTGATCAATGATCGATTTCGCCAAAACAATTAATCAAACGATAATTTAGAACACACTTGTATTCGACCGCGAATTAAGGATCCATTCCAAAATGATTAAAAAATACCGCTCCTGTTCCCTAACACGTTGCATGCGGTGCAATCAAAACAGATGACGTTTTAATCAATTTATCTGACCTGTGACCGAACAACCGCGTAACCGAGGTAAATAATTAACCTGCTGAGAGCTGACCGATATGAAGCCGATGTTGACCTATATAACTTGATACACACGCTTCACTTCATCTGCGGTAGTACTCGCTACTTTATCTAGTTTTCAGATATTAGTACCTAAGCTACTAACATGATTAAACTCATATTCTCTTATTCCAAAATGAGGTTTAATTTAGTCCGAGATTTGGATTTAAACCTTAGATTTAGATGCAGATTTACTCGTGAACTATAGTGTAAACACTATCCCTATATAATCTATAGGAAATTCCTTGGTTTTAGTAAATAACAGACAGACAGACGGATAAGAAAGTGATCTTAAAAGGGTTCCTTTTTTACCTTTTGAGGTACGGAATCCTAAAATTAAAATATATCATTTTAATTTTAGGATTCCGTATTATTCTAAATTTAAAAGCAATGTTCTCAAATTAGCGCGATATTGATATAAGTAGGTATGTCATACAAAATGACGTTCCTACTTATAACGATATCGCGCTAACCGATATAAAGGTAATCTAACCTTTCTCAACAAAGAAGCTGGATTAACTAATTCGTCAGATTTCTGTCGACTAAATGTAAGATGAGTTGAGGCGTTTCAGCGTCCCCGAAGCAGCCTACCCGAAGGCAATGTATTACGTAATTAAATTTAACAATTTTTAAACGGATTTAAAATGGACAGTACCCTTTGCCTTATATAATTGTCTACTAAGTATTAAAATGTGTTTGATTAGCAAGCCTCGTCAACAAACTGAACGTAAATTCTACCTATACCTACCTATTCAACAAAAAAAGAATCTTCTCGATCGTTCCCGTAGGTATTCGGTAACATACATACGTCCTTTTTGAAAGTCGGAAAACTAAAAGAGATAAACTTGAAAAGAAAAATGAGAATCCTTACAAAAAAGTTTCAGTCTTTATTAATCCTGAAAACGTATAAAAGTTACCTCTAAACAAGTACGTGGGCTTATTATATTCAACCTCCCACGTTAACAATATCTACCGGCTCTAGCGCCCACGTTCCGCCCACGCGGGCTTTCTGCGTCACTTAATAGATACCTGTAATTATCATGAAAGTATTACTGCACTATTCCAAAGGTTCTTTTTGAAAAATACACCGGTCCAAAATAATTATTGAAGCCGGAAAGTTGAAAAACACATAATAGTACATTACGATATAAGTGTGGTAAATTGATCATTGCATAGAGGCGGTTTATGACGCGCGAGCGGAACACGAGCGCGATTACATAGCCGAGATGGAATGATCAAACCATACGTGTATCGTACGACTTTTTTTTATCACAATTGCGAATGAAAGAAAAGACTTGAAATAATAAAAAGTTAACAAAATAATTGTATTATTTTTTAGGCATTATTTTTTGTTGTATTTTCAAAAGTCGTAGAACAAAAGTTATTTGTTAAGGTGCACACAAGTAGCCCTCAACGGCTTGCTAGTATTATTACCAATAACCCTGTATATACATAGATTATTTATATATATAAATCTCGATCTCACGGGAATTTCGGTAATACAAAACAAAATAAAACAAATATATTTATTCATTAAAAGTATCCAATAGTAGTAAATTATTAAAAGTATCCTATGTCCTTATCCATCCCCTAACTACCAAATTCTACATTTTCATCCAAATCTGTCCAGTCATTTGACAGTAAAGTAACAAATAAATAAACAAGCTTTAAGATTTATAATATTTAGGATGAAAGTAAAAATTCAAATAGCTCGCACTACGGGTCCGATTCCCAAAACCAACAGTCGAATTAAAATTAAAAGTACTCAATTATTATCTGAAATATGTTTTTCTTGTTCACTTTTCATTGTAGAGTTCAGTGTGATGTTAGAATATTGCAACATGTTTAGGTACAGACACGTGCGGATATGCACGTGCCGCGTGCCCGGCCACGTGGCCGATGATACCTATTGTGACCGTTGAACGTTGCAGTGCAGCCCACTGTTTACCTGGAAATTTTTGTACTACGAACATTTATGAGGAAATGTTGATGAGAAAATTAACACCAGGGTACCGGCGCTCTCTCGATACAAACGTAGTCGCCTGTTTCCTCCCTGGATATTGACACTAGCACAAATATTTTTGTGCCAAAAAGCCTATAGCTGCCATGACTATGTCCCTATGTTTTGGTTTTTTTTTGTTTTTAAATCTTAATTACTACGATGATTAGAAAATGAAAAAAAAAGCCAAAAAGTAGGGGCATATTCATGGCAGTTATTGGCACAAAAATATTTGTGCTAGTGTCATTATCCAGGGAGGAAACAGTCGACTACGTTTGTCTGGAGAGAGCCGGTACCCTTTCCTCTTAAGGAACAGTTACACAAGTTGTGTACTTTTATACGGACTGTTTTCCGCAACTCTTAGTTGGGTCCTTTTTGCGTGAGGACCACTCCATCCTTACACTTGCCCAGCATCTTTACTGCCTTCTCAGCTTAGTTGACCGTATCCAGAGGATCTAGCTCGTCAATACGTCTAGAGTCAACTAAGCCGCCGATTTCATCACTTGTTTTCCATCATCGTAAGTTCAATATCGATTTAGCGTTATAGTATACGGGCTGTTTTCTGCAACTCTTTATTGGGTCCTTTTTGCGTGAGGATGGAGTAGGCTTACCCAGCACATAAACTACCCTCTCAGCTTAGTCGACCGTATCCAGAGGAAATAGCTCGTCAAGGCGAAATCCTCATGTAAAATCTTTCAAAGTAAACTCATGTAACAACTCATCTAATCTACCTCTCCCCCCCCCCCTTTTTACCAGTCCTTTATTTATTTATCTACTTATTTATTTTATATACTTCTACTTATTTATTTATCTAAGTATCTTAGGTACTGCAATGATGTAGGTAAACTGTTATAGTTATAAATTAGGTCGGATTTTGTGAGCGAGGCGCGTCCAGTTACGATTAAGTAAAATTTTTGAGGTAAATGTAAATGTAGTACAGGTTCTCCTAGTACAGTCTATAATTATTTTAATGTATCCAATAAATGTATCCATAGTAAAATTCTCTAGAATTATTATACCTTCTGCTATAAGTACCTACTTACCTAATAATAATGACACTTTCGCAAATTTTATGTATGTTAAGGAAATAAAGATTTATTATTATTATTTATTTTATCTCAAGGAGTTTAATACGAAATGTTCGTCAATGTGAATAGCGAAGTTCCTTAGATATGTTTAGTATATTTAGATTAGCAGCAAATGTAGATTATGACCGAACCATGAACGAACTAGGAAACTAGAATTAGTTAAGACCAATCTGCGACAGCACAATGAACAAATGTTCCTGTTTGCTATGTTCCGATATCTCTCGATTTATGTTAAAAGCTTACACAAATAATACCTATCTATTTACATTCTACATAATTCAACAAGTTGTATGGGTTACGTTGCGGCTGAACATAAACACTGAACTTTGAATTGTTCGAAGTGCGCAGCTCGGCGCGGGCGCGGACGCACTTGCTGCGATGTTGTCCCGAGCTTGGTCCGGAGTCCGGTGCGTATCAGAGTGTGGACTGCCTGAATGTTGTATTGCAGTGCATTTCATGTGCAAGCAGAAACGAGCTTACGGTCACACGGTTAGGCGCGCCTAATGAGAAAGTTTATCGAGCGTTTATTGCGTAGTAGCGGGAAGCTTCGTAGAGTCGGTCGGCCGCCGGAGGCGCTCGGCGCTCCCGCCGCTGCTGCTCGCAGGTGTGCCGCACGCCCCACGCCCCGCACACGCCCCGCGTCTCCCCTCCCCGCGCCGCGCACCGCGGACCGCGACACAGCTTTCTTCCGTCCTCCGTCCGCCACCGCTAGTCGACTGTCAACCACGGAAGCGAGCGGACGTCTCGTACGCTGTCGGCACCGCAAAAGCGCCGCGCCAACTGTAAACACGACGCACTATCCGCGCACTGCTTCCGTACGCGATCTATCCTGAATTCAGCTACAGTTTTAACATCTAATATCGTGTTGTGCCAAACTTTGGATGTATGATTTTGTGTGTGAATCGTGAAACGAAACTGAACTTCCAATTCTTGTAAATGTCACTAGTGTCGCACTTATGTGCCGGTGTGGTGTCAGGCGAGAGCCGTTGATCGGAATGGCGGAAAGAAATTGTGGTATTGTGCAAAACAAGTTCTGTTTGGCAGACGAGGTCGCAGAAGCTACCAAATCTACATACGGGTGCAAGCTGTGCAATGTCACCACCGGCCGGCTTCACTCAAAGCCTTGATGTCATCTTGGTCAATTTCTGAATTATTTTTCCACATTTACTACCTTTAAGTAATCAAAACAATATGAAACGGGAGGTGAATCTAGTAGGTAATATCAAATTCTCTAAGTACTTTTTGGATATAAACATACTTAGTTAAATAATGATCATAACATATTTTGGAACATCTCTAGCAAAGTGGAAAAAAGCAGTTGTAAAGATCCGAACAGTGATATAATTTTCAAACATTAAATAGCAGTATAAATAAAAAAACACGAATAAACAATCGAGTGAAACGGTACAATGAATAAATTCACCTGAAATGGTTTTGGGAGCAACGTTCGTGGAATCTGCTCTACACTGAAGCCAAGCTTGTCAATGCTATCAATTAATGCCATCGAGGTTATGCCCTAGTTAGACAAAAGCCGGCAAACAAGCTAGCTATACGGGGGCATAAAGGAGCTATTTGAAACGGTGTTACTGGATCACAACTTGTAAATACATTAACTTCCAACATATAATACATTAATGTCATTCCTTATTATTTATATTCTAAGTAGTTGATGCTTATTATAGTTTTTAACCATTCAGTAATTTTAGCTAATCTAAGATTTGCATGTGGTCGTTTTAAATGATTGTTGGCAGTAACAAGAAATTTCTTCATAAAACTGAAAATCTATTAAGCTACATGGACTTACTCCGCAAATTACTTACTTGTAGTGAAGAAGGTGAATTTATTTGTTACCGCCGCGGCCACAACAACGCTTTAAACCTTGACGACTTTAACGCTATTTTAAGTTTCTACTAAAGCTTTTAGTGAGAATGTAACGATATGACATGAAACGAATATAAACGTAGAATCACTTCTAGTTATATTTATTATGATTGAAAAAGAACATAGAATTACTTAAGTACAAAAAAGTTAATTCCAAGTAAAATTTTCATGTTTTCTGATTCAAACTCAGATCTAAAGGATATTAAAATTCTCTTTAAATATGTGAAATATTTGCGTACCTAAGTAATTTAAACTCTTGATGTGCATATCAAAGGATTCTTTGAACTTCTAACATTCAACAGTTTGTGAACTTCTCTTAAAGTAATTCATTAATACAGCCTTTGCACGAGCCTTTGTATGTAGACTGCGAGTTTCTGGTCCGAGGCTGCAGGTTGCACTAAAACTTCCACCTTTGTGGTCCTAACTTTACTTAACATAGCCGTTCTCAACTCTCAAGTTAATCTTACACTTAGTTTTAATAGCGACATGTGTTGTTTTCTTTTTTAAGATGATCAATCCGTTAATCTAGGTATGTAAACCCAAAGATTCAATGTTAACTTATATATATTATTATATTTATATATTTCCCATTTCCAAATTTGATTCTCAATAAAATTTGACTTTGTTGCACTAAATAAAGCTTCAGATCTTCTCTCTAATACCTGCTAAGTAATCTAAATTATCTACCTACTTTGAGAACGTTGCAGAACGAGTCTCCTACATCTAACGGTTCTTTTCTGATTTAAGTTGTACCTATCATCAGTTCACTGTACAGTAATTTTATGGTTTTTACATCCCATAACGCGTCATTCCAAATGAATCAGCTAACAATAGGAATGATTGCATATTATTGTTTAAATTAGTGCCGCACAAAGCGCGTTAGGCAGGTCGAGTGAAAGGCCTGCTTTCTCCAGCCCTGCGGCGGCCCTGCTATACGATATACCTCTATTGCAAAATTTCACACTCTCCTAACATCAATCGATAGCTATCAATTACACAGATAAATGGCTTTGAGAACTGTATCTTTTTACACTTTTCTCTAATGGGGTACCTAGTATAATTTCAAACGAAAACCTTTCGATAAGCCTCGGTTTTTCGATAAATTTGGTTTCATTTGCATATATATACAAAGTAAACATTTTAAGGTCTTTGTCTCACAACATTAACAGCATAACATTTATACACGAAAACATATTTTCTCATAAATAATAAGCTCAATTGTCATGGTCCGCTGTTCGTCCAACATCGAGAGAGTTTTTCAAAGTTCCTTTCTACCTCACGTTAGGTATGTGGGTCGTCACGAATCGCTTTGTTCGTTTCCCATTTAATGTTTGGGTTTAATTTTGTTTTAGCTTTACAAATTTTATGATTTACTTTAATGTTACTTTTAACATTACGCTAATTTTATTTGATGTCGAAATTGTTTCATGTTACAATTACGTAATTTGTATTAACACCTCGAGTGTATTAAATCCTTGTTTTATGAATCTGTCAATGGAGTTCATGATCGATATAATCGAATCGTTATTTCGCACGGTCCGTCGACGTACGTGAACTTAAGAATCTACTGTTTGACGGGTTCAACTCATAGACGCACGTGTCTAAAATTATAGCTATTTCATCTTACACTGTTTAAGAAAAGGAAAGGCTCAGTAAAGAGCAGTATGAAGATATTACGCATACAACAATTTCAGCGTCAGAACACTACCACACACTACATTACATATAGACGTTCGGGGCCGCTTCGGTCGTTTCCGCAGCGCGACTCGGCCCGACACATCACACACACAGTGACAACAAGCTTACACGGAACTTGAAGTTTACAAACGTCACACTGGCGAGGAGTTTTACATTACTTCATTCAAGCATTGAATGCTTGAAGTGTATAGTGATTTGAAAATGGAACGTTCTATCTAAACAATGTACTCTGTTGCACAGCCTCTTACCATACTATACTAGTAAATCCTAGTTACTGAGCAGTATGATGTACATAAATACAGGGTTATATTTTATGGGAAATATTAATATGCCTATTACAAAGAGAAAATATTTGATTGTTTGTTTGTTTGCATTGAATAGGCTCCGAAACTACTGAACTTATTTAGACGAAACTTGGTATGAGGATATATTGGTTGACATGAAGATATTATTTTCACTTTTGGGACTATCAAGTACATTTTTCAATATGATGCCCAAGCTCTAGCAAATTGAAACTTTCAGGGATTATTCTTTATGCAAGCCAGTAGTTTTTAAGATAGGTTGCAGAAAAAAATAATCTGCGAAATATTTTTTTAGAACCATACAAAGATAATGTAAACATTAGATTTTGTTTTTTTTTTTACTCTAATGATTTTATTTTGAGTTTTATAAATCTTAGACTCTGATTGGTGTAAGGATACAAAAGGTCCATTATTGAAGTTGTTTCACAAAAAAAGGCAGAATCGCAAACCTGATAGTTTGGCTGTAATTGCGAAGTTCATGCTGAAATCTGATTTTTACTAAAATTTCACTAAAACCCAAATAACTTTTGAACCACTAATTATTGCAGAACATACAGGGGGTGAAATCGATAGGTACTGATGTCCCCCACCCCCCAGTAACCGATGATCCACCCCCCTTGTTACACCGTGTATATTCTGTACTATAGGTACGTGAATCTTATTGCGTAAATTCAAAGAAAATTGCACGAATTATTGTGGAGACATAGAAGCGAGCGGTTACCATTGTAATGAAACGGAAGGTTCCGTTACCAGTTTCAGAAATTTAGAAGAGTCTAAAGAAGAAGTTGAAGAGGGTCAGTCAGTCCGTCAGTCAGAATTATAAGTCAGTCCTACCTGATAAACCTAATAGCTCAAGACCCTCAACAATAAAAGTTTAGAAAAAGGATTAACAACTATAATTCACAAAGATAAAATAAAAAAACTTAACTAAGTAGGTGTAAAGTCAGTAACAGTGGTATCCGATAGCTGAATACTGCGTTCTCTCTTATTATCTGCTTAAATCATGGTGGGTAATATATTTTATATTAGTTATAGCGAACTCCATCCTTTTCTTACTTCTTGATCTTCAAGTTTATATACACCAACCTTTTTAGATGTGTGAATCAACGCGTTGTTGTATTGTATTGCACGTAATAACGAAAGAACAGATAAATTGTTACAAAGAAAGTGCGTTAGTCTCGTCGTCGTCGGTGTATGAACACTAATGAGTTGACGTTTTATAAACTGTTATTGTCTATTGGATGCGAGATTCAGATAATAGTTCACTATTGGTTGGCAAAATCACTGTTACTTGTCTTCATTGGTCCCCGTGAAACTTTGACAGTACTTGTCGATAGCACACACACATTGAATGCTAAAATAGTTACGTATACATTGCTGGTATAGCCAGTTAATACAAAAGTATTCAAAAAGCTCCAGCGCGCATTGGATAAGATACACCCCCCGCTACCCGCTGACGGGGTAATACTCTATAGGTGAAAGGTAACGATGTTTTGAACAAAATTCGGGCCGGGAAATTTTGTGAACAGACCTTTCGAATTTAGAAAAATACAAAAAATCTACAAAATGAATTCTTTCAAAATAAAGTTATTTTAACTAATTGATAAATTTACTACATGATGATGGTTTCATATTCGATAATATATTTCTCCTGGCGTAGCTATTTCACCCGTGAAATGAGCATTATTTTTACTAAAAATGCTAAAGTTTTTATGGGTATAATTTCTAAATTAAATATAATTTTACTATTCCGCCACCATCATGGGCTAAATATTTACTAGTTTCGTAGATTTAACTTTTATTTTTTTTAATTCCATGAAGAATAAAGGAATTACACTCTAAATTCATTTGTATGGAAACACGATCGACTAGCGGGGCCTTAAAGCTGACTTACGATCGGGCTCAACACCTAAGTGGATTTTACGCAAGCAGTTTTATGCCTTATGTAAGCTGTTTGTGATTCTTGTGAAACCATGCGGTGTGCTTTCGTCGGCCGCTCGTATTACATACATACAAACTGGCATCGACTAATTGTTAATGATGATTAATGAGACCGTTATTTTATTGTGAAACTTAAATTGGCTTTGTATTTATTCAATGGGTTTACATAATTTTATCCTTTAATGATACTTTAAATGGGTTTCACCAATTCGAAATGTACCTCCTTGCTTAGTTAAACTTCTAAGCAATTCCTTTTTTCCTTAAAATCAAATTAATTCCAACTAAATACATATTTGCCAACTCTTTTAAATTTAGAACTAAGCTTTATTGTTCGTAGCCCTGTCGCTATTGGCTCTCAACCGCTTGTGTGGGAGGAGCTTAAAGTATACGTTGTTTTGCAACTTTGTGATGACAGCTTTTGAAAAAGCTTTCGTGAAATACGTTTAAAATTAGTCTATTACAAATCAGTAAATGTCAATTTTCATTAAAGTTTAAGCTAGTAGGTACTCTATTACGTAGATTGGAGAGAAATTTTTAATATGTAAAGTTAACAAAACTGAAATAAAATTCTGAAAGTACTGATAAACTATTATTTTTATATGTTTTATTATCGCAACAGTACGATATGATAATTTATAATCAGTAACGATACTTTGCCAATACGAGATAAGTTTTTTGCGACAATCGTGTATTATTTTCTTTCTGAAATTTTATCACGACATTTTTAATCTGTTTTGATTACTGGTGATTTTTTTGGAATAGTTGAAATTAACGTAAATTATCAATACTATGCAACGTTAATAATTTCCTAAATACATTATATTTGATGATCATAATCGTCGTATGTTACCACAAATTGTCTATAGAGGCCATAACATACTCTGATTTTATTAGGGCAATATTTTGCAGCGGTTGTGTAAAACCAGACTTGGCACAAATTGAGCTTACGTCAGCATCTGTTGCCAACTCTACCAGAGGGCAGCCGCCCTTTCAGGCGAATGATTATATTATCAACAAAGTATTTTGACGCGTAGACCTGATAAATTGCAAATCAACACCAATTATGTCTTCAAATGGGACAATAAAGCTGTACCTATTAGATTTGTGATGATGTCTCTGGGATATCGCCAAGAACCCTTGCCAATAGAAACTTAACTACTCAAGTTGTAGCAAACGACTGGAACTGCAATAGTTGACTGCTTTTCTATTCTATATGCATGCATATGCTATGCCATTTGTTTCAATTCTTATTTTGCTCTAATGCTTATTTAAACCGTATCGAATAGTTTATGTTGGGTACCCGCCAGAAAACATTGCCAAACATTTAAGTACGAAATTGTCACCATTTGCTAATACAGAAGCTTTGAAATTAATGCTTAGTTTAGATTGAACCAAATACGAAGAATTTCAATCTGGTCCAATCTAGAACTTTTCGTGGAAACGGAATTATACGCGTGTAAATTTTCTGTCTTATCTGCGTAACAGAAATGTGTATGAAAATTATAAAACTACGCTTTTTTTGTCAACTTCCTATAAATGGGATTACTAAACGCTTAACTCTTGTCTTGATTCTTATTTATCCTTTTAGAATTATGTGGTTCATTAAGGTGAAAGGGTACCGGCGCTCTTTCCATACAAACGTATTCGACTGTTTCCTCCCTGGATAATGACACTAGCACAAATATTTAACTGCCATGACTATGCCCCTAAACTAAAAAAAAAAACAAAACATAGGGGCATGGTCATGGCAAATATTGGTGCTAGTGTCATTATCCAGGGAGAAAACAGTCGGCTACGTTTGTATGGAAAGAGCCTCCGGTACCCTTTCCTCTTAAGACTCATATCTGTTGAGATATTTGTAACGTATATTTTTGTGTTAGTAATCAGGTGAGCGGTAGGGGCAGGTAGGAAGCGGCAAGCGGCCCATGGGTTGATTCTTCAACAACATCTGTCACGGCAGCTGCCGTTTTGGTCGTGACGGAGCCCGCACGTGCGGCTACACCTATTATTAAGGACCTTTTTTAATTTTGAACGTTCGAAAAGTTTTTTTATTATTTTTGTATCTCTATGCTCTACCCCTGGCTACATTAGCAATGTGATGGATAACTTATCTTGAAATCTTTTGAAGTAACGATCGATATATATTTGTGGAATTTAATTGTAATATTTTCATTAAATTGATATCTTTTTGACTTAATTTGATTACGTGATAAGCTTGTAAATATTATCACTTTCTGTGTCTTTATCAATCACGTAACGAACGTCGATAGCTAAATCCTTTTATATATGCTATAATGAGGAAAGAATAATAAAAATCCTTTAGAAACACAAAGGAAACAGCACAAGCCCGGATTTTTAACGATTATCCACAAAGCGGCACACGTGACATTTATTTACCGCTGAATTCAAGGCCACTTTGCATCACTGCGACGCTAGTCTGTGCACGTAAGCCTTGGATCATAAAATAATACACTCCTTCCGATAATAATAATACACTAAAGGTGTTCTGAAGCATTCGCGACCACTCCATATATACCCATTTATTGGTTAGTGATACAATAAATATCAACAATACCCTCAACTGTAAACAAATAGATGAATCACCTTTTGAAAATTATACAATTTTCGGGAACAAATTATACCTGGATGATTTGATACAAATAAGTACCGGTGTTCGTCGAAATAATTTAATCAATGATCCAGATTATCAACCATCTTGTTGCATAGGTAAACAATTACGTCACAATTAAACTCTCTATGACATACCAAAATAGGTTACATCTTAGCTACTGAGAAATCTATTTTGAATTTTATATCGAGAGTAGTTTGGCGAAGATGACGTCAAGGCTGTCTGGAAGAACAACGATGTGTACACAGTAAACTTAAGACGCAATTTATACGATGTTGCGCTGATGGACGTCACGAGGACGGACAAACAGGCGATATGCATCGTGCCTTCTAACGAACTTATAAATATGAAAACAATAGGGTATACGGATATACTGTGAGTGAATTCGGCCACACGGCATTGCACCTCTGACCCAGGGCGCGCCGCAATGCAGCGCGCTACGCTCTAAACTCGCCTACACCACACCGAACTGTTTGTTTACCATTACATACATAATCGCCGTCATCTCTTTATAAACAAACTTCACAAACATTCTACCTCCCTCGTAATAACTTGTTTATGAGCTTTACAAATATGTATACTTTGAATGGTACCTACACCTCTCGTCCGAACCATAAAAGCCAATTAAAGCCCTGTTCATTGCAATTGTGTACGTACTAATACGGTTTTTTCATGTGTTTACAAAATACTGCACGATGGTTTTTTTTTCATAATCGGTTGTAAATATTTGGAAACATATCTTTATTGCGCAATATGTTTCGTAACATATACGTAAACCATTTGTGACATTTTTAAAATGTAAAAGGTCATATACAATAAAGATTGCCAATAACTGAGTGCGGCTTCTTTTAATTTAGCTTATGATCTTTAATGTAGATTTCAAGCAGAACCTGCAGCAATTAGTTAAATGTCAAAACTTCAAATCGGCTCTACATTCTGTGACAGGCAATTTGTATGTGGTGGTAGACAACGTGTTTCTAGAACCAATTCCGCTATTCGAGTTGGTAGCGGAATGTTAGTTTAGTTGCCATGAATTACAAACCCGATTCCACTCGAGAAGGATGTCGGCAAACGACAGAACCTCACGGATGGAAGTTCGAGTTTGTCTTCATGGTAGTTATTACTATTGATGGATTACAGACGCCGGCGAACGCTGCTGTGATACCTTCTGTGATGTGCGAGCCAGCCCACGGATATTTTTATATGTGATTTACTAGTGCCCAGTACAAACCGAGTACAAAAAAAAACGGATATTGTTTAGAGTACCTATTTATTTAGTGTTATTGGAACGATGAAAGAGGAGTGTAAATTGTGTAGTGTAAACGGTTGGTGCGGTCAAGCACAAGGAACGACGGACTTTTCTATATCATCGCTGATGAGACCCGCAGCCCACCATCACCAGCCGATGGACCCGCGGCAGGACGCGGTCCTTCTCTCCGCATACCTGTTCAAACTAGGTGACTATCCAAGCTATCCATTGTATACGCTTCACGATTATCACGCCAACGTCGGCGTCGGTGAGTATCGTCTGCACTTGCCTTGAATTTCGCACCTCGATTAACACTGAACTAACAAGTGAGGCGATAAAGTCGTCCTGTTAATGCGCTACTTACATCCGTTAGCGTTTTGTACACTTGGATAAATCTAACAGCATGTGAAGTTTATAAAACTATTTGCCACTAAACGCGTTTTACGAACAACGTGCAGTAGGGGTATATTCTATATTTTATTTATACCTAACTTAAATTCATTAAAAAAGCTGCATGCTAAAGCTTTGTTGTGGAGTCATCATTGTCTGCTTTTCCTTCCAAGAACGTAATGGACGTATTTTTTCTATAACAAGTAGAGAACTCCAGCAGAAAAATATGGAATTTTATCATTGTTTATAAAAAATAAGTCCATATACCTGTCTCTCGACTCTCTAGTATAACTTCGCAAATAAATATTTTCTTCCTACGCTACATAAACTAAGTATAGCGTGCAATGAAAACCATCAACTGAAAGACCACAAGGACATTTAATATCCGGGATTGGCGGTCTCAGTATCAAACCAGTATTTTAAGCTTCTAGGAAACTAACATTTATTTGTTACCTATTTCTTAAATGCTTTTCTGAAGGCTAAATAAAAATGTGTGTAGATATTTTTGTTAAACGCGACGTTTTCTCTTTACCTTCCATATTCTATTTTATAAATAAAAGTATTCTTGAAATAACACTTATTAAGAGTCTACTATTTTATTATGTAGGAAGCTATCTACATACATAGTGCAGTAAAATACGATGTTTGATATGCGAGCCGAGCCAAGTGGGGTAACGGGACTAGAATGAGAGCCTGCTACAGGAGTACTATACGTTATCTAGCTTTATTCCAATGTTATTGCAAATTATAAGTCAAAGTAAAGTGTCGACCTCGCTTGAATACCCGGACCTTAGTTCCTTGACTATTACAGACTATAGACTTTCTATCCACTATTAGTTAACGATAAACAAGTGTCGACACTTTTAGTAAAGGATCCCTATAAGAGCGACCTTCACTGAGCTGGTTAATAGACGAAATGTATTTATTATCAAATTGAATAGGTTAATAATTATATTGAAAATGGTTGAATAAACATTTTTTTTTTTAATAAATAAATAATTAAAAAAAACATTTTAGGCATTTACTGGTTTGGTTATTAGACAAATTCCATACCATTGTGATACATTATCTTTATTTCAAGTTAACTTTAATTCATTAACCAGACCAGTGCAAATTACGATTTAGGTACCTGTTTATACCTGCCTACCCAAGAGTTGTGAAGGCAAAAAAATTTACAACCAAAATACTTTTGATTGGTATGGAATTTGTCTATTAAGCATAACAGTGAAATGTAAAAAAAATTAAACTATTAATTAATCATATTTTGGACTGATTTTTTTTAGACAACCGATTTGAATATGTATATTTATTGACCTAATTAATTTGATATAAAATGCTTTTCATCCATTAAACAGCTCGAGGAAAGTCGTTCTCAAAGTGATCTTAGACTATTTGATGAATTGACAATTACCTTCAAATGTGAATAATCGTCGACGGAAAATCTTTTGTCTGCTAGAGCTCATAGTTGAATTCATTGTCAATTTAACTTCCTTTAATGTTTATTCAGTATTAATTTTTAAACCAACCGAATGAAGGCTTTATGATAATCATGCACTGGCCTACGGATTTAGGTAACTTTAGGTAAATAAATTGTGTCAGCTTGATAATACGACTGATAACAAGATGTCTCTTACTAGAGTGATTTGTCCTCCACCTAATTTTAGCTGATGTTTGTTATTTTTTTACCTATTTTTAAAGCTAGGGCTTAGGTTCCAATGGTAGTTTATCAACTTTCTAAAGACGTGCCCTTTCGGGTAAATCCCGTAAGGGTACTTCCCTAAACCAATTCTAAATTACGTGTCGTCTAATAACGGATTTAGAATTTTATCAGTATATACTGTATTCTTTCCATTATCTCTTATTACTTTTACTGTTGCTATTTTGATTAGATAGTTATTTACCTTTTTTTAAATCTGCTTCTGAAGAATGATAAACGATGTAAATTATACCTGCAGATATTAATCTAAAAACTATAGTAGTTAAAAGTTTTTGTCTATATGTTTTCATTTTAAAGCCCGTCACAGACGGCTATAATATTATTTATATATTTCATAGCAATTATAAATATATTTATTTACTATGTATATTATTATATATTTTGCATATTAAACTATGTATATATTTTCTGTTGTAATCTTTGAGAAACTACAGGCGCAGCTATAATATATATCTTTATTGCAAGACATATTACTTAGTTATATGTTATGGTATATCAATGCATAAAGATCTAACAAGGCGAAAATATATATTGTAGTTTAACTACCGTGAGCGGTATCTTGCTATAATATAAAATACAGTACAGTATCCTACTATAATATGTGGGAAAGTTTGTGTGTGTTTGTTTGTTCAGACCAATTACAACTCGTTATGTAGATAGCTGGTGACCTGGATTAACAAAAATACTACTTTTTATCCCGATAGTCCTATGGGATCGGAACTTCAACAGGTGAAATTGCGGAGGCAACTAGTGAATGGTTTAATTTTTTAAATTGATATTATCAATAAATGTCACCTTGTGATTCAGTTGACAAACATTTTGAGATAAAAATCATGTATGATCATTAATTATTTACAAGCAATGATTAATTATGTGATGAAATATAAATTATTTGCTCATTTCGTCGCTTAAATGGCGTGAGAATACGAATGTAGCCTTGAACATCATATTAACTGATAAAGAAAGACTGCGTACTTGTTTAGGTACCAAGATGTGAAAGAACCATTTATATAGGTAGTTTTTTAAAGGGTTAGATGTCAGCTGACCTACAACAGAACTTATTAAAATACTTTTCATCCATTAATCAGCTCGGTGAAGGTCATTCTTAAAGGGATCTAGACTATTTGATAAATAGATAAATATTGCCGGACATTCCACACATCGCCATCTAAGCCCCAAGCTAAGTAATTAGACTTGTGTTGTGGGTGCTAGACAACGGATAAACTACTTATGTACTTTTCGTATAATACGTAGAACCAACCAGACCACAGACAAATATCTAAGCATAACTTGTCTGAGGCGGGAATCGAACCCGCAACCCTGTGTTTAGCAGGCCGGCATGGAGACCATTGTGCCAACTGGGTCGTCAAATTGTGATGAATTAAAGATTACTTTCAAATGTAAATTATCATTGACGGAAAATGTTTAGTCTACTAGGCTCTTAAATTCATTGTCAATTTAAGTTCCTTCAATGTTTATTCAGTATTAATTTTTAAACCAACCGAATGAAGGCTTTATGATAATCATGCACTGGCCTACGGATTTAGGTAACTTTAATAAATTTTAACTAGTAAATATTACAACAAAACTTATTAAAATAGATGGTTCTCCACTATCTCAGATCTTTGATGATCAACTCACATGTTTGTGTAGGTGGGGATGACAGCGAGACGCCCGCGCCTCGTCGTTAAAGACTGCTAATCAACCTATCTAAATATATATCAAATTAAGACCGAATAGACAAATGACCATTGGAAGAAAACTAAAGCAAATCTGAGAATCAAGCCCGTCACATAAGTATGTGACACCATAACATATATTAATATATATTATAGCTAAGTAGCTATAATATATATTAATATATGTTATGGTGATAAGTTTAAATACCTAATGGGGTAAATATATATATATATATATATATATATATAGTATTATAACTGCCGTGTGTGATGGCTTACCATCCTATCCTACTTCCTACAAATATTATAAATGTGAAAGTTTTTGTGTTTGTTAACCTTCACGCAAAAACTACTGAACCGATTGCAATGAAACTCGGTGTGAAGATAGCTAGAGATGTGGATTGACATATAGGCTACTTTTATTCTGATATTCCTATGGGGTCGGTACTTACGCAGATGAAATCGCAGCTTGTTTAATATATATATATATATATCACAGTATATTTGTACCTATATATTATAGCTACGCCTGTGACAGTATTCTAATGCACATTTTCCGATTTTCATTAGTTTTCAAACTTTAGGCATATTTAGTTGACTTTATGCAGCAGCAGGTAATTCGCCTATATGTGATAATGGAAACTTACCTGGCGGTTAGCTTTGTTGTGGACTTGAAATAAGCTACCTTAGCCGTTTAAAATACTCTCCGAAACTCATCATCATCTTCCTGCCCTTATCCCAATTTATTTGATTGGAGCTGTATATCTTCTTCCATTCACTCCTAGTCGTCATCTCATCGTTCACATTTATCTCTCTCATAATATGTCTCACGCAGTCCATCCATCTTAGTTCGTCCTTTTCTTCTCCATCCCTCTACATTCATACTCATCACTCACTAGTCACATGCGTCTCTTCTCTTCTTTATGAAGTTGTTTTTATAGGTAAAGAGCGGTCCCCCGACGCGACAATATTTAATCAAAAAAATTCAGATGTACTTACGTAGGGTCATAATTTCGGGGTTATTTTTTTTCTTTTTGTAGGGTTTTTTCATAGTTTTTTTGCTTGTTTTAGGCTTTTTACGTTCATACTATTTTATTATTCTGTATCGGAGGTTTTTAAAATTTTTAATTTTTTCAGTATAAGTTTTTCACTAACCACGAAACAAGCTCTTGTTCACACATATATTGTTAGTGTAACATTTTTATCGTTTTTAATGAATACTTACATTGGTTAGAGGTTAGATAATATAACGCTTAAGTAATGCTTTCGCAATTCGCCTCGGTTCCGATCTCCGATGCAGGCAATTACGTCACCGATCACTTATTACGTAGCTCTTTGTTGTTTGAAAGAAATCTCCTATTAAATGTAGTAGAGCAGACCATTTTATTCATGAGGATGTTAATGCGCTGGTTGTAAATTAGAAATGCAAAGTGAAAATACTTAGTTCATTGGTTTAAAGAGGGTGGATAACACTGAAAAGTACCTAACTGCTTTGTAATATTACCCACCGCCGACACTCTACTGCATGTTCTTCGCTTGCATAAGTTCCACTTCATTTTTAGTGCACTATTCTGACTCTAAAATATCGTTCAAAATATAAAGAAGAAATATAATTGAAAAAATCTTTTATTATGGGTAAGGAGATATAAAACGTCCAAACGTCTATGTATTGTTATTAAACTTTTCAATAAAATTAATTATAATAAAATTTGTGGAATGATTGTTGAGACTATAAATTGAAAACAGAAGATATACAATAATACACAACGTGTTTCTTAATAAATACATAAATTACATTTGAATTATTACTCTAGGAAACAATAATCCATAGTTTAACTTAGTGTAGAAACCAAACAAAAAATAGACGCCCATGCATAGACATAATATTTATTTAAATCAATGCTCCGTGCCTATTTATATAATTTGTTTTAAATCAAGACATCTAAAGAAACCCGATAAGATTTAGGAATCATAAAATTGTAAACGTAAATCAGATTTAATGATCGTATTCTAAGTACTTCTTTGTTCGAGCAAGGCCTGCAATCGATAGTTAAGCGAACCTAGACAAAACACTTAAAATCGGGCGACACTTGACAGTTTAAAGCCCGTCACAGATGTAGCTATAATAATGTATAATTTATAACAAGGCATTTTAATATATTTTTATAGTAATCTTAGAGTGACCATAAACACAGTTATAACATATATTTTTATTTCGGGACCAAAATATATGTACAGATACCTATAGTAAGACATCCTACTAATCCTACTCCTACTAATATTATAAATGTGAAAGTTTTGTGCATGTGTTTGTTACTCCTTCACGCAAAAACTATTGGACCGACTGCGATGAAACTCTGTATGTAAATATCTGGAACCCTGGATTAACACAGACATTTTTATCCCAATATTTCCTTTGGATAGGATTGGATAGGACAACTTACGCGGTTGAAACCGCGAGGCAGAGCTAGTATGAATGTTACCGCAGACCTAATGAGGCCCAAAATATATATAATATTATACTATAATATAGCTACCGTTTGTGATAGCTTGCTATAATATATAGCATATTATATTAATATAAATTAAAGGCTACGTCTGTGATGGGCTTAAAATAATTAAACGATTGATAAACTTGTTGGACCATCAAGTGGGTTAGCTATCGACAAACAATCCAGTCTGAAGTTTGTGTTCGCCTTAAACCTTGTAGTATGACGTGATGACGTCACTCAGTGCTCCCCCAACGTGATGAGTCATGGACATCTGAATAACCCTCGGTAGCCCCTGACTCTCATTAAGCCCTGATGAGTGATTTGAACGATCAACGGTTAGGGATCCTTTCAGGAAACTGGTTTCAATTAACTATTTAGTTTTAATTAGTTTCGGACTACATAATGTGAAATAGTGACAAGTTTGTATTGTTTTAGTGATTGTAATGTCAGTGAAATTTATCTTCATCGATCTCAGATACTCTTATTTTTGTGTGATAGATGATCCTCTTATAGTTAAATTTAATTATACTTATTCATAGTTCCATGAAGAAATGGCAACGCAGAATACTAGATCCGCATTTATTTGGGAATTCTAAGATTGATCGATTTGTTATATTATCTGGCTTTGTCGTTCTTTTATTGTCATCAATTCATACAAACCGAACCGTATTTTTTTTATAAATGATAGGGCAGCGTTTGACCGCTATCACACCTGCCTGACGGTAGGTGACGATGCTGTCTAATATGTAGCACGCTTTCCTAAAAAGATACCTGCCCCCTTAGACAAGATTGCTTTCCATTAGCGATATCGCCAATCCACGGTTTATATGTTTGTTTTTGTATGAAATTGACATAAACCAAGGAAAAGTCACGTGGCCAGACCACGTGACTATTCGAGAATAAATAAAATATAGCCAAGTTTCATCTTATGACAATTTCATACAATGCTTAAGTCAATTTTATACAAATACAATACCCAAAAATCTATCGATTGGCGATATCGCTAATTAAAGTAATCTTATCTAAAAGGGCTGTTCACTCGTAACTTGAAGACCCTCAAATTATAATAATATACGACAGGAAAGACAGATGTTTCGTTTACTGTTGCATTGGACCTTGAAATACTAAGCCCAAAGTTCATAATCATTTATTTTATACTTATCTATTTTTAAAATCTTCGGGTATCTTGATTTTACGGCAACGTTTTCAAAGTTATTATGACGTACAAATTACAATAAAATCCTTGTTATGGATCAAATATCACATGTAAATTCAAACTCTATAAATACAACGTTTGGAAGTAAAATTAATTATCCTACTGCATCGTAATACGAGTATATTCCAAAAGGCTTGATGATGAAGAGTCTCGAAACTTCTAGAGAAATATACATAGTAGACTGTTTTGTTCAACGACCACCTTGTGTTGGGCAGTCCGGCATGGGGACCATTGTGCCAACTGGAAGGAAATTTTAAGTACGAAAATGATATTACCGATTGTTTATTAAGAAACTTTTTTGTACGATCAAATTAAGTCGATAATCTGCAATCAGGGCATATTATTCGTCTAGTTTTGTACGATGAACATACTAAAAGTCTTCAAGGGTGAGAGGTATGTTCACTTTTTACAGGTACTGGTACTTGTACTTGAACGGACTGTTTTCCGTAATTAGACCCTTCTTAATTGGGTCCTTTTTTGCGTGAGGATGGAGTAGGCTTGCCCAACACCTACTACCCTCTCAGCTTAGTCGACCATTTTCATAGAAGAGAACTTGTCAATACTTCTGGAGCCAACTAAGCCGTGGGTGCGCACATAATTTTTTCTTAAGAAAAAATACATTGGTGCACGGTCGGCCGGGATTCGAACCCACGACCTTCAGAATGAAAGTTGAGGTATCTACCACTAAGCCAACACCGCTCTTTTTACAGGTTCTATCTCGGTAGAACTATTTAAACATTGTATTCACACGGAGTAAAAACATTTTTACAAGCGAAAGGGCATAGGGAATAAAAACCCTTACAGTAAAATCTGACTCACTAAAAGGAATGCAAAAAGTAACGCAGGGGAAATATGAACGGTGCTCCCTTTTGTTAGCCAATCCGGAAAATGAGGATGGATATAATCAACTCATTGAATTAATTCGCGAGTCTATTCCGTTTGTTAGGTAGATTGTCTTTGTTAAATTATTTGATTATGGTTACGTTTGGAACTAACTATAGTTAGATGACGTACTTTAAAAACAATGGGCTTGTTAAATGGAGTAAAAAATTTTAGTATTTTTTAAGCTATTGCATAGCTTTTATTTAAAAGCTAACACTCCCACTCCGCCTACCATGTAGCTCGGCCGAGCGACAGTCGTACCATATCCATACCGTGTATATGGTACGACTGTACGAAGCTCGCACGATGCAATAGCTTTACCGTGGCAGTCCCCGAGTGCCACACGTTTTTTTTATATTTATTTCACAAATATACCTATAAGAAAAATTCTATATTTTATGAATTAGACTAGAACGGGACAAGTCGCGTAGTTAAATAGTGATAGGGCAAGTTGCGAATGAGACAAAATGCGAATGGGACGGATTGCGAATTTAACGATTTGCGAATGGGATGATTTGCGGATCCTTATTTTATCTCTGATTTTTGTAAAATTTTGTAAAATTCTTGTCATAATGTTAGAAACAATGTTTTATAGGTAACAAAGTAGTTTTTTTAGTGATTGATGCAAAATTGATGATAATTTCATACATCTCTTTACTTTAAGTAGGTACGTAATATATCTATCTGTTACGTCATGCTGAAACGTTCGAAATAAATATCACATCATGCAGCTCTATGTTCTAGTTGGTTCGAAAAAAGTCGTCTGTCAGTCGAGCTCCACACTCGCGCTGTAGTCAGAGATTTTTCGAGAATAATTCGTCTATGGAACTGGGACTATGGGATTACTTTTGTTATTTTGTGACGTAGGTAAGGGTCAATTTTTATAGTATCGTATGCGATCTAGCATTTTCTATCGTATTTTTTTTTACTTTTGGCACGTATGATCTATAAATAAGTATAAGACTCAAAGTAAGGAGCTGAGTACCTAATTACAGAAGAATTAAAAAAAAAGACTTCTTCCTTTGAATTACTATAGTATATGTTAATTTCAAGAATTTCTATCAGCAACACTATCGATTGGTATGAAAAATAATTAGGTGATTTGGTTTCTGCGATTCCTGGAACTTTTAAAAAATCCAATAATTCAGTTTTAGTTTTTCTCAAAATCGGGCACGCAACTCCTTTCAGCATTTTTCGCTATCTCTTATAGTTCAGGATATAGCCCTGAATATAGCCCCATGTAAAAAAATCACCCTGAGTTAGTTTGTTTTTTGAACGCGCTAATCTCAGGAACTACTAGTTCAAACTGTAAAATTATTTTTGCATTGCGTCTACTTATCGAGGAACGCTATAGGCTATTTATCCCGAAAGTCCCACGGAATCGGGAGTTACGCGGGTGAAACCGCGGAGCGCTGCTAGCATGTAGATATACAGGGTGAATTAAAGTAAAAGCGATTAACGATGATACATACGTGGGTATGTATCATCGTTAATCGCCTTTACTGAATAAGGAGTTTATGTCATATTTAACTCATATAAGCATTCGATGGTAACGCACCAAACATTAATATTAAAGTTAATTAAAATTAACTAGGAGTTAATTTTTATAACCAACTAGCTGCGCCCCGCGGTTTCACCCGCGTAAGTCCCGATCCCGTGGGAATGCGCCCCGCGGTTTCACCCGCGTAAGTCCCGATCCCGTAGGAATTGATAGGGTTTTTATTCGATTTTTTTCTCGCCTTTTAAACCTTCCCTAGACCTCTACGAACATTTCAAGACTAAGATAAGATAAATCCGTTCAGCCGTTCTCGAGTTTTAGTGAGACTAACGAACAGCAATTCATTTTTATATATAAGACTAGCTGCGCCCCGCGGTTTCACCCGCGTAAGTCCCGATGCCGTTCGATTTTTTCTCACCTTTTAAACCTTCCCTAGACCTCCACGAATAATTCAAGACCAAGATAAGATAAATCCGTTCAGCCGTTCTCGAGTTTTAGTGAGACTAACGAACAGCAATTCATTTTTATATATAAGATTAATTTGTTAATTGTCCAAGTGGTCGAATAATAAAATCTTAAATGAGTGCTTGGATTTATTAGTTTTGTACCTATTAAGTGTTTGTCAAGTATACTTATTTTTAATTAAGTTAATTGAAAACTAATAGAGTAAGCAAAGTTATTAATTTCTTTAATGAGGGATCTTCAATTGGCTTTTTTCCGAACTAGTTTAGCAAACTAGATGGCGGACTTTATAGGCACCGTTGTATCTGATGGTCGTATATACCTGTTTATATTTTTTATTTTACTCGGTCGGGGAAGGCAAAGATTACTAGAGCCCATACAGCCCTTCCTTTACCTTCCTTGATGGAAAGATGTTGCTGTTATCTATCGAAGCATCTAGAATTAGTCTTTTTTGACGTGATAACGTCTTATCAATCGATGAACACCGTACTGCACTCACAAAGAAGTGTGACGTCACGCTAACGTTCCACAAGCGTTCCGCTTGCGTTATTGACACGGTAACCATCAAACCATCAATGTTTTCGTATGACGTTATCTCGTAAAATTATCGTCCGTAACCCTACTTTTTAAGTAAACCTCATTTATAATTGAATAAAGTACTTCTCTTTTTTTGCTAAGTATTTGTAACTAAATTTTGTCATTATAATAATTATATTGGCCTTTAATATTCTAATCTAGATGATATATATATATACAGTGCCAGTAATTTTAATAATGCTATTTAGGTGATTCAGGGAGCTACTCTAGTGCTTATACTAATAGCTCAAATTTAGCAATAACAAGAGATTTGTTTGTTAGTTCTCATTTGATCAAAATCTACATCAGTTAACCTGCAGGGAGTAAAAATAGTAGGAAATAAAATAATGACCACAAAACACACGAAAAACTATAAATATTGATCAATATCTCGTTAGCATTATGTTACTCATATTGTGGTGCTGTAAATAACAGTCATGAGAATTAACCGATTATTAAACGAAAATATTAATAAATTGTTTATTTAATTGTCGTTTTCATATTACCACTTTAGAAACACCGTGTTACAAATGTTAACCCTTCGCTGTTGGAAGTGGCTTCCCGTTGATGCCAATAGACTATAAAAAGAAGTTAAGTAAAACAATAATCAAGCCCTTCACACTTACGCCATAAAAATATCAACCATAATGAACGGGGATAAAGTTGAAAAAATGTTTATTTTCATAATTTCACAGCCCTTCCCCTCGTATCGAAGCGTAAACATAAAATATTCAACTGAATGCATAAGCCATGAGCGTTTGTATGTAATAAATTCATTTCATAGACTAAATTATGCCATGAATTTCTGAATCTGTGTTATTAATATTATCTCATGGTAGTGTTTATGAGCTTAAAATACGAGCTTCTGGTGGTTGAACCATTTGCAAACAAATCTGCAGTAATCGCTTGAAGCCGCAATTTGAATGACATTTATGGATATGGGTGTGTGTTGCGCAACTAATATTCGCTTGTGAAATTAAGATACCTAGAATCTGATTTAGTCTTAATACCTACTTATCTATTCGTTGTTTTGACATATATTTAACCCCGTATATGGTAACCTGCCCCCTTAGACTAGATTGCTTTCTATTAGCGATATCGCCAATCGACAGATTGTTTGTATGAAATTGTCATAGAGCATTGTCAGAAATTGACTTAAAATGAAACTTATTTACCATTTTTTTATTATCTAAGACAAGACAACGTTATTTTTTTTTGGTTTATGTAAATTTCATACAAAACAAATAAAAAAAGTCTGTCGACTGACGATATCGCTAATAGAAAGCAATCTTGTCTAATGGGGCTGGTATAGGTTTTTACGAAAAATGTTTATTATACGCTACCCAGCAATGCTTTGTATTGCATTGTATTTGACGACCCAGTTAGCACCATGGTCTCCATGCCGGAGTGCCAAACACAGGGTTGCTGGTTCGATTCCCGCCTCAGACAAGTATTTATCCTTATTATAAGTATATATTTACAAAATAAAAGTATATAAGTAGTATATCCGTTGTCTAGCACCCATTAACATAAGTCTAGTTACTTAGCTTGGAGCTAGATGGCGATGTGTGAAATGTCCTGCAATATTTATTTATTGCTCTTACGGTGAAGAAAAACGTGATGAAAACCGCGGCTTAGTTGGCTCCAAAGGTATTGACGAGTTCTCTTCCATGGACACAGTCGACTAAACTGGGAGATTGGTATAGGTTCTGGGATTTCTGGGCAAGCCTACTCTTCGTACTACTCTATAGGAATACATGGTGATGACACCCGCGATTTGGTTGGCTCCAAACGTATTAACGAGTTCTTTCCCCTGGACACGGTTGATTTAGCTAAGGTTCTGGGCAGGTCCAGTCCATCTAATGAGATGTCCTTGGCGCTGTATAAAACATGTCATCTTCTATACATATAAGATGCTTTGTCCTGAATGACTGACTGACTGACTGACGGATCAACGCACAGCCTAAACTGCTGATTGTAGAGACCTGAAACTTGGAGGGTGTGTTCTTTGTATAACGTAGGCATCCTATAAGAAAGGTTTTTCCGAAATGAAAACGAGGGCCATATTTGTATGGAACAACGTGATTCCTTGGTCCAATCGACTTCAAATTTTCGGACGAAGTCGCGGGCAAAAGCTAGTTAAATATAAAGGTCCAATATTCAAGGTATTAAATCATTTTGAATCGGATTCATCTGTATAGGGAAGATACGGGTGAATCCGATTCAAAATGCCTTTGCATCAACGATTGAATGATTAAATAAAAATTGGTTCACCTATTCAATAACAGTGATATTTTTCCCAATGAATCGTATGCTTTGTAATTTGTATAACAAAATAAATAACCAGTTATCCGTTAATATTTGTTCAAATATAACATTTATTTCGGTAAATAAAACTGGTTATTTTTATTCGCTACTGTTTCTGTATTTTGTTAGGACGTTGTTAGGTACGATTGTTGAATTATTCATTGATTTATCGTGGTTTGCACTGCAAAGGCATGTATTAAATAATCGATGACATTCAATTACTGGCTGTCTATAGAAATTAATGAAACCTTTATAGGCTTTGCCGTGTTTTCTTAGCAATTAATTTAGCAATCGTTCCCTAAGGGTCCGTTCGTTAATCACGTAATGTTTTTTTGGAATTTTTTAACCCCACCTTCCCCTTGGTGATACATGGTGAGTTGTAAGACTACCACCCCCTCCCCCTATATCACGTTTATTTTTTAGTACCTACAAAGAATCTTATTTTTGTCGCGGCTAGCAGGAACTTCACTTCGTTCGTTGCCTGGCAATGGCGAATCAAGCCACTTGTAGTGTAGCTTTCGATTTTGTACGCGTTTGACGAAAAATAAATACACGTGATGGTTCCCCCCCGTTAATTAAAAATCACGAAAGATCACACAAGGGGGAAGGGGGGCTTTCCTCTTGTGATATTTCGTGATTTTTAATGAACCTCTCCCCCCCTTTCGAGCCTCAAGTGATTATTGCACAGCCTCTAATGAGTATCATTTTGTACCTTTGATTCTTTTGAACATACCTACCTAGCTTCTGAGTTAATGATTCTGAAAAGCGATTAAATTGTTATACAATTTTATTAGTTAGGCACTATTAGTTGTATTACAGTAATTATTCAGTCACTATAGTCATTATGTTATATTAGAATAAGGTGGGTAATTAAGTATGTAATAAAATATGACAATTAGAGGTGAGAACCAATAACACATTCACTGTTTATTTAAAAGCTTTTATTTAACTTGCAGTGTATGTATGTATGTATGTTTTAATAAATGTTAGTTCGGGTCAAATCTTGCAATTACATTTTGATCCACTTCCCGATTATTTTAATTTAAGTTATAAGTAATATCTTCAGAATTTACTTTAAATTTGGGGTGCTGGGGAGACGACACCAAAAAATTTGTTAAAGAGTTGGGTGTTAGGATTAGGGGGAGTGGGGCAGACTCCCGCTCCAGCTCGTTTCTGGCGCAGAGGTTAGCCATCGCCATTCAGCGTGGCAATGCTTCTAGCATTATGGGAACCTTTACGCCGGGTACGATAAGGGGCGGGTTATTTGACTAACTGGTAATTAATTTTTGTATTTATAATGTTAAATGTGTATGTCTTTTTATATTATTAAATACTTAAAAACTTACACCGAACGATAAATAAATATATGCTTTAAAAGTAGGTATTCCTTTTGTAATTATGAATAAGTGCTCTGTTATTTAATTTAGACCAGAAGATTAACTTATTTTATGTTATCAAAGTTATTTATTTTTCTGGTACACTAGAGCATATATTTAGCTATCTGTCCATCGACGATGAGTTGCGAACAATCGTAAATGGGACGAGTTGCGAATTTTTTCATGCGAGCGACGATTTGCGAATAGAGCAAGTTGCGAATGGGACAAATTGAGAACGTGTGACAAGTTGTGTCGGATCCGATATTATTTCCCAAAAAAATGTTTATATTTAAAAAAAATAGAAAAAAGAAATAGAATGCATATGAGTGTATGCTGGATTAGAATGCATATGTTTGGTATACGTGTGCTACCAAAGATCACAAATTTAATAGAAAATATAAATGATTCAGTAATTACTTTAGGACATTATTTTATGATAACTAGCATAGCTGTAAGAATTTACTAACAAATTTACCTGTACGGTCGGCAGCATCATTGCAGCCCCCGCTAGAGTTCTAAAATTACTATCATTGAAATGTTTTCAATCTAATAATTTTTGTTTGATTAATTCATGAGTTAGAAGACTTTAACTTCAACTAAAGCAGGTGCCTAAAATCTTGCTTGTGTTGAAAACATTCTTATAACAGCCGTTTTGGAACTCTACCTACTATCTGATTAATATATTAAATTAATTAAAACGTATTAACCTTCCTTGTTACAGTTATTTTATTAACAAAAGAACTATTTGTTACAGGTAAGCCGACCTCGCCTTGCAGTTTATGTGACGATGTGGGTCGTGTTTCGTACGGTGAGTCCGACTTGAAAGCGCTCAGCCTTGACTTTAAAAACGTTACCAATTTAGCCGAGAAACGGACAAAATTATACTCATTATTCAAGTTTAGTGTCAATCGTAAGTTCGTAACTGAGCTTTGGGTAGGCAGAACAATTGTATAAAGCTCTACGTCCAATGTAAGAGTGGTAAGAGAATCAGAATATTATTGAATCGTATTCGGCCTGACATTTAATATCATTCTTTAAGAACCTTGGAGACCTTGAAGAAATAAGTCTAGAGTGAATAGGTACTTTGTAGTCGAGCATATTATGCTACATCTTCGACCCCATTGTTGCTACCCAACAGGACAGATAAGGTCAACTAAAAGCCTATCTAACGCAAAAAATATTCTGCTGTCGAAAGATTTTATACAAACTTGACTAGGATAAATTATTATAGAAAATATTAGTTTTTTTTAAATAAATGTCTCGATTGTTTAATTATTGCCTTTGCAAAGAAGTTTCGATTATTTCGTAAATCTCGACTCGAAATCGAGATGATCTGGAATGATTGAAAAAAGCTTAAGAGGGATACTTGAGAGCTTCTCTGGAGAAAAGTCTCTCGATTATTCCAGAAAAATCTGGACTATTCCGGAAAAACCTAGACTATTCCGGAAAAATCTCGACTATTCCGGAAAAATCTCGACTATTCCAGAAAAATCTTTACTATTTCAGAAAAGGTCTCGATTGTTTCATATAACTACGTAGATACATCATTTTTAATCGGGTTTTCTCATACTAACATCTCGACTATTCCAAAAAAATCTCAACTATTCCAGAAAAGGTCTCTTTTTTCCATATATCAATTTCAATCGGGTTTTCTCATAATAACATCCAATTGGATAAATACGTACTGTGTGCCAGTATAATCAAGGAGACTGGGTCACGGGGTCGTTCCGGCCACCCGCATGTCCCACACTTCATGACACTTCCCTTATTATTCACCAATGTACCTAAAGAGCAAAACAATCCGATAATGCGTTGTTCACCCCTATACAACCATTTCTACTTTAAAAAAAATCTCACGCTTCATCATCAACGTTACGAAAGTTTATAGATTATTAAGTTTAAAATCAAACTTTAACTGCCTAAGTTCTAAGGACATAAGCCAGGGTTCTTACAATTTTTTTTTATTTCTTTTGCCAATAATCCTTTTTTTAATTCTCACGCTTCATCAAAGCTACGTAAGTACGATTGATATGAAATTCATAAAGCGAATTTTAACTACTTAAGTTCTAAGAACATATCCCAGGGTGCTAACTATTTGAAATTATATTCTTTTTTATTAATAATCAGTCTCAATTGCCCTCAGTGTGAACTTTCTTTTCTTCTTAAGGGTATCAGGGGTTCTCTCCATACTAACGTAGTCGACTGTTTTCTCCCTGGATAATGACACTAGAGCAAATATTTTTGTTGCATAAAACTTATAACTGCCATGACTATGCCCATATGTTTTGTTTTTTAAATCTTAATTTCTATGATAATTAGAAAATGAAAAAAAAATATATATAGGAGCATAGTCATGGCAGTTATAGGTTTTATGGCACAAAAATATTTGTGCTAATGTCATTATCCAGGGAGGAAACAGTCGACTACGTTTGTATGGAGAGAGCCCCTGGTACCCTTTTACCTTAAGTATGTTGTGTAAAGTAGAATTTTAAATGAGCATTTTGAAATCTTTCAAACCGAATGCATTCATAATACCCTAGAATTCTCATCTGGAATCCTCTCTATTGGCTGGCTCTGACCTCTGCTCTAGATATTGACAAACGCACTCGTAATTGAACTAATATCGATTATAACCTTTCGCATTTCAATCGTTTGACCTTCACCAATACCTTGTTTCCACACATATCAGAATCGATTAGCGGCATCGTTTAAAACAGAATCAATAATCGAGTTAATCGGTTATGGTTATAGTGCCGTGCGGTGCATTGGGACCCTATTGTAAGTACCTCGCAAAGGAAGTACGCACCACTTGGCTCCCTCAATAAAATAAAATTTTTGTTCAGTTTTTTAAACTGTCATCTTTTATTAAGGCGCAAATAGGGGCAAAAAGTTTAAAAAAGACGGCATTTGTTTTTTTTTAGTTTTTCGTACAAACGATAGGTACAATCAACGTTCTAAAGTCCACGGGCCCGTAACGTTAACAATCCTGTGCAGCAATATTTGAACATTATAACAACGTACCCTGTGGATAAAACCCACGTCGATTGGTGTAGCGGGTGGCGACTTATACCACTCGGCCAACTAAATACATAGTTAACACGTTGAAAATAATAATCACACCGAGTACTTTTAATTCATTAAGTTTCTTTGTAAAGTTTATTAGAAGAAGGTCGTAAGTCTAATACTTGTTGATAGTAATAAGGTAGCAAACTGATATTGAACTTATGACGCATATTGTACACTACACACAACAACAACTAACAAAAATTTTCTATTAAATAAAAGAACACTTTTGATTACAAGAGAAAGACATTTTTAGTTAATTTTAGTCGATTGGGACGGCATGTTTTCCATTTTATGCCTATTCACCCGACTGCGGCGAAGCCAAAAGGCAGGATTATGTTTTTGACCCGTATGTATGTATGTTCATCAGCTCCCACCTAATTCTTTAAAATAAAGACTATCTTCGAAGATTTTGCGTGCTTCAAAGATGGGTCGGACTATGTCAGAAACCTATAAAACTTTTACAGCATTTAAGGCGCTCTTCCAGTACCATGTGTAGGTATTCACATTACCTTAGCCCCCGCTCTCAAAAACGTAGCGTGCTGCGTGCTAACTGTTATATTTGATCGATATGCAAAACATTTTGGCATTATTATCCACAAATATAGTTCCTAGAGGTCAAAACCTATCATTTGATTCATTTTTTGAAACAATCGTTAACTATTTTTGAATAAAACCCGATAAACGATCTAATAATTCTCTGTTTTCTAACATTTTTTTTATCGAACGAAGTTGTTCATACCATGTTTTCAACCACAATAAACAACAATATGGTTATTAAACTACAATATCCATTTATATCCAAATAACAAAAAAAGAGTATTTGATTACTTAGAGTTGCTTAAAACAAAGGTCGATTTTGGTAGCTTTATTAGCACCTGGCCTTAGCAAAGATCCACTTGAGTATCTCATGCATTATATGTTCCGCGTGCAAACATCAATTAAGAACGCAACAAAGCGCATCCAAATAGTTCAAATTATTGTATCTAATTATCTCAAACTGGCCTTATAAAAAAGTAAACATCTTAATTGTTTTCATCAAACGCCGATGTTGAAACCAGACCCGCATCTAAGCAATAAACGTCACGTGCCTGTTTGTCAGACGCATATTGACGATCAACTAATCTATTGGTTAAATCAACTAGCTATATTTATAGAGGGGTCTATTCGTGTCAACGCCTCACTTTCTCAATTAGATGTCGATACAATCATTTCATAGTCTTTCAAAAATAATTTCCTTTATAACCGTTAGGTAAATTATTGTTTTTAGATATTCTGATACAAGCTTATTGTTTGACATACTGACGTATTGTAAAAGTTGAAGCACAGACGATCATTTTCGTATATTTTTGTACAAGTTCTGATTGAGTTATGCCTAAAGGAAGCAGACTCTTCCTTATAACGCCTTCTTATGTAAAGTGTCTATTAAAATTACTTCCTCGGAATATTTGTGAATGACCTTATACGTTTTATTTAAAACTGTAGTTACACTGATTGCGATGCAAATATAAATATACTACTAATAAGGTTATTTTAAAAACATATTATAATATTTATAAATTCATAAAAATATTGATAAATATTATGCTCCAAGTTAAATTGACATAGTTTTATTTACTTCTGTCATTTTTTAACGAATTTCTGTGCCAACATTCATACTTTGACTATTTCATTATTTGGTTTTAAAATAATTTGTCAATACTAGTGTTCAATATTTCAGTAAATTATGAATCTGTAAAAGATAAAGTTCTACCTACGCGTAATGTCTACTGGATTTTAATACTTACGTTTTTTGAGCTTATTTTAAATGTCGGCATTCAATATTTTCCATGAAATTCGATAAGATACATTGTTGTGTAAAACGCCATTGTTCGAGAAGCTTACAAAGTTATTATTTTAAACTGGAGCACCTCTGTTTGTTTAGCTAATTCGGTTAAAATCTCTATATTCTGGGCTGGGTTAGTAAACACTTACCTATTATCGGTTAAAAACTAACAATTGTGGGTTAAGGAAATCGTTCACCATTTGGAATTTTTATTATTAGTATATGTAGGTACCTAGGTATTTACTTTAAGTAGGTTTTTATGTTGTTTGTTTCTTTGAACTTAAATAGCTCGTAGTATATAATGTTCGTTGCCAAACTCCACCTAAACGGCTGAGCCGATTATGGGTGAAAAAATGCCGGGTATGAAATTTTTTGTGTATATTCGTTAGGTCTGAGAATCGAACATATTTTTTCCTATTTTCTCTCCTTTAATTTTTTTTTATATTTCAAAACAGCGTTTGTCGGGAAGGCTATTTTATAATGAAGCGATTTCAACGGAGTTCAACCTTACAGTAAATTCACGATTGATAACATCCTGTGACAGACAATAATAATGTGTCTGCAACTATACGCAAACAAATATTCACTAACAGTTATTAAATAATATAATTTTAATATTTGACTACCGCATGCGTATGCGTTATGTAAATGAAGCTAATTTTTGCGAAGGTCATTTTTGAGACCTCGCAAAAGCAGATTCGACCTCGTGTGTTTATCATTGTCGTGATATTATCTAGATATTATTATGCGCAGTAAAATCTTGTGGTATTTTTTAATTTTGTACATACATTTCGTCATAACCAGACGTATTAGCATCTATTTTTAAGTGCATAGGATATTCAGCTATCGGAAGATGCGCAAAGTGTTATTTTCAAGTAAGTTTATGTCGCTTGATATGCTGAGTCAAGTGGTTCATTTATTTATTTGTATTTTACTTAGTCGAACGTATCACAGTGTATTATGAGACACGATTTTGTTTCATGTTTAGGTTTCATGCGAAAAGTGTTATTTTCAAGAAAGTTTATGTCGCTTGATACGCTGAGTCGTTCAGTAGTTTATTTTTTTATTTGTATTTTACTTAGTCGAACTTATCACAGTGTACAGACACGATTTTGTTTCATGTTTAGGTTTCATGCGAAAAGTGTTATTTTCAAGAAAGTTTATGTCGCTTGATACGCTGAGTCGTTCAGTAGTTTATTTTTTTATTTGTATTTTACTTAGTCGAACGTATCACAGTGTATTATGAGACACGATTTTGTTTCATGTTTAGGTTTCATGCGAAAAGTGTTATTTTCAAGAAAGTTTATGTAAGTAAGTTTATGTCGCTTGATACGCTGAGTCGTTCAGTAGTTTATTTTTTTATTTGTATTTTACTTAGTCGAACTTATCACAGTGTACAGACACGATTTTGTTTCATGTTTAGGTTTCATGCGAAAAGTGTTATTTTCAAGAAAGTTTATGTCGCTTGATACGCTGAGTCGTTCACTAGTTTATTTTTTTATTTGTATTTTACTTAGTCGAACTTATCACAGTGTACAGACACGATTTTGTTTCATGTTTAGGTTTCATGCGAAAAGTGTTATTTTCAAGAAAGTTTATGTAAGTAAGTTTATGTCGCTTGATACGCTGAGTCGTTCAGTAGTTTATTTTTTTATTTGTATTTTAATCGAACTTATCACAGTGTATTATGATATGAGACACGATTTTGTTTCATGTTTAGGTTTCATGCGAAAAATGTTAATTTCAAGAAAGTTTATGTCGCTTGATAGTCGTTCAGTGGTTTATTTATGTTTTACTTAATCGAACGTATCACATGTGACAGTGTATTATGAGGTACGATATTGTTTCATGTTTTGGCTTCTTCCAAAAATCTATAATTCAGGTCATTTTACGCACTGGACTATATCGTTAACTATTGATGGTAGAAAAAAACTTGGATTTTAAATTTAATTTTTTGTAATTTTCGAGACCCATAAGTTCAATTCAATATCAATTTTCTAAATAAGCACAGGTCGTATCGATGCTGAAGTTTCACCTTGGTGCTTAAAACGATCTAAAATATAGCTTTCTGTAAAAAACTAAACCTAACATGAAAGAAAATCGTGTCTCATAATACACTACGCGTAATGAATTAGCATAATTTGGCTTATTTCAAAGTCATCGGCAAATGTACAGTGTTGTTTTCAAGTTCCCAAGTTCATTTGAGATACTCCGCGTCATTTAATAGTTTATACAGTAAAATAATGTGAGTTTAATTTTTTACTTCATAGTTGCCTAATTAAGTATGAATATTTGAATAACTTAAACCTAATCAGAAATTTTAAACATATTTAACAAGGTTATAAAACTGTTTAAATGTATTATGTGTACATAACTAGTTAAGTTAAATATATCTTGTTTATTAGGTATAGTTTTTTGTAGTTAGAATGTTTAGTTTAAATTGAACATAAATACAGCTGTCATTTACCAAAAAAAATCTCTGTAGATTATAAAATAATATTAGTAGTTATAGGTAGCTAGGCATAGTTATCTAGTAATTAATGAAATACAACTTGTTATGTAGCAGTAGGTATATAATAAATAACTGACCTACAATCTACATATTGATAAAAAAGGTTATCCTACTAATCCTACTCCTACTAATATTATAAATGTGAAAGTTTGTGTGTGCGTGTGTGTGTGTGTGTGTGTGTGTGTGTGTGTGTGTGTGTGTGTTTGTTACTCCTTCTCGCAAAAACTAATGGACCGATTGCGATGAAACTCGGTATCTAGATAACTGGACACCTGGATTAACACATAGGCTAATTTTTATCCCAATATTCCCACGGGATCGGTATTTACGCGGGTGAAACCGCGGGGCGCAGCTAGTACAGAGATAATATTTGTTATCGTTTGTAATTTATAGCTCTGAAATTACTCTGCCGATTTTGATTAAACTTAGTTTAACCGGGTTTTATCGAATGCTGGATAGTATGTCGGTGAAACTATAAATGAAACACGCTTACCTATAATAACAAAACTCAATGCAGATATTTTCTCGACTCTGGCTTTTAATGCACAGTTTTATTGAAGTCGCGAGTGAACAGGTATTTTCTAGGAAAGCGTGCTTAAACCGCATCGTCACTTACCGATAGATGCGATAGTGGTCAAACAAAAAAAGTGTACATCCGTAGATTTAAATAACATTATTATTTTCTATTAATATTAGAGTACGTTTCATCAAATAAGTATTTTCTTAATCTTATATCTTTAAATGAGCAATTCTTGTATATATATATATATATATATATAATTGGAATCTCGGAATCGGCTCCAACGATTTTCATGAAATTTGGTATATAGGGGGTTTCGGGGGCGATAAATCGATCTAGCTAGGAATTATTTTTAGGAAATGATATTTTATTCGTGTTTTATCGAAACTTACTTTTTTTATCTGAAAAATATGACTCTTCCTGACATCTATTGGCGAACTGCTAATACTATTTTTTGTGAGCAATAAAGTTATTCCAGCAGATAGCGTTGTTAAGTAACACGAAGTCAAAGAGTGTTTGCTTTGAGATTAGACTAAGTAAATAAAAAAAAATACCGAGCAAAGCTCGGTCATCCAGGTACTACTACCTTAAAAGTGCTACCTTGAATTCAGGGAGACGGGGAGCCAACTTGGCGGTTAATTTGATGACGCACTCTTAAATAAATAAATAAATATTACAGGACATTCCACACTTCGCCATCCAGCCCCAAGTTAAGTAACTAGACTTGTGTTATGGGTGCTAGACAACGGATATACTACATAAATACTTTTCTTTTGTAAATATATACTTATAATAGATAGAAACAACCAGAGCACAGACAAACATCTAAGCATAAATACTTGTCTGAGGCGGGACGCGAAACCGCAACCCTGTGTTTGGCAGTCCGGCGTAGTAACCATTGTGCCAACTGGGTCGTCACAACTCTTATATCAATATTCTTAATATTAAAGAAAATAATACTGTTATTTAAATCTACGGAAGAAGTTCGTACAACAAGCTTTGAACATAAAGTATAGTGTTTGACAACCCTGTTATAATCGAGTGCATTAAGAATGCTTCTCGCTACGTTTTATTGAGGTTATGAAGTAAGCGAGTCTACTTCTACTACGGACTTTCAACTCAGTAAGAAATAAGTTTGCAAATTATGTTAATACTAGCTGCGGCCCGCGGTTTTTCCCGCGTAAGTCCCGATCCCGTGGGAATATCGGGATAAAAAGTAGCCTATGTGTTAATCTAGGTCTCCAGTTATATACATACCGAGTTTCATCGTAATCGGTTCAGTGGTTTTAGCGTGAAGGAGTAACAAACATACACACACACACAAACTTTTACATTTATAATATTAGTAGGATACTTTAATGTACGTTGTATACCTATGTGTATATGAGTTCCCAAAAAAAACAAAAATGTTTTATTTTCTATATTTAAAGTACGAGAAGAAGAGAGATACTAATTATGCAGCCGACGTACCTACTTTCTCATCTTCTTCATCTGCAGGACAAAGCTCTCTCTAACTTCTATTCAGAATGATGTATTTTGCGCCAGCTCTACCTTATTCAAACTTCATGAAAGTGTTAGTCGATTCATTACTTTTGTCTGTGAATTGTAAACGTGAACGGTACCGTAGAAATAACCCTAAGAACATGTTTTATGACGACGATAAAGTTTTTTTTACCGCAATCCAGCGTGAACTCGAAGCAACACTGCACAACGTCAGTTTTAACTCATTTAATTGAAGATATTTAAATTAACAATAGAATAAAGTCAAAATAATAATTCTTTATTCTTTTGGATTCATAAAATTTGCATGAAATCACACTAAAACGTCTTAAAAACGATGTTGGAAAGAGAAGATTACAGAAAGAAAGAAAACGGGTTTATTTATTTCTTCAGACAAAATTTTCTTATTCCTGCCCTTATCCCAATTTATTTGAGGTCGGCGCAGTATTCTTCTTCTTCCATTTATTCCTATAGTGGTCATCCCATCGTTCACATTTATGTCACGCAGTCTATCCATTTTTTTATTAGGTCTTCCTCTTCCTCTCCATCCTTTAAGAACATTACACAGTGAGGCTACAAAAAGAAAAACGAAGCATAAAGCGCTACACAAAAAAGTACAGCGTACTGATTTGAGATAGCATCAAAATCTTTTCTTTATCAAATGTTTATTTCAAATTTGTGCAAAGCAATTAGTTAAAACGAAATAAAAACTCCATTTTGTGTTTCAAGTCTATAACGAATAGATCTTAAATATATTAGCATATAATTGAATGGTAAAGAAAAGCATCCATTCCAACTAACTATCACTAACTAGATAGTTAGACTATCTAGTTCACCATCTAACTATCACTAACTAGATAGTTAGACTATCTAGTTCACCATCTAACTATCACTAACTATGCCCGAGTCCTTCTGTGGAAAGAAAAGCATGCCCCACCTCCACATTTCCCGGAACCTGCGGAGACTCTTCCTGCTGGCCATGACTTGCCTTGGACAGTATGGAAGACACTAAACAGACTAAGGTCTCAGGTTGGTCGCTGCAGGGTGAACCTGGGAAGATGGGGCATGATCGATCCATGCCGGGTTCAGTGCGACTGAGGGGCTCCCGAGCAAACTATGCTCAACCTCTTGAACTGCCCCTCCAGCCCTAATAGCTGTGCATTGGTTGACCTGATGTCAGCTAATAACAACGCCATAGACCTGGCAGTACACTGGAGTGGGCGGATCTGACCCTACTTCGTCAATTCTCCCTTTGGTTTGTGCTATCGATACGAAGAAGAAGAAGATCACTAACTCGGTGTGGTCTGAAATTCGTCGTTCATCAGGGATTTGGCACTTGAATGCGGGATTTAAAATCATTACAACATTGACCGCCTTGATTTGAGAATTGTGTTGTTCGGTTTTTTAAAGGTTCTTTGAAATAAGATTAAAACATTTATAAGTGTTAAGTGACGCTATACGTAGCGGGTGAGGTCTATCTTTACAGAAGTTTATTTGTATGATAATCACTTGAATCGTGATATTTAACTTATTTACTTGATTAACTTTGGAAATATCTTGTAACTTGATTAACTTTGGTAATATCTTGTACATATGGGACAAAATATAGGTAATTGAAAAAACGTACGAACTCTCCCTACTCTACATGATCCCATTTCTATCCGATATAAAACTACCTAACAAAAAATCCCCACTCCAATCGATGTCATTCTTGCATAAAGAAAAAGTAAGAGTACAGTTGACATAAAAAAATATTTATCGAAAAAATTTTTCAAACCTTATACCTATAAAAATTGGAATGACGATGTAACACTTGCAGTTTAAATAAAATGATAATTGTTGTAATGTCGATTGTTGTAATTGGTGATAAAAATGCTGATGATTAAAGCATTTTTATAAATAGAGATCAACGTTTGATCACTATCTAATGATGGGACAGCGATAATGCGGACTAAGAAGAATTACAAATATAAGTGACTAGCTGCGCCCCGCTGTAGCACCCGCGTAAGTCCCGATCCCGTAGGAATATCAAAAAAAGTAGGCTATAAACCTTCCTCGATAAATGGACTATACAACACAAAAATAATTTTTCATTTCGAACCAGTAGTTCCTGAGATTAGCGCGTTCAAACAAACAAACTCTTCAGTTTTATAATTTTATTTAGTACTAGCTGTTGCCCGCGACTTCGATCGCGATGTGGTTTTGGGTTATTTAGAATACCTAGCATTTTTCTGCATAGATACAATTTATCATTCGGTGTAAGTTATAAAAACAAAATAGGTAGTTACATTGTTTTTAAACTATATGTTTAATTGATTTGGCAAAGGCAATTCTTATTCTAGGCTTACTCATACTACGAAATTAGGTCTAAAGATGCCTGAAGAGCGTGTAGAAAGAAAAACTTTCGGCCCTAGGGAAAATTCTTTCGCTTCGCTTTCACTGAGAGCTGTCATGTTAAATTATGGCTTCGCGCGGCTTGTGCAATGTGTTTGTAGCCAGTATCAGTATCATTACGCATTAGGGACTTCAAAAACCTAACCTCTTTGATTTAGGTAACACCAAAGAATAACAATTATGGCTTCGCACGACTCATCCATACTGCCAGAATTTAGTACATAATAGGTTTTTTCTTAGTAATCGAATTCAGGTAGATATATTTAGTTCAAGATATCTTATTTAATAAAATAAATGTAAAGATGAAAATGCGACGTATGACCATGCTGCGCCTCTACCGGCGCCCTGTCAAAATGTTGCAGATGTGGCTTTATGTGACCGTGCGCTCAGTGTCGTTTCTTGAGTAAAAAATACTGGCGGGAAATGCTTGCATTTTGAATGATTTTAATTAGTATTATCTTTTGTTATTTTATTATGTTTTTGTGTTAAGTTTCATCTGGTTTTTCATTTATGATTGTGTATTTTGTGTAAATAACATTTTCTAGACAAACCGTGTTACAAAAACTGTAATTTAAATCTATGGACTTCGCGTCATCACTCAGTGTTGGATAAACTAATTTATAAAAATCTCTTCGGTTAGTACCGACGTATTTGAGTATTGAAAACATGTTGAAAACAAATAGCAAAAGCAAAAAATCTACATAATGTACAACCTCTTTGGTCCCAACCTTGTAAGAGGGTCAGGTAGTATGGAGTCTCTCATTCACTCTCGTTATTAGGAAGAATTTTATGTTTATTCGTAATGAAAAGCACAGTGTTTACCTCGGGTTTGTTTTGTTTACCCAAGGTGTGAAAGTCACTCATTTAGTCCCTCGAAGTATTAGCGCCCTCGCTACGCTCGGGCGCCAAACTCCGTCTCGGGACTCAATGAGTGACTTTCACACCTTGGGTAACAATGTACTATTTTTGTTAATTTTTCACAAATAAAACATAATAAACAACAATATGATAAGCTAAAACTAAGTCCAATTTCTATTCGCACAAAACTTTCAACGTTCTTTGTCTTCCTAGTTATCTTTAGATTTTTGTAAATTAAAGAAAAAATAATTATTAACTACCTTTGTGTCTCGATTCATATTCTTAAATTAATAATATAAGAGGTTATTATAGTATTTATAACACCAACATCATGCAAATAATAATCTATTTTGGTGCAAATAATATTTTAAATTGTTTTTATTATCAAATAATAATATTAATGATTAAAAAGAAAGGCAATTGGACAGAACAAATACTAATACTTAAAATAACGCGATGCACATTGAGATCCTTACATATTGATAGCAGGCATTACGCTGAACAAAAAATGCTTTCACACCAAACATCTAAAGCGTCTCGGAAACGGGGTATTTGAAGGAACGTGATGTCCTATGAATCCAATTTTCTGAATTCTTGATCAAAATATCCAGTTTTTTTATTAGGTAGCTAGCAGGGCTACGTAATTTTGGAAAAAAAAAGATTTTTACAAATAACTACCTGTATATTTTTTAACCGACATCAAAAAAGCAGGAGGTTCTCAATTCGTCACGTATATATATATTTTTTATGTATGTTCGCTGATTACTCGTAAACTCTTGGAGCGATTTGTAAAATTCTTTTTTTGTTTTTACTATCTAAGGTTTCCGCTACTTGAACTCATAATTGAAACTATAGCAGGAGAAAAGCGCGATAGAAATGTAACATCGAAGAGGTCTACGGTAAAGGAGATCGGTAATATTATGTAGTAGTATCTCTTTGTACTAACCTCATTTTCAGTTTGACGTAGGTAGTATTAAATGCAAACTATTTGGTTTCATGACAGCTGTCATCTTGAGCGGAGGCATGTACTGTACCCCTACTATGACTTTTTGAAGCACTCGTAAAATAGAAACCTTTATAAGATCACTCTTTTGTCCGTCTGTCTATCAGTGTGTCACTACCGATATTCTCAGAGACGGGTGGACCTAGTAAGTTGATTTTTAGGAAGTTTCATAGTAAATACTCAATATAGTATGTTAGATCGAGTACGTAAAAAAGTCGTGGTAAGGGTACTGTTTCCTTCTGACGTTCGATTAAGTTTTACCACGGAAAAATATTTCGATTTCACATTTTTTAAATGTTTTTTCATCAAATATCATAATTATTGTATTAAAATTAAATTGAAACATACCCTAAATGTTAATCTGATATTTTCTGAACATATTCATGTGGAGGTTGGTAAAATCTGTTATGTAGTTTATAAGATTACCTGGTTCAAACAAACAGACAAACAGACAAACAAACAGACAAAAATTCTAAAAACTACCCTATCGTGTTCAGCTAACGATTTTAAGACGACCTGTGTATTTTTTTTCTGGATATCTTACAATTACAGATTTTTTTATGTCTACAGATTTATTATATGTATAGACTAGCTGCGCCCCGCGGTTTCACCCGCGTAAGTCCCGATCCCGTGGGAATATCGGTTATTCGATTTTTTCTCGCCTTTTAAACCTTCCCTAGACCTCCACGAACATTTCAAGACTAAGATAAGATAAATCCGTTCAGCCGTTCTCGAGTTTTAGTGAGACTAACGAACAGCAATTCATTTTTATATATATAAGATAAATTTGTTTATAGCTATGTACTTACTGGTTTATTAGTGGCGTTTTCTAGTAAAAAAGTTTTCAGATAAAAATTAAGCAGGCATTAGGTATTTGATTTATCGACTACCTACTCAATAAATAACTTATCAGTGTTATCAATATCATTTTCTTATCATACCTATAGAAAGTTTCCAAAACGTTAATCTTTGATTAAAATCTTTTATCTAATAAAACAAGGAAATTGCGATTTAAATTTTTCTAACTATAGAACATTTGATAATGTAATATCTTTACATGTGAATTCATTTGATTTGCCTTCTCTCAATTGATAACTTTAAATTAAACAATAGCGGCGTACCGCGACTTCATCCGTCTTTAATCCGTAGTAAAATCGGGATAAAAAGTAATAGGCAAGAGTAATTAACATAGTAAATTCACTTTTAAATAAATTATGTAGTCTAAATTTACTTGACTAAAACTAATTTCTAAATTTTCTAGTCTACATTTACTAATTTCTAAATTGACTTCTCTAAATATATTAATTTCTAAATTCTTTTTTTTAATTATTTTGTGATTATTATTATTATATTTGTAGTTTTTTTATTTTGTGTAATTTGATTTGATGTACCTAATTTTGAATTTGTGTGTTAATATTATGTAATTTTGTTAATTATTTGAAATTGGTGCTTACAATAAAGAATTTATTCCAGAATGTAAAAAAATCTATTTCTAAATTTACTAGTCTAAATTTACTAATTTCTAAATTAACGAATCTTATTATCGACAGACTTTATTGTTTTATTTTTTTATGAAATTGACCTTAGCCACCGAAAAATCACGTGTTCTTACTAATAAAAAAATGTTAGACAAATTTCGTCTTATGCCAAATTCATGCAATGCTTTATGTCGATTGGCGATATGGCTAATGGAACGTAATCTTGTTTAAGTTAGCTGAATTTGTTTAAGACCGGAATTCGTAACGCGTTAAATATTAATTTGACAAATATCAAAGTCTATTTTATGTTAATCCGTTGCGAGGGTCGAACGAAATCGTAAAGCAGGAAGTAAACCTCCGTGACGTAACCATTACCATTTAAGGGATGCTCAAAATGTTATATCGCCTACTTAGTTTAAGACACTAAAGTTAGTTAAATTTAAAAAACAAAACGAAATATTTACCATGTTTTTATGGAGCTAGACAACAAATAAATATTGCAGGACATTTCACACATCGCCATCTAGCCCCAAGCTAAGTAACTAGACTTGTGTTATGGGTGCTAGACAACGGATATACTACATAAATACTTTTCTTTTGTAATTATATACTTATAATACATAGAAACAACCAGACCACAGACAAATAACAAAGCATAAATACTTGTCTGAGGCGGGAATCGAACCCGCAACCCTGTGTTTGGCAGTCCGTCATGGTGACCATTGCGCCAACTAGGTCGTCAAAAATATTGCAGGACATTCCTCACATCGCCATCTAGCCCCAAGCTAAGTAACTAGACTTGTGTTATGGGTGCTAGACACTCACTCTAGACTTGAAGACTCGGAGGTTGTAGTCGCTAATTTCGCTTTTATTAATAAATATTAGTAGGATTCCCGAACTTATGTTTGTACAATATCAGTTTTTATATTACAACGGCCCTGGCGGTCGTGAATTCACGTAAAACTCTTTTAAAACTCAATACATCATCACAGAATACCTACTTACAAAGTTGATGATAAAGAAAACTACATATTCCTAGCAATAAATCTATTTTCGAATGTATATGCGTTGTGGGTCTCTTGTTTTATGTCGGCACGTGTTAGTGGTTTGGCAAGTATTATTTCAATATTATTTCAAGTTTTATTATTATGAACACTTTAAACCCGTATCATTGGCTCGTAAACGTGATAATTCGATTACGAACCAAAGTTTTCGACTACGCTATTGTTAAACTAAGACTTAAAAGCTTAATCGTGTGTTAATCATTAATTAGCAGTAAAATACGTTTTCAACCTATCAGGGTAACTTTTTATAGCACTAGTATATCAATGGTAATGTAAAACGCACGCGTGCATAATACGTTGGATTATGAGCCTAAAAGCCGTTTAATAAGATCCCCGTTATACTGTGATAAAAAGCTATTTATTTGTATATATCGCGTTCAATGTTCGTTCCTGTATAGTACAAATAAAGTTATCTATCTATCTACTAGGTTAAAAGAACCCAACACCCGAAGCTGATAATCCCCTGCCTTATAGGTAGAGCAAACCCTGAACTCATGACGAGGTCAACGTATCAAAAACCAAACCGTGAACTCGTCCCATTTTATAATCAAAACTAGCAACCCTCTGCGGTATCACCCGCGTAACTCCCGATCCCGTAAAAATATCAGAAGAAAAAGTAGCCTATGTTACTCCTAATGAATCAATGCATCCCTATACTAAGTTTAATCAAAATTAGTCTTGTAGTTTCGGAGCCTATTCGTTACAAACAAAAAATAAAGAAATCTTTCATCTTTATGATATTCGTATTTTAGTATAGACTAGCTTTTGCCCGCGACTTCGTCCGCGTAGAAGTTGAAAATGGACCAAGAAATCACGTTGTTCCATACAAACTTTGCCCCCTTTTTTCACCCCCTTAGGGATGGAAAAAAATCCGGTGCCTACGACATGCAAAGAACACACCCTCCAAATTTCAGGTCTCTACGATCAACGGTTTAGGCTGTGCGTTGATCCGTCAGTCAGTCAGTAGTTCAGGACAAAGCATTTTATATGTATAGATTATACTTGGTTGCTGCCGCTTTGCCATATTAGATTGGTTGCTGCCGCTTAATAATAACGGTACTCGTAATAAAAAACTTCTAGATATTCTATAGGACGTCTCTAGATCATTACTCGTAGAAGTCGTAGACATAGAAAATCTAGCCTTTTACCAAATATTGAGTCCAGACTGGCTGTACGTATTAGGGTAACCATAAATTTCCCATTTTGCGGACAACGGTCTACTTTCACGAGACCCGGATTCTAGAGGCGAATGACCGAAGAGTTGCCGAAAATAGAGTTATTATTATATGAAAGGATTTGAACAAATATTTGGAATTATATTATTTTGTATTGTATGAATTACCTAGTATTAATAACACCTAGGAACTTTGCCTAACATAACCTAGGTACTGCCTCTATTTTTATGTACTTATTATACTTTTCCGCCAATTTTAGATAGTCCAATTATCTTTGCAATTATTGATACTTACTTATTCAAAGGGCAATTGAACGAAAGTTTGTGAAAAAGAAACAAAGGGTGTGAAAAAACAGTCAATCTTTAAAAGATATAACTCTTAATATACCACCCATTTTATTAATCTTTCAGCTGGTTGCGCTTAGCACCCTCTATACTCTAGCCTGATTTCGAATAGGTTAAAAATAAATCCAACAAAATGTATTTTTTATCACTATTTAAACACTTGGTAATCCTACACGACGGAGTAAGAAGGCGCCTGGAGGATTTCATTTTATAACTCGACCTTGTCGTCTCCTCTATCCTATTTCAGATTAGTAGGTACCTACTGAAATACGTATTAGAACACTGACAATGAACTACCTACCTTAAACATACAAACTTAAATTAAAATTCATAATAGGTACGTAATTCCTACTTGACTGATAGACTTTACTAATAACAGTAAAAGCTGTGTCTAAGTCTTTTTTAACTAAGTATTCAAGGTTTTTTAATATAATCAATCTATACTATCTATACTAATATTATAAAGCTGAAGAGTTTGTTTGTTTGTTTGTTTGAACGCGCTAATCTCAGGAACTACTGGTTTGATTTGATAAAATATTTTTGTGTCGGATAGTCCATTTATCGAGGAAGGCTATAGGCTACTTTTCATTTTGATATTCCCACGGGATCGGGAGTTACGCGGGTGAAACCGCGGCACACTGCTAGTAATATTATAACGCTAAAGAGTTTGATTGTTTGAACGCCCTAATCTCAGGAACTATTGGTTCGAATAAATAATTTTTTTTGTGTTTTGTAGTCCATTTATCGAGGAAGGCTATAGGCTACTTTTTATTTTGATATCCCCACGGGATCGGGACTTACGCGAGTTTAAAAGACGAAAATCGATATTTTCAGGTCACCATTAAAATGTATCCAAACCCACCCATTTTGTTGTCAAAATTTTAACAAAATCAACTATACCTAAGTCAAATGGCCTCCTAAATCTAGAAGGACTACCTAATGAATCGCTTACATACACAATTTGTAAAACTTTCACCAGAATTGGTTTCGCGTGAATGATTAATGATAGTGTTTATACTGATAATGGACGAAGATAACTTTTTCTTTAAAATTGTATAAACTCAAAACTATTTCAACACAATCTGCGCTAATGAAAAAGCCAAAAACGGTGATAGCCTAGTGATAGATACCTCGGCTTTCATTCCGAAGGACGTGGGTTCGAACCCCGGCCGTCTGTGCACTAAAGATTTTTTCAGCTAATACATAATTATATAAACAGTACAACAACAAAAAGACAATTTGACAACAGAGTTCCAGGCATTTACATTGCTCTTACGAGGAAGGAAAACATCGTGATGAAACCTGTGGCTCCAGAAGTATTGACGAGTTCTTTTATCTGGACACGGTCTTTTAAGCTAGGTGCTAGGCAAGCCTATTCCTCACGCAAAAAGGAATCAACTAAAGAGGTATCATTGCACATAAACAGCCCATATACAAGTACAAGCCATAACGCGTCGCTCGACTAATCGTGCCAATCCATCCAGAGTTGTAATGTTAAGTTTTACAATCCCATAGCTACGAATTATACCCAAAAGTATGTCGATACAACAATGTTGGTCAACGAACTCTTTTATTGCCGACATCTAAGCTTTTATAACGAGATTCTGGGTTATAAATCTGTCTGATCATCATTACATTTGCTTTATTCTTTTGTTCTTTCAACCAAATTATTTCGAATGTTTTTACATTTATCTCTTGGTGTTAATTTGACTTCGCACAATAAATCATAACATTAAAGCCATTTAGTGATGTTATAGGGTATTTACTTATTTGAATAAAGATGGTAAAAAAACCGGTCAAGTGCGAGTCGAACTCACGCAGAAGGGTTTCGTACTATTATATTCTAATCTTAGTATTTAGACAGTGGCAACAGAAATACGTCATCTGTGAATTTCAACTGTCCAGCTATCACGGTTCATGAGATAAAGCCTGGTAACAGACAGAAAGACAGACGGACAGTGGAGTCTTAGTAAAAGGGTCCCGTTTTTACCCTTTGAGTACGGAATCTTTAAAATTTTACCTAATCAGATTGAATAGTAGCCGTTGGAGACAGATCGTCCGATCCAAATGTAGACCACCTGATGATGTCCACGATCCTCAGTCACGAGGGGCCAAAAGACAAGAGTCATTTATATTTTAATTTTTTATTCCTTTGGATGCTTAATACATTTGTACAAAGTCCACATGGATACGTCTTAAAAACTAAGTTAGGATGTGTGCCTTCGGAACGCGCCCACCAATGAGAAGAAGGCACAAGAAACTCATGGGGCCGACTATAGAGATAGCCCTCTATCTCTATAGTATAGAGATACATACTTACTTATTACTCGAATAAACTTACTTTTAATTGAATACTGCATCAGTTCATAAAACCGAACCTTTTTATTTGTATTAAATATAAAAAGGTCGGTCTAGTAGTTTCGGAGCGGATGTTACAAAAAAAAACAAAAAAATCTTCCCTTTTATTATATTAGTGTAGATATAAATTACATTGCTTTAGGTTTTTAATCAGTAGACAGACTATAACTAAACGACGAGCGACGTAGAATTAATCTTTTTCAGAATGTAGGACGAAGAATAGGAGAACTAATAAAAAAAGGCTGAAAAAATATCGACTTTTCAGATACTTTGAGATTTTGTTAGTTTTTTTTATTTAAATAGAGATTTTTCTTCAATATGTTGGAGGATTCTAGACAGAATATTTGTCTGTAAGTACCTACTTAAGAGCCGCGTTGGCCTAGTGGTAGATCTCTCGATTTTAATTCCAAAGGTCTTGGGTTCTAATCCCAGCCGGCGTGCACCAATGGATTTATTTAACGAAAAATTTATGTTCCATAATTGACATTGACCCGCGGCTTAGTTGACTCCAGACGTATTGACACTGGACACGGTCGACTAAGCTGAGAAAGTAGTATGTGGTGAGCAAGCCTACTCCATCCTCACGCAAAAAGGACTCATCTTAAGAGTGCTAGTTGCGAACAGCCAGTATACAAAAACAAGTACTTGAAAGATATAAACTTGAAAGAACAAAGATTTTTGAGTTCCCAATGTAAATGTTACAAGAAATAAGGCGAAATAATGTATAATTGTTTCATTCTGGAAGTATGAAAGCAAAGCTATTAATTAACGATGTTTACGTAAGATATTCTTAACGATTTTTCATTTGCTCACCGCTCCTGTTTGTCAAACTCTACGACTAAAACACATAGACAAGACATCTATTTACTCACCGTTCGCAGTTATTTATAGAGGAACACAAGCTGTTGCTCTATTTATACACTATCAAGTAATTAAAACTATATTCTAAAACTCAATATACTTTAAAATATGTACGCTACATCTATACTAATATTATAAAGCTGAAGAGTTTGTTTGTTTGAACGCGCTAATCTCAGAAACTACTGGTTCGAATTGAAAAAATCTTTTTGTGTTGGATAGTCCATATATCGAGGAAGGCTATAGGCTACTTTTTATCCGAAATTCCCACGGGATCAGGAGTTACGGGGGTGAAACCGCGGAGCGCTGCTAGTTTTACATAAGTAGGTACCCACTGTTCTTACGAAACTTTGTTTTAAAAGAAGTTTCTTTTTCCGAAGTTAATTTTAATGAATTTCTTACAAAAATGTTTAAAGGTTTCATTTCCTTCAAAGTTTTTAACCCTGTGAAGGGGTAGTTTAATTAAGTCGGAGTACTTTTTTCGAACAATAGTCAACTTCTTAAACTTGTTGGTCAATTTGTTAAAAATTTTGACAGAAATAGATAACCAGAATGTTTCAAAACCTCTTTGTAAAGAGAACTTGGTTATTAATAGACACGTGCGTTTGTAATCGCTTAGACATTTTGGCAAGACGGAATGAATTACCGTCTCTCAAAATAGAACTCACACCTAAATGCGATTTAAACTCGATTGAGTCACTCTTTTGAGGGACATCGTTATCATTCTGTAGTTAATATTTGTAATTTGTTACTTCTTTTGTTAAATAATAAACTAGCAGATGGCTTACCTTATAATAAATCAATATATACTATGCTCTAAACAACAGCATATTGAGTCATATTGTCAAAAAGTCAATATGACTTGAGTTACTGAGTTTGAAAAATAGCTTAGCTAAACAGTAAGTTTTATTTGTAAAGATGCTCAAACTATAAATATTGTATGACTGTAATGGGTAAGTGATTGTTACCTAACTATTATTTTTAATTAAGATCTCAATGTACATCACTTGGACAATAAAAAAACTTATTATTGATTCTTGTCATATTGACTTTGTGTTCCATCCCACTTGAGTCCACTGTAAGACGGTGAAACTTCTTCTAATATACTCGAACGTTCCCAGATTGACATTTAAAAAAAATTATACTTTTCGATCTTCGATTTACATCCCACCCAGTCCAGTTACGTTTCCAAAATACTCCAGTTTCAGACAGCATCCATCAGATCCCCAGACCCGAACACAACGCCTCGGTATGCCAATTGCTGTTGCACTACTGCCTTGTGGTCAAAATGGGTGATAAGGGAGCAGTTCCCCTGACTAAACTGCTCGTATCTCCAGTTAATTCTACTGCAACTAAACTTAATTAATGTAGTGTAGTGAAGTGACGCTGACACAAGCATTTCACGGCGTATTCCCTACCTTGTATTCATTCACTATGAAGAGTGTTTAGTGCAAGCCGATAGCAGTGGTTGGGGGACAACCCTCGCTCGGCCAAGGTCGCAGGGGTGAGCACCGACCCGATTGTATTTTATTTACCTTTATCTACCCGCACAACCGTTTTAAAACTTTATTTTATTGACCGTAAACATAATAATTCTTTTTCGAGGACGATTTGACTAATTAGCAGTTTGATATGACAGGGGCTACCTGTGCCTTTTTCAATTTCGTTAGAGCTTTGTTATACAAAACGTCTGGGTTCGGCAATAAAACCAATACATGGATTTATTTATAGTTTTATTTAGATTGCTTAAACCAAAAGCCAAAGTCGAGATACGATAGAAGTAGAGCCAAATAAGTATAAAACCAACTATACCCACGTTGAAATACGTAAGCGATTAACGTCATACATCGCGATAAGCCATTAAAAACTTCACAAGTAATTTATAGTCTTTGACCGAATCAAATAGGTACTTACATGCAAACAATATGACTAAATTACCAACCTATTTACAATGCTTATCAGAATGGGAATTCTAAACTCGATATGTTCACTAGTGCCCAGTGATATTAACCGCGATTCCGTGAAAATATCGGTATAAAAAGTAGCATGTATTTATGCCAATGGTTCAGCTAATTCCAATACAAATTTTATTTAAATCCATTAAGCCTTTTCAGCGTGAAAGAATAACAAATTATAAATAGGTAAGTTTCAAGTTTCGCGTCCCATCTAAAGAACGCGCTAACCTCAGGAACTACTGGTTCGAATTTAAAAATTATTTTTATGTGGGATAGTCCATTTGTCGAGGAAGGTTATAGGCTATTTTATATTTCGAAAATTCCTCGTGATCGGGAGTTACGCGGGTGAACCGCGAAGCGCTGCTAGTAGGGTAATAAAACCAGCAAGAAACAATGTAAATATGCGCGTGCGCTTGTTAGATCTAACGAGTGCAAAAGAGCAATATTGCCTCTTGCGGTTTATAATCTCCTGAACTCAAGTATAACTAACTCACAAATATTTCCCATTAATAAAAGCTGTTAGGATTTGCTCGAATGATTTTTTAATAAACTCAAAGATCATTTCGATTATGCCTCAATCGTGTTTACCGTTATGTCGATTTGTAAACATTGGATTCAGAGGGGAACAACACTGATCGTTGATCGGTCAATGATTTCCATTGTTCTTTAGGTATTCAATATGTTGTTACTGTTACAAAAAATATATGTAAGTAGGTTATCGACCTGAAATTTTACTTTATGAGCACGTTTATATCAAGCATAAAATTGCACAGAAGCTAGACGTGAATGCTTGAAACAATTGCGGTTATACACAAGCATCTTGATGTGATCAAGTTGCTTGTATTCAACGGCTTGGTGACTGCATCGTGTACAATCAGGCAATAAAAATGGAGACCGGAGAGTTTTTAAATTACAATTATTTTAATTATAATTTCAGCTATTATTAAGATTAAAGTTCTTCAACTGAAGAAGGACTTTTAAGCCTTGCTTTAGTTGAAAACATTCTAATTAAACCAATTTAAAATAACTCTACGCAGGCCGACTTTACACTGTACTGTCAATCAACACCCCATTAAGGCTTAGCTCTTTTTACAATTCATCATTTATTAGGTCACATAAAAAATACAATCAAAATACTATTAAAAATAAAACATACGAAAGAAAAATACTTAATAAAATAAATACAATATTAAAAACAATAGGTGTGTTAGTTAGCTTCGATATTTAAAGCCACTGTATCAACATAATTAAAGAAATCAGAAAAGCCGCTATGCATATAAAAGTTATTTTGCGGGGGTAATGCACGCTTACAACTAAAAAAAGTGGTAGGTAACAAAAACATGGCAACTCGTCTCTTGTGTCTAGGTTGGTAACCAGTATAAGGGCAATGAACTCGCGAATTCGTATTAGTAAGTACCTACAGAGTTCTATAGCGATGTTCGTAACACCGCCTACGTCATAAACATCCTACTAATATAATTAATTTGAAAGTTTGTTGGACTGTCTGTATGCTTGATTATTTTTTTTAGTAGGTTAGATTTCGACCACTATCTCACACGATGGTAAGTGACGATATTTTATAAGATGTAGTATGGTTTCCTAGATTCCTACGCTCGTGATTCGAAGACCCCCAAATAAACGCGAGTGAAGGTAGAAATACGACAATGGAACAAAAACTTTTCCGATCCATCCTTCTTTTGTGGCTGCATGTAAGCATCGGAACACGGGCGAGTCCGTTTGTACAACATGAAAGCAAAAATTAATTTACTATGTTCATCTTTTTTTGTTTTTGAGTACCTATTTCAATAAAATCGATATTGGATTAACACTAACCACGCAACTTTTGATCTCAAAAGACCTAATTCAACTTTTTACCATTGGTTGTCATTAGCGCCAGATTATTAATTTTTTTAAATATTTTATTGCACGATGGGGGACCTTTTTATTGTCATAAAGATACATAGATAAACAAAATCAAAAGATCGTGACTTAATGGAGTAAAACCGCGGGGCGCAGCCAGTAAGATATAGATGAAAATCTTAAACGCTTAGGAAATTTCCTCCTTTATTAGTTAGGTTAGAAAGGTCACAAGTTGTCTCGAACTAGTGGTGACGTGACGTAACACAATTACTTTGTGACGTAAATATACCCTTTTAGCAAGGTATCTTGTCTTGATAGTTGCTTAATCGACGACGTTGGGGTGACGTGATGACTTGACGACGAACCGTGATTTCTAACAAAGCTTCTAAGGAGGTTTTTGTTTGGATATATATATCTATGTAAAAGTAGGTGTTGATAAAAGTAATGATTGGACAAAGTAGAGTTTGCGAATACATACTTAGGGTCGCTATAATTAGTAAACGCTTTTTAACTGATAATTATCTTTGACCAAGGGTCAGTTATTTCCTTGTGACTAAGACTGCCAAATTTAATATCGCTCGCAATAAATATGGAAGATTTGTTCGAATCGGATTTCCACTGGATCTTCTTTAAAAATTAAAAAAAAAACAGATTTTTTTTTTTTTTTCCTTATATTATGGCTTCGCACGTGTGCATTTAGCCAGTGTCAAGTTATATTTTGCATCAAATTATGACCCGATTTTTCATAAATCGGGCCTAAAGTGTTTCAATACAGTCAAAGTCGTCATAGTCCGTCAAGTCAGGGGTTATAGTAAAGCGGTGGCAAGTTTACCATAACCTTAATAGGAGATTTGGAGGCAACGTGAAAACTGCATGTTTGACACTGATTTTTACTTTCACTACACTTGTGCACTTTCACAGAACTAAATTGAATAACATTCCACCAGAATTATACAATTCAACTCGGGTTACATCTAAGTTTCATGAAAATAAAACTGCAGCACGACATGTTGTTAACTCGTTCCCGCCAAAACTCCCAAAAAAAAAAAAAAAAAAAAAAAAAAAAAAAAAAAAAAAAAAAAAAAAAAAAAAAAAAAAAAAACAACAGATTTCTCTTGAAATCTTAAAATAATAATTAAAAAAGTTTACGTATACGTTTAAAGTTAGTTCGTTTTAAATTTGTTATTTTTTTTCAATTTTGAATAATTAATTCATTAAGTGTCATAATCTATCGATTCATATGGAACTAATATTATTTTAGATCTACGAGCTATCTATATGTTGATAGACATGTTCGTAGTCCGTGTTCGTTTTAAGTATCACTTGTTTTATTCGTTCGTCCGTATTTTTGCTATGTAGGTAATCAAATTAATACGGCATAGCGAGTCATTATGAATATCGCTAGGCAGTAGGTAGGTATAGGTAGGTAATCTACATACACAATACTCGGTCGTCGACACCGCCGCTTGACCCCACTTGACTAAATGAAAACCTCTGAAAATTATTTTCAATCTTGATCGGATAAACTCCCATTGGTTTTTATCGTTCATTTCTAACCGGACCGAAAATGTTTTTGTTAATTAAAACGGTACCCAAATGATAAGTGTGATATTATAAGCTACAATCGTGTTGTTTGTTATTTCGCTTTGAAAGATGGCCTCGATTTCAATTTGAAGAACACTGTTGAATTCGAAAAGACAGCTCATAACTTTGCGGCATAATTAATTAATATCTATCAAACTTTCATTTGCGTAAATATCTCATAATGTCGTCTTTAGTCGCTGATAGACATTCACACTCTTCAATGAGTGTTACGGTAAAAGTCTGACTGACGGCTGTGTTTTTGAAACGAAGTTCCTTATCGCGCGTTGCGAAAGGGGGCTAGACGGAAAAAATTAAGACGAAAAGTTGTAACGACACTTTTTGATTTTATCACAATTCCTTCACACTTCGTTCCATCCGGGTGTCCCTTGACACCTCTCAAGTTATTTTTCTGTTGAATTTATCGAATTTCAGATTCTAGGAAGTAGGTACCTAAAAAGGATAAAATCCCTTTCACATTAAACGCCGAAGAATCTGGCTCAAAATTTGTGATTTAATGTAGATAAATCAGTTTTTCGAATATATTTAGTTTTTGTCGCTAACCTCTCAAATCCTTCTAGAAAGACTAGATAGGTTTTTGATTCCATCTAATCAAAACCAATAAATAACATCCAAACTAACTTTTTCCAACTAAATGGACACATTAATAGATACAAATTGATATAAATGTAACTTGGGAACAGTAATTTAATCTAAGTTGTATCTACTTATATTTTGGATAATAACTTAGACTTACTAAGACACTACGCGTTAATTGATAAATAATTTATTATTTAATAAACTAATAACTGAATTGGCTTATGTTTAAGCTATATTCGAATCGTTTAATCTATGGCGAGCCACTGTTGTCTCTGGTCAAAATAATGATATTTATATTTTTAATTTCACCCGATTAGGGTAAGCAAAGTTTGCCTGACTGCCTATACAGCCAAATCGTTACAAACTTCGTCGATTTTTTACAGGTCAATAGACATCCTTAATTTTTAGGGTTCCTTATATTAAATTGTAAAAAGGAACACTTATAAGATCACTTTCTTGTCCGACTGTCTGTCACTATTGATTTTTTTCCATAAGCCATCTATCGTTTTTGAAATGCCTAATCACGGAAACGAAGGCATTTCCTAAAACTATTTTCAAGTAACAAACAATTTGTGTCCGTCATAAAAATCATTATCTGCACACAAAAGCTCACCGATTGGGTACGGTTCCATTAGTTTAGTCTACCTTGGTGGTCCATATTACAGAATAAGACCAAAACACCGTTACGGTATACCTACCTACGTTCAAAAATTATGCCCCGAGACATTCGGTTCGGAAATTACCCGTTTCATCGAGCTTTATTACTGCCAGGTTAGATTTGAACGACCTACTATGAACAGTAGCTGTTGACTGTAGCTTAGAGCATCGGCTAGCTACCGGATAATCGCGAGGCATTAGATCATAATCTAGATATTATTTTATTGTTTCGAAATTGAGATGCGTTGGATTTTGTTTCGATATTTTTTATACCTATTGGTGATTTTAGATTGCTCTTATCTGTTAAAGTTATTGTTTCATAAATAAATGTTTTATGACTGGCTACGCCCCGCGTATTCATTTACGGAAGAATAAGCTTGTGTCTTCTCACTGTTCATATTGTTTTTGAAATTAGTCAATCCATTTGACAATTAGGATTGATTGAAATACAATAAAACAACACTTATAGAAGCTATTCGACAAACAAAAGAAAAAATAACTTTGAGATTTTTTTATTAAGGATCTTCCCCAAGTCAACCGTTATTTAAATAAAACAATACTTAAATAACCTATTCGTCTAATAAAAAAATAACTGACTTTGTTTCATAAATAGCTCCACGTAAAAGCTTTTCACCTGACCATCAATATGAAACAACGTTAAGTATGCATCTCTGGCCCTGACGGGTAAAATTTCGTTTATGCCAAGATTGCCAAGGATGAGAAAACAATATTAAAAAAATACAATAAACAATACCTGAAAAAACCTATTCGACTAATAAAAGAAAAAATGACTAAGTTCGGAAAATTTTGTTTCATAAAAAGCTCCACGTAAAAGCTTTTCACCGGTCAGGTAAACAACGTTAACTATGCATCTTTGGCCTTGACGGGTATGCCAAGATTGCCAAACAATTTTACGGCTCCTCCCCGAGGTAACCGTTATAAAAAGAATACAATAAAAAAATACTTTTGAAACCTAATCGACTAACAATAGAAAAAAGTAATCAAGTTCCAATAATTTTATTTCACTAAAAGCTCTACGTAAATGCTTTTCACCTGACCGTCAATATGAAACAACGTTAAGTATGCATCTCTGGCCTTGACGGGTAAAACTTTGTTTATGCCAAGATTGCCAAGGATGAGGAAACAATTTCAAGGATCTTCCCCGAGTTAACCGTTATTAAGAGAATATTTGAGTACACGAAACTCGATACATTTCACAAACATTTCTATCGAATTTACGAAGTTAAAACGATGCCATGAACTGAAAGTTGGGTTTCGGTTCCCGAAGTATTTTTTTATCAGATTTGAGCTTTTGATGACTATGAAGATTTATCCAACTTTTGATTAATGTTTTAGCATTTTTCGACAGAATGTCTTAACTACTTATTACTTGATTAACTTTTAAAAGAGCTTTTTTTCTGTGGCGCAGTCGTTTGGTATATACCTAAGCTATTTTGTTTCTTTAGAAAACCTAGATTTATCAACTTTTTAAATTATATATAGGTTTTTTTTGGGACTTTACAAAAGAAAATATCTGTAACGGTACGCATTTATTTAACCGCTTTTAACATCGTGATTAATCAAGACAAACACATTTATAAATAAAAAACGCTCGGCCGAGCTACATGGTAGGCGAAGTGGGGGTGATAGGTTTTTTTCGTTACGGAATTTTTTGATTCGGTCGCCACGCTCAAAACCTGCGATAAAAGCTATGCAATAGCTTAAAAAAATCATTACAATATTACTTAATTATTTTTTTACTATCTACTCTAGTAATATAGTTAACTAGTTATGTATTCTAATTTACAAGAGATTTTATCGAAACCCTTTATATGAAACAAAATTACTTTAAAACCTTTAAGGTAAGTAATCCTTTATAAAGGTACTTATTTTGTTGAAATACGCGTAAAAATTCCAAGTTAAAATCCTAACTTGATAAGTTTTTACGAGGCTCTATTATAGACAGCAAGAGGCAAGTCACGTCAGGAATCTAAGCATTATAGATGATTCGAAGTTTACGAGTGAAGGCTGTCTATCTGCCGTGGGAACTTTAGATATTTTTATGATTTTCAAACCAATAATGTGATATGTTGAAATTTTTTAATCCATTGACTACATTCCTACTGTTTTAATCCCGACATGTAGACGAGTAAGTTCATAAACGCTTCATTAATCCGACTACGGAGAAGTCAAAATGGTGGATTGTGTTTTTGGTATGTATGTGTACATAGAGCGATGTTGGTCTTGTGTTAGATACCTTAACTTTAATTCTGAAGGTCGTGGGTTCGAATTCGGTCGAGCACCAATGGACTTTTCTTACGAAAACTTCTCTTACAGTAAAGGAAAACATTGTGATGAAACCCGCAGCTTAGTTGACTCCAGACGTATTGACGAGTTCTTTCTTGGTCAACTAAGCTGAAAGGGTGGTAAAGGCTCCATCTAATACATCTTCCAGATACTACAGAGCACCCTGAATAGTATAAATTAAAGTTACTAACACTATATAAATCACGTAAATAAGATGTAAAGGCAAATATTTTTGCATGTCTGCATATTTTCTAAACTACTTATTATAATTTGACAAATGAGGTATCGTTAGAAGCATCTTAATCGTCCGCTGGTTATAGACTTTCTGCGGTCACAGAAAATCATATGGCGCCCTCTTTAACTTTTGTGGAAAACATTCTAATAATACTTATTTTACAAGATTTTTCGGGGTCTTCAAGTTGCGAGTAAATAGGTATCTTTTAGGGAAGCGTGCTGCATCTTACGCCGCATCGTTACCTACCATCCGGCAGGTGTGATAGTGGGCGACTTTAAACAGTACTGTCAATCAACCCCTATTCAGGCTTTGCATTTCTTACAATAGGTTTTATTGTTAGCTAGCTTATGATTGCAACTTTATCAACATAATTAAAGAAATCAGAAACGCAACTAAACATATATAGAACTTACCTATAGGTACGTATGCATTTATGCATATCTTCTAAACTAGATACTTATTATAATACCAATTTTAGAAGAGAACTCTACGCTGACCGACTTTACACAGTACTGTCAATTAACACCCCATTCAAGCTTTGCATTTCTTACAATAGGTTTGTTAGCTAGCTTATAATTTCAACTTTATCAACATAATTCAAGAAATCAGAAATACCACTAAATATAAATAAAACTTATAGGTATATGTTTAGTGGTGTTTTGATTTCTAAAATTGGTACCTATTATAAATTAAAGAAATCACTCAAACATCAATTTGACGACTCAGTTGGCACAATGGTCACAATGCCGGTCTGCTAAACACATCTGCTAAACACAGGTTTGTGGGTTCGATTCCCGCATCAGACAAGTCTTTATGCTTATATTATCTATACATATAAAATGCTTTGTCCTGACTGACTGACGGATCAAAGCACAGCTTAAACCGCTGATCGTAGAGACCTGAAACTTGGAGGTTGTGTTCTTTGTATGACGTAAGCATCCGATAAGAAAGGATTTCAGAAATTCTACCACCTCAAAATAGTGAAAAAGGGGGTGAATTGGGGTAAAAAAGGGGGCAAAGTTTGTATGGGACAACGTGCTTCCTTCATCCAATCCTATTAGAACCATTTTCGATTTCTACGCGGACGAAGTCGCGGGCAAAAGCTAGTAAGTATATATTTACCAAAAAAACCGTAGTATATCCATTGTCTAGCACCCATAAAACACAAGTCTAGTTACTCAGCTTGGGGCTAGATGGCGATGTGTGGAATGTCCTGCAATATTTATTTAGTCACAAACACCACTAAACATAGGTATATATAACTTTACTAGTTTAATACGGTGTTATATGAAAACGAGCCGGTTTATTGAGGGTTGTGTGTTGAAACTGTTAAGTCTATTGTAATAGGTATAGCTCTAGGCTCTACTTAAGTATCGGTAGGGTACCGACAATGGTCGCTAGGCTTTTTGCGGTGCGGTGTGCGGCGTTCCTAATTGCCCGCTCCATGTTACTAATTGAACGGTCGGTAGTGACCACGGCGACCGGTCTCCTATCCGTATTTGTTAAACGATTAACTTACGTGTTTAATACCACTTATTTTTAACCGACTTTAAAAAAGGAGGAGGTTCTCAATTCGGTTGTATGTTTTTTATGGATGTTCGCGCATATCTTCTTTGTTTATCAACCGATTTTGATGAATCTTTTTCTGTTGGAAAGGGTGGCCCCATAAAATTTGGTGAAGATCTGATGAGGATTTTTGGAGTTATTAACAGAATGGCACCTCAAAAGCGTTTTTATCAGCCGAAACATCTTTTAGACGTCTTCCAAAAAATATGCATGTTGGTTCCATAAAAATGGTCAAGATCTGATAAGGATCTTCGAAAACATGAACATAATCGTTCCATATAATCATAACAATCTACTGTATTGTTCAGTTTTCGATTACTAGTTATAACTATTATTAAGACTTCGCTGTCCGTTAGTCTTCTTTCCGACTGTCTGTCACCACCATGAACCATGATGTATCTCATGAACCATGATAGCTAGACAGTTGAAATTTTCACAGATGATGTTGCTTCTGTTGCCGCTATAATAACAAATATACTAAAAACAAAAATGCAAATATTTTTTTAATAAGTAATATTTTTTTTAAATGTCTAAAAGGACATGCAAAAGACTTTTAACCTATACAGCTTTGTCTGTCATACGATATTATTAGGGTTTTTTACTCGATATGTATCGATCGTAATGGTACGGAACCCTTCGTGCGCGAGTCCGGTTCGCACTTGGCCAGTTTTTTTATTTTCGGAGGTCGTGTTTATTTTTGAATATAAATCAAATCTGTGCTGGCTAAGTAGACATCGCATATTTATATTTATTACTCAAACAATAAAAGTTCCATTATTGTCATAACAAACATCTTGGCACGAATGAACAGTCATTACACAGTTCTAACTGACTCGTGAAAAGTGTGAAAAATTGTGATAAACGATGATAATTGCCAAGATAACTTGTGAATAAAATGTGAACTCGCAAGCGTTTTGTGTGAAGTTGCGATCGTGAAGACACTCCCATTTAAATCTTTAATGGATGTTGATAGGTTTAGTGAAACGATTTTACTGAACCGAAGTTTTTACTTTTACTCTTTTTGGTACTGATCCATAAGTACGGTCGGCTGCATAATTGCATACCCACGGTAGAGCTCCAAAACGGCTGTTATAAGAATGTTTTCAACAAAAGCAAGATTTTAGGCACCTGCTTTTGTTCAGTCTATTTTATATATATAGTCTTATTCTAATAATTCTTGTTTTATAAATTGATGAGTTAGAAGACTTTAAACTTCAACAAAAGCAGGTGCCTAAAATCTTGCTTTTGTTGAAGTTTAAAGTCTTCTAACTCATCAATTTATCAAACAAGAATTATTAGAATGAAAACATTCCGACAATAGTAATTTTCGAACTCTACCGGGGGCTGCAATTATGCAGCCGACTACCTAATCACTCTTTACACTCCACGATTTATTCTCATAGAGAAAGACTTATCAATGAATCTCTGAAACTCTAGGAGCTATCTGAAACTTCGCATGAGGTTTCTTTTTACGACTTAGGGGCGTACTAAGGTTGGATTTTTGGAAATTCAACCTCTAAAGGGCTGATAAAATTTGTAGTATATTTTTAATTAAGTTTATAGGAACTCACGGGTACATAAATGAATATTTTTTTTATTTATTAAAATATTACATTTATTTCAGCAATACAGATAATAGTTGATGATTTCAATAATATTAAACAAAAAAGTAGTGTTCTAAATTACAACTAAAATTAAAAACAATAAACATCAATTAAAAAAAATAACTAATCAAATAAACTCAAGCCGACTCTCCCAGCACAACAGATGCGAGAAATAAATAAATGTATAAATATTGCAGGACATTCCACACATCGCCATCTAGCCCCAAGTTAAATAACTAGACTTGTGTTATGGGTGTTACGGATAAAACTTATACTTTTCTTTTGTAAATATATACTTATAATACATGGAAACAACCAGACCACAGACAAATATCTAAGCATAAATACTTATCTGAGGCGGAAATCGAACCCGAAACCCTGTGTTTAGCAGTCCGGCATGGTGACCATTGTGCCAACTGGGTCGACAAAAACCGCAACCTAGTCATCTTCGCCTTTTAGATAATTGTTTTGAAAATAACCACGCGACCAAGGCATTTTTAACTATGCCAACACGACGAGGTTACTTTAAAAAAATCTAACCAAAAGAAAAGGTAAGTAAGAAGGCTTAATTATTCTCATCACACGTCTATCTTTGTTTTTAAGATCTATCAATGTGCTAATTTAAATATTATACTTTAATTCTCTAAATAAATATCCAAAAAAATCTTATTTCTTAGCACTATTCGTGGCCAAATTTATCTTATTTTTAGAGCCAACATGTTGTTTAGCATTATCTATCTGTCAGTCAATCTCTAAAAAGTCTATTAAATTAAATTCAAAGAAAACATCGGCAAAAATTTAACCCATTCACATGCTCCGAATAACAATGAGTCTGGTACTTAAATAAAAAAGATAATAAAAAAACACACAATTTTAAAAATAGAGCCCGGTTGTAGTGTAGCAGCTGCCCCGGTTGCGCTCGCGTCTCAAGGCAAACCACCCCGCGTAAGGTTTACCGCACACCAAAACGCTAAAAAAATACTGAATATGTGCTCAGTACTAATATTTAACGGCGTACTTAAAATACCTAATAATAGAGTATTATTTTATTAATGTAAGCACTAAGTAGACTTGTAGGGATAACAGGTTAAACACCTGTTTCGCCCAGGATAAAATCTCAAATTAATAAATACCTAGTTATTTTATGGTTAAATTGATGGAACCTGCATTCACAAAAAGTGTCATTTTCGGTACAATGACGCTGTCATGTTCCACGCCGTCATGTTCACGTCACGCGTCTCGTGTTTGTTTAAGAATAATATTGCTCATCTGGACTTGTGTTATGGTGTCAAGTGACAAATAGAGAGAAGATAGTAAAGAAAAAAATTCAACGAAAAAAAAGGAAAATAAAATAAGGAATAAAAATATAAAAGAAAAACAAAAAAATCTCAATTTTTATCGTTTTCACGTAAAATTATCGTCCGGAAACCGACTTTACAGACAACCATTTTTTTGATAAATGAAGTTCGATTTTCTTACAGGGGTTTTCCCTAAGGTAATGTCAAAGTAACGGCCCGCAAAATTATTATTTTTTAAAGTTATTTATTACATAAAATCCGTGGAAATTAATACATTGATGTCGACATCGTTGTTGCTGTAATTCACGAACATAACTTTACATCTATTAAGTATACTCAATTCTTTATTAGGCTTTGAAACTATCCCAAATTTAAATGTAAGTGTCGTTTACACCGCCAATTATTTTTAATTGCACTGTAATTTAAACTTTAGATAATTTCAAAATCTAATCAAGAATTTAGTAGTTTTAGAACTATGTTCTAGATGCGCGATTTACATTTCTAACTGTATTTTTTACGAAAACTAGATTTTTACTCACTTTGGGGAAAGGGTTTCGAGCGCTCGCTCCATACAAACGTAGTCGACTGTTTCCTCCCTGGATAATGACATTAGAGCAAATATTTTTGTTGCATAAAACTTATAACTGCCATGACCATGCCATTTTTTTTAACAACTTAGTATTATTATATTTCTTACGTCAAAAATATTAAAATTAAAAAACACTCAAAAAAATATGTATTTTATGTAATAAAAATATGCTTTTTTTATTTTTTTGTTTTTAAATCTAAATTTCTATGATAATTAGGAAATGAAAAAAATATTTGCACTGGTGTCATTATCCAGGGAAGAAACAGTCGATTACGGTTGTATGGAGAGATCACCAGTACCCTTTCACTTTAAGATTAGTAAGAATTTGCCACCATCGTTTGTCAGTTGAAAAGCTAAATTCGCGTGTGTACAATCAAAATATTATCAAAACGTGTATAATAAAATGACCAATGTTTATGACTGTAATGAAAGGAGTCCAGTAATTGATAAACGGTTATTTGTGTTGCATTTACAGCTGTTAATTGAGTTAAGTATTAAATTAATGTGCTCATTGCCCGTGGAGGTTAATTTTGAGAAATAAATGTTTTAATTCGTTGTGTGTTCGAATTATTTATTAATAAGTAGGTATATAATAGTGGCATTTAAGTATGCACCAAGTTATTTGGAAATATTAACAAAAGCTATTTTTACGTGTTTTATTTCCATTAGGTTGGTATCTACAATCGTGGTATGTATGTACTAGTGTTGCTGATCGTTAATCGACTATCGCTGAATAATCGATATTAAATATCGATAGTATTGTTGCTTACGAAGAATAAACTATCGATAGGCCAATCGATAGTAAAGGCTTTTTCAGATGACAACAATTGAAGGTAAAATTATTGATAGTGACACTAGTATGTAGTTATGTACTCATTTTTGGACTTGTATACAAGCTGTTTTCTGCAACTAGACATTTTTAGTTGGGTCCTTTTTGGGTGAAGATGAACTTGTCTTACCCAGTACCAATACCTACTGCCGGAAAGATATAATAGAATACACTGCTCTGGAGACAACTAAGCCGTAGTTATAACACGATGACTTATAACACGATCCTTCGTATTGTCAATTAACGCACATAATTTTTTCTTTACAAAAATATATGACTTTCGGAATGAAAGACGAGGTATCTACTACTAGGCCCAACCGCTGTTTCGGGACTTACCTACTTACGTACCTATTAATCCATTGCGTAAACACGTCGGATTAATAGGTAATGAATAGGATAAAATGAAGTTCGAAGCTTATTAATTGTGGATTCAAATTATTCCAAATGTCAAGTTAGATAGGTATGTGGCGACACTTCACATAGCCACTAACAGATGGCGCCACTAAGCCGATCGGAGATCCTAGATCGCGCAAGCGAAGTTTTTCTGAAGATAAGCTCATATACAAGTTCCAACGAAACATCGTTGGGCCGCGGCCTACCGGGTATAACACCTGCCCGGTGGAAGATCTTCCCTTTGGAGGTACACACCACCTCGTACCTCCAAAGGTAGGTGCTAAAACATTAAGTGCTATTAATTTTAAAACCCTATACTTTAAATCGGGCTCGTCGTGTATTATAATAATTAATATCGTTAAATACGATAGAACGGGCGATGTTACTCGTCTGTCAACATTCGGTAGGATCTTTGCCAAGTCTAAATAAACTGAAATATATCTAATAGTTTGTTAAATTCATCTTGTCTGAGACGACTAATTTTAGTTATTTATCTACCTTGATTATAAATATTGCATAGTACTTCCAGATTGATTTAAATGTGTTTACCGTTAAAAATGCTCTTAAGGGAAGGAAAATTTTGCATGTATAGAAATCGAATACCATAGAACTCACCATCGTTCGAGGTTATGGGACATTTGCCAATGCGGAGTAGGCATCCGTGGCGGCTTTTTTGCCTAACCACTCCCCTTTGGGAGGAGCCCTACAGTGAGACATATTAAAAAATTAATAGCTTATAAATTACTTGTTTCAAAATTACTAGTTTGACTAAAGGGACTCCTACATCGGACAGCGGATAAGTATCGCAATCCAACGCAGCCAGTCTTTTGGGCACACTTCCTAGGGACCCGTTTGGGCTTTTAATTTTTAGTACTTCATCAAGTATTAATTTAATTTTTAATACTTAAATGTAAGTTTATTTAATTAATTTAATGGGAGGCTCACAACTAAGCGAAGCTCGCTGATCGTTTACGGTCGTGCGGGTTAAGCAACGCCTGGCGCGGTCATTACTTCGATGGGTGACCAATTAGTAGTGTGGCAAAAATATGTTTTCGTGTGCTTCGGTAGGCACGTCAAGCCGTTGGTCCCGGTTGCTACCTCTAGTAGCAGTCGTTAGGTCAAGTTAGAGTCCTTAAGGCGATCTGAAAACTCTAACAATAGGTGAGCCACACCACTATACGAGAAGAAGATTAATTTAAGTTTTTATTATTTAATTGTTATGAAGAATATTTTATTCTTTTGATATTATCCTAAAAAAAGGCATATTAATGAACTGTACTGAATAGTAGCTCTAATAAAAGATATCGGATTTTCTGGGCAATCCTGCTTTTGAATTTTTAAAGGGGTCAAAATAATATTGCTTTGGTTTATATTTATTATAATAAAATATGGAGTAGCTATCAACCTTCCTAACTTATTTGAGGGAACACGGCGAGCCTGAACCAAGCTATAATATCTACCTAAAAATATAGCGTTCCCTTTTTCGAGGGTCTGATTAATAATTTAAACCAAATTGTGAGTCGGAATAATTCAATTTGAGACGGAAGTTTTAAAGCGTTAAAAGGGCTGTTATTATTATGAAATTCATATGGATTAGTCAATATTTTGGTACTCATATAATTACCAGATGATTGAGTAGGTATCCAATTTCGTAGGTATATTTATAAGTTAACTAGCTGCGCCCTAGGTTTCACCCGCGTATGTCCCGATCCCGTGGGAATCTATACATATAAAATTCTTTGTCCGGAACGACTGACTGACTGACTGATCAACGCACAGCCTAAACCGCTGATCGTAGAGACCTGAAACTTGGAGGGTGTGTTCTTTGTATGACGTAGGTATCTGATAAGAAAGGATATTCCGAAATTCTAAAGGGGGTAAAAAAGGGGGGCAAAGTTTGTATGGGACAACGTGATTTCTTGGTCCAATCTTCTTACAACCATTTTCGAGTTCTACGCGGACGAAGTCGCGGGCAAAAGTATCGGTATAAGAAGAAGCCTAGTTAATCCAGATCTCCAGCTACCTACATACCGAGTTTTATCGCAATCGGTCCAGTGGTTTTAGCAAACTTTCACATGTATAATATTAGTAGGATACCTACCCTCTCAATTTAGCCTAGATGATGTAAAGTTGATACCTATCTACAATACTTCAGCGTCATCAAGTTTTAATCCATACGATACTTTAACTAGAGTGACGCTTAAAAAACACCTGAGTCCAGTATTATCTGGCATCCTTCGCATGCTAAACGAATGAATCATCGTGCTGACGTTTTGTTACTGATAACTTGGATAAGATTTAAAATAACGAAGTTATGTAGGTAAGTAGATATAGAATCTAGGCACATATCTAGGTATATCTATCCTACTGTTACCGCATCCTTCTATTTAAATTGAAAAACAAAACCGGCCAAGTGCGACTCGCACTCGCCCACGAAGGGTTTTGTATCATTACATATCGAGCAAAAAACACTAAAAAAATTATGTCAGACGAGGCTGTAAATGTTAAAAGTCTTTTGCCTGCCCTTTTGGGTGCTTAGTTAACAAAAAAATGCCTAAAAAAATAGTAACCATCAAAACATAAAATTCTAAATAATTTACTTTTTTCTGTTTTTTTTCTGAATTCAACTCTCTAACTATCATGGTTCACAGCCTGGTAACAGACATAATGACAAACGAACGGACAGACGGACAGCGAAGTCTTAGTAATAGGGTCCCGTTATACCCTTTGGGTAAGGAACACTAAAAAAAGCAATTTTCTTTTTGAAAAAATTGTAGTTACGTAAGTTTTTGTAATTAATTAAAAATCGCTATTAGATAGGACTTATCAGATCCATTGTTTTCTTTTATAAGTCTATAGGTTACGAATGTTGAAGATTTATCCTTATTGGTTTAGGAAGTGCCCGCCTATATAATTATTTTATATCTCCCGAATCTTCAATACACCTGCCACTCATTTGTAATTTATTTAAACTTCATCTTTCTGCAGGCTTTGTTCAATCTTTTGAATGCAACTTGCATTAAAATATCTATAAATAGTACTCGTATAGCTTGTGTGTTGTTGTCTATTTTGTTTTTTATGTAATTAATTTTCATTGTCATGTTCATTTTTTTCTTCCTGTATTTGTACTCAATAAATTCTTTCTTTCTTTCTTGTATTAAATTAGTAGTAAGTAGACTAAGTAGTCACTTTAAAATAGGTTAGGCATCAAAATTACTACCTACTTAGTAACTTGTAGTAACTTGATTTATCACTTTAACTTAATAAAGGCTGAGTTTTCAATATATATAGGTACTTAGCAAACATAGGAAGTGCTTGTGTCTGTCTTTCCTGACATGTTCACCTTGGGGGTGTTCAAGTCGCGAATAAATAGGTATCTTCTAGAAAAGCGTGCTACATCTTATAGATCGCATCATCACGTACCACCGAGCAGGTTTGGTAGTGCTCAAACACTGACCTAACTCAAAAAAATAAAGAGTTACATATAATCCTCATTAAATTATTTTATAAATCTCACCGAAATTGCTTATTTTTTTTCGAGCTTTGTAATTTAGTAGGTTTTCTAAAATTTCTATTCAGTGGCGTACGTAGGAATAAGTTCGAGGAGGAAACCAGGGCTTGAGGTATGAAGACTTTACTAACTATGGAGCAAGTTAGCTCTTACAATTTTGCCTTAGCTCATCCCTTTATGCCTAACTTTGCCCGTCATTGCCATAACCTCTACTTAACTACATAATAATACATATACTTACGATGTAAATAAAGATATAAGTAAAAAAAATACCAAACTACAGAAAAAATCGTCCGTTGCAAAAGGAAATGGCTTGACCGCAGTTTATCTATCTACAAAAGTAGTGTGGTATGAAGTCAACATGTTTTGATCGTCATTCCGCAGAACGTAGTAAATTAAACCTTAGCTCATTTTAATAGAGTTAAATTTTAGTTTCGAGATGATCATTAAACAGTCGAAATTGTATCAGGGCGACCACATCCGCACACAACAGATGTAGGTATGGTGTAAGTTAATATTAACGTTGTTACACTTATTTTTTACACTGATGACAATCTATGTAAATTAAAACTCCTGACTGATACGAGTATATCAACGCACCTGCTCAAATCTATACCTACCTAAACGGATCGGGCTAATCTTTTATTAGGCATCCGTTAGGAAACGATATTGGAAAATTCGACTCCTACATTGATGAAGTGTGGCGAAAGCTAGTTACAAATACAAAAAACACATTAATGCTTCGTTATACAAGAAATAATTTCTTATACCGATGAGTATATCAACGCACCTGCTCAAATCTATACCTACCTAAACCGATCGGGCTAATCTCTTATTAGGCATCCGTTAGGAACCGATTTTGGAACATTCGACTCCTACACTAATGAAGTTAGCGAAGGCTTGTTCCAAATACAAAAAAAAACCAAATGCTTCGTTATACAAGGAATAATTTCTTAGGGTTAAGGTGAAAGGGTACCGGCGCTCTCTCCATACAAACGTAGTCGACTATTTCCTCCGTGGATAATGACACTAGCACAAATATTTTGGCGCCATAAAACCTATAACTGCCATGACTATGCCTTTATGTTTTGTTTTTTTTTTCATTTTCTAATTAAGATTTTAAAAACAAAAAAAACATAGGTGCATGGTGATGGTAGTCATAAGTTTTATGCAACAAAAATATTAGCTCTAGTGTCATTATCCCCGAAGAAAACAGTCGACTACTTTTGTATGAAGACCGGTACTCTTTCCTCTTAAAATAAACCCTGTGAGAAGTTTCAAGTATTTCGTTATGTCTCTCTTTTAGATAGGAACTAATTAGCTAAAACTTTTCCGGAAAAGCCGAGCCAAATAGGTAAATACCACTTAATAAACTATATTTAATATACCTACTTACCTAATAGGTCAATTGAAACAAAGCAACATTGTTGTGTGAAACGAATTGACGGAAAACCTCAATATTAAACCGCAACGACAATTATTGTTTACTGTGACATCAATGGTTCATAATAATACATAAATAACTTTCGCAAAATACTTCAACGCACTAACATTAAAATAGGTATATTACAGTTTCAGAAAGTGTCAGACAGCTGGCTCTAGCAGCAGTGGTTAGGTCAAGTTAAGCAGCCGTAAGGTCTAATTTGACCTTACGGCAGCTTTCGTTAGTTCTAGTAACAGAGTCGTTAGGTCAAATTAGGCTTTCGTTAGTTCTAGTAACAGAGTCGTTAGGTCAAATTAGGCTTTCGTTAGTTCGAGTTGCTGTCGTACCCGGAACTGGATCTCTTTAACACCTCCTCTTACAGTATTAAAAGAGCATTAACATCTCGTTGGTTGATTGCGGACTCTTAACTTTATTTATTCTCTTAACTATATTTCATGTTTAGTTTTTTATTATATATATATTTTAAATTATCTGTTCTTAAGTATATATTTTCCTTTCTTTGTTAATTATTATTAATTCATTATTTATTAGTCAAGTAGATACTTCTGTTTTTATGCGATGCGTCTAAGCGTTTAGTAAGATATATGCGGAGACTTCTAAATGGTTTTTAGTAAGTAAGGTAGATTTATATGTTTGTTATTAGTGCTGTTTGTCTTCCGAATAAAATAAAATAAAAATTATGTCGAGTTAGACTTTCGTTAGTTCGAGTTAAACAGGTTAAGTTAGGCTTTCGTTAGTTCGAGTTGCAGTCATTACGTCGAGTCAGGGTTTCGTTAGTTCGAGTTAAACAGGTCAAGTTAGGCTTTCTTTAGTTTCTTTTAGTTGATTTCCTTCGGTAAAGATGTACTAACCTACTATTGACTAGTTTTAAAATGTAACTTTCCTTGTTCTAGGATATTATCAACCGGCGGGTCCGTTGATAAAAGAGAGCAGCAATGAAGACAGAGCGTTGGCTAGATATCACCCGCCACATTACCACGCGCCGCATCCACCTGTAAGTAGAAAATACGAAAGAAAAAACTTCGTATGTGAAGGGAAGTTGATTAGTTAGGGTCAGATTCGTCCACCACAGTGTGTTGCTAGGTCTTCTTAGGGTTCCGTACCCAAAGAGTAAAAACGGGACCCTATTATTAAGACTTCGTTGTCTGTCCGTCTCTCTGTCTGTCACCAGGCTGCATCTCATGAACCGTCATAGCTAGAGAGTTTAAAATTCCGCAGATAATGTGTTTCTGTTGCCGCTATAACAACAAATACTAAAAACAAAAAAGTAAATATTTTTTGAGTATGTTTTTAAGAACTTAGTTATTTTCATGTTGCCTATTTTTTAGGCAATATTTCATTTTGTTTATAATTATACTCCCATAAGGGCAGGCAAAAGACTTAACCAATATAGCCTCGTCTGACATACAATTTTTTTAGGGTTTTTTGCTCAATATGTATCGACTGTAATAAAACTGTAATGGTACGGAATCCTTCGTGGGCGAGTCCGACTCGCACTTGGCCGGTTTTATTATAATATAACTGACGAGATATTTCATTTGTTCAGGTGCTGCAGCAATACGGTCCACCATATTACCCGGATCTCTGCTACGGGAGATATTATAGGCCTCCAGGGCCTTATCACATGCCACCACCACAGCCTGATGCACCGGTATGATTGCATACAAATGTTTTAAGTATCTATTACCTTAAATAAATTATTTATACGAAACATTTCCGTATCTCGGGGCTATTGAGTCACGGCCCTTGACGTATGTGGGACCGCAGTAAATACTTAAGAGGTCCGTTTCAATCACAAAGTACGAACGTATGGATAGGAATCCACATTGAATGATTATAAATGAAATCCTACTAAATATTATGTATGTGAAAGTTTGTGTGTTTGTTACTCCTTAACGTAAAAACTACTGCTATATAGCTGGAGACCTGGATTAACATAAAGGCTACTTTTTATCCCGATGTTCCTGGCCCAGCTAGTTTTCAATACGGATAAATAATTGTTCATATTTTTTCAGATGGGTGGTATAGCTGGCGAGCCGTACCCACCGCCACAGTATTACGGTACTCCACCTTGTTACCAACATTCTCCACAGAGGATACCGTATGTAGGTTAGTATTTACCACAGAGTAAATAGTATTTTAGTTATTTATTAGAAATATATTCGTCTATGTTCGTTAGCGCAAACGGTGTCAAAATTGATCTTTTTGTTCGTTTCAGAGTATCGTGGATGCCCATGCCCATTAAATGCGTGTCCAAAAAACGTCCTTATTGGGCCCGTTACTGGTAAAGCCCCAGCCAGTGGCGGCCCAGATGTACCATCGGCCTTAGCGCCGCCTGGGGGTACCTTTCGAGCGAAGGTGCGGACATGCGCGCTCGACGCTGTCGCTGATACACACGGCAGTGGCAAGGTAATAAATCTTACACTAATTGAAGAAATCTTACGGAAAATGCTGTTAGAAATGTCCTATTAATCCATTAATATTTTTTTAGGATCCACCTTTAGAACCGGAGCCTTCCGCAGCAACAGATGCTCCACATCCATGTCCACTCCCGGCAATCGGAGGTGCTTCCCCAAAACGAGAAATGTTTGACATTCGTGATAACTTACGCATCGCTAGTGAAGTTTGTGGTTCAAGCGAAGCTAAAGGACCTCCATCACCGGCGCGTGGCTCAGCCGGAGTATGTGCCCCACAACCACCGACATCGGTCCCACGACGGGCACGGTTAGGGAAAGCAATGGCAAGAAGATCACTTGCAGGAGACGACACAGGTCTATTACTGTCTGTACCACAATCTGCTCCCACCCACTGCGATGTTGATGATGATGTCCTAGCGATATCTCCGCCGATAAGTGCTCCAATCGATCTTTCTTCATCTGATGAAAGATCTCCCCCCTTAGTCGACATTAAGAAAGAAAACGAAGGTCCAACATTTGCATCAGCGAGGAAACCAGAAGCGCAAGCGCTTAGAGAGCATAACTCAACTGCAGTAGCCACAAATGACGCTACTTTAGTTAGTGATACAAATAAAGCTGTCAAGCGAAGATATTCTAGGCCAAAATTAGAAATTGATATGAAAGATACACAACTCGAAGAGGGTTGTAAAACAAATGGTATCGGGGAACACGTAAAACTAGTGAAAAGAAGAAAAGTCTCGGGTGAGCACACAGAGCCTCCGCGATTAGAAACTGCGACTAAGGAGCCAAAGAAAAAAGCATCACAAACAAAGAGAATTCCGAAATCTCCCAAAACTCCTCTTCAAACTGAGAAGAAAACGGTAAAAAGGAAACTAGAAAACAGTTTGAACAGCCCTAAAGCAAAGAAAATACTTGTTGTATCACCAAGTGCTGATAATCCTAAAGTGAACGATGATGTTCCGATTATTAACGGTGTGTCCACTGTAAAAGATAAAGATGAAGTTTCCATTACAAAACCAAAAATTAAAAGCGCTCTGATTCTCGATAACCTTATCAGGAAAAACAGTATTGATAGAGCTGAGGACAAGGAGTTAAATCCTGCTGAACTGTTTCTTTCGCCTGTAGAAAATATAACAAACTCTGCTAAAAAGGTATTAAATATCAATAATAACATCGTAGAAAACACGAATTCGAACAACGGCGTTCGACCGAAAACAATCGCTGCTGTTAGTCAGTTAATAGGGAAAAAACTGGCCTACAAAAATGCCTGCAAACTTGAAAAGTCGGAGTCCAAGGTAACACAGAACCAAAAATCAGTATTAAAATCATCTACCATCAAAGCGGGACCTAAAGAAGACAAGGCTTCCAATAAGTGTGAACTTAAAGAAGTAAAGAATTTCACAAACGGGGTAACTGACAAAGACATCTTCAAACTACCTAAAATCGACAAAGAAGAAGATATAAAAGACAAATTAAAGGGTCAAGACGTAAAAGAAATACTTGAGCAAGAAACCGCACCAAAAATATTAAAGCCTAAATTAAAAGCGGATTTATTCGGTTTAACTGAAAATTTTGTTAAGGAATCTCAAAAAGCTATTGAGCCAGAACGAAAAGAATGTGATATTGAGAGAACGGAAGTGGAAATCAGGACGAATGATTGCAAAGCTAAGAGATGTAAACTGAGCAATGGAGAGATGAAAGCTAAGAATGTGGAGAAGGTGGTGAAACTGTTAGTATCAAAAAGGCCAGCAATAAAGACAGATGAAGCTACGCTGGTGGTGGAGGAGGCATGTGCGTCGCCACTGCCTATGATGGGTTCGAGACGCGCGCGGAAGCGTGGCGGACGGCGCGGGCGACGGCTGCTGGCGCCTGCAGAGCTGCCCGCGTTCGTACCCCGCACGCCACTTCGCTGGAGCAACGGCTGGAAGTGGGATGGAGAACACCACCTCTCCAAAGTCTACCTCAACGTAAGTACCTACCTATAGATTGCATAGTATATTCTTGTCGGTGTTTAAACTGTTCAACCTTCGCTATAAACGTTTTTCGTCGCCTAGTGTAAATAAATAATTTGTAAGTCAGCTTGTAATAATTTAACGTCGTAATCCTTAATGTTTTGCAGAATGATTCTCGATTGGACCGCATGGCGCGCTGCTGGTCGCGTATGACGCACGCGAGCGGCGACCGAGTAGCGAAGGGCGACTGTGTGCTACTACGAGCTTCGGTTGCGCGCGCGCAACCCTTCGTCGCTCGTGTCGCTAGCCTCTGGGAAAATCCAGACGATGGTGAGTTATATCCTTGGTTATTTTTGTTTAGTGCTAGGAAATAGTGTAGCCGAACTATCGATTGTCAATAATAATGGATACTATCGATAGTTTTTTATTTACTAGTAACAATACTATTGATAGTATCGATAGTTTATTCTTTGCGAGCAACAATACTATCGATAGTATCGATACTATCGGTTTTTAATGAACTATCGATAGACTATCTATTATACAGCGTTGGTCGAATGTCGATCGGTAACACTACTAGGAAATAGTAGGTAGGTTATAACCTACTCACAATCATTTCTGCTTTGTATCAGAGCGCTCTAGTATGGACTATCACCAACAAAAAAGGAAGGAACGTTTGACGGAAATCCTGTCTTATCCTCGACTAAATGGTCCATAAATTGTACGTATAGGTATTTGACGTCTTCGGTCTTATTTATTCCAGGTGAGATGATGGTATCACTTGTGTGGTACTACAGGCCGGAACACACGGACCGCGGTCGCCAACCATTAGACGCCCCCGATGAGGTATTCGCGTCGAGACATCGAGACGCCAACTCGGTCGCGTGCATAGAGGACAAGTGCTACGTGCTCACTTTTAATGAATATTGCCGGTAAGTTGACGAACATTCTAAGCATTTCCTGTCAACTTTTGATATTAGATAGAGTTATACTTCAATACGCACGCAGTGGAGCGGATGCATCAAGGAACAGACCTGCAACACGATATAAACAAAGCAAAGTAATAGGTAGAAAGTATAAAATGCAAAAAGGGGATTAATAAAAAAAAAATTACATACCTAAGTATTATGTAAGTAGGTATTAGAACAAAATATATAAAATGGGGTTTGACGACCAACGTGGGAAGAGCAATGTTATTGAGGAGTTCCAGTATTATGCATTTTGTGCCTAAACGAGCCAATCACTAGGCAGGAATAATATACATTGGTCTAACCCTGGCACGTAAACAAGATCTGTTATTGCTTCTTCTTATCTTATTATTTATATTCACAGGTATAGAAAACGGCTAAAAGCAGCCGAAGAAGGCGTCATAATCACACCAACCATCGTACCACCATTGGCACCAAGCGAAATGAACCCCTTGTTCGCGCCAAACGACTCCAAGTTACCGCCTTCCGTGTCGCCAGAGCTCGTGCTTTTCTGCCGCAAAATATACGACTTCAGGTCCAAGAAAATCCACGTGCCCAACAAATGAACACTAAGGGGGATCAACCTGGATTCTGGCAACATAAACGAGCTACGCGGAATAATCTAAGACATTACTTACTAACCGATTCCCTGAAGTGACTTAAGGACAGTAAACACCAAAGCTTGTTTCATACGTCATAGGCACTTCATAACAATCGGTGTTACCCTATACGAATAGCGATTCGTTCGTTCGGTATGGGGTGTCGTATTTTAACCAAAAGTAGTGTCCCCCGATCCCAAGTTAGTACAAAAATTCCCTGGTGCAAGTAGTTTGTGAAGACCGTTTTATGTGAAAAAAAAAACATAATTGTCGTGTTTAGATTGGCAGTATATTATGTTTTTTTTTGCTTATTTCGTGATTTGTAGTAGAGTTTTATTTCTATGAATATTTTTACAGTGATTTGCTGTATTCGTTTTGATTAAAACGAATATTTATGAAAGGATGCCTTTTATCGTGTAAGTAGTTGTAAGGGATTAATGTTTGATGATGAATGCATAATTATTATAGCAATAGATATATTTTCCCTTTCGCGACAAGATAGATTATAAGCCGTGTCCTATTTATTATCTTCCGTAGATGCTGTGGGATGTGTGCTAAGTTGATTTTCTCTATAAACGTTTGTGCGTTTGATTTTACTATTAGTATCTATCGTTTTGAAGTGAAGATGGCATTTATAATGATAACCACAGTTATTTTTACCTGTTACATTGTTATCGAGTAGAGTCTATGATAAATTATTTTATGTTTTTTTATATAAGCTGTCGGTGATGCGTCTACATTAAATGGATCTCTCTCGTGCATCCAAATCATCACAAAAGCATTTTGCACAAAGTGTGTAGAATATTTGTAACGTATCCAATGAACCATTATTTTAAGTTAACAGTGATTCTTAGAATCTAGACATTTAAGTTATTAGGCTTTGTAACATCACATTTTTTTATTAAGTATTTGTATTTGCCTGTTAAAGGTACAGATATTTTATCTTACGAAGGCGGTTCGGATATGCATGTGTGTGTACTATAACATTTTGTATTAGTGTGTGTTACTAATGGTACACATTTAGCGTTTCCTAGGCGTTGGATGAGCCTCTTAACAACCTACGAGATTGCATAGTGCGCGCGAACACATAGAGCCTAAAAAAATTACTTAAAGTGAAGAGAGCAGCACAAAATTGACCAATCATTGGGCCGCATTTAGCGCAGTGCGTTCACTTATTCAAGAGCAACTTAAGTAATGTTTGTGAATGCGGGCGTAAAATAGTTGAAGAAGCTCTAAATCATGCTCTAAATATACCCGAGCAGCCTTCACGAGATGACTTTAAATAAGGTAGCTTCAAATCATGTTCCAGTCAACAAACTATGCTAATTTAATGTAAACAAACCTTCCAATCATTTTAATCAATGTTAAAAAATAATACTTGCTGTTTTTTATTTTATTAAAATAAGAAAGTTGTACTAATAGAGACCTAGAACGTATATTTGATATCAACTCCCTTTCCTGAGAAAAAGGGTCTTGACAGACAGACGGACATTACAGACAACCGAACCCTATAAGGGTCCTATTTTTCTTCTTGAGGTATGAAAGCCTAAGAATGAATACCTAATTCAATTCGGGTAAAAATCATCCCATCAGTAAAGGAATTGATCACTTTGGCATTTTCAATGGTTTATTTTCATACAATATTTTTCTGGAAGACTGAAAGTTATTGAAAAAAGAAACTGAAAAAGAAACTATTATTCGGTTTCGCAAAAAAATTAAACGTTTTCACAGACCTTTTTTTTTCAAAGTCTACAGAAAAACTATTGTCAAAATAAAAATAAAATTTATGGGAACACTGTAACATATTTTAAATGTAACATTAGTACATAGATGTAACAAAACAAACATAGATGTTATAAAAAAATGAAAATAGACATATTGTAGGTAATAAAAATGTCTTTATCATTAGATATCTACTTACGTAGTGCGATATTCATACCTTTATATCTTAAATGGGCAGTTATATACATTTGCAAGTTTTAACTACCTACCTACCTATTTTTACTAATATTTCCTACAATATCTCTATTAGTTGATCATTCTGTTTATGTTTTTGTTGTATATAATAGTTTTACTAGCTGTGCCCTGCGGTTGCACCCGCGATAAAAGTAGCCTGTCTCCATACTATGGACTATCTAAAAAAAAACATCGAAATCGGTGAATCCGTTTGAAAGTGAAGACTTTCGCATTTATAATATTGGATTTTTGTTCTAAGTTGTATCTATTATTGTGTTTAAGTTCTTTCCGGTGGTATTATGTGAGGGGCAATGTGTATTTGGGTCATCACATGCCGAAAACATAAGATTTTATATAACTACCTACTTATAGGTAATTTAAAAACCATACAAATAAACGTCACTATTGTAGGTTCAAAATATTAATGACTAGTAGCTTTTGCTCTTGAAACTGTAAGAAAGTATAAGAAAAAGTCATATACTATACTGACAAAAAAGCCTAAATATCGTATAAAGAAAGGCTAATGATACGGTTTCTGGCATCAACTTTAGGTGAATAAAATGTGCACATTAATAAGTCAGGCCCACATCCATCATACCCCGCCATAATATCACTGTCGTCTATTCCAAAGCTTAGTTTCTTTCCCTTTCACTGCTTGATGCCAAAAAAATGTTGCAACAAATTCTATTACTTAAGTAATTGTTTAGTAATTGATGTAACAATTTCCTTTCTTTAGGTTACGATTAGGATAGTGGAATTAGTATAAAAAGTTGTCTTCTACGTATGTTTGAAACAGTAAGGGACCTATTGGAGCTCCTTGAGGAACACCCATTTTTTATTTTAAACTTTCTTATATTTGTATATTTTTACCTATATTTTAGTTCCGATTCGGTGTGTTTATTTAGTCGTAAGTTTTAACAGTAAATTGATTTTGCAACTGGCTTTCCTTAAGAATTATTCCTAAAACTGATTCCACTATCAAAACACTCATTAATTATAGTGTTAAAAGAATAAATTCCATAATAATTACTATTTACAATAAGTGAGCTCTCCCTTGCTTCTAGTTGAGAATTTTTTGAATGTTACCTTGTGGTAATAATCCGCGAATGCAAATGCTATTATAGTCAATGGTTTTTAGAAATTAGATCTAACTTCTAAGGAAAAAAAATACCTTGTTTTATTATTTATTTTGTTTCAACGGAAATTATATAGGTATATTTTTATTATTGTAACCTACATAGTTATGTTGGCTGTAATTTAATATTGATGTAATTAATATATGTACCTATTTTTATTTCACTATGTTGTTTTATTAACCCCGAATCTCAATAAAGATGAATCAATAACAAAGTAAATTCAACTTTGAATATCTGTTATATTTTAAAATATCCAAAAGCAAATATAAGTACACTATATATAGTTACATACACGTTTATTATTATATGTAGTAGTATAATAAACTACAGTCACATTCCAAATCCCACCTCTTCACCCCGAAATTGCCATGTTTTTTTTGGAGATTTATGCAAACGTTACACATATCAACTTAATTTCATTACTTATAATAATACAATATGTAATTGTCATAGGATATCTACTATTCCAATAGTAAATATATATCGGTATTTTTTTCTAATATATTCTTTCTTTGCCTACATAATTTCAACTGTAGTAAAAGTCAGGATTCGTGTCCCTGAGCCAAATATTATAATAGGCTAATATTATAAAGCACATAATATTGCGTCTTGCATTGTCTCAAGAATCAAGAATATTTATTGAAAAACTGTACATAAGATGACAAATTATAATAGATAGGTATCAGCAGTTTGTCCAAATGAGACGCGAGCCCTGAATTCAAATATACACTGTTAGTAGCTAGGTACTCATCATTTAGGAATGTATGCAAGTCGTTCAATCATCAGCACACTATTGAAAAAAAAAACATCAAATAATTCAATTTCCTAAATATTCAATACAAATCATTAATAATAGGCACGCAGGTGATATCGATCGTCTCTCAGAAAATTATGTCTTTATTTAAATTGCGGGCGCATTTGTTTGAACTTTCCAACTTTACCCCCCCGCTGACGGAAGCATTTGATTGGTCAACAAAAATCTAGTAGGCTTTGATAATTCAAAATGGCCACTGATATTTACTTAAAAACGAGTAGGTCATGGGTTTATTTTATTTCGCTTGTGCAGGTATTTTTTCTTTAAATATTAAAGCACTATAAAAACACATTGGTAATTCGGGTGAAAATTACACTATTCCTTAGTGTGGATACTGAGCCTGTAGCACGTGAATGGACGTATCCATATGACAAAAGGTCAGATTAATCTCATGACAATACATCAAATTAATTTACAATAATATACACTCTTAAAAAAACTTACGAAAATATCGTATTAGGCCACTAGCAACACTTTACAATTTTGTGATGTTCACACACGTTAACATAATTATTATTAGCAAGGTATAGGGGGTAGTAGCATAGAATTTATATATGAACTAATGTTTTAAATAGTGTTGAATCCAACTAGAATTGGAGACAATCTATACAGCTTGTAACAATTTTGTTCAATATCAACAACAGCTAGGTTTGACAACACCTATTCACTTTTTTATAACAATTATTGATTTGAAAGATAAACAAGATAGAATTTAGTCAATTTTCAACCATCCATAGAAATAAATTAGACTCATTTAATATAGAAGACAGTAGATAAAGTAGGAAACAAAGAAATCTTTACGAAGTGTTAGACTTCAGATTGTCAGAACTTATAATTGGATTATTTTATTTGGCGGTTCTTTTCAATTTTCATAACTCTTGTTTATCTTTGCCAAATCAAATTAAACTATACAAACATGAGATAGAGTCAATACAATACATTTTGCTTCTTTACACCATAGTTTGTGTAAACTACACCTTAAAATTAAAACTATGGCTGTAAAAATATCTCAGAAGTTACAACAGCTATTGGTCTTACGAGCAGTTTTATAAAACGCTTTACTGTGCATCGATAGACTGTCAGATTTAGCGACCAGATCGTCTAATTTCTCTCCACGTTCAAGCACAGCCTTTATTGTGTCATGTAAAATGATCTTTGTCTCATCGAGGTCATTCTGTATCTTCGTTAACGCGTCAGCTTCTCTCGGATTCTGGTATTTGGCTAAATGTTGAGGTAATGATGGAAAATCAATGGAATTTTCATCGCCTGTTGCCCAGGAGCTTGCGGGGACGGCTGCTGTGAATTCATCTAGTGTTTTTGTAATCAGAGTATGGGCTACTCGGTTTGGATACTCGTGGTCCGTTATTAAGACGCCAGCTAAGTTGTCAGCTCTAACGTAAACCTGAAATGTTAATAAAAATAGTTTTATATATTAACAAAAATCAGAATGCTAATACCTATACACTAAAGTCCCAAAAACCGATAAAGAATCTTGAATCTTTTCTAATAAAAATATTAATACTGTTTGTTGCGTTGTCCACAAAAACTATTTTCAGTAAGTTAGTATAGAATCGTCGCAAACTCAGGTAGTCTATTATTTAAGCAGTGGATGGTTTAAAGCTGCAGGTGGTCTAAACATCAATATTTTCTAAATGGTGAGCTCTGCTTGAGTGTAGCTAGTATACAAATACTGTTCAATTCATTTCATAGGTACCTCAAAAGGTAAAAAAGAGCCCTTATAAGATCAATGAAGACGAAGAGGTAAAGATACTATATGAGTAAAATTTTAATACATCCAGCTTACCTGAAGCATGTATTCTCCTTCTTTCACAGACTGCCGTGAAGATGGTTGCGTTCTTTCTACCATTGTCTTGCTGACAAACGTCATAAACTCCTGCACAGATGACCTAAAAGAAATATATTTATGTATGCCTAAGTAGAGAATTATGGGATCCCGGATACTAGCAATTTTCTAGCGCCAAAACCCTTAGGATTGCCAGAAAAAGGTCCTGTTTACATTTCATTATTGCTTTCCACTTTATTATTAAGACAAAAAGATACATCGATTGTCTGATTGTAGTTATGTTTTCACACTTAAGTCGTTGGACCCTAGTTGTTGAATTTTGGTTAAAGGCATAGATGAAGGTGAACATTGCTTTTGAGAAGGACTGCTACATTTTATCCAGATCCCAGAGATACTTGCCTTTGAAAGAAACTAAAGCTTTGCAAGTCGTATGCTGATTTGAGAATAGTAGCATTGTTAACTCCTTTGTAGAGGACAACCACAGCATAAACTTTCACCATTTTTCTTAGTTATTCAGGACTTTGGGTATTATTTTCTTTACTGAAATATGAAAATAAATGAATAGAGTTTTAACTTCTATGTATCTATGAATGATCTATGAATAATTTTATATTCCAATATACAGTGCACTACATGGTAATATCATGTGTATACCTAGCAACTACAAGTGTAAGCCAGTTTTATGTTAAAGTTATGACCCTTATTATGCACTCCCTCATAATAAGGGTACTAATGATTATTTTAATTGTACATAAATTAAAGTTGTATTACGTACCGTTTCGACTCCAGAGCAGAGCAATTTGTCTAGAAAATTACTTCAAAATTTCAATAGTGATTTATTCTTCGGGTCTGTAGGTCAAGTAATGTATAGTTTTGTTCGAAATATTCATATAATTTAAGTAAAATTGTTTGAATTTAAATAATTTAGACTAATTCATTTCAATTTTATATTTGAGAAATCGTGAAACTCGTCGTCGTCATTTCATTATTCTGTACAGGTGTTACCAGAACTGGATAACCCAAAAGAACAAAACTATTCTAAATACTCGCAAAAACACTTTCTTTTTTTAGTTACACTGAATGACGACCTTCACTCCATCATAGCCCTTAAGCTTATTCAGACGTGCACGCAGATTTTTAATTTTTTTTACCACTTAGTGCTATCAAAATAATAAAATAATCAAAATTCGATTGTTAGCGTATTGATATGGCCTATTAAATTTATATGTACTGGCGCAGCAGTAATTAAGTTACAGTATTTAAAAAGTTAAACTTTTCTCAAATTACATGTTCGCAATGGGCAACCTGTGGATGCTATACCTAATTTTAGGAACACTATGTACACAGGTTTCTATGCAAATAAATGTTTTTGTATTTGTATTTGCAGCCAGAGATAATATGTACTTAAGATTTTTTGATTCGAAATGATTAATCTGTTGAATAGTAAATAGTTATTTGGAAGATCTTGGCACAGATAGAACAATAAAATGATATTGACACTTCACGTGAAAATTGTAGCAACAGTGCGGTCGACGGACAGTTTCTATCTATCCGACTGTCTATTTACTATCCTTGGCGGCGTCCATCGTAGGTATGCCGTAGTATACGAATTATAATGAATTACTGTATCGTGAAACCGTCGGGGTCTTTATATTTAGGTAAAAAGGTACAAAAGTGACTCTATATTATTCTTATGGCAACTCTTAATTACATTTTTTTTTCAACATTTTTCTGTCAGAATTTTGCCAAAGTCATGAAATCAGCACATGAACCAAAGAGTTTTCCTTTATCTATCACATGAACTCCATGATGAACTCAGACAAAGGAATTTGTACCGGAATCACGATATCGCGAGAAAAATGGTGTCTCTGTTCTAACTAAGTTAAGGTTTTGTCATAGGGTTTTTGTTCAAAACAAAATATTAAAGAAAGAAGGAAAAAATAATACGACACACGGGGGCTATATATGCTAAGTGCCAGACATGTGCCTGCCCTTGATATAAAAAAATAACAGTTCCTTGACTCAGCCAACCTGTCAAACAAATTATCGGAAAACTGAAAAACTCGGGAAATTGAATTTCTAAGCCATTTTTAACGATAAAAATGGGTAGTAAACCGGAAAATAATGTAAAAGTGAATCCAGAAAAGGTTCTCCTCGAAACAGACCAAGGTATCCTGGAGAGTGAAGAAAGAAAATGGGGTTTACCACTAAAAGAAGTGTACAAACATGGGCTCTTCTTTTACAAAGGTATAATTTGCAAATTTTTTGCATATTTTCGTGTTCTATTGATTATTTGCTCCATAGAATAGAACTAAAATAACTACTGTACCTTGTTGATTGGTTAATTTTTTACCTAAATTTGTTTAAAACATTGTAGAGAAAGAAGGCAAGGCACTGCATCTAAGTTACGAAGATAGGTTGAAATTAGTAGCTTACACTCAGCAAACGGCTCACGGGCCGTTGGATCCAAGCTCTGCTTCCCCTCTCGGGGTTCTGGATGTTATTGGCAGGGACAGAAGGGCTGCTTGGCAAGCTTTGGGACAAATGACACAAATACAGGCCATGGCTGGATTCTTACACACTCTAGACAGGTAATAAAATAACTAAACTTAATTTTACAAAAACCGTGGAAAGTTATTACATTTAGTTCCTTGAGAATACCTTGAAATTATAAAGTCTAGAAATATACCTTTCAGTCTTTTTTTTTTCAACAAAAAACAGTCATCAATGCAGGTGGACTTAGTCACTTAAGTTTCATCGCAATCGGCCTTGGCCTTAGTCAATCACTGCAAGTGGCCTTAGTCATAGAATTAAAGAATTAGTGAAATTGGTCCAGCCATTTAGGAGTGTTGCAATGACCAATGGAAATAGGGATTCATTTTTATATTTAAGATGATTGTTATGATGATGTAATATTGTTAATTACCTACCAATTAACATTTTACTGTTACAGATTATGCCCTTTATTCAAAACTTATTTTGAAGCAATCCTGAAGGATGTGGAAGATAAGAAACAGCAGCAGTAAGTTCCATAATATATTTTATTTCTAGATACCATGCAATTTTGCTATTATAGGTACCATTTTTAGTAAAGTAAAGGAGTTTTTGAATCTTAATCAGTCAAAAATATATAGACTCCTAGCTGCGCCCCGCGGTTTCAATTGCGTAAGTCTGGATCCTGTGGGAATACTGGAATAAAAAGTAGCCTGTGTTAATCCAGGTGTCTAGCTATTCACATACCAAATTTCATTGCAATTGATGATGTAGTTTTTGTGTGAAAGAGTATCAATCAAACAAACAAAACAAACTTTCACATTTATAATATTAATAAGAAGAAGCTAGGAAGTCTAGGTTTAATAAAATTGAGCCTTAGTTTTTTTTGCAAGTAGCCTAAGAGGTACCTACTTAAATCTTAGTTTATACATATTCTATAGCAGTACATTTTTTAAAGTTTTACATGGTTCTACATGGTCACAATGGCTGACATGCAGATGCAAATACAAAAATATATTGTGTAAGCTTAATAATATTATATGAATGCACTTTTTAGAAAGTGTAAAGTGTATTGTCAAGTTATGTACCCATAAAAAGATATCATAACGTGATAAGATAAAACATAGCATGGTTTTACAATATTAATTAAATACTGATTGAAAAATCGATACTCCTTATCAGTAGTAAGGCTTTAAAAACGAATGCTTTGGACGTATATCGCAGCAAATTTCTACATTAGGCAAAACCAGCATTTATATGTTAACTGGTGTAACTATTTCATTAAATAAATAAGTATTGTATATTTATTTCAGTTTGACCCATATTACACTTTTATTACTAAGGACTGTAAGGACACAATTAAAATATACTCTTAACTAAAAATATTTAAATGAATAATTATATAAGTATTAATAATAGTTCATTTAAGTCATTAGTACCTCAGTTTGGCAATCTACACAAAATTTTTAACTAAGGAATATTTTTTGTTGGTTTGTAATGAATAGGCTCCGAAACTACGGGACCGATTTCAAAAATTCTTTCACCAATAGAAAGCTACATTATCAGGGAATAACACAGGCTATAATATATTTTCAAAAAAATTAGGAATCCATAAGAAATTTGCAATATTGTAACCCAAGGTAGGTGGAAACTATTGATGATAATACCTCATTGAAGATGCTAAATTATAAAGGCACTATGTTACTAAGTGTTAAATTTTTAAGGCAATATGTAAGGATTCAATTATTAATTTAAATGATTAAAGCACTAAGTTATTAAGAGAGCGTTAACGCGCGGTTCGCATTTTATCGCACCGTTCTTATCTTGCACTAGCAGCGCTCCGCGGTTTCACCCCCGTAACTCCTGATCCCGTGGGAATTTCGGGATAAAAAGTAGCCTATAGCCTTCCTCGATAAATGGACTATCCAACACAAAAAGATTTTTTCAATTCGAACCAGTAGTTCCTGAGATTAGCGCTTTCAAACAAACAAACAAACTCTTCAGCTTTATAATATTAGTATAGATATGGTAATTCGTAATTTTATTTCCACCTAGCCTATTGTTATATCGTTTCTAAAGCTCTACCATGGTTGATCCTTGAATACTTAAAAGTTTTTAAACTGCTTAATGTTCGATATTCATATTCCCACCAATAATGTAGATTTACTTTTTTAATTTAATACATTACTAGCTGAGCCGCGCGGTTTTGCAAGCGTAAATCCCAATCCTGAAGGAATGTCGTTTAGCCTATACGGTATTCTAACACCTCTCCTCATCTCTACATAATATACTGAATTTCATCGCCAATCGGTCCAGCCGTTCTCGAGTTATAAATAGTGTAACTTACACGACTTTGTTTTATATAGATTTTTTAGAAGTACAACGCTCTGTTAGGCTTTATAAATATTTATTTTTAAACAAATAATTGTATTACAGGGTTAAGAAAGAACAAGAAGAGAAGTCTCACATGGAATTACAGAACAGAATAATTGAGGAAAAAGAGAAACAGCAGAGCCATAAAGTCACTGAGGAACAACAAGTGTAAATATTTTACGTACTTAGTTGTAAAAAAACCGGCCAAGTGCGAGTTGGACTCGCGCACTAAGTGTTCCGTAGAGATTGTCTAAGCTGAAATGACGCGCCCCACCTCCTCGTTTACGCACACAAGTACATCTCAAATATGGATGCAATTATAATTGGTTGTTCAGTTGTCGGTTAGACTCAAACGATTTGTTGTTCAACTAGTTAAGTTGATCGTGAACGCGTGAGAGGAGAGGACGTGTTGTTTCATACAATGTGACGGCGCTGCTCCATAGAGCGAGCGTTTTCGGATTTATCACCTGACTAGTCGGCTGACAGATTCACATAAAAATCGAATTTCACCGAATAATTAGCGCTCCCACACATATGAAGTGCCGTTATTAATATTTACACTCACACATCTAAATAAAGTAATTTTCTGTTTTTAATATTAGTTATAGCGGTAACAGATATACATTATCTGTGAAAATTTCAACAGTCTAGCTATCACGGTTCATGAGATACAGCCTGGTGACAGACAGACAGTGGAGTCTTAATAAAAGGGTCCCGTTTTTACCCTTTAAGTACGGAATCCTAAAAATTGACTTGCCTAAGCCACTACAAAAATAATGTATATTTAGATACTTTGGAAGTCAAGGTATCAACTGTTAGGTCAAAAGAGCAACTATTCAACTAAAAATAATTTAAATTTCATTGTATTGACTTGTTGTTTTAGAATATTTTCTAGCTCTTTAATTTTCAAATTCAAATTTTCTGAAATATGTTTATATTATATTAATAGCGCGCCGCGGTCTCAGCCCTGTAATTCCCAATACAGTGGGAATATCGGGATAAAAAGTAGCCTATGTTCCAATGAATCAATGTATATTCATACCAAATTTTATGGAAATCGGTCCAGTCGTTTCGGAGCCTATTACGTTACAAATAGACAAGCTTGTATTCGCGACTTTGTCCGCGTAGGGGGTAAATTTTCAATATAGGTACTTTCTTAGCGGATTCCCACGTGATTATAGCTACTTACCTGTAAGCCACATGCCTTGGATCTATCCACTGCTTTGAACTGTGCGTTGATAAATAAATATTGCAGGACATTCCACACATCGCCATCTAGCCCCAAGCTAAGTAACTAGACTTGTGTTATGGGTGCTAGACAACAGATATCCTACTTATATACTTTATTTTGTAAATATATACTTATAATACATAGAAACAATCAGACCACAGACAAATATATAAGCATAAATACTTGTCTGAGGCGGGAATCAGTCAGGCATGGTAAACATTGTGTCAACTGGGTGTTCAAATAAGTTTATTTGCAGGAAAATTATAAGACAAACTTAAACAATCTATGTGTTACAAAACAAAATGGTGTTGCCAAAGTAATCCTACTAATATTATAAACGCGAAAGTTTGTATGTATGGATGTTTGGTTTCACGCAAATACTACTGGACCGATTGCGATGAAACTCGGTATGTAGATAGCCGGAGACCTGGATTAACATAATATAGGCTGCTTTTAACCCGACATTACCAAGGGATTGGGAATTACGTGGGTGGAACCGCGTTTCACAGCTAGTTAATTATAAGTACCAGCGGCCAGATAGATCAAGTTATGTTTTCCTTTTATATATTTAGACTAGACGCGCCCAAGAGGAAGTTTTTGAGTTTATCGCGTTCAGACAGGCAGGCAGACGCGTCTTTGGAACTTTGTTTCATAATAGAATCGGAAAATATAAAACAGTGTCTAGCCGTTTATTCTTTACGAATGTACAATAATAAATAAAATGATATGTAGCTAATTTATAAGTTTAAATAGGTAGGTTTGTTAACTTGAAGTCAAGTAGGTAAGTAGATTTATATTAAATCCTTGACCGCTTTAAGTCCATACCTACGATTCATTAGGTTCACTTGTATACGGGCTGTTTTCTGCAACTAGACCTTTTTAGTTGAGTCCTTTTGGATGGAGTAGGCTTGCCCAGCACCTATACACCTTCTCGGCTTAGTTGTCCGTATTTAGAGGAAAAAACTCGTTATAATAAGCTTAATATAGCCATGATATCCATAGTTTCTAAGTGTCCAGTCCACTACCATACCGTCACAGTAGTCCGAGCAGTTTTCTCCTGTAGTTTATCAATAGTTCTATCCAAACTGGAGGTTGTTCTTGGCTGCATTTCATAGTGTAGACAGGGATAAGCGCCGGTTTGGTGCTCACATCATACTTTGCCATGAACATTGTAAAACGCCTTTACGTGTTGACTTCGGCTCCACACACGTCTTCCAAAGGTCCAGGGCTCCTTAACCTCGTGATATGGGACAGTATAGATAGATAATAGGTTAGGTTAGCAACGCAGACGGTTGCGGGTTCGATTCCCGCCTCAAACAAGTATTTATGCTATAGATTTGTTTCTGGTCTGAGTTATATGAGTATATATGTTATCTAGCACCCATAACACAAGCCTAGTTGCCTAACTTGGGGCTAGATGGCGCTGCATAAAATGTTCTACAATATTTATGTTCTATAACATATAATACTAGCAGCGCTCCCCGGTTTAACACGCGTAACTCCCGATCCCGTGGGAATATCGAAATTATAAATAGCCTATAGCCTTCCTCGACAAATGGGCTATCTAACACAAAAAATATTTCAATTTGAACCAGTAGTTCCTGAGATTAGCGCGTTTAAACAAACTCTTCAGCTTATTAGTATAGATTCCCATTAATTCCAGTAAAAGGATAAAGGACGCTCTAAACGCCCAAACCTACGACCAATTCCTCCAGTACGCCCAGCAACAGTACCCAGGTAACTTCGACCAGCAAGCAGTACTGGTACGACAGCTGCAAGACCAGCATTATCAGCAGTACATACAACAGTTAGCTGTTGACCAGAAATTGGCCAATTCAACGTTGAAGGATACAGAAGTGATGGAAAAGGAAGAAATAATCACTGATTGTAATCGGAATGAGGAGATTGCTCTTGTTGATAATAATAAGTAAGTACCTATATTCAACAGTTTTAACCTACTTCAAAAAAAAAGGGGTTTGCTATTTAGCTCTTCTGAGAAATGAACAGAATTGCTCTTTGGAATGCTGTAAATTGCTCACTTTTTAGATTTCAACCAGTTAATTGACTTCTTCTTAGTAATAAGTAAGTTTTTGACAGACAGAATAGTTGAACCATCTTATCATAAAACTCCTCAATTAGTTACGATTACCGGTGTCAAAGCTGAATTGATACCTAGAATGTGAGAAACATGGTGATTTTGGTGAAAACTGACCAAAAATGTTTCACTACGTAACTAATATGATTAACATCTTTCCTGAGCAAATTCCAGTCTTTTAACTAGTAATAAATATATTACGAAACAAACAATAAGTTATGTATATAGAAACATGCAAATGTACATACAGTCGGAGTCAGAATTACAGACCCACCATAGAGTTCTAAAATTACTATTATTGGAATGTTTTTATTCTAATAGTATTTCTCTAATAAATTCATGAGTTTAATGCTTTAAACTTGAACTCAAGCAAGACCTTAGAATCTTGCTTGAATTGAAAACATTCTAATAATAGCAGAGTTGGAGCGCTTTATGGTGGGTCTGCAATTCTGACTCTGACCGTACCTTTGATAACATAAGATCATTTATTCGCCGGAATACATAAAGGTCTTACAAAACATATTAGAACATGTATTCGGTCCGCAAGCAGACGTGAAATGTTAAAAATAATATCAATTTGAAATTTGAAAATGTCCCCAGTGGCACACTGTCCCACACAATGCCCTTAAACTCTCATTATCTATTTATGTGACAGTTGCTAGTCGATGGATCGATCAAATAGAATATGTACCTACTTTATTGTGTTCTAGGTCATTGCAAACATCAGAGAAAACTGATCCTGAATGTGCTGAGGAGTCGCGAGGGGAAGAGGAATCCGAAGGCGATGGTGAGACTGCTTAATATTCTGTTTTTAGTATTTAGTTATAGCAGCAACAGAAGTAGGTACATCATCTGAACATTTCAACTGTCTAGCTATCAGGGTTCATGAGATACAGCCTGGTGACAGACAGAGCCAGACGGACAGTGGAGTCTTAGTAAAAGGGTTCCGTTTTTAGGGACCCTTTGGGTACGGAACACTAAAAAAACTGTTGTCAGTTATTTTAATCCTTCCCACTGGCTTTTAATCCTAGCCTCGGTTTATCTGTAAAATCCAATCTTTATACGAAGTTTCATAGTAATCAGTTTAGTTATTTTACGTGAAGAGGTAACAAACAAAAAGAGTACGAGACACAAACGCAGTTAAAACCGGGGGCGCAGCTAGTTTATGAAATTAATAGTCGTAAATTAGTCCATTTTATAGTATACTACTAGAACGTTCCGCGATATTACCCGCGTAAGTTTCGATCCCTTGGGAATATCAGGATAAACAGTGTTAAAGAATTATCAAAATCGGACCAGTAGTTTTGAAGATTATATCATTCGTATTTGAATCGAGACAAAAATGAGATTGCTAATACCTACTACATACGCTCTTTTTTTGCTAAGAATCTTTTTAATTTAATTCAACACAGTTTCAGTAGATCCACAAATTAAAATCTGAATCCAATAAGAAATACATATTCTTACTAGATGCATTATGGATCTAGGAAGAAATCAACTAAGAAAGAAAAATCTTAGTAGATCCATAATTTCAACAGTACGTTCCTGCTGATCAAACTTTCTGGTCAAACTAGTTTGTCCAAAAGGAATCAATTTCCTCGTAGTCAAACTAAAAACAAAAGGGGATCTCTGGATCTAATGAGAAAAAAATACCTCACTAGATCCATTTTGGATCTAACTAATAGATCTGAGAATAATCAGACGGAGCTAGATTTTCTCAATTAGTTAAACAATTAATTACTTTCACAGATGTGTTTCCAGCTGTCGAAGAGGCTCGTATGTGGACTCGTCCAGACATAGTCGCTTTCAAAGACTCTGCCAAAGCATCGGGTGGTAAACTGACAGTGGGACACGGTGAGACTGTCACTGTTAGAGTACCCACCCATCATAGAGCTCGTTGTCTGTGCTGGGAGTTCGCTACGGATGGCTATGATATAGGTAAGGAATTGTTAAAAAGATACTAGCTTATAACTGTCGCCAAAATAGGTCAAATGCAATTTATTCTTTGAATGAATGAAAGAATGTTATTTATTTGCTCGAAATCCTACTTAATATTATAAGGTGTGGAAGTTTGTGTGTGTGTTTGTATGTTTGTTACTCCTTCACGCAAAAACCACTGGACCTATTGCCATGAAATTCGGTATCTTGATAGCTAGAGATCTGGATTAACATATAGGCTACTTTTTATCCCGATATTCTTATGGGATCGGGACTTACGTGGGTGAAACCGCAGGGCGCTCCAACACAAAAAGGATTTTTCAATTTGAACCAATAGTTCCTGAGATTAGCGCGTTCAAACAATCAACAAAAAACAAACTCTTTGTTTTAAAAGCATTAAAAGTTAAGTGAAATACAAAACAAAACAAAATAATTGATTAATTAGTCAAGTTATACATACATTTTTATTTCCAACTGGTTTTTAGAGATAAGCGCGTTTAAACAAACTTTTCATATAACATTACTAGCTGCGCCCCGCGGTTTCACTCGCGTTAGTCCGAGTCCCGTAGGGATATCATGATAAAAAGTAGCCTAATGTTAATCCAGGTTTCTATCTATCTACATACCGAGTTTCATCGCAATTGGTCCAGTAGTTTTTGTGTGAAGGAATAACAAAATACACACAAACTAACACATTTATAATATAAGTAGGACTAGCTGCTCCCCACGGTTTTATCTGCGGAAATCCGGCATCTGGAATAAAATAGCTTCTACACCACTGATCAGATAATCAGTGTTTTAGACTCTTAGAGAGTTATCAAGAATTAGGTTAACAAAATAAGCAAAAACACTGCAAATTTAGTGATGTTAATTAAAAAAAACAATTTATTAAAATCTGTACAAACGATTTTATTGTTTTCCGATAAGGTTATCCATTAATTAGTAACCCTTTTTAATACCGTAAAATAACGGTATTGAACGCGTTTACTAACACTGTTATTGACGACCCAGTTGGCACAATGGTTACCATGCCGGACTGCCAAACACAGGGTTGCGGGTTCGATTCCCGCCTCAGACAAGTATTTATGCTTAGATAGATATATGTATGTGGTCTGGTTGTTTTTATGTATTATGAGTATATGTTTATAAAATAAAAGTATATAAGTAGTATAGCCGTTGTCTAGCACCCATAACACAAGTTTAGTTACTTATCTTGGACTAGAGGGCGAGGTGTGGAATCATCATCATCTTCCTGCCTCTTTCCCAATATATTTGGGGTCGGAGAAGGATGTCTTCTTCAATTCACTCCTATTAATCGTCATCTCATCGTTCACATTGATCTCTCTCATGTCATGTTCTCTCGCAGTCCGTCCACTTTTTCATAGGTAGTCCTCTTCCTCTCCATCCCTCTAAATTCATACTCATCACTCTTCTAGTCACATGCGTCTCTTCTCTTCTCATCACATGTCCATACTAACACAAGCGGTTACCTTTTCCTTTTTCAGTAACCGGTGCTACTTTCAGGCTTCCTCTAATATACTCATTCCTTATTTTATCCATCCTCGTTACTCCACACATCAATCTCAAGATTCTCATCTCCGCTCCCTCATCCTTCTTCTTCACGGCCCAGCATTCCGATCCATACATGACAACAGGTCTTATATTTATTTATTTATATTTTGAAGGTTTTGGCTTGTATTTCGAATGGAGCAAGTCTGCGACTACAGAAGTGACCGTTCACGTTTCCGAGAGCGATGAAGAAGATGAACCTGATGAGGATGAATATGCAGATACCGGTATGTATTAATCGCGTTCCGAAAGCACACATCCTAACTTAGTTTTTAAGACGTTAAATTTGATTTCGTGCATGCATGATTCCAAAAAACAAAGAAAATTATTAAAAAATTGTCGGATGCCTACGTCATACAAAGAACACACGCTCCAAGCTTCAGGTCTCTACGATCAGGGGTTTAGGCTGTGCGTTGATCCGTCAGTCAGTCATTCAGTAATTCCGGCAAATAATTTTATATGTATTGGAACGAAGTTCCTTATCGCGCGTTGGAGCCGAGAAAAAAATATTACGCGTTACGTAAATTTGAAACGAAAAACCGTAAGAGAAACTAAAGGTTTGTACTATTAAAACCAAGGACTGTATATTATCCAAGTTATGTGGTTTTCGTACTTGTACTTTAAGTTTTTGTCAAAATCGGACTCGCAACTGCTTTCAGCATCTTCCACTGTCTCTTTTAGTTTAAGATATAATGATTTTTTTACATGGGCCTTCACCCATGTAAAAAAATCAACTGTATAATAGAATAGTAATTTATTCAAACAAACACACGACATAGTATACACACAAATAAGAAACAATAAGATATAGTTAAGGACATAGAGTAAATTAAACTATAGTATAGGGGTTACATAGTAAAGTAAATACAAAAAAAAGTAGTTGTTAAAATGGTAGTCTGTTGGATGTCCGATAATTTTACGTGATAACGTCATAAAAAAACGATGAAAAATGGAGTTTTTTTTCCTTTTTTCCTTTATATTTTTTTTCCTCATTTTATTCGTTACTAGTCACCATAACACAAGCGCAGATGAGTGATATTATTATTAAACAATATAAAAGAAACACGAGACGTGTGACGTTTACCATGACGCGTCATGGTACTTACCGGAACATGACACTTTTTTGTGAATGCAGGTGTTCATCAATTTAATAGACGTTATCACGTCAAAAAGAGGTCATAAATAATAGTAAATAATTGTTTTTTCTTATAGAATACACAGTGGACGGTAGAGGAGACCCTGAGATCGGTAACGAGCGACGCGCGTTGAGCACCAACCGACCGCTGCTGAGTCTTGTCGTACCAATATACCGTCGAGATTGTCATACTGAGGTAACATTTTTTTTATTATTCACTAACAGCGCTCTGCGGTTTCATCCGCGTTACTCCCGATCCTGTGTGAATATCGGGATAAAAAGAAGCCTATATTACTGTCAATGAATCAATGTAACCTCATACCAAGTTTCATCAAAATCGGTCCAGTGGTTTGGAGCCTATTCGTACAAGCAAAAACACAAAAAATCTTTCCTTCTATAATATCTATATCTAATATCATAAACTAGTATACGCGTTGTTTTCCGCAACTAGACCTCTTCTGTTGAGTCCTTTTTGCGTGAGGATGGAGTAGGCTTGCTCAGCACCTATATACTGCCTCTTAACTCAGTCGACCGTGTCCAGAAGAAAGAGCTTGTCAATTCGTCTGGAGTCAACTAAGCCGCGGGTTTCAGCACGATGTTTTCTTTCACCGTAAGAGCAAAGTTGATTAGCGTGAATACATTTTTCATAAGAAATATCCATTGGAGCACAACCAGCCGGGTTTAAATTGAATAGTTACTAGCTGTGCCCCGCTGCGTCGACATGTTTTTTAGGGTTCCGTACCCAGAGGGTTGAAAACGGGACTCTATTACTAAGACTCCACTGTCTGTCTATCACTAGGCTGTATCTAATGAACCGTGATAGCATGACAGTTGAAATTTACATAGATGATGTATTTCTGTTGCCGCTATAACAAATGCTAAACACAGAATAAAATGGTACGGGGAACTGTTGAAGCCTCGGCGTGGAGAAGGTGGTAAAGAAGAGAGTGGACTGTATGTTTAAAGAGTTTAATAGTTCAGCCGACAAAATATATGAACAGAATTAATAGTAAAAAAAGGTTGTATGAGCGAGACGCACGGTAGGTCGCTCGTAGTCTGAATCAATGAAGTGCGCGGGCGCAGGCTACGGTGAGAAAACGGGACGCGGGCGGGGGCCGCGCGCTTGCCACCGTAGTAGGGAGGTATGGAGTACCGGTTTGGTTGGCGAGAATATGCTCGCGTCAACAGGAACCCTTCCTGCTCCAGTCCAACTGGGGAGGCCGAAATGATTAATTCATTTGTATTCCAAAAAAAAACTTTTACGTGCAAAAATCACAGAGAGAGCGGTGTTGGCTTGGTGGTAGATGCCTCGACTTTCATTCTGAAGGTCATGGGTTCGAATCCCGGCCGTGCACCAATGTATGTTTCTTTGAAAAATGTCTGTGCGCTAATTGACATTGCTCTTACGGTGAAGGAAAACATCGTGATGAAACCCGCGGCTTAGTTGGCTCCAGAAGTATTGACAAGTTCTCTCCTCTGGAAATGGTCGACTAAGCTGAGAGGGTAGTAGGTGCTGGGCAAGCCTACTCCACCCTCACGCAAAGAAGGACCCAATTAAAAAAGGGTATAATTGCGGAGAACAGCCCGTATACAAGAAAAATCACAGTGGAGGTTCTATCCCGAAAATACCTATATTCTATTAAAATGCTTTCTAAAACAAAATTGGACCGAGTTATGCTGAAAACAGCCATGTTGCTATATGGCTGCTTTATGAGTTAAAAACATAGCTATACAAAATTCAATATTGCGCTTCTTTTTTAAATACAGCCATATCGATATCTCTATTAATCACGGAGATACAAATCGTATAATAAAGCCATGTCAACTTGTGAATTGGTAAAAAACAGCCACCAATATGTAAAATGCAGCCGTATTTAGCATAAATTGAAAAACCTATTTTGCACAAGTCAGCCAACGCAAGTGGCTGTTTCTTGCAAATTGTAAAATGTAGGAAATAATATTTTTTCTTGTTTTGCAAAAAACAGCCATCGTGAGGTGGCTGTTTAATGAAAATTATCAATGGATCGGTGGATGCCTTCAACACTAATTTGGCTGGTTTTTACCTATTTTTTTATAGAATTTGTATGTTTTTAACTTTATTTACGACACAAGAGAACGAGTTACAACCGGAACGCAGTTCCAGCGTCGGGCAGGTTTATACCTACCTGTTCGCGTATTGAATGTATTGAACTATTACCTATCTATTCTGTAGTATTATGTTAGAGCGAGAGGCAAAGGATGGGACGCGGTAGGTACGGGGAAAGCCCTTGCACCCCGCACCTCATGTTGTTTTATTTGTTGTCATTCGTGAGTACGTGCCGTGGATTTTGCATCGTTTTTGCTTATCGGGAGCGTTATTTCGCGCCAAAATTGTTTTAGAGAAAACTTTTGTGTTGGGCTATAAAAAAGGTCTAAAATGGATCGCCGCGGAAGATTAATGGTGAATATGGTAATGAATACTACGAGAAATGAAGATAGAGTAAACGATCATGAATGTGATAACCTAAACACTGATTTAACAGAAACACAAATCCAATAAGTACTTACCTAACTATTTAACTTCTTACTAAGTATCTGCCCCACGGTTTCACTCGCGTATTAATTTATTGTGTAATACTCCATGGGAAATGTTTGTTAAAAAGTCCATTCATGTCCTATAACGAACTAGCTGCGCTCCGCGGTTTAACCCGCGTAAGTCCCGATCCCGTGGGAATATCAAAATGAAAAGTAGCCTATAGCCTTCCTCGATAAATGGACTATCCAACACAAAAAGAATTTTTCAATTCGAACCGGTAGTTCCTGAGATTAGCGCGTTCAAACAAACAAACAAACTCTTCAGCTTTATAATATTAGTATAGATTAAAATTTCATGTTAATAGGTTTAATGGTTTTAGCTGTAAGTCAAGTAACAAACATCAAACAAATCTTTCCGCTTTAATAACCACCCACTAACTAACTAGAAGAGTGTTAGTCTGTGTTTGTGACCTCTCGTAGCTTCCAAATGGGTAAACCGATTTAGAAGCGGTTTGTTATCGGAAATCTGAGTTTCTCGCGATTGTTCTTAGCCAAGTTTGATGAAAATCGGTTCAACCGTTTAGAAGTTATGAACAGCTTTTTTTCACAGTGAATCGGAGATTTTTGTTTGTTTAATAATAACTTGTTATAATGGTAGGTAACTTATTGATTGATTGAGAGGACAATGATGAAATAAAGTTAAAGTTTAAAAAATACAGAAATTTATGTAATAATTTAATTAAAGCACAAAAACAAAAATACTACAAAGATCAACTTGAAAATGCACGGGGTAACACTAAAAATACCTGGAAAGTAATAAAAGATTTGTGTAACTACTCAAATAAAAAGGTGTCTTCTAATGCCCTGTTGAATATAAAAAATAACCCTAAAGAATCCTTAAATAATGTGAATAACTACTTTACTTCTATAGGTAAGGAGTTAGCCAATGAAACATTACACAAATTAGGAAAATCCGACATAGATCTGGCTACTGCTATCCTATCATCTAAAGATTCACCAGCGAACTCTTTTTCACTCTTTTTGACGGATGTAAAAGAAATTAATAATATCATCTCTGGTTTAAAAAACAACTGTGCCCCAGGACATGATAGAATAGCAACCTCAGTCATAAAATCCTGTTCTTTATATTTGGCAGAACCTATAGCCCACCTCTGTAACTTGAGTTTTACAAATGGAATTTTTCCTGTTATACTAAAAACAGCCACTGTCTGTCCTATTTACAAAGCAGGACCAAAAGACATTCCATCGAACTACAGACCCATCTCCCTCTTGTCCACGTTGTCCAAAATTGTAGAAAAAGTTGCAAATAAAAGATTGATGACTTACCTAGAAAAATATGGCCTATTAGCGAACAATCAGTACGGCTTTCGTTCAAAAAAGTCCACTGATGATGCTGTTCTAGAGCTCACTTCACATGTCTCTAACTCACTAAATCGAGGTCATAAATGTATAGGTATTTTCTTGGACTTACAAAAAGCTTTTGATACCGTCTCAATCCCAATTCTTTTGGCACGCTTGGAGAATGTAGGAATAAGAGGAGTTGCACACGATTGGTTTAGAAATTATCTAACTCACAGGCAACAACATGTTAGAGTTGAAAATATGGTTAGTGATGGCTCTACCTGTAGCTATGGAGTTCCCCAAGGCTCTACGCTAGGACCCTCACTATTTCTCATATATATTAATGAATTGTGTGGGTTAAATTCATCAGGTGCGAAAACTCTTATGTTCGCTGACGATACCGTACTCTTATTTTGTGCTTGGGAATGCGTGTTTAAGAAGGCAGAGACTGGACTGTCGAAGACAATTGCTTGGCTAGAAGATAATTTACTAAGCCTCAACACCTCAAAGACCAAATACTTAGCTTTCAGTAAAACTAATGCATCAAGACCTCCTAATACACTTAAAATTCAGGCCCATTCGTATCCGTGCAATAGAACTAAAACTAATATTACTTGTGACTGCAGAAGTTTGACATGTGAAGAATCAATTAAATATTTAGGTGTAATTATAGATAACAAATTAAAATGGTGTGCGCACATAGACGCGGTTTCGAAACGTACCCGTAAACTAATTTATACTTTTAAAAACTTGAGATTGGTTGCTAGCAAAGAGCTTATTGTTCAAACCTATAAAGCTCTAGCGCAGTGTACTATATCCTATTGCATAAGTTCATGGGGAGGCGCGGCAAAGACGCACATGATAGTTGCTGAACGAGCACAAAGAGCACTATTAAAAGTTGCGATGCGGCTAAAATACAGGCATAGCACGACGGATTTGTATAAATTGTGTGATGTTCTGTCGGTCAGAAAACTGTTTATTAGTCAGTGTATTTTAAGATATCATGTAGAAATTGTTCCCAATCTACCAGTTAGGAATCAGAGACTTGATAATTGTCCTGTACCAAGATGCTCTAGTGCTGTTGCTTGGAGACATTATAATAACCTAGCGCCAACGCTCTACAACTCTATAAATAAAGAGAACAGCATCAAACATTTAGTGAGGCACAAAGCTAAGTCTACAACTCATCTGTGGCTAACTAAATTTGACTATGAACAAACTGAGCAACTTGTTGAAAACTTTTGGAGTGGTCTGTGAACTGAAACATAAACTACATGACACTACACAACACAAAACATGTCAGGGAGCTGGTCTGTGTACCCAGAGTCTTAAGACACTGGGGTGACGTGGGCAGCTCCTGGACAAACACAACAAACATACAAGTACACTATACTACACATACATGCACCTACTAAATAATATAATTTTACACTCTACGAGTATTTTTGTAATAATAATTAATTATAAGTGGCAATCTTATGAATTTGCTTTTTTATGGAAGAACCTACCTTTTGCAACACAGTTTTCCAACTAACGCAAGAGGTAGAGTCGCATAATTGTTATTGTCATAATTTTTTGTGGTAAATAAAGATATTTGAAAGATTTGAAAGATTTGAAAGATTTGAAAGATTAAGAAGATTGTAGGTTTAAGCCCTTATTAATTTTATTTGTTGCACCCTGCTCTTTGGGTGATGTTATTTATTAGGGTTACTTAACGTACGTTTTTTTAAGACACATAATGATGAATATTTTGAAACTGATGGCGATATACATGGGACCAAATTCCACAGACCATTATCGCCTGAAGATAATGAATCATTTCAATTTAATCAATTAAATAAAAATGCTAAGTATAGCGGACTAAAATGATCAATAATAACTATGGATCAGGCTCAAACTCAAGTAGAGGATCTTGTCATACTCAAAGTCCCGATTCCGATTTAATTACACTCAACGATTTGGGTATACTATCTCCCTTAGTATTTACGTTATTTTTATTTCAACCTTGTATTTTCAGAAATATTAAGTGTAATCTTTATTTATAAAAGCACAAAGAGCATAAAGTGTTTAAATTAAATTGCTAAACCTAAATACTTTAAAATATATGACATGAATATTATTCTCAATAACCTATAGCTTTGAAATAAAAATATCCTTTGTAAATTATTAATTAAAATAAGTGTTAAATAGCTTAGGAGGGCGATAACATCCTATTAGATAGGTACAGAGGTAATGTGTAATTCACTTTCTTTTAATAGCCTTAGCCTTATATAAAACAGGAAAATTTCATTCAATGATAGATATTACTCGGCCGTTTTTTACGATTTATTTCTTATGTTGAAATTTAACTAGACACCACCATCTTGTGTGGCTGGCTTTTACATTATTAGTTTTTGATAAGAAAAATACATTATGCAAGAAGCAGCCACATTAAGAACCGTATTTTTTATATTATAGAAGCTATGATACAGCGGTCTGAGTCAGCTACATAAACTCTTACTAGTTTCTTCTTTTGTATAAAAACATTTTTGAACAAATAAATTAATTAACATCGGAAGAGCATCGATTTCAATTTTTCGACACAACAATGCAAATATCTCGAATTTTTATTTTGGTCACATGGCTGTTTTCTGCATAACACGGTCCAATTTAAACCTATCTGTTTTTTTCCAGGTGTATGCTGGTTCGCACACATATCCCGGTGAAGGAGTATATTTATTAAAATTCGATAACACATACAGTTTATGGCGATCTAAAACTCTTTATTATAAAGTATATTATACTCAATAGTCATGTATTAATTGTACTACGCCGTTTTATTAAGCCATGACACGTAAAAATATATTTATTTCGTACTAGCTGAGTCCCGCGTTTTCTCCCGCGTAAGCCCTTATCCTGTGGGAATATCGGGATAAAAGTTGCCTATATGTTAATCCTGGTTTCCAGCTATCTATATACTAATTTTCATCGTAATCGGTTTAGCCGTTTTGGAGTTATAAATGATGTAACTAATACGACTTTGTTTTATATGTATAGATTTAAAAACTAGCTGTGACCCGCAGTTTCACCCGTAAGTCAGTTCCGATTCTGTGGGTATATCGGGATGGTTACGCATTATATTCCCGAAAAGTGAAATCACTAAAAATCTGGAAAAGGGGCTAGTAACATAATAATATGTAGCCGTCGTGGTCGTCTTGATCTCTTGTCTTGCTTTTTGCACCACCTTTACCAACCTATGGCAATTTATAGAAGACATTATTACGAACAACAAATGCCTCGAAACAAAATCTCGTAGTGTCAGGATTGCCTGTTATTTCATGTTAAAAAAATACTTACCAAGTTTTTTTTAATATTCTAAACAAATATTTATTGTTACTTGGTATTCATTTGTATAATTGTCCTATATTATATGGCCATAGGTAGAAGAATGGCTACGCAACTAAAAAAATAAAAATGGCTGACCTGAATTTTCAGAAATGGCCGAAGGTTTACTAAGACCCGTATTCACAATCAACCTTAATAGATTGCATAGTGCGCGCGAAAGCATAGAGCCGCATATAAGACGCTGATTCGCTAGAGTGAAGAAAGCAGCACACAATTGATGAATCATAAGGCCCGCATTGAGCGCAATGCGTTCACTTATCCAAGAGTAATTAAAGTAGGTACTGAAGTTACTCTTGTGTTTGTGAATACGGACGTTAGTCAGAATGTTAAAACCCCTTTAACTGTTTTTTTATTGGGTTTTGCAAACGTTTTGTCCTCTCTTTATTATAAGTATAGAAAACTGATAGCTAAGTATACTAAAAGTATTGGGTATTAATCTAGAAAACTATATAATGGTATGTAATATGTATGCTTGGTAAAACTATGTATTTCTAAATTCAAAGAACTATCTTATCACGGTCTTAAGAGGAAAGGATACCGACTCTCTCTCTATACAAACGTAGTCGACTGTTTTCTCCCTGTACAATGACACTAGAGCAATTTTTTTTATTGCTTAAAACCTATAACTGCCATGACTATGCCCCTATGTCTTGGTTTTTTTCATATTCTAATTATCATAGAAAGTAAGAGTAAAAAAAATATAAGTATAAAACATAAGACATTGGGGCATGGTCATGGCAGTTATAAGCTTGCTAAAAGTTTTATGGTACAAAAATATTTGCTCTAGTGTCATTATCCAGGGAGGAAACAGTCGACTAAGTTTGTATGGAGAGAGAGCCGGTACCCTTCCCTCTTAAGGCTGGTAATTGAAAATTTTACGGTGAATAATCACAATTTTGGGTAAATGATGTGCAATAGAATTAAAAGTAATTATTAATATATTTACTTATAGTTATAGTCAATACTAAAGTTTTTCAAAACGGGATATTTAAAATGTTTTTCGTTTTATTATGTGAAGTTTGCTGTCACCATTTTCGTGAGAGTTATAATAAAAAATACCTGTTATAAATAACTTTTGTAATATAATTACTATTTTAATGTAATCATTTTCGCTTTAATAGTAATCAATGTTTCAAAGTTCTAATATTTGTGTTAGTAAAACAATACGAAACTATTTGTTATAAAAGTTTAGAGAATAAAGGTCAGCGCTCATTAGCTAGTGGCTGAGAGCAGGGCACGGCACTTTAAAACACCAACCTAAATCCGTTGGTATCTAATGATATATTTTTTGAACGAAGTTCCTTATTATATTGTGAGTTGGCGAGTGGACCCAGCCGGAAAAAATGTCACGCGTTACGAAAACGTGAAAAGAAAATCCGAAAAAAAAGGTCAAGGGACTTTGTTCCACTCGCCCCACTAATGTCTTTACCTCAAATGATTAGTGTTTGAGAAAACTAAATGTAATGTTATAACTGGTAACGTAAAGAGGTTTCATGTAGCTTTTCTTGCCTCATTTTTACAAGGTATTCAAAGAGCGAAGTGGAGCGACTACCCTTGACTTTATAACAGAGAGGTGGGATTGGCTATATGCATTATAATTGGGTTGACTTAAAGTAAAATCAGATGTTTTACGAATTCCACTGCAGCTGTGGCTGTGTCTCTATTGTCGGGTGTACCTACTACCTTATGGTACACTAGTCAAAAATGCATTTTTTTATTTGTCCTTTTTTGCTTTTATTTAATGATGGGATGTGCATTTCTGAACTAAAAAAAACCATAACAACGTCTAATAAAATATATATTCTAAAACTTACATGGAGCATTATAAACTCTTTGATGCCGCTTAATTGGTTTCTGAGGTTCAAATCTTGTTTCGTTTGGATAAGTACGAATGTACGTTGGTGATTCTGCCCTGCCTTCTGCCAATGTGACCTTTATACTTGTTTAATAAATATGTATTAGATGTCACAGCGATATTCTACCTTGTCTATAGTTTATTCACTAAAAAAAAAATACATTGCACTTTTGGATTATTTCACATGCAATTATATGCTATAGTAGGTATGGTACATAGTTTTATTTTAAATTGTGCCATTAGATTTAAAATCTCTGCTGTCACCGTACTTAAAAATTAATAATTATGTCGTGTCCAGTGTTCTTTAACTTATAGAGTATATAAACGTTTGATTCGTTGTTCATTTCTTAGTCTAAATGTATGTTATGTCATTATATTATAGTTATATTATGCTATGGACATAATACATATAATTTGAGTGTAGGAAAATGTACGTAAATACAGAAAAATAGAATAATTTTTGTTATATTATGTGATTATATGTCTATGGAAGTATTACTGGTAGCATTTAAAGTAAGTATATTACTGTTAGTTTTTAATTAAACATTTTAAACGTCTGTGTTTTTATTTTCTTTACATATCAGAAGCACCTAAAAGCAAAATGTCCTACATATCAAAATTGCAATGAACCCCCTTTTGCAATTCATTAAACAACTAGCTAGGTAGGTACTTAATTAAGGCTCCTTTGCGTTGTGCAGTCGGGTAAAAAATATGCATAATTTCACCCAAAATAAGGGTTTAACGCCATCTATACCCAGCGTCAGAAGTAGAAGTAGATGGTTCTTTTCTCGTGCAAACTGTTTTTAAAACACTTATTTATTGCTCCATCACTATTTTGCCCAAAAAGTGGAATAGATCCCTAAATCCCAAGACCTAGATGTAGTTAGTACCACAACTACCACGTCATCATGAGTAAATAGTACTCCGTAGTATTTTTTGGTATTTTTACTTCCATCCCCTGTTTAAACGTCCATGTTCTTCGACCATTCCATGTTCCATTAATATTCGTAGAGATTTCACCAAATCAGAATAAAATGTAGGAAGTTTCGACGGGAATGAGAAGAAAACATGTCTTGTATTTATTACGAGTTTATGACCTAATCGTAAGTCTCTTGTTAATTTTTACAATAATTATAGCTTGATTCTGGGTATATGTACAAGTCGTACGGAGCCATGACTTAAAAAAGTGACAGCTGGAAGAGGAAAATAATTTTATTGACAGCCAATTGACAGCTGATTTTTAATCACCACAGACAATTTTTTTATCTTTACAAGTTGTCATGTCAGGCGCGTAGGTCATATTTTTACTTTTGTTTCAAATAAAAACTTTAAATTCTCCAATATGTTGCAGCGAGTTCTCCACAGTACCTTCATATTAAAAGCATGCAGTAGAAAGTCGAATTTATTACTCAGAGCGTTATCAAAACGAAATTTGTGTTATCAGTGCGGATTCAGACTATCTCACCAAAGAACCTCGAGGTTTTTAGAGTACGATAGGAGCTTTTCAAATAAAAATGGTTTACTTACAATCAGATATTACACTAGCCAAGTGGATGCACAGAAAAAGAACGACCATATCGACAATATAAAAGCTAAGGAACCTTTGTCTACCTCTAAAAAAATAAACGTTAAACTTAAGACTTCAGAAATGAAACGACTTCTAAGCCTAGCTGAGCCTGAAAAGTGGACCCTAACTGGTAATATTTTTTTTAATAATAAATACTAGTATAAACATACTTATTTAATTTGATTTAAAACACCCATAGGTATGTTCTCAATACTAAGAGCTTTAAAACAATATTTCAATAAGACTCTTATTAGAATAATAATTTTTAAGTTATTAGGTACACACTTTGTTGTTATTTTAATAAATAATAATCCACTCACTGTTGTAACAATATTTATACCTAAACCTGATAAAATCCCTAACTCCATTAATCATTTTCAGGTGCTATTGGTTTCCTAATCATATCATCAGGAGTAACTATGGCCATACCATTCTCACTGGGCAAGGTGCTAGATATAATATACAGTAGTACAAGTGACTTGGCAGTGGCCAGAGAGAAGCTGGATGCACTCTGTCTTATGCTTTGTGGTGTGTTCCTGATCGGAGGACTTTGTAATTTTGGACGAGTGTACCTGATGTCTATATCTGGTAAGAATACTATAAATACTGTGGGGCACTTCACACAGCGCCAAGCTAAGCAACTATGCTTGTGGTATGGTGGCCAGACAACGGATATATACTTTTCTTTTGTAAATATATACTTAACTTGCTAGTTAAGCCCTGCTGCGCTCTGAGGTTTCACCCGCGTAACTCCAGGGATATCGGGATAAAAAGCAGTGACCAGAGAGACGTTAGATGCACTGTGCAATAAAATACCAAAGATGCTCATTAAAATTTTCAGATTGTAAATAAAACCTTAAATGTTTAGGTAATCTGATAATATTCATACAAAAAAAGCATTGATTAGGCTACCTACCTACATGTTATTTTTCAACAAATTGTTTGGCTTGTCTTATCTCCATTTTTTTATATATTTTAATCATTTGGTAAAATTAGTGCATAATTAAAATCTTAAATAAGTAAATTCATGATGAATATGAAGTAGGTAGGTATGTTCAATTATTATTCTGTTTCTTGTAGGTAATACACAGGTATGTGTAGATCAATATTGCATCAGAAAAGTAGGTATGTTAATCTATACTAAGAGGCCTTTTCGGATTATTGTTCGTAATAAATAGGCTGTGAAACTATTGAACTGAATGATAAAACTTGGTGAGAGGGTGTGAAACCTAGGGGCGTAATCTAGGCTTTTTATCCCTGCATTTGAGACTTTATTTACTTATATTTATTTATTTTATTACTTTTGGAATCATATGGAACATTGTAGTATTTTGAATCCTGAAACACAGCATTCAAATTACGTGCCAGCCAGGCATTTTTAGCGTGTAAATTTGTTAGAAGGAAAATATTTTTAGACAGCAGTTTTTTGGAAAAAAATATGGAAATTAAATGCTTTTTTGCAATAAGTTTTACCTAGGGATAATATGTAATAAGTAGGTAATAAAAATATAATAAGTAGGTATGGCAACCCTATTGAAAATGTAGAAATTTCCTCAACAAAAATCTGTTGCAAAAAATATTCCAAGTGGTGTAATTAATTACAGAAAAGTATAGGATATTAGGTGATGTAATCGGAATTGGAACACAAAGTAAAGTAGAACCCATTTATTAACTGATACCACTTACGACATACACCAAAAATTACTTTCTTATCTCATATTAATATGAGATATACAAAGTTATATTATAAATTTCCCTTAACATCAATTCTGATAACCTAATGAGCTAATGATCTCTATTTTGAGAGAAAAGCAGTTCATACGTACCTTTTTTAAACAAAAAATTTACTAGCATACGAAATCGGTCGGAATATTCGTCCATACAGGGGGTATGGACGAATATTCCGACCGATTTCGGCAATAGAAAAGTTAAAAAAAATGTGTTTGAAATTATTTTCGTAAATGACAGACAGACGGACGGACAGTGAAGTCTTAGATACCCTATTAGGGTACCGTTTTTACCTTTTGGGTAGGTACGTAACCCTAAGTCTATGGATTTTTATAGTCCGAAATATACGAATTTATTTATTTAGGTACTAGCTTTTGCCCGAAACTTCGTCCGCGTAGAAGTCAAAAATAGACCATATAATCACGTTGTCCATACAAACTTTGCCCCCCTTAGGGGTAGAATTTCGAAAAATCCTTTCTTATCGGATGTCTACGTCATACAAAGAACACACCCTCCAAGTTTTAGGTCAGCGCTTGAGGCTGTGCGTTGATCCGTCAGTCAGGACAAAGGATTTTATATCTATACTAATATTATAAAGCTAAAGAGTTTGTATGTTTGTATTTTTGAACGCGCTAATCTCAGGAACTACCGGTTCGAATTGAAAAAATATTTTAGTGTTGGATAGTCAATTTATCGAGGAACGCTATAGGCTGCTTTTCATTTTGATATCCCCACGGGATCGGGACTTACGCGGGTGAAACCGCGGAGCGCAGCTAGTGTATAGATATTTATTCAAAATACTGAAAAACTATCAATGAGCCTAGCACATTGAGCAAAAAATAGATTTCCTTTTTTGCCTTGAGTTCAATTGAGTATGTTGCTATTAAAATTTCACTAGGTAATTGCTAACTTCTAACAAAGTTTTTCTAGTAAGTAAATACTTAATAAATTATTAATGCTATCATCTAACTACGTAATAAAACAGCTAGGTAGCTGTTTTATAATTATGTATCTAGTACTTATTTACAGAGAACATGTATTCAGCTGCTTGCATATTAATTTTCGTTTATTTGTATGATTAGTTAGGTAGGTACGGTCGGCTGCATAATTGCAGACCCACTGTAGAGCTCCAAAACGGCTGTTATAATTATGTTTTCAACACAAGCAACATTATATGCACTTGCTTTAGTTAAAGTTTAAAGTCATCTAACTCATTAATTTATCAAACCAAAATATTAGAATTAAAACATGCCAATAATATTAATTTTTGAACTCTACCGGGGTCTGCAATTATGCAGCCGACTGTACCTACAAGGTAAAGCTTCTCGATGTCTTCGTACATGAGATAATATTGGAATTATAAAATAGATATACTTAATATTTTTTTAATTTATTTATTTATTAACAATCATACACAAACATAGGTCTACTTAACATATACAAATCACGAAGGTATGACTTGATGCTAAGTAACAAATAAGTTAACGTCAGTCTATAGGTAAGTAGGTATTTAACGAGTACAACACTATTACATAATAATAATATTCATAAAGTAAGCAAATATAACAAAAGCTTTTAAAAAAATAGGAACCAATTAACTATTTTACTACTAAAATAATTTGAAACTGGATATTCATCATGTTTATTTGTATTTTGTGATATTTCGATGTTATTATAAGCACTAGTTTCACGATACATCTTGAGGCGACTGTATGACCGTTTGCGGCTCGGTCCCCTACTTTCGTAACTCGATTCTGAACTCCGTAGGCGAAACTCATCAAATTGCTTCGCAAAAAATTTCACGAAAAAAAAACTAAAATAAAAACATTCTAAATAACTTAAGCTTTAAAGATTCATTCTCAAAAGAACTTAAGTAAATAATATATTTATTACAGGTCAAAGGATGACCCAGAATCTTCGCAAACAAGTATACGGTGCGATACTTCGTCAAGAAGCAGCTTGGTTCGGTAAAACATCGACTGGCGAGTTGGTGAACAGGCTGTCGGCTGACACGCAGCTTGTCGGACGTAACCTTAGTCAGAACGTGAGCGATGGACTGCGGTCGCTGTTTATGGTCGGAGCTGGAACTGGCATGATGGTAAGTGGAAAGTTGCCAAGGATAAATTTAAATGAATAAATAATCTTCTTCTTCAGCAGCATGTACTAGCCCACTGCAGGGCATATGACTCTCCAACGCCTCTCCACAACGTTCTGTCACCGGTCCTTCTGGACCACGCTTATAAATAATATTAATAATACGATTATAAATAATATTGCAGGACATTCCACACATCGCCATCTAGCCCTAAGTTAAGTAACTAGAATTGTGCTATGGGTGCTAAACAAAGGATATACTACTTATATACTTTTATTATGTCTAAATATATACTTGTAATACATAGAAACAACCAGATCACAGACAAATATCTAAGCATAAAGGTAGTCCGGCATGGTGACCATTGTGCCAACTGGGTCGTTATATACATACACCTAAGAAGCTAGGTTTGTCTCATGGTAGCCAGATAACGGATATAGTACTTGAATAATTTACTTTTGTACATTGTATTGAAATTCAGCTGTTATTTGGGATATCTAAGCGTTATACTTTCTATATTTTTTCAGATATACATGTCGCCGTCCCTGGCTCTGGTCGGGCTTTGCGTGGTACCCCCAGTTTCGTTGCTAGCGGTAGTTTATGGCAGGTTCGTTCGAGGTATCACCAGGCAACTGCAGGATACTTTAGCTGAAACCAGTGAGGTAAGGTCAACCCGGATATTACCATTGAAATAGGAAAAAATAGGTAAAACAATATTTTAGGTAATCCTATTAAAAAACCGGTCAAGTGTGAGTCGGACTCGCGGACGAAGGGTTCCATACCGTGTTGTATGGGGGCCCCACATATTATTTGTTACTTTTCCTGTATTTAGTATTTGTTGTTATAGCGGCAACAGAAATACATCATCTGAAGATTTTAACTGTATAGCTATCACGGTTGATGAGAAACAGCCTGGTGACCGACAGACAATGGAGTCTTAGTAATAGGGTCGCGTTTTAACCCTTAACAAATACAAAAACAGAATATAATGGTACAAAAATTAGAACAAAATTAGAAATTAGGAAATTGCTCTGTTTTTTTTAAATTGTCTGTTAAAAATTGAAAAGGATATTTACTATGCCAAGTTCCCATATCTTTACTCATATTATAAAGCTGAAGATTTTGATTGTTTATTTGTTTGAAAGCGCTAATTTCAGGAACTACTGGTTCGAATTGAAAAAATATTTTTAAGTCCATTTGTCGAGGAAGGCTATTTTATATTTCGACATTCCCACGGGATCGGGGTTACGCGGGTGAAACCGTGGAGCGCTGCTAGCAAATAATAACGTTGGAACCCCTTTATAGTAAAAGCACTTGTTTTTATTATGAAGGGGTCTGTTTTCAGTCACTATGTTTTCAGCTAGCAGAAGAAAAAATATCGAACATAAAGACTGTGAAAGCATTTAGTAAAGAACAAAAAGAATGTGAATCATACGGACAACGAATAGAGAACTTATTGAAATTAGCTTATAAGGAATCTTTGGCTGTTGGCAGTTTTTATGGACTGGTTTGTATGATTTTATACTTATTAGTATTTTATTTCATGGAACGACGCGAAATATACTTCAATTCTTGATACGGCCATGTGGTCGCTTCTGCAGATACCATTTTTACAAGCCTGTATTTAGCTTCACCTGTCCCGATGTTTGTCATCCAATCTTGCAAATTAAATTTGACCGGTTAGCGATTGCGCTGAAATTTTGCATACATGTGTATTTCATATTATGAGTACAGGAGAATGCTTAGGTTGTTGTAACACAGTTTTTTTTCTAAATAATGGCTTTGTACACCTTTTAAATACACACTTGTAGTCCAAATTGAGGTGATATGACATGAAAATGTTTCCATTTGTATTTATTTGTCAATCAGACAGACAGACAGTTCAGTCCGAATTAAACCTAAACAATGTTTAGGAGCTTCGAGCCATCACAAGATATCGTGGTATTTTATATTCCTTACACTTGTGGACCTTTAAGGAAAAAAATTGAACGAAAAAGACTAAAATCAAATTAAGACTAATCATAGCACGCATAATATCATAATTACGCAACAAGTCATTTTTTTAGTGTCTTAATCATTAAACCACCCTAAATAGCATGAATAAATCTTGCTGGCGCTTCTGTAAATTACAATACAATGTTGCCAATCTAAAAATGTTTTATTATTTTACAGACAGGTCTAGCTGGCAACACCATAATAATCCTAGTCCTATACTACGGAGGCGGTATGGTTGCAACCGAACAACTGTCAGTGGGCAACCTAACATCGTTTCTACTTTACGCCGCGTACGTTGGAATCAGTATCGGTGGCTTGAGCAGTTTCTACACGGAGATGAATAAGGGTATGGGAGCTGCAACAAGATTATGGGACATTATTGATAGAGTGCCAGCTATACCCGTTGCAGGTGATTTTATTTTTAGTTATTTTTAACCCCTGACGCAAAAACGATGGGGTGTTATAAGTTTGACGTGTCTGTGTGTATGCTTGTGTGTTTGTCTGTGGCATCGTAGTTCCCGAACGGATGAACCGATTTTGATTTTGTTTCTTTTGTTTGAAAGGTGAATTAGTCGGGAGGGTTCTTGGCTATGTTTGATCGAAATCGGTTCAGCCGTCTGAAAGTTTTGAGGATAAAAGTCGGAGGTTTTTTAATTCTAATTTTTTTAAATTACTTAGTTAATTCAGTGTCAGAAAGATCACTAAGGTTCAATTGCACAACAAAAACTATTTTATTTAAGCTTTTTGCTTTGTTGAATATAATTTAATTTTAAATAACTCATAAATGGTGTTTAGCTAGTATTTAGCTTATTATATTTAAACACAATTTCAAGCAAGCCGCCGTAAATAATTGAAGTTGATCGATGTCTTTGGCCAAAAACTAGTTTATGGCACTCTAACCCAAGTCAAAAATTATCAAAAAATATTAGCAAGATATTTTGACATTGACACAAGAAAGAAAATGTATTTATTCAAAATATCTTTATATATATGTAATAATTTTACTGTACGTGTGTATGTCACTGAATTCCTCCTTAACGGCTGGACCGATTTAAATTAATTTTTTGTATGCGTTTCCGTGGCACCCTGGATGGTTTACATTCACAAATCAGCCCGATTTTTTTTCCAATGGCAATACAACGTTTGCCAGGATTTTTATAAAATACCTTAAATGTAACATAATAGTTATTGCAAGACGCAACTTAGATATTTTATAACGCATTATAAAAAAATTGATAAATCTTACTTATGACTTTGATTACAGCTCTATCTATACAAAATAATTAGAAAACTTGCTATTATAATACTGTAAACATACTTATAAACTCCCCTTATTTTTTTTCCAGGTGGTTTAACTCCTTCGGACCGTCCAAAAGGCGAGATAATATTAGACAACATTCACTATTCATACAATAACGCACCTCTAATCAAGGGTTTATCGCTACATCTCTACCCTGGAAAATCAATAGCTTTAGTAGGTCAGTATAAAGTATTTTTTAACTGATGTAAACTAAAAAAAAAATGGTTATCTGTAAAGTCAGTTTACGGAAGATAATTTTTGATAACGTCATAAGAAAACATTGATGGTAACCATAGCAACGTATTAACGTATTATGGTTACCTCGTCAATAACATGACTCACGACGGGAACGTGAGCGATGACTTCACACTTTTTGTGGGTGCCGGTGTTCATCAATTTATCAGACGTTACACGTCAAAATAAAAAAGTGGGTCACCATACAGTTCTAAATTCGCTATTATTTAAGACGCTCTTCCAATACCGTGTGTAGGTATTCACATTATCTTGCCCCCGCTCTCAAAAACGTAGCGTGCTGTGTGCTAACTGTTATATTTGATCGATATGCAAAACATTTTAGCATTATTATCCACAAATATAGTTCCTAGAGGTCAAAACCTATCATTCGATTCATTTTTAGAAACAAACGTTATCTATTTTGGAATAAAACCCGATAAACGATCTAATAATTCTCTGTTTTCTAACATTTTTTTATCGAACGAAGTTGTTCATATCATGTTTTCAACCACAATAAACAAAAATATGGTTATTAAACTACAATATCCATTTATATCCAAATAACAAAAAAAGAGTATTTGATTACTTAGAGTTGATTAAAACAAAGGTCGATTTTGGTAGCTTTATTAGCACCGGGCCTTAAGGTCTAAAAACACTATTCTAGTGGTAAATTCAATTGCAATTGTATATATCGACTGTCTTTGAGTAAATATGTTTTCTTTTTACCCCTTAGGACGATCAGGGTGTGGTAAAAGTACAATAGCAGCCCTTATACTAAGGCTCTATGATCCGGAAAAGGGTAAAATAATGCTGGATGGAGTCGATATTAAAGATTTGGATCCTGTCTGGTTGAGAAGTCACATCGGATTTGTCAGTCAAGTAAGTGCTAGATAGCTGAAAAAGTATATCTTGACTATCATTTAGATATTGCGATTGCGGGTGCGATTCCCGCCTCAGACAAGTATTTCTGCATCATCATTACATATTTTAGTATTTTTTTATTAGGTACTTGTATACGGACTTTTTTCTCATGAATTGGGGCCGTGAAGATGTAGTAGGCTTGCTCGGAACCACTACCCTCTCAGCTTTGCCGAGCATAACCAGAGAAAAGAACTCGTCAATACGTCGAGAGTTAAGTAAGCCCCGGGTTTTACGATGTTTTCCTTCACCATATAAGCACAAACATTTTTCGTAAGAAATATCCTTTTACCGGCCGGGATCCGAACCAAAGTCTTTCGGAATGAAACTCGAGGTATCTACCACTGTGCCAACACCGCTCTCTTAGACTAAAACGTAAAATATTTCACAGCGCCATCTAGGCACAAGCTAAGCAACTAGGTTTATGTTATGGTGGCCAGACAACGGATACAATACTTATACATAAGATTACAAATATAAGCTATTTATCATACTATGTTTGTTTCCAGGAATTGATCTCTATCAGCAACACTATCGATTGATACAAAGTAATAGAGTTTTTTTTTTAAATTAAGGGTTCGATTCCTGGGTAGATTATGACTCCAAAAATCTAATGATGCCGTTTTTGTTTTGTCAAAATAGGGCACGCGACTCCTTTAAGCAGTTTCGAAAGCCCATTTAAAAAACTACCCTGCATACTTAGGTTTATTAGCCAACTTTAAACTGATTGTAAATATTTTTTAGGAACCGGTACTATTTAGCGGTACGATAAAGGAAAATATATTATACGGTGCATCTGATGATTATAGTGAATTGGATGATAAGGATGAGAAAAGTGTAAGTATATAGTTTTAAGTAATTTCGTATTGTTTTCATTAGATTCAGGCTAATGGGTCTGTCGCGCTATTGTAGTATCACTGAAATGTTCCTGGAAGCACGGGGCAATTTGTTTGTTGCTTTTGTGACACATAGAAAAGTATCTTTCCAGGACAGAGTTGCCAGGTGTAATAACGATATTGTGAGGAAGCTTATTATTCACTAGCTGTTTCCCGCGACTTCGTACGCCTGGTAGTTTTATTTTATACTAGCTGCGTCCAGCGGTTTCACCCGCGTAAGTCCCGTGGGAATATCGGGATAAAAAGTAGCCTATATGTTAATCCAGGTCTTCAGCTATCTACATACCGAGTTTTATCCCAATCGGTCCAGTGGTTTTAGCGTGAAGTAGTAACAAACACACACACGCACAAAAACCGCATCAAAAACCGCAGTTTTAAAGAATTAAGCATACATAGGAACAGACAATGAGAAGCTATATTGTTTTATACTATATGTTATTCACTTATTTATGTCCTATACCACGGGGCTATTGCGCCCCGAACCTTTAGAAGGCGTGCGTGAGGCCAAAGCCGACATAGAGGCCCTTTACAATAACAAGTTTAATAGCAAAGTATGATGTGGACATCAAACCTTTGATTATCCCTGTCTGCACTATAAAATGCAGCCAAGGACATGAATTTTTGTAATTTTCGGGCTTCAACCATGCCACATACACACCGGCTGGTCTCTGTGTGGTATGATGCATATATACAAGAAAATTGGTTTTAATCGTACTTAATCAATTGGATTTTGGACTTAGTACAAAATCTTAAGTCCACTTGATAATTACAATCAATTGAGTCCATTGTCTAAAGTCCAATGTCTAAATAGCTATCTTAGACCTCGTATAAATTAAATTGTTTAACACTTATGTCGTGTCATGGACTTTGGACATACAAAAATGTGTTACCACGGCTCTAGATTATCTGCAGTAATAAAAGGTTTATTTTCTTTATGTAAAACATATAAATTCATATGTAACGAAATGTGTTATAAGAAAATATCGTTTATTACTTTGGAAGTTGTAACACCAAAAGGCCAATATATACATACATAGCAATGCTTCGCGGTTTCACCCGTGGGAATATTAGGATAAAAAATAGCCTATGAGACTCCCAATGAATCAATGTATCCTCATACCAAGTTTCATTAAAATCGGTCCAGTAGTTTCGGAGCCTATTCGTTACAAACAAACCAAAAATATATTCGCTTTATAATATTAGTGTAAAGTGTAAATTATAAGGGTTATCATGCAAAAAAAAACCCAAATCACTGAGTCTAGAAACTTAAATTATTTACGGGAGTTTCTTATTATATTGTGTGATAGGCAAGTAAATACTGGGGTTGCATCTTTGAATATTTCCACAGCATCGTACTTATATAGTTTATTCTTATTTTCTTTGTAGAAAGAACCGGCATGGCTGCGGGCGGCTAAAACGGCGCACCTACACGAATTAGTGATGGCTTCGAACGAAGGCTGGGAGCGGGAAGTTGGCGCTCGCGGCGGACAACTTAGCGGAGGGCAGAAACAGAGGGTCGCTATCGCTAGAGCTGTTGTTAAGGTGAATTTTATTTGACAACTCAGTTGGCACAATTGTCACCTTGCCGGACTGCCGAACATAGGGTTGCGGGTTCCCGCCTCAGACAAGTATTTATGCTTAGATATTTGTCTGTGGTCTGGTTGTTTCTGGGTATCTTAAGTATATTTTTACAAAAGAAAAGTATATATCCGTTCTCTAGCACCCATAACACAAGTATAGTTACTTAGCTTGGGGCTAGATGGCGATGTGTGGAAGTCCTGCAATATTTATTTATTTATTTTGTAACGCGCTAGAAATACCCGTCGCGTCGCTTACAACTAACATTGTTGATTGTAACGAATGTGTTTTATATTTATCAAAAGTGCTGAGATGAAATTGTAGGTGAAATCTTTACCGATATTTTGGGGTAATTTGAGACGAAAATTGTCATTTCAAAGCTATACTAGTTAAAATTCTTAATTTTAGGATAGCTTCAAAACTATAGGGAATTTTTGGTTCAAAGTCATACCAAGATGTCGGTTAATATCGTATCTACAATTTCATCCCACCAAATTTTGAGAAAAAAAAAACACATTCGTAATAATCAATAATTTTCACTAATGAACCGGTGCCGGTGTACTAATTTAGTAGGCTGTGTACCAATAAAATAAAAAAATAAAAAATATTGCAGGACATTCCACACATCGCCATCTAGCCCCAAACTAAGTAACTAGACTTGTATTATGAGTGCTAGACAAAGGATATACTACTTATATACTTTTCTTTTGTAAATAAATACTTATAATACATAGAAACAACCAGACCACAGACAAATATCTAAGCATAAATACTTGTCTGAGGAGGGAATCGAACCCGCGACCCTGTGTTTGGCAGTCCAGCATGGTGACCATTGTGCCAACTGGAAGAAATTCGTAATTAAAGATAATCAGTATGTCTATAATTATTAGATAATCAGTTACATTATCAAGGCGTAATAGCTCATATTTATCTCGAAATTTCTGCGGAATCGGTACTTTCGCGAGTGTGACTGCGGCGCTTGATAATAGTTTTTTTTGTTTGTATTGATTTGAGAACTGCGGGCCGTTACCAGTATAATAATTAAAAACATATTATTGTTACCACGTCAATAATATGTTTTTAATAAATAAATAAATTAATTGTCTAATAAATTGATGGAACACCTGCATTCACAAAAAAGTTTCATGGTAAACGTCACGCGTCTCGTGTTTGTTTAATAATAATATCGCTCATCTGGGCTTGTCAAAAATCTCTATTTTATCGTTTTCTTATGACGTTATCACGTAAAATTATCGCCCGTAAACCGACTTTACAGACAACCATATATAAAACCAATTTTTTTTTGTTACAGAACCCAAAAATTCTGATCTTAGACGAAGCGACATCAGCGCTAGACGCGTATTCAGAATATTTAGTCGACAAAGCGCTAAAAGAGATAAGTAAAGATCGTACAGTTCTAACAATAGCTCATAGGTTAAGCACAATACAATCTGCCGACGAAGTTGCGGTACTTGAAAATGGTATAGTAGTCGAAAAGGGTACGTATTCCGATCTAATGGCGAAACAGGATGGTTTTTTCAAAGAGTTAATTACGCATCAAACTTTCACATCCAAAGGGAAAAAGCGAGACATGCATAACACATAAGAGTGTCTCTTAAATTGTATCTGATTCAACGCATTGGTTCGACCGAGGTTTTTAGCTTAAATTGTTAATGAAATTGACAAGGTATGTTAATTTATTTAATGTTTAAATTATTGTTGTTATGGGTACCTCTAAACGGGAATTGTTTTTATTATATTTAATTATGGGTTATGTCACGGTTCAAATAGTGACGATAAAATTATGTTTAGAAAAGTCTGTTGCACAAGATTTCGCTACTAAAAGAGGATTGTTACCAGGATGCGCGCGAAATTCAAATATTTTCATTCTAGATGTTTTTTTTTTCTTATAAATATGAACAAGTTTAAAATCGAAATGTAAAGTTATTATAGTAGTCTGCTATCCTAGAACACAATTTTCTAACTACTAAGACTTTATTGGGCTTTAAAACTATCCCAGATACAAATAAGAATGCAGTTAACAATAATTGGCAGTAAATTATAAATGATATTATTTAAATTTATTTTAGTTTCAAAGCCTAAATAAAGGTTTTAATCGTTGCAAATGTTGTAGAGTTACGTTCTTGAGTCGCAGATTGCAAAATAATATTACACTACAGTAAAATTAATTGAATTTCGAGGGCAACCGGTATTAACATCCCAAGATTCTACATATTTGTAAAATGTAAAATTCAGTAGCGTTATTTATTAAGATGCTTATTGTATTCGCTTCCATTATTTATTTAAAGTGAAAATTATGTACATGTATGTATATATTAGGTAAGTATGTTACATAAAATATTTTGTGATAAAATAGTGATGATGCCATGGAACAAAATAATGTAATTTACTATTGTTTTTTATATAGTGATGAATGACAGTAAATTAATCGTAGAAAATTGTTTGCGATATCTAAGGTGAAATCATGGAGTGAGGTTTAATGTTCAGTCGTGACAAATATATTAGATAATTGTTGTTATTACGGAAGTTTTATTTACTTGCACTTGTATACGGGCTGTATTCCACAATTAGACCCTTTTTAATTGGGTCCTTTTTGCGTGAGGATGGCCATGTCCAGAGGTCTTGTCAATCACTTAAACTAAGCTTAACTTAAGTATTGTAATAAGACAGCCACTTACTGGTTTTCCTATTTAGACTTTTTTTTAAAATAATCCTATTCGGTATGAAAAATAAACACAAGTTAGGTTTGTAGTTATTATTAAGAATATTAACTATCCAAAGGCGATTTGTGTGTTGAGGGATGTGTGCGCATGGGCTTCGAGTATCCCATGTCACCCCAGATGGAGATGGGCCGTTTTAGCCCTTTAGCAAAACACCAAATACGCGAAACACCAACTCGAGATTTTGTGGTGTTTTGCGGATTACTAGTAGTTTGTTTGGTAGGTTGTCACAACTTACGCGGGTAAGTAGCGAGGCTCTAGTAATTTTTGACCGATTTAAAAAAAAAGAGGTTGTTAATTCGTCACGTATATCCTATCCTAAGTTTGTGTGTGCGTGTGTGTGTTTGTTACTCCTTCACGCTAAAACCACTGGACCGATTGGGATAAAACTCGGTATGTATCTACATACCGAGTTTTATCCCAATCGGTCCAGTGGTTTTAGCGTCTACAGCTATCTAGCTGGAGACTTGGATTAACACATAGGCTACTTTTTATCCCGATACTCCCACGGGATCGGGACTTATGCGAGTGAAACCGCGGGGTGCAGAAAGTTATATAATATTTTATACTTACGTTCAATGTCAATAGTTAAAAAAAACGTTTTATTGTGTGCTCAGTCACGAACCTCAGAACAATAAGTTTACCCCAGAACAATTAATTCAACAAGCAAGGTCAGCCCTTATACAGATTAGATAACAGTTACTACGACTCGCTAGACCTGCTACTAAGTGGGGCACATGCTTCATTCATTATCATTAGATCATATACCTACTATGTGTCCGTCTGTTTATAAAACGTCGCGCAATCAAAGATATTGAATATCTACTAGAATAGAAAACACATCTGAATATTTTACATGGTAATACTTTGATCCCACAAGTGACGTATTTCAATGAAATTGAAGCATCATCTAGCCTTATAATTATAATTAATAAGCTTATAATTATCTGATTTTCTTCTGTATTTTATCCCCGTCTTCGTACGCGTAGAGAGGTTGAATTTTAGAAATTCCTTAGCGTATGCCACCACATAATTCGTTCCATTACAAGGCAAAATTATCGTCTAATTTTTTTTATCACTGTGGTTAGGGTACTGGTAACAAAAAAATCTATAGGAGAAAAACCACAATAGTTACTAATAAACTTCGCATAGGGGTTCCTTTTAGGATGTAAGCGATCACTAAGAAAGGATTTTTGGCACTTCGACCTTTAAAGGGGTAAAAAATTGTGGTTCGTAGTAACTATTATGTTGTTAGTCTGTGTTTGTAAGAAGTTAAGGCGCTCTTCCAGTACCGTGTGTAGGTATTCACATTATCTTAGCCCGCGCTGTCAAAGACGTAGCGTGCTGCGTGCTATATGTTATATTTGATCGATATGCAAAACATTTTAGCATTATTATCCACAAATATAGTTCCTAGAGGTCAAAACCTATCATTTGATTCATTTTTAGAAACAAACGTTAATTATTTTTGAATAAAACCCGATAAACGATCAAATAATTCTCTGTTTTCTAACATTTTTTTTATCGAACGAAGTTGTTCATATCATGTTTTCAACCACAATAAACAAAAATATGGTTATTAAACTACAATATCCATTTATATCCAAATAACAAAAGTATTTGATTACTTGCTTAAAACAAAGGTCGATTTTGGTAGCTTTATTAGTACCTGCCCTTAATATCACTTTGCCGCGGGTAAAACTGCGGGGCGCAACTAGTAGTTTATAAATGTTGTTTCTATTCCACTGTCATTTAAATATCTCTCCACGCAATGATATTGGTTTGTTTGTTATCGAGTTTTTCATTATTTACATTTGAAGAAACGCGAGTTGGACCTTGCCCTGCCGCGGTTGCGCGCCAAAACAAAACTAGATCGTAAGCGGGTACGGAACGTCACTCGCGCTACAACACCGATCGAACCAACACAGAATGTCTACCAAAGTTTTACGCGGGAATATAGCGCGCCAAATCATAAACTGCGCGAAAAATGAACAGAAAAAATGTGCTACTAGTGGAGTTTTGAGTAGATTTTTAGCTACTCAGACCGCTCCAGCACTAGAAAATAATTTATTAAACTCACCATGGGGTGAAATACAAATTACAAAAGAAACGCTTACGGAATATGTGTTTTCGGATATTGAATTGTGGGCAGATAAACCTTCGGTGGTAAGTTGTTATTGCTGTTATTTAAGCCATTTTTAGTTACACATTTTCACTAAATTATAAATTAGAACTTTCCACCTTATCCCAAAACGAGGTTTAAGAATAGTCCCAGAAATTGTGGATTTAAACCTTAGATTTGATACAGATTTACTCGTGAACTATAGTCTAAACACTATACCTTTATAATTTAAAGGGATAGTGTTTAGACTATAGTTCCCTATATAATCTATAGGGAGAGTGTTTAGACTATAGTTCACGAGTAAATCTGTTAAATCTAAGGTTTAAATTTATTTCTCGGACAATCCTTAAACCTCGTTTTGGAAAAAGGGGGTATGTTTTCAACTTGTTTATTCGCTGGAAAAATAGTGTAAACATAGTCCAAGACCAATTCTTCTAATTTTTTTTTAAATATAATTTTTTTGACCTTAACGTAGTTATTTCTCTTAGTTTTTTAAAGATTTATACTTCTTATATTCGACATTGTTTGTTTATGTTTAATTCTTCGGATAGAAGTTCAGTGTTATGTGCCACGGTATCTATGGATACTATAAACATTGCCAGGCAGGTTCCCTACTAATTGAATGTTACCAAACAATGAATTACAATCTACATAATTTATGAATCGGACAAAGTCCAGGGCCTAATAGACTTAAATACAATTAATTGTAAGTAGAATTAAAAATGCTGCATCATAGTAAAAATTTATCGTATTTATTTATAAATTTTATTAGGTAAGTAATTATTTTCAAAATAAGTACCGACAAGATAGGCCTATCTCAATTTCCAATCACTCATTTATCATTACTCATTGAATCAACATGGAATAGAAAGATGTACCTAATTACCTATACTTAGTGATATTTTTTTGAAAAATAATCATGACTGATTACATTTTATAGTCTAGCGTACTTTGGAACGGATATCAAAATTATCTTTTTTATCAAGATTGGTGGAGGTACAGTATGCGTCATAAGTACACTATCAGTTTGCTACAATAATACTATCAACAAGTATTGGACCTACGACCTTCTTCAAATAGACGTTACACACAAACATAAATACTTGAATTAAAAGTAGGTACTCAGTGTGATTATTATTTTCAACATTTTAGCTATGTATTTAGTTGGCCGAGTGGTATAAGCCGCCACCCGCTACAACAACCGACGTGGGATCGATTTACAGGTTACGTTGTTATAATGTTCAAATAGTGCTGCACAGTATTGTAATCGTTACGGTGCCGGTGGACTTTTGAACGTTGATTGGACCTAGGTAATCAATTGTAAAGCGAACCCTGTAATGCCTCTAAGAGACATTTAGGCTTCGTATCCAGCCAGAAAAAAAGAAAATTAAGAATATATTTTTTTTGTGAAAATTAGCCAAAATTACACAAAATGTGATGCCATTATTCACCTAAGGGCCCGCTGCTAATAATTGTGTTGCAATATATATTAAAAATTCCTTAAATTTTCAGTTAATTATGGTAATTTTTTATCACAGTTGCTCATAAAGTGTATCTTATTCAACGGCTTTTAGGCTCATAATCCAACATATTATGCACGCGTGCGTTTTAGATTTGTTAACTAGTGCTGTAAAGCTATCCCGATAAGTTAAATACGTATCTTACTGCTAATTACATGTTAGGTAGGTGAAACATTCTTAATTTATCTGGGTTATACTGTTTTGATGTATAAAAAAGGTAGATACCAAAGAGTTTTTTAGCTAGCAAAAATGGTTGTCTCTAAAGTCTGTTTACGAACGAAAATTTTACGTGATAATGACTTAGAAAACGATTAAAAATTGAGTTGTTTATTTTTTGTTTTTTCTTTACTTAAATATATTGTTTTTCCGTACCATTGTATTTTGTTCTTAACCCCCGACGCAAAAAAATAGAAAAAACCCTAAAAATATTGTATGTCAGACGAGGATGTATAGGTTAAAAGTCTTTAGCCTGCCTTTCCGGAGCATAATTAACAAAAAAATCTGCCTTAAAAAATGTAAACATAGACTTATCACAAATATTTTATTAATTATTATTTTGTTTTCTTTTCTAGTCTTTTCTTTTATTCGCAACTGTGATAAAAAACGTCGTACGATATACGTGTGGAATTGATATTTGCATCTTGGCTTCTTATGACACGCTCGCTACCGCTCGCGCGTCATAAACCGCCTCTATCCAAAGATCAATTTACCACACTTATATCGTAATGTACTATTATCGAACTACACAATTACACTTATTTTATTTTCATGCATTTTTTTTTCCGTCCGGGGGATTACTTTTTTTTTGTATTTTATCAATTTTCATATTTTTATTTTTTCAGTAATCAGCATCTTTCGCTATCTCTTTTACTTATCCTACTAATATTATAAATGTGAAAGTTTGTGTGTGTGTGTATGTATGTTTGTTACTCCTTCACGCAAAAACTACTGAACTGATTGCGATGAAACTCGGTATCTAGATAGTTGGAGACCTGGAATAACACATAGGCTACTTTTTATCCCGATATTCCCACGGGATCGGGACTTACGCGGGTGAAACCGCGGGGCGCAGCTAGTAGTTTCATAGAGTTTAGAAAATAGCCCTGAAGGCCAATTTAAAAAAAAACATGTACCTACATACGTATACCTACGTATCTAACTGAAATGAACCTCGAGAAACACCGTATTGCACTCAATTAAAAGTCATTTATAGATAAATGCACTGAAGTACAATAATGTTGGGTACAAAGTTCACTTTTAGTTGATACGTACCTTTTTAATGCGGACGTGGAATGGATAGGGCTTATAAATAGTACCTATTTGAAGGTTAAGGCTACCTATTGAATGTTTGGCAACGTGTTGCATTGAAAATATGGGGAAATTGTAACTTCAAAACATAATTGGATACGTAGAACTCTGTTACTATGCTACTATGCTATCGTAGGCATAATAAAATCAATGCTACGCTATGTTAGGTATTGAATTCTACTACATTGAACCAATGTTATTAGAAACTTGCTACTGGAGTTAAATTTTAATCGGGCATGCAGTAATTTCTGCCTTATTCACTGTTTTTTTTTATAAGTAACTAGCTGGGCTCCGTGGTTTTACTCGCGTAAAACTGTCTGCGCAACTTTCTTATTTTTTCTTTCATAAGAACCTTCACCTAACAATAACAAATACAACAAAAAAATAGCCAAATCGGTCCAGCCGTTTGAGCGTGTTGCGATTACCAAAGGAAATGGGGATTCATTTTTATATATAGGACTTGCTACACCCCGCGGTTTCACCCGCGTAATAATTTTCTGCGCAACTTTCTTAATTTTTTATTTGATAAGAACCTTCTCCTGATAATAACAAACAGACCAAAAAAAGAATTGGCCAAATTTGTCCAGGCGTTGTTGAGTTATGCGCTTACCAACACATTTTGCGATTCATTTTTATAGTATAAGAAGATAGAAGAAGATTTACTGAAATGTAAATTTGATACTGAAACTGAATTAGGCAGTAAGTAGGTAATTGTTTGTTTATTTGTTACTAAACTATAATTCCTTGAACTATGATCTTTCTATCAAGTCAGTGGAATTGTTTTTTTTTTAAATAAATATTTAATAAGTACTTCTGTTAGCTATTATTGCTAAATGTTTTTTTTATTTTACTAATCATACTTATATTATAAATGTGAAAATTAGTGTATGTATGTTTTTTACTCCCACGCAAAAACTACTGGACCGATTGCACTAAAGACATGGATAACATTAAGGCTACTTTTTATTATCTATATTTCATTTTACATAACATATAATCCGGTAATATATCCCTTAATATTAAGTGTTACCTGTCATGCCTACAATGTTTCACTAAATGCACAAGCCAAGCCCTCTTACGAGTTTCACGATCCTAGGTAGCTGGACGGAATTAATTAATAAACTAAATAAGTTGAAGTAGGCCAACAACTCTGTTGGTAGTAAGCATAATTTTAAGGGCCACTGACTGCTTGTCTAAAACAAAACTTCTAATAATGTAGGTACTTATAAGATAAAGCGCATTTTATTCTTCAGTGGATAAACACAGACATCAAAAAAAACTGTAATTGTAAGATATCCAGAAAAAATACGCAGGTCGTCCTAAAATCTTTAGCTGAACACGATAAGGTAGTTTTTTAGAATGTTTTGTCTGTTTGTTTGTTTGTTTGAACAAGGTAATCTCTTAACTAGAGAACAGATTTTAACAAGGTCCACACGAATATGTTCAGAAAATATCAGATTAACATTAGAGTATATGTTAATTTAACTTTAATAAAAAAATGATATCGCCAAATCAATAAAAAATATAGTTTAAAAATATGTAACTATTTTTTATTATAACTTGCACCGAACGATAAATAGTAATATATATTCGGGAAAATGCTACATTTTCTAAATAAAACAAAACCAAATTGCGAACGAAGTCGAGGGCAACAGCTAGTAAAACATTAAAATTAATTAGGCAACACTAACAATAAATAAAATAAGTATCCAATTGTTAAAATAAAGTAGGACAAGTTCATTTATCTTAAGCCCTTTATCATGTTTAACTTTATAAAATGCCGATTTTGTTTACATTTTTACAAGTCGCAAGATATTAGAATATCGTCTAGAGAAGTGACGATGCGTTATCTCGTGCCAAAATACTTTATCTTTTAGAAGTTTGTGTGTATTTCAATATCAAATCCTGGACTTTACACTATGGTTATTTTAGATTCAAGAACATTGACCTTCCATTCGATAGATTCGATATTTTATTCAAATTGAATTTGATTGTAGGCTTTCAATATATCAGCTTTGGGTATTATATTAGCAAATCTTAAAAATTAGGTTGAATAAGGTACCTATATTAAGAAAGTGATTAAAATATGAATTTATTTTTATGTAAATTGATACCGACTTTAGCAAGTTACGGTTCAAAAATCAACTAGATTCTTAGTAACTAGATAGCTTCACAGCGAAAACAAGGAAGGCCTTATCCAGTTTGATTAAAAAACTTTCTATAGGAAATATTGTTTAGCAATTTTTAGGGTTTCGTACCAACAGGGTAAAAACGGGACCCTTTTACCCAGACGCTATTGTCCATCCGTCTGCCTGTCTGCTCCAGGCTGTATCTCGTGAACCGTAGTAGCTATACAGTTGAAATTTTCACAGATGATGTATTTCCGCTTTAACAACAAATACTAAAAACAGAAATAATGGTACAAAACCCTTTGTGCGCGAGTTTTTAGATCTATATTTAAATTTAATGTAGTAATAGTAATATTATAAATGTGAAAGTTTGTGTGTGTGTGTATGTATGTTTGTTACTTCTTCACCCAAAAACTACTGGACCGATTGCGATGAAACTGGGTATCTAGATAGCTGGAGACCTGGATTAACACATAGGCAAATTATTATTCCTATATTCGAACGGGATCGGGAATTACATGGGTGAAACTGCGGGGCGCAGCTAGTAGATAATATATACTTATTTTAAAGTTCATCTTTATTTTGATCTAAATTTACCTGCATTTTTATTTCCTAGACATGCGGCTCATCAGGCAGGTCATACGACTACGGAATGATGCGGCTAATGATCGAACGTTGCGCGAGCGCACTCGCCGGTCCCCTGCGAATGAAGCCTGGTGACAGAATAGGTCTTATCCTGCCAAACATTCCTGAATTCACGGTTGTCGTGCACGGAGCAATGAGAGCCGGACTCACTGTTACCTTTGCTAACCCACTTTATACTGCGGGTAAGTAACCCCATGAGGGTAACCCTATGAGTTTCTTGTGCCTGCTTCTCATTGGTGGGCGCGTTCGGAAGGCACACATCCAAACTTAGTTTTTAAGACGTTTCTATGTGATCTATGTACAAATGTATTAAGCATACAAAGGAATAAAAAAAATTTATTTTGAAGTACCTAAATTAAGTGAATTAATTTTCCTATTTTAAGCATCGTTAAGATTAATTTATTGGTTTTTAAAGAATGACCAAAATGAAATCTAAATTATAAATACGTGGTTACCAAAGTCTAAGTCAAATTTCTTTATTCATTTGGATGCTTATGTATATTTTGTACAAATATCACATAGAAATGTCTTAAAAACTAAGTTAGGATGTGTCTAGTATCTTCTACATATTATATGTATATTACCTACGTAATTGTAGCACAAAAACAACTAAGTGTATTTTAATAGGTATTTATGTAAGCCTTTTTTTAATGATGGAAAAATGGCGGCCATAGTATGTAAGTAAAGCCTGCTTAATTTTTGAAACCACGGAAGTGCTAGCTAGATATTCTACAAAAGTTATTTCCAAATGGATTTTTACCATGTTTTTGTTTTTAATTTGTGGAGCTCGATAAAATCTTATGAATTTGTTTGTCTAACACTACAGACATAATGAGATAAGTAATGAGAGAAATTACGATGTCTTAGTACCTACTTATCAATTAGTATGTACCTACTAATATTTAGTTACTAAAAATACCTACAGTAGGCACGTAAGTTGTAAATAAATGTCTAGCACAATATTCCGATTGCCTAGACTTACAGCAGACGGAGTTAGCTATTATTATCAGCTGGCTCAGGAATCGAGTTCAAATGTTAATAGAAAGATATGACTTATTTAATTAATTGCTAGAGAGAGTTAAATTGAGATAAGCGGTAGACAGATGAATCTTGACTTCAAATAATAACATACGTAGGTTGATATCATGTGATCTTTGTCTATAAACTGTTTATCTTATTAAGTCATGGTAGCAATAGATACGGCAACAAGTGAGATGGTCGGATGACCTGAGACTCACGGCCAGAAATCAGAAATCATTTATTGATTGAATGTGTTTTCGGGTGTTGGGTTTACAGATGTTATGTAATATAGGAAAAAATAGGTAACAACAGACATGTCTGGACCAGACGTTCAATAAATCATGGTTACTTTAACATAATTAAAATTAACTTATGCATAATTAGTAGGTAATAAATAATATTGCACAATAGCTTACAGAGAGGAGCTTAGATATGATTATATTATTATCTAGATATAACAATAGAATCTACAAAGTACATATTATTTTCTATTTTATCAAATAAATTATATACCTTTATGTTCATTACATACACTTAGTTGAATTCTAAATATTGTACTACTACATTAAAATATTTAATACACCATTGGAGTAGGGTAGCGCGAGACAGAACCCAATGGAAAATGCTAGAGGCGGCCTATGTCAAGAGACATTCAGAATTACGCGACATTCTATAGTAAAACTTCAACATTGTTATATATTTTAATGTAACCTTAATAATTCTGAATGATTATTATTATAGCGATAGTAAGTGACATTACCAATATTATATCTAGCGATGACGACGAATTCCAATCTATACAATCTGTTTAGTTCTACGCTGATTTTTACTCTAAATTTTTCAAAAGATAAAAATACTCATCACGATATCTCTGAATAGAAGAGCTACAAGTCTGAAACTTCGCTTAGAGTTTTCTTTTAGAATATATAATATATTATAAGCGCTTGCTAAGATTTTTATTGAAAATATGACATCTAAAAAGTTTGTTACTCTAAATATTACAAAAGATAAAAATACTCATCACGATATCTCTGAATAGAAGAGCTACAAGTCTGAAACTTCGCTTAGAGTTTTTTTTAGAATGTATTATAAGCGCCTGCTAAGATTTTTATTGAAAAATCGACATCTTAAGGGGCAGATAAAAAGTTTGTAGGACGAAAATGCGCTACCACTAATCCCGATTTTCGCACGGGATCGAGACTAACACGGGTAAAACCAAAGGGTGCAGATAGTATTATTATAAATGAGAAAGTTCTTTTTAAAAGATTTTCATGACAACTCTATCTAGGTTTTCATGAAAATCGAATTAGTTCAATAGTTCTAGAAGCTTCTAAGTTATGGATAATCCATTGTGTAAAAATTGTATAGCAACATCTTATGCAGGCGACACCGCGGAGCGCATTTAGATAATATTGAATATAAACTTCGTTGCATACATTCATTAATATGTACGTAATTTAGTTTTTCCTACCAACAGAGGAGGTGAAACGCCAATTTGCAGACTGCAATGTAAAATGCATAGCAACTATAGAAATGTTTATGCCTGTGGCGAAGGAAGTCAGTAAGGCTTTGAAGGACTACGCTGGCACCATCTGGGTTGGAGGCGATGATGACAAAGATCAAAGTAAGTTACGTCAAAAAATACAATATAGATAAAAACAATACAAAAAAAAACTTGAGAGGTGACAAGGGACACCCGGATGGAACGAAGTTTCTTTCGATTAATTAGTGAAGGAATTGTAATAAAATCAAAAAGTGTCGTTACAACTTTTGGTCTTAATTTTTTCCGTCTAGCCCCCCTTCGCAACGCGCCTTATGGAACTTCGTTCCAAAAAAGCACCCCGCAGATTTTATTAAATTGTCAATTATTAAGGCCCCGCTGCCTATATGATAGTGTTGCTACATCTTTTTTAGTAATTCCTAACATTTTCAGTACCTAAATTTTGGTAACTCTATATTCGTTTATTTCATAAAACATGGGCATAATAGTGGTGTTGATTAAGATTAAGTAGTTAATACAGCCATCTTTCGCCTTATCGGCAAATAAAGATGTCAAAAGAAAGAATTTAAACAAAAATTAAATGAGTCTCGATATAAAAATCATGCAAAAATCATTTTTCCGAACTTTAAACTAAATAATTATTTTATTTACATGGAAATTATTTTCATATTTGTTTAGTAATGCCCTGGCTACCTTTAAGCTGCATAATTGCAGCCCTCGGTAGAGTTCTAAAATTACTATTATTGGAATGTTTACATTCTAATAATTTTTGTTTTTATAAATTAATGAGTTAGAAGACTTTAGACATCAATTAAATCAAGTGTCTAGAATCTTGCTTGTTTTGAAAACATGCTTATAACAGCCGTATTGGAGCTCTACGTTGGGTCTGCAATTATGCAGCCGACCGTACCTATTACAGGGCATTACAGAGTTTTTGATAACAATATTACTTCCTAGATATTTTCGGCCTCCGGTCCCTTCTGATGGCAGACCACCAAACCGACCTTCCGACTGTCAGCTGCGACGATGTATGCCTCATACCATACTCGAGCGGCACAACCGGCATGCCTAAAGGAGTCATGTTAACCCATAAGAATCTCGTCTCTAATCTTAAACAAGTACAAGTACCTAAGATGATGAAGTATGAAGGGGAGAAAGGTGAGTTTAATTCATCATCATGTAAATCGCACAACGTTTACTGCTGAACATGCCTCCCACAAAAATTTAACTTAGTTAAGACTTCATAAAAAAATTAAAGTATCCAAAAAGAGCAAACCTGTGGAGCAAACTAGGGGTGTCGTTACCATAGTTTTCAAAGTGTTGAATCTATTTTATAATGATGATTTTTGGTTCAAGGCTGTCTACTTTTCAATTTTTGTGGAAACTACACTTATATCTTGTTGCACATGGAGCAGTCTTACTTTTCCGTTCAGATTTATGTAATACTTGTATAAGGTTATTGGTTATTCGCCATTTGGTGATAGAGAAGGGGTTCAGGTTCAGGTTCAGGTTAGGGGCTCCGATTTTCCGCACTCAGGCATAGGTCTGCCCATTGCGCGTGATCTTCGGCTGTTACTCTAGCCAACCCAGCTCCGCCCAGAAGCGCAGAATTCTCCTGGGGTCCTCGCACGCCTCTTGGAGTGTTGCAGGGTTGCCAAGTAGTTGTCCCTATATGCAGCCAGGCTCTCGCACTTCAGGACTGCGTGAGCGATGGTCTCTTCATCTGACAGACACGCTCTGCAGAGCGGGCTGGCGGTTATACCTAAGACATTAAGGTGTTTATTCAATGAGCAATGTCCGGTTATTGTGCCTACCATTGTACGTAGGTCGCGCTTTTTCAGACGAAGCAGTGTCCTCGCAAGTTTAGGCCTGGGTTGCGGTAGTGCTTCCCTAGATTGCCGACAACTTGTGGTTTGTGCCCATCTTTTGTCATGCTGCGCATCAGTGCGCGATCGTAACCATGCCCTTACCTGAGAGTAGGGAAGTGGTACTATTGGGAGGGGTCCCGTAGGTACGGAGTTTGATCCCCTTCTGGCGAGTTCGTCCGCAGCATCGTTGCCGCTGGAGCCGCTGGAGCCGCTGGAGCCGCTATGCCCTTTAATCCACTGAAGGCTTACCTTATGTGTTAGGGCAAGTTTTTGTAGTCCCAGGTGGCATTGCTGTATCAAGCCTGAGTCCATGGTTGTGCTAGTTAAAGCCTTTAGTACAGCCGCACTGTCTGATAATATTTTGATTTCGCTTTGTTCAACCTTCCTGGATTCGATTGCCTCGACTCCGTTGATTATGCCTATGCACTCACATTGGAAGATTGATGCGTGAGGTCCTAGGGACATTGAGATGTGAATGTTTAGCTCAGGAGAGTAGGTACCTGATCCTGTCCCGTGTTTTGTCTTGGATCCGTGTGTGTACATTCTGAGCTCGTTTATGCCGGAGTAATCTTTAGGAGAAATTGAAATTTCAAAGTGAAATTTCGTAGTTACGGTTAAAGATGTGAGTTTTAGGGATGCGGTCCTTAGGTGCCTCTATGAGGGGTTCCTGTTTAATGGCATCCTCGAAGATGCGTCCATGACCTACCGTAGCTCGTGTTCATAGTTTAGATGCGTGTAGTCTAGTCGCCGAGGCGGCCGCTTCTTGTTGTACAAACAGGTCCAGTGGGGTTAGGCAGAGCATTGCCTCCATCGCTGCTGTAGGCGTAGTGCGCATACAGCCTGTGATAGCACAGCAAGCTGCCCTTTGGAACTGTTCCAGTTTTTGTATGATTGTGGTTAGTTCGGTTCTGGGCCACCAGACCGTTGCACCATACGTTACCTGAGGTCTTATGACGGTTGTGTAAAGCCAATGTACTATTTTGGGGGAGAGGCCCCATTTCTTCCCCAACATCCTTTTGCATTGCCAGAATGCTATTATGGCCTTACCTGTTTTGTATTCTAGATGTTTGTTCCATAGCAGTTTATTGTCTAAAAAGTCTAAAAATAGAGAAGGGGTATTCCGATGCATAAGAATCAGACAAACTATGCAAAAGTGAACGACTTTTTCTAAGTCCGTGACATGGATACATGGATTCCTCACTAAGGAATTAGTAACTTTAATAAATTTGTTTCGTCGATAGGTAAAGGAGATACGATACTGACTGTGCCACCCTTCTTCCACATTTATGGTTTCAATGGTATCCTTAACTACAACCTCACACTTGGATATCATGTTGTTACAATGCCTAGGTGAGTTTACCTCTAATAAGATCTATCCACACCATATCCGGCTATCCAGTGTATCCACCCCATCCCTAACCTTATTTCCTATGCTATTCAGCCGGTCTATTTCAATTGTTTAAACGCTGAGCACACTGAGACCGGCCAGTGTCTATGTGGCTTGTTGCATAGAACCTCGAACATTACAAAAATGCCTCACGTCTGCAGCGACCTGCCCCAAATTGAAAAGACGCCTGCGTCTTTCGAATTTTGGGGTCTTCAGCGAGTGGGTATCTTCTAGGAAAGCGTGCTACATATTGGACCGCATCATGCATCGTGGTGAAACGCTAACCCATCATAATGTAAAAAAAACCCATCCTGGAACGCTCTCGGTACCGCCTTAGTGTGCTCAGTGCCTAAACCATAGTTTGGTATTCAATCTTTATTTACTTTTCCTCCAAATCTTTTCCAGATTCGCTCCAGAAGAATACCTAAAATGTCTAGTAGAATACCAGCCTACAACTCTATTTGTCGTCCCGTCACTTCTTGCTTTCCTTGCGACTCATCCGTTCGTGAAGAAGGAACACTTACAATCAGTAGATACCATCATGGTGGGTGCTGCTCCCACCACAGACAGCATATTCGAGAAGTTCTTACTTAAATGCGAGAAGACTAAAGATCAGATCAAATTGTTGCAAGGTAAGATGTTTAGGCTAGGTATCTTTACCAGATTTGTAGGATTCCGTACCGCAACTCTTTCAAGATCATTTTCTTGTCCGTCTGTCCGTGTGTCACTACTGATTTTCTCAGAAACAGGTTGACATAATATAAGTTGAAATTCATACCAGATACTGACGTCTATAGTCCCTATTAGATGTATAAAAATCAAGACCCTGAGTCAACACGATAGAAAGATATGGACAAATTTACATTTTCCCGAAAACTTGTAAGTACCAAAATTTACCTTTACTCTCTGTAGATCTAGTGATCAAGATTGGAGCTGAATTTTCAACTTTTTTATATTTCGGAATTTTCCTTTTACTTGTGCTGTAAGACCATGCTTTTAATTGTTTCCAGGTCAACCGGAAGTACCCTATAGGTTTTGGGTCGAAAACCTATATGGTAGTTCACGTTGGCCTAGTTCCTAAGAGAGAAGAGTTTTAGTGTGAATTTGTAATATCTTCACCCAAAATAAACAGATTTCGATGAAACTTGGCATGTAGATAGCTAACGCATTTAATACCCCAGATTAACGCATTTAATTTTAATCCCGATATTACCACGAAAATGGAACTTTTACCTATGTGCGTAAAAATGCGGGGTTTATTGTAACGGACTCTTTATAACTCATTATAACGGACTCTTTGGTTTAAATAAGACGATCCCATGTCTCTAAACCGGATGATACGCAGCCTACCCTTCAACCATAAGTCTACCAGATTTTTTGAACGAGAAATCCCTTTTTTTTGCTATTAATTATGGCTTCGCACGGCTTGTGCATTTAGCCAGTGTCAAGTTTTATTTTGCATCAAATTTTGACCCGATTTTTCATAAATCGGGCCTAAAGTATTTCAAAAAAGTCAATGTCGTCACAGTCCGTCAAGTCAGGGGCTGTAAAGCGGTGGCAAGTTTACCATAACCTTAATAGGAGATTTGGGGGCAAAGAGAAAACTTCATGTTTGACACTGATTTTTACTTTCACTACACTTGTGCACTTTCACAAAACTAAATTGAATAACATTCCACCAGAATTATACAATTCAACTCGGGTACAACTAAGTTTCATGAAAATAAAACTGCAGCACGACATGTTGTTAACTCGTTCCCGCCAAAACTCATTGGGACTTTTACGTGCGTTAAATTTTTTTTTTTAATGGACTCATTTTATCGGACTCTTTGGTTTAAATAAGACGATTCCATTCCATGTCTCTACTCCGGATGATACGCTGCCTACCGGATTTTTTGAACGAGAAATCCCTTTGTCTTAATACATAACTAAGTAGGTCAATCCTTGGTCGGTCAACCTCCTTGGATGCCCTTGGCCCTTCGTAACTGTGGTAGGTAAATAGATCGATAATATAACACAAAGCGGCTTGGTTATGTTGATGCCAAATGTATGTATATATATTATAAATGTTTTAAGTAGGTAGTTACATAAAATATATATAGGAAGAGTAGTAGAAGGTAATAATTTTCGATTCTTTGCCAAATTATGTCAGACGAATTAGTTCCTATTTTGGAACATTACGGTATAAGCGACTGTGGTACAATAATAGAAAAATAATAATAATAATATTAGAATCCACCCCATTGTTTGCTATTAAACTTGTTATTGTAAAGGGCCTCTACGTGTTGGCTTCGGCTCCACGCACGCCTTCCAAAGGTCCGGGGCTCCATAGCCCCGTGATACAGGACGTATAACACAATAATAATAAATATATATAGCCCGCAGGGCACCTTGAGGCGAGGTGACGGGGAGTAACGACCCCGCGGTCCCGAGTTCTCCAGGGGGAAGTCACCGTTCCTCACCTCCGGCTTGCCTTAGTTGGTTGGTCGGAGTGAAACCTGACGAGGAAGCGGTCCCCCGCCTCTGGCTTGCCTTCACCGGCTGTCCAGAGTGGAGTCGCAATAGCAGAAATGCTCAAAGGATGGATGCTGAACGTCAGTGATGAGTTGGCCCGCTCGCTCGGACTACCAGCGATGACTTAAAATCCAGTGAGGCCTCTCCATCCTTCAGCCACTCACGTTCCTGTTGCCCCCTTGCTGTAATTTACTCGGCTAATTAGGGTGGCCCAGTCTGAGAGTTGGCGAGTCTCTGCCTGCCATTTTTACGTGTTTATTGAACATTGTTACGGCAGGTGCCATAGTATCCATAGTTCCCCAGTATCTAGTCCACTACCATCCCATCACAATAGCTCAAGTAGTGTTGTCTTGTAGATTATAATAGTTTTATCCAAACCGGAGGTTGTCCTTGGTTGCATTTTATAGTGTAGACAGGGATAATCGCCGGTTTAGAATCCACCCCATTGTTTGCTATTAAACTTGGTATTGTAAAGGGCCTCTACGTGTTGGCTTCGGCTCCACGCACGCCTTCCAAAGGTCCGGGGCTCCATAGCCCCGTGATACAGGACGTATAACAGACAATAATAAATAAATCGTCAGAAGATTCCTTTCTCTGCGGCCCTAATTATCTGGGCCTGGGCCTTGCCTCGCTGCCGACGACGGGTGGTCTTCTAGGTTTAGGTTTTTGTAATAATTTACTGTTTTGTTTGCAAATTTTATGCATTATTTTAAATATTTACTTAGTTAGGTACTTTATTTATACGTAAGTATACTTTGTAAGTAAGTATACTTTGATGGAAAAATATAAGTTTCTATAGTGATGTAGGTATATATTTTGTATTCAGTTGGTTTTTATAAAAATATTTACCTTATAAAATTAGAATTTCAGACATTGTACCACATAAACAATAAATATTTATAGAAACTTGTAAAACAAAGATAATAAACTAATTATTTGTTCAGGCAACAATTGACTCAGAAACAGTGCGTCATATAAAAATTATCTAAAATAAATAATTAATCATTCAAATAATTAGGTTAAAATTGTAGGTCAATAAATAAAAAAAAAACCGACCAAAAGCGAGTCGCACTTGACTGTTTTTTTTTATATTAAGAAAAGAAATGTACTTATAGCCTTGAAGCTATTGATGACGATGAAAACATAACATTTTAATATTTTTACTACATTAAACTAAAAACAGAATATAATAGTACGGAACCCTTTGTGCGCGAATCGACTCGTACTTGGCCGGTTTTTTTTTAAGTCGCCTATCAGTTAGCTACCTAAAATATTTTTGATATTGAACTTTCCCTTTCATTCCCAGGTTACGGTATGACGGAGAGTTCTCCCGTGACCTTGATGACCCCATACGTATACCCGTATAACAAAATCGGGTCAGTGGGACAGCTGGTATCGAGCACGCAGGCCCGGATCGTTTCGCTTACAACGGGCGATTCGTTGGGAGTACATCAATCTGGGGAACTGCAGTTGAGGGGGCCACAGGTTTGTATTAATTCTATGGTAAAAATACATTAAAAATGTATCTAGTCGGTCAACTAGCTGTTGCTTGCGACTTAGTCCGCATTTTCACCAATATGGACGGAGTGATTTATGAAGGTTTAGGTTAGGTAGAAGTTAGAAGCATAATTATGGAAAGTTTTGCACTACTGGCTGCTAATAAATGTTTGAACTGAGAATGTTGTATTTTTTAAATTTTTACTCTATATGCTACTTCTTCCATAAAATATATTGTCAATGGTTATAATCGAAAAAAAGTTGGCGGAAAATTGGTTGTCAATTGGAACGACGAACTTCCCTGTGATAAAAATAATATTATCACAAGGAAGTTCGTCGTCTGTACCAAAAATATAGAATAAAAAATTAAAAGCGATGATTTTGCTAGTCTTCAAAATGCTTTTGGGAGGAAAGCTTCAGATTATTAGATCCTGTTTGATGTAAAAATAATAAAGTGCCGTGAAAAAAGCGCCTCGCTAATATATTAGCCCTTATCATCATATCAGCCACAGGACGTCCACAGCTGAACATAGGCCTCCTCCAAAGACTGCCAGAGCTGCGGCTATCAGTCGCATGCCTTCTGCGTCCAATGGCTTCTCGCGACTTAAACTCCAAATTAGACATACTAGTTCATGTGTTTAAAAAAAAACACGTTTGGCAATTAAGACGTCCCTATTCGTCATTTAACACGTGATTCGTCTGAACACGGCCTCCGTCAAAAAATAACGAACCGTAAAAATTAGGATAAGATAAAAAAACTCCTCGTGCGATGAATATGGGAGTTCATACTAATCTCCATCTTGCTTTCAGGTAATGAAAGGATACTGGAACAACGAAGCGGCCACCAAAGAGACGGTGGACAGTGAAGGTTGGCTTCACACTGGTGACGTGGCTTACTACGATGAGGAACATTACTTCTACATTGTCGATAGAACTAAGGAACTTATCAAGGTTAAGGGGAACCAGGTACGTCATGGGGAATAATTTAAGTTTCACTGGCGTTAGTCTCGATCCCATGGGAATATCGGGATATAAAGTACCCTATGTGTTAATCCAGATTACGTACCAAGTTTTATCGCAGTCGGTTCAGTCGTTTTTGCGTGAAGGAGTAGGTACCAGACATACACACAAACTTTTACTTTAAAAATATTAGTAGGATAGGATTAGGTAGGATGCATGCATAGAATTCCACGTTCGTACCTCACGACTCTCATTTCTCTGGATGCGGTGGGCAAACACTCGCCTGTGATGCAGAAAGTTGCGGGGTCGATTCCTGCGGTCGTACAATTATTGGGTTATGCAGGCTGACTCACAAACCATCGGAAGGCTACTGAAACGAATAAAACTGAAAAGACAAGGATGGAAACACGGATCGAAAGCCGCGGGAGTGAAATAACAGCATTTTTATCCTTCCGACTGTTTGTGAATCAGCCTGCTGGTCAAGAGAATAATACACATATTTTTTTATTTTACTCAGTCAGGGAAGGCAAAGAATTAAGTAATTGATTCTATACAGGCTCGTCTTTACAGACTTCGATTAAATTTTTTTAATAGTTGAGACCTTTCAGTTATTTTTAAACCTTTTGGCGACTTAGGTCTATCGGGAAAAATTATTAGATATAAAAATTTCGAATTTATAAAATTATATTGTCGAAGGCTATTTACATTTTTAGATTTATTAAATATAATTTATAGAATTTAGATATAGAAATGACGATATTTACAAATAGTGTTAGGTGGATTTTCAGCCTAAGTCTATAGATAAATTAGTAGTACTTAGTTACCTAATATTTACTTAATTAAATATTTACAGGTATCACCAACTGAATTAGAAAGCGTTATAATGGAGCGGCCTGAAGTAGCAGACGTTGCCGTTGTAGGCGTACCCGATGCTCTCGCTGGCGAGTTGCCTAAAGCCTTCGTCGTATTAAAACCTAACCACAAACTAACTGAGAAGCAAGTCTACGACCAAGTAGCAGAGAAACTGACTAGGTACAAACATCTTGAAGGAGGTGTCGTGTTTGTCGATTCCATACCTAGAAACGTAGCTGGTAAAATCATGAGAAATGAACTCAAAGTGTTGGGTTCGAAGAAACATTGATTGTGTTGTGTATGTAATAAGTACAATGCCATTTGAATTAATAATGGGGTTGAGCTAGCGCCATCTTGTGAATTATGGCGTCACAACTGGAAAACGAAGACCAAGACCGCATTGCGATAAAAAATATCTGTGGGTTTGATACAAATGGGCCTGACTAGATTAGCATTTTTTAGGGTTCCGAACCTCAAAAGGTAAAAAAGGAAAGGCTTTCTTGTCCGTTTCTAAACTAGTTACAAATCGCAAGAGCGCTAGCGCCTTGTCGCGCCTGAGATTAATCTCTGGGCCGAAAACATGCGGACCAAAGAAATAATCAATGAACTAGAATGTTTTTACATCATTACAAAATGATTTTTTACTTCTCTAACATCTTTCAGTGGTAGTGAGATAGTTGAAAAAGATAGATAGGTGGTGCCATCTGGCGGGACACAATTATTTTTATCTTTTTTTTTTAGTAATAGACGCTGTATTTTAATTATGAGTGAGTGTCCATACAGAATGAAACCTTGTGTTACAGAATTGCGATAAATAGCGCGATTTTTTTTCTGAGGGTAGCCTAACTTTCTTTTGCGTCACAAAATGGTGGAAGGTCAGTCCTATTAGCTAATTAACTGGATTGTACAGAGTACAGACTCGGATTATAATGAACGTGAGTGAGAACGCTAGTGTTGTCACTAATCCAATAGTTGCTCATTAGCTCTATTCCTATAGTTACCTAATCTTTTTATGCTCATTAGATCCTTTTTTAGGTCACGTTAATTATGATCCACTTTAGAGGGTAGGTACTTAATTTGTTATTAGGTTTTTAGTGTAAGTTTTAATATAGCAATGTAGGTTGTGTAAATATAGTTTAAGATTGTACCTAGGCCCCTACTAGTTAATTAAGTTTTAATAGTAAATTCAGATTTTTACAAGCAAAGAATTTAATTCTCTCTATTTTTGAGCATGATTTTTGTTAAAGACCTATTCTTATATAACAAATACGTATAGAGTTAAAAACAGTTATTTATAAAAACGAACACGTAAAACCTAGTAGGGGATGTTTGTAAGGTATTTGTGATAAATTAGTATAGTACAGAACTGTATTAAATTTAAGTCTAATTTTTGTAAATTAGGTGCTTTAATTTTCGAAATATTGTTACTTAGAGAATTGTTTTTGATTATGATAAAAGACAAAACTTATTTAAATTCATTGTTTTATTTCACATTAAACTTAGATAATCACCTACTTATAAAAAAATACGACAAATTATGATAATTTTATATAATTTCCTATTGTTACGTGCCTACTTGTGGTCAAACTTGGTAGATTGGGTTCTGGAAAAAATCTAGAAAGTCGGGCATATCCTGGAATCTTCTGTCCAGTTGACCACTCGAAATCAGTTGAATTCAAAGTGGAAAATGAACAGATGATGTCTATACATATACAATGCTTTGTCCTGAATGACTGTCTGACTGACAGATCAACGCACAGCCTAAACTGCTGATCGTAGAGACCTGAAACTTGGAGGGTGTGTTCTTTGTATGACGTTGGTAACTAATAAGAAAGGATTTTCTGAAAATTCTACCCCTTAGGGGATGAAAAAGGGGGGCAATGTTTGTATAGTTTGTAAAAAACAATATAAAATCCTATTAGAATCATTATCAACTTATACGCGGACGAAGTCGCGGGAAAAAGCTAGTTATACAATTAAATTAATTCCTGTTGGATAAATCACCATTCCATGACCAAATCTACCATGTTTTACCATGACAAAACACAATGGTAGGTGTACACTACACACACATTTATCAACACAAAACTATTTCTTATATGTCCTCAATAGTCAGAAATACAATGTGAAGCGAATGCAATAAGTACTGTTTTGGAAATAATAATTTAAATGCAACACAGTTTATTGATTAAATTGTCCTTAGTTATCTTTTATACTAGTTGGTTTTAAGGCCTTTGACATAACCAGCTACTAAAATAAAACAATCTATCGATATAATGACTTGCTCAGCTTACAGTCGAAATCAATAACCCTATCCAACTTGCTCCAATCAGTTGCTAATATAATTTCTGTCATTTTCACGTTTATATGACGGCTGCGGACCGTATTGAATGAGCAACTATTACAGTGCTAACTAGCTTGAGTGTACTAAAATGCTATATCCATTTCGGACTACAGCCTAAGGGCCCTCGCCCACGCTGACTTTTTGTAGCAATGCATCACTACTAACGTGCGTTAGTCGCATTTGCAACGTGATACAGAAGCGATGTAAACGCGCTACTTACTCTGTGCCATTACTGAATCGCGTTTGCATCGCGCTCGTGCGAGCGAGGGCAAACAGCTAGCGACCGCAATGCGACTGTATCGATGCGAACGCGCGACAGCATTGCTACAAAAAGTCACCGTGGGCGAGGGCCCTAAGTGATAGAAATGATATCAGCAACTGACTGGACCAAGTAAGCTAGGGTTATTGTTTTTGACTGTTAGTCAGCTATATCCAGTTTTTCATAATACATCTGGAGCCTACTGAGCCACGTCTTATCAATCTACATTGATAATAATTAGTAACAAGTCAAGACCTTCAAAATTACAGCTTACAACATTACTAATTGCATTACATATTGAATACAATTAAGATTCCTTACTTTCGGTACTTATCTCAGGAGTTTCAGCCTTATCTTCCTCTTTAATTGTCTCAACAGGTTTAGGTGTCTCATCTATTTTTTCTGTTGGTTTTTCTTCAACACCTACATCTGTGGATGTAACTGGTTCACTTGGTTGTGGCAGTTCAGAACTGACATCTGATATAGAATAGTTCTCCGACTCTATTTTTGGTGTTTCCGTCTTTTCAACAGGTTTAGTTTCTTCATTTACTTCAGTTGTATTCGGCTCGGATACTATGGGGTCATTTTTTTCGGGAACATTTGTTTCAACTTCTTGAATTTCCACATGACTTTCATCTGTTTTAGGCGAATTGCTGTTACCGTCAGTGTTGTCACTTGATGATGAACTTTCCTCACTCGATGTGGATACTTCAGATATGAGGTGTTTGCTTTCATGTTCCTCTTTTGAGTCTGAACTGCTTTCATCAATGACTTGTGGTACTTCTTGTGGACTTTTCGGTATCTCTGGTTCTGGGTCTGGTTTGGTTTCAACAGGCGTTACTGTTTCTGAGGTTTTAGCGATGTTCTCTGAATTCGCCTGTTCAAGTAACTTTTGTTCTGTCATCTCTGCATCGTCAACTTTGATCTCTGGTATAACTAGAGTGTTAGTTTCAGTCTTCATCTCTACATCTGATTCTGTTTTAGTTTCAGCTATTGGTGCAATGTCTGCTGGTGGAGTCTCTTCTGGAGGCTCAGGTTTTTCTTCATTTTCAGTGAGTGGCTTGATTTCTGATACTTCTGATTCATGAGTTGGTGAGTCACTTTGTGGTTTAGGGTCTGGTGAGTCATCTGATGTCACATTCAGTTCTGGTGGAGTAACTGATTCATACTCAGCGAGACTTTTATCTTGTACCTCCATAGAAGACTCCTGTTTAGCTTTGAGCCGGGCTTTAATATTGTCATTCAAAATAATCATTCTTTTCATATCTTCAACTGATATTTTATCCGATGATCCAGGCTGTGGTTCACTGGTTGTCTGTTTGTCATGATTCTCTTTCCAAGACATGTCTTCCATCTCTACATCAACATTATATTCAGAATTACTATCTGAGCCATTCACTAAGGGCTCGTTCGTTTCACCATTTTCTGTTTCAGAATGTCTTTGAATTCCTGGCTCCCTAGTGCTAACGACTAAGATGTTCTTCTCTATGGCCCTCATAAATTTATCGACGCGATTGTACTGCTTCCGAGGGTACGTCAGCAGCTCGCATATTCTCTGAACAGTGAATGGTGCCGAAGTAAAAGAATCTAGCCTCTCTATCAAACTGTTCTTCATTATGTCGTAATTGAAAGGGTCTACGTTAGGATAAGGTGGAATATCGATACCTGGAGTTGTTTCATAGAAGTCGGTGATCACATTTATTAACTTTTCTTTGAATAAACTCTTCACATGACACCATTGGTAGACAGGGTCACCGGTACGAGCAACGTATGCTAAGTAATCATTTAGTTCTTGCGGTATGGTCTTGGGTTTTCGGTTTGAGAAGTCTTCGAGAAAATGGAATATTTCTTCAGCATTCTCCATTCTTTGATACAGCTTCAGAAAAGAAAGAAATCACAACGAGGATGGAAAATCTACAAGGAAGCAGAAAGCAAACTTTTTATTTTTTGTTTTTGAGTGAGTGAGTCTCTTCACAGATTAAAAAATAATATTGATCGTTGTTGAGCCACATGACAAAAGCAAAAAACTATTTCGCTGAACTTCCGGTGGCCAACTGGCCAAATTAGCCAATCGTAAATAAATAATTCATCCAGTGTGCGACCGCAAAAGTTTGTTGAATGAACAAATATATGGTTTTTTTAAACTGTGGTAAAATTTGATGAAATGAAAAAATATTTTTGACGATTTTTGTTGAGTAAATTTTTCGTTTATTTAGAGAAATAGAAGAAACTCGGAAGAAAAATCAAATCTGACTTAAACAGCAGCTGACCTGATTACCGGCAGTCATAATGAACAATATCTTGAGGAGAAGTTTGCTACCAATTTACAACAATACTTTCAAACTATCATGCCGCACTTTCGCCGAGGCTCCTATCAAAGATAAAATTGACACTATTGTGAAAAATAAAAAGGTGGTAGTGTTCATGAAGGGCGTCCCAGACGCTCCAAGATGTGGCTTTAGTAATGCCGTTGTTCAGATCATGAGAATGCATGCGGTTCCTTATGAAAGTCACGACGTTTTATCGGACGAAGCCCTCCGACAAGGTATCTATCAAATCTTTGTAATTCCTTGATAAAGCCTTTGTTTATTTTATAATACGGTCTACGTTTTAATCTACGAAGATCCCGATGCTATGTGCATTTCTTTAAACCCTTGATTATCACTTACAACTCGAATAACCTCTTTGTAAAATGATCACCGTTACAACTAAGGTCACCACAGTAAAATTAATATCACTATGCCTTAGATTCTAGGGACTTAGATTTTACGTCATACAACCAAAAGGATGTTACTACTGAGGATGTCATAAATATATTCAATGTAGGTAGAGATTGTTACATAATTTGTCATAATCATAAATTTTTAGTCACAAACTATGTGCTCATAGTGAAAAGATTGATCGCAGATAAAAGAATAATAAACCGGCCAAGTGCGAGTCTGACTCGCGCATGAAGGGTTCCGTACCATAAAATGCTATTTTTAGTATTTCTTTTTATAGCAGCAACAGAAATACGTCATCTGTGGAAACAACTGTCTAGCTATTACTGTTATATGGGCTGGTTTTCGCAATTAGACCTCCTTAGTTGGGTCCTTTTTGCGTGAGGATGGAGTAGGCTTGCCCAGCACCTACTATTCTTTCAGCTTATCAACCATATTCAGAGGAAAGAATTTGTCAATACTTCTGGAGCCAACTAAGCTACGGGTTTCATCACGATGTTTTCCTTCATCGCAGGAACAATGTCAATTAGTGCATATTAAATTTCCTTAAGAAAAATTCATTGGTGCACAGCCACCGAGGATTTGCCCCACAACTTTCGGAGTGAAAGTCGAGGTGTCTACCACACTACCAGGCCAACACCGCTCTTTTAACTGTCTAGCTACCACGGTTCATGAGATACAGCCTGGTGACAGACAGAAGGACAGTGGAGTCTTAGTAATAGGGTCCCGTTTTTACCTTTTGGGTATGGAATGCTAAACAGCTTTCTATCTTTTGTCTGGCACTGCCGACAGCAATATATATATGTAATTAGCAAATTTAATCTGTAATTTATTATTTCCAGGCATCAAAGATTACTCGAACTGGCCTACAATACCTCAAGTGTTTATCAACGGTGAGTTTGTCGGTGGATGTGACATTATGTTACAAATGCATCAAAACGGTGAATTAGTCGAAGAATTAAAGAAGGTCGGTATCAAAAGTGCACTTCTAACAACTGAAGAGAAGAAAGAAGAAAAAAAATAGGTATATTATTTAATTTATAGTTTATTTTATTTAGTTGTTTCAATTCATTTTGTTGTATGATCTATGAAATGATCATTTATTTTTTTCATTATAACAATATTATGAAAATGTTTGTTATTTGTCTAATTTAATAGTCATTTTTATTAGACCTACTGGGTTTAAAAAAAATTGTTTTCAATGAGATAGTTTTGGCATTTCAAATCTCTGTAGATAGCTTTATTAGAATAAGCTTGGTTAAAAAGTAATTTGTTTTCTAAGGTGGGGTTATCACCATATGAGTAGAGGTGTGTCTGAGCCCACTCAGATGGGATGACAGTGTCTGAGTGCACTCATATGGTGATAATCCCTCTTAAATAGCTATTTATAGTAATAAGGGTTGTATAATAAAAGCAATTTAATAATTTAATAGCTCTTTATTAAATTAGCTGTACATTCGAGTTAGTATAAGTATCAAAGTATCATACTTTTGGGGACATGTTCTATGCTTACTCTACATACCTCGATTCCTCACCATAATTGTATGAATTAACAACACAGTCAATATTAAAAGACAACATTATTATGGCAGATCATTTATTTTGAGTACTCACTTTAAAATACTCTTAAAAACGATAAATTATAAAAAATGATAAATAAATAGTTGCAGGCAAGCTATGGCAATCTATTAAAAATAATTTAAAGTAACACCTGCCTGCATTGAAAATTAGATTTAGAAAAAAATATATCTACCATTGATATACTATTTACTAATGGCAGTAAATTAAACATTGATATTTTTATAAATATGCTTATAAATAAAAAATATAACAAAAAAAACATTCTCATAATTTGAATGAGTCTTAATTTGGTGTCAGACATTAGTCAAGCCTAATATTAGCACCATTTTATATCTTATAAATAATATTTTTGTGACTTCCCTGAGAGTTTTATATAAAAAGTTAAAAATACCTAATAGTAGTAGTGTTGTGGTAAACATGGTGTTTTTATTTGAGCCAATAAATAGTTTATTGTACGAAAGTTAATGGCATTTTTGGTTTGAAAATTGCACATAAAAAATTACTATTTCATTATAACTAAGCAAAGATTGTTTATTTGACATTGATCTAATGTTTAGGGCGAGATAAATGTGAGATAAATAATCTTTGAATGTGTAGCGTCGATCCTGCTCATTGTCTCTGGCATATGTTAGTATTGAGCGCAGTGACCGGACGCTGATCTTCCTTCCTTTAGTAGATTCCCCCAGTTCAACTTAGAGTAGACATCCTGTGACCTACATCTGATTAAAATGTGGTTTAGTATTACATCTATTAATAGCAAAACAGAAGTTCAATGGGCATTTGTCCAATACAGGTTGGGTGTAGGCCAAAGCAGAAAAAAACATTGTTATCATTTACAATGATTTTCTTTCGGAGCGATTTAATTTGTGTAATATAAAGCTATAGTTCATATTGAGTTTGCGTTACCTTATAGATCGGTTTCGCCGTATAATGCGGTAGAGAAGGCCATGTAGTCCAGAGCACCCGCAGGCGCTCCGACACCTCTGAATGGAGGCATACGCGCTACACAGTATTCCGCCTGATCAGGAGGCAGTTCACGTCTTAGCTCCTCTGCGGTTATGTAGGGCTGGAATACGGAAGGTCATGTTTTAACAAAGCTATTAGAACTGGAGTCATGGTGTCAACATCATCGCTGCTTCAGGTAAATAGTGAACACCGATATAAATTGTAGAAGTTGGCCAAATGACTGCTTGTTTTTGGATCTGGACACTTGTCTTCATGAGGATACAACAATGATTTTAAATGTTCAAATGAAATGTGCATCATTTACCTTGTCACCAGCTAAGATCCTAAAGCTGTCGATGACTTGTTCAGCTGTGTCCGTGTCTGTCGATTCCCTCGTCATGAAGTCCAAGAACGCGTCGAACGATACGTAACCTGGAAACACGAAAACACGGATCAGAGGAGCACCAGAACAACACTACAGTTTAATTGAATACTTGAAGCACAGTCAAATCAAATAGTTTAGACTGATTTACCTGTATTGTTGGGGTCTACAACAGCCAAAATGCGTTGGAAGTCGAGTTCTCCTTGTCTGTCTTTACCGATACTGTAGCCGAGTGATACCAGACATGATTTCAGCTCTTCAGGTGCTAAGCGGCCTGCAGTACAAAACAATATCTTTATTTAAGTGCTTGTGGCGGAAAATCTGGTATTTACTTATTTAAAATCGAAAATGAAAGTTTTTTGGAACAGCGAGCGAGCGTGTTATTGTTCGCGACACTACGAGATGCAATGATTCCCATAAATTGAGGAAATAACAGAAGTGCAAATTAAATTTTATGGGAAAGCTTACCGGTGCGGTTCTTGTCGAAGTGGTTGAATGAGGCACGGAACTCGGTAAGTTGTTCCTGCGTGATGCCCTTGGAGTCACGTGTAAGAATCTGGTTCTCGACCTCGTTGATTGTGCGGTTGATTGAGGTGAGCAGCTGTTCCCAGCCCACGCGTAGTGTTTCCATTGTGTATTGTGAATACCTGAATAAATAACATGTCACTTAGTATTCTGGAAAGCCTACGTAAGTTTTACTATTATTTGCAGCATTGTGTAACCTGTTCTCAAAGATCATGCCCTCTTGTACTGCCTGGTGAATGCGTTCAAGTTCCTCGATGTGTGGTTTGTAAGCGTAGACGCCTGCTTCGTACTCCTTGAGACGACGGAGTTGGTCTTCCAGAGATCCCTGCAAAGAAAATAAGAATTATATTAGTACCATCGGCATAGTTTAATTTTCTTCTGATATTTTAATTTTAATCAGTTTTTTTCAGACCTGAAGACCCATTCCGATGGCGGTGACGGCGTCCATTTGCCTTTCGATCCAAGGTCCGACAGCGTTAGCCTTCTCGGCAAATTGGCGCCTCAGGTTTTCGTTGTTCTGTTGCTTGCGGAGTTCCGCAGCCAAAGTGCCGTCGCGCTGTGGCACCAACTGCCTTACGTCGGACCACTTGCGGTTCAGTTCCTGGAGAATTAAAAGATAGTTTTTTAGGCAGATAGGTATAATTAATAATTTTAAGTTATTTTAACATTTTAAATAATAACAATCAATTTTATAATAATATTGAAACTTACGTGAGCTGTCAGAGTTGTGTAAGGGTTCTCCAAACCTCCAGGAATCTGGTGCTGCTTGACAATCGACTCGACTTGGTGGACCAGGTTAACTATCGCCTGGAAATAGTGAGTAGTGATCAGCATTAGGAATATGCGGAAAAGTGAAGTGAACCTGGATTAAGCAGGTCCAGACAGAGTGGAAGGCAAAAAATAATCTTTGGCGATGCCTTACCTGGTATTCCTTGTCAGCCTCGCCGAGAGTTGCCTTGAAGCGAGCGTGTGCGTCCATGAGGCCGGAAATTTCTTCGATGGTGTGGACAATAAACATATCCACGAGATCCTCGCGGGTGCCGTCCAACCTTTAAAAAGGTTTTTGCTTTTAGAGGAATGTTGTAAGTTGGTTGCATATCTGTACGCAGTATAGTTTCTTGAACCGATTTTTCTGCGGTTTATTACTTACCAGTTGTTGAAAGGAGCGGCACGTTTCGCGAATTCGAGGTGAAGCAGGTCGATTTGCTCCAGCACTCGTTCAGCGTCGTCAAGAGCGTGGCGCCGGCGTTGGGTGAGCGCGCCAAGTCTGTCCCATTGTGAGCAGATACGTTGGCAGCGCGCGTTGACGGTCGCCACATCATGGTACTCCAGGGTGCTGTAAAATGCAATTGGATAAGTGATAAATAGCTGCTAGCGAATTGCTTTTGTTTCGTTTTTCGGCAAACTTTCGAATGTCAGCCTAGTTCAAGTGATCTGATTCTTACTTCAACTCCTGTGCGATAGCTGCGATTTGCTCAACGCGGTCTTGGTGAGCAGCAAGGTCAGATTCGAAAGCTTCGTGCTTCTTCTTCAGAGCTTTGATGTCATACAGCTTGCATTGACGGAAGTCCTGTGATTGGAGCATCTCTTCTTTGCCTGTGGCATTAACAATATATTTAATATCTACGGTTGATTGGCTAATTGGACTGATGTTGCTGTGGTCAGTATTTTTTACCTCTGGTCCAGTCCTCGTGGATGTCGGCTTTGTGCTTGAATTTCTGGGCCAGGTACTCAAGACGCTCAAGGCGCATCATCTCACTTAGAAGCCATTCTTCGAATGCTTTTTCGGCAATTTCCAGGCCCTTCCATGCACCGGCAATGTCCTAGAACAAATATTTAGGTAATCAAATTCTTGTTAATTTACCTTGATGTTTTTTTACTCGAACTGCCATACTAAGTATCTAAATAATTATGGCATTACCAACAGACCTACATCAATTCAAGACGTTTTTGCTCCGCTATTTAAATGTCTAAATAATTTAGTCTTAACTGTCTGACCTTTAATAAGAACGTGACTAAGGCATTACTGTTTGACCAACTTTGTGATTTATGCATCAGTGTGCGGCATACTTGTGTGGCGTCAGTTGAATTTACTTTTGTAATAGATAGAAAGAATAGAATAGATACTTACAGACACCATTTTGCCTTCGGTTGGCATGTAGGCAGGGCGATTGCTTAGACGCAATTTGGTCTGCAGAGTGTTGAAGTTGGTTTCGAGCTTGGCTTTCTGCTCGACGCGTGGCGGCTTGTGCTTACGCCTGAAGAATTAAAAAAAATTAGGTAGGTACTTATAGCTTCACTCAATACAACAATAAAATTTATTCGACGAGGAATCTACCTGTAAGTACGATAATCTTCCAGCTTCTTTTGGCAGCCAGCAAGGGAGTTGTCGGTCTGGCGGCTGTTCAACCACGGCATGGTGCGGCGAATCCATTCCAAAAGCTAAAATATGAATATCAGTTAAGATATTTGATTATAGTTTAAAATATATTGAAATACAGTTTATTATTATATACTTACATCGCTGGCAAGACGTTCGTACTCTTCCATGAGGCGTTCGTTCTCTTGGTTGACTTTGAGAACTTTGCAGATGCGGTTCGCGGCCGTTTCAGCCTAAATAAAAGTGTTCATTAGACATTTTACAGACCGTTTCTCTAGTTTGTAGCGGGGTGTTCAAAAGCTAGTTCATCGTTTAAAAGCATCAACTCTTTACGTACATGGAGACGACACAAATGGAGACGTTTAATGAATATTTTGCTTTACATTTTTTTTAAATAGCATTTAGAATGTTTGTTGGTACAAACCTTCTGAGCACCAGAGAAGCAATGGTAGTATGACGAGACGTATGTCATGACGGCCCGTTCGTCCGGCATCGCAGTGTTCTGCAGATCTGACAAGCCGTACGCAAGCGACATTGGGTTAGTTTTCATGCGATGTTTCAATTAACCTACCAAATACTTGTGTTCATGATCCATACAACTAAGATTGAAATTCAGATAGGAAAGCTGAAAACTGTGACTCACATTGTTATTTGTATTTTAGAATAGAACACTATATTTATCCTAAATATGACCGTTGTAAGTCCTAGATAAATTTATGGAATGGATCTAAAACACTAGCATTTCAATTTGAACATTTAACTTAAATAGGTTAATAACATAAAGCTTAAAACTACATAATATCGGTTAGTTTAAACTAGACAATATCACTGCGACAACATATATACGTTTCTTATTATACCCCAGTAAAATATAAAGTGGGTCCATGACTGGATATATTTTGAAATATTGACTCCGTCATCTAGGATGTATGTGAACAGGGAAGCTAATATCCTGGAAAGCAGAGGAGGCACTCGAATCATGCTATAAGTGACACACAAAGGCCTGGCATTAAGATTTCAGGGGCAAACATTTAAATCGGCGGTAGCGATCTCTTATCGATCATTTTCTTTGTTTATACCTGTTGCGCGCCTTGGAAGGCGTGGTAGTAACATGACACATAGGTCATAATGGCGCGCTCGTCCGGCTTTGGGGTGTTTATAAGGTCTGCAATATTTTTAAATTGTTTATCTTTATCTGGAATCTTTAAATACATACGCCTACACGAGGCAGAATTACTGGTTTTATTGAAATACTAGAATTGTAGGTAAAGAAGAATCATTTACCGTCGGGGTCCAACATGCGGGGGATGTCCAAGTACTTCTCGGCGACATCGAAAGCGGTGTTCAAGTTTTCGAGAGGGTTGTCCTTGGATAGTTTACTGTAGTCGATCAAGTCGGGCCTGTGCCTGTGAATGAGGGCACAGAAGGCCAGACCATCCTTGAACGACAGATGGAAGTTCTGGACGTTCACGTTCTTGTATGGCGCGGTCTTACGCTGGCACCACAGAAGGAGACCTTCCTGTAATGTAGGTAATAGAATGGTTAGAAAGAACAGTGCCTTGATAAATCAAATTTTTAAACACATTATTTTGTTTTTATCACTGAATTGTACCTTAGCGGTCATTTCTTCAACTGAGATGTCCTGGATAGCGAAGCGCAGAATGATTGTCCAAATCATACCCAGAGTCATCTTAAGGTTGCCGTCAACAATTTCTTCGGCACCAATGGACACCAATTTCACGCCTGAAAGTTAAAATAAAGTGAAATTAAGTTTTTTTTTGCTAAAAATGTCATAAAATTTAATAACCTTAGTTGACATCGTTACCTTTTGAGGCAATGAAGTCCAAAGCCTTGTTAACGTTGGCGATCTTGTGGAAACGCATTTTGCCGCGGTCGGGTTTGGGCAGTGTTTCGCCGGAGATGACCTCCAGCAGCAACATGAGTTTCAGGCCATTGCGGAAGTCTTCGTCGATGTTTTCAATACCAGTGCCAGCTTTTCTCAAGTGACTGTTGCACCAAGCTGTGAAAGTCTGGAAGATAAAAATTTATGTCTGAATTACGATAATCGCCTCTAACACAATAATAATGTCATTTTTATTAGGCTGTAAATATTATATACATCATCTGGCACGATATTTTTTGCGTAACAGATGAGGTGGTGGTTATATTGTTGTTTGGATAATTTGCTCCAAATATTTTGAGTCACAGCTAGATTTGTTATGGGTGCACTTGGCCGAGATTCAGGAAACCCTAATTAACTGTGAACATTCTGAAATCCAGGTCGCAAAGATTAACATAATTATTCTTTTTGTTATGTAGATATGAGTGTGAGTTGAGATATTACAAGGATAGATTTAACCAAGAAAAAGTGTCGGAAATACAATTCTAATGTGTACAAGTGCCGTTAATCAATATTGCAGTTGCAGCTAAGGTAGGGGAGAATTCAGCTAGGGTCCGACCCTTGTGTACTGTCAAATTTGCGAGTGGGTAAGCCAGTTCAATATCGAAAAACGTAAAACATCAATTTCATCTCTATTTCCAGAACATTTAGTTTGAAAATTGGTTATTGTTCAATGTTTTGCAAATAGGTGTCTAGATGTTTGTTATCCGTAACCAAGGATTTCGTATTTGAACGAATTTTTGTTTTGAGCGAATTTAAAAACCTTAATATTGCTTTTGGATTTTAAATATGTTTTGTTTTGTTACATTGAATTAATTCAGAGTTTGCTCTATATTTACAGTACAAATAAGTAATTCAGCAGCTATGGTAATGTATAGACATTTCAACCTACAAGACAATTTATAACGTCAACTAATAGCGAATTTGCAATGGTTCTATTGCAAAAGGCACTCCTTCGACTACAATTCCTGCTAATGATCGGTTCCGGAGGCGGCAAGGTCGTATCTCATAAATAGAATCCATTCAACAGCTTGCGTGCTGTCTCCACATAATACAACCGTGCCTACAGTCGGATAATTAATACAAACCACATCACTGTTCATCTTATAATTAGACCCAGTAAGATGAATTGGAATTAGAAAATTCAACGGTTCAAATCGAAAGATCTAATTAAACTCTGACATGAAATGGCATTGTTGTACAGTTCACATACGTAGTAGGCATAAACATGAGACACATGAGCAAAAAAACATATCAACCTGCGCATTCTCATTCAGTTATTGCCTTACGGCTTACGGCGTTTCGATGTTGTTCTGTTTCGTTATGCTGTTCTAATTAAGTGTATGGTATGAGTTTGCAAATATGTCGTATCTGCGGAACATAAAAGTGGCCAAACTGCATTCTGGCCGTTGGGAATGAATCATCTTTTAAACACGTATCTTGGCACAGGACAAAATATGATAACTTTACCGCATGACCTACAACGATCCCAAGTATCCACGTAATTTCTATACCTGGACATACGACCTACCTAACTATACCTACATGGTTGTTACAGTAATACCACTAATTTATTAGCCAAGTTAACGGCCACTCGTTTGTCAAGACGAGATAACTATAACTTTTATAACTTATTTATGATCGAAAGAAAGTTTTACGATTATTGATAGCCCTTATGATTTACAAGTAGGAGAAAGCATAGGTTTATTACAACTTTGAACTATAAGGAGACATAAATGCTTTTGTTTTTAAACGATTAAGCAGACTTTCAACTGCCTGAATAAACTTTCACTAACATATTTCCAACTGAAAAACCACAATGAAGAAGCCGGTTGTCATCGTTCAAACTTCTGAATGTAAAAATAGGCAACCACGTAAACTGGGAATGTTAACTGTCAAATGTCATATCATATTTTGAATTAGAAATATACAATGACTTCGTGAACACTGGAATAATAACGTCCTTGAGACAACACACTCCTAGTGACCCAGAATATGAAAATAATCCAGAATCACCTTGGTGCTCTCGCCACGGCCGAGTCAGTTCTAAAATAAGGTACGCAGGTGTAGACAGTAATGTGCGAACTAGTTACCGAGTGAGAATAAGAGTAGTAAAGACGTAGTATAGTTCATCCTCGCTGCATCGTACACTTTTATTGCTGTCAATACAAATGTGTCAAGCAAGAAGGCTAAAAGTGTAAAATTTCATTGCAAACATAACAAGGCGACTCGTGTCGATTTCTAGGTCGCACGATAATGATTATTGTTCAAATTCGATGAGGTATTCGAAATGTTTGATGTTTCACTTTCTGTTATGTCTATCGATGGTAAAGTAGGTTAGAGTAGACATATTAAACATTAAATAAGTACCTATCTATATAACTACGATAGAAAATAGGTACCTTGTAAGAAAATTGTACCCATTTCTATAATTCCTAAATTAATTCAGCTGGCAAGTAATAACTTTGCCGTGCAATTACGCCAATTAACGTCTCATAGGTATTTCAAATAATTGACACCTGAATTTGGATCTAGATTTTAGCTAAAATAGCTACACTTTATTATGTATATTATGACTACGAGTACAGAATATTTAAACATGGTTATTGACTCATTAATATATAGAAATTTTCGTTTAGTATTTAACGTTCTATTGCGTTGTGATATTTGAATAATATCAACAAGCAATAGAAACAATTATTGTAGTTAGCAAGCAGCCTTGATAAAGAAATAATCGTAATCAATTACAAGAAGCTATTCAAGTCATTGAGTTCAATCATTAATAATGATCATGTTGATGATTAGGTACTTCACTAGAAGGTACAGTTGTAAATTCATAGAAAAGACAAACCACTGGGGAAGGCACAACTGCAAGTCATAAGTTTTCGATTAAATGTAGGCAAATAAATCCTGTTATATGTTTACGTTAACATAAAACAAGCCTCAGAATCTATTAATATTAAATATATCATTGGAAAATTTTGAAAACTTTCTTCTCTCGATACGAAGGCAAAACTCAAGGTTGTCGTTTAATGTCAAGACATTCTCTAAACCTGTTCCGCGAGTACCTACTCATCTTCCTGGCTACACCATTAACTTAATGAGGTGGCATTAATGTTGTATCCAGTTATAATCTTCCAGGGTCCGCAAGCCAATATCTTTTTGTGGAACACGCGCCTTTCCTTGGAAGTCTTAATGAGTGACTATTTGCAGGCGATCCCTATTTGTCTCTAATAAATAACGTCTTACTGTTATGATAAATGTGCAGGCAATGAGCAGTATTGATTGCCAAATTGTATATTAAACGTCACATGCTTCTGAAAGTGAATTTGCCAAGATTCTATATGATTCATTAGATTTGACCTAGAGTACAGTATTTGAACAATAGATTTTATAATATTTTATATATGTATTTCATCACTGCAGGGCCGGGTTGCGCATTATAAAAAAACTTAAATAAATAGCTACTATTAGCTACCTAATTATTGAAATTCTATCGACAAAAAAAAAACGACGAAATCAAGAGCTGCTCATTTAGATCAAAAACAACTTGGTGGCCTTGAATATACTGGTATTGATAAAAATAGTGAAGGAAAAGGAATACAGACCGTAGACTCAATTTTAAACCATATAGAGACATTTGATGCCATTCAGCGACTATGGATTATGCAATAGAATTTGATATAATATGCAGAATAGAAAACCACACAAAAGGCAAGCCTCATTAGCATCAAAGTAAGGTACTTGTATTCCTTACTTGTCATTTACCACATGGATGTTCTAAATATTTCAAACATAACACTCTTTAAGGATTTAAAGCTAATGAATAATTCAACAGAGAAACGCATAAAATATGCACGAACCGTCTTATTTCTTTTACATACTTATTGATTTTAACTACAAATTGTCAACAAATCCAACGATTAAAACATAACTTTGATTTATTATGCAAAATAGAGAGTTAGAATGCCTAGGAGGTATAGGTAGGCTATAAAATGCAAATCTGTTGTTTGGGTTACCGAGTTTAAACAAACAAGTTTCAACGGTTTCTAACAGACATTTTGTTGGATCTATAGTTATGAAACAGGATTCGACAACAACAGGTAAATTTGATTGACCATTTTATACAACGAAATAAAAATGTAATTTGTGCTGAGCATGCTCTAGATACCTACAGTTGACTCTCCACACTGAAAAACATTCCATTCTAACTTCTAAAACAAGAAGCTTATACTTTTAAGTGCATTTAGTATGGTAGAGATTCATCCTATCTAACTATTTAAATCAACTAACATTCGTTTATTTATATTTTTAACTAATTACTTCCGCATTCAATATGTAAGAATACACGTTACAAGTTTTCTATAATCATGATGGCATTTGAAAGCTGTGTTGTAGTTTGTTGTGGCAACTTTGCAGTATTAGAATTTGAAATTGGTTGTGGTTAAAAGCTTGAAATATCCAATGTAGTTTCATTGAAGTAAATTTTACTATCACGCTCTTAATGCAATGTTGGTAGTGTCAGATATATTATTAAATTAGTGACCCGACCCGGCTTCGCACTGCTATATTATGCATGTATTATACATATAAACCTTCCTCTTGAATCCCTCTATCTATTTAAAAAACCCGCATCAAAATCCGTTGCGTAGTTTTATAGATCTAAGCATACATAGGGACAGACAGCGGAAAGTGACTTTGTTTTATACTATGTAATGATTATGTATCAAATAATTATTTAATGGTGTACGTTATTATTGTTTTGTGTTATCTAACCTATGTTAAGGATATATAACTCAGGGATACCCATATAATAGGTACATTACATATATTTTGAATAAATCGAACTTTGTTTAGCTTTAGATCATAATCTTTGCGAAGAAGGTAGGTATTAAATTTATTTGATGTCTTGTGACCTCTTACTTGGAGCTACCTACTTAATATAAAATTTATATGTCTGTTAACGATTTCTATAAAGCTAGACTTTCACTTTGCAATTCTAAATCCAATGTATTCAAGTTGCATTAGCTGGGATTAAAATTGTGCTTTTAACTGGAGAATAAAACGATGAATTTGATGTGTTGTGTGTGAGTTGAATTTCTCACCTATCTATCTACATTCTAGTTGTAATAGGTATCTCCTAGGAATATTTCTCTACTTTAATGAATTGGACTTGATTTTTTTTCATAGTTATTGTTTTAAATGAGGACAATTCATCAGATTATATGGAGCGTAGACAGGACAATCGGTGATTACCGTGATTGATGATCAGCTACTGCAACGGGTAATTTTTAAATGGGGCCTTTGAACGATGTTTCGATGAATAAGATCAAAAGGAATGCCAGTGCAATCATAAAATCGTTTGCTAGACTTCAGAGATTTCTTTGTGCTTAGACAAAGAATGAAATACTTGGTCACTATTGCGTTATACCAGAGAATTCCAGGTTTGTTGCAGAACTTGATTTAAAATGAAGTTCTTTGAAAGAAAATAACACGAAATTAAACCGAAATCGAGCAGCCATTGTAGATAAATTATTCTTGTATTAAACAAGACGTTGTTTAATCAATAATTCGATTCAATTTATTAATTTCAATGCCAAATGAGGCAATACAAACAGAACGATTGGTCTCTATTTGTTCAATTGAGGACTGATACTAGTAATACTAATAAGTTAAATTTTAATTAGGCCATTATAATAAACTGGAGTTCAATATAGTAATAATGGCACACCTGTAAGATGGTGTGGTTATGTTATGGCGTTCAAGATCGTTGCCACCAACCCGCCTACTATCATTTCGATACACAGTAATGAAACCGTTATCCGATATAGATAGGTACACATAATTTTATAGTATAGATATAATTATGATGATGCTTCTACTGACATCATCGTGTCTTCGAAAAGGCTAATCCAGTGCGACTTATTGTCCGAATAGGAGTAACCCATCAGAGTCAGAGTTTTGCTCAACCTTATCTCGATGACTGATAGCAGAATGTAGAGATCAATGACCGCAAGTATAAAGCCAAAATTTTGAGCAGATATAATCTGCTTGCTGAGGTTAAGCTAATTGTACCTCAATACACACTCACATGTATGACGTGTCATGCCCAAAAATATCCTGATAACTGTGATCCAATACCTGGAAAAGACGAGAAGAAATCATGAGTAATGAGCAGAGAACATACATATTACAAACTAACATCTACTTAGATTTTAGTACCTAAATGTATAATTCGGTGCCATGGAAACTGACAAATCATTTATGACGTAAAATTATGTATATCCTATTTTGAACCGTGGGCGTATGGATCCGCAGTCACAGATATTTTTATCCTACAGTAATAGCAGCTGGGAAATTAAAACCGTAAAGTATGCGCATAAACTAATCCATTCTGGAATCTAAAGACGATTGCTGTTTATCTAAAGCTTTATTGGATGCGAGGATTTGAAACGTGAGTTATAGGAGATGAAGGCTCGTAATACGGAAGTATTTATGCTGTTGTAGCAGTGATATAGCCAGAGAATAGAACCAAAATATCCCTTTAGCTAATAAACCTAGTTACCCGTACCGCACGCCATGCTTTTCACTATAAATACCGTGTCTTTCGTAAGAGTCTAACTATGTTGCAGTGTGGTAGCTTCCTTATGTAAATAATGATGTAATAAGAGAGTATAGTCACTGTTTATATTGAACCTTTATTGATGACCGATTTTGGATCGTTGATGCATCATACCTACTATTATAAATACTGGCTGTCATTCAGATTTAGGACTGACTAATGAATGGTGTTTATTTTGACACTTATAAGTACGATTATAATAATAACTGGGAGTAGATAAAAAGAGAGACGCGGTAATATTGGTGTGGTTATTGAGTGTGTTGTGTTGCCTCTATGAAAAATTGTTCTAATAATTACCTTTACGAATAAACTTTGATAGTTTAGTTAAGTAATTCAGTTAACCTGGTCGGCGAATTAAACTGAACCTATGGGCAAAAGGCCTTTTTGGACAATGGATTTCAAAAGTTTATCATCGTCTAAATTTTCATCAAATTTTCTAAGTTTTAATCAAAATAACTAAGATAAAGTTTTCTAAAAAGAACAATTTCTTAAAAAAAATACTTAAAAAAGTTAACCTATTTTATTTTAATTCCAAAGAAATAGTATGTCGTGTTTTATTTTTACTGGCGACGCACAAACTACACCAAAATGATAAAAAATGATGGCATTGTAAATAAGAAGGCTTACATGAACGAAATTCTAGTAAAGTTAAATAAGTTGGCATGGTAGGAATTTTATAATGAAACAGAAGTGTTGCAAGAAAAGCTCGAAGCCCTAACTTTATTTTATTAAAGTTATTGTATAAGGTACGAATGTCGCAAATTAAACATAATATATGCTTCGCAACTTTGTAGTCATTTGTAGTAGTCATTAGTCATTACTCATTAGTTAAACCCTATTGTTACATTTATTGCGTGCAATCGTGTGAATGTGTCGTGGAAAGCTATGCGGTTGAAGTTCGACGTTTCACTTCTCAGTTTCATACCTATAGGGTACCTACTTATTTTTGCAACTCAATTGTATGTATTTTATAGCCTAATTTTGATTATTATTTTGCATCTATCAGTAGTGGACTACCTACCATTCCTGCAGGTTGTTTTGAGTTAACTTTTAGTTTAATATTGATTTCTTATTTAAAGAAGGAAACGAAAAGATTAGACGATTAAGTCGTCTTAAAATTCCCCGCTTTGGTATTTAGTTTCTAATCCAATAGTTACGTTTATCATAATATGTATTATTATTTCCTTTTTAACCATTTTGAAACTATGATTTTTTAGAAAGATAGATAAGTACAGCAGGCCTTATCTTGAAAAGTAGATATTTACTAGTGACCTATAGGTACTATATTTGCATTAAACCTGTATTAATATTAACCTATTGTTTCGATGCCTTCGACCGAGTCATTTTGATTTCGTGTTGCTTGAACCATATATCCCTATAGAAGCTCGTACTTGGAGCATTAGCAGACGAGACCCAGACGGAGCAATCGATTTTAAATCTCTCGACATTGGTTACAAACATACCTAGTTGTCAACTGTGGTGTCTGGAACATCGATCTTCATTACTGACCATTGAATCTGGCATTGGTTTAGAAGAATTTATTGCTATGAGTATTCAAAATTAATGTGTTGACCATCAGCGAATTATGAGGCTTGTCAGTCGGTGCTGCCGTTTTAAAGATGTCGTTTGGACACTGTTTTAACCTTGGTTTCAACACATATTCCAGTTTTTACTTTGAAAACCACAAGATAGATAATAGACCTGTTAAACTAAAAGCACAAAATTACGCAACGGCTCAGACTAAGATTTGTACTGCCTAAAGAGCATTTGTGTAGGATTACAATTTACTGGTTTGTGAAATATGTTTATTTTCACCTGTTTAAGTTCTAAGTATATTTCTATTAGGTATGTATGGTATGACTGATGTTATGGGTTTTAACAAGGTTTTAACACAACTAAGGTCTGGTTACGACGAACGAATGAATGAAAATACCTGACATTCAACATAGCTCGCTCGTATTTAAAGGAACAAAAGGCCGTCGTCGTCTGTAACAGGAGAATGTAACCTGATAAAAACAGCCTATGTTTGGTAGTAACACCTTTTGTGGACGTTTATTTATTATGTTATTTTGTTTGTACGAAACAAAAAGTGTGGTCACTCGTGGTAACAATAGGCTGAGTTGTTATGAATGTATACTTCATCAATACAATGTAATATTAGGCACACTAACTATAATGTTACTCTTTATAAAAGTTATACAGGATTATAGTGCCTACCTCCTCAAAACGAACTGTAATTTTAAGATTAATGACCTCTGCATGTAACAGCTGATTTTCTTAACATAACATCAAATATTTTGAAAAAAAATGCTCGTATTTCCAAAAGTCGTGGATAATTGATTGTTAGGAAGCGAAGAAGTAGGTAGCTCTCAACAGCTTTCTTATAATATGATTACCAATAATTATATAATAAAACGGTTAAGTATATTTTATTTAATGCAATTGTGTCTACCGTAAAAAAACGTCTGTGAACACAGAACGGTGGAACTACAGTTAAATTGCGATTGTTTTAAGAAGGTATTATTTACGATTTGCACGACTAATGTCAAAAAGAAAAATGTCCAAAAGTTATACAGTCCCATTATAAAAATGTCTAATTATAAAAATGTTAGTTAACGCAAGTACGTAGATAAGTTGCTAATAAAAACTTATTGCTATTACAATAAAATAAAACTTATAAAATAAATTAATTTCACACTTGATTGAACATTGGTTTTTAACATCTATTGCCTTTCTCTAAATAATTTTGTTTTTATTTCGTCTGATTAGTGATTAATTGGTAATAACATCGCGAAAGCATTCATTTAGTTAGTTTTAGATTTTGGCAAACGACAATAGTTTTTGCTCCCACATTGTTTGTTGTTTTGAGATGTCACTAATTGTTGTTCACGCTTGTAAGGTCACAATGTCTAAAGGTAGAAGCACTGATATGTTCACCTAACAGTATTCAAGGTGATGTATTATTTATGTCTCGTAAGAAATAAGATATATATTTTTCAGGAATATTTCAGGACATTCCACACATCGCCATCTAGTCCCAAGCTAAGTAACTAGACTTGTGTTATGGGTGCTAGATAACGGATATACTACTTATATACGTTTTTTTTGTAAATATATATTTATAATACATAGAAACAACCAGACCACAGACAAATATCTAAGCATAAATACATGTCTGAGGCGGGAATCGAACCCGCAACCCTGTGTTTGGCAGTCCGGCATGGTGACCATTGTGCCAACTGGGTCGTCATAAATATATAAAACAGTCGAAAAAGAAATGTGATCCTAATTCACCAAAAACTTTAATTAAACAAAATTGTAGTTGAAGCTGTAATTTAAAAATCGGGATCTGAAATCTAACTGTGAGTTGCGATACAAGTTTATCTTATCATAAAGTTATCACCAGCTAAGCATCCAGATAAATAAATTTAAATAACACCGATTTCGAATCTTTTTCGCTAAAATTGTTACAAACAATAAAACAAATAATAACATTACATTTAATCAAATAAACATTAGAAGTTGTTTAAATTGGAAGATATCTAAAGCAATGAATTAGGTAACTTTGTCTACAAGTGGCAAAAGATAAGACACTGCGTGGCTTCTGATGACGTTGTTTTTTGATAGAGATAAGAGATAAAGGCAAGATAATCTGGTTTGTATCATCCATCTAAAGTACTCTGTGTTTGAACTAACAAAACAATAATATTGAGTGCAAAACTGCACATATGATGGATTATGATTAGTATGAACTCTTTGTGAATAACATTCACCTAGTTAATTCGTAAGTAAACCATAAAAACAGAATACCTGCCTACAGTTAATCCTACCTATATCAATCTATAGATTCACATGTGTATTATGAAAACAAAGATCCAGTCTTTAGCCTCGAGTACCTAGATGTACCTAAAAGGAACTGTTATCCGATAATATTATTTGAATTCCACACATTCTCTTCCATAAAAAGCTCGACAAATAAGTAAGGTTAAACCACTACAGTTACATACTAGTTTAGATGATACAAGGAACCGTATCGCCTGAGTCGAATGAATTTTGTAACAGTGGACAGAGTCCGTGTCTTCTATACGATGTAGGTTTATTTGGCGAACATAATTGTTGATAACATGTTTCGATGCCATATCGTAACGGAAGCGAGCGACCTACGCAAAGGTATCCTCTTGTAATACCGTTTGGAATGAGACAGTAGAACCTCAGACTACAATTTATTGTAGTCTGAGAGTAGAACGTATAAGTTTACAATGACGAACGCATTCGGAGCCAATTAGCACGTCTTAGTAATTTTAGCGAGAATCACGAATATTATTCATGCGTAGATGCAGCTGGCGGTATCTACCTACACATAAACCCTCCTATTGTAAACGAATAGGGTCCGACGGAATAACAGTAATAAATTGAAAGACCGTGTCCCCTCGTCGAGTTGTGCGGGATTTATCTGCTCAAATAATCTTGGTCAATAACCACGTGATTATGATTTGATTGTGTTTGATAGGAGCAGAATAGATACCTAGAAATTGTATGTATCTATTTAACAAGCTTTTGGAGGTCATTATCATAACATTTATTCTGGAAGCATGGTCGTGTCCACTTCCAACGTGCCAGCTAGTATAGAAGGCCAATTTTATGAAGACAATTAAAAATTAAATCAATTAGGCTCACGGAATGTATGAAACGGGCTAACGTAGCCAAAAGACATTTTGATGTATTTAGTAGGTAGGTATATAGGATTTTCTAATTATAAAATCATATGTGTGTAAGCATTTCGCGTGGGCGATTGGACATAGTTGAAAATAGATATTGTTGGCATCGTACCGGCTGCAGTCTGTCGAGCGGACTTTACAAAATTCTCCCGTTTTCTTATGTCTCAGTCTAAATGGATAACGTCTGTGTTAGCTATAATACATTCTTGGAGGTCGACCGTATAATTTTTATCGTCATCAAATTACTTTCATTAATCATCGTTTAAAAAAAATTTGAACTACACTGCAACAGAATAGAGTTTTACGATTTAGTTGAACTGCGGGAAACAGGCAAAGTCGCTTGAGCGATAACGACTAACGTTGTCAAAGTTCGGGCTATTATCTATTCTATTGGACGCACCTGGGTGCAGTGTGTGTGGGTGTCGCGCCTACGTACGTAGAAAGGTATACATTGCACCTACCTACCTAGCCGCTTACCTATGTATGAGTGAAGTTGTGGTGCCATAGCCCATGGAGAATAAGCATCTTTATAACAACATTATCTCGCGTAACTCCGGAATATCGGAATAAAAAGCTTACGTTATTCCCAATAAATCGATGTATCCTCATACCAATTTTCATCAAAATTGGTCCAGTAGTTTCGTAGCCTATTCGTTACAAAGTTTGTAATATTAGTATATCATCACTACATAGTATAAAACAAAATTGCTTCCCGCTGTCTGTCCCTATGTATGCTTATATCTTTTAAGCTACGCAACGAATTTTGATGCGGTTTTTTTTAAATAGATAGAGTGATTCAAGAGGAAGGTTTATAGGTATAATATATGCATAATATAGCCGTGCGAAGCCGGGGCGGGTCGCTAGTAGAATAATATATAGATGATATTTCTTGATGATCTCTAGATTTAAACGTAACTTAATTTAATAAATGCAGGTTCAGTCTTACTCATCTATTCTGTATAAATATTGACAATAGCGTTTCTGGCTAGTTTGATATCTGTTTGTCTTGGGTGTTTACTCTAATTTGTTCAAATATGCTTTAGCTAACGACATTTTTAACTCCTTATAATGTTTTGACAAAAATTAACAGATTTGTTTTACACACTCATTTTCTTACACATTTTCTCAAAGAGTATCACAAAATGTTATCTTAAAGTAATACACCCATATTTCCGGAATTTAGAAATTAAAATCTTTAAAAAAATCGTTATCCCCGGTCGGATGTAAACCCACGATCCCCGCTGGTGCAGTTTAATCCATGCCATTCTAAAAATTACTCAAGTCATCTATGATTTTTTATGCGTCATCAATTCTAAATGTTATATTAAAGTAATTTGAATCTGATATTAACTGCGGCTTAGTTTTACTTAATGATCTTGATCAGATATCACTTTCACTTTCATTCTGCTAATTTCTAAAGGTCACATGTGTTTTCTTACGAACCGGAGTTCAAGGCAAACCGGACATCGTATATAACATCTTTAGAATAATTTATTACATTAAAATTTGTCACTTGTGACTTTTTCTAAGCGCTTTGAAATTCTTGTTAAAGATAGTCAAGGGGGCCGTTAATCGTGAAAAAGTTCTTGACAGGGGACCGTTTTCCGTAGGGGATCGTTAGGGGGACGGTTAATCGTGAACCTAAAGAAAATTATAGGCCTAAGTAAAAATGATTATTCCTGAAATTATTTATCTTTAATTTACCTTTCCGAATCTCCCTTAGTATTTATTCCCTTAGGTGTTACATTGTGGAAAATAAGTTTTAGAAAAGAAGTACCTTAATTAACGATGCAAGTCATCAATCAATAAGAAAGCTTTAAACCACATAAAATATGTTTACATAGTAATATGCGGAGCATGCGAGGACCGGTTTTCAGTATCTTCAAACTTTAGTATCATTTTATGTATTAGAAGAACGTAATAATAAAAAACCGCGTAAATTGTGACTAAGAATTTTTAAAATTTATTGTAAAGTTGTTGGCAACTTTCACAAGTGATTCAACGAAGGAATTCCCATTCATTGCATGTTGCATTAATGCACCGTTTTATATTTGCGATGTGTGCCAAAAATTTGTCAAATAAGATATCACATTGTGGTTTGAAAGACGAAACCTTGTGCATGTTTTTTTGCTACTAAATCTAAACATCACACACATGTGTGACGTAAGCATCCGATCAGAAAGAATTTTCCGAAACTCTACCCCTTAGGGGGTGAGAAAGGGGGCAAAGTTTTTATTGGACAACATGATTCCTTGGTAATAATAATATATTTCTTCGAAAGATAAATTCGATTTTGTTCTCTTTTATTTTTGTTATTGTATCTAAAAATGATAACAACATTGAGGTAATTTTCTTGTTATAACTCAGATAGAAGGATTCATAAAATTCAAATTAGCTTACTTGGATATTGATATGATATTTAAACCGTGGAATGTTTTATGAGAATAACGCCAACAATTAATTGATTATTAATTAAATGTAAAGAGTCTTGGTATAACATTTACGGATAGAAAATATTTGGTTGTGTTTTCAATACTAATATTATAAAGCTGAAGAGTTTGTTTGTTTGTTTCAACGCGCTAATCTCAGGTTACTAACTACTGGTTCGAATTGAAATGTAAAAAAAAAAATCCCACGGGATCAGCAGTTACGGGGGTGAAACCGCGGGGCGCTGCTAGTTTTCAATATACTTAAAATTGCTTGGTAGGTTAATAACGTAGCATTAATTAACTACAGCCTATTCATTAAATATTTTCAAATATTCAGTATATGTATTCAAATATTTTCAAAAGGAAATAATCAGAATAATAATATAATTCAAAAGACAAAAACCAAAATAATGAAACTATATTAAATTTATACTTATAGTATAAAGCTGAAGAGTTTGGTTTAAACGCGCTAATCTCAGGAACTACTGGTTCGAATTGAAAAAATATTTTTGCGTTGGATAGTCCATTTATCGAGGAAGGCTATAGACTTTTTACTCCGATATTCCTACGGGATCGGAAGTTACGCGGGTGAAATCGCTGCTAGTACTTTATAAAACTGAAGAGTTTGTTTTTGGGAAATCGTGTTAATTAAGTAGTTGAATTTAATATATCAAAGTGTCAATGCACCGGATATAAAACTTAACCTTTAAATTAGTTTGAAGAGCACATAATTTTTATAAGAACATTATCCATATTATTAGTTACCACCAACTTTCTAAATAGGTAATTTATACACAAATATATTTTTGCTAAGACTGTAGGTTGCTTCATATAGTTAATGACACATTCGTTAAAAGAAATTAAGTTATAAAAGTCGGACACACTGTTGTATATTAAAAATTGCCTGCGTTAACGCTTTTCAAATTGCTTTCAATATCCAAATGGACATAGGCCAATGTTTGGATTGATTAATAGAAAAAAAATACTGTGTAAACTATATAAGAGTTGAAATCTATATTGCTTTGAACTCTTGTATAGTTCACAAATGAATAACATCGAGTTTACGGGACCGACCATTAGTCAAATTCTTATCGGGCTTTAGAAAGTAGAATTGAATGGAACATTTTAAAGTTAAAGGTGTATTCGGATACAAACTCAGGGACGCCTATTCTAACGACGAATTAGCATTGTTATCGATCAATACGGTTTCGTTTCTAAATTATATATTCTTGACTACTTTAAGAGGAAAGGGTACCGGGGTCTCTCTCCATACAAACGTAGTCGACTGTTTTTTCCCTGGATAATGACACTACTAACACCAGAGCAAATATTTTTGTTGCATAAAACTTATAACTGCCATGACCATATGTTTCGTTTTTTTATTTTTTAAATCTTAAGTTCTATGATAGTTAGAAAGTGAAAAAAAATCAAAACATAGGCACATAGTCATGACAGTTATAGGTTTTATGGTGGAATCCAGGGAGGAAACAGTCGTCTCCGTTTGTATGGAGAGAGCGCCGGTACCCTTTCACCTTAATTCTAAATACTTTCTGTTATAATCTGATCTAGACGGTGTAATTCTAACAATATCTGAACCTAGCTTTGTATTATTCTTATTCTTCGTATAGTAAGCCACACTCACTATACGAAGAATAAGTGTTATTTTCAAACGATTTGCATGTCTGGGAATAGCTACTAAAATACTTTCGATGTTGTTAAACACGAAACGGAAACAAAAGCTTTTAGACCATAATAAAGGAAGTCAAGATGCGGTCACGGCTCACAGGATGTCAAGAGTCATTGTAATATAACCCACTTTACCCATTACTGATTCGCTTTACCGAGAATCGACTCTACGTCTAAACTTTTAAGTTCTATGAAGGTAGCAGGGTTGTTTATTGGAAACGTGATCATGATCCTCTTAAGGATATGTCACGATGGTTCCAAAAAAAGGACGTGTGTATCGTAGGTACCTACGTGTTGTTGAAAATGTGGGCGTTATTGAACCCACGGATACTGTGATAAACTAACAATGTCACTGACCTCACAATAAGTTTATAATTCTTCTAGTTACCTAGTAAATAAATCTAAATAATAATTCTGAATGATTATCCGAGGGTCGAAACCGACAATTTTCTGCCCCAATTCTTGAATGCGAGCCAAAGTCGAGCTAACAACGACAGAGAAAAAATAACCTTGTCAAATGTTATGTAACTAATATCATACTCCTAGAAAAGATTTTTTATAAATAAGTATATCAAACTGGTTGTCCTAGTTATAATTCCAAGTAATATTAAGAATACTTAACTAAGTAGATACGGTAGGTATCAACCTACTTTACAATTAAGCGCTTAATTGACGATACTGATGTATATTCTATTATATTTTTCCTAATATTCAGTTCCAGTCCAGTTACATTCATCTACTTAGTTTCGTACGTTTGTTTTCTTGTAAACATTGTTTACGTTCCATAAGTACCAGGAAAATCATGTTCTGCGTTGGTATTGTTTCCTTTTAATTGAGCGTTAGTCGCACTTAAAATACTAGTGTCGTAACGAAACGGTTTAGTTTCTTATCGAGTGTCAATGTCCTCGAGCCCTTAGAAATTAGGTGCGCGAAAGGTATGCCAAGGTGACAGTCACAAGGTGAACGTTTATATGCATTTTATATAAGTATTTTATTTTAACTGGAAATTGGAACTAACATTTAAAAGTTGCCGCCATTAATTCCCATGATCAATTAAAATTGTCAATTTAGTACCTACTTATCTTTACCTACTTAGTCTTTATTTATAGTATTTTTTTATTTTTTTTATTCATAGTATTTTTTAGTACCTACTTAGTCTTTATTATTTACTTTTGACTGTTCTTTCCACCTTGTGTTTTTTTTGTCGTGTGCCTTTGTACTAAGTACCTAAATCTTGTATTTTTCTAAAAATGATCAATAAAGATTGCAATAGATCGGATTACTTCTTCATAAGCGCGAATGCTCACAATGATGGTTATTGAATAAATTACTGGATTCATGTAAATGAATATTCTATAACCAGTTCCGAGGTCGTCCTCGCCACTTTCACGCACGATTTCTAGTGTGACCAGATGCTGGTGATAAATGAGGTTTGACCAACGACCAAAACTGTTGGTTTCGGATTCTACGATTTTGTTTTTATAGTGACGTAATGGATATATTCTAATTAATTGGTATTAGAAAGCGATTTATCTTGTTGTTTGGTTTCTAAGGATGTTTGGTGAACACACTAGTGTGCCAGTGACCTCCTTGTTGGAGACAGATTCCAGCGGATGGTAGTTTTGCGACTCGTCGGGCGACTTTTCCGCACAGACGCATCTCAAGTCGTTCGGCCGCGACATTGACCCGCCATACATGATCGGCCATTGCACCGTGTGTCGCAGCCTCTTTGTTTATATCCTGTGAGGCCTACTGTCGTTCATTGTCCTCCGCACCGCTAACTCATCTAGCTTTCACAACTAATGTTCCAACTAAGTATAAAAATATTGTTTAGTTTTTAACTATCTAAATGAAAACCTTCGTTGAAAATACGTGAATATTATCGGGGACCTATTTTAAATTGTAAGAATATCATTTATCACTTGCAGTTATTCTGTCAGTAATGTTAGGTAGGTACTCATATAATTTTGTATTTTATTTTACTCTTTTACTTTTTCATTGCATTTGATTACATGCATTTGTCCTAACTTTTCAATATATTTATCTTCAGTTTAATATTGCCTATTGAATGAAAAAAAAAATGTCATAAGTATAATTTTTTTATTGAAATTTATAAAAAATTACAATTTATTTTTCTGGAAGAAAGTAAGTTATAGGATCATTTAGACTGCTTAAAAGCCAGTTAAGAGTTGTATCGCAAGTTGTTAATGACACTTCTAATGTTGCGTTCAGAGTCACAGGTTGCGTCATAGAACACGTCACTAGGTATCCAAGCATAAGCAGACGTTATTGGTGCATTCTACGTAAAGGCTGGAGGTTCGATAATTTCCTGAAATACGGCTTTCAGTGACGCAGTCCGACGCCCGCGCTTTCAGCGGCGCCTGCGCTGAACCCATTTTAGGACATGACTAACGGAAATTCGACTCCTCTCTCTGACCCGTTCCCTCCCGCGGGAAGCGGCATTCGTCTGTCTCGCTCGCGCGAAAAGCTTCAAGAAATCTTTTAATAGTGTCCACGGCCGCGATCTACTTTCAACTAGCGGCGGGAAATGTGCAAGATTTTTAGATTTTTCAAAATCTGTGCCTTCTTCAGAATACTTGAAGGGATTTCTAGTCATTCATATTTCATTTATTATATTATGTTTTGAGTTGTTTTGTGACTGATCTCGTTTATCAAATAATTTTATTTGTCTCTTAAGATTTTGTTTTAGATTCTATGGGTACTATTATTAGATCTTAATCTAATAAATTAGCTAACGTTGCCAATTTATAAACAGGAGTCGAATCAGATGTAGTATTTGGTGTAGTAGCCGACAAATGTTTTGATAAAGGACGATGTAGATTTTTATATTTTGTTGATAACAAAAAAAAATATTTCCGATCGGCACATAAACATGAGTCACGAAGTGAGATAACGCTTTCCTGATGGTGGTTTTGCAATTTTATGTTGAGTTTTGTTCGTTATTTACCTACCTTCAGTAAATAATGTGTCAACAGATGTGAGGTGTGTCATGTGGAACTGACCTTTTTCTGTTGCTTCTCCCAAGCCGGGTCTAGGAGACCCTCACGCTCCCACTCCTCCTCCTGTTCCATATATCCGTCCCCCCCGTACGTCCCATCATAGTTATTAGTTAACACCCCGTTGTCCATCATCATGGTCACCGCACTGACCGTCGATTCGATGTTCGTTCGAGCCTATGACCGCGAGCTCGCGTGTGTTAGATCGTACCGCGCACTGCAACAGGCAGCCGGCCGCGCGCCTGCTGCTAGAACACTACCGCACGAGCGCTGCGGACGGCAAAATTCGGAACCTTTCACCGAGAACGTTCCGTTCTACGCGTGGCGACGCAACCACGCAGCTGTCACAATCAAATGACAAAAATGTCATCCGATGCGTGCCTGACGCGGCACAGTACAGAGCGAATATAGCCATGGGAGTTTTGGCGGGAACGAGTTAACAACATGTCGTGCTGCAGTTTTATTTTCATGAAACTTAGTTGTAACCCGAGTTGAATTGTATGATTCTGGTGGAATATTATTCAATTTAAGTAAAAATCAGTGTCAAACATGAAGTTTTCTCGTTGCCTCCAAATCTCCTATTAAGGTTATGGTAAACTTGCCACCGCTTTACTATAGCCCCTGACTTGACGGACTATGGCGACTTTGACTGTTTTGAAACACTTTAGGCCCGATTTATGAAAAATCGGGTCATAATTTGATGCAAAATATAACTTGACACTGGCTAAATGCACAAGCCGTGCGAAGCCATAATTAATAGAATATAGCCACAAGTTGGCTGTAGGTGGGCGGGACTAGTGAAAAAGCGCTAAGTGAAAACCAAGTTGATCATAATCTAGGTAGGTAGGTATTTTATCTTTTGTAAGCTAATGTACACATCGAAAGGGAAGGTAGCAATAAATAACAGACCAATAAAATACACAAAAATTTATTCACCACATAAAATTTCATTGGATAATAATCTTGCTCAAGCAAAATAATTGTTAAGTATTTATACTTTGAAAATTCCAATGATTACTAATCAACATACTTTACAGCAATTTTCACGATCACAGGAAGGTAAAAAGTTTGGAATAGAAAAACTTATCAACATACATCAAGTTTAAAAATTAAACTTTTTCGAGTATTGAAAGTTAAGTGTAACAAAATACACAATATAAGTATAAATAGGTAAAAATGATAACAATAAAATCAGGTAAATTAGGTACAATACGAATGCCGAAACTTAATTTTTAAACGTACCTAAGTAACTGCAATAATTTTATCATAAATATTAAAATTAAAAATATAATTAAGACGGCAAAGCTTTGAGCAGACAGTAAATCAATGTAACTTAAAAGCGATGAACACAGATTCTATGATTCAATAATAATTACAAAAACATATATATAAATACCAAAACATTTTACATACAATTTATCTAATGTAATCCAGTTGTGAAAAAAATTAGGCTGTACGCTATCCGTCAACACATAAATAGACTTTTAATTAAAACAGATTCGTCTATCTGTATTTTTACTGCAACTAACGTTTACCTACAGGAAATATTTTCTCTAATAATAATAAATTGTTGGCTAAAAATATAAATATTAGTGTTGCCAACAGTTTCACTCGTCTATTAACATCGAACATTTATTATTTTTATTTAATAAAACAGCCAAATTAGATAAAAAATATTTTTCTCATAATTTACTGTCTTACCTAGTTTATTTTATCATCAAATCATACCAATTTTAAAAACGGAAGTATTTCATTTCATCGTAGCTACGTGTATCAAAATTGATACCTACTGAAAATGGTTTTTCATTTAAATTATATCATAAGTACTTTATTGTAAATATTTTGGCAGATATGTTACATTAATATGGACGAAGAAATAATATATTACGTAGATACTTCAACAACAACATACACAAATAAGTTTCTATATTTGGGTCGCTTCTCCAATCAACGAATAGCACATAATTATAACATTAACCTTATTATGTAGTATTATAAGTACATCTATAAATTATATTATAGACAAAACATTTACTAAGAAGGCAAGGTATAATTTCATAATAATGAACACTACGTTTTATTGCATTTTCAAAGTTATGAAATAGAATAAATTAAAATCAAAGATGCAATTCCATTGAATTCCATTGAATTGCATCTTAGGTTTTAATTTATTCTACATTCTACAATATTTATCTGACCAGTGGACATTTCCACTGGTCAGATAAATGAACTAAATGTTGTCAATTAGTAGAAAGGTAAAAAGTTTAAAGCGGTACAGAAACTCTATAGGAGCCCATCACAAAGTTTTTTAAAGAAAATGTTAAAAGCACTGAAGCATATTTTTACATTTTTAAAGTTCCAAAATGTGTTTCAAAAATAATCAGTTTACTAATAGTCTGATAGGTATAAATAAATCTATGCCTTTGTGGTGCTTTAGACTTCATACATTTCCACATCCAATCTATCATAGTATTTTACTTGGCTATAATAAACGTATTTAAATTTGGAAGAAACATATAACTGGCAACTGACAACAAATTTTGTTTTATGCCTTGTGACTGTATGCTTAAAATAAGAAGAATATTTCAAGGTTGATGCCGCTAATGATAGTTTAAAGCACATAAACTATTGTGTGTGTAGATAATTCATAAATAACTAACTCTAAGATGTATAAATCATAAGCCAAGTATTTGTAGAAGAAAGTGATAGATACATTTGGTGCTGAACCATCCTTAAAAAGGAAGGGTTTATGCATAGGCATTGATAAATCGAACAAGGATAGTTTGTTCATTAGACTCCTTCCATAAAATAAAGATTAACAAGTCTTGTGCGAGTTTTTTTTAATAGCAATGCCAACTGAATTTTGTACGAATACTCAAAGGGCTTTCCTAAGACATTTAATATTTACCTACTAGTTACAGACGTGACATAAAATACTATAGTGGAAAGTGCAATACTTACGTCACAATACTGACAGTAGGGTTCAAAAATTTGCTAAGAAGAATGTTCCGTTCATCAATAAGTTAAAATGCTAAAAGTTAAAAACTCGCGCTAGACAATCGGAGCCAATTGAAAAAAATATAAAGTCTTTGTCTATTCTTATATTCCTAGACTATTAGAACACCGATAACAACATTCTTAAAATATTAGGTATCATGTAGGTAAATCTCTTCATTTAGATCCGAATCTAAAATTGAGCACGTACCAAGAACAGGGTCTATTTTACAATATTAGGTAGATATATTATTTTAAACAAAATATGAAATTAAATGTTTATGTAGATACAATCCAATTGATTTGATAATAGCCGCCCTTGTACCTTTTAGTGACGTCATAACTGAAAATCTTACTTCCGTCGCTTAGATTGTATGAGAGTTTAACCAGACTGAAGTTAGGCTTTTTGTTTTGGGGTCAGAAAATGGCATAAAGTGGGTCGTATTAGCAAATTAACTGCCACGTATGTACTAATAACAGCATCATATAAACTACAGTTTACATTAAGAAGGCAATAACATCATGTTCAATACAAGAAAGGGAGATCTCGACAATGAGATTCGCTATACATAACGTCAATATGATATATCATATATAAATAGGTACATTCTACAATATTAATATATTATGACGTTTGCAGTTTGTACAAACATTAGTGACAAACATTTTCAATATCGAAGTCTAATTTATATTACATATACATTTTCAATAATCTAAAACATTAATATTTTAGAATTATAAGTAACAGGTTTAATGTATCAGTCGTTTTATAAACGTGGATTCGATAGAAGGTATAACAAATATTTATGAATCAGTTTCAAACGACTCCATAGAATCAAAAGATATGACTGTTTCTATAAAGCCATTATTCATTTTACAATTTGATGTACTCTTATCTTCAATCACAGAAAGGGGATATATTTGTACCTGTTTATTTATATTAATGTTATGTGCGTTAATTCGCGTTCTTTTTGGTACCAAAAATATAGATGATTATGCTGAACACGTCTAGCTAGTTGTAAAAAATATAGGTATCAATGAACAACAACAAGAAATAGGTTATCGAGAAGTGTACAAATATTCTCGAACCTCTACTGTACTCGAGTACATCTATAACAATAATACTTTAGAAGGCTTTAACATACACTAAGAAGGACCCGGTCCGATCACACTTGGAAATCTATCTAATACACTGATATACCTCACAGCGCCATTTATATGCCATAGTCGAAGCTCTCGTACTCTGAAAATCTGGAATCCTGTTTCTCTAAGCGCTGCTGACACGCCGCGATGTAACTGTCCTGGATCCTGTACATGCCTGTGTTGGCCTGGTACATCAGCGTCTCCAGGATCCTCTCGTTCTTTATAGCCTTTGATGGAAGTACCACTTTGATCAATTCCTGAGGTGAGATCCTATGCAGCTTTAAGTCCCTCGCTAATCGCTCCATAATGCATTTAAATTCATTTTTAGCATCAGTCTTATTGGCGGCCGATTTCGCTTTGATTTTATTTCTAGCCCAGCTGAGCATGGCTTCGAATTTCCTCACTTCGGGGACCTCAAGGTTTCTGCACATGATCATCTGGACCATGGACTCTGATAGGTTTAAGAACTCTGCTGTTTGAAAGAGGGCATAGGCTCGCTGTTCTATGAAAGCCAGTATCATATTCACCAATTCCGAAGCTGATGTGTACCGCCAGTAGTAATTTTCTAATGATATGAGCATTGTACAAACCTGAAAAAGAAAACAATGCCTATCAACATCTCCGTCATCATCCCTTTTCCCTTTATAAGGGATTAGGTCAACATCTACGTCATATCTACCAGTTAATCCTGTTAACTGCTAAGTTAGTGACTAATTGATTACTAATCATCACGCAGAGAGGATCCGACTGTATCCAATGGAGATAGATAAAGTCAAGTCAAAGTAAATATTTATTCATTTGGATGCTTATGTATATTTTATACAAAGATCACATAGAAACATCTTAAAAAACTAAGTTAGGATGTGTGCCTTCGGAACGCGCCCACCAATGAGAAGAAGGCACAAGAAACTCATGGGGTTTTTTTCATGTGATCACGCTCACAAAGGTCAATATTACAAATATTTGAAAGTATTATTTGAAATGGAGCAACTAAAGTCACGTCCATGGGTTGTTATCATTAAGGTAAGACGAAGTATCATAGTACGAGAAAGAAAAATCTTCGATCCTCAAAGATGCATTAATCCTTACCACTTCTATCCTAAGGAACTGCTTGGCATGATGGAAGCAGGCCTGCAGCAGCTCGGGCAGGTCATAGTGCTCAGCCGCGCAGATCAGGCCCGGTATAGAGGCACAGGTTAGCGGACAGCTGCCCGTGTGCAGGTAGTCCAGCAGGATCCTGAATGTCTCCGGATCGAACTCTATTATTGAGAACTGGAACAATACCACAGCGTAAAAATTACAATACAGTCTTGTCAAGGGCGCTGCTATAAAAAATAAGTTTTAGGAACAGATTAACTGGAAACAAATTATAGAAAATTTGTATCTAGATTGATCTTTTGTAATAATACCGAAGGCGCACTCTCATGTAATTGAGTAGCTTTAACGTAACACTTACTTCAGTCTGAGCCAGTTTGGCTCGGTCGACTTTCTGTGCGTCGGCGCAGACGGACAATCTTGGAACTGCCAATGATGCGTTCTTGTCTTTATCTTTATCTTTTCCTTCTTTATCTGTAAAATGGGAAAATAAATATTTCTTTAAGAAAAAAGTTTGTTAGTAGCATCCAAATTTTAATTGCTCACACTATTTTACCAGGCTTAAAATAAGTCAAAGTATTTTTTGCTTGAAAGTTGACGCTGAAATGCAATGGTGGAAGAAAACACATGCCGACTGCACAGTGAGTTACGAGAGGAATAAAACACTTTTGTTACAGTAAAGAAACTTACTAGAACAGTCTTGCGAGCTGGCCCACTTTTTTTTGTCGTCGGCGTTGAGCTGCGAGTGTTGCTTGCGAATGGAGCGTCCCCAGCCGGCCGTGATCGTGCCCAGGCGGGAGAACGCGCGTTTTACCATCGGGGAACTCGGCACACTTTTTGGTCTGGCAATAAGCAATTTTAAAACCTTCAGTATTTGCTATCCAAGGTTTATGACGATAATCTGAGATTGTGCCCTATTATAATACTAGTTTACACTATACCAGTTATGTTACAAATCCAATCATCCTTTGAAGTGCCTTTCCATAAAGTACAGTCAAGAAGATCGAAGGTTTATAGCGACTTACCTCGGCGACTCAATATCTGGCACTTGCAAGAAGTTGCTGCTCTTCTGTTTGGGCGTCGGTGATAATAGCGTAGGTGCTGGTCGCGATAGCAGCTCAGCTACTGGTACTTGTGGGGAACCGAACCCTGTCTGGATACCATATAGCATCTCTTGGAATACTCTGAAAATATATTTGAAGGATCGATTACCATCGAGATAAAGTGACAATCAAAAATATTGGATTTAAACTAAGATTCTGACTTTGTTGGTGTATAGGTATGACACCGTGAAGATAATCCTGGTTATTCTGTCCGTAAAAAGGGGATAGACATATTTATCTAAAGTAGATAAATCATGCAAAACTACTTACCTGCTCCTTACTCCTAATATAGCTCTAACACCAATGAACTTGGTCTTCTGTTTCGACTGTCCCACAAGAAACACTACATCAAATAGCTGAGCATTTGTGGCGCAATTCAGCTCACTGTTCAGGAAAACTCGAGTGAAGTCTTTGGCTAATTGGTCGTAGTCTTCGAACTGATCTCGCACTGAGTCCAAGAGGGGGGACGAAGGTCGCATATGGCCTATTGGACGCCATGATCCTGGAAAATAAAACAACGATATCGTCAACTCACTATAAATCGGACAATTATTTGCCTCCTAGGAGTTTACAGTTCAAGTTTTAATTTAATTTTTGGAGCATAAATAGCACTCTACTTGATCAATAAAGAGCGGTGTTGGTTTAGTGGTAGATACCTAGAGTTTCATTCTGACGGTCGTGGGTTCGAATCCCGGCCGGCCGTGCACCAATGTATTTTTCTTAAGATAAATTTATGTGCGCTAATTGACATTGCTCTTACGGCGAAGGAAAACATCGTGATGAAACCCGTAGCTTATTTGGCTCCAGAAGTATTGACAAGTTCTCTGCTCTGGAAATGGTCGACTTAGCTGAGAGAATAGTAGGTGCTGGGCAAGCCTACTCCATCCCCACGCAAAAAATTAAAATTTAAATGAGTCTATTTGCAGAAAACAGCCCGTTCAAGTTCAAGTACTTAATCAATAATCATTAATCATCATCTTTTATTCATGTTATTGGAGTAGAAATTAATATCATAGGAACTGCGAGTAGGTATCATTACGACTTTCATACCTCTCCTGTAAGGTTTAGGTATTTGACCAGTTTCAGCATGGTTCTGAAGATTGGCAACTATATCTTCAAGCATTTGACTTCGCGTTCTTTCTTGCATTCTAGCGAATTTTGGTGCAGAGTATGATGCCCGTTCCCCGTTCACTATTTTTGTTAGAAGCCATTCTCTGAAACATAATTATAACGTTCTGGATTAGTCTGTAACGAAAAGTTTGTAGTTTTATTGTGAGAAAAGGGTACCGGGGGCTCTCTCCATACAAACGTAGTCGACTGTTTTCTCTCTAGGTAATGACACTAGAGCAAATATTTTTGATGCATAAACTTATAACTGCCATGACCATGGCCCTATGTTTTGTTTTTATTTATTGTTTGTTTTTATAAATCTAAATTTCTATGATAATTATAAAATGAAAAATACCAAAACATAGGGGCATATTCATTACAATTATAGGTTTTATGGCACAAAAATGTTTGTGCTAGTGTCATTATCCGAGGAGGAAACAGTTGACTACGTTTGTATGGAGAGTGCGCTGGTACCCTTTCACCTTAACCTGTATTTATGTAGGTAGATATTACCTGAACATAGGTCCTTTATCGAAAACACTCTGCTCCCAAAGATAAGGCTTATACGCCCCGACTTCATCGCGAGTCACAACTGAAACTTCATATCGAGTTGGTCTCCGTTTTATTTTTGCCGAAACTCGAACTAAAAATTAAATAATGTAACAGTTAGAGCGGTGTTGGCTTAGTGGTACATACCTCGACTTTCATTCTGAAGGTCGTGCGTTCGAATCCCGGCCGGCCGTGCACCAATGTATTTTTCTTAAGAAAAAATTATGTGCGCTAATTGACATACGGTGAAGGAAAACATCGTGATGAAACCCGCGGCTCAGTTGACTCCAGAAGTATTGACAAGTTCTCTCCTCTGGACATGGTCGACTAAGCTGAGAGGTTAGTAGGTGCTGGGCAAGCCTACTCCATCCTCACGCAAAAAGGACCCAATTAAAAAATGTCCAATGGCGGAAACAGCCTGTATACAAGTACAAGAACAATGTAACAGTTAATTATTAAAGCGAAAAATTATATTGCAACTAAAAAAGAGAACTTATGAAAGACTATGACTAGATAAACTGAGCTTCTTCGGAATTTGAAGATTCCAAGGATAAAGATGAAACAGAAAATTTTACCTTGGACTTTAATCTTGCTTACCTAAGCACCTACGATATTACGATTAAGTAATTTTTTTTACATTCTTACCTAGAATAAAAGTATGTAAGAAATGACTCTTGATGCAAGCTGGCGAAAATGCCGTATTATCCGCCTCCAAGAACACCACACATACTATATCATTCCCAATATGCCGTTTCCTTTGCAGCTTCTGAGGGTCATGTCTCTCGTAAGGTAGTAGGGTAGAGACGTGGAACATGATCTCGATGCCTCTCCAGTTCGTGTAGACGGAGTAGAGGCCAGTCAAGTCATGTACTGTGTCCAAACCGCCTTTATATTTGTCAAAACCTAAAGAATATTAATATTTTTGTTAGTACCTGTTCTTTCTTTGTTGAACATTATCTGTTGGGATAACAGATAATGTTCAGCTGGATCTCAAAACATGAAATGCTTAATGATCAGAATCACTCAAGGATTTACTTAGGTACGCGTTTGATTCTTTAAAAAAAATTAAGGTTATTTTTTTTAGGTAATATATTATTATCTACTATTCTTCCACTGCTGGTCCAAATCTTTCGGTTCTGGGCTGAACTTAATCCCTCTTATTTTAAAACAAGGTTTTTAAGGATAGTCCGAGATGTGGATTTAAACCTTAGATTGACTCGTGAACTATAGTCTAAACACTATCCTTATAGATAATATAGGGAACTATAGTCTAAACACTATCCCTATAGGTTATATAGGGATAGTGTTTGGAGTATAGTTCACGAGTAAACATTTCCGACTATCCTTAAACCTCGTTTTGGAATAAGGGGGAATAAGTTTAGCCCAGAACCTAAAGGCTTAAATAATATCTACTGAGATTTATAAAAGGAAGATTTGTTCTGTTTTTGGCTAAACTTAATAAGTTTAGCACAGAACCTAAAGGTTTAGATAATATCTACTGAGATTTCAAAAAGGAATATTTGTTCTGTTTTTGACTAGGGTAGATTTTATCTATGTCAGCTCAGTAGTTTTATCAGTTTTATCACAAAATAGTTCAAATCACCATTATTCCTACTTACGTCATAGGAAAATAGCTTTTCTAGGTACCTAACGACAGTAAAATGGGACCGTGATTTACATAAAAATCAGTTAAGAATTTCACCCTTGCTTTCGAGCTTTTATACGATATAAAAACTCAAAATGGAAAATCTTTTCCCTGAAAATCTCCATGAACAGATGATTAAACCAATATTCCACAGACTTTATTAAGAAGTCAGAATGTAAGTACCTACCTATAAGAGCCTTTTAAATTTATTAAAGCCCTCGCAACCTACAGACTTTCTATCAGCCGATAGTTTGGTATCTGCGGGCCGATCGCCGTATTCTTATGCAGTGCGTTTGCGTCATAACTATAGATTTTGTATTGCCGTAATTTCTTAAGACGCACACGTCACGCAAAACTAAACGTCGCGCGCTCGCCGTATTGCCCTAATAGAACGTCAGCTACGCGTCTTTTGTTTCGCACAAAAACGGTATCGCGCTAAATTTTGACGTGTCATAATGTCAAATAAATTGTCACCTAGGAAGATTAGTCAAAAATTTCGTACTGCAACACAGCTTGTTTCACGCGTAGGTGAAGTAGACGTGCAGTTAAAGTAACGGTTACGCGTAGTTTTATTTTACGGCAATACCGATGATTAGCGTGCACGTTGCGTATGCGTCAACTGAACGTGCACTCGACTAATGCGTCATAGAATTACGGCAATCAGGCCGCAGTACGTAGCGACCGACAAACGACGATCTGACAATTGCCTTTGAAAATCTTTAGTCTGCGAAAGCCTCTATTTTTACCTTTGAGTCTAACTTTTTCTCCTAAGACCTGTAGAAATTCATCAAACATTGGCGAATTTTCATTATTGTCCAGAATTTCTTCCTCTGTGTATTGGTTTTCTTTTACGTAAATCACGCCAACTTTTAGTTCTGATTTTATAAAAACCTGGAACAAAAGATTTCTTTGTTATTTGATCTCAATGATCCAATTACCTAGATCTTGGTAAGATTCTTAGTTACCTACTTATCTGTTATACATATAAAGTACCTACTTATTTAGCTATACCCATCTATACTAAGAATTAGATTTACCTAGATCATACCCTAATACATAAAATATTTGGTATGAGCTTACCTACCTAAATTACCGATATTAATTTGAAACGACATTACATATTAATAAAGTTATTATTTCTAAGTGGTGGTATGGGGAAGTAATGTCGTCTTTAACTTTTTAGCTTAGCAACGAATTGTAGCTATACCTATCTATACTAAGAATTAGATTTACCTAGATCATACCCTAATACATATTTGGTATGAGCTTACCTACCTAAATTAGCGATATTAATTTGAAACGACATTACATATTAATAAAGTTATTATGTCTAAGTGGTGGTATGGGGAAGTAATGTCGTCTTTAACTTTTTAGCTTAGCAACGAATTGGTACATATAGTACTACGAGTATTATCAAAGTCCTTTTTTTTAGACGGCTATCCCCATTTACCCTACTAATGTTAACATTATAAAACCGAAATTCTATCGGATAATTGCTAATTTAAAAAAACGTTTTCACCATTATCCTTTCCCTGATTGTCGGTGAGGTAGGTAGGCTTCTAAAGCCTTTCGTGTATTCTGGGCAATTCTGGCATAATAGAGGTTTCGCGGCAAAGGTGCGGTACCAACTTAATACATGTAATTTGTTGTTGAGATGTTACGCATTTGTTAAGTAGTGAGTACATACAAAATGGGAGTTTAATACAATTATCTTGTTAGTTCAAATTCGGGCACATAATTACTTTGGTAATACTTATTACTTTGTAGTTATAGGTAGGCAATTTAATAGAAGTAATTAATGTAATTTATAATTAATTAATGTTTTATAAGGCCAATTCTTGTAAATAACATTGTTTAAATTACATTTTAATATCATTTCGATTACGTTGCGATTGCAAAAAATACTCTTAAGGTGAAAGGGTACCGGTGCTTTCTCCATAAAAACGTAATGGACTGTTTCCTCCCTGGATAATGACACTAGCACAAATATTTTTGTGCCATAAAATCAATAATTATATTTTTATATTACATATTATATTTTTTACTGTAATAACTATGCCCCTGTGTTTTTTTTTCATTTATTAATTATCATAGAAATTAAGATTTAAAAAACAAAAAAAAAACAAAACAGGACATGGTCATGGAATTTACATATAAGTTTTATGCAAAAAAAATTGCTCTAGTGTCATTAACCAGGGAGAAAACAGTCGACTACGTTTGTATGGAGAGAGCCCCCGGTATACCCTTTCCTCATAAAGACAACTATTTTTTATCAAAATGTTGACTTTCAGGGTATTTTGCTACAGCTACTTTGAAGGTATTTTTAACCGACTTCAAAAAAAGGAGGAGGTTCTCAATTCGGTTGTATATTTTTTTCATGGATGTTCGCGCATATCTATACTAATATTATAAAGCTGAAGAGTTTGTTTGTTTGTCTGTTTGAACGCGCTAATCTCAGGAACTACTGGTTCGAATTGAAACATTCGTTTTGTGTTGGATAGGCCATTTATCGAGGAAGGCTATAGGCTACTTTTTATCCCGATATTCCCACGGGATGGGAGTTACGCGGGTAAAACCGCGGAGCGCTGCTAGTCTTCTTTATTTATCAACCGATTTTGATGAATCTTTTTCTGTTGGAATGGGTCTAACTCGTTGTAATCGAAATGTAATTTGAACAATGTCATTTACGAGAATTGGCCTTCAGATCTTACTTTATAGGTCAGGAATTATTAGGATATTATTTTAGTAATGTTAAACCCACCACAAATATTTTCACGTAAAATGTTGCCAAGACAAGACCATATGAATCGTAGGTACTGTCAAATAATTATCAGATGTCATGTGGAGCTTCTAACTCTACACGTCCTGACTCTATCGCTCTTATTCCAAAACGAGGTTAAAGGATATCAGATTAGATTTAGACACAGATTTACTCGTGAACTATAGACACTATCCCTATAGATTATATAGAGAACTAGCTACGCCCCGCGGTTTCACCCGCGTAATAATTGTCTGCGCAACTTTCTTATTTTTTTATTTCATAAGAACCTTCTCCTGATAATAACAAACAGAACAAAAAAAGAATTGGCCCAATTGGTCCAGGCGTTGTTGAGTTATGCGCTTACCAACACATTTTGCGATTCATTTTTATATTATAAGACTATAGTCTAAACACTATCCATATAGATTATATAGGGATAGTGTTTAGAGTATAGTTTACGAGTAATTTTGCATCTAAATCTAAGGTTGAAATCCATATCTCTGACTATCCTTAAACCTCGTTTTAGAATAGGGTACAAGTTCTAACTTCACAAACGCTACATTATACCTTATTTAAAATATTATGTGGCTTGGCCGTTTCGCTACCATCACATGGGCGTAAGGTGAAAAATGTATTCACTGTACTTTTCTGTTAGGTATAGAATGATTAATTATTCATTCATTTAGTAAATTATTTATCATGCAGAGCCGAGCTTCGACGGTGATCGGGCAAGACACCACACTACCGTACCCAGATAGGTTTTAGGTAGGTACGGTCGGCTGCATAATTGCAGACCCACCGTAGAGCTCCAAAACGGCTGTTTCAATAATGTTTTCAACACCAGCAAGATTCTAGACACCTGCTTTAGGTGTAGTTTAAAGTCTTCGAACTCATCATTTAATCAAACATAAATTATTAGAATGAAAACATTTCAATAATAGTAATTTTTGAACTCTACCGAGGGTGCAATTATGCAGCCGACTGTACCTATACATTAATATCGGCATGAAGTCTTCACCAATTAGACTACTATGTTTACCTAAATCGTTTGTGGTAGACAGGCACATCCTTTGATAATATTTTTTCTCTCACGTCAATGTATTTCACTAATATTTCTACCTTTATTCTCTTCAAGTTATGTACAGTATGCGTCATAAGTACACTATCAGTTACTACGATATTACTATAAACAAGTATTGGACTTACGACCTTTTTTTAATCGATGTTACATACAAACATAAATAGCTAAATTAAAAGTACCTACTCAGTGTGATTATTATTTTCAACATGTTGGCTATGTCTTTAGTTGGCCGAGTGGCATAAGCCGCCACCCGCTACACCGATGTAGGTTCGATCCACAGGTTAGGTTGTTATATTGTTCAAATAGCACAGAATTATAAACGTAACGGTGGTGGTGAACTTTTGAGCGTCGATTATACCTACATAAAAAAGTAATTGGAGCCACTATTGTTGGTGTGTCTCCACCAAAAATATTATTTTTCTGTATTTCATCGTAAATCTTTGCCGGTGACTTGCTTGAGTCTGCCTAACGATCTTTCTTTTCACCCAACTTTTAAAAAAGGAGGGATAGACGATTTAAATGAATTTTATTAAATTAACTAGTTACAATTCAAGAAATAAAATTATATCAAAGAGTTCAATAAAACTTTTTTCCATTGTTTGGTTTTGTCCATTGGTGATTATTTGGTTTACCTTTAAGAAAATTTCACCCTTCGATACTGGTACCTAGGTAGGTATTCCGTAACAGCCAAACATATGTTTTAACTAAATTTTCCAGGTATTACTATATGTACTTACCTTACTTATTATTCCTAAGCTTCATTGTAGGTGCCTCTGGATCAATTAAAAGTTAATTGAGATAAGGTACTTGGTAATTTTTCGTTAATTAGGCACAAAAACCTTTATCTAGAGGTAGCTAACTGTTCCGATCAGAAACGCTCCTGGGAGTTGCTTAATTATCTACATATCGATCAATGAACAAAGAGACTTAATATACTTTGAAATAGAGAGTTAGTACTGCTTGTTCATTATTATTGGCTTCTGCACGCAAAAAAGACGCAATTTAGCCAATAAGTCAATCATAGATGATTATGTGGTTGTCCGAGGTTATCCAGGAACAGTACGGTGTATAATGTATGGTGGAAGAATTTGTACTCCTCATATCATAGGCCTCCCCCAAAGCTTCCAGAGGGATCGATCGCTCATAAGATAGATCTATCTATCTACCTATCTCAACCTTTGTTTGTCCAATCCTGGACGTAGGCGTCCTCCATCCTCTCCCACTCCTGATGATCTAGAGCCGTTGTCATCTAATCATGACCTGCGTGTCGTTTGTTATCTTCTTTTTATCTCATTGGTGGTCTACCGTGTGGCCTAGTATGTGCTCGCGGGTGCCACTCTAGTAGTCCTCGAGTCCACCATTCATGGCTCATCCGTGCAATATGTCCCGCCCATCTCCACTTACTCTAAGCAATCACCTTTACCACGTCCCTCACCTTTGTCTTTGATGTAATCCAAGTATTCCTCTTCCGGTCGTGTAAGGAAATACCAAGCATAAGGTAGATAAATAACTTTATTATGATAGGTCATATGGTCTGTTAATATACAAAACGATTGATATTGTTCGGTTGGTGATGAACTATTTCATTAACGTAACAATTCGTTTTGAAACATGTCAAGTGTAACACTATTGACGCATTACTGACACTTGAATCGGCAACGAGGTTTCGATAAATAAAATTTGCTCTCTCTACTCCATTGTAATTTAAATCTCTTTCCCTGCGCTCTACAGGGATTCTAATAACAGAAGCAATTATACCATTATTTATTAATTTAATGACACTGGGTTTACGAGCTCATGTTTGACTATGTGAATTATTTTCAATGTGAATTATAAGGAGTTTGGGGGAAGGAACCCTGAAATTTCCATTTTCCCCTATTTGGGGGTAGGCATTCTGGAAGATATGGGAATACCCTGTTGACCTAAATAGATGTAGATTTTAAACTATAATGTCTTAGATTGGTTTTTCTATACGGAAAGAATATGCATTAAACAAAACACCATGCTCATAGTTTCGGTCGTTAAATTATTCCCTACTAATAAGTAGGTAAGTAGTTAATTGGTGAAACAGAATAACATTTATTAACCTATTTCCAAATGTGATAAAGACCCACCTGCTTTTTCTTTAATAAAAAAAATAGCTATAAAAGCAAAGACAATGACAGCGTAGACTGATCCTACTCAATCTAAGTCTATTTTATTCAAAAAGTACTTTAGTGGTTAATTAATATTTCAATCAACGGGATAAACTACTGGAATATTAAACCAAGACGCAACGTCAAAAACCCAAGTCAAATGACATGACAATCCACTTAACTTTTGATTAAAATGGAAAGCTTCATTCTTGGGAAAGATCTCTACAAACCCATAACATATATTAAATTTAGTTTACTTTTGGGACAAACAGACTAGGTACGGACTTTATATCAAACCAGTGTAAAATAAAAACTAATAGAGAACAGTATTATCCATTATAAAGTGGGAAGAGTAGGTTATGTACTAAGATCACGTGTCTTGCAATGTTTCATCTGTTTAGAACAAACAAAGCCAATATTGGTCCAGGGCGTCCTGTTTAATTAGAGCAGAGTTTACTGACTGCTACCCAATTAAGCAGATATACCTACCTTACATAAAGTCTAAAGTTTACGCTGTACGCCTTGTTGCCTATTTCTCAATAACTTAAGGGACGAATTCCACGTATGTAGGTATTACATTTAACTTAAATCTAAACCTTTTAAATTTCTCGTAACGTGTCAAGTCAGATGAGTAATATAATGGTGTAAATTCTTAACTTAACTGGTGTGGCCATCAAACGCCTTGATTCGCTTTATCAATGCAAAATGGTCGATCACAGCGTCCGCAGGAGTTCCTAACCACAACCCGGGTGGTGCTAAGCGAGCTCAAATATTTACCGATAGAAATATCATAGGATAAAATAAATAAATACACAGTTTCGGCTTGTGCTTGATGCTCTCTACCATCGTATTCCGGTCTTATCAATCTATAAGGAGCACCAATAAAAATTAAATCGGCTTGTAGATGCGAATATTGATATATGAAGTTATAAATTTTCGCCACCACTAACCTTAAATGCTAATGTCGGCAAATGGTTGAAAACAGGAAAAGGTTTTATTAAAATGTGTCTGAAAAGGACACAATTAAAAATCTTCGTAGGCGTTTTACGCGTCCCTGTACAATGATTGTGACAATTAAAAAAACACTTTATTGCAACATTAACTTCAGAAGATAAAGATACGCTGGTGTAGCGAAATGTAAGTGCTGTAGCGGATATAAAGGTAACAGTTGCTTTTTTATTATATTTTAGAAAGTAACCCACTTTAATTCAATCATTTTGAGAATTTAATATTAAGTTTTAATATTTATAGTATTCTCCTCCCTATTTCTTCATTTCTTGTCCATCCAAGGGTTGAGGAAGAGAGCTATAAAGTCGCCCATTATGCTATACGTTTATTTATATTCATTTTTCGGAGATTCGTAGATAAGATACGAGTATTTATGTTAGAATTAAGTTTATTTTGTTTTAAAGCATTTATCTATCTAGTAATCTAAAGTTAATTTTTAGGGTTTCGCACCTCAAAAGGTAAAAGTTAATTTCTTGTTCGTCTGTTTGTCTGTTTTCTCTACTGCAGACGCATCTGTATAAAATTTTTTTCGCCTCAAAACAATAATTTAATATTTATGCAGCTTCGATAAGTCGTATCAATAATGGACATTCCATTGGATACTCCAATGTCTTAAATATTGATACGTTTCATTAATATTAATAAAGTTTCGAGCGTTCACCCAACTTTATCTCCGAGTTTGGCCGACCACTCTCTTTATTTTGAAAAGACTAATTTGATTATATCGAAAAACTTTTCAACAAAAGAATAACATTTTTATGGAGCTACACTACCAAGTAATTTCATATCTCAGAGATGTTGCCTTATCAAATATTGAATTCTTCCCTACTGTTGTACAATCAACGCTCAAAAGTCACCGCCACCTGTGCAACACTATTTAACATTATAACAACGTTACCTGTGGATCGAACCCACGTCGGTTGGTGTAGCGAGTGGCGGCTTATACCACTCGGCCAACTAAAGCCATAGCTAACATGTTGAAAATAATAATCACACTGAGTACTTTTAATTCAAGTATTTATGTTTGTATTTAACGTCTATTAGAAGAAGGTCGTAAGTACAATACTTGTTTATATTATTATTGTAGCAAACTGATAGTGGAATTATGACGCTTACTGTACTTACAATAAGTTATTCATAAAATAAGACTCTATGCTACGAACAAAGTCATCTGGAGCGTCAAATCTGAAACTTGACAGGCGTGAACCAACGACCATCAGTGTCTTGAATCAACGTGATAAGAATGCTGTAGTCTACAGCATCCTTACCACGAGCTGTTTATACACTCGATCAAACATACCATATTGTGAGGAACTTTTACGCGAGCCGAGATAGATAGCTTAAAACAATATACCTACCGCTAAGGGTAATTAAATATGATTTTGTGTAGATAGCTGAAATAGCCGGCGCGGCAGAGATAGATACGGTTTGAAGCTTTTTAAGCCCGCGTATTGGCCGACTCTAGTCTTGAAGTTTCATAGCAAATACTTGAATTGCGTAAATAAGTCGTGGTAATTGTGACTAGCAGCTTGATACATGTAAAAATGCTTGAAGCAAGTGAAGATCTTCAGTTTGTTAAAGTCAATACCGATAAGGTACCAATTTTTATTTTTATTAGATTGGTACATAACTACTCTTGTTAATAAAATGCCGGGGGAATAAACGAACAAAGAATCTTACACCAGAAAAATCTCAATCAAAGTCTCAGAGGGGAAACGCGTCAACGAAAACACGCGATAGGTAACTTTCTTATACTTGCTTATGTTGAATGTACCTTCCTGTGGAAACTACTACACTGTGACATTGATCCAAAGTATGATGTGTGCTGATTTTAGGCCATCATTTGTTTTTAGATCTTTAATATTTTCTTCGATTGTTTTTTGACGACACCTGCATGCACATAAAAGTGTCACGGTAATAATGTGTGACGTCCTGCGTCATGGTAACTTAGGAAACATATTTAATAATAATATCGCTCATCTGGGCTTGTGTTAACGAGTGTGACGAGTGACGAATAGAAGACGTATATAAAAGGAAAAAAGATAAAGTAAAAAATACTTAAAGAAAAAAAATATAAAGGAATAACAAAAAATAATCTCAATTTTTCATCGTTTTCTTATGACAATATCCCATAAAATTATCGTCCGAAAACCGACTTTACAGACAACCATCTTTTTTTCTTTTTAATGTTCAACTTTTTTTTTTCTTTTATTATGGCTTCGCACGTGTGCATTTAGCCAGTGTCAAGTTATATTTTGCATCAAATTATGACCCGATTTTTCATAAATCGGGCCTAAAGTGTTTCAATACAGTCAAAGTCGTCATAGTCCGTCAAGTCAGGGGTTTATAGTAAAGCGGTGGCAAGTTTACCATAACCTTAATAGGAGATTTGGAGGCAACGTGAAAACTGCATGTTTGACACTGATTTTTACTTTCACTACACTTGTGCACTTTCACAGAACTAAATTGAATAACATTCCACCAGAATTATACAATTCAACTCGGGTTACATCTAAGTTTCATGAAAATAAAACTGCAGCACGACATGTTGTTAACTCGTTCCCGCCAAAACTCCAATGTTCAACTTTCATCTTCTGAATATTTTTTTTTTTTTAAATGTTTTTATCCATTCCTGAATTGTGCGACTTTGTCGCGATTCATCTCGCTTGATTTAATTATAATGCGGCTGCTCATCGTAGACCTAACTTAAGTTTAAACTAATTCGAGTCCAAAAAGGTCATTCTTTTTGAATTTTTTGTATCTATCTACCTAGTTAAACTATCCCGTCATGTTAGAAAAAAACGCCGCGCAAGGGCTCTTGCGCGTTGCTGGCTCGTGTTAGCGAAAAATGGTTCAAAAGAGTTTAGTTGTTGGATTAGGAAGGACTATATTGTCACTCACTTTCTTTGTGATCCTTATCTAATCTTCAGTGTACCTCACTATTGAGTTGTCTTATCAAATGATGCGAGGCATGGTGTGTTCCCAGTCAGATGTTGTTAGTGTTTGTTCGATAGAGAGAAATAGACCCACACATTTCCTACATTCAATTAAATGAAGTGGTACTCTGAGTTCGGAAATTGATTTGTGATTTTATTTATAATACGACACCTTTATATTTTTATTATCTCCAGGTTTGTTTACGTCATTTGTAAATAATTAATTGGTTTCTGGAACTCAATAATTAGGTAATTCAGAGTTAAGATAATAAAGTTAAAACAGGAAATTAATTTAATTGGCGATTAAGCTCCGAAGCAATTTTTCAGAAAAGTTGTAAGTATAAAAGCGTTAAACTGAGTTTTTAATTAACTTCCTGTGACATGGGTGGGTAAGTGGGTAGAGATTGTGTTTTTTATTTAGGTGAACAAATATTATGTTTCCATATTGTGTGCAGAATTTCCGTTTTGATGGGAGAAGAGGCTTTAAAACAATGTTCAGTTACATGTTAAAACAGTATAGGTACTCGCAGCTTCCATTACATTTGCGTGAATTAATTCGCTTACGTGAGCCTTCCCAGTGTTGTATTCATGAAATCCGACATTTTGCTGAATTCGAAATGCAAAGGACGGATAGGGATGGACTCTCTCAACAAAGTTTCGACTTATAAGCGTACCTCTGATGGCGCCTAATGAAAATTGGCAGCTCGCTGGATCGAATAAAGTTCCCCGCAATAGGAACACGGATGCGCCGAACTGAAACGTACGGAGTTGAATATTTGGCCGTGTTTCGCTTAGATTGTTTACCCCTGAGTAACCTGGATGAAGGTTTTTTATTATTTTACCTTTACGAGATCGTAGTTGATGTCATGGAAGGTTAAATAATTGTAAAAGGTAGTAGCGGTTGGAGATACCTTTCCTTCAGATTTCATGTATACGACTACATGAAATCTGAATTAAGATAGATAGATAGATAAATTCTATATTGCAAACACCAATTTTAAATAACATTAAATAAAAACAAAGCTTAAGTCTAAGTGTTACAAAGGGCGGCCTTATCGCTCAAAGCGATCTCTTCCAGGCAACCTTTGGATGGACAAGAAGTTGAGGAAGGTGAAGGGTAGGGTGTTCAAACTTAAGATAATTAACTAATCAATTTAATTCATCTAAATTATACGTTATGTCTCTAGTTTTTATTAATCCTGCGTCGTAAGTACGACATAATCATGGAAAACAGGAAAAACTTGCTAAACACAAGTGTAATCAAAATATAATAGTCGACTAAGTAACCACAATCATGGTGGTGAAACATATTACCTACTGATCATACTCAGTAATTTAATATTCCAAACCCGGTTGATAATTAGAATATGTTTAAATTGCATTATAACTTATTCATATTCAAACAAACTCAGTTTTAATTACATAGGTATATTCCTGCAAAGTTCCGTGCAACCATTACGCGATATTTTACGGGTAAGGTTGGAAACAAGATTTGATACTATAAAGACTTTAGCAGAGTCAAGACTTTCTATCGGGCGATAGTATGATGCCACTGATAAATAAATGAACGATTTCCATCAAACTGAACTGCTGGATGATTCTAAGTTCAATCTTTGAACATTATAACAACGTAACCTATGGCACATCCTATGGATCGAACCCACGTCGGTTGGTGTAGCGGGTGGCGGTTTATACCACTAGACCAACTAAAGACATAGTTAACAAGTTGAAAATAATAATCACACTGAGTATTTTTAATTCAAGTATTTATGTTTGTGTTTAACTTCTATTAGAAGAAGGTCGTAAGTCCAATACTTGTTGATAGTATTATTGTAGTAAACTGATAATTTACTTATGACCCATACTGTACAGCTGGTCGGCAAACTATCAGTCGATAGAAAGTTTGTAGACTGCTATAAGTTTGTAGACGTCGAGAGATGTTCGAAGGAGAACTTGTCATTAGTCCATTACGCCGATTAGTTCGTAGTTCGAGCGAAGCCCTCACGAGTCACGCGGCTCATCAATGTTTCATGGTTGTAAGCGGCGTCGTTTATTCCTAATTGAGAACTGAAAAAAAAAACAATCGCAGAAACGAGAAAAGGTTTTACTGCTAATTCAATTGTGATTTCCGTATTCACCTCCAGTCGAATACTAAATGAGATCCTGGAATTTGTTTCAGTTTGGGGGTACGTTTTATTCTTACTTTTACCGTGTATATTTCTTTACGCGATACGCTTAACTCTAAAGTATTCGTATTTATTGGATCTGTTACTTTTTGAATGTTTAAAAGGCTTCTTTAGATTTCAGGAATCGTTTTCATTGCAATTTAATAAGTTTTATTTTTAATACCTAGTTAAAATGACAAAGTAGGTACTACTTGGAGTTTGTATCTATCGTACTTAAAATCATAGAAAACTTAATTTAAAACTTAACGTAGAAATTAAATCGAAACATACCTGTCATTTCCAAAGCTCGTATGGTAACATTATAAGTAATATACTAATTTCTAAATGCATCTGACGAAGACATATAATTTTATTTTTCTTAAAAATACTTCTAAGAAATAATGTTACATAGGAGAAATACCTGGTCTAGTTTAAGTAGTTCTTCAGGCGTGTCCGGTAACTGGCCCAGCATGAGAGGCGGGTTGATGTTGACCTCCTTGCCGAGCGACCGGACAACCTCTTCGCGGTTGTAGCGGTCAGCAAACACGCAAGACGCCGGGATAAGGCCGTGGACTGTGTAGCTTATTGCCCGGACTAGGATCCTGGGAGAAAATAACACATATTGTAACACTTGCTTGAAGATGTAGCGCGTTACGCTTGGTTGACCTGACCAAGCGTAACGCCGGGACTAAGCCGCTAGCCGTTACGAAGTTTTACTATCGACTTCTAACTAAAACAACTTGCAATATGAACTTCATTTAACCAGAAGAAGAACCTATTTCCTATTATGCTGGCAGGTTTTCTACTTGTCATCGTTTGAATATTAGAACGGCGGAATGTCTGTGCGATTTTATCTGTTATTCCATAATGGTTATTTGTATAATTGGTGATGCGTGTAATTGGCAAATCGGTGGATTGGCATATAATGAAAACCCCTACATTTCAAGAATAAATCATTAAGATGAACACGTGTTTAAATCTCATTTGCCCCTGAACGCCACAATATTTAACATTTTGATGAACTTGAAGAACTAATGTAATATCTAAGGTTTATATAGATAAACCTTCTTCTATAGAAGACTTGGTTCTAAGACTTAAGTGTGCCAGACCAACATCTTTGCATCTAAGGTCGACTAGCTTGTTCATAGTCAAAACTACCTTCTTAGCTGAACTAATTAAAACTAAAAGCTGAATTTTGCACAATATTCTCTGAAATTCACAAGTCAAAGCAAACAGTTATTCAATAACTTGGCATAACTAGACGCGTTTCAATAATTGTGTTGCAGACTATTGAGTCAGAAACCAATTCTAGTACCAAGCCAAACGTTTGCTAGTTAAATTAAATCGGAACCTTTAATTTACATTTGTTTATTCGTCTAACAGCAGATATTAGGATCTACCTATGTGAAAAGAGGACGCATGAAAAGGTATTGTCAACAACCAAAAAAGTGAGAGAATATTGCCTCGACATTAGCAAATCGGTAAAATTGTCGCCTGAAACGTAAAAGTTCTTGCACACTTTATATTTTTTGTCTGCCAATAGAGTGCCTAGTGTCCGTATGATGCGGCTGATGAACAAATTACGTTGGTTCGACGTGAAAATGTAAACTGTTGGAGGACTGTCGGCTGACAAAAAGTCTTTTAACCTGCGGGAGCTCCAAAATGGCGGCGATGGAAATATCTAAACAATTATTGCCAGTTCAATGATGACCTGATTAATGCAGATTTTTTTGGTGGATTGGTTTTTGGGTCGATATAAAATTGATATTATATAATTTTGATTGCTTCTAGTTAATGCCCTCACTTTACTACATTTTATATATTTTAATTGGTTGCTGCCTCTTTAGAGCCTGAGCTTTAGAACTCCCCGGCATATGAATACTTCCAACTTGACCCAGTTGGCACAATGGTCACCATGCCGGACTGCCAAACACAGGGTTGCAGGTTCAATTCCCGCCTTAGACAAGTATTTATGCTTAGATATTTGTCTGTGGTCTGGTTGTTTCTATGTATTTTAATTATATATTTACAAAAGGAAAGTATATAAGTAGTATTTCCTATTTTCTTTTATCTAGCATCCGATTATCTAGCACCCATAACACAAGTCTAGTTACCTAGCTTGGGGCTAGATGGCGATGTGTGAAATGTCCTGAAATATTTAATATTTAACTAGATTTTGGGAATAAAAACTCATCGTTGATGAAGCCAATTTCATACACATTAGCGAATTCGTTAGCTTTTTCAGAACGAATGTAAAAATGTCCATCCAGGTGTTTTAATTAAATTCTGTCGGTGTCCCGTCGCGTTTCAGTTATCCTATGACAGAGTAGGTAGGTAAGTAATGAAAATGTTGGAATTTATGGGAACGCCCGAGAATCCGACGACATTTTTGAGGTGTCATAAGTTAAAAAAAAACGTGACTTTAAATAAGAGGAAACTAGCTAGAGTGCAGTTTCTATATTAGGTGCTCCTCCACGCTGAAACGTCATCTAAGTAGATTAGAAGAAGATAGCTGGCATTTGTTATTGAGATAGACCCTTAGAATAAGATATACGCTATTTATCACGATATCGTTACCGGATCGAGACTTATGCGGGTGAACTCGCAAGGCACACCTAGTAAAGTTATCTTTCCACTATCACTGGGCATTCACGTGGAAATTTATTACCAAGTTCTTACGAGTGTATTGTTATTTTTTATGTTCTATCAAAATTGGACTGGTACCTACTCACGATTGATGGCGAAAGGTATAATAAAATTTCATGAGGGAACATGTTTAAGACATAACCGCCTACTGGACGAAAGTAACTTTCCTGTGAGAATGGTGTCTTAATAACTTACCCAAATAATATAGGTCCATTTGTTTCTCGATATTTACTTCTTTTTAACTATTTTTTGTAACAAAAACACACGAAATGGAGTATGTAATTTGTATTAAAGTCAATCCTTAGCAGTCATAAATTCTCTGACTTCTGTCGCATATGTTGAGCATGTATTGATCAGCATCTATCCGGCAAAGAATCCAAAGCTAATGGAACATAAACAGAGGCAATACGTTTGAGGCCTGTATGATTAAGCCGCTGGTTTCATCACGAGCAAATAAACCTAACCTCTTTCAAAAACAAATTAACCTTCGCAACTAGTTAATAAGAAAATTATCATACTTGTTCCCTCGTGGTTGGAAGTCGTTAGTTGAGTTTCCTTCTACTAGAAAAACCTTAACGACAGATATTTCGATTAGCATAACGAAAGAACGCAGAGAGAACAAAAATCTTCAATTAATTTAAAGGCAAGGTTGGGCAATTTGTCTTTTTAACGAGTTTCATTAGTTTGCTTTAATCATTAAGGCCCTATAAAGTTTATACGAAACGGCCAATAAAATGTAGCTTACAACCTACAAATAAGATGTTAGCAAAAGACTGAAGACTGGATAATGAAGTAACTGTAATAAACTCGGATATTTAAGCATTTCAATTCCGTTGACTTTTAATAAAATCAAAAATCAAAATTCTTTATTCCTTTGGATACTTAATACTAGGTACAAGATCACATGGTACAAGATCACATGGACACATCTTAAAAACTAAGTGAGAATGTATGCCTTCGGAACGCGCCCACCAATGAGAAGAAGGCACAAGAAACTCATGGGGTTTTTTTTCATGTGATCACGCTCACAAAGGTCAATATTACAAATATTTGAAAGTATTATTTGAAACTAGCGACCCGCCCCGGCTTCGCACGGGTGCAATGCTGATACTAAATACACTACAGAAAAACTGTGAACGTTGAACATAAAAACATAGCGGCCCGCTCCGGCTTCGCACGGGATAAAATATATAGACTATGTGATTAAAATCGATTCAGTAGTTTTGATTTATTCATTACTGCCCGTGGCCCGCACGCGTTAAATTTGGAGTAAAACAATCCCCCTTTCCCTATACCATGAAGATTTCCTGCTATCTTTGGAATATCTAAATTCATACACTACATTTTTACTTATTTACTTTTTACATTTTTTTTCCGCACCGGGCGGCCGGCCGGTACCGCCGCAAACGCTACCTCCCGCAATTTTTAAATCTGTAATATCTTCGAAAATATTTACTTAAATCATACGGTGTAAAGGGCCATATAGATCTATATTAAATGAACAATGTATCCAAGGTATTTAATTGGTTAAGGATTAATGCTGTATTGGTTAAAATCGCTTCGAAAATTAGCCATTTTTTGTCGTAAAAAGTAAATGACAAAAAAAAGTTATTGTGGGTTATCCATAAGAGATAGACAATGTGTACAATACTTAGTACATTATTTTGATAAAACTCGTAGGGTTCAGCCTGCGTTTGCAATGTAAGCGGAAAAAATGTAATTATTTACGACATCAAATTAGAAACCTCAAAAATAAAAGTACTTCTCCACTATTTAATGTTATTTATGATGTTAATATACATATACCCCTTCCTCTTGAATCACTCTATCTATTAAAAAAAAACCGCATCAAAATCCGTTGCGTAGTTTCAAAGATTTAAGCATACAAAGGGACATAGGGACAGAGAAAGCGACTTTGTTTTATACTATGTAGTGATGGAGCAATTAAAGTCACGTCCATGGGTTGTTATCATTAAGGTAAGACGAAGTATCATAGTACGCCTTACTGCACAATTTATGCTTTATAAAAGTTTTCAACCAGTTAATGGACATGTCATATCCATCTTTAGGTAATTTATCATAATAGAGCGCACATGTACTATTAAACGACCTGTTTATTTTGAATACAAACTAAGCATCCATTAGAAACACTTTCCTTGTGTCTATGAAATCGAAAACTAACATTATCATACTGTTAACTATGTTTATGCTAAAATATCTATCTATAACACTGTATCTTTTCGATTAGGTAATTGATGTTCGTTACATTGTAAACTGATCAAATATTGGCTCATATTACGAGTATGTTCTATGATAACAGTATTAAAGTGTAGGTACTGGCTTTTAAAGGGCCTCCGTAATGATCAAATTAAAATATCAAGATACATTCAAAAGAAATTGTGAATGCTTGAAAACAATGCGGTGGCTAGAAAATGGTCAACGGTTGGTGAAACTTGGTAATTTGTAGCTGACATACGTTGGTCTGAATGAAATGTTCAGTTATTTAATGCTTGAGCTTCTCTGCTTGATCATGGCGATTGTGAATAAATCTCTAAAAGTATGAATCCTTTGAATACATAGTAGATTTACAATTAAAGCAAGAACAATGGAGTCACCAAGCTTTAGAGATATGAAATTTAACGACATTTTTAAAAACAATTTAATTTTCAGTTACTATTTGCATTTACATGACCCTCGCTTTATTGGAACGTTTAAATATGCCGCTAAGCTTTTAAATTGGTAAGTAAAGTCGAAAAATAAAAGCAAGTCACCTGACGTACTTTCCTTTGATCTGAATGCAAACTTAGTTTTCCACAAAATGATCACGTTCACAATAACATTTCTACATAAATACCAATACTTTTCTAAACGCAAGGGTTCAAAGACACCCTGTTTGTATATGACATTATGTAAATTGAATTCTTACTTTACGAGAGGGACGCGAAAGTAAACTCGATGAGGTCATCGCTGTTAGAGGCCAGTTAATTATGGCACCTACAAACAGTTTACAAAGGTCTATTCAGTTTTACAATAGGCACATCCCTATTTTGTCATTTTTAATTAAAATACGATCCACCCAACTGGATAGGGATCTAAGTAGAGACCACACTGCCTACTTTTCGCGTGATTATAACATGCGTTGAGAACTGGCTTCCTCAGACACACTTTGGGTCTATCAATAGTTGCTTAGTTTCCTTCAACAATGTTTAATTACTTACTATTTGACGGTGTTATGGATTAGAATAAATACTTTGTACTGTATATTTCAGTCAATTTCCATTGACAACAATAATGTAACATTAATTGTGACTCCGTCACGCCTACCTACTAATGATGAATAATCCGTCTCTCAATATTGTTAAGAGGAAAGAGTACCGGGTGCTCTCTCCATACAAACGTAGTCGACTGTTTCGTCCCTGGATAATGACACTAGAGCAAATATTTTTGTTGCATAAAACTTATAACTGCCATGACCATGCCCCTATGTTTTGTTTTTGTTTTTAAAATCTTAATTTCTATGATAATTAGAAAATGAAACATAGGCCAAGTCATGGCAGTTATAGGCTGTATGGCATAAAAATATTTGTGCTAGTGTCATTATCCAGGGAAGAAACAGTCGACTACGTTTGTATGGAGAGAGCGCCTGTACTCTTTCACCTTAAGTATCCGAAGCTATTCAGCTTTGGAATTTCATATATTTTAACCACATCGTGTCAAGGTATGAATAAAACTTATTCATAGGTATCTACACTTACCTAATTTAATTAAATTCCGTTGCCATCAGTTTCCGTTCCACAAATACGTTATGATTGGGACTTTGAAACCAATTCTATACACACAAATTCATGAATACCTTATTGATATAAGAGTTAATTGGTATTTTCTCGGGGCTTCACCCTTGTATTAACTAATTGGTGTTTGTTGGCGGTTACTTAAACACAAAGTTCGATTCCTGGCTATAATAATTACTTCTCCAAAAATCTGAATATTGAGTTTTAATGTTACCAAAATTGGCCTCGTAACTTTGAGAATTTCGCCTTATAACCCTGTTTCAAAACTTATCTATACATATAAAATGATTTGTCTTGACTGACGGATCAACGCACAGCCTAAACCGCTGAACGTAGAGACCTGAAACTTGGAGGGTGTGTTCTTTGTGTGACGTAAGCATCCGATAAGAAAGAATTTTCCGAAATTCTACCCCTAAGGGGGTGAAAAAGGGGGGCAAAGTTTGTTTGGGACAACGTGATTCCTTGATCCAATCTACTTCAAATTTTCCATAAATATTCTTTCGACTTCTACGCGGACGAAGTCGCGGGCAAAAGCTAGTCCTGTATAAAATACTATAGAACTTAGGTATTATTAACTCTTCCAGCTTGATAAATTAGGGTAGCATAGATATTAGCATTAAATAAACTGACTGGTCATCTAGCGGTCGTCACACATTATGACGGTCCAAACTCTACTTTCATCAGCAAAACTTAGCTTTATTAGATAACCCGAACATTGAAAGTTACGATACAATAAATTTGGTGAACAATAATTAATGTGGACTACATTTATATTTACCATGTTTTTAAGTAGGTACTTCTACTTAAAAGAGCGGTGTTGGCGTAGTGGTAGATACCTCGACTTTCATGCTGAAGGTCGTGGGTTCGAATCTCGGTGGACCAATGTATTTTTCTTAAAAAAAATATATGTGCGCTAATTGACATTGCTCTTACGGTGAAGGAAAACATCGTGATGAAACCCGCGGCTTAGTTGGCTCCAGAAGTACTGACAAGTTGTGTCCTCTGAACATGGTCGACTAAGCTGAGAAGGGTAGTGGGTGCTGGGCAAGCCTACTCCATTCTTATGCAAAAAGGACCCAATTAAAAAGGGTCCAATGGCGGAAAACAACCCGTATACAAGTACAAGGTACTTCTACTATGAGTTCAATACTATTTCGATTCTATTGCAAGAGCCAGCGTCATTCACGAGACTGAAGGGTTTAGTGCGCGAGTGTGTTCGTAATTTCAATATCTATCGGCCTTTGCGTGGAGTCTTCGTTTTTTACGTTTCGAACCCCTAGTTTAGAAGCGAAGTTCAGGTGTAAGCGTTACAAAGACTTGGGTGATCCCAGTTTTAGCAACGAAATTAGATTAAAGTAAATTTAAATTTGAGCCAAAATAGTAGCACATTAATCCTTCCTATTTGCTCAAGTTTATTACGATCTTTGGGCACTGTGTTTAACTTACCTGAACTGATCTCTAGAGTTAAGCGTCTCTTGTTTGATGGACAATATAACCGGACCTAGGTCTTCATCATTTGTAAAGTAGTTCCAATGTTCGGATCCGTAGAAGTATTTCTCATAGGTCTCCTGCTCGACGGATGTGAGTTCGAAGCCACCAGATCTTTCCCACTGTTCTTCGATGGCTGTTTTCTTCTTTGGTGTGCTTCCACCGTTGTCGCTACTGTCTTCTGCCGCTTCGTCCAAAGATCCGGATCTGTGGCGATCTGGCAAGTAGAAATAAAAAACAAATCTTAGACGCATTATTCTATCGAAAGTTTAATACGAAAATTTGGAAATCTTGTCTTTGTGGTATCTAACATCGATCGATAGGTCGCACAAAAACTTTTAAAACTTTTATATATAAAAATTGGAGATTCGGAAAAATACGAGGCTTCAGGAAGAATACAGGGTTATTGGTACCTATATTAGCAAGCACTTATGTGCACCAAACAAACAACTTTTTTTCTACGACTTTTGGAAAACCCAAACATTTTTTTTTAATTTTGACGTTATGTTTACCTGAAAATCAACTGTTCCTTAGACGGAGAGGTCAAACCTTAAGATTATACTTTTGTTTTAAGTTTTATTTACTGTTCTAAGTCAGAATGACCTTTGTTTAAAAAAAAAACAAAAAACGTTCGTCATAAAAAGTAATAGAACAAAAGTTGTTTGTTTAGGTGCACAGAAGTGGCCCTTAACCGTTCGCTATATAGTTACCAATAACCCTGTATTATTCCAACATACCTACACACAACGTAGTTTCTTCAATATTTCAAGTGAAAAAAGAAATAAACTTTTAAGATGTCGTTTAACAATTCATGCAACGTGTCAACGTATCTCCAGTTTCTTACGAACATCATACATATATTATGTAGTCAATGATAGCACAGTTTCCATTAGACGTTTTCGTTCTAAATAAACAATAGGATTTTGGAGTGTGTATCGCCTAAACACGGCGTCTTGTCGGCGCTATCGTCTGATACATTATTTGCCAAAACAAGATTTTGTGCTTTTGTCGACATTTAACTTTGTTTATTATTCTAAAAGTACTGTATTTTCGAGGTTGTTTACATTTTTTTACTTTGAAATTATTGCGGCTTACTGAATAAAATTAGCATAAACATATACTAATAAATCGGTAAACATCCCATTGAAGGTTAACTGCGCAATTAAGAAGGGCTAAGGCTTGTACCCATAGCCACTATGCCTCAGCAAATGCAAGTATTTTTACCTGCAAAAAGTACAGCAATATACCATTGAACTGCAGCTTAGTTTTAAACGCGTCTTTTGGACTTTAAAATTACTATAATACTATGTTTTAATTTCATATTTATTGTCAATATTAGATGATGTTTGTAGGTATAAACGTAAGTAGATACATAGGGTCACGTGTGTAGTATTAATGAGTGAGTAAGTCGTGTTAGGTCTGCATCGTTATCGGGGAAGCTCGCCGTGACACCCGCCCGCCCTAAAGCTTCGAGCTTACCGTGTCATTGTCGCATGAGTGAACATATTAGCTACGATGAACAATTTAATTCTCTAACTTGTAATAGATTAATTTTCAATTATCTGTGCATCTATAAATTTAAATTTATATATATTTTTTATCACAGTTGCTCAAAGTGGATCTTATTCAACCGCTTTTAAGCTCATAATCCAACGTATTACACACGCGTGCGTTATCTTATCTCATCTTATTTAAAAAAAGGTAGGTACCAAAAAGTTTTTAACCTAGCAAAAATGGTTGTCTCTAAAGTCGGTTTACGAACGAAAATTTTACGTGATAATGTCTTAGAAAACGATTAAAAATTGAGTTTTGTTTATTTTTTATTTTTTCTTTACTTAAATATATTGTTTTTCAGTATCAATGTATTTTGTTTTTAACCCCCGACAAATGGAAAAAACCCTAAAAAATATTGTATGTCAGACGAGGCTGTAAAGGTTAAAAGTCTTTTGCCTGGCCTTTCGGGAGTATAATTAACAAAAAAATATTGCCTAAAAAAATTGTAAACATAAACTTATCACCAAATATTTTGTTATTTATTATTTTCTTTTCTTTTCAAGTCTTTTATTTTATTCACAACTGTGATAAAAAACGTCGTACGATACACGTGTGATTTGATCATTCCATTCTCGGAAATGATCAATTTACCACACTTGTATCGCAATGTACTATTTTTTTTGGAGTTGTGCGTTGATTTATCCAAAAAACAACTCAAACAAAAGAACGAATCTAATATTTGTGTAAGTTAGCTATTGTGATGTTGGCATCCGACTACGTTTTGACTATTATATATACCATTTTCATTTGAAAAGTCCGGAGTCCTTGCCGAAAAGTCAGTTTATACCTACTAAGTACCTACATATCAAAATCAGAATTACAATTTATCAAACTTCTGTAACCAGGGAAAGGTCGTTCTCCATTATTTAAGGAATTCAGAAGCATACCTATGTAAAATCTCAGTTTCCCCGATTCGAAATACCTTTGCTTAAGTAGATCCTTTAAACAAGAAATAATTTAAATAGCCACCGTGCTTTCAAAATGAACATTTTGTGAAAAGGTTACAGTCGGCTGCATAATTGCAGCCCCCGGTAGATTACTAAAATTACTATTATTGGCATATTTTTTTCTAATAATTTTTGTTTGATAAATTCACGAGAGACTTTAAACTTCAACTAAAGCAGGTGCCTTAAATCTTGCTCGTGTTGAAAACATTCTTATAACAGCCGTTTGCGAGCTCTACGGTGGATCTGCAATTATACAGCCGACCGAACATCGCTATAACTTTCAAAGTGTTTTATCCGATTTTGATGAAGTAGTTAACACTAGTGGCGTTCAGTCAGAAAACTTCGAGTGTCGCATCGTCGTGGAAGTCAATTATACTTTGAATTATACTTCGGCGATGCTCTTAATAGTTCTGAGCCACTTTATACAAACTATAGCTGAAGTTTGAAATTTCTCATTCACGATTTACAATTAATGCAAATACGATTAACCGTGTCTTATATTTTTGACAATGATTTATTATTTGGAATTACAAGGTTAGAAGCGAATGATATAATGAAACACGATCAGTCACAGAGTGTCAATTATTTCATATTAATAAAGATATAAGTAGGTACTTAAGGCACATGCTTAAGGTGCTACTAGTTCCTAGACGGTCCTTGACGAATTGAATACAAATTAGGGAGATTTCTTATGCTATTCTTAGCATTTGCAACAAAATAGTTTCAAGAAAGGATAGAAAATATCATTGGCAATACATTACAGCTGTATTGTGGTAACATCTATGAACAATAATGAGGTTGATTCGACGACCACCTCGAAAAGTGATTTTTTTTTTAAATTAAAAGAATGGTTTAAGATTGAGCCAACATTTTCAAATCGTGTTTCGGTCTCCAAGAAAGAATGGAGTGTTTTGTAAACATTTACTGGTATATTTTAATCAGAAAAAACCAAGCGGTTTAAAATGTGTATTTTTAATAAATCTATGAGGTTAAATCATCCAAAATTATTCGATTTGTAACACATTTCATCATAAAGGTAACATTTTTAGATCCCATTGAAGCTATTTTCAAATTAGAGAGTATCAGATCACCGTGAATGATTCATCGTTTTGACATCGGCTTGCTCTCAAGGTAGACATTATTGATGTATGGAACTTCGGAGATAATGTGTTTTCAGTTTTTCTACGAACGTAGGTATTTGTAAGTTTTTGGTATATTTTATTGGAGGGTATTTTTTATATAGCCTGCATTTTAGGATCACTTTTTTGACGTAGGTAGTTGTGCTCTACAGTTTTATATAGGTATGTCGATTCAGAATTTCCATAAATTACTATGCTCTAAAGTACGAACAAATGCGACACCTCGCTAACCATTTGTATGCTCTAAGGCACCTGCCTATCCATAGTCTCTTTTTGCTTTTACAACTGAACTCTAAAAACTTAAAATATGGCTTTAAAATCACTAATTTTCCTTATGGTTAATACGCTAATCTAAATTTTCAAGAAGTTGGTATCATTATGAACAATAAAATAACAATAAAATGGATTCTGTTCTGGTCTTTGTCAGATACTTGAATAGAGTGAAGACTGATTAACGCTTCAAACTTCGTGGCGTTCCATTCCATTGAACTCAAACACTGGCTAATACAGATCCTTTGTAATCAAGTTTACATATTTTCGAGGGCGTCGAAATAAGTCTACTTCAACCATTAAATAAATACCTACGACTGAAAATTTGATTAAAACTTGATTCGATCCAGCTCTAGATAATAATCTAAAGCCTGTTCCAATCAATTATGTGTTTACTAATAAGTGAATAAAGCATCGAAGCGATGTTAAAAGTAGATTCTCATAACATTATATTACCGCAAAATCTATACATATAAAATGCTTTGTCTTGAATGACTGACTGACGGATCAATGCACAGCCTAATTCTGATCGTAGAGACCTGAAACTTGGAGGGTGTGTTCTTTGTGTGACGTAGGCATCCGATAAGATTTTCCGAAATTTTACTCCTAAGGGGGTGAAAAAGGGGGGCAAAGTTTGTATGGAACAACGTGATCTTGGTCCATTTTCTACTTTTACGCGGACAAAAGTAAGTGTAACAATAACTAACATGAGCTATAATAATAAAAGCTATTAGTCAATAATTAGAAACTGTACGAGATGAATCCTTTGGAACCAGGACGGGTCACGGGGCTATTAGTTCTGTATCGAGATAAGTACATTACATACGACGTGACTTTTGAATAGGGCTGACGATAACTGGAGACACGACGGCGGGCGCCGAAGACTCAGACAATCGTGACAACGGGAACATGCCGAGAAATTGAAAACGTTGTTCGAATGAGACGTGTCCGATGGACACTGTTTGCAGCCCTACCGTGTTTGCAATGCTTTCAAGCGGAATAATAGAATTTGCTCTTTGGAAACTCTCGGTTGGGCTACTTTGATTTTGTAGAAGCACAATAAACTTGCATTAAAAGAGTTTAGCTTCTGGATAAAGCTTCGGGCATTCCTTAACTCAAATCATAAGAAAAATAACAGAATAAAAAATAAAGTTCTTCGATTTATATGTCGGCAGGTGCAGTCGGCTGCATGATTGCAGCCCCCGGTAGAGTTCAAAAATTACTATTATTGGCATGTTTTCATTCTAATATGTTTGCTTGATAAATTCACGAGTTAGACTTTAAACTTCAACTAAAGCAGGTGCCTAAAATCTTGCTTGTGTTGAAAACATTCTTATAACAGCCGTTTTGGAGCTCTACGGTGGGTCTGCAATTATGCAGCTGACCTTACCTCCACTACGTATATCTACTTAATTTAGAGAAATTGTAACTAAGAATTTCTTAAACTCTATTTAACGTCTCGAAAATGTGTACTAAAATGTCATGTTAATTAAGAAGAACGATCGTCTAGAGGATATATTAAATGTTTTCAACCAAGCTCTATCCAAGATTCTTGTTTTGCTTTGATTTATTGTTACGAGTTTTCCATTTCCCTATTTCTCTACGCCATTCTCTCGGGATAAAGTAGGTATTAAATGTGTGAATATCAGTAAACTTCTGTTTGAATAAAAAATGAGCCAATATTGGCTAAAATCGAAAACCGTAGAAGGAATAAAGAACATGCACAGATTGGCATCTATTTAGTTGGACAAAGTTTTGGCAGTGTGCCCAAGAGCGGTGTGGCGTGATAAGCATTGTATCTACAATGAAGTTTTGGTGCCAAGTTCAGTTCAACTGAATGTGGGCAAATATTTAACTATGTTCTTAACTGTATAACGCAAACCTAGCTAGCTAACTTTATGATGGAGCATTTGAGATTCTTGAATCTGTAGATTATCTAATAATTTATTTAATACCTATGTATGTATGTATGTATACGGGCTTTTTCCCGTAACTAGACTCTTTTTAAATTGGGTCCCTTTTGCGTGAAGTTGGAGTAGGCTTGCCCAGCACCGACTACCCTCTCAGCTTAGTCGACCGTGTCCAGAAGAGAGAACTTGTCAATACTTCTGGAGCCAACTAAGCTTTGGTTTTCATCACGATGTTTTCCTTCACCGTAAGAGCAATGTCAATTAGCGCACATAAATTTTTCTTAACAAAAATCGATTGGTCCACGGCCGCCTGAGATTTGAACCCACGACCTTCAGAATGAAAGTCGGGGTATCTACCACTAAGCCAACACCGCTCTATAGTTATTACCTATGTATTTAATAACTATACACTGCGAGCAGCTGAATGTACTCATCATTACTTTGCGCACAAAGAAAACTTACGTAAGCGTGTCAATTTTGTTCTTTATTAATCTTTATTATTAACAAGCTTTTGCCCGCGACTTCGTCCGAGACCAAGGAGCCCCGTAGGCCCATACAAACTTTGCCCCCCTTTTTCACCCCCTTAGGGGTGGAATTTCGAAAAATCCTGTCTTAACCGGTGCCTACGTCATGCAAAGAACAAACCCTCCAAATTTCAGATCTCTACGATCAGCGGTTTAGGCTGTGCGTTGATCCGTCAGTCAGTCAGTAGTTCAGGACAAAGCATTTTATATGTATAGATTAATTAAGGTTCATACCTATGTAGCTACCTACATTATTTAGCTAAAACTGATGTGTTAGCTAAATTAATTAACTTAAATGAATATCGAAACTTTGGAGACAGATCGAAGGAAACTTTAGGCAATCTTCGGAGGGCACACACCTATTAAACTTCACTTAGTGGATTTACCTTATTATTATATATTCGAAAGATGAATTATATTATCAGACTTTTAAAACGATCGACTATTAGACAGAATGACTTGTGTATTTCTACATTTAAATTAAACAATTATTATTGACAAGCATAAAGCGTTATTGGAATATACTTTTTTTTATGCAATGTGTTTTAGCGAAGGGGTTTAATACGAAAGGCGGTTGTTCTAGATGTCAAGGCTAATAATTTTTGTTTTCGACTTTTGTAAATTCGAACATTTCGTTCAAAATTTTTGTACGAATTTCAAGTAAAAATTCCCTTAGAATTATCGAATTTCCAAAAGTCGTAAAACAAAAAATTATTAGCCTTGACAGATGTCAAAGGCGGTTGTTCTAGATAGAACAACCGCCTTTCGTATTAAACCCCTTCGCTGAAACACATTGCATAAAAAAAAGTTTTGTAGTTCGTTTCTTTTTTCCAAATAAAACCTCTCGGAGTGTCAAACTTGTTTAAAAAAGCCATTCCTAGTCGGAACCGTAGAAGTTTTCAAATGTTTTGAATCAAGACCTTTGCATGAAAACGTTAGCGTGAGTTCCAAGAAACATTACTCAAAGTAGACGCTAAGTTAAATGGCCGGCATCATTTACCCAGCTCTCGGGTACTTAAATGACAGATTATTACTGTCTATTACTCATTCAAATAATTATTCATCGTAATAATCCTTCATGAACTGACACTCACAGATCTGTATTATGGTGAAAGGGTACCGGCGCTCTCTCCATACAAACGTAGTCGATTGTTTCCTCCCTGGATAATTCAATTCAATTCAATACATTTATTTCAGATAATTAAAATCCATACATGATCCATACAATACACATAAGTCAAGAACAAAATCAAATCCGAATATAAAATAAAATGTCATCATTCGTAAATGTCAAATAAATTTAGTAATGTCAAAAAATAAACACAAAACACTTTTCAAAATAAATTCAATAAATCAATTAAATGTCAAAACGATAAAATACAAATACAAAATAAAAGCAAATAAATACTGTCCAATAATAACAATTCACCAATTACATGTCCTGGTTTCTAAGAACCTGAACCATACAGCAGTGCCTGAGATAGTGGCTGTCGAACCTCAATGCAAATACGCTCAGGACACCGCTAGCGCTGCCCCGTATCCTGCGCACCAGGGATGCACACCGTTTTCGCATTGTAGTGTAAAAACAGTCTACCTGCAACTCGGCAAACATCCCCGATGCACTACAGAAACGTGGCAGACCCATCAGTATCCTGAACGCATTATTGTACTGAACTCTCAGTGCATTGAAGGCTCGCTTTGTGTAACTGGCCCACAGGCTGCTCGTGTAAAAGGATGTACAGTAAGCTCTAAAAAGAGTAATTTTAACCTCAGGTGAACAACGAGCAAACCTGCGGGCAATCATGTTAGCACGCACAGACAACGCCCTCCGCTCTCTCTCTAGGTCAGCATCGTCTTTCAAGTCAGCAGTCACTACATGTCCAAGATATTTAAATTGCTCAACCGTACGTAGTGTGACCCCACAAAGTTTTATGGGTGGTATTGTTGTCTGACGTTTTCCCCTGGCTTGAAAGACCATGCATTCGCTCTTTAGAACATTGTACGCTAGGCCGTGACTATGAACGTATCTCTCACAGATATTCAACAAAGTTGATAGACCACACGGTGAGGCACTCAGAAGCACCATGTCGTCTGCGTAACTAATGTTATTTAAACAGATTCCGTCTATGTGGCAGCCAACACGGGTGCCACTGAGCTCCCCTACCAGTGCGTTTATATAAAGATTGAAAAGCTTGGGTGATGTTAGCCCCCCCTGCCTGACGCCACACTCAAGTCTGTATGGTTCCGATAAAGAACCTGCCCATCGCACGACATTGACTTGGTTCCGGTACCAAAATTTAAAAATCTGGATCAGCTCGAATGGCATCCCCGCGTCTTTCATCTTTTTCCATAGTACATCATAGTTCACCAGGTCAAATGCCTTAGACAAATCAAGAAAGCTGGCAAACACGGGCGTTCCACGGTTTGTGTAGTACTTGACAGTTTCCTTAAGGCACAGAATAGCCGATTCCGTAGAGAGTCCTGGTCTGAATCCAAATTGATTATCGTGTATATTGAGGAAACGGTCCAGTTGTGAATCAAGCAAGCTGTCAAGAACTTTGGCCACGATAGTAGCTAATGAAATCGGCCTGTAGTTGAACTTATCACTCACGTCTCCAGTTTTGTTTTTGACAATTGGCACCACCACTGTCCTCATCATAGCAGCAGGCAAGTATGAGTGATTAATGCATAATGTATAAAACATTGCGAGTACTCTCGGTAAGTGAGGCCCTGCATACTTTAAGTGCTCAATACTAAGGCCATCGTGACCAGGCGATTTACCTCTAGACATGGACTTAATCGCGCTCCTAACATCTTTAGCCAAAACAGGAGAAACCTGACCACGACATTCCTCCCCACCCGTAGACTGCGGTGGCCCCAACGGTGATTTAACAGTAAAGTGATCTTTGAACACATTTGCTATGCCACTGGGTTCACAAATACCATCGACACTCACAGGAAGGCCAGGACCACCCCTACATTCATTGGTCGACTTCCAAAATTTTTTGAAATCATTAGATGAATGCAAAGATGCTAATTTGTCCATTTTTAATTGTTCACTATGTTTTCTACAATACTTTAAACGCGATTTAAATATTTTTCGGCTTTCACGCATCTCCTCCCACAGACGACCCGATTCTGGTTTACCGTAAGACACCCAACAGTGAAATTTGGACCTAGCCTCCCTATGAGCCTCCCTAACGTGTTGACTCCATCCAACCACAGGCCTTCGACCATGGGATCGCCTTACAATACAGCTTTCCGATGCCGCATGACTAAGAGCTTCAATCACATTATCATATAAACATTCAATAATTTTAAGATGTTCCGTGTTATCACAAATATGGTCGCAACAAGCAGTCAATTTATTAGGAAAATCAATTTCTCTCAATTTTTCATGACACATCTTAGTATATAAATTACATTGGTCAAAGTTACGTTCCTTCCATAATATTTTGTTGTTCTTTATAGGCATATTATTATTATAATTTGTACATGTCAATTTTCGTTTAATACAATTAAAATTAAATTCAACTATTAAAGGATAATGATCTGATGTATAGATGTCATATTTTACATAAATATTAATAATTGATTGTAACGCTGACTTTGTGACCAAACAATGATCTAACCAGCTTCTGGAGCCATTTACTTCGCTTAAAAACGTAAACATATCGCTGCCCAGTCCTAGTCTGTGTACATCTGCGCATATCCACTCTAATTCACTCATAAACGAACTCAACTCCTTGTAAAACAGTTTACCAGGATGAGCGTTAAAATCTCCTAGTATGTAGACGGCCTCACAGTTTATGTTAGTACTAATAATAGCACTCACCGCGCTCAGGCAATCCGTAAATTCCGACAGATTGTTCTCCTTGTCCGTAGGCATATAAACACTAAAAACTAGAAACGATCTCATACCACTCGTTACTTTAATAGCGCACATTCGCGGATTGTTACACGGCACTAGAGATACATTTTGGAACACTCGCTTATCCCATAAAACCGCTACACCGCCGTGAGGTCGGCCACGCAGCATGCCAGCCGATGTATCAACCGCCGAAGTTCCCGTGCACCCGAAGTTCACGTCGATCCCGTTTAGGTAGTCTATTTCATTAGGTAGAAGCCACGTTTCTTGTAAAGCAATTATGTGCGACGTTTTACATAACTGCTTAATACTATCTATTGCCGTTTTAACGTTTTTACAGTTATAAGTAATCATTTTGTATGTATGATTATTACTGGTCATATTGTTAAGTTATCGGGCCGTTCGCTACGTTATTCTCGTTATAACTGCGTTTGTAGTTAACAAACCGTCTGAAAATCACTCCTTCCGGCCATAGTTTATCGCTCAGGAACTTGCCTTGCTTGTGTTCAGGTACATAGAACTTGTAGGCATTATATTCTTTGTCGTGTTTAGACGCTATCTTTTCTAGTACAATAATTTCATCCGTTTTACTCATAATGTACTCAGCAATATCTTTTTCCGTTGTATCTTTGTGTATTCTTGTGATAAACAAAGGTATTTTATGTTCTGCTGCTTTGAATTTGCCTAAACTGTCACGGCAGATTCCTGACGCGCCTCTAAAGCGATATTTCAAAGGCTTTTTACGGCTGGGTACGGTTTGCCACGGTTCCTCCTTGTTTTGTTCATTAGAAATGCGGGCTTGCACATTCTGAGTATTATTTCTTACGGTATCAATCAGGTGATTACGCTTCGTATGAGCGGGTGACGTCACATCGTGACGAAACGGTGGGACGGGCGGCGTCGGCGCAGCTCGGGAAGCGGCCGCCCCGACCGCACACGAAGTAGGTATCGGGTCCTCGTGCGCGATTGAAACGGGGGGGGGTGCCAGCTGCGGGGAGTGCGCCGGCTGCGGCGACCTCCCCCGCTTCCGCGACCGCCTGCTCAAACACCGTTATCGACGGTTGAACGCTCGATTTGAACTCTACAGCTTTTTCTCGGCCTACCCTCATTGCTTCGGAACATTGACGAAAGTTGTTCTGTTTTTCTCTTGGCAGTGTTTCGATTTCTTCAATAGAATCATTAGAATCGTGATTGTGTGTCATTTCCATCGGTCCGCTGTCTAATATCCATCCGCCTCTTTTTGCGTTAACTGGATTAAACACAGACGAGGACAACAGGGAATCATGTTTCATACGCAACATTTCCGCTCTCAAATCACTCAGTTGACTTTGTGTCACATATGACTCCTTAACTTCTTTCAACTCATTTTGCACTAGAAGTAAATCCTTAAGGAGTTTAGTACAGTCTAGGTGATCAAACAAGACTGGCGGTAATTTCTCGAGTTGTCGTGCCACAAACACAGGGATTAGGTCAGGTTCTGTCGATTTGAACAGGTTCACAATGTCACCAATGTCCCTTTGTTCCTTCCCCTTGTTTTTGGTTTGTACTCGTTGGGATAGAATCAAAAAGTAAACACTTAGACTTCTGTATTTCGTCGCTGGAGAATGACGTTGTACATATTCGCACTAACGTATCTTCGTCCATTATCGATATCTTATTTTGAATATACGCCAACATTTCGTCAATCACAATATTACACGACGAACATTTAATTACGTTAGACATTTTTAAACAATAACGCCTAAAGCAAGCGCACGACACACACCCGCACGATCGATTGCGCGCGCACGACTGACACATACATAATGACACTACATATAGCACAAATATTTTTGTGCCATAAAACCGATAACTGCCATGACTATGTTTTGTTTTTTTCATTTTCTAATTACCATAAAAATTAAGATTAAAAAAACAAAAAAACTAAACATAGGGGCATGGTCATAATGGTCATGGCAGTTATTAGATTTATGCAAAAAAAATTGCTCTAGTGTCATTATCCAGGGAGAAAACGGTCGACTACGTTTGTATGGAGAGAGCCCCCGGTACCCTTTCCTCTTAAAGTACTTATAAATGCTATGGAAAAAGCTTTTCTATCGTGAATTTAATTTTTTTTATTATAAAGGCAAAAAAGTCACCAATTGAGCAACCTAGTGTTACTAGTTATTAAACAAACAAGGTACTTTCTCAGACAAACAAACAAACAGTCAAACTTAAAGGTTTAACCTATAAGATCTATTTTACTAGGGGCTTGATTTAAAAACCAATAATAAAATGTAAGTATATCCTATCCTACTAATATCCTACTAATATTATAAATGTGAAAATTTGTATGTGCGTGTGTGTGTGTGTGTGTTTGTTACTCCTTCACGCAAAATCTACTGGACCGAAACTCGGTATGTAGATAGCTGAAACTCGGTATGTAGATAGCTGGAGACCTGGATTAACATATAGGCTACTTTTTATCCCGATATTCCCACGGGATCGGGACTTACGCGGGTGAAACCGCGGGCCGCAGCTAGTTAGCAATAAAAATGATAGGTATAAAATTACTATTCAAATCAAAAGGCTAAAATTCACACGCTTTAAAGCATTTGAAAAACGATAACCATTTATTATTTGAATTCTTCAAAAAATATTATCGAGCTTTACGGAGTCCAATCTAGCCAAAAGTGCTTATTCATGGTAGAGATCCTCATTATTCATAATTTTCTCTGACGCCCGATTGCAGATCGAACTTCGCTGACTTTTTTCAAGCATTATGTGAAAGTTATAAGAAGTTTTATTATAAATCTATTTTCCTATCATTCACCAATATACGTCAAGTACGTGATAATGTTATAAGGAGTTCGGTACGTGTGTTGTGTTATACCTATCAACAATCTATACATGTAAAATCCTTTGTCCTGACTAACTGAAGGGTCAACGCACAGCCTAAACCTCTGATCGTAGAGACCCATAAGAGACCTGAAACTTGGAGGGACTTTGTATGACGTAGGCATAATAAGAAAGGATTTTCCGAAATTCTACCCCTTAGGGGGTGAAAAAGGGGGGCAAAGTTTGTATGGGACAACGTAATTCCTTGGTCCTTTCTCAACTTTTACACGAACGAAATCGCGGGCATAAGTAAGTCTATACATATAAAATGCTTTGTCCTGAATGACTGACTGACGGATCAACGCACAGCCTAAACCGCTGATCGTAGAGACCTGAAACTTGGAGGGTGTGTTTTTTGTATGACGTAGGCATCCGATAAGGAAGGATTTACCGAATGTCTACCCCTTAGGGGGTGAAAAAGGGGGGCAAAGTTTGTATGGGACAACGTGATTCCTTGGTCTAATCTACTTTAAATTTTGCATAAACATTCTTTAACAGAATTAATGGAACATGTGTTTTGTGTTTTTTTGAAATTCATCTCCTAACGGGGTTAAAAGGGGTAGAAAGTTATGTTAGGGGGATTTCCTTCGACTCGAACTCCTTAATGCCTTTGATTTAAATGAAGTAAGTCCATTTTATTTTGACACGTGTTCGAAACTCAATCTAATTTAAAGTCAACAAAAAAATATACTATTAGAACTATTTTCGACTCCTACGCGGACGAAGTCGCGTGCAAAAGCTGGTATACTATAAACCATCAACAATATGAACTGTGGGACGGTCCCACGAGTACGCATTCCGTGTTCTGTCAGGTGCAAAAGGCAGGCTTAGAATCAAGTACATCTTAACAACAGAGTTCTGAATGTTGCCAGCGAAAGATTAGCCAGAAAGTGTTGCTCACTGTTTATGAATTTAATAACGAACTGAAATGAAAAGCTTTAAAGATTAGGTTCTATGCATAAATTGCGACCTGCGGTTTTACTCGCGTAAGTCGTCGATCTTGTGGGTATCTATACACTAATATTATAAAGAGGAAAGATTTTTGTTTTTTTTTGTTTGTTTGTAACGAATAGACTCCGAAACTACTGGACCGATTTTGATGAAACTTGGTATGAGGATACATTGATTTATTGGGAATAGTAAAGGCTCTTCTTATCCCGACATTTCCACGGAATTACGCGGGTGAAACCGTGTAGCGCTGCTAGTCCTAAATCATTTCAATAGTTTTGCTACTTACTGAGGCACTACAACCTAGTCTCTACTATAAAAACACAGTCTGCTTTCTATCAATAGAGTTTCACAAAACTGACACCACCGTAGTTACTGATATACGTGCGTTCAATAGGTACAATCAACGGTCAAAAGTCTCGGCCCACCGTAACGTTTACAATCCTGTGTAGCACTATTTGAACATTATAACAACGTAACTGGATCGAACCCACGTCGGTTGGTGGCGGCTTATAACACTCGGCCAACTAAAATCATAGCAGCTTAGTTTAGTTTTACGGGCTGTTTCCGAACTTAGCCACATCATTTGGGCCGTTAAATAAAATAATAAAAATAAATGAATTTTGCAGGACATTCTACACATCGCCATCTAGCCCCAAGCTAAGTAACTAGACTTGTGTTATAGGTGCTAGACAACAGATATACTACTTATACACATTTATTTTGTAAATATATACTTATAATACATAGAAACAACCAGACCACAGACAAATATCTAAGCATAAATACTTGTCTCAGGCGGGAATCGAACCTGCAATCCTGTGTTTGGCAGTCCTGTATAGTGACCATTAAAAAATGCACTGTGGAAAAACATAGTTAACATGTAATCACACTGAGTACTTTTAATTCAAGTGTTTGTGTGTAACGTCTATTATAAGAAGGTCATAAGTCAAATACTTGTTTATCGTATTATTGTAGCAAACTGGCAGTGTACTTATGACGCATACTGTACATATTAGATATGTATGTATGTCTAGAGAATATACAGGTAATAAATAGGTACAAATATCCATTACCTCAATAAACTATGTTTACTTCGGATTGTGTTTCATAGCAATTTGGAACGCTGTCAACGTCCTATGCTAACATTGGTGACGGAGTTTGGTTAAAGCCCTTTATTTTTTGACTAATATTTTCTGCATTGTACCATACATTTTTTTCTTTGATGTTAATATTTACATTATTTTTAAAGCTTGTATTTATAATTTACTAGCTACGCCCCGCGGTTTCACCCGCGTAATAATGTTTCTTAATTTTTTATTTCATAAGAACCTTCTCCTTATAATAACAAACAGACCAAAAAAAGAATTGGCCAAATTGGTCCAGGCGTTGTTGAGTTATGCGCTTACCAACACATTTTGCGATTCATTTTTATATTATAGAAGATTATATGTATAGATTATTAAAATTACAAAACCAAAACTTAATTACAATAAATAAACACAAAAAAATAAAATAAAATACATAAACAAATTTAATCAAGCAAACCGCCCCGAGTCACCCCTGGCGCAAAAGACCCCATCACACTAGCAGCATTACCACGCTGAATAGCTATGGCCAGCCTCTGCACCAGGAACGGCTATCCAAACCTCTATCCCTCTAAGCTTGTATTAAACGGGGATTACTTAGAATATGGTTAAATTTTGTCCAGCATACAAACAATGCGAAAATAATAGATAAATAGAATTTAAAGTTGTTTTATGGCATCATTCCATCTCTTTACGTGACTTACTATTACAATCACGAGAGTATTTTATGAGATCGTAAAATATTGGAAAATTTAATAAAAGAACCACACGTAGCGTATTATTTCCATTTAACCAAGGGAAAGTTACTGAAAGTGTAGGTATCTTTATGATACAACTAGCTGTTGCCTGCGACTTTATGTATTTAGATTCACCCCCATAGGAGTGGAATTTTCTATAAATATAAAATTTTAAGCTCCGGTTGACTGACTGACTATTACACCACTGGTCCTAGAGATATAAAATGAAGAAATAATCTTTGTGAAATATGAATACCTATATTTAGCATACTCATCATTTTATATCATCATTTTACTCATCGTCGGCCCAGTTGGCACAATGATCACCATGCCGGACTGCCAAACACAGGGTTGCGGGTGCGATTTCCGTCTCAGACAAGTATTTATGCTTAGATATTTGTCTGTGGTCTGGTTGTTTTTAAGTATTATAAGTATATATTTACAAAAAAAAAGTATATAAGTAGTATATCCGTTATCTAGCACCCATAACACAAGTCTAGTTACTTAGCTTGGGGCTATATGGCGATTTGTGGAATGTCCTGAAATATTTATTTATTTATATCCCTAGAACCAGCAATTTCGAGTATACGTGGATGTATACAATCAGTCAGTCAGTCGGACCTTTAAATTTTATATGTATAGATTGAAAAAATGGCGCAATCCGTAGATTTCTACATATAGGTATTTGAAAGAGCAATGGTCATGAAAATAAAAGTAGAAAATAAATTTGATTACGTTAAGGCTAGACAATTATCACACGATTAGCGACAAGAAAACATACCTAATATTAATTAAGTAATCAAAAACATTTCCTTTGTAAATTCATAAATAAATTTACATAAAAAGTGGGATGGTAGTACCAATGAAGAATGATCTATGGGACTCCGAATTCATCATGTTGAGTGACTGTATCAATATTCCGAGAAACAAAACAATGAAGATTGAATAGAGCTGGTGATTGCCCGGGCAATGTTTTATCGTAAGGAATGAGGTGACATACATAGGTATGCGTATGAAGCTTTGCGATCGGTGTATTTGTTACCGGATATGTATGCAATCCGTCAGTATATAGAATTCCTAGGAAATGTATACATCGCCTACAATCTACAGGAAAGGTAAAATTTATATTTTACACATTTCCTAGGAATTCTATATATTTCCTAAACAGCAATCGGAAATATGTTAAATTCAGAATGTTGGTCGGTTATATGGGGTGTGGAGGGTAGCGCGTTCACTACTACTATTCAAATTACAAAATAATTAAAACACATTTATACAACAAGTCTTTTCTTTTATTCGCAACTGTGATAAAAAACGTCGTACGATACGAGTGAGGATATTGCTCATTGCATCTCGGCATTTTGAAAACGCTCGCGTTCCGCTCGCCCGCCTCTGAGAAATGATCAATTTACCACACTTATATCGTAATTTACTATTTCGCTATTCCTAGTGTAGTCGTCATTTTATACATTTCCTAGGGTTTACAAACAATTCCTAGGTTTCATACATTTCCGGTAACATAAATACACACCGATCGCAAAGCAGATAGTAGGTGTCTTACTAGCTACTTAACCTTTTTATTAGAGTGGCAAGTAGGTACTAACACAAACCTCATCTGGTTTACCAGTACTTTTTTAAAATATAAATATTGCAGGACTTCCACACATCGCCATCTAGCCCCGAGCCAAGTAACTAGACTTGTATTACGGGTGCTAGATAACGGATATACTACTTATATAGTTTTCTTTTTGTACATATATACTTATAATACATAGAAACAACCAGACCACAGACAAATATCTAAGCATAAATACTTGTCTGAGGCGGGAATCGAACCCGCAACCGTGTTCTTGGCAGTCCGGCATGGTGACCATTGTCTCAACTGGGTTTTTAGTTATAAGATGTTTACTTAGACACTTACACTAAGTACTTAAAATAAGGAAAAGTTGCGTAACTCCGTCTGTATAATATAATATTTAGAATTCAATAACTGTTTTCCTCTTTGAAACTGTTTGTACACTTTTAAATTACCTTCCGCTATATTATTTCCTTTCCCTAGAGGTCTGTCGGCAGAAAACTCTTCACAGGGTTAGACTTACCTTAGTAATAACTTTATAATGTAATCTTTTATTTGTATTTTCCTTGTGTACTGAATTTATTAAATAAAAAAATAAAAATGGTTGTCTGCAATTTTACGTGATACGTAGTAAAAAAACGATGAAAAAATTGATATTTTTTTGTTATTCCTTTATGTATATATTTTTTCTTTTATTTATGTCTTCTATTCGTCACTCGTCACCATTACATAAGCCCAGATGAGCGATATTATTATAAATACTCTCATGTTACCATTACGTCGCACATCGGGAACGGGACGCGTAATATTCTGGTAACATGACACTTTTTTTGTGAATGCAGGACGTTATCACGTCAAAAATATTAGCCTTTACATCTAATCAGCATTTATTCAGTGTCAGAAACTTTAATTCTAGGTATTCAGTGTCTGGGAAATGTATTAGATGGAGTAGCCTTGACCACAACCTATACTACCTTCTCGGCTTAGTCTACTCAGAGAAAAGAACTCGTCAATACGTCAATGGAGTCAACTAAGCCGCGGGTTTCATCACGATTTTTTCCTTCACCGTAAGTAAGTATAATACGGTAAGTTAATATTCAAAATGAAAGCTATGGTTTCAGTATCTACAGAAAATGGTCACAGTATGGGCTTCAACTATATGCCTCACTAGCTGTTGCCCGCGACTTCGTTCGCGATGTGGTTTTGGGTTATTTAGAATACCTAGCATTTTTCTGCATAGATACAATTTATCATTCGGTGTAAGTCATATAAACAAAATAGGTAGTTACATTGTTTTTAAACTATATGTTTAATTGATTTGGCAAAGGCAATTCTTATTCTAGGCTTACTCATACTCCGAAAGTAGGTCTAAAGATGCCTGAAGAGCGTGTAGAAAGAAATACTTTCGGCCCTAGGGAAAATCGCTTTCACTGACAGCTGTCATGTTAAATTATGGCTTCGCGCGGCTTGTGCAATGTGTTTGTAGCCAGTATCAGTATCATTACGCATTAGGGACTTCAAAAACCTAACCTCCTTGATTTAGGTAACACCAAAGTATAACAATTATGGCTTCGCACGGCTCATCCATACTGCCAGAGTTTAGTACATAATAGGTTTTTTCTTAGTAATCGAATTCAGGTAGATATATTTAGTTCAAGATATCTTATTTAATAAAATAAATGTAAAGATGAAAATGGTCAAAGCGACGTATGACCATGCTGCGCCTCTACCGGCGCCATGTCAAGATGTTGCAGATGTGGCTTTATGTGACCGTGCGGTCATTGTCGTTTCTTGAGTAAAAAATACTGGCGGGAAATGCTTGCATTTTGAATGATTTTAATTAGTATTATCTTTTGGTATTTTATTATGTTTTTGTGTTAAGTTTAATCTGGTTTTTCATTTATGATTGTGTATTTTGTGTAAATAACCTTTTCTAGACAAACCGTGTTACAAAAACTGTAATTGAAATCTACGGACTTCGCGTCATCACTCAGTTTTGGATAAACTAATTTATAAAAATCTCTTCGGTTAGTACCGACGTATTTGAGTATTGAAAACATGTTGAAAACAAATAGCAAAAGCAAAAAATCTACATAATGTATAACCTCTTTGGTCCCAACCTTGTAAGAGGATCAGGTAGTATGGAGTCTCTCATTCACTCTCGTTATTAGAAAGAATTTTATGTTTATTCGTAATGAAAAGCACAGTGTTTACCCCGGGTTTGTTTTGTTTACCCAAGGTGTGAAAGTCACTCATTTAGTCCCTCGAAGTATTAGCGCCCTCGCTACGCTCGGGCGTCAAACTCCGTCTCGGAGCTCAATGAGTGACTTTCACACCTTGGGTAACAATGTACTATTTTTGTTAATTTTTCACAAATAAAACATAATACACAACAATATGATAAGCTGAAACTAAGTCCAATTTCTATACGCACAAAACTTTCAACAAACTTTGTCTTCCTAGTTATCTTTAGATTTTTGTAAATTAAAGAAAAAATAATTATCAACTACCTTTGTGTCTTGATTTATATTCTTCAATTAATAATATAAGAGGTTATTATAGTATTTATAACACCAACATCATGCAAATAATAATCTATTTTGGTGCAAATAATATTTTACATTGTTTTTATTATCAAATAATAATATTAATGATTAAAAAGAAAGGCAATTGGACAGAACAAATACTAATACTTAAAATAACGCGATGCACATTGAGATCCTTACATATTGATAGAAGGCATTACGCTGAACAAAAAATGCTTTCACACCAAACATCTAAAGCGTCTCGGAAACGGGGTATTTGGAGGAACGTGATGTCCTATGAATCCAATTTTCTGAATTCTTGACCAAAATACCCAGTTTTTTTTATTAGGTAGCTGGCAGGGCTACGTAACATTGGGAAAAAAATGATTTTTACAAATGACTATTACCTGTATATTTTAACCCACATCAAAAAAGGTGGAGGTTCTCAATTCGTCACGTATATATATATTTTTTTATGTATGTTCGCTGATTACTCGTTAACTCTTGGAGCGATTTGGATAATTCTTTTTTTTTTACTATCTAAGGATTCCGCTACTTGAACTCATAATTCAAACTATAGCAGGAGAAAAGCGCGATAGAAGTGTAACATCGGAGGTCTTCGGTAAAGGAGATCGGTAATATTATGTAGTAGTACTTCTTTGTACTAACCTCATTTTCAGTTTCACGTAGGTAGTATTAAATGCAAACTATTTGGTTTTATGACAGCTGTCATCTTGAGCGGAGGCATGTACTGCACTCCTACCATGACTTTTTGAAGAACTCGAAAAAAAGAAACCCTTTTTCGATCACTCTTTTGTCCGTTTGTCTGTCGGTGTGTCACTACCGATATGCTCAGAGACGGGTGGACCTAGTAAGTTGATTTTTAGGAAGTTTCATAGTAAATACTCAATATAGTATGTTTAATCGAATACGTAAAAAACCCGTGGTAAGGGTACTGTTCCCTTCTGACGTTCGATTACGTTTTACCACGGAAAATATTTCGATTTCACATTTTTTAAATGTTTTTTTATCAAATATCTTAATTATTGTATTAAAGTTAAATTAAAACATAGCCTAAATGTTATTCTGATATATTCTGAACAAATTTGTGTGGACCTTGTTAAAATCTGTTCTGTAGTTTATGAGATTACCTGGTTCAAACAAACAAACAGACAGACAAACAGACAAACAGACAAAAATTCTAAAAACTACCCTATCGTGTTCAGCTAACGATTTTAAGGCGACCTGTGTATTTTTTTTCTGGATATCTTACAATTACAGATTTTTTGATGTCTACAGATTTATTATATGTATAGATAGATAGTAGTGATAGTAAAGATGATTAATCTTTAGAAAACAAACCACTCGTCGTCACTCAGTCGTTACGCTATCTGATCTTATGGAGAACTAGTCCAAAAGCAATGTTAACTTTAACTCGATGTAGTTATTTCAGTCCTAAAGCGATCTAGTTGTACTTGCTATTTAGTAATTTCTAGATGTAGTCATAAAGCTTCTTAGTTATAGTTTTGTGAAGCATTAAGTTGTTATCTATCCTATGATGAGATTTCCTAGTCGAATACTAGTAATTAAATATGAGGGATTTATTGTTTTTATTCAAAAAATAAATCAATACTTATTTGTGTAGATAGACACAATTGAGTAAATACGTAAATTAATCAATTAGCAGCGCGGTTTAACCCGCGTAACTCCCGATCCCGTGGGAATATCCAGATCACCCATAGAATCAATGTATCCTCATATCAAATTTCATCAAAATCGGTCCAGTAGTTTCGGAGCCTATTCAATTCAAAGAAACAATCAAATCTTTCCTCTTTATTATTATTATTATAGATAGATACGTACTTGTCTATCTATAGTAATATAAATATGACTAAAAATTGATTTTATTACAGTAAAGTTTTAAAAAGTACGAGCCTGAAAACTGTCAGTATCACTCAACATTGTATATAATACAACCTAAATAAGTTACATCTGAGTTTCGCGTGAAAAATTCAGTTCATCCCGTAATGGCATTGGATTTTAGGGGAAAAGTGTGAAATCAAATTTTCTTCTTATTTTCCGACTAACGTGACAAGAGAAGAATCAACGTTGTTATAAAAAGACAACATTATTTAATGTAATAAGAAGTTTCGTAAGGTATACGAAAGCTTTCAGTAATTTCGACTCAGTGGGACACTGAGCCGAACTGAGTTGGTAAAGTGCTTCAGTGAAGCAACGGTTGTGGCTTCAAATCCCATGGGAGAGAAATTTATTGAAAAGTACAAATAGAATAAGAAGATGAAGAATTTCATTTCTTTAACACTTTTAAAAGAATAGAATAATTAATATTTGCGACAAAGAGAGATTACAAAGTAGATATAAAATTAGAAAAAATTGCGCGTTCCATAACCATGTAAAATTCACCACAGATGGTGTCTTGACTGTCCTTATAGTCAGACGGAGTTTGATTATGAGTCGTCATCGTAAGAATCCTAAAACACTATAGTTGCTATTAGACGTTGCATGGACGTTGCCTATCTAAATTTATAAAAGAGAAAATCACTGACTCTCTCACTCACTGATCACGAAATCTCAGAAACTACAAGTGATAGGAGACCTAAATTTTGCATGGGGTTCCTTTGAGGACGTAGGTGCTCACTAAAACCGGATATTGCGAAATTCGACCGTAAAGGAGTATCTCTTTATTAAACGCATTTATTATTATTATTATCTCAGTATAAAACAGTGCGAGAAAGCTTTTTAAAACTACGATTAATTTATCTGTTTGTCTGAACACATTTTTCGTGTAAACCTGCAGGATCGATTTGGATACAATTTCTGATAAGCAGATACCTTTTTACCCTGGGTGATCTTGACGAAAGGTTAAAAACTGTCGTTTTCGTGACGTTTTCTTATTTGTCACAGGCACAACATTATCTATGTATGTAAGAGAAAAAAAATAATTACGAAATCTTTGAAACTACAAGAGCTATAAAGAGACACAGACGCTGGTAAAACCGCGGGGGCAACTAGTGTGTAACATCTAATACTTTTGCTAAGTATATTAAAAAAACCATGTACTTTTCTCCTATTTTTCTAAATACATTTGCAAGTCATGTATACAGAGCGTAAAGATTTAATTTGCTCATATTTATTTTCGGTTGCAACCTCGCGTTCAAGTTAAGTGATTTTCAATGTAACATAATATTTTTACTCATATTTTATAAGCCATTTACATAATGCAAATATATTTTTTTTATGGTTCTTCATTGAAACGACATAAGTACCTAGGAACGTGAACACGCTTTTTAACCACGTGATTAAGATCTAGTAGATAAAATAATTACGGGTTAGGATTGAAAAAAAAAACCCCATTAGTTTCTTGTGCCTTCTCATTGGTGGGCGCGTTCTGAAGGCACAAATCTTACCTTAATTTTTAAGACGCTTCAAAGTGATGTAATGCACTGCATGGCCCTATTGAATATAAATTTTGAGTTTGATTCTGTTCAGAGTAACTTAATCAACCGATTTTAATGAATCTTTTTTTGTTGGAAAGTCTACCTCGAGGATGGTCTCATAAAATTTGGTGAAGATTTGACGAGGATCTTTGGAGTTATTAACATAATTGCACCTGAAAAGCGTTTAAATTTCTATCTGCCGAAACGTCTTTTAGACGTCTTCCAAAAAAATATGCATGTTGGTCCCATAAAATGGTGAAGATCTGATGAGGATCTTCGAAAACATGAACAGATCGTTCCACATAATCAAAATAAATAAATTATAAATTGTAAGTATACATAATCAAAATACAGTAGATTGTTCAGTTTTCGATGACTAGTTGGTATTGTAAACCAACAAATATCATGTAAACTTCAAAATGATAAATAAGGTTCCGTAAATTTCAATTAGGTACGATGTACAAAGACAATATTGTATCTTTATTAAAATATTAATTTAAAATAAATATCCCTTAGAAATAATTTCGAAAAAGCTTTCTGTTTTCAGACTAGTTTTATTAAATTGTTGATTAAAGAAAAAATGGCAAATAAACGTACGAGAACCTACAGCACGTGTAATACCCCGCTGGTCTTTGAGTTATGATAAGGTAAGCTGAGGTATCACATTATCAGACGTCAAGTCGAGAACCTGAAGAAATTGATCATCTGTGCCAATGTAGCGGGCAAACGGTCACGCAGTAGAACCCCGATGAGATGGTCAGATCAGCTAAAACGGGAGAGCTCGTCCAGGTTTGAAGAAGTGAGAGAGAGAAGCTGACCAGAGAGAGAGAGAAGCTGAGGTATCATAAACCACCGTAGGTTGAACTAGAGGCCTGAACCGTTGGACGTTGCTGTTGGCTGTTAGGTAAACTAATGTGATTTACAAAATATTAATTTAATATTGGTGCATTATTCATGTACTGACTAGTGGTATTTGAATAGTTTTATTTAATTTTTATAATTGATTCGGACATTTCTTGTAATAACTTGAGTAATTGTGACTTTATATTTGATTTTTGGATATGAATTACGTATTTATATAAATTACTTTATTTTTATGAATTTTGAATATTGACGTTGTTAATTTTTAATTTGAATTCTTAATTTTTATATTTATTGAAATTTATTTGATGTGAAATTGTTGACTTGAAGTTTTTGACTGTGGCTGTAAGAAGGTATTTATTTTTTAACATTGAATGTTTAGTCTTTTCTTTTTTTTTTTATTTGATTGTTATTGTGGATTTTAATATCTCAAATAAATAAAAGAATTAAATTGAAAAAAATATAGCTATCGGTAATAGTATATTAATTATCCATTAGTTAGATTCTAACAAAGAGCCTCTTAATTTAATGTCGAGGGATTCTCTATTGCTTTCATCAGTAGGTATCTGCTTAATAATTTCATTAAATGAACGTCCTAGAGCGGCCAGTGATAAATACATAGGTACATACGTCACCGCATTACAATGGGCTACGTCTGTCCATGTCTGACGTAATGAAATATTTCGACTCACCGTTATCTGCATTGTCTCTGTCTGGTCCACTGTCGTGCTCCGATTCTGATTCGTCCCAAATTGTGTCCGTTGCTATTTTCTGGCGGGAGCACTCGATCCAATAGCCGGGCGTCGGGATCAGGCTGTGAGGGTACTCTTCGCAGAATTCGTCTGGAAAAATTATTAAGATTAGTTTTTGTTTCAATACAGTAAATAGACTTAAATTAAAAATAAACCTCCAATTTTATTCCCCAAACTTTCAGACGGCTGAACCGATTTCGATCATACAGAGCTAAGAACACTCCTGACTTCACCTTTCAAAGAAAAGAAACAAAATTGTAATCGGTTCATCCGTTCAGGAGCAACGATGCCACAGACAGACACATACACACAGACAGGTCAAACTTATAACACCCCGTCGTTTTTGCGTCGGGGGTTAATAACTAGAGAAAGACTCTATACTTCGGTAGGAATTTTAATAAGATGTCCAAATTCATAAATCAAAACTTTATTCAGTATCAGTTAAGGTTGTCAAAGCCAAGTGCGAAAGTTTCGATTTCGCGATAAAAATCCTACCCTTAATATACCATTGTATTGGTAAAAGTTTTATGAATACCTATATTAAAATTTGTAGCGACACACAGCGTAGACTCGCGGTAAATCTTGTTTACCCGAAAAAATACATTTCCTTACCTATTAAATTTTAGAGATAAATATTTTAATCATTCATCTTAATAATGGACGACAGGGTGTGGTAACGAAGACTTAATATCTATAGATCCATTTCAATAACAAAAAAGTCTATTAAGTTTGTTCTATTCATCAGGTTTTTTACTCGTGGTCAATAAAAGTTAGCCAGCCCAAAATTTTCCCCTGAAGCGCTTTGACATTGTAATCTCAAACAACCGCAATGGCGGAGAAAATAATCATAACTCTCCAATGAAAATTCTCTTGTTTAATCCAGTTGACGATTATTATCTAACTTTGAAAAATGAACCAACCGAGGAGTACAAAATAGAAAAAAAATTATGATGATGATCTTACATAATATTATGATTGTTCTTACCGACGAATGATAAACAAGACGAAACCTGTGAACGAATAACTTCAAATAAAATATGTCTATTAGCGATTTATCTGCCGCGGAAAAGTAGTCTTATTACCCATTTTCAAATCTATGGTAACTGATCACTACCTCAGTACTGTCTAATATCCGTATGTATTCCTGTATTATTTATGTATGTATGTATTTTTTTGTATCTATGTATATAATTATATATTGGTATGTATTGTATTTATAATTTGATATTTAAAATCCATATTTATGTAAATACTTTATATTATCACCTGTTACATTTTATGTTTGGTATCCTGCTTGAGTAAATTCACAACCTACCAATAAAGCTGAATCAGTTCTTCTCCATCCAAAGGTTGCCTTTAAGAAATCGCTTTCAGCGATAATGCCGTCCATTTGTGCAACTTATACTTTCTAGCTATTAGTTGACTTTGTGTATATAGTGTTCTGTTTCTTCCTGTGTTGTACGAATAAAGTTATCTATCTATCTATCTTATGCGCGAGAGCACTACACAAAAACAATAAACAGTGTGTTTGTCCTCTTTTCTTCGAGCAAATCGTCAGTATATCTTTTTACATCATGAAAATACTTCAATAACAATTAGTCCATTGACATCCTAAGCCTCTCTCCGTAATTGGTTTTCTAAGTGCCAGTCTAAAGGAACGGAGTGCAAAGATGTTATTCAAATTTTATTACAGGGATTTAATGACGAGTCTAATCTACTCGTACATTGCGGATCGTTTCAATGGGAAAATAAATTGCGTAGGTAGTTAAATATCTATCTTCTAAAGTGACGTCACAATATTTGCTTTCTTTTGCCGTAAGATAATCGACTCTAATTAGAAGAAAATGCCTATTAAGCAAAAAAAAGGAAAAAGGTCTTATACTTTTTTGGGGATAATATTAGAAGGGATAAGGTAGGATTGAACGGACTTCGGACGTATCTTGTTACGAGTCGGTTCGGATTTTTTACCAACTCCTAATTGAATGTCAAACAAAGCAAACTCAAACAAATTCCCTTGTCATTGGGGAGGTCCGAAATGGCACACAGTACTCATGGAGACGAGATTAGAAGAGATTTATTTATGGGATTTTCAACCTGAGTCTATAATCGTACGAAAGGTGAATTAAGGTCGATCTCGTAACGAGTTTAGCTGTTTTGTTTTCATTATACATACAAGTTCCATTATACTGAATGGTATTAAAAATTTGTTTTGTATACTTATTATATTATAAAGCTGAAGAGTTTGTTTGTTTGAACGCGCTAATCTCAGGAACTACTGGTTCAAATTGAAAAATTATTTTTGTGTTAAATAGTCAATTTATCGAGGAAGGCTTTAGGCTACTTTTTATCCCGATATTCCAAAGGGATCGGGAGTTACGCGGGTGAAACCGCGGAGCCCTGCTAGTTTTAGATATAATCAATAGAGCATCTACAGCTGGTTTTCAAGGGTCTGCGATTTTCACGAAAACTAGGTATCAGGTTGGAATGAATTTTTTTCATTTTAAAAATGTCATTTCGAAATCTGTGATTATCGAAGATAAGACAGCGTAATTCAACATAACTTTGTTGCAATATTCGTAGATAAACCTCTTTTAAAATATATCGCTATAGTTCTGTTTAAATATTATTTCCACAAATACTTTACAAATAGTAGCGGGATGAACGTTATTTTTCTCCACTACATTTTCCGAAGCCAAATCTTGTGATACATTTGGTGGCCAGTGGACTATGAATAATATATTAACAGCACGTTGTAGCAGTGCGTCGTAGAGTCGATTTACATGTCTCTATCTTTAATTTAAATAAATGGTAGTTCAAAATACTAATAAACTTATCAATCGCAGATAAACATGTGACTAATAAGATAGATTCTGCAGTATTACAACCAGATTTAGCCAGTATTTACGAAGAACCTTAGACTTATTAATTATTCCTATTTACACAGCACACAAATCAGAGTCTGAAGGGAAATTAGCAGAACGAAGCTGAACGAAGTACAATTGGCAACAAAATATCTATTATTAGAATGTTTTCAACTCGAACACGATTCTAAGGTCCTGCTTGAGTTGAAGTTTAAAGTCTTTCAACTCATGAATTTATTAGATAAACATAATTGACGACCCAGTTGGCACAATGGTCACCATGTCCGCATGGGTTGCGGGTTCGATTCCAGCCTCAGGCAAGTATTTATGCTTAGATATTTGTCTGTGGTCTGGTTGTTTCTATGTATTATAAGTATATGTGTACAAAAGAAAAGTATATAAGTAGGATATCCGTTGTCTAGCACCCATAACACAACTCTAGTTACTTAGTTTGGGGCTAGATGGCGATGTGTGGAATGTCCTGCAATATATACATTATATATATATATATAATTACATTGAAAACATTCCAATAATAGTAGTTTTAGAACGCTGCTGTGGTTTGCAACGTTGCTTGTTAACTTGGGTTTTGTATACGTGCTTTGTTCTACAAAATCTGGTTTGTGTGCTTTAAGTTTAAAACCTAAATCTTACCAACTTCTTGGGTTATCCTGATGTCTTCGTTGTTGTCTTCTTTGTTGTCTATATGAGGCGCAACTCACTGTAAGGTAGAACACCAAACTGTTTCATATGCTTGGCGTTCATACTTAGAGTGAACTGAACACACATATTTTTTCATTCTTCTTGATTCCTTCTTACAGTTTCTTCTGCTTCTTTTCACTTTACACGTTTTTATGCATTTTAAGGCTTTTACAGAGAGATAGCAGAAATTTTATCAGAATCATTACTTGCTAAAATAAACTTATTTATTTAATAAATTTAGCTACAACAATTATTCTCTTTAATTTTAACATATGTAAAAAATAAAATAAATATTTCAGGAGAATCCATACATCGCCATATAATCTCAACCGAAGCAACTAGGCTTGTGTTATAGTAGCTAGACAACAGATATAATACTTATATACTTTTCTTCTGTAAATATATACCTACTTAATAATCATATAGAAATACCCAGACCAGAAACAAATACTTCTTTGCGGCAGGAATCGAACCCGCCACCTTATGCGTCGCAGGCGGGTATTGGTCCGCTGCGCCAAAGGGGTCGTCTTTTGTTACATAACAACATAGTAAAATGGTCAGCATCCAATTTAGAGAAACTAATTGTTATTTGCAAATGGAATTGTCCCACAACACTTCCATTCGATCAACGGCACAAAGGAAATATTAATTTCCGTTGCGTGAAAAGGATTTCTATATTTTAAACTAGAAAAGAGTAGTGAAAAGTTTTTTTTATACATGCCCTAGTTTTTAAGATATTTGTTCTGTGGTTTTACTTTGGTGGTACTGATTTAGGTTTCTTGAGTAATGGCGGGAAGGGTCGTTTGTACTGATGTTGACATTCAACACAAACCTGAAGAGATGTCTTAGTTATGTCAACCTTTCTAGGGATAGGTTTCTAGGTACAGTATGGTTTGAAACTTAATAACTTAGATGCTGGGTAACAAGAGCGGTGTTGGCTTAGTGGTAGACACCTCGACTTTCATTCTGAAGGTCGTGGGTTTCAATCCTGGCCGGCCGTGCACCAATGGATTTTTCTTAAAAAAACTTATGAGCCCTAATTGACATTACTCTTACTCCAGATGTATTGACAAGTTCTCTCCTTTGGACTTGGTCGACTAAGCTGAGAGGTTAGTTGGTGCTGGGCAAGCCTACTCCATCCTCACGCAAAAAGGGCACAATTAAAAAGGGTCTAATGGCGGAAAACAGCCCGTATAGAAGTATACAAGAAGTACTGAGTAACTTGGCTATTAATACTAGCATCCCGTAGGAATATCGAGATAAAAAGTAGCCTTTATCTTAATCCAGGTCTCCAGCTATTAATAGGTTAAAAATACCCATTTACGTTGATTTAGTTACGGTCTCTTTCACCTACTAACTTTAATATCCCTTAAAACAATACCCAACCATGTAGTTATCTATTTTTCAAAAGGGACAATGTTATGTTTAATCTTGGGCCGCTCAAATTTTATCTCGTCACTCGTACACAGAGGATGAGTTATAATAGAGTTTGTTTATGTCACATCCCTTACAAAGTAAACAAAAAGAAAGATGTAGGCTGAGCACATACATGCAATCATTCCATTTTATTGTTCTACCTAAAGGCATTACCTACTGTTATATTAGCCCAGCTTATATATATTTATAGATAAATAAATAAAAAAATATTACAGGATATTCTACACATCGCCATCTAGCCCCAAGCTAAGCAACTACACTTGTGTTATGAGTGCTAGATAACGGAAATACTACTTATATACTTTTCTTTGTAAATATATACTTATAATACATAGAAACAACCAGACCACAGACAAATATCTAAGCATAAATACATGTCTGAGGTGGGAATCGAACCCGCAACCCTGTGTTTGGCAGTTAGGCATGGTGACCATTGTGCCAACTGGGTCGTCAAGTATTAATATATTGAGTAGTTTTTTATTTTTGTGGTTAACCGAATGCCTAACTCCAAACACTAGATAATCATTTTTTTTTGGAACCCCACGATACAAACATTGTTTAGTGTTTGGGGGCCACAGTCAATGTATCATGTTAACACTAGGTTTAGGTTAAAAAATATTTGTCATTTTTTTTTATATATATTTTTTTTTATATTTCTAGTAGTGCTAATGCTGATAATCAGAATAGGTGACGATTGACCTCTAAACGAAATCTCGCGTTTTCGTGACGTAATTTTATGATCATGTCACCTCATGCACGAGAAATTAAATAAAAAAACTGTGTAAAAAAAGTAGCTGTCTAGTATGATTTGAATTTGAATAATCTAATAGACATATTAAATTACTTATTACTTCTTCTAACGTTTTGAATTTTATCGTCTTCCTTAGTCCAGGGGGAACGATCGACAGGGGGTTAGTTGAGAGTAAGGGGATACGTTAGAGGAGTCGTTTAGCGTCAACCTTATATGCGCAGTTTTTTTACTAACCTAAAACCCCTAACCTAAAAATGAACTCTTCGCAATCCCAAAAAAAAAACAAAATCTAAATTTACAATTAAACACGTGTTTACGAAATTTTTTAAATAAACAATGTGCCTCATCCAGGCACACTCTGCCAACACAACAGCAAATTAAAACCCCCGAAAAGATTGCTTTGTAAATCCGTGTGTCTGTTAAAGGCAAGTACAAACACTGAAATATTAATTAAACTTCAAACCGTTGTGATAGAGCACGACTTTATACACCTGCACCTGGGACTCTGTTTCTTTGTACTTTAGAAGGTATGTTATGGGATGGGAGCTTAACTTAGCTTTGCTTATATTGTGCTTTATTAAGTTGTGGTATAAAAGGGTTATATTTTTTGGCGTAACTTACATAGGTGTATAAAGTACATACGATTTTTATGCTAACGTAACATGTAAGTCTATTTTTACCCGACTGCAATTTTTTTTCTATTAATTATGGCTTCGCACGGCTTGTGCATTTAGCCAGTGTCAAGTTATATTTTGCATCAAAGTATGACCCGATTTTTCATAAATCGGGCCTAAAGTGTTTCAAAAAAGTCAAAGTCGTCATAGTCCGTCAAGTCAGGGGCTATAGTAAAGCGGTGGCAAGTTTACCATAACCTTAATAGGAGATTTGGAGGCAACGAGAAAACTTTATGTTTGACACTGATTTTTACTTTCACTACACTTGTGCACTTTCACATAACTAAATTGAATAACATTCCACCAGAATTATACAATTCAACTCGGGTTACAACTAAGTTTCATGAAAATAAAACTGCAGCACGACATGTTGTTAACTCGTTCCCGCCAAAAAACCGCCTTTTATTAAGTTGTGGTATAAAAGGGTTATATTTTTTGGCGTAACTTACATAGGTGTATAAAGTACATGCGATTTTTATGCTTACGTAACATGTCAGTCTATTTTTACCCGACTGCAAGGAAAAGGCTATCTTTGTTTGTTTACTTTTTTTAATATGGCTTCTATATTTAGCCAGTGTCAAGTTAAGTATTTTCCAAAGAGGTGGCTTTACAGTGGTCATATCTGTGATTGTCCATTACGGAGTCCATTATTAGGGGCGTATCAATTGACCATACAATGGTCGGGAAAATGCTTGGTATATAAATATAAATATTGCAGGACATTTCACACATCGCCATCTAGCCCCAAACTAAGTAACTAGAATTGTGTTATGGGTGCTAGACAACGGATACTTATATATTTTTCTTTTGTAAATATATACTTATAATACATAGAAACAACCAGACCACAGACAAATATCTAAGCATAAATACATGTCTGAGGCGAAAATCGAACCCGCAACCCTGTGTTTGGCAGTCCAGTATGGTGACCATTGTGCCAACTGGGTCGTCAAATATGCACCCGCGCCCCTCTCTCAAGTCATAACACAATCAAAAAAATATCAAAAAAAAACGAGGCATGTGTACAGTAAACCAAGGTTTTATGGGAAGAAAAAAAATTGCTCTAGAGAATCTAGAGGCACTATTCAAGAAGGAAATAAGGGACAATATTTGTATGAAGAACGCAATATAACATTAACCGTTATCAGGAAAGAAAATGTAAAACTACTTATCTATAAAAACCTGGGAAAACTTTACAAAATGTGTATCCAATAATAAAAAACAAAAGTTTAGATGAAATCCAAAATGTCCGCTGCCACAAAGGGCTTATATTCTTTCAAAGGAATAAAGGAGAGTCCACGTGACTTTGTTAAGTTTTATGCATTTTATGAGTGAGCTTGTATTATTTTGTAGAAGAACGGTTTCATTTTACATTTTAATATTTTATTTTTTACAAACGATCGAACTCATAAGATATGACAAAGGTATTGTTAAACAGTATATTATGCAACTAGTGAATAAAGGACGGATTTAAAGCGAGGGCCATAGATACGAGCAAGCGAAGGATTCTAACAACTGAATCACGACCGTAGGGAGTGATACATGATGATTGAATCACTGTGAGTGATTCAAGTGTTAGAATCCTGAGCCACGTAAATCCGTACTTTATTCAAGAGTTGCATACTATACTTTATACCATGACTACGAGAAAAAGATAATAAAACGTGTGCCAACCGACAGACTCAGACAGGAGGTTGTATAACCATTGAGATGAATGTCGAATATACAAACACCAAAACAGTGATTAAAAGGCCTTTTTATTCACTTTTTCAGTGAATAAAATAAGCTTTTTAGAGTGGGAATGGTATAAAATAAATATTTGGTCATTGATACCAATACCTATTACTATTATGTATAAATCCTTCAAATTGATACGTAACATTTTTATCCCTTCTATATATTCGTGAATACTCATTTCACATTTTATTTTCCTATTTAATTTTTTTTTCTATTAATTATGGCTTCGCACGGCTTGTGCATTTAGCCAGTGTCAAGTTATATTTTGGATCAAATTATGACCCGATTTTTCATAAATCGGGCCTAAAGTGTTTAAAATCAGTGAAAATCGTCATAGTCCGTCAAGTCAGGGGGTTTAGTAAAGCGGTGGCAAGTTTACCATAACCTTAATAGGAGATTTGGATGCAACGAGAAAACTTCGTGTTTGACACTGATTTTTACTTTCACTACACTTGTGCACCTTCACAAAACCAAATTGAATAACATTCCACCAGAATTATACAATTCAACTCGGGTCACAACTAAGTTTTATTAAAATAAAACTGCAGCGCGACATGTTGTCAACTCGTTCCCGCCAAAGCTCCCTTTTCTATTTACTGATATTTTAATTTCAAACTGTAAAACCAAATCTACTTGCTACGAGACGCTGGTTCTACGAGATCCCGGTCTACGGTACTACGAAGCGCTACAAGACGAGTACAAGTAGCTACGGCGGCGTAGTCCTTGCATTTCCGATTCTTCCAAACCTTGGCCGAAAACAAACGATTTTAGCAAGTTAGCATTCGAAGTTTAAAATACTAATTAACTCATCTGCGACATTTTGGAACTGTAGGTACTTTACGATTAGTGAGGTCAAATCGTTGATATTTTAATTTAAAATTGAAATATGCTGCTGCTGTTGGAAATATCTATATTACCACGTTGGCCCTTACAGAAAACGTCCGTGGCCCGTAGGTACCTAACCTACTTCATTCTCGTGCATAAATAATAAGTTTATGCGTACGCCGCCTTTTATAAATTGGTAGGCATTTTTTCTACGAAATTTCAGTCACAGTATCGTCCCAAGTTTTATTAAAACATCTAGTTGTTTGTACGTGAGGTCGTCTCCGGATGATAGTTTTAATAATAATATATGAATATAAAAATATTATAACCTTCCGCCTAGAAATAAAAAAATTGTAGAATTTTCATGAAAATGTTGTGTGCCAAGTTATTTTTAGCAGTATATCCTTATCCGAAATTAAAATATATTGAATATTGTCGATCGATAGTCTATCGATAGTTCATTAAAAATTAATTGTATCAACACTTCGATAGTATCGATATACATAAAAAAAACTTAACCATAGATAGTATTGCATAATAACAATCGATGCTACCGATAGTATTGACAGTATTAATTGTTATGTTATATAAGAAATCGATAATAAAGAGCAATCGATAATACAGAGCAATCGATAGTTTGGGTTAATAGTGTGGTTACTTTTGATGTATAATACTATCGATAAGGTAGCTGATTTTTAACCGACTTAAAAAGGAAGAGGGTCTCAATTCGGATGTATGTATTATCAATATAAACTATCAATAGTAAAACTATAAATAGTTCGGCAATATTAAGACAGATTTTACTATTTCTACACTCTCTTGTAAAACGACTCAACTTAATAAAAACTACTTAAGAGGTGTCCATACGCCAACGAACTTGGTACACAGCTTACTAAATAGTTACTACCGGCACCGGTAGCCTTCGTTAGTGACAATTGTTAATTGTTACGAATATGTTTTGTTTTTCCCAAAAGTGATGAGATGGAATTTTAGGTGAGATTTCAGCCGACATTTCGATGTGACGTTGAGACAAAAATGTCCTATAGTTTTCAAGCTAGCCTAAAATTAAGAATTAAAACTAGTTTAGCTTTGAAATGACAAGGAATTTCTGTCTCAAATTACCCCAAAATATCGGTAAAAATTTCACCTACAATTTCATCTCAGCACTTTTGATAAAAACAAAACATATTCGTTACAATCAACAATGTTAGATGTAAGCGACGGGTATTTCTGGCGTGTTGCGTTTGGCAGCATAAGTAGCCCTAACGGAGACCATAATAAGGGTAATTAATCTTTTATACATTTTAAAGTAAAGTACCTAAACCACGAAAACCGACCCACGAATATCTCACCGGTGAATGTTTACGAGTCCCTGCAACTTCTACCGCTACGTGTTATTATTACTAAAGTTTTTACCTTTCCGTATTCTGAGCTCTAAATAAACAGCGACGGACGGAAATTGAGTTTCCTTGCATTTTATTCCACGGACGGTGAAGTAGGGACCGCCATTGTCAAATCTTAGAGACAGACCCTCCGTAGACGTTGATCGACGTCTCTCGACGTCTCGGGATCGGTAATAAATATCTAAAGGCACGAACACATTGGGACATCCTACTAATATTATAAATGTGAAAGTTTGTGTGTGCGTGTGTGTATGTTTGTTACTAAAACTACTAGACCGATTGCGATGAAACTCGGTATCTTGGTAGCTGGAGACCTAGATTAACACATGGGCTACTTTTTATCCCGATATTCCCACGGGATTGAGACTTACGCGGGTAAAACCTCGGGGCACAGCTAGTTAAAAATAAGCCGAAGTTGTAAGACTAGAAGCGCGATAGATGTGTCTTTAAAACAGTTTTTGGGTATCAAACGCTATAATCCGTAGAATGGTATTCCTACTGTCGTAAAGGTAAAATATATGCTTTGTATTGTCATACACTTCAATACGCGATTAAAGTGATTTCCTCGATAGTAAAAAATCGTAATTTTTTTTAATTTGAAATTACCCGGCTATTGTAAAGAAAAAACAAGTACAATATTTATATTTTCAGAAACTTTACATCAAATCCCATAAGGTAGTACAGATGGTTTTTGAGTTAAATAGCTGTTAGTCTTTTAATTACATAAAACAGTTAAAATGGCCATTTCGCGGCGCGCGAGGGAAATGGATAGTCATCGCGCGGCGCGCGCGTTGAAAAGGGATAGGGGTTTTCAGATCCTACTTCACTTTAAGGTAAATTTTGGTAGTTATTTAGAAGTTTTCGCGAACATAAAAATTTGCCCATATCTTTTTATCGTGTTGACCTTGATTTTTATACACCACATAGGAACAATAAACTTCAGTATCTGGTATGAATTTCAACTTCCTAGGTCCAACCAAGACGATACGAGCATAGTCATGGCAGTTAAACGTTTCATGCAACAAAAATATTTGCTCGAGTGTCATTATCCAGGGAGGAAACAGTCGACTACGTTTGTATGGGGAGAGCGCCGGTACCCACTCCCCTTAACGTTTTAAAGAACACCCTTTGTTTTACCATACGGTGTCGTATATGACACTTTTGTATTCCACTTCCAATTGTGTAATACAGGATATACGACGCTACAGCTCGAGCTTTCTTGTTCAACTGTTACGGAACTTTACGATCAACATTTCACGACAGTACACCGTTTCTAATTTTAACAAAAGCTTATAATTGAACTTATTTTGATCAAAATGATGATGATTAAACCGAAAATATTTTTTAATGAAAAATGCGTCTTTAAAAACTGACGAGACTCGAACTTGCATCCCTTAAATACCGTTCAAGTGCGCTTACCAATTACGCCACTCAGTCAAGTACCGTCATTGTTGATTTTAATAGTACATTGTTACCCTAGGTGTGAAAGTCACTCATTGAGTCCCGAGACGGAGTTTGGCTAATAGTTCGAGGGACTTAATGAGTCTTTTACCCGAGGTAAACACTGTGCTTTTAATTACGAATAATACATAAAATTCTTCATAATAACGAGAGTGAATGAGAGACTCCATACTACCTCTGGCAGTATGCATGAGCCGTGTGAAGCCATAATTTTTATTCTTTGGTGTTACCTACAGCAAGGAGGTTAGGTTTTTGAAGTTCCTAATGCGTAATGATACTGATACTGGCTACAAGCACATTGCACAAGTCGCACGAAGCCATAATTTGACATGACAGCTGTCAGTGAAAGCGATTTTCCCTAGGGCTGAAAGATTTTCTTTCTACACGCTCTTCAGGCATCTTTAGACCTACTTTTGGAGTATGAGTAATGAAAAAATTTTTTCAGATAGCCCAGTGCAGGCCATGCACTTTAAAAAATAAAAAATCATTTCTTTTAAACCATTATGATAATTATTATTGTTAATAAGGTACAACACCTATCCAATATTCATTCAATATTAATTGGGAAATCGGACTGTTTTCCAGAAACTGGAAAGCGGTGTTGGCATAGTGGTGGAGACCTGGGCTTTTATTCCGAAGATCGTTGGTGCGAATCTCGACTATGAGTCATTGGATGTTTTATTAAGAAAAATTTAAGTACGCTATTTGACATTGCTTACACGTTAAAGGAAAATTTTGTGTTAAAACCCGCGGCTTAGTTGGCTGCAGACGTATTGACGAGATATTTCCTTGAGACACTGTTCGACTAAGTTAAGTTTATTAAAAAAAGCGAACGCTCGGCCGAGCTACGCTAGCCGGCCGAGCTATGGTAGGCAGAGTGGGGGGGGGGGGTGTTAGGTTTTATTTTCGATACGGAAATTCTTAATTCGCCTATGCAATAGCTTAAAAATACCTGCTTTGTACTTGTAAAATTAAACATCGAGTGAAAACGCATCCTAATGTTGCTTACATCGAAAATAAGCAGCTTTTACGCCTTGGCCGACCAAAAGGAAATTGTTTGAAATATTAAAAGGTACGAACGTTAAGAGTAAGTACTTTGGGACTTATAAAATGAAAGTACTTACCTATAATAGGTACTTAATAATTGAAATATTGAATAATTTAAGATAGATAGAGCGCTCTATTGTGTTGCACACAAACAAATACCTTAAAAAAACACATTAGACCTGACATGGTACAATAGACGGCCTAACTGTTAAAAGCTTCCAGGCAACTTAAGAGGGAAGGGTTCCGGGCGCTCTCTCCATACAAACGTAGTCGACTGTTTCCTCGCTGGATAATGACGCTAGAGCAAATATTTTTGTGGCAAAAAACTTCTAACTGTCGAGGAAGGCTATAGGCTACTTTTCATTTTGATATTCCCACGGGACCGGGATGTATGCGGGTGAAACTGCGGAGCGCAGCTAGTCGAACAATAAAGGGGAGAAAAGTTTTTTTATAAGGAGAACTTTGTGTGTTGATCTTTTCAACCAAAATTAGAGTCCTAGAATAGGCTAATTTTAACCCAATCCCGGACTTATGCGGGTTAAACCTCAGGGCGCAGCTAGTCCTACTTCCTAATCCTACTAATATTATAAATGTGAAAGTTTGTGTGTGTGTGTGTGTATGTTTGTTACTCCTTCACGCTATAACTACTGAACCAATTGCAATGAAATTCGGTATCAAGATAGCTAGAGGCCTGGATTAACACATAGGCTACTTTTTATCCCGGCATTCCCACGGGATCGGGATGTACGCGGGTGAAACCTCAGGGCCCAACTAGTTTATTATATTAGTAAGATTTATTCCAACCAAATACAGTACAGTTAGTGAAAACGATCCACCCCGTCAGGTAGCGCCATGGAACACGGAATCTCCATTTGCGTGACAGTTATTGACTGGACGGAGGCTATTCGATCCGGTGTATGCCAGGAGTTTCCTGACCAACCGTCATACAGCGCTGAGTTGTTGACATGGGGATTTATATCATGTAGAGTGGGATTGTATACAAATGTGTTATTATTTCTAAAATTCAAAGTCCTGAAGACCCAATCTTGTAAATAACATTGTTCAAATTTACATTTCAATATAATTCCGATTACTTTTTGATTACAATAAATACCCTATCATCATCATAACAGCCACAGGACGTCGACTGCTAAACATAGGCCTCCCCCAAAGACTTCCAGAGCAATCGGTATGCTATCTGCGTTCAACGACTTCTCGCGACTTTAAAATTATGAAGAAACCGAAATCTTACTACAACGTTTAAACTGAGCATGCAATTGATTGATTAAAGTAAAAAAAGGAAGAAAAAAAATGTGTATATACATGAATAGAATTTTTATTATTTATTATTTAATATTTTAATAAGTACTCAATTAATTTTAAGGAACTTATGGATCTTAATGTGTCATATTCTAATATCATATTTATGTATTAATGCTAGATACCTATAGAAGAGCTATAGGTCTTCTAACACAAGTACATCTAACACAAGTATTTTTTTACTTAAAAGGTGGCTCCCACAATTATGTTTGTATCTACGTTCTATTGGTTACTGCACTAAAAATATTTTAATTAATTTATTTAATTAAGTATAAGTAAGGTAATTAAGGTTACGTTACCTTAATTATCCTAAAAGTAGCTCAAAATACCGCTTTTTGACAAAATAAAAAAGACTTGAGGGTATTTTTTTAATGGAAATGCAATCGAAATGATATTGCAATATAATTTATACAATGCTAGTTACGAGAATTGGCATTCTGACTGACTGACAACGTACATCATATAATAAACCAATAAACGGATTGGCCTAAAATTTGGCACACAACTAGCTGTTTTAACGAAGGCATCCGTTAAGAAAGTATTTTGGAAAATTCAAAAATTTCGTGAACGAAGTCGCGGGCAAGAGAATATATTTTCTATAGAATTTTCTGAATTAACTGTGATGACTGATTTTTTTAAAGGCCGATCGTTAATTTTAATGCAAACAAAAAGCAACGTCTTCCTTCAAATTGTACTTGAGGTCTTGTAGTATAGAAGACACTTTTAGTTTTTTTGATACTTTTTAGTAAAATGTTCAAGGTTGTTAAAGTGGTAAATTTTGTTTTTAAGAGTCCATCGTCAGACCGAAACGTTTATATGGGCCAAGACTCTTAGGTATAAATTTATATCTACCTATCCTTCTATTTTTATTATGTTTTGGAGTTCCGTACCCTGTCCCTCGAACCGGAAGTCTTTTGTTGTGAGAAGATTCCATTCGTGTCAGTTTTGAGTGGCTAAATATGCTTTTACACGAGCCTGTGCACGGTTTCAAACGGAATGGGTTATTTTTGATAGCGGTATATTTGACGAAAATTGCATGAATTTGCTTAAATATGAAAGATTACAGTGTGGATCACTCTTTTTTGATAGCATAGATAAAAAATTAATTGCCGAAGCATTGTGTTTTTTTCGACTACAGCTACGGCGAAGCCAAAAGTGAGGGTTATGTTTTTGACCCGTATATATGTATGTTCATCTGTTCTCACCTAACTTCATTATAGATTATAAGGATAAACATCGATTTTTGAAATTTGAAAATACAAGAGCTTTTTGTATGTATATACAGTGCTTGGTTATAATAGTACAAACTTTTACAGTTTCTCTTACGGTTCTTCGTTTCACGTTTTCGTAACGCGTAACATTTTGTCTCGGCTAGGTTCCCTTGCTAACCCGCGAAAAGAAACTTCGTAGTTCGTTTCAAAAATTTAAGTTTAGACCGGGTTTTAATTAGTTACCTGAACAAGCTTGCGGTGGTAACGGGAAAATGAGAGTAGTTGATGACTTGCGCCTTGCGACTGCGCAGCCCAGGGACTGCGGTTTGAAGCTGCGGAGCTGCTGCATGAAGTCGCTGCACTCCATGAGCGCTACGTCCGCGAAGTGCAGGTCGCACAGGATCTGGTTCTTGAAACGACGGGCACGCTTCTACAAAAACAATAACAATATAAATATCGTGTTGACTCAGGACCTTGATTTTTATACACCTAATAGACCTCAGTATCTGGTGTAAATTTCAACTTGTTAGGCCCACCCGTTCCTGAAAAAATCGGTTCCTTTTTTAGCAACCATCCAATAAGGGTTCCTTTTTCACCTTTTTAGGTACGAAACCCTATAAAGTGTAAATTTAGGTCATTTTAGGTGTAGTTCTCATCGGTCCAAAAGCAGGACTCGAACTCCACAACCTTGGCTTGAAATTCAATAATTAGTCGTTTTTTAATTTTAAGGATAAAAATATTTTTAAACTATTGTCTCAAACTTAACTATCTAATTTTAATCTCGAAAAATGTACACTCTCATCTGTCACCTGATTCAAAACTCAAAAACGCATCCCTTTTTCCCCCAGTTTAAAAAAGATTAGACGACGATGCAAGACAAAGTCTCAATAACCTACAAAACTTAATCTTAAGAAGAAAATCGAGATATCACAATTCTCGTCACGTGAGTTGTGTTCATCGCAATATTATAAGACATGAATAATTCCAACACCCACGAAAGAATTCCAAAAGAAAAACAATATCGCCGTCTATTATTATAATGTCTATTGAAACACCATCTATTTTGGAGAACACTTATGGAGAATCATTGTAAACATAAAGCCTTATAAAGGCCGAGCTAAATATGGCTACGGTCCGAAATCGACATTGAGCACTGTCAGGCGCTCAAAGGCGTTCAGAAATGCTATGAGCGCGCTTAACGCGCTCACGAAAGACGGTTATGACGTCATGAATTCACAAGGAAATACGTCATCCACGGTGCCATATTGTGCTTACGACGACTCTGCTCTCCAGCGAACTGTCAGAGTGACGTTTGCATCCGTTCTTTTATGAGCGAAATTCGAATTTGATAATTTGATTCGGAGTTTAGAAGTATCTCTCTGTTTTTAAATGTGAAAATGTGTTACAATTAACGAAAGAACAGTTTATTAATCTATTCGTACACAAAACTTCAAACAAAGAATTAAATTAAAAAAAAATAAAGTATATAAATAACATTTCAGTTGATAGTTGACGCGCTAAAACCCGGTCCGAAATCATGAACATGGTGATAGCACCTTAAGCATTTTGAGAACGCTCACAATATCGGACCGGGAGATTTGAACACTGTCTGCGCTATCGTCTATATTCGGACCACAGCCTATGTCGAGTTGTTTACGCATAAAGAACCTGACGATAACTCGGTTTCTAGCAAACAAATAAAACCAGCCACATAGAAAAAGGAAAGTGTATTCTGTAAATCTATGCGGTATGCCGCACACTATAGTAAATTGAGGTGGGTAACTGTAATGGAAATTTAGATACATGAATGAACCTGAAATCATTTGTGTCTAGGTATTGGTTTTTAACTTTATTTGACTTTTCAATACGAATACTTTGTAATTGAAATGTTTGGACATGTTCATTTGTAAAAAATAAATTTCAACTTTCTGGTCCACCCGTTTCTGAGAAAATCGTTGATAACACACGGACAGACGGACAAGAGAGTGATCATATAAGGGTTCATTTTTTTTACCTTTTCAGGTACAGAACCCTAAAAAATAACAAGTTCGAATCAGTTCTAGTACTTCTTTTTATAATTTTGACTAGCGACGGAATGAAGGATATGCATTTAGGGTGAGAGAGTGTTCGCGTGTTCAAATGTTCCCATTTACCTTCAATAGCTGGACCGTTTTAGATACGGTTTTCTATAAAATGTTAGTGATTCATTGTTTACTAATAGAACTTAAAAAAAAAACATTTTTAATATAGCTTCATTATTTCAAGCCAAGTACCTACTTACTCTGTCTTCTAATTAATTAACTTTCAGTCCCTATTTACGGTCTGTAATCCTTATTTGATTAGTTTTATGAACAAAGACGTTTTATTTGATTGTTTAGAAGTTCATTTAGCCGTAACCACTCAAATTGGGATTTGTTTATGTCTACACCTAACTAATTTCGTGATTTTTATAAAAAGACTAGATGCGCCCCGCGGTTTCACCCGCGTAAGTCCCGATCCCGTGGGCATATTGGGATAAAAAGTATCTTATGTCCGTCTCCTGGCTCTAAGCTACCTCCCTACCAATTTTCACCCAAATCTGTTCTGCCGTTCTTGAGTTATAAGTGGTGTAACTAACACGACTTTCTTTTATAGATATTTGAAAAATTCAGATAGTTTCTGCAAAAATGGATGGTCGACAATCTAAATTAACTGTAAATTATGACATTGCGCACGTCTAAAGGGTGGTGAATTGGTGAATTTGGTGATATGAAGTGACAGAAGATTTCAAATTTTTCGGTATTTAAATCAAAAACTTGAGAGGTGTCAAGAGACACCCGGATGGAACGAAGAAAGACGAAACGAAAATAACTGACTTGTTTTCTATGAGAGAGAGACAGACAGAGAAACATGCACACGCCACACGCCGCACGGCTTACAACTATAGCATAAACTGTCGTTACAACTTTTGGTCTTAATATTTTCCGTCTAGCCTCCTTTCGCAACGCGCGATAAGGAACTTCGTTCCAATAAAATACGCGCGTTATTTTTTAAGCTTATCATAAACCTATCTTTAAATTCAACTATAGGTACAACGCGTTATTTTTTAAGCTTATCATAAACCTATCTTTAAATTCAACTATAGGTACAACGCGTTATTTTTTAAGCTTATCATAAACCTATCTTTAAATTCAACTATAGGTACAACGCGTTATTTTTTAAGCTTATCATAAACCTATCTTTAAATTCAACTATAGGTACAACGCGTTATTTTTTAAGCTTATCATAAACCTATCTTTAAATTCAACTATAGGTACAACGCGTTATTTTTTAAGCTTATCATAAACCTATCTTTAAATTCAACTATAGGTACAACGCGTTATTTTTTAAGCTTATCATAAACCTATCTTTAAATTCAACTATAGGTACAACGCGTTATTTTTTAAGCTTATCATAAACCTATCTTTAAATTCAACTATAGGTACAACGCGTTATTTTTTAAGCTTATCATAAACCTATCTTTAAATTCAACTATAGGTACAACGCGTTATTTTTTAAGCTTATCATAAACCTATCTTTAAATTCAACTATAGGTACAACGCGTTTCGTAAAGGGTACCTATTATAACACTACAAGTAATATTAGGATGTTGTAGACGTTTAGGTGAACAACTTTAGTTCTACAACTTTTTGAAAATTCGTTTTTTTTTAATTTTTTAATTAATTAATTACAAAACCGTCTCACTTGTTTGCCTTCTTGCTGACAATTTGCTTATGTAATATTTATATTTTTTACTAGCTGCGCCCCGCGGTTTCACCCGCGTTTGTCCCGATCCCGTGGGAATATCGGTTATTCGATTTTTTCTCGCCTTTTAAACCTTCCCTAGACCTCCACGAACATTTCAAGACTAAGATAAGATAAATCCGTTCAGCCGTTCTCGAGTTTTAATCAGACTAACGAACAACAATTCATTTTTATTTATATAGAAGACTAGCTGCGCCCCGCGGTTTCACCCGCGTAAGTCCCGATCCCGTGGGAATTTTTTCTCACCTTTTAAACCTTCCCTAGACCTCCACGAATAATTCAAGACCAAGATAAGATAAATCCGTTCAGCCGTTCTCGAGTTTTAGCGAGACTAACGAACAGCAATTGATTTTTATATATAAGACTAGCTGCGCCCCGCGGTTTCACCCGCGTAAGTCCCGATGCCGTTCGATTTTTTCTCACCTTTTAAACCTTCCCTAGACCTCCACGAACATTTCAAGACTAAGATAAGATAAATCCGTTCAGCCGTTCTCGAGTTTTAGTGAGACTAACGAACAGCAATTCATTTTTATATATAAGAAGATATAGATAGATAGAATTTTAAATTACCATAGTAATTTATTTTTTAGCTATTGCATAGCTTCTATCGTGGGCCTTGAGCGCGGGGACCGAATCCAGAAATTCCGTAACGAAAAAAAACCTCACGCTCCCCACTCCGACGGGCACGGAGGTGTGGCTTGATTTTTTTAATATTATTTTTATTTTTATATTTTGAAGCTAATGCATAGCTTTTACCGCGGGCTTGAGCAAGGCGACCGAATCAAGAAATTCTGTAACGAAAAAAAACCTCACGCTCCCCACTCCGACGGGCACGGAGGTGTGGCTTGATTTTTTTATTTTTATTTTCATTTTTTGAAGCTATTGCATAACTTTTATCGCGGGCTTGAGTGAATCAAGAAATTCCGTAACTAAAATAAAACCTAACACCCCCCCACTTCGTCTATATGTAGCTCGGCCGAGCGTGTATGTATATGGTACGACTGTATGAAGCTTGTACGATGCAATAGCTTTACCGCGGCAGTCCCCGAGTGCCACACGTTTTTTTTAATTTTTTTTCACTATTAAAGTTATTGAAAACGGGATATTCAACAATTTTTTTTGTATTTATTTCTATTTATTTTTATTTAATTATTGTTTTTGTCTCGTGAAAATAGCGTTTGAAACATTATGGAAATATCGAGCTCCTCCTTCTTGTTTTAGAAATAAATTAATATTTATTTGTAATACCTAAACACACAAAGTTACGTGTAAAACGGAAACTCAATAAAATACTTTAATGTTTAATTAAATAAATAATGTAATTAATAAAACAAGGGTAAACCAGGCCAGGGAAGTTGGCAACAAAAGCTTAGTTGAGTAATTTATTAGAAGGTATTCAGGTTACCCTATACCCACGGACCTCTCCCACACGTGATCGGCAAATCCCGGTATCGGATATTTGTGGTACTGTTGTGGAACAAAAACAATTTCAAAAAGAAAATCATGAGAATTCGTATCGGGAGGTGCGTGAATAAATAAGGATTTTTTTCTTGGTGTGTGATGTTTTAAGGTGAAATAGTACCGGCGCTCTCTCCATACAAACGTAGTCGACTGTTTCCTCCCTGGATAATGACTGCCCGTATGTCTTGGTTATTTTCATTTTCTAATTTTCATAGAAATTAAAATTTTAAAAACAAAACATAGGGGCATGGTCATGGCAGTTATAAGTTTTATGCAACAAAAATATTTGTTCTAGTGTCATTATCCAGGGAGAAAACAGTCGACTACGTTTGTATGGAGAGAGTGCCAGGTAACCTTTCTTCATAATAGTTTGTAGGGCCCTTTTTTGATTTATTTTTCTTGTCTTAGTTAAATTGACATTGGGGAAATTTTGTATTTCCCAAATTTAATGGATTAATATTTCTTTGACCTATTGTTTTTTTTTGGCTGACAACATTCCCCAGATTTACGGAGAATTTCTAAAATGTGACAACCCTAGAACCCGCTCTCAATAATGGTGTTGCCATTTTATTGCATATTTTTTTTTGTATACTTTAATTAAATAAAAATATTTAATTTAATTTAACAGAGATTATAGAACCGAAACCTAGGCCAAAGTTTAGTTTATCTTATTTTTGTTGGATACTCTATTTATCGAGGAAGGCTATAGGTTACTTTTCATTTTGATAATCCCACGGGATCGGGACTTACGCACGTGAAACCGCGGAGCGCAGCTAGTTAGATATATTCATTTTTATGGAGGTATAGGTACTACATTTCAAAAAGTCTGTGGTATGCATTCACTCGTAGGTACCTTACTGTCTTTTATAAAAAAATACTTGTTTTATTTGCAGAATTTAATAAAACTCTATGTTGGTAACGTAAACTAAAGAATATTATTTTAATAATATTTAAAAAGTATCAGAATACCACGTTATAGTTGAAAGGGACCGTAAGAAAATATGCTTTACAGAGAATATGAGATATTTCAGTCGAGTACAAAAGACTGCATGAAATTCTACTCGTATCTTTGTAAACAAAGAAATTATCATAACATTATTGTGTCTCGTGGTTTCTCTTGTTTAAGTCCTGATCCCGTGGGAATATCGGTAAAAAGAGATCATCGAAGTGTTACAATATTTTTGATACTATTTAGTTGCATAGTTCGATTATTATTCCGGTTACCTAAATACTGCAAAAAACAAAAGACGATCGAAAAAACAAAAACAAAAGATAATCGATAAAAACGAATGCGAATTCTAGCGCTCCACTTCCCACATAAGTTTTATACCCGACCGATTCAGTAGTTTTTGCGTTAAGCAGAATTAAACATCTTAGTATTTGTCTTAACCACTCACGTCGCGTTGTACGCTCTGGAAAAGGGTGTCTTAAAATTGAAACGCGAAAATTGCGTTGCCGCGAGCTGCAGCATGAATTTGATTTTATAGTTTTATTTTCATTCTTCTGATAGGTACATGTATTTGTAGGTTTTAAGCGTACCTTTTTAATAACCTTTTTTTATTCAAAATACTTTGGTCAGAACATTGCAAATGTCAACAAAACATGGAAATATATAACCTTCTTTTATTTCATCAGGAAAATGCGCTATTATGCGTTTCCCGCCACCCCCAGGGGGGAAGCAGTAGGGGGTAAGTGAGACTCCCTACTGGCCTAAGATAGTGGATGACCAGAGGTTTACCCACTAAAAACCTGATAGTTTCCGTTCTCTCCACCATAAACCGAGTGCAGAGGGATTCGCTTGCGCATGCTTAACCACATACACTCGGCGGCAAAAATATAACCTGGCCTCTAAATTGGCCACTAGAAAGTGAGGTCTAAATCAGTGGCGTCTGAGGAGGCCAGAAGAACAGAAGTCTGTTTGAGTGGTTAAGGTTTACGGTTGATCAGAATACCTACTGCTTCAGAAACAATGTTTTTAAAGAGTCACTGTATACACACTACCTCCGTAGGTATGTATATTATGTATTGAAGGCACTTAGCATAACTGTAAGGTTCATATCATTTTATGTAAGTTGGTAAAGTATAATGTGTGGTGATGTTACGAGGTCGTTATAGTTACCAGCAGTGAAAGGATAATGAATTGTGGAATAAAGATATACGTCTATTATGTCACCTCGTACGTAGATTGTATCTGATTCAGTATTTTATGCCGTACTTTGTCGATTCTATAAACGAAAAAGTTTTGTCGTTTGGATAGAATTTTTTTTTGTTGATCTCGTTTTAGTTAATTGCTTTAGTAGGAATATGAAGTCAAAGAAAAAAAAATATTAATTTGGTTGCTTCATATATCAGGAGGTAATTTTCAATAATAGTCAAGTCCACTTTATGCCAAATTGAGAAAAGACGACTTTTGTGTACCATCATGATGTACTCCGTTATGATGCTTAGAATGGTAACTATAGATTATTTTGAAGTCCAGGGTTATTGAAAAATGACAGAAATAAAGTTAATGCTTGTATTTACGGAGAAAAACGCGATTAAAAAAAGGATTTGACTAGTTTTGTTTCCAAGGTGTGGATTTGACCATTTCTGAATGAAAGCGAATTGGATTTGACCAATTTTGTTACATAACTGTCAGGATTTGACTACTTTTGAACAATCCATCTATGATTCAAATAGGGTTGTCACTGGGTCTAAAATAATGTCATCAAAGGTAAAGATTGGGTTTTTAGAAAAATAAAACAGTTTAAATGCAATTTAAAGGTAAGTATTTATTAAAATCAATAAAAATCTGAGCAATCATGTACCCTTAAAAACAACCCTATATAATTTCGCTAACACAAGGGTCTTCGACATATTCTTCACACATTGTCTCCTCTATGTTATTATCAGCTGCATCATTAGTATCAGCATCAGCATTATTTCTGTTACGTTCTATAACTGTTTTGTAATAATTTAGGTCCTCCCTTTGCGTCCATTCTTTACCAAAATGTTTTGTTAGTAGTTTATCTACATCATCAATTTTTTCTTTTTTTATTTTAGGAGAGGAGATGATAGGCTCTGGTAATATGTCTGATGCATATTTTCCCTTTTTGGTGATGGAACGCCGAGCACTAGTATCACTGTGGTAAAATGGTTCACCTCTCACTATAACTCCTCGGGGTTCTCGTTTCATTCTTGTGAATATGAACCTCTTGCAAGACATTATTTTGAAATGGAAAGCTTGGGTTCCCTTATGAATTTGTTGACTTGCTGTCTTCCAATCACATACTTCTATGTCATCTAGATGAAAAACAGTTGCTTGTTTTTTTATGATTTCAACATACTCATTCGGTTGTACAATGGTATTTCTCTTCTTAATTTCTTTTTCAGAAATACCAAATACTCTATCTGGGGGAATAAAAGAGTGTCCCGTGACGGGGAAAATGAGTTCCACCTTTTTTAATGACCTAGGTGCGCTACTGCTGAACCATTTGGAAATCATTCCTATCATGGTAGAGTTCTTATTTTGCCCAGAACATCCATCGGCCATTAGTCGGAGTACCTCATTACCAGTGAAATCTGTATTGTTTTGTAAGCAATGATACAGTGCACTAGATAGTTCATTTGAACCTTTTGCATGAACGTCTTCGGTCCATACGTAAGAAAATACGTTTTCTTTGGTCAAATCTGCATGGGAATGACCTATCACTATAGTAAAGTTATAAATGTACAACTGGCGGGAATAATACGTACTTTGGTCGGGGAGTTTTGGTAACGGTTGGTTTTTACCGCAGTCAAAAGATAATATTTTTACTTTGGGGTCGGTGTCTTGTAGGAAGTTAAAAAATGATTTGCTTCTTTTTTCATGAACTTTCAGTTCAATTTGGATTTGGGCCTTTGTTGAATCGTCCTTTTCAATTTTGATCTTCTCCTTCAATTCTATGCATGTGGAACACATATCGCTTCTTGGGTGACTAAAACTTAAGTTAAATTTCGTGTTAAATATTTTTCTAAAATATGATTCCTTACAATGAGAGAACTCTGTATTTTCTTCGATGAACATTTTGAACATTGATGCTATGCTTAACTCGGACGGTAGATAAGTACGCCGACTTTTAGTTCGGCAGTAGTGCGATTCAACACCCTTGAATTTTTTTATAAATGAAATGATTTCTTCTGTCAATCTAACGTTTTTGTCTGACTTTCTATCTCCACCACGATTTTCGACAGCCATCATACCCGTATTTTTGTGTCTCTGTAACACTCCTCTTACTCGACCCTTTTTAATTGATAGAGCATTCAAGAAAAAATTTCGACACACTGGTATCACCTCCTTGTTAGAATCTCTCATGCTGTAAACAATGCTCATATGTTTGGCATTGCCTCTTCCATTTACTAATCTTTTACGGGCAGGGTTAACAGTTTTGCAGTATTTAATAATAAAGTCATCTTGATACGATTTAACAGTTTTAGCGTAAAACTGATCATGAAATTCTTTCATATCTTGCATTGATATATTAATACATTTATAAGCCTTGCTGTTATGTCTACACGGATATCTTGATGGCAAATTTTTACAAGAATACCTGAAAAAGACAAAAAAAATATGAAATGTACATAAACTAGTAGATTTCGAGGAGCTATTCTGCTTATCACTCCGAACATCGTCATCATCCTCAACAAACTTTTATAAGACCGACTTTAAACGAAATAAAAAAAAGGATCACCGAAATTGGATAACATATCGTTATGGCGGAGATATAGGGTAGCCCTCTTTTTGTCCGTTTTTGGAGAGACTACCCATCTAATAAAAAAACCCGACGCAAAAAAATCGGTAAAATCGTAGAACTTGTATACCAAGTTTCGCAATGCACAACCCTAGTCTCAGCTGTTAACCAAAATGTTCGAGAAATTACTGACCTCTCCTTCTTCTTTTCTCCGCGACTATTCGGTCCTGCGGCAGCTTTTCTCTTCTTGGCTTGATGCCCGGGCACTTCCTCTACACTTTTCTCCATTTTTTTGCTAGGTTTAATAGGCTTTTCTGTTAGAAATTCACTAATTTTTACGAGACAAAACAAAACACGTTACGCGAGACGCCTCGGCTCAATGTATGGAGAATGCAAGATGGCGGATGGAGTTTGGGGCGACGTGATTGGCTCAAACGGATCTGACCATGTTTGAAAGTAAGGTAATCTGGAATAGGCTAATTTTGAACGTAAGGTTGGGTTTTGTTTACTTTTTTGAGGGATTTAGGTTGGATTTGGCTAGTTTTGATTGTTATGAACCAATGAAAAAGTCATCCTAGAAAAATGTTGTGCTCTTACTTCATAATCTATGGATTTGGATTTGACCACTTTTGAAAATTACCTCCTGATATTTGTACAAAGATTACATATAAATGTCTTAAAAACTAAGTTAGGATGTGTGCCTTCGGAACGCGCCCACCAATGAGAAGAAGGCAAAAGAATTTTTTCACGTGATCACGCTTACAAAGGTATATATTAATAATATTTGAAAGTATTATTTGAAATGGAGCAACTAAAGTCACGTCCATGGGTTGTTATCATTAAGGTAAGACGAATTAAGTCTTTATACAGTAGTATGTAAAAAACTATGTAATCCCCTACAATTGTGTAGGGCCTACACAATATATTAAATAAGTTCCTACATTTAGCTAGGTATCACCGGAACTGCAGTAAATTATTAAGTATCATAATTACCCGAACTTGGTGAATTTTCAAATTGTGACCATTTCATTTACCTAAGGGCCTAATAAATAATAAAAAAACTATGTAATCCCCTACAATTGTGTAGGGCCTACACAATATATTAAATAAGTTCCTACATTTAGCTAGGTATCACCGGAACTGCAGTAAATTATTAAGTACCTATCATAATTACCCGAACTTGGTGAATTTTCAAATTGTGACCACCCTATTGCATTTACCTAAGGGCCTAATAATATTTAATTTTTGGGTAATTTCCCCGAATTTTAAATGTAAATAATTATACAAAATATTCTATCAATTTATTTAGAAATCTCCTTGGTGTACCTACTATACCTCAGATTAAAGGGTTATATTTTACAGTTACTTGACAGAGGCGTTGAATTGCAGTAAAAAATGTATAAGTATTAAGAACACTCCTCAGTGCCACAATCATCCTCATTCGTATATATCATTTATGCCAAAATGTTTTCATCTATCACACATAGTCATTCAATAAAATATTTCCAAAAATAAAATAACATCTTTAAATTCCTACGGATTAGTTGCTGTCATTATCACCCAGCAGGCAACGTAAAATCTGGTGCAATAAGTCTAGATAAAGCGAATTTTTAATTTACACACGAGTAAAATCATGTGTCTATTGCTCGAGAACTAAGTAGTTTGGAAGCTTACAAGCAATATAATTCTCATGTTCTTTATGTAAATAGTACCTTAAACAAGTCGATCCATTAGTAACATCGGTACATAGCAGCCGTAAAGAAAACTTTTTTAATCATCATTATGAGCCCGTCGTATCTCACTGAATACTCTTTCATAAGACGAAGGTGGCTTAACTTCAATCCTCAGGCTCTGCGTAGCTCAAATCTTTGTAGGTATAATAAGTTAACGTATAAAAGAAAACTATAAACTATTTGATACTAGAGGCTGTTGGTGAAAATCAATGCTAAAGTTATCTGCAGTATTGAGCTTTTTGGGCCAGGGAATTTTTTCGAAGGTTTTCTAATTTTAAAATGAAGTCGAGAAAAAAGATTTCAGTATGTAGGCAATGTAGGTAAGTTTATCATTAAATAAAAAATCCAAGGTTTTGTTTACTTTTGCAAAAATGTAAAACATTAAATGATTTTCAAACCTTACAGTTCTAACTACATTATTGATGAGAAATCAGAATTTTATCATGTATTCATATTGTTAAGTTTGAGTAGGTCTAGCATAATGAATACAAAAAGTTATAATTTCGTTGTTTTTACGATATCGTACCGAAGCTACGGGCGATTTCGGCGTTCGAAAAAATCCTTTTGAAAATTTATTTATGTCCTAAATTTAAATATATTGAAATTAGTTTCTAAAGTGGTCGTAAACTATCAGGATAATATCAACCTTTTTTCGAACCTTCCGAAATTGCAGGATTGCAGGAAGGTAAGTATAAGCTTCTTCTTAAAAAAGTCATACACAAAAAGGTCAGTTTAATTAGGTAGAAGTAAATTCGGCTAAGCATTTCTAAATAATAATAAAGATTTAATTTGCAGTAGAAGTAAAGTATTTTTATTCCTTCTGAAATAACCTTTTCTAATAATTCTAACTAGGTATATAACAAATATTAGCACGAAGTTTTTGTGTTTGCAGAATCAGCGTATTTTAGATCGATTTGTTGATCTAAGTAAGCTGGGTTGAAATACATCCTGTAAGTTCTATTAATAATGATTTTAGAATAACTCTCTTAGATAAGTTGTCTGTGTTAAAAAATTAGTTGTTAAAACTAATTTTAATGATTATTTTCTACAATTTTGTGAATATAGGAACGAACTCATATAACATAGACTGCAAAGTTCAATTCAATCTGCACGTTCTCAAATGGCCAGCGGCAGAATATCCGATATCCCAGATATCCGAAGCTAATAGATAGGAGTCTATATATAATCTAATTTTCAACATCCGTGGATCTGAAATGTTGCACTTCTGAACTGAGCTTGGTTATCAACATACCTGTCGGCTACTCAATATAAAAAGGTTTCTATGAAATTGTAGTTGTTAAGAGCAGAAAAAGATTGATAGTCGCGTACCTCACGATCTCATTATAAAAAATTAACGCGTTTGAACGAAGTTCCTTTACCTTTTTTTTTTAACGCGTTACATTTATTCTCTGCTAGGTCTTCTCACCAAACCGCGATAAGAAACTTCGTTCCCAAAATACAAAAAGTCCTAAGCATAGTTTTTCATTGTTTGACTCTATGGTTTTATTAGCCGTGTTGTTCTTTAGACTTCTTCTTCACATGAGACTTCACATGAAAAAAGACCCCATGAGTTTCTAGTGCCTTCTCATTGGTGGGCGCGTTCCGAAGGCATACATCCTAACTTAGTTTTTAAGACCTTTTTATGTGATCTTTGCACAAACTGTACCGATAAATAAATAAATAAATAAATATTGTAGGACATTCCACACATCGCCATATAGCCCCAAGCTAAGTGACTAGACTTGTGTTATGGGTGCTAGACAACGGATATACTACTTATATACTTTTCTTTTGTAAATATATACTTATAATACATAGAAAAAACCAGACCACTGACAAATATCTAAGCATAAATACTTGTCTGAGGCGGGAATCGAACCCGCAACCCTGTGTTTGGCTGTCCGGCATGGTGACCATTGTGCCAACTGGGTCGTCAAATGAATAAAAAATAAACTTTTTACGTTTCTATGTAATTTTCACTGTTGTTGTCTGTGAGTCTTAGTAAGTCTACATCACGATACTAAAATCAAAATAGTTTATAATTGTTAAGCTAATAATTAAAACACCAGTAACTTATTTTGTCTCTATCTGTTTGTATTGTAAAAATCTAAGATTCTGAAACAGAACAATCTCGAAGTATTTTACGCAGATACCTACCTGCTGAAGTTCCATCAATTTGATACCTGCCAAGTGCTTGTACGTACCTCCATCAAAGAGGACTGTCAAGACGTTATAGCTGAAACCATCACGATCTTGAGTAGACAAATTTTCATTAAGTTGGAAGATAAACTTGAGTCGAAGTAGGCTATTGAATTACGAATAAGTTTCATAATTAATTAATTAATTTAATAAGATGAAATTTTTATTTTATCTAAGGATTATTTTTAACTTGACTCTGTGGAAGGAAGGACTACTACTATTATTAAGTTCTAATTAAGTTACGCGATAATATAAAGGTGATGTTACCAACTCTTTGGTTTTACGAAAATAATACTTTTTTAATTTAAAAAATTTAGTTATATCGTTTTTTTTTTGATTAAAATAAAACTAGTAACCTGTCTAGAGAAATACATACTAGTTGTGCGAATATTGAAATTATATCTTACTAGCGTCCCACCCCGGCTTCGCACGGCCATAAACGTCACTTGAATCACTCTATCTATTAAAAAACGCATTAAAATCCGTTGCGTTGTTTTAAAGATCTAACCATACATATGGACAGACAGCAGAAAGTGACTTTGTTTTAATACTACGTAGTGATTCCACACCTATTAATTCATCTACAGTTCAGAAATCGTCTACAACAGGTGAGGTCGACCGATAGCTTCGTCAACCATTCAATTAGAAGGCAAAAATAAAAAGGGAACTTCAGACATCCAATTGGACTGCCAGTGAGTTATCAGCGTTCGCTCATAAACTAGGTAATTGCAAAAATTCCTAACACCTTGTCTAAAGTCTTTATGTAAACTAGCCTTTGCCCGCGACTTGGTCTGCGTAAAAGTCGAAATTGGACCGAGGAATTACGTTCTCCCTTACAAACTTTCCCCTCTTTTTTCACCCCCTAAGGGGTAGAATTTTGAAAAAATCTTTTTTATCGTATGCCTACGTCATACAAACAACACAGCCTCCAAGTTTTAGGTCTCTACGATCAGCGGTTTAGGCCATGCGTCGACTGTCAGTCAGGACAAAGCATTTTATAGGTATAGATTGCAAAAAATAGGTTCCAATGCAGTTGAATTATAAAAAAATTATTAAGACTCTTTCAATATTCGAAACCAAACAAAAATCTTGTCCGTTTGTCTAAATTATGAGTGTCATTGTATTTACCTATATTTTTGCATCTTTATTAGCCTCACCCTTGCCTCACCTAAATTTATTTCCTTTTACCTTTAACTTTGAATAAACTTCCTATTTGACTAATTGGTGCACGTCGGACTCAAATCTCCGACCTTCGAAGGTTTCAACAATAGGCTCCAGTGTGCGTTAAATAGGTATTCTTTGTTATGTACCTACCGAACGGAGTACCGTGATTGATTCCCTATCTCGACGGTAATAAGTTTGCTACGGGTTTCCTAACAAGTAATTTGTCTTTGATTAACTACGATCAATTCCTTAGTGACCTTGCGCTGTGGTGCGGCCTTAATTTTGTCTTTCATTTTGAACGCGTTATTGGGTCGGAGCTCTAATATATTTCTGTGGGTCGATGTGTTAGTCTTTTTAATTAAAGAAAAGAATAATTTGTGCACAAATAAATATCTCAACCTAATATTACGTAAGGTATTAGAAATGTAACCGGACCAGCATTTTTCAGACTTTGTCAATCTTCCTTTGTCGTTGACAGAGGCAACGATATCTTAAAAAAACACTTTAGGTATACGACATTTGGAAATTCAAAACAAAACATCTATACTTATATTATAAAGCTGAAGAGTTTTTTTGTTATTTTGAACGCGCTAATCTCAGGAACTACTGGTGCGAATTGAAAAATTATTTTTGTGTTGGATAGTCCATTTATCGAGGAAGGCTATAGGCAACTTTTTATCCTGATATTCCCACGGGATCGGGAGTTACGCGTTTATAGATAAAGCTATTGCATCGTGCGAGCTTCGTACAGTCCTACCATATACATACGTTAAGCGAACGCTCGGCCGAGCTACATGGTAGGCGGAGTGGGGGGTGTTAAGTTTTATTTCCGTTACGGAATTTCTTGATTCTGTCGCCGCGGTCAAAGCCCGCGATAAAAGCTATGCAATAGCTTAAAAATTTAAGGTTAATTAGATTTTTCATAGTCACTACTTAAAACGGTCAATTAAACTTGATAAATTAGTAAACTTTTAAGATCATTGACTTCGCCATGTAAGTAATAGCTGATTCTTGGGTCAGGTTAGGTTAAAATAAATAAACCATAATAAATAAAAACAAATATAACCTGGTCTCTGAATTGGCCAGTAGAAATTAAGGTGTAAAATCAGTGGCCTCTGAAAATACCACTTCTTTTCGAGCGGTTAATAGCGATAGCCTCTTAAACTACTTCTCTTGAAGCTTCGACTGTTTCAATAGGAAGTATCTTTCCTCAGTATATGGGAAATATAAATAACGGCATAACAAAAAGCCCATAAAACAAGTAGATACCCTAAATATTTGTTCCGAAATTATTTCATAAGAGAAAATTCCAATAGTTCGTGACCTCACCCATTATAAAAGGTCCTCAGAGCGAACCACGAACAATAATATAGAATTACAAAGTTCTGTACTGAACCTTCAAAAGCGAATTGAATGAATTAATAAACTACTTGCCCTGTTTAGATAAAAGGGATTAATGTTAGAAAATACTAAAGGGAAATGAAAATTTGTATAAAATTAGTACTTATTTGGTATGCAAGTAAATTTATTAACAAATTATTTTTAACTCATCGATTTCCAATGAAAATGCTCATCAGTTTTAATTATATTTATATAAAATTAGTACTTATTTGGTATGCAAGTAAATTCATTAACAAATTATTTTTAACTCATCGATTTCCAATGAAAATGCTCATCAGTTTTAATTATATTTGTATAAAATTAGTACTTATTTGGTGTGCAAGTAAATTCATTAACAAATTATTTTTAACTCATCGATTTCCAATGAAAATGCTCATCAGTTTTAATTATATTTATATAAAATTAGTACTTATTTGGTATGCAAGTAAATTCATTAACAAATTATTTTTAACTCATCGATTTACAATGAAAATGCTCATCAGTTTTAATTATATTTGTATAAAATTAGTACTTATTTGGTGTGCAAATTAATTCATTAACAAATTATTTTTAACTCATCGATTTCCAATGAAAATGCTCATCAGTTTTAATTATATTGACCTAGTATGATTTTTTGTTTTCATTTTGTGGAGCTCGATATTTTGATGCTGTTACAAGCACCGTTTTCACGAGACTGAAGTTTAGTAGAAAAAATAACCATATTAGTTTAAAATCCTGCTCATAACTTTAAAAACGGCCACGTAACGAAATATTAACTTTATAGCAAAGCGTGCTACATCTTAAGCCGTATCGTCACCAATCATTAGACAGGTGTGATAGAGGTAAAATGCAGATCTACGAGTATCATATGTAAAAACAAAGAAAAATAAGTTACATTGAATTCGGTTTATTCGTTTCGAAGCTACGATGCAACGAACGCACACAGACAAACCCGCGTTTTATTGGACCCACATCGTCACTTAGGCCTATATTTCGTCAAATGGCAGATATGACCTGCCCTTAGTTTATCTTTCTTTACAAATGAGGTTACTTACTTGATTGGGTCCGGTGAGGTTCAGCCCGCAGGAGTTGCAGCGGAGGCATTCCTCGTGGTAGTGATTGTTGTCGTACAGCGGGGATGGTTCTAAAACATGCAAAAAAGTTATTAACATTGTTTTTTTTTCTTTTGCCTGCCTTTATTCTAATACATTTGGGGTGGGCGTAGTATGTATTCTTCTACCATTCATTCATCTTATTGTTCACTTCTATCTCTCTCTTGTCTCACGCAGTCCATCTATTTCTTCCTCTTCATCCCTTTACATTAATACTCATCACTCTTCTAGTCACATGCGTCTCCTCTCTCCTTCCTCATCACATATTCATACCAACTTTATTAAAATTGCATTTAAATTATGATTCGAAGGCCAAAAATAGACTTTATTTTTATTGTTTTATTTGTAGGAAAGAACCTCTAGGACATCTTAAAAAAAATTGCATAATAATAAAAGTGTAATTTAATTTTTGGAGAAATTACCTGTATTTTGGAAACTAAGGAAATTTAGGCAATCTTCAAAACAGAACGCTCTGTTTTGAAGATGTCCTAAATTTATTTCGGTAAATAAGGTATAATGATAATGGTCAAAAAACTTTGAGGAATTTTCAAAATGTGATATTTTCACAAAGTCAAAGTCTAGTTTAATTAGGGTATTTCTCATAAATAGGTATTATTTATTTTCAAATATTTCGATAACTTAAAATATGTTAAAATATGTCGTTTTCGAAACGCTATATAATCTGAGTTACAGTGCCGTGGTTATGAACAGAAGATGTCATATAAGGTCACCATCTTAGTAATTTTCTGCACATAAGTACCTACTTAAATACTCATTAAAGCATAACCCTTCTTTGAAACTTCACCGAAGTCGGGTCGAAAATTTGATTGAATTAATCATTCTATTTATTAGCGCTAAGAGTAGCGTTTGCTATAGTTAAATTCTGTGTGTCATAAAGATTTCAATGGTACACCTGTGCATAAATCTTAAGAAATCAAACCAATTGCTTTGGGTACCCCAATACTTTTCTAAGCCCAAGAGTAACATTTACTTTGAGAGCTTTTCCTTGAAAATCACTTTCAATATTATATTTATTCCGCTTTTGCCGTTTAAGAAGTTGTGATGGTAGGTAAATATTTTGTTAAAGGTACTAACCGAATTTTCTACTTGTTTATTTTCTGGTTTCAAGACTATAGAGATTCGATTTTGTTATCCCTGTGGCTTATTGATTAGATCTTTGCGTCGATTGCAAGAGGAGAGGGTACCGGGGGCTCTCTCCATACAAACGTAGTCGACTGTTTTCTCTCTGAATAGAGCAAAAAAATTTTTGCATAAATCTTATGACTGCCATGACCATGCACCAATTTTTTTTTAATTGTTATTAAATCTTAATTTCTATGATAACTAGAAAATGAAAAAAACCAAAACATAGGGACATAGTCATGGCAGTTATAGGTTTTAAGGCACAAAAATATTTGTGCTAGTGTCCCACTATGATCCAGGGGGGAAACAGTCGACTACGTTTGTATGGAGAGGGGTGCCTTTCACTTTAAGAAATAGTTAAAAATATAATAACCTTCGCACGACTAACGTACAAAAAGAAAAATATTCAACGTCTCAAAAAGTCCAATTCAACCAAATTCTTGATCAACTATGTATACGTCTAACGTCTAAGAAATGTCCGTCTAAATCCAAAGTTTATTTTTACTATCTTATAGAACATTTACCAAAACTTATGGTTTATTCCACTATGATAACCTGGGTGAAAGCTGTAGCTATAATTTTAGGTATTTATACTTAGGGGCAACAACATGCTTATAAAATCGTTTCGTTTAAAAGTGAAAGCTGCCTGGCTGCGTTCCAAAGTCGTTCGGAACTTTGCCAAAAAAGCTGAACTTAAAATTTTAAACCCTTGAATGTCCAATTTCTTCTTACTAGTGGAACACGTTTTTCAGTAAAATTAGTGTGCAAATGTATTTCGGAATGAAATATTCTACCTACAATGTATTTTTTTTATAGGAACTAAATAGGTACGATCGGCTGTATAATTGCAGACCCACCGTAGAGCTCCAAAACGGCTGCTATAAGAATATTTTCAATAGAAGTAAGATTCTAGACACCTGCTTTAGTTGAAGTTTAAAATCTTCTACCTCATAAATTTTTAAACAAAAACTATTAGAATGAAAACATTCCAATAATAGTAGTTTTCGAACTCTACCGGGGGCTGCATTTATGCAGCCGACTGTACATATTCCTAGAAAGATACTTTTCTACCAAACATCAAAATAAGACCGTTGTTTTGCGGAAAATACAAATAAGCATCGAATATGCAGGCACCACAACCAAATAGTTTGCGTACAAATGTTGTTTGTAAAAGCTCTATCAAGCAGCACTCAGATATTCTATTCTACTAGCTTTGTTGCAATTCAAAACCGATGAATTATTGAAGAAGACTCGTCTTGGTCGACTCGAAACAAAGCTTTATTTGAATAATTTGAACATTGTTAACCACAGTTTTTTTGTACATCGATAATAGAGAAAAATATGTCTTAGGACGAATTCAGAATCTTCCACAGACGTCCATCAATGTTGAAGATCGCTCTCCCGGTGCAGTAAATTTAACTGTCTTCCACCAATAAACTGTGTCCAATGCTCGAGTTTTTACACATCCAGTTTTTCCGATACCTGGACACTGGTCAGTTCATTGTTTCGGACTTCGCCCTCGTGGTTTTTAATTAACTCTCAACATTCAACCTTTCGCATCTAAACCTATCGATATCAGAGCAGTACGGACTTTATAACGATCGGTTCTTTGCTCACCGACGACTGTTCAGTTTAAAGGGATTCAAATCATTTGTCAGACTAAAAAAATCCCGAGCGACAAAATACACAATTTTAAGATGAAAGGGTACCCGCGCTCTCTCCATACAAAGGTAGACTACGTTTGTATGGAGAGAGCGTTGGTACCCTTTCCTCTTAACCTTAGTGATTAAAATTTCGATTTACTCAATGCGAAACTATATTACTTCAAGCACACGAATATATAAATCAGAAAAGTAAACGTTGCGGCATCAAAAGGAACAGTCGGCAAACCACAGGCCGATCGAAAAGTCTCTAGTATGTGTTTGCCTCGGGCTTAGAAACTCCGTCCTTGGACCAAAAACTTTGTACTTTTATATAGTAGTGAAAAAAAGTTTGACAGTTTGACATTTTGTTTTAAGTTCTCCCTAAATAAGTTATTAGGTTTTGACTCAAAGTAAAAATATTGATTTGACAAAAATCTAATTTAGTCGTTGTTTTTAGAACATTTTGCTATAGTAGGTACAGGATTTTTTTGCGGTAGGTAGGTATCAAAAAAACAATATTCATTACTTTAAACAATGATTCGTATTATCAAAGGCTTTGATAACTTGAGTGAAAATAAAATTTAATTGATATTGCGTAGGACCTTTTGACGTTCAGATGAATGAATTTAAAAAGGCAGGAATTTATAGCGATTCGTCTATTTTTAGAAGAAACCTACAAATATACGTAGGTATGTATGTATTAATAAAAGTTGTTAAACATGCAATCTGTATGTTAACTTACATTTTTGGGTTTCTAAAACAGTAACTACCTTGAGTTTCATTCCGAAGGTGGGTTAGAATCCCGGCCGGCCGGCCGTGGACCAATGTATTTTTCTTACGAAAAATGTAAGTATGCTTTAATCAACATTGCTCTTACAGTGAAGAGAAACGTCGTGATGAAACCTACGGTTTACTTGGCCCCAGACGTATTGACGAGTTTTCTCTGGACATGGTCGACTAAGCTGAGAGGGTAGATAGGCTCTTGGCAAGTCTAATCCATCTGACCCAGACGACCCAGTTGGCACAATGGTCACCATGCCGAACTGCCAAACACAGGGTTGCAGGTTCGATTCCCGCTTCAGAAAAGTATTTATGCTTCGATATTTGTCTGTGGTCTGGTTGTTTCTATGTATTATATTATAAGTATATATTTACAAAAAAAGAAAAAAAAAGTATATATAAGTAGTACATCCGTTGTCTATAGCACCCATAACACAAGTGTAGTTACTTAGCTTGAGGCTAGATGGCGATGTGTGGAATGTCCTGCAATATTTATTATTATTTACTTACTTAAATATCTAATATAATGTCCCACGCACCACATAACAGAGCTCTGGATAGCAAGGATTGAAGTTGTCATCGCTAAACCTCTAATTAGATGTAAATACCAATAAAAATGAGCAGATTTATTGAAAGCATTTTTTTTCTGAAATGTCTCATTTGTCATTAAAACAAGATCCATAACGAAGATATTCATATAAAAGCATTGAAAGATCCAGAGAGCGTAATTAAAAACGTTCCTACAAGTACTAATAATAAAAAGTGGACTGTGATAATAAGTACTTTCACAGTTTTTATACGGCCATAACTACTTATTCAAGGCAATATAAACGTTATGAGCAATAGAAATAATATTGTTTCAATATTCCATGTTTATGGACAGTAAGATATCGACGTAACAAGATACAATACACCGTTTTACGATAATGTATTTACCGTACCTATGAGCTACCTACAGATATTGGAAAAGCCATGGTTAATGAGGTTGTTAAATTGTTATGATTTATTTTAATTGAATATAAAGCTGAGGCGCAGCTTATACTGTTTAATTTAGAGCGGGCAGTTTTAGGAATCATCATTGCGTGGCGTTCATCCTGCATGGATCAAATATCTATATCCCAGTTTTTAGGGTTTTACGTACCTTAAAGGTAAAAAGAGGAACCCTTATAAGATCACTCTCTTGTCTGTCCCACCGATTTTCTCAGAAACGGGTGGACCTAGCAAGTTGAAATTCATACCAGATACTGAGATCTATAGTTCCTATTGGGTGTATCAAATCAAAGTCCTGAGTCAACACAATAAAAAGATATGAGCAAATTTAGATTTTCGCGAAAACTTGTAAGTACCAATACTTACTTCGGTTTTCAACTTTTTTATTTTTCGGGGTTTCCTTTTACTTGTGCTGTAAAACCTTGCTTTTTAAGCTGGATTGCGGTTGCAAGTGTGAATTTGTGGATTTCCGTCATTCCACCAGGAAAACAGCGAAGGGAGTTTTCGTTTATCACAATGGAAAGGGTCTGCGGGTCGATCGCCGTACTCTTATGCAGCGCGTCTTGACTACGTTTGCGTCATAACTATAGATTTCATATTGCCGTAATTTCTTAAGACGCACACGTCACGCAAACCTAAACGTCGCGCGCTCGCCGTATCGCGCTAAATTTTGACGTGACATAAATGACAAATTAATTATCACCTAGGTAAAAATTTTTGTACGGCAACAGCTTGTTTCACGCGTAGGATGCGTGTAGGTGAAGTAGACGTGCAGTTAAAGTAACGGTTACGAGTAGCTTCATTTTACGGCAATACCGATTATTGTTTGCGTACACGTGACATATGCGTCAACTGGACGTGCACTCGACTAATGCGTCATAAATTACGGCAATTGGGGGGCAGGTCAGTTGCTCCGTACTTTTCGGAACTCTGTCAGTAGTTAAGTATACACTCTGGCCTTATATATCTAATCTAGATTATTTACTTTTATCCTTGCTGTTTCCCAATCGGGAAATATATTAGATGAAGATAGAATTGCCCATGTCGAGAGGACTCGTCAATACGATTAAAGCCAACTAAGCCACGGGTATCATTAGAATAATTTCCTTTACTTTTACAGCAATATTAATTAGCGCACATTTATCATAAGAAAAATGAGTCTCGGTGCACGGCCGGTCGGGATTCGAAGTCACGACCTTCGGAATGAATATCACCTTGACGATCTACTACCACTAGACCTTGCTAACCTAGGTCTAAGGTAGGTCAGTACTTAACTTATTTTTGCGTAGGTAAGAATTATTTTATCGATAAATGTAACCACTAACCAATCCAATTCTAAAAATTAGCAAAAAAGTAAAAGTTCGACATACACGTGAATTTTTGAATTTTATCGGTACAAAATTAGCCTATGAAGGGTATACGGCCCTTGGTTCCAAAGGTAAAATAGGCAATTATACCCAACTTTTTTAATTTTAGGCCGTGGAGGGCAATAACATTTCGCAGCATTTAAATTATACGAACCGGAAAACATTTGTTTTTGAATAATATTAACATTGTGGGAGCTTTTATCAAACAAAAAATTCATATAGATACTTTTTGATTGTAACTTTATGTTGGTAGTAGGCACCTACCTAGGTACCTATTTAATAAAGATCTTTAAGAGTTTTGGCGGGAACGAGTTAACAACATGTCGTGCCGCAGTTTTATTTTCATGAAACTTAGTTGTAACCCGAGTTGAATTGTATAATTCTGGTGGAATGTTATTCAATTTAGTTCAGTGAAAGTGCACAAGTGTAGTGAAAGTAAAAATCAGTGTCAAACATGAAGTTTTCTCGTTGCCTCCAAATCTCCTATTAAGGTTATGGTAAACTTGCCATCGCTTTACTATAGCCCCTGACTTGACGGACTTTGACGACTTTGACTTTTTTGAAACACTTTAGGCCCGATTTATGAAAAATTGGGTAATAATTTGATGCAAAATATAACTTGACACTGGCTAAATGCACAAACCGTGCGAAGCCATAATTAATAGAAAAAAAAAAGATCTTTAAGAGGACAAGGTACCGGGGGCTCTCTCCATACAAACATAGTCGACTCTATCCTCCCTGGATAATGACACTAGCTCAAAAAATTTTTTTTGTTTGTATGGAGAGAGCGCTGGTACTTTTTCACTTTAAGTGAAATAATTATCAAGATTACTATTACTTATTTTAGAATTAAAGAGGGATACCTAGTTAATAAAAATAACAAAACGTGTCGCGGGACACGCGTTGGAACGAAGTTCCTTTCGACAGACAGACGGACGGACTGACTAACTGACAGATTGACAACTGACAGACAGACTTATATTATATAGTAAATAGTATATAGTTTATCTTAGGGTTTTTCGTTTCATTTTTCGTTACGCTCAAATTGGATTATGAAATAGGCCCCGTCGCAAACCTGCGATAAGGAACTTCGTTCCAAAAATGACTACTCATACCTACCTACTTATTGTATTTTATGTTACTGCCAAGGGTTCAATGAATCTTCATACAAAGTTTCGTCAAAATCGGTCCAGAAGTTACCGAGCTGGGGCCTATTCGTTACAAACAAAGTGTAGTTTTTACTTATTTTAGTGTGGTTATTATCTTTTGGAAAGACCAAAAAAATATAATTATAAATTAGCATAATATTCCGTAACGTAACAATAATGTTTTAAATTAATTATATTACCAGGTCTATTTGTTTGATTAGGTAGGTACTTAGTTTTTCAATGTACAAGTATTTGTTTTGATCTTAGTTTATGAGTTTCCAAAGATAAAAATTCCGAAGGAAAAATAACTATTAAGATAGAAAACTTTTAAATAGAATTAAATATTTTTCTTTGACTTACCATTGCGTTTAGACTGAATTTTTACTTCTTCGTAAATACACTTTGAAAGAAAATATTTTTCAAATTTATAAACTAATTAATTACTATTTCTGTAGTATTTTTTTCGTGTTCATTACAAGTCTCTGGAGTCAAATAACTTATACTATTACTCATTCAATGTTCCGCACCTTAGTCACTATTTCGATTATGTCCACTTATTAAGCTAAAATTTATTTTACACTTCACAAAAAAAACTCAAAAATATATATTGTTGTTTTTTAAAGAAATATCCGAAAAACCCTAGCAAACGGAATCTAAAATACTATCAAAAAATTGTTTTGGCAAAAATAATATTCGTTGTATCGTTTAAATTACGCTATTTATTTAAATGTTATTTTTAATATCGCGTTATCGTGGGTGTTAACGTGTTGTTATTGAGGTTATTCGTTGTGTACGGCACGTCACTTTCGTTCTAGTAAACATGGCAGCGATCGGCAACAGATGACAGGGCGCGGGCAAGCGAGCCTGCGCGCTACCACCGAGCTCATCTCATCTCGCGGGTGTCGCGCGACCGCAACGCTAACTTCAAGTCTAGTGTGCTACGACACAGCCCCGCCTTCATCCGCGGTGGCGCCACCGACGCTATTACACTCCCTAGTCACCGAGCTACACAAGATCCTTCTGAAACCTCTCCTGTTTCCGTCGATAAAACAGAGTACGAGAAAAGAGACAGCGAAGCTACGTGCAAATCGATTGGCTGTTAAAAGGGGGCGGGGGCATACCACGTGGACTAAGAACGTATTTTGCTGTTTAGTTCAGTTACAATTCGTTTCACGTTTCATGTTAGCTCTTTGGCGCTTGTTTGACTGAAAGTTGGTAAATCCTCTTAACTTCGGCGCAGATTTTTGACGTACTATAATCTAGTTTGATGATGTAAATGTTAATGAAATACACTTTTTAAGGTGTATAGGTTGTTAGGCATTTATATACATTTCTAACCGACTTCAAATAAAGGAAATTTGATAGAAAATTTTGTTTAATTGAGTGCTGAGAGAACCCTTGCATGGTATTATCCAGTCCGACTTCCAAGTATCTACTTACCTTTAACTTATGTACGCTGGTGACCTAAAGGGAATCTTCGCTTTGCCTTTGTATATTGAAAATTAGACAATTTGTAAACATCGTGCGACGCGCGACATGCCTCGTCGTTTCCGAGGCAAAGCAAAGATCCACTTCGGGTTAATCAAATTATATTTTGACTTTGTAGTTATTTTATTTTTAGTTTATTTTTATACTATATACTTCTCACTTTTAAGTACATTTTTATTCCTTTTCCCTATAAATAAATAGTAGGTAGCATTGATCTACAAATACCTAACAATTAGTATGTTCTAATAAATAAAAAGAAAACTCACCTGTTTGTGTACTCGAGTCAAAAAATGTGCTCGTAGTTTCGACAGTCATCGTTCCAATAGTTCCATCTAAAATCTGCGTAGAAGAGTCTCGGCGTCCACGTGCGCGCATGCAAGCGTCGTCACTTTGGGAACTTTGTCGTCTAAAATTTCTGCACCTTATCATTTCTTCTGTGGTTGACTGTCGCCGGAAACCACGAGCTATAAGTATTTCTTCTGTGGTAGACTGACGTCTTATCATAGTCCTTTCCGTCGGAGGTCGAGCACCCGGGCTGGGATCCCGGCTTGAGCATGAACTTGACTCTGGACTTCTTGTTCGACCCATTCTAGCACAAGACGCTTGTCGTCGTAATCTACTACGTCTTCGAGCAGCAGAAGGACTAAGTTCTCCTCCTCCTGATCTATCTGGACTAAGTTGTGAGCGTTCTCGCCTTGGTCGAACTGCTGAATCCGGGCTTAAAGAGTCTCGTCTCGCTCTACCTTCATCATCCGGTCCTAAAGATGGTCCTGAATCGCGACGTCTAGTACCAGGAGGACCAGTCGGGTCATCGAATGCTGTTGCTTGACGTTGAAGCCGTCCTAATCTACGCTCTGGACTTGCAGCCGCTCTAGAATCTCGTCGAGCTCTCCCGCACTGAGTTGTCGAGTCTCGCCTTCCACCTAAGTTTGGTGTTCGACTATTCGGTGTTGCTTGAGTGGCTTGAGCAGATTGTGAAGACGTTTGAACGGTTTGCGAAGCATTGCCACTGCCACTCGGTGTGGTAGGTGATGTTGGGGATGGTGTAACAGCTGAAGTTATAATCGTGGGCATAGTCATCGGTTGACATTCACCGTCAGATCGGCTAGGTTCATGGATAGCAACTACTGTAACTGACGGCATTGTTGATGGTCCAGGATCAGACGAGGCATCGACAAATGAAGGTGGTGCTGGTGTCGGAGGAGATGATCGCCTCTTTCTGTGAGTTGCGACTATTCGTGGTGGTGCTGCAACAGAATCACGGCGATGTCGGTATCCGTCGACGGAATCTCTTCGCTCCTTGTTATCTTCTCCAGATCCTCGCCTCTTTATACGACGTTCACGCGAGGGCATCATGGTGGTAGAGTCTTTTCGATCAAAGTAGCTGGGAAAATCGGAACGAAAATCTTGAGGAGCGGCTTTAGAATCACGACGTTTAGAAGCCATTGATTTGATTCCCGAATCGGCGGAAGAATCGCGTCTACGTCGAGGTGGCGGCTCGTGGCGGGCCCACGGCAATGAGCGAGCGAGATCTGCCAATGTTTCGCGACGTGAAAGGGGAGCTCTTTGACGACGCGGTGCACTGCCACCACCACCCCACTCGCGAAGGATATCTGTGAGTTGGGCGAGCGAAGAACGGCGGCGGCGAGGACCACCTAATAGAAAATGAAAAGCAAAAAATGTACGGACGTATTATATCTATATTAAGTATAAGAACAAAGGTACATACCTCGTGATTGGTCGGAAACGTCGGGCTCTGGTGGCGATAAGCAAGAAACTTGCGCGGCTGAATCTCGGCGGCTGCCCAACCGCTGCCTGAGGGTGTTCTCTTCCAAAGTGGACCTGGTCAGCTCGTCCCAACCGTTGCCGCCGGCCCACACCAGACCCACTTGGTGCGATAATATCGGGAGGTTGCAAACGAAACATATTGCTGTCATAGTCCTGTTAAAAATAAAAATAAATATTAGTTTAAATATATCCACTATTTTTCTAGTATTCAGAGAGTTAAAACTTTTAACTCCTAAAAAGATGACTCACGATTTATTTTTTCTAAATATAATATCCCTGTACATAGTTCCCACATTTTTCTCGATTAAGACACGTTGTGAATGGTCATGAAACGACATGTTTCTAACTCTAGTCCGGCGGCGAGCTGATAAACTGCTGATATTAAGTAATAACCACTCCCATATTGTTAACATGTATGAGGTAAACTATGTATTACTCGAACCGTTATGCTTTAATCAATTGCAACATTTGTTTATTATATATTCTACTCGTTTGTTACAATCGGTAGCCGCGACTAAAAGCTACACACTTGTGTTGTACTGTGAAAGTGTTGCGTTAATACATTTATCGTCAGACAGATAGCCGTATGATTGATTCTAACAATGTCGTGTTATTGTGACAAGATAAAGCATATCAGTTTGCAGGCTTTTCGGATGAACGGATAGCACATCCTCGAACCACCCGAATAAGGTAGGTATTTGATATTCTAACATTTGACGAAGTGGAAATTGTATGTTCAATCGAGTTGAAATCATGTGTTACCTACAACGGGAACCATTTATTTGTAAACTTGAAGTGTAGATAAACGATAGGTACAATTCAACGAGCATTTCCAGATAAGCTTAATATGAACCTATCTGTTATGCGATATTAAAGTAATTGGTATTGGGTAATTCAATAGTGCTTCGTACTCAAATACAATAATGTTGTGCCTCTACCTCTAGATTCTACGAGTATTTCTAAATGATATTTCTATAATACGTTGCTATTCGAATAATAATATCGCTTAGTGTGAATCTACTTTGTAACTTACTAATTAATTACTTTATGAATTGAGTTTTATAAACATGGTTTTAATTACCGTGAAGTATTATGTGCTTAGTACTTAATATTGTTCGCTAAATTTCTACAAAATAGATGTTCTTTTTGTGCTTTAAAATTCCTAACTTAGTATTATCTAAAGTTTAAAGTTTTATCAAGCATGAAACTTAAAAAAGCTCGTTAAAAAGCAAACAATAATCGTTACCGAAAGCTGTTAACGTGATTAAGATCTACGCCCACAATAATCGTAGTTTGTATTCGGTTTTCGCATCATACTTTTTCATGGTGCTGTCTCGTGTAGGTACGTTATAATAGGCGTAGGACTCGGAAAAGGTGGGTTAAAACATGCAGCTTGCAAACTCATGCTAGGATGTATTCCAGGGACCTGTAGTGACGTAGCCGAGGCGAGGGGGACTGAGGCATGTCGAAAGCCGGGTCATTGGGGGACAGGGCGCTAACTGATAATTCCCACATATAATATCACAACAAACACTTTGTACATCTGAAACAAAATATTATTAGTTAATTTTGAAAAAGGAATTGAGACAACACGGATAAAGTAGACGTAAAATTTCAGCCAATAAAAACATTAGATCAGTTGTTGTAATATGTAGGTTTGAAATAATTACATCGCTGCAGTAGGATTTTGGACAAATCGACACAACTACTAGAAGACACGTCATCAAATAAATAATTTAAAAAAATAAATTAGGACTAAATACAGAACACTTTAAGGGATTGTGTGGAATAAATTTTTTTATCACAGTTGCTCATAAAGTGGATATTATTCAACGGCTTTTAGGCTCATAATCCAACATATTATGCACGCGTGCGTTTTAGATTTGTTAACTAGTGCTGTAAAGTTATCCCGAAAAGGTAGGTACCAAAGAGTTTTTTAGCTAGCAAAAATGGTTGTCTCTAAAGTCGGTTTACGAACGAAAATTTTACGTGATAATGACTTAGAAAACGATTAAAAATTGAGTTGTTTATTTTTTGTTTACTTAAATATATTGTTTTTCCGTACCATTGTATTTTGTTCTTAACCCCCGACGCAAAAACAAATAGAAAAACCCTAAAAAATAATGTATGTCACACGAGGATGTATAGGTTAAAAGTCTTTAGCCTGGCCTTTCCGGAGCATAATTAACAAAAAAATATTGCCTTAAAAAAAATGTAAACAGAGTTATCACAAATATTTTGTTAATTATTATTTTGTTTTCTTTTCAAGTCTTTTCTTTTATTCGCAACTGTGATAAAAAACGTCGTACGATATACGTGTGGAATTGATATTTGAATCTTGGCTTCTATAACACGCTCGCTGCTGCTCGCGCGTCATAAACCGCCTCTATGCAAAGATCAATTTACCACACTTATATCGTAATGTACTATTGTGAAATTATTACGGACTAAATCGGCGTTTATCATACTGAGAATACAGTATATCTGCGCCTTTCAAGTCGACTAGTTGTGTATAATTGTCCAAAATCTAATAACATTTATTTAAAAAAAAATTCAAACATTTATTGTTGTATTGCGAAATATTAACATTCTAATTTTGAATTTTAAAGCATTCGTATATTTTCAGCACATACAGCGACACTTTGTGGAAAACTTCAGTAATATTTTCTCAACCACAAGCAAGTTTTCCATTTTACGTCACAGTACAAAGGTTTTCACACAGATGGCAGCGTTGTACTGGGGTTTTAAGTTATACCTTATTAGTACCTTTATGAAATTGTAGATGGCGCTTTAGCAAATATTTGAATATATTTACTTTTTTTTAAAGACTATATTTATATTTTTAGATGAATATTTTAAATCTACTTAGTACGTAGGTATATATTTTTAGGTAATAAAAAAAATTCTTTATTTTTGCAAAGAGAAAAATTGCTACGAACGTGGATTTCTCGTAGTATTTCATAGTAATGTGAAGTATTTTTCTGTAGCTTATAAATATCATAATAAAGCCAGCTTTTGATGTGGTCTAAGATTTATTAAAAAGCACGCAAGAAGACGCGAGCACACTTATTTACTAGGCTTTTTAGTATAGACCTTTACGCACACATTTGCATGTAGACTTATATTAAACTAACTAGAACCCGCGTAACTCCCGATCCTGTGGAAATATCGGGATAAAAAGTAGCCTATATTACTGTCAATGAATCAATGTATCCTCATACTAAGTTTCATCTAAATTGTATAAGTAATTTCGGAGCCTATTCAATGCAAATAAACAATCAAATCTTTCCTCTTTATAATAAAATATTAGTGTAGATGAATAGTGCAAAATCATTTACTCAGTAATGTTTTCACTTAAATAGACAATCAAACAGACAATAGAATTTGTGGAAACGTAGAATACAAAGGGGCACTTATGTGATTTGTACAACAATACATTGGTATTCAATCCTAAATATGAACATTGCTGTTTGAATGCAGGAATGTAAGTCGCGTAAGTACTAGTACCAAGGGCTTAATGTACGGTACATTAAGCCTTTGGTACTAGTACTATGAATCTAATTAGTTGTTTCATCTCGGGCGAATTGAAGATATATAGTACGACCACGTTAAATATGACACGATATTCATATCTTCTTCCGCGTAGACGTCGAAAATGGTACTTTTAACCAAACCACCCCCAAAATAACTTTCTACCCCTTTTTAACCCCGCTAGGGGATGAATTTTAGAGCATGTTTTCCATCAATATTTATGCAAAATTTGAAGTAGATTGGTCCAAGGAATCACGTTGTCCCATACAAACTTTTCCCTCCTTTGGGCAAAGGGATAGAATTTCGAAAAACCCTTTCTTATCGGATTAAGAACACACCCTTCAAGTTTCAGGAGGTCTATTATGAAATGTAAAGATCAGCGGTTTAGGCTCAGCGCAGACAGAAAGGAGCGCAGCGGAGAGGATTTTTATAATGCACTTGAAAATCAACTTAAAAATTATTGCAATAAAATGCATACATTCTTGATTCTGACAAAAATGCTCCCGCATCCTCGCGTCCATACGCGATAAATTAAGAAAATGCCCGAGACCGCGCGAGGATTATTCCTTTCTGTCTGCGCTGACCCTTAGGCTGTGCGTTGATCCGTCGACAGTCAGTCATTCAGGACAAAGAATTTTATATGCATAAGTGTCATAGGATAATTTGATGAACCGAATGTTCGCGGGAATTTTAAGGATATCGCGAAAACAGCTTCGACCATAGCTACAGGACACGCCATTGGCATAGCGCGGCGAACAAATTATTGTGTCAATTTTAGCGGAGGTTACACATACATAGAAAATCCTAAAAATTGAGCCGTGTCGGTTAACTTCTTACGTATAATTAGACAATATCTATGGCATTTTTCCATCTTACTGAAAAAAGATAGGCTTTTAAAATAGGCTTGCAAAATCACAACACAAACCCTTTGGTGTGAACACCTAAACAGTGTTAGTCGTGTCTTGTGGAAAAAACGGGGTAGAACCCGTACTACTAAAAGTTCTACTACTTAAAAGTAGTTCTACGTTCATGATCAAATTAGTTTTGGAACCCCAACGCAAAAACGACGGGGTCTTAAACGTTTGACGTGTCTGTGTGTGTGTGTGTGTCGCATCGTAGCTCCCGAATGGATGAACCGATTTTGATTAAAAAAAAATTGTTTGGAAGGTGAATTGGTCGGGAGTATACATAAACTAATTCTTTCTTGTCATTTGCTTATAAAGTTTATTGTCAATAAAATAGCGGTTACGCAACAAGTAAACGTAAGTATGCTATACTGAGCACGTATCTTCGTATTTGTGCAATTAGTTCCTACATAATAAGATTATACATCGCTTTGATGCGGAATTAATTTATTGTATGTTTAGAACATTTAGCAACATTTGAAGTTTCCGTTGAACATTTTGATCATTCTGTACGATTCCCGGAATAGGGAAAAGTAATACGGAAACGGAAATTCAGTGTTAGATAACTCAAGCTAATTTATAAACATTTAGTAAGGCTTTTTTAGTTAAAATCTGTTCGTCACTTTCGCACTTTTATAGATGACAGGTCTGCGAAAGTGACAAAACCCCTTTTTGACGAGTACATAATAAAGGAGATTTCTATAACAGAGTGTTTTGCTACTACCTCATTGATCTTCTGTCACCCTAATAATAGGACTTACTGCTGTTAAGTCCTTCTGAGTTTTAAAGGAATCAAGGCTTATGGAATATTTATGATACTGGTAGCAGTTTTTAAGAACGTTTTTGATCTATCCCAGCAGAAAGATAAAAAATTGTAACCCGTAGTCTTTTATTGATCAAATTAATTAATTTGTCTTAATAAAGCAGTTTCATTGTCACCAATGAAATGGAAAAAAAATATTTTGATTAAATCGGATCGATCAGTGTTGACGACCTATGTGGCACGGCAGGCGGTTGCGGGTTCGATACCGATCTCCAACAAATTTTTGTATGCAGATATTTGTTTCTGGTGTTTTTGTATATAATAATAATATGTAAAAGTATCTGAGTATTTTATCCATTTTTTGGCTACCATAACACAAGACTAGTTGCTTATCTTGAGACTAGATTGTAATATTTATTATTATTGAGGTCTCATATCTTTCAGAAGTCCTATGGGCTATGTAGCGCCGGGTCTTTGGAACGCCTGTGTGGAACCGAAGTCAACATTTAGAACCTTTACAATAACAAGTTTCATAGCAAAGTATATAAAGTGAGGAGGCTCACAGATAAGTGATCGTTTACGGTCGTGCGGGTTAAGCGACGCCTGGCACGGTCATTACTTCGATGGATGGCCAAATAGTAGTGTGGCAAAAATGTGTTTTCATGAGCCCCTCCGTGCTTTGGAAGGCACGTTCAGCCGTTGGTCCCGGTTGCTACCTCTAGTAGCAGTCCTTAGGTCAAGTTAGAGGCCTTAAGGCGACCTGAAAACTCTAACAATAGGTGAACCACACTATACGAGAAGAAGAAGATAGCAAAGTATGATGTGGACACCATATCGGCAATCATCTCTGTCTTCACTATAATATTATTTATTAATAATGATTAGTTTCATTGAATTTTTTATACTAATAGATCCTTTATTTTAACTATTGATACCTACTTACATACTAAGAAGTCAGTTTATGTGTGTGTGGCTGAACAAAAACTGATCTTAATAAGTAATACTTTCTCAGAAAGAAGGCTAGACGACTCCATAATGATAATGACCGAATGAACTTGAATATTAAAGTAACTATAATGGAATTAACATGTACCTACTCTATTAGGTAACTAATCTAAATTGACTGTGATCAAATTATTAAGATTGGGAAGGATCTGACGAAATAGCTTCTAGAAGTAGGATTTTCAATTTGATAAACTTATCTGAGGTTAATTTGTTAATGATTAGCTTTAAAACTGACACAATTTTGATGTTTAATTAAAAACAATCTATAGTTCTATCATAGACTTAGAAAAGGACTTCTATCTCTTTTTCTTCTTGTAAGATTCTTAAGATTGACATTAAAATAGTGAAATTAGTTAAGTACCTTGCAACACTACATAGATAAATAGGAAATATTTTATTTAAAAGGTGGCAACATCTGTTTTGGTAGTAATTTTGTTTAGAAGGTTGGCTATTGTTCACATTTGTTAGAGGATTATCTATGACTTGACGGATTTATTATGGCAGCTAGATATTTTTGTTGTTGTTTTGGTGTGAACGATTTTTACAAAAAGAAACACCACAGCATTGTCTACTCGTGTGTGAGAGAGCGTAGGTATCTAAGGTGTCGCGGGATCCCGTGGAAGTGCTACGCGGCGTTGGGTGGGTGAGTGACCCATACCATTTTACATTCCTCAGCAGCATGTATTAGTCCACTGCAGGATGCAGGGCATATGCCTCTCCAAGGTTTCTCCACAACGTCCTATCACCGGTCTTCCTGGACCACGCTGCCTCAGCATGAGCTCTTATGTCGTCGGACCATCCATCCATCATGACTTCTGTACTAATATTTAAAAGAGGAGTTTTTCATATTTTTGTTTGTTATGAATATGCTGCAATACTATGGGACCGATTTTAATGAAACTTGGTATGAGCATACATTCATTCGTTAGGAGTAACATAGACTACTTTTATCCCGATATTCTTACATGATCAGGAGTTATGAGGGTGAAACTACGGAGCTAGTGTTTAATAAAGGACTCATGGTCGACCATGTCTTTTATAGCAGTTCGGGTTAAGCAACGCCTGGTACGGTCATTAGTTTGATGGGGGACCGATTCAAGTGTAAGGTAGAAGACGAAACAAGATATGTTTTCTGCGAAAATATGTATCTTGCAAATCTACTCGGCTAAACAGTCATACGTTCATTGTTTCACACTAAGTTTAATCAAATGAACATAAGGGTTGGACATATAAAATGAACACTGCGCTCCGCAGTTTCACCCGCGTAAGTCCCGATCCCGTGGAAAAATCGAGATAAAAAGTAGCCATATTATGTTAATCCAGATTTCTAGCTATCTACATACCTACTGAGTTTCATTGCAATCTGTTTAGTAGTTTTTTCGAGAAGGAGTAACACGCAACTTTTGCATTTGTAATATTAGTAGGAGTAGGACATTGTTTAGACTTCAACCAAGATTTTATTTCGAAATCTTGGTTGTTCTATCAGCATCAAGTTCTCCAAAGCCAATGCAACAGTAACCTTAGATAATGTTGTTAACCAAATCCAGGGTTTTTGGTTACCAATTTACTTACGTACTAGTTTCAGTGTGGTTCGGTTTGCTGAAACTTGGTTGCAATAATTTTATAGGCATTAAGTTTAAGAAATTATGTTCGTTATTTTGAAACAAGACTGTTTTTTTTTTCTCTTTTCTCAGTTTCTACATCAATTAAGCCATTTTTTTAAAGACGTTTTTAATGGCAGATATAAAGTTACGTAGCGTATTTATATCTGTTATGGACAATACATAAATGGGTATTATGAAAAATGACCACTATGAGAGTGCAATGTGATTATAATTATTGAAATAATTAAATTGACCGGGCATTATACATAATGTCTGTCATCAATTGGACAGAGTACCTAATAAAAATCATGTATTATTAATGTTATTTTTAGAGAACTACTCTGTCGTTTACTGTTGCAGCCCATTTTTGTGTATATATGAAAGTAAAAAAAAGCTCAGCAAGAAAGCTCTGAACCGACAAGAGTCTGAAACTTCGCATGGGGGCTCTTTTTAGAACGTAGGTTCCAGATAAGAAAGGACTTTTAGAAATTCAAACTCTAAAAGGGTAAAAAGACTGATAAAGTTTGAAAGACGAGAATGCGTAATAATTATATTTCTGTCACTTGGCAGTAAAATATAAGTATCTAGAGGTTCTATTTGAGGAGACAATTAATTTCCATTAAAGATTTTAAATTAAGCTAAGAAAGAAAAAAGATGTCAAGAATTATTAGTTTTACAACAATTTTACATGAGACCAGCTTTTGCCCGCGACTTTGTCCGCATAGAAGTTGAAAATGGACCAAGTAATCACGTTGTCCCATACAAACTTTGCCCCTACTTTTCATCCCCTTAGGAGTAGAATTTCGGAAAATCTTTACTTATCGGATGCATACGTCGTACAAAGAAGACACCCTCCAAGTTTCAGGTCTCTACGATCAGCGGTTTAGGCTGTGCGTTGATCCGTCAGTCAGTCAGGACAAAGCATTTTTATGTATAGATTCTAATTACGTAAAATAAACGTAAAGATATCGAGTGACAACCAATATTGAGGGCTTGTTATTCTTATTCATTATAGGATCGCATTTCAAGGCTCTACTTTATTCAGCAAAAAAAAACTGCCGAATTTTGGAGACCTTCCGGTTACCCGGTTACGAGGCTAAGGGCATATAATAAAATGAATAATGATCAGGGTATCTTTTGTTGGAATTCGCAAGTCATTATTGTAAATAATTCGTGTTGAGTTAGCTGAATTGTGATAGGTATAAGTATGTAAGTAATGATGTATATATTGTCTGTAAGATTTATGCTAATTCATTTTCATCTTATTTACTTTAACGCAGATACCTAATGATACTATTTAGAATTTTAACTGAAGTCTAAACTTTGAGGGCTACATAAAATGTCCTAATGGTTTACCATCAGAAAAGTTACTAATAATTTATTATTGTCATAAAATTACCGAATGAAAGATGTGTTTTCCTAAACTTCTACAAACTTCAGACGAAATGCTAATTCTCCGTAAGTAGGTCCCATTTCTAATCAAGTCTCTCTAGGCTGCTTCGTGCGAGAGAAGTCACGTATAGCTAAGATTAACTCTACTCTGTCAACTTTGTTATATGAAGATGCAATATAATGTTAGACAGACCCTAGAGTTTCGTATCACTTAATCTGCGGACACTGAAAGAGCTGTTAGGTGTTGATACTTTATTAAGACTTCCTTGTCGTATCAAACCCTGCTGGGCTACATCAAGCGACTGCCCACAGCCGTTCATTCAGCCAGTATAATTCCATACTTGAGATTCGATGCATGAGATTAAATTGATAGCGGACTGAAGCCGTACTGGAACAAATTGATTGTAATTGATCGAACATAAACCGGTAGAGTATCGTTTTGTTTTAATAACCATGCGCTCGTAGTTTGAGCTGTTTGATTAACAACAGCATAACTCCGATAACCCTTGTTAAGACTTGAGACTGCAATAGTTTAAAGTAACCCGTAGACTATAATATTTTGTATCGGCTGATATTTCGTCGACTGTTCATATTTTGACAGTATAGTAAAAAAATGTTATTACAGGTATCACACATTCCAAAAATACAAATGGGAAATAAAAATAAAATAAAAACAGTAATGAAATGACATTAAAATTCTCGTCAATACCTCGTTAATTTTTTATTTGCCTGTTTGTGCAATATTGTGTATTTTATAGTTCCAATGCCCAAATAAGTGGCAGGTCCACAGGGCAGGTCATATTGCTAGAGACAGCCACCAAAATGCTATTTTACACATCTAAGTAGCCGACTCCAGACGGACGATTTGACACCGTTTTAGTAAAAAATCTATAGTCTGCAGAAGTTCTAAACAAAATTAGTATATCGGAGTAAATTCACGAAGCTATTCGTAGGTATTTGTGTTGCAATTAATAAATACCTGTCTACTTGAGGCATTATCCCCAATTAGTGATGTTTCAAAACATAATTTGTAAAGTAATGTGTTATTAGGTATTTGAGTATCTGTAGGCAGGTAAATAGTTATTGAGTGCCAATATTTGTGGCTTTCAGGAGAATAGATTGTGCAAACTACGTTGAGTAATCAGTAGTTAATCTTCCTACTCTATTGTTAATATTAATTGGGGGTCTCATAGTCATCAGCGTATAGGTATCTTGTAGGAAAGCGTGCTACATCTTAGACCGCATCGCCACTTACAATCGTGTGAATTAATGGTCATATGCGGACCTTATTTATTAAAGAAAAACACCCGATTAGTGATTTGAGATGACAACCCGGTTTGTTTATTCAGCAGAGATATTCAAATTATAATTAATAGAGTAAATCATAATCATAAATAAAAAAAATAAAATTCTCGATAAAGTCGTGATAGAAGAATTTACTTAAATTTTCTCTATACATTTTTGATTACTACTCAGTTTTCTAAATTGATAATGAATGCCTTTATTGGATTCTTGTAAAGAAACATCTCCATTAATGAAGAATTGTAAACCGATATTTTAATACCAACCAATTAGTAACTTCGTCCATTCTTTTGTGTTAATTGAAAACTGATTCTATACGGCATCGGCATCCCAAACAATACTGTTACCGGATATTATCGGAAATATTTAATATTGGTTTTCATGTAAAATCAAAGTCAGAATCAAGGTTATTATAATTATGCTTTGAATAGATTTTCCAATATTATTTCAGACATTCATACAGAGCTGCATAATACCTGTCATGTATGGCAGACCCTAATGAGTGGTTTCCCGATGCTTTTACTAATTAAGCCACGGTATGAATACATATTTGTAAATCACCTAGCATAGGGATTTTCAATGAAATATTCGCCCAATGGTCGGTAAATACATAATAAGTGAATTAATTTGTAACTGCTGACTTAAAAGCTTTTCCAAATATTGGTAATGTGGAGAAAAAATAAATTCTTTAACTATTACATTAGATTCTATTTAAATCGGCATCTCGCCGGATGGATCCACTGCCGTCTTCCTACCTTCACTAGCGTCACTCGAAGGCCTTTTTATTTGAAGGTATTTTTGAGTCACGAGCGTATAGGTATCTTCTAGGAAAGCATGCTACATCTTAGACCGCATCGACACTTACCATCGGCATCGCGTGAGATAGTGGTCAAACGCTGATCCTATTTATTAAACAGATTAGTGATTAGAGATGTCATCATCATCATCATCGTCATCCGAGCAATGTTCCCAGTTGCATCCCTCTCGGGAGTCCCGGGGTCCGCTTTCCTACTTTTCATGATCTTCAGCGTCCTGGTTGGTAAGGCCATATGCACGCATATCATTCCTTATGACGTCAAGCCGGCACTTCTTGGGCCTACCCAATCTGCCACGATTTGGCGGAGGCGCCGTGGCAAGACATTTGTTCCGCACGGAGTGATTTATTTATACAGAGCAAAGAGGTTGAAGTTACAATAAATAGAGTACATTTGTACATTCTTCATATAAAACTTTACTGTTTTTATTGTCGGCTTAAAGTAATGCCTTTGTGCAGAAAAAAAACGTCTTACTGGTCACACTAGACTGATCGATTATGTACCTAAAGAAAACTTTGTTTCTTAAATTCGATACTCTTATCTAGCTAGTCTACTATACAGATATTAAAGTAGATAGAACATGAGTATATTTAGTTCAATATTCAACAAATATGAATTTACCAATAAGCAAATATTGGGTTCTTAATGTAAGCTGCGTTAAACCTTTGTATAAACAGAATTAACATTTTAATTTAATCATGAAATCTGTTGTAAGAATTTACGAAGGATAAGTACCATGCCTACTTGGGACAAATGACTCGAGTCCCCTCAACAGCCGGGTTGGAATCAATAAAAGATTTGAAATCTCACAAATAAAGGAAGAGATCATTACCGCTAAACGAGTACCAAAGTCGGAGGATACTAAAAATAAAACGGTACTCAAGTTTGATTCGAGATTTATAACATTTGATAAATAATAACAGTCAGGATTTTTTTTTTCAATTTTTATGCGACATTGTGTTCATCATACTTAATCTGAGTTAGGATTGAATCGTCGCGTACTGGGGTAGTCAACATTAGCAATTCTTCTAAACCGCTGATGGTCATAAGCTGATCATTGTGAAGTGGTGCGGTCAAACATTATGAATAAACGTTAGTTTTCGACAACGCCGCTTCAAAGGCCCCTGAATATTTTGCCTTTTGAATTAGGATCTATTTTATTGTGAATATGCAATAATATACTATGTAGTAGTAAATAAATATAAATAAATATAATAAATATAAAATATTGCACAGGACATTCCACACATCGCCATCTAGCCCCAAGGTAAGTAACTAGACTTGTGTTATGAGTGCTAGACAACGGAAATACTACTTATATACTTTTCTTTTGTAAATATATACTTATAATACATAGAAACAACCAGAACACAGACAAATATCTAAGCATAAATACTTGTCTGAGGCGGGAATCGAACCCGCAACCCTGTGTTTGGCAGTCCGGCATGGAGACCATTGTGCCAATTGGGTCGTCAATAACATGTTATTAACAATAACATGTTATTAACGTTGAAAATAACATGTTATTTCATTTAAAATACCTATGAAAAAGGGTTTATATTTTAATTTTTCCAGTTTTCCTAAAAATAAATAAAATTTCACTGCAGATAGTCACAGGTGTCACAGTTATAATTTGTTACCCTGTAAATTGTTTTGGCAGGAGATGACGTTTATGAAGGCCGAATATAGTCGTAAACGTCACTTTTATTTGATAGAAACGTCTCGCTTACACTTTATTGCTTACCTATTACCACCTTTTACCTGAAAATAGCTTGGAAAAAGTATTTCCCGGAAACAAATGTTCATAATCAGTTTTTTTTGCGTTTTAGGTAGGTATGCACTTTTCTTAATCATTATTTAGAAAAAAATTTAGAAGCGTCAATTCACGCTATATTTAGTCGATGTTTTGTTTTTACTAACTTATATTCTTGTCCATGCTACCTGTATGAGATTCGTTCTTGGAATAGAGCATGAACTCTTATCAAAATCATATCTATACAGGGTAGTTAAATTGAATGAAAAGCTACGGAAAAAACGTTCTTCCCTGATTTTTAATTAAACATTAATAATTAACATCTGCAGTTAATTATTTTTGAAAGCCACAGTTACTGAAGGTCTTCGTAGAACGTTTGTGGTTACCGTGGTAGTAGGACCTACCTTTACTGACCCACTCAAATTAATCATCCTGTACACTGGAATCTTTTTTCTTATTTTAACATCACTGTTTGGATCTTCTTCTTCTTCTTCTTGTATAGTGGTGTGGCTCACCTATTGTTAGAGTTTTCAGATCGCCTTAAAGCCTCTAACTTGATCGAACTACTAGAGATAGCAACCAAGACCAACGGCTTAACGTGCCTTCTAACGGAGGGGCTCACGAAAATACATTTTTGCCACACTACTAATTGGTCACCCATCGAACTATCGATAATTGGTGACCGCGCCAGGTGTCGCTTAACCCGCACGACCGTAAACGATCAGCGAACTTCGCTTAGCTTACTGTTTGGATCACCTAGTAGGTATATAAGCGTTTCAAACTAGGTGTGACAACTTTGTGGCGTATCATTTATTAAAGTTGTTAAAGCTTTAACACACACACAACACAAATTCAAATAACCTTTACGGCTAAATCCGAAACACCATTATTTAGTTAATGTAACCAAAGTTCCTAATGAGCGACGTTTTAAACCCATTTCATAATACGAGTAGATTAATTGTGGCCTACATAGAAAATACCTAAAACAGAGTTGGATTACTTTCAGGGATTCATCTCGGGCAATTTGGAAAGTTAAGTAATTCTTTTTGCTGACCCTACTTATAAAACATTTTGTTAATCGCCTTTACAAGGAAACAAATATTGTTGGAAATAAAATTGTATTAAATTTTTTTTTTAGTTAATTACTAGCTTTTGCCCGTGACTTCGTCCGCGCAGGAGTCGAAAATAGTTCTAACAGGATTTTTTTGTTGACTTAAAATGAGTTTGAGTTTCAAACGTGTCAAAATAAAATGTATTTTTTAATTTAAATCAAAAGCACTAAGGAGTTCGAGTCGAAGCAAATAACTTTCTACCCCTTTTGAACCCCGTTAGGGGATGAATTTTAATAAAATACGAAACACGTGTTCCATCAATTCTGTTCAAGTATGTTTAAGCAAAATTTGAAGTAGATTGGACCAAGGGATCACGTTATCCCATACAAACTTTGCCCCCCTTTTTCACCCCCTTAGGGGTAGAATTTTGGAAAATTCTGTCTTATCGGATGCCTATGACACAGAAAGAATACGTTCTAAGTTTCAGGTCTCAACGATCAGCGGTTTAGGCTGTGCGTTGATCCGTCAGTCAGTCACTCATTCAGGACAAAGAATGTATAGAATATTCGGATTGGAATTAAGTTTCCCACTAAGCGCTAGGTATAATAAAATAAGTTCTACCTATCTACAATTCAATGTAGAGGCTACACCCTCCAAGTTTAAGGTCTCTACGATCAGCGGCTTAGGCTGGGCGTTGATCCGTCAGTAAGTCAGTCATTCAGGACAAAGCATTTTATATGTATAGATAGAATATTTGGATTGGAATTAAGTTTCCCACTAAGCGCTAGGTATAATAAAATAAGTTCTACCTATCTAGAATTCAATGTAGAGGCTAACCGCTCAATTAACAAACCAAATAACTACCGACTCGGTTGGTCCCGGTTGTTTCACCAAGTTTCTTAAACGATTTTGCACTAAGTACTTAGTTAATTGAAGTCTATGCAAATGTGTACTAATGGCATTCTGTTGACGGGCGGGTGTTTTATGTTAAGTCATTTGGGTGTGTTTTCGTCATTTTAGCTGATAATGCATAGGTATATTTCCTTTAAGAATACCTACTTTTCTGCAAACCAGCTACTCACGTGTTGGACTTGACACCACAAACTACATCGTTTAAGTATTGTTTGCTCCAAAACTGCGCTTTAAATTCCGAATAAATTTAATTTTTAAACGGTTTTATTAAGCTTGCCCTGTTTATGTTAAATTTAGTAATTGAAATTTCAAGCCCTAACTGTTGACAGATTGATCTAATATTAAGTACACAGCGTACCTTACCTTGCCTTCATCTCCGAGACATTGCAGATAAATTGCAAGAATGTCGCCTACGCTGGTACGGTCACGTCTTGCGAAAACCGGCAAGTTACGTGGGTAACAAATGTCTTGCCATGGCGCCTCCGCCAGGTCGTAGCAGACTGGGTAGACTCAAGAAGTACTGGCTTGACGTCGTAAAGGGCGATGCGTGCCAATGACCTTGCTAACCAGGATGCCGAAGATCGTGCGAAGTGGAGGCGTAAAAGTAGAAAAGCGGACCCCGGGCTCTCGAGAGGGATGCAACCGGGAACATTGCTCGGATGATGATGATTACCTTACCTTGGTAGCATATTTTTTGTCTGATCAATGCTCTACATTGAAAAAGAGAGTGGTATGATGACTGATACCTAGAACTTATCGAATTTTAGTTTTTATTATCATCATCACATTTTTTTTTTCAATTTACCATTTAACTGAAATGATGTTTTTTTCATAATTATAATAATATTTCAACGAATATTTTGAGCGTTTTTTATTTTTATTTTAAACCTGACGTTATATTCGTTCAAATATAATTATAATTATGAGTTCAAGTCGCGAAAACCTTGGAAAATACTATGTTGTTTTTACTTATTTTATTGATTGTTTTTTCGTTTTATAAAACGAACGACGCATGTTACTTATTAAAAATTCGCTTAGTTTTATTGTACTTGATTATTAAATTTTATACCCAGATTAACACTATTAGGTACCTATTATTTATTAATAGGTTTGTTTAATTAATCGCTTTTAATGAGATTTACTTTCATATGTAACTAGAGACGTAGTAAATCTTTTGGCTTTATGATCATGTTATTAAATTAATAACTAGTTTTCAGTAATACTTTTTTTTTACCGCGAATTTTTTGTAAAATTATATTCGGTCTAATAATTTCATAATATTATTATAAATTGGTATGAAACAAATCATTTTAACATTCAAGGAATGAAACTTTGCAGACACAAAATATATTGAAAAACAATTATTTTTTACGCTTCCATAAATAAACAATACCACTGAAACACATAGCAGACAATACAAACAACAAAATATAGACATTAAGCAAACATAATATTCCTCTTAACAAAAAACAATATTTACTTACATTTTGCCTAAATAATATCACCCGATTTCTCTTCGCCTTTGAAGAGTATTGTCTCATCTGTAACAAACAAAAAGCATAAGTTTGTTTCTGAACTACTTTACCAACTTTTAGAGTCTACAGACTTAAGACTATCAGTGGACCAACATTTAATTAGACAACATTTCGTAGTTAGTATGAAACTGCGAAGTGAATAGTTCACCGATCTTAATATTTATATGTATAAAATGGTTATAAACTATAGGTAGTCTGTTAATAATGCGAAAAGCCTAGGTGGGCTTTTCACATTATTAACAGGAAATGGTAGGAAATGGGAATCTGTACGAATAGGATACTGTAGGCATGAGAATCTGTAGACATGGAAATCTGGAGACATGGGAATCTGTAGACATAGGACCCTGTAGAAATGGGAATCTGTACAAATAGGATACTAGGCATGAGAATCTGTAGACATGGAGATCTGTTAAAACGGGGATCTGTGGTTTTGGAAATCTGAAAAATTGGGAATCCATAGACGTGGGAACAAAGCCTCAAATATATCCATAACTTTTTAGTCAAACACTGTAAGAACGACGTGCCACTTATCAAAATCGGCCCACGCGTTTGGTCTCTAGAGTGCTACAAAGGATCAAACAAACATACATAGACTGAAAAACACATTAAAAAAGGGAAAAATATCGTTTTCCTTTCGAGTTCACCGATCGTAATATTTATATGTATAAAATGGTTACAAACTATAGTGTGAAGACTGTGAAAAGTCTAAGTGGGCTCACAAATATTTATTTATTTTATTTTATTTGTAAAACAAACAGTTATAAATTTTCTGCTACTAATAAATTTGACGGCGTCACTGTCAATATTTTGTAAACAACATGTGCAATTGGCAAGCAGTGAACGAACGATTGAGCGATACGTCATCGACCCTTTACAAAGCAGCGTGCGCGCAGTACTCGTTTCAGTCGTTCGTCGACCGTTGCCGAGTGCACAGGTTGTATCCTAATCGTGTCATTTAGAATTCTTTAAATAATAGGGTAGTTTCGTAAAACAGTGTTGTGATTAAAACAAATAAAGTGATTTTGAAAGGTGTGGATTTACTTTATTAATTTAGTGTAGAATAAATCAAAGTTGTCTTTTTGTGTTTTTTTTAAACAATGTCGGAGCCTGACGCTATATATTCATTACTTTTTAGTCAAACACTATATTAGCGACGTGCCACTTATCAAAATCGGCCCACGCTTTTGGTCTTTAGAGTGATATAAAGGAACAAGCAAACATACATAGACTGATAAATACATTACCACTTCTTCACAAAAAATATCGTTTTCCTTTCGAGTTTGAACGCCTAAAACGTTTAAATTGTCGTATAGGAGTCAATATAGTTTTGATATTGAATTTGGAAGTACTTGAATAATCAAAACACTTGTATTAAAGTAAAAATAAGCATGGTAGTCTTGGTCGTATAACTAATTGTTGTTAATTAAACTAAGTTAAAATAACAAAGTCTATGTCAAAAATATTTATTTATTTAGATTTAAGAAATTAAGTTATGATGTGTACCGTCGGAACGCGCCCACTAATGAGAAGAAGGCACAAGAAACTCATGGGTTTTTTGTGAACATGTTCACAAAAGTCAAGAAAACCAATATTTTTAATGTAGCTATAAGTAACTACAAGTCTTAATGACGACCTTTAATTACAATTAAATTTAATTAACAAAGTTGGCTATTAGTTCGTCTCTATTTAGATTATAAATACATTTTCTATGACAATGATTTATCTTCACAAAAATTTACCAAGAAAATATTGTAGCGGCCGTCGGACAAAGATATCAAAATATAAATGTCAGTCTCTCGAGTGCTTTGAATTTATGCTACACAATTATTGTCTCTTATTTTTAAGGTAGAACTTACAGCTTTTTTCATAGAAAACATTTCATTGTTTGAATATAAAGATTTACGGCATATCGTAGTGGTGCTACGAGAGTGCTACGGTGCTACGAAGGTCTACTAAGATTTTTTGTAACCTTTATTTATATGTCAGTAAATGTATAAGAGGTCCCTTTTCAACTCTTAAAGTGTATGACAGAAAATTGGCCTAAAAGCTCGATTAAATATATATGGATAGGGATAGTTTTCGAGATGTTTTTTTGTTTGAAAATCTCATCTTACGTAATGTCTAACCTATTATGATAGGATAGCAGATAATCGGCGCGTAACAGCGCATTATGAACTACCAGCGCCGACTATCGGCAAAAAGCTGATTATCAGCGTTATATTGGGAAACATGTTCAAACCATTACCGGTCCGGTTTTTTTACGTAAAAAAATATTCCATTGACCGTACCTCGTAATCTAGTTAGGAAAATGTAATTAACGCCTCTGAATTCGTTCGCTACCGTAACACAATTTAACTTTGAAATTTACTTTTGGTTGTAATAAAGTAACTTGAAAACGGCAAACATCAAACGTAAGCTACTCAATAAAAGTTTGTATTTGTATTTAGAGATCGATGTAAACTGAATCGTATGCCTTTCATGGACATTCGGTGACATTTCTATAGGTTGACTAGTTTTTGTCAAAGATATGTACCGGTTCATTTTTACCGGTTTATTTTCAGCTAGCGGCTTTGAATACCGTTCGGAGCACGGACAAAATTCAAACTTTAACAAAAACCTATAAAACGTACGTCGCCTTTACGTCAGGTTTTAACAAATAAAACCGGACAAGTGCGAGTCGGATTCGCGCACGAAACATTCCGTACCAGTATATTATGTTTTTAAACCCCGACACAAAAAAAAAGTGTGTGTGTCAGCTCCGACGCACGACTGGAGTTTACTCCTTAAGTACGAGTATCTAACCATACGCAATACACTCACAGCCAAATTAGAAAGTTGCGCACTAAAGGTGCGCACCAAAAACGTGACACGATTTTCGTTACTTGTTAGTAGGTTTTACCCCTCGGATTTTTCTCATACCGGGCGCCTTATATATGAAAATCGATTCTTAAGGAGTAAACTCCAAAAACTCCAACAAATGCTAAAAAAAAACCCTAAAAATATTATATGTCAGACAAGACTGTATATGTTAAAAGTATTTTGCCTGCCCTTATGGATGTATAACAAAAAAATATTGCCTAATAAAATAGTAAACATAACCTATAATTGTAAAAAACATACTCAAAAAAATTATTTTTTTTCTATTTGTTGTACAGAAATACATCATCTGTGAAAATTTTAACTCTTTAGCTATCATGGTTCATGAGATACAGCTTGGTGACAGACAGACCAACGGACGGGCGGGCAGCGAAGTCTTAGTAATAGGGTCCCGTTTTTACCCTTTGGGTACGGAACCCTAAAAGCAAAAAATAAGGGCGATTAGTATATCAGTTGAATTAGTTTCATTATGAATAAAACTATGTATATCGGTATTTTCCGCCTCCAAGCCGCATCAAGTAAAACGAATTTATTCTGCTTAGAACCGATAAACTTAAATAAGCGATTTTGAAAGTAAGTCTAATGTTTATCTAATAAACTTATGAGTTGTGAAAGACTTTAAATTTGAACTCAAGCAGGACCTTAAAAACTTGCTTGAGTTGAAATCACTTGCTTGAATTCTTTTCACGGGTCTTAAGGTGAATGGGTCCCGGCGCTCTCTCCATACAAAGGTAGTCGACTGTTTCCTCCCTGGATAATGACACTAGCTAGACTTATAAATGAGCTTCCATTAGAAACAAAAAATAAAATAAACTCATTTAACTTAAAACGATTATTAAAAAACATATATCTACACTAATGAATAACTTATTACCACTAAATATTAAAAATAATAAAAAAATAAAAAAACAAGTAGGTAGACGTAGGTAGCACTGGTTGCCAATGGCCCTGTATAGGCTGGTACAAGTAGGCATGCAACGACTGCATTGAATACGACGACGTAAACAACAAATAGACTATAAGTACACCTACCTACCCTGCACCTGAGTGAGTAAATGAGGAATGTACACCTAAGATAAACCTCGTGTGGTTTAATAGGTGTTTATATTTTGTATTTATGTTTATTCTTATTTAATTAAATAATAAAAAAAAAAGCACAAATATTTTTGTTGCCTAAAACCTATAACTTCCATGACTATGCAACTATGTCTTGGTTTTTTTCATTTTCTAATTATAATAGAAATTAAGATTTAAAAAACAAAGAAAATAAAAAAAAACAAAACATAGGGGCATAAATAAATAAATATAAATATTGCAGGACATTCCACACATCGCCATCTAGCCCCAAGCTAAGTAACTAGACTTGTGTTATGGGTGCTAGACAACGGATATACTACTTATATACTTTTCTTTTGTAAATATATACTTATAATACATAGAAACAACCAGACCACAGACAAATCTCTAAGCATAAAAACTTGTCTGAGGCGGGAATCAATGTTCAATGTTCAATGTTTATGGCAGTTACAAGTTTTATTAAAAAAAAAATGCTGTAGTGTCATTATCCAAGGAGAAAACAGTCGACTACGTTTGTATGAAGATAGCGTCGGTACCCTTTCCTCTTAATCGCGTATTTATTATATTTTTGGAACGAAATTCCTTATCGCGCGTTGCGAAAGGGGCTAGACGGAAAAAAAATCGACCAAAAGTTGTAACGACACTTTTTGATTTTATTACAATTCCTTCACTAATTAATCGAAAGAAACTTCGTTCCATCCGGGTGTCCCTTGACACCTCTCAAGTATTTTTATTATATACTAGCCGCGTCCCGTGGTTTCACCCGCGTAATAATTTTCTACGCAATTTTCTTAATTATTTCTTTCATAAAAACCTTCTCTTGACAATATCAAAGATAACATAAAAAGAATTGGCCAAATTGGTCCAAGCGTTGTTGAGTTATGCGCTTACCAACACATTTTGCGATTCATTTTTATGTTATAGAGAAGATTACGGTTCGACTGTGTTACAAAAGTCATAGTCGCGAGGAGATACGGAAAAAATAATCTATTTAATTAATAATCGTGAATCATTTGTTTATCGTATTTAGTCAAATTTAATTAGATGAATTGTAACAACTGATATCAAATTCAGCGTAAACTCAACCATCACGAAACTCGAAGTAATTCAGTAAACAATTATTGCGACATTTACAATGGAAGTGTACGTATATTAAGACTTGATAAACCACCGACTTTGTGTCGGTCGATAGTTGCTCTCACTTAATGTGGGATTTAGGGATTCCACATTTATGAATCAAACGTCCGGAAACACTATACACTTATTTATTTACTATTAAGTTACTTAGGAGGAAAGGGTACCGGGGGCTCTCTCCATACAAGCGTAGTCGACTGTTTCCTCCCTGGATAATGACACTAGCACAAATATTTTTGTGCCATAAAACCTATAACTGCCATGACTATGCCCCTATGTTTTAGTTTTTGTCATTTTCTAATTATCATCTATACTTATATTATAAAGCTGAAGAGTTTGTTTGTTTGTTTGAACGCGCTAATCTCAGGAACTACTGGTTGAAATTGAAAAAATTTTTTTGTGTTGGATAGTCCATTTATCGAGGAAGGCTATAGGCTACTTTTTATCCTGATATTCCTACGGGATCGGGAGTTACGCGGGTGAAACCGCGGAGCGCTGCAAGTAGAAATTAATTGTGTAGAATGTTGTAAAAATGGAAGTATGTTGTCTGTACACTGAGAAAGTATTTTAGTTTGAGTTAATAATATAAATAAATATTTTATATATATAAATAATATAAGTATACCTAATGTAAATAGTGTTAATTAAATGTAATTAAAAACATAAAAAAACCTATATGATTTTAAGATTTGAAACCAAAAAATAATAAAAATAAAAAACCTTTAACTTTACAATGTACAATAGGCTGCCTTCCTGCTAAAAACGTATCTTCCAGACAACCTTAAGCTGTAGTTGATACGTAGAGATTTTATTTACAGTCTTATTTACTGCTAAAGAGAATATACGGTAATAGTTATACATAAACTGATATAATAAATATTCATTAATCTAAAAAAAAAAATATTAGCCAAATGATGTGTCTGTTAATATTGTAAAAGAAGAATGCGTCTCCGAAAATTGCAACCGAGACTAGACTTGAACTACAACCCCTTGATTACCGTCCAGGGGCCTTATTCTGCTATTTTGCATTAATTCATTTACCATTGTCATTATATCGAGACTCTATTGATATTATATCGAGATTGTTACTTATTTGGTATTCTGCTAAAGTTTTAATAACATCGCAATGGAATCGGTATGGAATCGCTATGGAGTCTTAATGGAATGGTAATAGATACGTAGCTGGTGTTGCCCAGCAACATGGTATATGTTGCTAAGCGATATACCGTTTTGACAACTATCAAGATTCCATTGAGCCACGATTCTAGAGCAGAATACCAAAATGAGTCAGTGGTGTTTCGATAGAATAGTTAACATTAGAAGAATACCAATTTGACATGAAATGTCATATTTTTGACATTAAATGTCTATTACGATTCTATCGACACTCTATTGAAACACAATTGTGTTAGCAGACTTAGGCCCCAGGTGTGCTTCCAATTACGCCACTAGGTCTAGTAACGTCTGAGTTGAATTCTAGAATCGCATTAAACTTAACGAAATCTTTTCCTTTATAGTATTTTCAGAAAGCCCAGTGCAGGCCACGCACAATAAAAAAAAATACCTATATTTGTCTGTTGTCTGCGTAACCTCAAAACATAACACAAGTTTGACATTGGTATGTTACGTCACTCTGCGAATTGTCATACATAATTGTATTTCATCTTGGAGGTTTACAACAATGGGTTATGTGTGTGTTTGATGTGGTTGTGTGCTTGTGCAGTCAGGTTGTGTGATGTTAAACTAATTAAATTTTAGGTACGGTCGGAGTTAAAATTTTAGACCCACTGTAGACATCTAAAATTACTATTATTGGAATGATTTATTTATAATCTATACTAATATTATATAGCTGAAGAGTTTGTTTGTTTGTTTGTTTAAATGCGCTAATCTCAGGAACTACTGGTTCGAATTGAAAAAATATTTTTGTGTTGGATTTGGATGGATTGGATTTATAAAGGAAGGCTTACTTTTTATTCCGATACTCAAACGTTGTTGACAAAAAGTTGTTTTGCCATAAAAAAATGATGTTCGATTGTCAGACCTAAGGAATATACATAAAAAATTCATAAGAATCGGTCAAACCGTTTCAGAAGAGTATGGTAACTACCGCGACACGAGAATTTTATAAATATAGATCTAATAAATTCATGAGATGAAAGACTTCAAAGAACTCGGAAATCTTGCTTGAGTATAAACATTCTAATATAGCAGTTTTGGGGTGGGTCTGCAATTCTGACTCCGACCGTAACTAGCTAGGTAGGTTAATTTCAAGTATAATAATATATTCATTCTCAAGCCCGGGTACAAGCGGCTGCTAAACCTCAAAAAATCGTATTTTATGTATATCAGACGGTTATTTTTGAGGCTTTTTTAACGTCCTAAGTTTGTATGTATGTTTAGATCAAACATTGCAAGCTTAATTCAGACCACTTACTATTATCATACGGAGTTCAATTTTTGCCTTTAGTTCTTTATTACTGGGAAATTATGGAAACTACGGATACACAATCTATTTATTATTATAATCAATCTTAAAATTTAAATTTTAATCTTCTATATTTAATTGTAAGTTTAATAAATTTAGAATAAACATCATAAATTACAAAATAATTACTTAGCTGTACCAGAAACAAAGTCTTGTTAACATCGCCTTAACAAAGTTATACACACCAGATTGCTATTTATTTCATATACGTAAGTAGGTAAGTACTATTTGTTTTCAAAACTTTGTATTTATCGAAAATTATATAAGTAACTAGGGATTCGCCCTGGCTTCACACATACACTTAAATTTTATTCTGTACTTCAGCCAATTACATTAAATCTTAATAAATTGTATGTTTAAACCTTTATCTTTTATTAGAATCACTAAGAACCGGGGTGCTTATTTATTTCTCAGGTGCTCCAAGGATACCAAAATGTTTTCTTTAAGGACCTGGGTGATATCACCCAGGTCCTTAAAGTGCCCTAAACTACGTCCTTTGATGAAAACTGTTCCCATCCAGCAGTTTTTTGGTTTATCGCGTTCAGACAGACATATATATATTAGGGGGTGTGAAATTTAAGTACAGACGGAGTCAGAATTGCAGACCCACCATAGAGGTCTAAAACTACTTTTATTGAAATGTTTGTATTCTAATTAATTCATGAGTTGAAAGCCTTTTGAACTTGAACTCGAGCACGACCTTAGAATCTTTAAATAATAGCAATTTTGGAGCTCTACGATGGGTCTACAATTCTTACTTTGACCGTACAATGAAACCATTATTTGTTTCAAGAAATACTGCATCTTCCAATAAAAAAAGAATCACCAAAATCGAGCCGGCTCGAAAAACCATTTTTATACGATCGAATAGAGATCCTCCTCTTTTTTTAAGGTCGATGAAAAAGGAAAAACGTCACATGAGAAATTGATTCGAGACGAGTTAATTGATGTCTCTACAACAAACAATCGAAGCATTAAAGCGATCTAATTGTATTTTTCCTTATTTATGTTTACTAATTTATTTTTCACTATGTTGGTTTTTCTTAATCCGTAGAACGTGGGAAGAGGAAACTCTTAATTAGAGTTGATAGTAATTAATGTAAAGTTAAACATCTTTTTATATATTATACTAGCTATTTCCCGCGACTTCGTCCGCGTAGAAATAGTAGATTTTGCGACTATAATTTGATATTTAAACTATCCTATCTCTCAAGTTGGATCGAACTGCACATGGTGTGCGAATTTTATTATAATCGGTTAAGTGGTTTAGGAGTCCATTGAGGACAAACATTGTGACACGAGATTTATATATATTAAGATTTTTATTTTTGACAGATTAATTAGGTGAGAATATAAGTTATTTAAAATGAAAATATTGGAAAAGTACCATGTTTTTTGTTTATGAGTATTTTGTGAAGTTCGATGCTGTTTCAAACACCATATTCACGATACCGAAGTGGGTAGATCTTAATACCAAAGAGTTTTCGCGTGCGTGAAATCCTATATTAAATGATATTATAAATTCTAAAACAAAGAAAAATTTTCTGTTTATTTCTTTTAATACAAAATGTAGAGAAGATTTTGAAAAGAGCCCATTATGCGATTAAGCCATTTAATGCTTAGGTAAATCTCTAGGTACCTAAGTTAATGAATTAATAATATTTACACTAACAAGTCGATTATTAGTTATTCACCATTAATAAAGTACAAACTGAATAACTCTTATAGTACACGACCAAAACAAATCAAAACACAATTATTACTTCTTGATTTCAGGCCTCTAAGAGGAAAACTATCCCAAACATGTCGGACACTCCCTTCTAATTGAATCTTTGGTTTCTATTATTACGTAACTTATGTGAGTAACAGGTTTGTTAGCCCAAATAGAAATGTAACTCACATTCCTCTTTCGTTTACGTTGTGATCTCGTTTCTGGAGAAAGTCGTTGCTTATGTTAGTGCGATGAGATTTCTTTTCTTTTAAGATGCGGTTCGCGATTACATTGAGTTACGAATATGTTAATTTGGCTAAATTATATCTACTGCGTTTTTACTGTAGTTATAATTTGCATTGCGTATTTATATAATAGCGGTGTCGGTCTAGTGGTAGATACCTCGACTTTCATTCTGAAAGACGTCGTTTCGAAAAAACCCATGAGTTTCTTGTGCCTTGCACCCTGATATGAACGAATACAACAACAAAAAAGATTAGCGAAATTAGTCCTTGATCAAGTCAAAGTCAATTATCTTTTATTTATTTAGAATCATGTACAGTGCATCACTTTGAATAGTCTTAAAAACTAAGTTAGGCTGTGTGACTTAAGAACGTGCCACAATGAGAAGAATGCACAAGAAACTCATGAGGGTTTTTTTGTGATCATGCTCACAAAAGTCAACATTACAAATACATACTTTTTGATGGTATATTTGAAATGGAGCAACTAAAGTCAAGTAGAAAAATAGATATTCATTTTTAAAAGCTATTATTTATCTTGCATTGTATGTATGTATGTTTGTTCGGGTCAAATCTTGCAACTTAATTTTGATCCGCTTTCCGGTTACCAATTGAGCTAAAACTTTGCATACATAAATGTAAATTGGGTGACAATGCAATTTTATTATACCTATATAAATAGACAAGTATTGTATATACCAGAAAAAATTGGTCCTTGATCAAGTCAAAGTCAATTGACTTTGACTTGATCAAGGACCAATTTTTTCTGGTATATACAATACTTGTCTATTTATATAGGTATAATAAGTCAACATTACAAATACATACTTTTTGATGGTATATTTGAAATGGAGCAACTAAAGTCAAGTAGAAAAATAGATATTCATTTTTAAAAGCTATTATTTATCTTGCATTGTATGTATGTATGTTTGTTCGGGTCAAATCTTGCAACTTAATTTTGATCCGCTTTCCGGTTACCAATTGAGCTAAAACTTTGCATACATAAATGTAAATTGGGTGACAATGCAATTTTATTATACCTATATAAATAGACAAGTATTGTATATACCAGAAAAAATTGGTCCTTGATCAAGTCAAAGTCAATTGACTTTGACTTGATCAAGGACCAATTTTTTCAAGATTTTTTATTTATTTAGAATCATGTACAGTGCATCACTTTAAATAGTCTTAAAAACTAAGTTAGGCTGTGTGACTTGAGAACGCGCCACAATGAGAAGAATGCACAAGAAACTCATGAGGGTTTTGTTTGTGATCATGCTCACAAAAGTCAACATTACAAATATATACTTTTTGATGGTATATTTGAAATGGAGCAACTAAAGTCACGTAGGAAAATAGAGATTCATTTTTAAAAGCTTTTATTTAACTTGCAATGCAATATACATAATTATGTAAATCGGGTGACAATGCAATATAATTATACCTATATATATATAGACAAGTATAGACAACAAAATTTTTGGCTGATTGCTTAAAACATTATTATTCATGATCATATTTAAGTACATTAAATACTTAATATGCTTACTTACCTACTCAATCAAAAAAGGTAAGCTTATCTTTTTATGAATCACTGGTAGGTATGTGAAATTGAATATCATTATTAAAAACAACATTACGTAATTACTGTGCTAATTCGCACGTATAATATCTACGCAATTTAAGTTACGAAAAATAATATTTATTTAGACTAAATAAACTCAAGATCCTAAATAAAATTTCCAATATCCAAAGCACCGGAACATAATTATCTTAATTCAAGTGGGATCTTAATTCAAAAGCTGTTTCATAATGAATAAAAAGTTAAACGAACATAATCGGAATCAATTATTTTAAAACGCCCCTCGATAATAAGTAAAGACCGCTGAAACACATAATATAAAAGGTTCTATTTCCGTGAGAGGTTTCAAGGAAATTGGAAAGCCTATTTCAATTGTTCCGGTTGCGGGGAACAGAGGTGTCACACAGCGCAGGCCTTCGGAATCGGGACAGTTGGTCGGACAGTGCTCTAATTTTGTCACTGACGAAATGGACTCGTTTTTAGACTGGATCCGGATTTTCGGTAGGCCAAAAGCCGTCACTTAAATTAGAACTCGCATTTTGTATAAAATCGTGTGATTGAAATCGGCAAAATAAAGCACAAATTGGAGACCCGTAAACTGCCAGTGAGCGCATATCTCTATTATTTGAAGATCAAATCTCAGGCACTACAGCGCTCTGAACAGCATGGATTAAAGTTGCTGTCTCAGCATAAATTACCACGGAGCCTCCTTTTACTTTTGTTTTAATTTAGATAAAATTATAATAGTACATTACGATATAAGTGTGGTAAATTGATCTTTGCATAGAGGCGGTTTATGACGCGCGAGCGGTAGCGAGCGTGTTAAAGAAGCCAAGATGCTAATATCAATTCCACACGTATATCGTACGACGTTTTTATCACAGTTGCGAAAAGACTTGAAAAAAAAACAAAATAATAATTAACAAAATATTTGTGATAAGTCTATGTTTACATTTTTTTAAGGCAATTTTTTTTTAAATTATGCTCCGAAAAGGCCAGGCTAAAGACTTTTAACCTATACAGCCTTGTCTGACATACAATATTTTTTAGGGTTTTTTCTATTTGTTTTTGCGTCGGGGGTTAAGAACAAAATACAATGGTACGGAAATAGTACATTACGATATAAGTGTGGTAAATTGATCTTTGCATAGAGGCGGTTTATGACGCGCGAGCGGCAGCGAGCGTGTTATAGAAGCCAAGATGCAAATATCAATTCCACACGTATATCGTACGACGTTTTTTATCACAGTTGCGAATAAAAGAAAAGACTTGAAAAGAAAACAAAATAATAATTAACAAAATATTTGTGATAACTCTATGTTTACATTTTTTTAAGGCAATATTTTTTTGTTAAATATGCTCCGGAAAGGCCAGGCTAAAGACTTTTAACCTATACATCCTCGTGTGACATACATTATTTTTGTTGAATAAGATCCACTTTATGAGCAACTGTGATAAAAAAGATATTACATTTAAAAATTGAAGATAGTACATGTCCCTGGCAATGCATTCCCCAGGCCTTAAACAGAGCATGCGTGGCTTAGTTCACTTTTCGCCATTGAAAATCCTCATCCATAGAGATGTGAACTTTGAACTCCGAGCATAATGGGTAAAAGTGAATAATAAGTTCATAAATGCCCATCGGTTTATAAATTTTATTTTAAAATTAGGATTTGTGAACTAAAAATTTACAAATCCCCATCAGTTTAAAACTTCGAAGTGGGAATTTGTCAAAAAAAAATTTGGAAATCCCCATCAGCTCAAAAGCAATAAAAGGTTATGATGGAGATATTTTGTGGACAGAGAGTACACAAATCGCCATCAATTTGACAGAGTTAGTACATTACGGAGGTTAGTGGACGGAGCAGAGGAACAAATATTTTAACATGTCCTCAATAATTTACAAATTTTAAATTAATTTTAAGTTTACTCTGTTTGATTTGAGTAGCATAAGTTCAAAATATAGGTATTACATGGAAACTATTATATAAAAACGTAAGTTCAACTTTTTTAACATAAAATTGGCTTACATTTGGCCTCATCTCCCCTGGTGGGAAGCGACAATGAGGTCGAGAATATAGCATGCATCACTTGGCACCAAGACTTTGTCTAGCTGTTGGTATTAGAAGCTATCGAAAATTAAATAAAATTTAAGAAGTTTAAATTTGAGATACGTTTAATTAATATACAACATATTCACAACGTTGATTTGTTTATGCCTTCATGTCTCGTTACTTTTGCTAACTGTACCGTTATAACAACCTGATGTACCAAAGTTTACAGCGTTCTCATTTTGCAAAGTGTCCATAAACTTTTAATGTACCTACAATACCTTCATATACTGAAATGTTAAGTATCATTTTTGACAGATAAATGTCTAATTCGAACAGCCAAATTAATTTTAAGATTTGGGAACATTGTCTGATATAAAAAAAAACATCATGAATCAGGAGTTGTAATTTTAACGATTTGTATTTTCATTCCATCCCTTTTAAATGACACTACCTTTATGTACCGAAATATTAAGTATCATTTTTAATAGATAAATGTCTAATTAGAACAGCCAAGCTAAGTTATTTGGAAACAAGAAAACTGTTTTAAACTAGCACATCTCTGATATAAACAACATCATGAATTAGGAGTTGTTTAAATGATTTGTATTTTGATTCCATTTCTTTTAAATGACAATACCTTTATGTACCGATATATTAAGTATCGTTTTTGATAGATAAATGTCTAATTAGAATAGCCAAATTAATTTATTTGGGAACAAGAAAACTGTTTTAAACTACCACGTCTCTGATATAAACAACATCATGAATTAGGAGTTGTTTAAACGATTTGTATTTGATTCCATTTCTATTAAATGACAATGCCTTTATGTACCGATATATTAAGTATCGTTTTTGGTAGATAAATGGCTAATTAGAACAGCCAAATTAATTTATTTGGGAACAAGAAAACTGTTTTAAACTACCACGTCTCTGATATAAACAACATCATGAATTAGGAGTTGTTTAAACGATTTGTATTTTGATTACATTTCTTTTAAATGACAATACCTTTATGTACCGACATATTATGTATCGTTTTTGATAGATAAATGTCTAATAAAATAAAATAAATTAATTTGGCTGTTTTAATTAAACAGCCAAATTAATTTATTTGGGAATATGAAAACTGTTAAACTAGCACTTGCCACTACATAGTATAAAACAAAGTCGCTTTCTCTGTCCCTATGTCCCTTTGTATGCTTAAATCTTTGAAACTACGCAACGGATTTTGATGCGGTTTTTTTAATAGATAGAGTGATTCAAGAGGAAGGTTTATATGTATAATACATGCATAATATAGCCGTGCGAAGCCGGAGCGGGTCGCTAGTCTGATATTAAAAAACATCATGAATTAGGAGGAGTGTGTGAATTAAATAATTTATATTTTGGTTCCATCCCTTTTTAATAACAATACCTTTAAGTAATTAATTTTTTACAGATAAGTGTTTGATAAGATGAGTCAAATTAATTTAGAGCGGAGCATCGGAACGATTTTACCTAGCACGTTTTTGATAAAATCAACATCTTAGAGCGGTGTTGGCTTAGTGGTATATACCTCAACTTTCATTCTGAAGTATGTTGGTTTGAATCTTGGCCGGCCGTGCACCAATGCATTTTTCTTAAGAAAAAATTATGTGCGCTAATTGACATTGCTCTTACGGTGAAAGAAAACATCGTGATGAAACCCGCAGCTTAGTTGACTCCAGAAGTATTGACAAGTTCTCTCCTCTGGAAATGGTGGACTAAGCTGAGAGGGTAGTAGGTGCTGGGCAAGCCTACTCAATACTCACGCAAAAAAGACCCAATTAAAAAGGGTCTAATTGCGGAAAATAGCCCGTATACAAATACAATACATGTATCAACATCTTGTATGAGTTGTGATTTAAACAATCAATATTTTGACTCCATTCCGGTTAAATGCCGTAAAAAACTTTCACGTAGAATTCTTCCCTTACCTAATGCCTTCTCGTTATTGCTAGTGGAAAACTCTTGATGAGTCGTAATTATAATTTTGTTGCAAAATAATTGTTATGTTTTACTAAGCAACATAAAGATTAGAGAAGTCAGAGCAGTTATAATGGTCTAGTAGATCAATAAAAATTAACAATTGGTAAAATTTAGTTGGTGTCTTTTTAAATACACTATTAAATACGTTTCATCCTCAAGTTCAAAGAATTACGTTGCACAGAAGATTAAATTGATTCTAATGCCATTTAAAAGAGAGTGCACTTAAGATGTCTCAAGTAGGCCTTCAAGAAGTACAACAAACAGGTCTATCGTGAACAAATATGAGAGCCTTTTTATTATAACGATCTGCTTCTACCTCTTATAATGGTGCCGTCTATTTTATCCATGGTTTGTTTAGAAGATGTAATTATTCTGAACAAGATTTGCAATTAACCGTCAGGTACAAGTACAAAGGATGCTGGATACTTTGTTAGTCAACTCCAAAAATGGTAACCATTTTTGGAGTTTTGGTATCCAGCATCCCTTTTATGAAGCGCAATGTGACCGGGGCCTAAAACTTGAAACCCAGTTTTCAAAGATGTGAATAATTATTAAAACATGCCTTTTGTAAATTATGAATTTCGAATTCTAGGTTTAAAAAAAAAAAAAAAATTAAAATTCATTTATTTCAGATAACTCGGATCCATATCAATAAAATTAAAACTACCTCCTTTAAAATACTTCTACTGTGACTCTGTGCCATCTTTTTTTTTAAGTTTCCGTGTAGTTACCTACTTACTACTTTGTAAAATAAACAAGTGACATTGTCACTTTTTTTCTATTATTAGCTTATAAAAAGTTATAAAATATTTAACAGTGATAATAAAGCACTAAAACAAGGTTATCAAAAATTATAATAATGAAACACTATATGTGTTTCATTATTATAATTTTTGATAAAACTGAAAATGTTCTCAAAACATAAACGACATCTTCTGTTAATCCACGAAACCTACAATAATCTAACCAATAAATCAAACGGGGAAAAAGGCAATCAGTTTGATACACCAGCAATATTCTAAATTGCCTATCTCGAGGATAATTTGCGGGAACACCTGAGACTATCGAAAGTTTACAGCCAGAGTCATTTATTAGAATATATTAAATGAGAATCAACTGTCCTTTAAAAAGAACGATATGAATTGAGAATGTTTTCTTTTTTTTGCGAGCGGTGTTGGCCTATTGGTAGATACCTCGACTTTCATTACGAAGGAATTAGAATTTTTGTGCACGGCCGAACGTATAAAATGTAACTGCGCTAACATTGCTTTTAGGGTGAGGGGAAATATCGTGATGAAACCCGAGATATAGTTATCTCCAGACGTTTCGAAGAGTTCCTTTCTCTTGACATGATCGACTAACTTAAGAGGGTAGTAGGTATATATAGGTGGCTGAGCAAACCTACTCCATCACGCAAAAAGTCTAATTGTGGAAAACAGCCCGTATAAAATTATTATTTACAAAATGTGTTGGTTTAACATTGCATTTCGTTAAACTATTTAAATATGAAGTTGTTAATAGCAGGATTAATCATGTTTTGTGTTTTTATTTGTGGAGCTGACGGATCAACGCACAGCCTAAACCGCTGATCGTAGAGACCTAACACTAGGAGGTTGTATTCTTTGTGTGACGTAGGCATCCAATAAGAAAGGATTTTCCGTAATTTTACTCCTAAGGAGCTGAAAAGGGGGGACAAAAAGTTTGTTAAATACTGAAAATTGTAGAAAGATAATTATAGAAAGGACAACGTGATTCCTCGGCCCATTTCCGACTTCTACGCGGACGGAATCGCGGGCAAATGTTAGTAATCGAATAAAAAACAGCATCCCTTTGCGATCACCCGACGCAAAAAGAGGGGTGTTATAAGTTTGACGTGTCTGTATGTTTGTCTGTAGTAACGTAGCTCCCAAACGGATTGATTTTGATTTTGTTTTTTTGTTTGAAAGGTAAATTAGTTATAACTTTAAAGTACAAACAACCTTGTTTGGTTTAAAATCTAATATTTAAATATGATATTTCCGATATACAATGTATTTTTTTCGTCCTAGCCTCTACTTTGACATGAAACAATAAGTAGTTAGGTACAGCAGGGAGTTTATCCAGTGAAAATCAATGAAAGCCACTACAAAGCGCTATAAATAGAAATGGTTGCATTAACTGGTATTCGATGGCTAAACCAAAATAGCCCGTTCAGATGGATAGGTACGTAAATAGATTAAACTTTTTATTGAATAACAAATACACGAGAAATCTATTAGAACTATCTATTATCTATTAGACAATTATTAGAACAATACTTCTACTGTTGAGATCTACTAGCAGGATTTAACAGAAGAAGTGCCTAATAGTCATTTAGTTTTGTTGCCATATTTAAATTGATATATGATTAGAATTAGAAAACTACATTGGATACTTATATCACACTTATATTAAAAAATACCTATTATTCTGTGCTACCTGTGCCTGTGGCAGTTTCCTATTTATTAATTTTTAAAACAGTTCCTTTCTATAATTATTCAGGCACATTCAGTATTTCCCAATTATCATCATCATCACATCAGCCATAGGACGTCCACTGCTGAACATAGGTCGCAACAGATTTGCAAAAAAATTATGAAAAAGAAAAGTGTTAAAATAAAAAAATATCAATCTGTTTTATTTTAAAAAACCTTAACCGGGAAACCGTCTTGAAAGTAAAAAGTATGTCAACAGAGCAATGTAAAATTACAGTCATTTGTGATGAAGCAGACTTTTCGTTTCATTCAAATATTGAATGGGCTCTGAATGCAGAATCAAAATCGTCTGATCATCTTTCATGTTCACTCGTGAACTTTTAATTTTTTGTTTAATCCACATCGCAATCAGGTTTCATTCCTGACGGAGAAATATTTTTTTTTCGATCATCAGTAACTCGAGTACGAACGGGCGATTGCGATCTACTGAAGTACTCTATAATTATCGATTCCAATAAATAAATATTGCATACAACGGAAGTTAAGTAACTAGGCTTGTTGTATAGTGGCTAGACAACGGATAATATACTTATTTACATTAATACTTTTTTTTATAAATACAAAGTTCGTATAGGTATTTTGATTTTTTGACTTCAGTATTATGTTCGGTAGCTATTCAATTGTTCAAATATTTTTTATGTTGTTGCTTTGATATTCAACTCTTTCTTTTTATGTGTCAATATCTTGATCAACATTTTTTAAGCAAACGTAATCACCGATTTCTTAGCGATAAGTAGTTAAGACCTCTTATCTCTGAAGGATTCACAGTAGTAGGAACGGAAGCAAACTCCTAATGCCGATTGAATGCGCCTTTTATTTGAGGATTTATTGTAACGAATTCATACATTCAATGATAACTGTTCTAAATCAAATCAACAATCTCGTATTGTCTAACCTCAATACGTTAATTATTTTATTACGTGCGTTTCAATATAGCATACTGAATAGAATCAGATCAATAGTGTATCAAATGGCCGTTAGCTTTGTGATGCCAACCGGACTATAGAAACTCACTCGAGCTAATTAGCGATGATAGGCTGAATGATCGAACGTTCTAGAATTACCATACCCATTGTGTGACCAGTCGAACATTTCTAATGTCACGTTAAGAATGAAACTTAAAAAGATATATAGAAGTATATAGACTTTTTACTTTTTTTAATTCGTAGTCCATTGAAGCGGAACAGGCGCCCTTTAATATCCAACTTGGTCTTTGTTAGAAGGGATTGGTTGCTTCGATTGAAAAACGTCTCCGAGGAGATCTGTTGCGTTTTCTGCAATTTAATTTTCTGAGAAAAGGAACGTGAATTCGTTTGAGCTTTGTAATAAAATATTATTAACATCTTGCCATGTTTGGTACAGCAAAATTACTTATATTAAGTTGTAGGTATATCCGTTGTCTAGCACCCATAACAGAAGACTAGTTACTTAGCTTGGAACTAGATGGCGTTATGCGGAATAGCCTGCAATATTTATTTATTTATTTCGATTTCGATTTAATATTACGTCATTGTGAATTAATTTAAGGTTCTGCTAGATAGATACGAACTAATTTTGAGTACTTTATATATTAGAATTTTAGCTTAAAGCAATGGAATCGTCAAAAAATATGTATAATTTATGTCGTTTTGAAACTGTCCCTTTGATTCTGGATGATTAAACCGTCACAACTTCATAACTGTTTAGAAATATCTACTCCAAGCTATCGATAGATAGATAAGTAATATATTTTTTGTACATCACGCAAAAGATACATTAAAACACAACGAAAAGCGTAGAACACAATTACTTATCTTAATTTTACTTGCGATAGTCAGTTAGTTTTAGCTACCATACTTGAGTTAATGTTTTTGTCTAGAGTTACCTATGCCAGGAACATCAGTTTATGTAAAATTACTCATTTAACCTGAGTCTTGAGTGTAACCCACACTTGCTTACATGTCATGATCCAATTTGCTCAGAAGCTAGAATAGGTGTATTGTTAGATTTACCTTATTGTTTTTTTTGTTAGCCTATATTGTCCTATTAAATAAACGCAAAGGCCTCGCTAAAATCTTTCCAAACATTTCGGTCCTGGGCTAAGGTTAACTAGTCTGTGCAAAATGCATCGAGATCATCACGCCTGGTATTATTTATTTAGGTGATTTAAATATTTAGATTGACTTGCATAACAAAATTTCAAACTGATTAAATAAATATCAAACTTGTGGTTGTCCGTTAAATACATTTAGCTAGAATTTAGCTAAATTTATTTAATCACAATCTTAGGCAAGCCAGGAGCCCAACCGCGCTTATTCCGTCGGCTTCAAACCGACGTCGATATCCCAACCCGCGCTTTACATTGGGCGGAATTTTGAGCCTGCCTTTCATAAAAAGTTTAAAAAATTAGGTTGTTTTTTTTCGTGTGTTTTAAGTAGGTATGCAAGATTATTGGGAACATCAAACCATTCAAAAATAAGTGATTCCAGTTGATATTTAAAAAAAATAACAAAGTCATATTTTGTGGTGTTTTTAAAAAATAACATAACCAGAATTACTTTTTATTGATTGTTTTGATGTCCCCGACAATCCTGCTTGCAATGCTGCTTACAAAACACAAGAATAAAACAACTTAATTTTTCAAAAATCCTATGTGAGGCGGCCTCAAAATTCCACCCAGTGTGGGGTCAGCATAAGCCTACGCGTTGGTTTGAAGCCGACGCACTTATCGCGGTAAGGCCCCAGATCTTATACAGTTATATTTTAGACATGAGCCCCAAATTTAAATGTCAAGTCATTATTTAACTCACCTTAGTATGGATTTATTATTTATATTATTACTATAAAACTGTTTAGTAGGTATTTCATTGACAAAGTCAAAACCGAAAAAATTATAAACATTCATAAACTTAAATTCGTCGCATTAAATTTTTAATTCCCAAGTTCCAACCTACTTATGTTTTTTAATAATGTGGGCGCTTTTGAGAACCGTTATCGCTTGCTTTTGGTCCTCCACCAGTGAGGGACAAAAAGTTGTTATCTCTACCTGGGTCTTTCTTTGAAGATAGTGGTGCGGAAATAAGTCGGAGTGTTTGTGCCTTTATCAAAAATATTTCATTATCCATATTTGCTGAATAAATCATTGGGGGATTTGGTAACAGAAAACACAGTGATCTGTTAAGCGAATGAAGCTTATTATTTATCTATGGACTCATACTAGAAATTAGAAAAATATCGGACCTAGTTTTTCGTAAAAGAAAATAAATATTAATGTAATCCTAGCTTAGACATAGATTTTAAAAAAACTATGTACAACATAATTGTTATAAAATAAAAATGTTTTAAACAAAAATATTGGGGCAGTAAATCAGCGGAATCTCTAGGTAAAATAAAGTCAATCCCCAGTGATGAATTTGAATAATAAAGGGTGGTTTTCCAAGGGTCTAGGGATACAAATATCTGCGCATAATCGAGCACTTTGTGGGCTCGCGGGGAAATTGAATTCTCGTTTACCGAGAGTCCAGGCTCTCGTGGTCTTCTGACAATACCCCAGATTATAAGGGTTCAAAATGTGTCAAATAGTTTGTTGTTTGCATACCGATACGTCATATAAATTAGTACGTTATTTAGGATTTATTTTCTGAATTACAATGCAAAAAAAAAACAAGCTAATATAAGTAACCCCTATTTAGCCGTGCGAAATCTAAAAGGCTGTTAGGTGATTTTGGTTTATTGAATAGTCGGTGAGTCGTCATAGTTAAAATGTAACAAGTGAAAACGTGTTTCGATGTGGTGTAGTGAACACGATATTAGAGACCTTTTTACCTTTAAATAAAATAAAGAACAATAAAAAATAATCTCTATTGATCTGTCTGGGAACGGTTAATACCTGACTAGTTTTTGAAAGTCACCTTTCAGTAAAAATCAAAATATAACGGCATGTACACAGGTCAGAATTAATTTACCCAACACTTTTTAAGGTAAATTTATTATGTACTATTTCGACATCTACTTTATAAAAAAATAAGCTTGCATTTGATCTCATCTCACCTGATGAGAAGCGATTATGAGGTCGAGGATGCATGCTCGCCTAGAGAGACAAATGCGTGTACTGATTTTACCTATCTACGTAAATTGAATTAGGTGAAAGTTTTCAATCTTACCAAAATTCGTTTTACATTAAATTGAAACTGTCAAAGATGACTAGCAAATCACACGTACTTGGCTAGTTATATAGACTTATACGTCGCATTGAAATTCCCGGAAGTGCCGTTACGAAGTCACGAACATTCGGGTGTGACGTTGGACAGCTAGAAAAGCGAAATGTACCTATTATACAAGAAGCTATTAATCTAATGTAAGGTAAGTAGGTACGTAATAATAACCATTCGTCCTTGTGCCTACAATATTATTTGACGGGACAATTAGGTTTTCTATAAATACCTATATAATAATATAGATATACATATCCTAATCCTTACTAATCCTACCTAACTAATATTAAAAAAAATTATTTTTTTATTAATTTGTATGTTTGTAATATATATTTTTTGTTCCCTCTTCACGGTCAAACTACTGGGCCGATTTGGATGAAAATCGGCGTAGTGGTGAAACTCCTGTTATGTGGGTGCAGAGCACAGCTAGTAACGGAATAAGATCGAGTTGCTGCCTGCTACTTTGTTGATCTTCTTTTGTCCTACAATTTGCATCTTTTTTCGCACCCACGCAAAGCGTAGGTGGTAAAATCGATTACATAAAAATTTAGAGTAACTCGAGACATCACTGCACACATTTTCTTTTCAAGTAAAATATAAATATTCCTGCGAGCTTTGTACTGTTTCGTTTGGTTGTTTAATTTATTTCAATGATAAACGAATATAAAATTCAGAACCAACTTCTGTAATTCTGCCTAGTACAGAAGTCTAAGTAACTTTAATAGGAATACATTTCTCTATGCAATAAACTTTGGAAGGAACTTAGTTAATAAAGTTTTATACTGCACTACATCTCAACAAGTCTTCGTTCATGTTCATCTTATAAATATAGGCAAAGTTTATTTAATATAAAGAATGAGGAAAGTGCACTTGTGTGGTTCGTACCATGGATATTGCTTTCATAAACTCGAGGTACACAAAAGCATTGATGTCGCAATATCTGTTCTATTCAGATAAAAGTTGTGGAATAACGGCTATGAATAGATAAACAATGTAAGTTACTATAAAATTTTCATTACTCATACTCGGTAAGTGGGTCTGAAGTTGTCATAGGAACGGGTTAAATGTAATACTTTTCAACATTAGAGAGACTCGTTTTCAACTGACAGCTGTCAAATTATAAAAAAAACTATTTCTACTGAACCATGTTTCGATTAAGTCGATTATTGCGCGACGCGATGTAAAATTACAACTTTTTTTAAATCCTCAATAAAATATAGTACTTATATTTTGAGTTCACACATCACAAAAACGTCACTTTACTTACCTTTAATCATTTTTTTATCTCCCATTCATATACAGATAAATTCTTTATTGTAAATACAATTTCTAATTAACATTAAATATTTTCAACAACAAAGCATAATTGTCTCCCAAACCTTAACCAAATCTTCATCCAAGGATACCCACAACACAAACCTAGTTTTAGTAACAAAATATTTTGTTTAAACAATACTTTAACTTCCTTAACTGCTTAGTCGAAATGAGGAGATTCGGAAAGCGCAGCGCGGGACGGCCGGCGACTAGATGGACGGACGACTTAAATAAGGTCGCGAGAAGTCGTTAGACGCAGAGAGCATGCGACCGATCGCTCTGGAAGTCTTTGGGGGAGGCCTATGTTCAGCAGTTGGATTGACGTGTAAATAGTCTCTCCAGTAGCGTTACCATGGAGGGTAAGTGTATGTCGCGGAGCGGGAAGATTATTGAAAAAATAGTTTTTATAAGTATATGAAATTCGTAACTAGAATCTGGGAATTGCTTGATGTCTGACAACAAATTCATACAGAGCAACAGGTATACAAAAGCCAACGTACCTCTGACCAACTGGACAATCGAGCCCGCCGAAGGGATCCTTGCTTGAAGATGCTGACGACGTCTTTGATACTTCACAACAGTCACAATAACACTGTGTATCACTGTTTGGCAACCCAGGGTGCGTTTATAGTCAAATCAGTACGATATTTCACATAAAAACCAGCGAAAAGTCTAGGAAAAAACTGGAGCGCGTGCTCACAGAGATTTTCAAAGGAAGCGAAGGAAGAAGAATATGGCTGCGGCGGCGACCAATCCGCTGCGGGCCGACGGTCACACAAGCCGCCTTCATTGGACCTTCAATGACCAATGTAGCCTATCGGCGCGAAGCTCAATGCAACCCGCGCTTATTTGAAATGTTACAGACATCAAGCAGAAACAATTATATCTATGTGTCTATATGATAGCGGAATAGCCAGAAAATTTGCTATTAAAAAATAACAAGGCGTGACAAGTTTACCTAAACATTAAAGTTCTAAAATCTACTTAGATGGGAGCGTATCGCTTCACCATGGCACCCCGCCTTGGAAGATCGGAAGATTTTTCAAAACGAAGAGGAAACTCTATGGTTGATCAGTGCGATAGCGATTTTTGTAAAAGGGTTGTATGAGATATTTAATTAAACTAAACTATGTACTTATATTTTAGCGACTAACTTAAACTAATAATTATGTATTAAAGTTAAATTTATTGCGTTGGTATCGGGTAGAGTTTAGTAACAGCGCGTTTATAGAAACCTGTACGAGTTTTGACCATAGCTACTCGTATGACGTTGTCTTTACCCTTAAAGACCTCAGTAATTATTCCTAACGGCCAGTTCAGTGGAGCCGCGTTTTCTTGCTCTACGAGAACCACTGTCCCGATTTCTACCGGTTTGTCAGGAGTAGCCCACTTCTGCCTAACTTGCAGCGTATGCAGATACTCTAGGTGCCATTTCTTCCAAAAAGATTGGACCATACTATCTAACAAGTTCTTACGATCTAACAGACCAATGCGTTGCTCTGACAGATCAGTAGCTGGTAAGTACTGCAGCGGAGTAGACATCAGAAAATGAGCGGGCGTCAGTACTTCAGGGTGTGGATCTGAAGACATTAAACAAAGCGGGCGCGAGTTTAGAATCAACTCTATCTGCGTCAGAACCGTTTGAAGTTCTTCAAAGGAAAGTAACTGACTTCCTATGACTCTATAAAGGTGCGTCTTCAGGCTCTTTATATTTCCTTCCCATAGTCCACCGAAATTTGGGGCTCTTGGGGGAATCATCTTCCACTCGATGCGTCTAGACAGCAGTTCATTAGACAAAGCAGTCTTGAAACTGGAGCTCGACAGGAGACTATAGAGCTCGTCTAATTGCGCTTTCGCACCCACGAAAGTGGTGCCATTATCCGAGTAAAGACAAGAGACAGGACCACGGCGAGAAATAAAGCGTTTGAAAGCTCCTAGAAAATTATCAGTAGTCAAACTACTGGTCAATTCAATATGTAGACACTTTGTGCTCATACATACGAAGAGGAGAATATATGCCTTTTGAGCATGTTGACCTCTGCGGCGCGAAAGAGTTACGCGTATCGGTCCAGCAAAATCCAATCCAGTGTGACTGAACGGTTTGGCTTCTAAAACACGACACGAAGGAAGGTCGGCCATGATAGGAGTCGGGTGTGTAGGATTCGTCCTGAAACAAGTATTACACCTACGCAACTTAGATCTAATCACAGTTCTGGCATCTAGTATCCAGTAGCGTTGTCTTATAATAGACATGAGAAGTCCAGGACCAGTGTGACAATTCACAACGTGATAGTGTTGTATGATTAAATCAACAATATGGTCGCGTTTTGGGAGAAGAACCGGGTGTTTAGCCTCGAAAGGAAGCATAGAGGCAGAAAGTCTCCCACCTATACGTAATATCCCATCAGGGTCGAGAAAGATTGCGAGACTCTGTAGCTTCTTCGAAGGCAATTTACTAGCCTTAATCAACTTTAGGTCTTCAGAGAAGTGTGCAGACTGGACTGCGAGAAGAAGCGCTTTCTCAGCAGCTAAAATCCCTGCTACAGAACGAGGCTCAAAATTAGATTTTGGTCGAGCGAATTTTAAAATATACGCTATGATACGCAGCAACTTCTCCCACGAAGAGACACGTTGCGCCAATAAGCATAGCAATGGTGGTTCTGCGTGAGTTATGGCAGTCATGACTTTAGCCTTGTGCTCGGGCAACTCAGCGCAGTTAGCGGGTGAAAACGGTTTGATCAACCATTTCTCTGGCGCGCAGCGGATCCACAGAGGACCGTTCCACCATAAATCGTGGTTTAAAAGTTGTGACGGAAGCATACCCCGAGAAACACAATCGCTTGGATTGGTAGCTCCAGACACATGATAAAAATGTTCAGGATCCAAGATCTCTTGAACTTGAGCGACGCGGTTACCGACGAAGATCGACCAACGATGTGGCGAAGAATGAATCCACGATAGCGCTATCGTCGAGTCAGAAAACGCGTATATTCCGGCGATCGGAATACGCGCTGCATAAGTTTCTCGTACGGAATTTATTAATTTTGACATGAGTAGAATAGCGCACAACTCAAGGCGCGCGAGCGTAGTAATTTTAGTCGGCGAGACCTTTGACTTAGCGCACAGAAGACGCGTTTGGATACCGGACGGATGAGTACAGTGTGCGTAAACGACACAACCTAAACCTTTCATACTAGCATCACAAAAAGCGATAAGACGCAACTCGCAACCTACTTCGACACCTACATGTCGCGGAATACGTAGAGTATCGAGCAAGTAAAATTCCTGCACTAGTGCGGCAAAACGTGAGCGTATGTGTTCCGGCGCGGGATCGTCCCAATCACTCTTGCTTAGCCATAGCTCTTTAATCAGCAACTTGGCATAGAGTATCACAGGAGCGACTAATCCTAGCACGTCGAACAAACGAGCAACTATTGAGAGTATATTTCTCTTTGTACATTTTTCATTTAACGGTGCGGAGGTGAAAAAGAAATTATCTTCACACGGTTCCCATGACATCCCTAAAACCTTCGAAACGTCACTGCCAAAGTCAAACTCGAGAGATTTGCGGTGCGAATCTGGAAGAGATTCGAGAAGCGAATGTGAATTGCTTGACCATTTCACTAAATCGAAGTCACCAGATTTAAATAAATGTATTAAGTCACGGGCTAATTCCGAGGCAACCTGCCCACTAGGCGCCGAATGTACCAAATCATCCATATACAGACACGTATCGGCAACTTTCGCTGCTTCAGGATACTGATAACTCATATCTGAAGCCAACTGTTTGACAGTTCTCATCGCGACGTATGCGCTTGACTTTAAACCGAAAGGTTGGCGAGTGAAACAAAAGGTGCGAACATTTTCAGATTCGTGGAACCGAAATAAAATGCGTAGGTATTTACGATGTTCAATTGGTACACCTACACGTAAATAATGCTGTTTTATATCAGCGTTCATAGCGATGGGAAACAATCTGAAATTCAATAAAAGTAGAAACAGATCTGCTTGCAAGTTGGGCTTGATGTGCAATACATCATTGAGCGAGAGCCCGGTGTGCGTTTTCGCGCTCGCGTCTAAAACGATCCGAGGCATCGGCTTGTCAGGACGAACCACCGCGTGATGTGGTATGTAGTAACCGTCATCGGATAAATCGGATTCAGCTACGGGAGCGAGATAACCGTTGTCCAAATAATCTTGTATCACATTATTATAATTTTCGCGTAGCGCGGGAGCTTGTCTAAGTTTCCGTTCGAGTGCCATAAAACGGCGGTAGGCAGAAGCATGCGATGAACCAAGTTCAGCAGGATCCCTACAAAACGGCAAAGCGACCGTATAGCGACCTACGTCATCACGTGTCACAGTAGATGCAAAAATGTTCTCACACTCTGTCTCGTCAGGTGATAACAGACGCTTCGTAGGTACCTCTTCGAGTTCCCAAAATTTCTGCAGTAAATCATTGAGCGCTAACGCAGAAAAAGACGTGACGGTAGGCGCGACTTCATTACGCGGGTAATTTCCCATAAATACGTATCCGAAAGCCGTGGATAAAGCAGGAGGTGCGCGTGGACCACAATCGACCCTTTCACCTAAGTAGATGTATGGAAACAGCTGAGCGCCTAACAATACATCTATATCTCCCGGTATATTCCATTTTAAATCAGCAAGCGGAAGATTGCGAACGTTTATGTTATTATCGTTATCAATAAAGTGTGACGGTAATTGATCCGTAATACATTCGACCACTAACGCGTGTATAGTGTATCTATGTTGCGGATAAATGCGCGATTCAATGTCTAAACAAACGTGACCTATTATCGGACGAGACGACGTCCCTACTCCTTTGACAAAAGAATTCGTCACCGGAATAATAGGTAAATTTAATTTGCGGGAACATTCTGTTGTTATTAAATGATTCTGTGAGCCATTATCGATCAGAATCCTAATAATCGATTTATTCTCAGGTCTTCCTTTAGGGTGAGCGTACACTTGCGCGGTCGATAATAAAATATCTCCCTTATAACTAGCGGCATAAGACTGAGAGTGCGTAGCGACCTCTGATAAATGCAACGAGTCGATCTGCGCGGAAGGAGCGGTTGCGGAAGAAAGCGGGGGCTGAACGAGCGCGGTCGCGGTAGGCGGCGCGGGAGCGGGAGCGAGTGACGAAGACACGGGAGCGGGGTTACGGCGCGCGGCGGGTGGCGAAGACGGCGCAGGCGACTGCGGCGTGACGCTGACTATCGCGGCGTGCGAATGTGTATTATTTTTATTATCTAAATCACCGAAATGTAATAATTTATGATGTCTCTTTCCACAAAAACACACAGAATTACTTTTGCATTGAGGTAAACTGTGCAACGTACTTAGACAGTTAACGCAACCGTGTTTCGACTTTATAAAATTAAATCGAGTCTTAGAATCTCGCATATTTTTAAATTGTGCGCACTCATATAAATGCCTATGTTTACTATCTCCGCAGAGACAACAACTCGTGCTAACCGAAGCGTCATTAAGCAAGTAGGTACTCGCGGCGGAGCGTGCGGGTTCGATCATTTTACCCACGACAAAAGATTTCGTATTTTGACGGCGGTTGTTATTCGAAAAACGAGCGGATGGTTTATTTGCATACGTCGAATTACATGGATTCGAACGTTCTAAAATTTTAGATTGATCTTGAATAAAGTCGATCAGCTGTTTAGTAGTAGGTATTTCAATATTACGCACTGAAAGTTCAAATGCTTGAATTGTTTGCGAATCTAATTTCCTTAATGCGCATTGCAAAAACATAAAATCAGCCAAATCAGGAATACCTACTTCTTTTAGAGCAGATATCGAAGCGGAATATTCACCTACAAAGGTATCGAGAGCGTTTGCGTTGTGCGAGCTAGCTTTCAAGTCAAGTATATTATTCAAGTAAAATGTAGCTAATGCGCGCGTGTCTTGATATTTCTTAACTAAACTATCCCATAGCAATGAATAAGTTTCCCCAGATGGAATAATGCCAGCTGTGAACTTTAATGCGTCATCAGTTAACTTGGAAATTAAATACTGCATACGCTGCGAGTCAGTCAGCTGTTTATTTTCGTGAATATTGGCCTTAAATGACTGGTAAAATATATTCCAGTTTTCGGGGCGTCCATTAAAACTAGGAATTCTTAATGGTTCTAAGTTCACTAAGTTCTTGTTCAAGTTACTCGACTCATCTGAACGAGGCTTCGGAATGTTCGAAGAAGCTATCAATCTATTTCGCGTGCGTTTTATACGTGAATACAAATCCTCAAATGCATCTAGACAAGCGTATTGTGGCGTGCTGTCAGGTTTTATTAACAATTGAACCCTATTAATCTTGTCAACAATACTTTCGAATTTCTCGCGTAATTCGTCTATCGTTTCTGATTCAGCCAGAAAGTTCTCGTTCGTTCGCGAAGATGCATCGAACGAAACAATGTTCTTAGATACATTGAACAATCTATCCACGCGTTCAAATATTAAATCTTTCTTTGTATTTAATAATGACAAATCATTCTCGTGCGCCATGATTGCAAAATGCAATAAGTAATATTACAATCAGCGTAAATGTAGGTAGTTTTATCTTACAAGACAAGGTGCGTTGAAGTTAATTATTTAGTTATTAAAGTGGAAGTTTTTACTTTAATTAATGTAAATCTCATAGTACGACAGAGAATCTATCAATAAATACATAGATCTCGAGCGGGGGTTACAGAATTTACCAATTATAGTTACGTAAATCTGAGTTAGCGTAGGATAAGAACAAGAATTCACCAACTATTACGCGAATCTTGGAGCGAAAATATGCGTTTTAAGGTTAGAATTTCACCAATAATTACGAGAAATCTATGATGCTGATTTTTTATCCGGCTCGAAGGACCATCTTATGGATTGACGTGTAAATAGTCTCTCCAGTAGCGTTACCATGGAGGGTAAGTGTATGTCGCGGAGCGGGAAGATTATTGAAAAAATAGTTTTTATAAGTATATGAAATTCGTAACTAGAATCTGGGAATTGCTTGATGTCTGACAACAAATTCATACAGAGCAACAGGTATACAAAAGCCAACGTACCTCTGACCAACTGGACAATCGAGCCCGCCGAAGGGATCCTTGCTTGAAGATGCTGACGACGTCTTTGATACTTCACAACAGTCACAATAACACTGTGTATCACTGTTTGGCAACCCAGGGTGCGTTTATAGTCAAATCAGTACGATATTTCACATAAAAACCAGCGAAAAGTCTAGGAAAAAACTGGAGCGCGTGCTCACAGAGATTTTCAAAGGAAGCGAAGGAAGAAGAATATGGCTGCGGCGGCGACCAATCCGCTGCGGGCCGACGGTCACACAAGCCGCCTTCATTGGACCTTCAATGACCAATGTAGCCTATCGGCGCGAAGCTCAATGCAACCCGCGCTTATTTGAAATGTTACAGACATCAAGCAGAAACAATTATATCTATGTGTCTATATGATAGCGGAATAGCCAGAAAATTTGCTATTAAAAAATAACAAGGCGTGACAAGTTTACCTAAACATTAAAGTTCTAAAATCTACTTAGATGGGAGCGTATCGCTTCACCAGCAGTGGACATCTTATGGCTGATATGATGAACTGCTTAGTCGTGAGACGAATTGAATGTGATCGATTTTGTTATGTTATTAAAATCTAAAAAGAATTTAAAGCTAATAAAGCTCTTCAATGTACTCAGTAAAACCGGTTACAAACTGAAACTCGTCAATAATGTGATGCAGGACGCAGTGACCTACTGTTTCCGATTACACGGCGGCGCTCCATGTCTGAAAAAAAAAACGAAGTTGACTCACGCAGCGCTGCGCCCGTCCCTTACCTGTTACACGATACATCAAAGCAAAATATTTGGATACACACAGATTCACCGATAAATATTCTGTGGCGTTCGATTTTCGGACGCACACATTTGTCCGCATGAAGGAAGGATGGTTTTCCGCAATTAGGCCCCTTTTTAATTGGGTCTTTTTTGCGTGAATATGGAGTAGGCTTACCCAGGACCTACTACACTCTCAGCCTAGTCGACTATTTTCAGAGGAGAGAACTTGTCAAAACTTCTGGAGCCTACTAAGCCGCGGGTTTCATCACGATATTTTCCTTCACCGTATGAGCAATGTCAAGTGCACGGCCGGCCGGGATTCGAACCCACGACCTTCAGAATGAAAGTCGAGGTATCTACCACTAAGCCAACACCGCTCTCCGTCAGTTTTCTGTCACTTTTGAAACAGGACTATGCACCTTTTCTAAACGTCATTAGACGAGATAAAACTTTTCCTACGACCGGTTTAATATTTTACTGCTCCAGCTAAAATAACCTATGTGAATACCACCAGTCATTGACATCCATAACAATATCCATACAGTTTGTGAACTATATTTTAACATACCCTTACTCCTGTGAATAATATAGGTATTCCACTTATTTCGTAAAGTTTCATTGTGCACACCAACAACCTTTGTATTTACCACAAATACCCTGAATTAGCAGTGCGACGACCCAGTTGGCACAATGGTCACCATGCCGGACTGCCAAATACAGGGTTGCGGGTTGGATTCCCGCCTCAGACATGTATTTATGCTTAGATATTTGTCTGTGGTCTGGTTGTTCCATGTATTTTAAGAATTATTTACAAAAAGAAAAGTATATAAGTATTAGTAGGCATATCCGCTGTCTCGCACCCATAACACAAGTCTAGTTACTTAGCTTTGGGCTAGATGGCGATGTGTGGAATGTCCTGCAATATTTATTTATAACAGAATCACCTTTTACAATATGGCCTACATAGATAAAACACTTTATTTGTAAAAAATACAAGAAACATAAAACGAAATGCTCATTACATTGTTTAAATAGGCGATAAAGTAATTTTTAAGCAGCATCTTTAAAACTATTAAAACATACGAATTTCGTGGTATGATATTGCGAATACTCATTGGTTGTAGCTGGAAATTGTGACCTGAAAGCTGTAGGTAATTAGTCTGAAGCAAGAAGGTTTTTTCAACTTTTCTTATATTGCTCGAACTAACGCATTCTACTGGCAGTCGCCTACTTACTAAGGCCTAACTAAATAGATACAGAAGGAGCTATTTGAAACCTATTAAAGTGTCACGGCAAACTTTGCAAAGTAAAATGGGTGGGCCTCAATTAACGTTGTAAACTTTGCGCCATAAAGAAAAAATAATTCGTACCTTACTCTATATAAATAGCTTTCCATTTCACAAACTGTAAACTGAGTTTTAAAAATCTTACTTTATTTTGGTGTTAAAAAATGAGAACTTAAACGAAAAATTACATGTTACTGTAAAATAAACTTTCAGTCAGTGTGTCTCTCTCTACCCGGATATTCATTGGATGTAGAGAAAACAAAGAAACAACATTTTTGTATAGACTACCCCACATTTAGACTGAATTGAAATTTAGACCGCCTGCATTTATGACGACATCAGCTTTAGAACATTCGCGGCTTAGACGAGTTGCTACCTGAGTTAACGACAATTCGATTAATTTAAAAATATTTGGTCTAATGTCACTATCCAGGGAGGAAACAGTCAACTAGGTACGTCTGTATGGTGAAATCCCCTTTTCTCTAAACGAAACAACATTATCTATTTTGTCAATTTCATCAGTATAAAATTTGTCATACGCCTTACATCCAAACATTGCCCATGATACATTTAATTCCATTTCTAAACCATTCATACTAACATAACCGTGTTTTCACATGAGGTATTTCAACTAATCACTGAAAGAAGCTATTCACTATTATATACAAGGTACGCAATTTCAATAGAACTTGATACAGTACTGCTACGGTAGTAGCAAACTAAACTGAAATATCAGAGGATTCGTATTACTTGAATCGTGGGATTTGTCCCACACGTGACCCTTGAGTGGTGCTGCAGGAGCAATCTCCTGGTGGGAGGCTTCGGTCGTGGTTTGTTGCCTTGCACCGGCCTTTAGTCCTAGATGTCCCACACGTGATCCCTGAGTGGTGCTAATAAAGGAGTAATCTCCTGGTGGAAGGCGTCGGTCATGGTTTGTTGCCATGCACCGGCATAAGTTGTATTACTAAGTGGACTTGTCTATGTTCTGAAGCTACAAAAGGAGGATGGGTTGGAAAAGTTTATGTTCCACTTGCCATCTTCCTACCTTCACTCGCGTCACTCAAAGGACCCGTTTATTTGGGATTCTTTGAGTCACGAGCATAAATCTCCTAGGAAAGCGTTTTACATCTTAGACCGCATCGTCACTTACCATCGTGTGAGGTAGTGCTCTGACGCTGACCTTTTTATGATTTAAAAAGACAGGTATAAATTTGATATAATTAACTTATTTACGAGTAGGAACAACTACCTGACAAAGAACAATATGATAAATAAGCATAAAAATATTTTGAAAACAGTACTACATTTGTAATGGTAACAAAAATATTTTAAACGAAATTTCCCAAAAAATTCCATTGCGCTCGAGTTTCTTCAACAATTTTGACGATTCCGATGAAATATTTCGTTTGTGAAGCAACGAGTGGGTTTCGGGGAACGTCAGGGATTTGTAAATAAACGTGAAATTGCGTATCAATTTCAAATAAATGCAATAGGTATATGTTCGATGTGAAAATGTATTCTATATATATTTGCAATATGAATTCAAAAGAATTTAATAGGTAAATATTGTACAGAATTTTCATTTGCAGATGAAAATTTATATTGATATTTCTAGGAAATAATAATTATAGTTTTTTAAACTGTGATTGAACCAAGCTTTATCGTAAAAAATTTAAAATCAGTGTAGGTATGGCTTCCTTCTACTTTATGGACGACCCTTGTCGTTGAATTTTTCTGTTGTCTGTCTGGTCATCAAGAGGGCAACACAAACCAACGCTCACGTTTATCATACTATTTGGACTTTAGATTACCTAATTTTCGATGGTGTTTTGTTTTTATTTCGATCGTCTTTTGTTTCTGTTTCGATCATCGTTTCGGTCGTCTTTTGTATCTTTCTAAATCAAAGTTAGTGTTATGCGTAGTTGAAATTTTGCTTAAATCAAAGTTGGTGTTATGCGTAGTTGGTATTTTGCGTAAGTTGTATTTTGCGAGTTAGGCGTTTTGCGTAAAGGTGGTGTTTTGCGTAGTTGGTTTTATGCGTCTAAAGGAACCTACCTACTACCACAGTGACACAATTTCAACATTGATTTACTCAAACAGTCGGTGATGAATTTTAACCCATTTAAAACCGTTCTTTGAAGCCCGAACCAGACTAAATTAAAAATGCAAAGTTAATTACAAGAAAGCTCTAAGAATTTTCCCAATTTACACATTTACATTCGGTTCAAAGGTGTTTCGTTTAATGTTTGAATAATACTTGAACGTACCATTATGTATGCGTAGTAACTATGTAAATACAGCACGATAATGTTTATTAAAGGGCGAGACAGAAGTGGCACAATGAACGTCAGGAAATAATCTTCGTTTAAGGCGTGCGTCCACTGTAGCATATAATATTGCTAGCTTCTAGCCGCGACTTCGTCATTTCACCCTCTTTTAGGGATGAAATCTCGAAAAGTTTTAGTTAGGTACCTACACTTTAAACAAGATATTCCTACTAATATTATAAATGTGAAAGTTTGTGTGTGCGTGTGTGTGTGTGTGTGTGTGTGTTTGTTACTCCTTCACGCAAAAACTACTGGACCGATTACGATGAAACTCGGTATCTAGATAGCTGGATACCTGGATTAACACATAGGCTACTTTTTATCCCGATATTCCTTCGGGATCGGGACTTACTCGGGTGAAACCGCGCGGCGCAGTTATGATCTTATAAGGGTTCCTTTTTTACCTAATGGGGTACATAACACTAAAAAAACACACCCTCCAAATGTCACGTCTCTAGGGCTAGAACATTTTAAACTGTGCGTTGATAATACCTATCAGTCCAGTGTTGCCAATTCGACGTCTTTTTACATAGATCTACGTACTTTAGGCCTCTCCTGCAAACCTACGAACTTCAGTCCTAGAATCTACTATGTTGTTTGTTTGTATTTTCTATCAATTTGTAAAATAACGAAGCTCATAGCTAAAAGTGCATAATTTCCTTTTCATTCGCGAAAAAAAAGTGAGTAAATGTTCCGTTTTATACTAAAGCACGCTTCGCCAACACAATGTTCTCATTCCATAGAGCTGTGACTGTGTAAAACGAAACGTCTCGTCAAGCAGGACTTTGAATTTTATATTAAGGTAAACATTTTTTTTTTCTATTCTTTAATTGACTAATAATAAAATAACTTCGATAAAATACACACTACAAGTTACTATTATCTATCAAGATATTTTATTCATCGAACTGCAGAACTCAATAAAGATTAAATGGGAACTAAATATCCTTTTTCTATTTTTTGCAGTGTGGCTCACCTATTGTTCGATTGATCGCAGTTTGTATGGTTTACCTTTGTGACCTTTTTGCATGTATTGTATCGATGGAGACCTTTATTGGTATTATATCTAATCCCCTGCCAGACAGACATTTGTTGACGCATATAATCTTCTACAAGCTAAGCATTGGCGCCAAAAATCAGTACTACGTTGTTAACGAGAGTGTAATAGCTCTTAACACGAGCATTAATCCGGCTTTCATCGTGCTCTCCTCACATTCCTACTGACTATTTCATTAACATACATATTTCCTTTAAAGCCTACTTACACAATTGTTAAACTACCTGTAGATGAGAGATTTTTTGTCGGTCGACATCTTGGTTGGTTTTAGTATCAGTAAATATGGCTTAGTCGCTGAATGCCTCTTTCGCAAAATGTCTCCTAGATTTAAAATTTATCATTATCCAGAATGCCTCTTTACTAGAAGCGAAGATGTCCGTACAACCTAGACCTACGCTTCCTACACCTTCCTACATCTAATTTTAACATAAGTCAAGAAATAAAATAACATTAAAGTTGCAGTAGAACTTAATCTCTTGCGTGTTTTTACCAATCGGTGTTTATAAAAATGACCTTTGCTACCGTTAGATATTAACAGTTAGCCCCAGACAAGTTTGTAGGTACGGTCGGCTGCATAATTGCCGACCCACCGTAGAGCTCCAAAACGACTGTTATAAGAATGTTTTAAACACAAGCAAGATTCTAGACACTTGCTTTAGGTGAAGTTTAAAGTCTCATTCTCATCAATGTATCAAATAAAAATTATTAGAATGAAAACATTCCAATAATAGTAATTTTCTAACTCTACCGGGGGCTGCAATTGTGCAGCCGACTGTACCTATGTGGCGATATAAAGAGAGATTAAAATTGTAATAGAGAAAACATTCATACAACTTTCGTACATTGTGAATTTGTCGTTGTTAAAAGCTTTTATTTAACTTGCAGTGTATTTATGTATGTTTGTATGTATGTTTTAATGATTGTTATGTTCAGCGCAGTGTGACACCTCTACGTAGAACAAAATTTACAAAATTTAAAATTTACCTAAGTACACAATTTTATTATTGTTGTCCGGTTTACTTCTGGTACAATACTCGGTACCTACGTTCCTTCTGATCAAACCAGTTTGTCCAAAAGCAATAAATTTCCTATTAGTCAAACTACTCAACTAAGTGGTTAACAAAAAGCGATCGACACGGAAAAAAGACGATCGAAATGGAAACAATAGGCTATCAAAACGGAAACAAAAGACGATCGAAAAAAAAAACGAAATACGATATTTATAATTCAAATTCACGGAAGCAACAGCTTTGTTGATCGTTTAGTCGCTTCATATCAAATTGGTCGATAAAAATTCAGTAGTCTGTTTTCACTCTAAATCCCAGCTTTCTATTTGAATTAAACAGAGTTATGTCGAATTGTTTTTCATAACGTAACTTCGGTTTTCTTTGGAATTGGAATCTTATTCACGGCCATGTTTGTGTTTCAGATTTAAGGCATGGAAGTTGGGAAAGAATAACATTACCTTTGGAATGTAGACGGATCGCATACTTTAGAAATATTGGGAAAGTTATATTATTGTATTGGCGAATATGATGTTGGACATGTAAGGGTTGAACATTCAGATCTTTAGGCCAAAAATGAGTAAACAACAAGGACAGATCCCAAAGTAATTCGTATGAAAATAGAACTATAACGAAAAATAGCAATCTACACAATCAACAACAATCGACTAAAAGGTACTTACGGGGCACTAAAAGGTTTTTTAAACCCCTTGATATTAGTGACAAAATAACAGGAAAATAAACAAATAAATTGTTTTCCAGATTACATTTGTTGTCAACAAAGCAAATATTTTTGTAATTACTCGTTTTAAAGTAGTTTTTCCTTTTTAAACGAAAATTTGGTTTTTAATTAAGGTAGCAGGCCCTCAGCACTCGCAGGTTTATTTTTTCATTTTTACCAAAGCAAAAGTCTAACAAGTTAATGCATCAGGTGATATATTTATAATTCGAGTTAATATTTTAATCAATATTTAAAAAGTTTTAATGAAAACCTATTATAATATCCTTTAATATTCTTAAAGGCTCGACCATTCTACGAACGGAACTGAATAGCCTCTCCAACAATAGAGAAAGTTTCCACTTCTGAAATTACACCCGAAAACAAATTATGAAATACAAGTGAGTTAAATAAATGATACTGGTAGCTAACCCTCGTCATAGAAGAATTATGCGTACATACGGAATGCGTAAAGTGTGTAGACAAGCTGGACACGTGAATAAAGGTCACTCTGTCTACCATATTCAGATGTGAGGTTCATAAATTATGCTTTTTGTGGTTACTAGAGTAGAAATACATTTTGTGTAACATTTTAAGGTTAATGTCTTGTTTTTTTTTTTACTTTGTAGGGATTTGTAGTGAAGGGAAAGATTGTTTGCAATATCAAGAAAAAAATTAAGGGTTCCGTTTTTTTGCCATTTGGCTACGGAACCCTAAAACTATCAAAAAATGGACCTCTCATAAAAAAATTGTAAAATTACTGTAAATATAATTATTTATAACAATTCTTTTATGAGAGGCCCATTTTTTGACAGTTTTTAAGGTTCCGTTTTTTTTGCCATTTGGCTACGAAACTATAAATACTGTAAAAAAATGGGCCTTTCATAAATAAAATTGTAAAACTACTGTAAATAAAATCATAACGTGAACAGCTAAATGTAGCTTCAATGTTGGCTAATTTTCTGCAGCAGTAGGTAATTAATTAGTTATCATCTTTGTAAAACAAAGTTGCCTACCTAACGTTATTATAGCCGTTCATCATATTGAACAAGAAAGGCCTAAAATTAGTTTAAAAGAAGCTGAAAGCACAAGTTTATATAAATATTTAAAGCCAAAACAATTTAAAAGATATACCTACTTGGTCATTCAGCAGACTTGTTCGCGTGACTTTGTCTTAACTATACTAATATTAATAATAAAGCTGAAGAGTTTGTTTGTTTGGTTGTTTGAACGCGCTCATCTCAGGAACTACTAGTTCCAATTGTATTTTTTTTGTGTTGGATAATCCATTTATCGAGGAAGGCTATAGGCTATTTTATATTATGACTAGCTTTGGCCCCGGACTTCGTCCGCGTAGAAGTCGGAAATAGACCAAGGAATGACGTTATCCCATACAAACTTTGTCCCCCTTTTTCACCCCCTTAGTAGTGAAATTTCGGAACCTATGCCTATGTCACACAAAGAACACACCCTCCAAGTTTCAGGTCTCTACGATGAGCGGTTTAAGCTATGCGTTGATCCGTCAGTCAGTCATTCAGAACAAAGAATTTTATATGTATAGAAGATATTCCCATGAGATTGGGAGTTACGCGGGTAAAACCGTGGAGCGCTGCTAGTTATTATTATGAGAATATAGTGCCCCGGGCAAAGGCTTCTTTACTCCTCTTTTACTAATCGCGATCTTGTGCGACAGATTGTCCATCTGGCAGAAATTTGTCCAAGTCATCTCGCCAAATTCGACTGGGTCTGCCGTCAAAGGTGTCTTCATCTTTATGAATCAATATTTGGAACAAAGTGCGCGTTGCGAAAGGAGGCTAGACGGGAAAAATTAAGACCAAAAGTTGTAACGACACTTTTTGCACTTTTTGCTTTCTGCGTGCGCGTGTTTCTCTGTATCTCTCTCTCGCTCATAGAAAGCAAGCCAGTTATCTTCGTTTAGTCTTTCTTCGTTCTATCCGGGTGTCCCTTGACACCTCTCAAGTTTTTTTTTTACGAAGACGTCTTTTGTAGGTACAAAAGACGTCTTCGTAAAAAAAAAACTTGTATATGTAGGTACATATCTTAAACATATCGATCGTCTAATATTAGGTAAGTATTTTGTACGAAACATTTATTCGAAGGTGAATTCGCGGTACGACCTAATGAAAGAAAAGTAAGTATATCATTTTACTTGACAAGCAGAGTACACTCCAGTTGCTTTCATGGACTGATGGCAGCCAGCGGCGCGCTCGGAAGTACTTGTCATTTTCTTTTACGTTGACAAGGGTACTTTGTTTTTTTCAATTCTATATTTTCGTTTTTACATTTGCAGCATTTTAGGCTTTGATAATTTTATTTTATTTTATTTATTTCAAAAAAACATACAGCTTAAATTATTACATAAGATTTAAATGTATATATATTACATAAGCCAAAAAAGTTTTCAAAGATAAGTAAATACATATGAAGATAGAGTTAAATTTAGACATGAGAAGTGAAAAATACATATTAGGTAAGCGAATTAATAAATAAATTAAACGTATGGAAAAAGCTAAATATTTTATGTACTTTTATATAATTATTGTGGGGGTTTCTACTTCGATGTTGAATTAAAACACCACTTTCCTCGTAACCAATGGACTGTATTTCTTTCTTCTTAATGTATAACAATAGTAGCGCGTTTATTCCGTAGATCGACAAAAAGTGAAAATAAAAGCAGGTTATGGTACATATCAAACGCTCAAATTATACTATGTAGCGGGAAGCGCCTATTTCTAAACAACAGACGGCGCGGCGTGCCGCCAAAATCATCTGTCTCGCTCACCGTACTGCCGTCTTTGTCTACACAACCTCCGAGTGAGACAGGAGATATCCCTTTCTCATACAACATTTCAAAACATTAACGAACTTGATAATTTTCTACAAAACATTAGGTACTTAACTACAGAATGTAAACAAACAAAACGTCAGGTCATTAGACCATTCCTAGACATACTAAAACATTGTTTACATGACAAACTAGCATCTCTAAGCCCTTAAACAAAACACAAAACTCGTTATTTACATCATCTTACTGCGCTAGCACATATAAGCTAATACGCATAATTTACATGAATTTACTATTTACCAACAAACATAAAATATTATGTGTTCCTTGAACCCTAAATAGGTAGGAAGTACCAGTATTTACTAACATTTCCCAGATTAAAACAAGGAAAATAACAAAATAAGCAAGGGTGCTCTCTTTACGGTCAAGCAACATAGTACCTAAGCCAAAGACCCAATGTTTACAAACAAATCAACTTTATAACTTTACCTACCTATACATCTATCTATAGAAAGCTACTATCGGGCAACCGGCTTTGAAATATACTAGGTACATACTACAATTAAAATCAAAACAAAGCCCGCCGATCGCCCGACACTTAGTCGTCCGCGACAATTATCTAAATTATAAAGTAGGTATACCTAAATAACATGAAATATAGTAGGTAAGTAATTTTAAATTTATTTTTACCACCACTAATTTGTGGCCGAATCACCCCCTAAGTCACAAAAATGGCACCGAAGTGGATGCTTAATAAGTTGTCAGAATATAATACAGGCTGTTCTCATTGTTAAACTTTATCTCAACCTCTATCTTCATGGGTACTATTAAATTAAATTAGACCAAAAAAATGGTTATCTGTAAAGTCGGTTTACGGACGATAATTTTACGTGATAACGTCATAAGAAAACGATTAAAAAATTTAGATTTTTTTGTTATTCATTTAAATATAAATATGATTTCTTTATATATTTTTTCCTTTATATAAGTCTTCTATTCGTCACTCGTCACCATAACACAAGCCCAAATGAGCGATATTATTATTAAATATTCTTGTTTCCTAACGGGAACCGACGAGTCATGTTACCGGAACATGACACATGTCGTCACACAATATTACCATGACACTTTTGTGTGAATGCAGGTGTTCCATCAATTTATTAGACGTTATCACGTCAATAATAAAAAATAGATTTTAAAAAGATTGTGGAATTTAATAATACGGTATTTCAAATGATTTCAATAAAACACGTATGTGTTATGAAATTAATATAAAATAGTGCACAAAGCATTTCAGTTTCATTTACTAAAACTCGTTTGTAGCTTGTCCTAAATAGAATAGGTAGGAAGTGGGTAGCTAGGTACCTAGTATTTTCAATGCAAAGCTTAAAACAATAGAATCAAAGCTTTCATAGTAGAACATTGAAATTGAATTGAAATGCACTCTGCCCGCATCAAAATATTAACAAACCGGTAGCTATACAATTTATACTGGTACCGTAAATTATACCGGTAGCTATACAGTTCTAGCGAAGGGGTATTAATACGAAAGGGGGTTATCCTAGACGTCTAAGCAAACAATTTTTGTTCTACGACTTTTGGAAATTCGAACATTTCGTTCGAAGTTTTTGAAGGAAACAGCTGATTTTCAAGTAAAAATTCCCTCAGATTATCGAAAAATAAGTTCGAATCAAAAGTTGTTCGCCTAGAGTTTCAGCGAAGGGGTTTTAATACGAAATGGGGTTGTTTTAGACGTCTAAGCGAACAACTTTTGTCAACGATTTTTGGAAATTCGAATTTTTTTTGATAATTTTTGAAATGTCTTAATTAATTCTTCAAAAGCCGTAGAACAAAATTTTTTTGCCTAGACGTGTAGAACTTTCGACCTTTCGTATTAAAACCCCTTCGCTGAAACAAATTATACTTAACTGCCTACCACTAGATGTAGTAATTATTGAACAGTATTCAAATTAATTCGTAATATTTAATTGAAGCTAGATATTTGATAGGTTCATGTAGCAGTTATTCAAATTCAAATATGGTTGATTCATATTTTAATTATTGAATTAATTCGACATCCGTGTCTGGAATGGAAGATATTCAAAATGTCAACAGATGTTACTAATCGGGTAAGATGCCAAAAGTTAAAAAAAGGGACACGCATTTAGAACGTTAGTCCCTTTACCTTTTTTAAGCTATTGCATAGTTTTATCGCGGGCTTTGAGCGCGGCGACCGAATCAAGAAATTCCGTAACGAAAATAAAACCTAACACTCCACACTCCCCCTACCATGTAGTTCGGCCGAGCGTTCGCTTAACGTGTATGTATATGGTACGACTGTACGAAGCTCGCACGATGTAATAGCTTTACCGCGGCAGTCCCCGAGTGTCACACGCTTTTTTATTTTTCATATACCTACCTAAGTATATAGGTATATGTGGGAGATTAGTTATCGGTCTACTTAATTCTCTCTTTCTCTTACGGGTTTTCGTAACGGGTTTCGTGACACGTTTTGTTACGTTACATTTTTCTCTTAGAGGTCCCTTCACCAACCCGTGCTTCTTCTTTTTCTCGTATAGTGGTGTGGCTTACCGGCTTACCTATTGTTAGAGTTTTCAGATCGCCCTAAGGCCTCTAACTTGACCTAACGACTGCTACTAGAGGTAGCAACCGGGACCAACGGCTTAACGTGCCTTCCGAAGCACGGAGGGGCTCACGAAAACACACTTTTTCCACACTGTTAATTGGTCACCCATCAAAGTAATGACCGCGCTAGGCGTCACTTAACCCGCACGATCGTAGACGATCAGCGAGCGTCGCTTAGCTGTGAGCCTCCTCCGTGCTAAGGAACTTTGTTAAAATAATGAAAAGCTATTCTTCACAAACTATACAAACATCTAAGTATAGTGGTTATACTAGCTCTATAATGCACTTGACCTAAAGTGAAGTGCATTAGCAGTCGATAACTGATTTAGGAAGTACCCGTAGCCCTGACCTACCCTTGCCCTGTTTACAGGGAGGCTTCGGAAACTACTGATACATTCTATAACATAATTGGCACTGCTCGCAAAATAGATTTTCTATGACTCTGAAATACAAATATTGTACCTCCGGTTTATCGATGTAGCTTTTACGCTCGGTTGATTTGTTTATCTGAACTTTATTGTGTTTAAATAGGTTAGCTCGTAAGATACATTGGTTTTTTCATATTTCACGAGCTTTTATTCTTTCATTTATTTGGTTTGGTTTACATTATTTTAGATGTAGGTATAATTTATTTGATTTATATGTGTGTTAGCTAAATAAATTGAATATAAAGAAGTTCTTAATAAAAGTAGCTGCTGCCACATTTTTAAAATTGCAGGGTGGCATCTGTTTGAAATGAAAGAATAAAACTGTAGAAATATTTTTCTAGTATTATCGTCGTTAAACAAATGTACTTTGACTACATACCTACTCGTAGATAAAATAGAATTCGTGTTTCAGTAGATATAAAACAAACAGCTACACCGTTTTTAGAACGAATGTCTTGTCTAATAATAATAAACACAACAAAACAGTACCTACTTTGCTTACAAACATTCAAACCAACACAAAGATATACTTATTTTTGTTTGAAATTGTTTTTATTTGTGCTCATATCGTACGTTTTGAGGATAGAGAAATCCCCTATTCGTTTACATCTAGTAAGGCTAGTAAGGCCGCCCATTGTGCTATACTGTTTAGTTTAAATTTATTTTATTTAATGGAACACAAAACAGAATACAGTCATATCAAGTACCTACTTAAGATAAATATTATAAACTAGCTACGCTCCGCGGTTTCACCCGCGTAAGTCCCGATCCCGTGGGAATATCAGGATAAAAAGTAGCCTATAGCCTTCCTCGATAAATGGACTATCCAACACAAAAATAATTTTTCAATTCGAACCAGTAGTTCCTGAGATTAGAGCCTTCAAACAAACAAACAAGCAAACTCTTCAGCTTCATAATATTAGTATATGTAGATAACTAACCACGCTCTGCGGTTTCACCCGCGTAAGTTCCGATTCCGTGGGAATATCCAAATGAAAAGTAGATAAAAAGTAGCCTATAGCCTTCCTCGATAAATGGACTATTGAACAAAAAAATAATTTTTCTATTCGAACCAGTAGTTACTGAGACTAGTGCGTTCAAACAAAAAAACAAACTCTTCAGCTTCATAATTTTAGATTTGAAGCTAGACTATATCCTAAAATATGGGTACACAGTATGGTTACATACTTATATAATTCATTTACGTTTGGTGATATTATGTTAGAATTAAGTTTAACTTATATGGTACAGAATGTATGTATCTAGTCTGTGTTAGAAAATCATTGTAACCTGTCATTATGTATTTAAAGCTTACATCTATCTATACTTATCTATACTAATATAATAAAGTATTATAAAGCTGAAGAGTTTGTTTGTTTGAACGCGCTAATCTCAGTAACTACTGGTTCGAATTGAAAAAATCTTTTTGTGTTGGATAGTCCATTTATCGAGGAAGGCTATAGGCTACTTTTTATCCTGATATTTCCACGGGATCGGGAGTTACGCGGGTGAAACTGCGGAGCGCTGCTAGCATTAAATAACTTTAATTGAAGTATTTGAGCTTATAAGATGATTAGTACGTATACGATTCAATTTAGTAATTTTTTGTAAGCAAAGTCATTTGAAAATATACTTTTAGGTACTTATAATAATATTTCGTAATATTTAATCTATACATATAAAATGCTTTGTCATACCTGACTGACTGACTGACGGATCAACGCACAGCCTAAACCGCTGATCGTAGAGACCTGAAACTTTGAAGGTGTGTTCTTTGTATGACGTAGGCATCCGATAATAAAGGATTTTGGAAATTTCTACTCCTACCCAGGCGAAGTCTTTCCATATTTTTGTGAAATTGATAGTAGCAAAGTAAAAATATATTACCAATATCCGTACAAACCAGACGCGTGTATAACTTAATTATGCCGTTGATACTTCAGCGTCAGGTTCAGGAATAACCACGTTTAATGTTCGCTGTAATTACTAGCATTTATGTTAAGCATGTACTTACATAATACATAATGTACATAGATAGTTATACTTAGACAGGTAACTAGGTAGAGTCTATTTTTAAAACAAGAAGTAATTTTGTAACTGAGTTCAGAAGAATAAAAGCTATGGAGAATATTATTTTGGTGTTACATCTAAATAAAATACAATGTGACTCTACTCTATAAAGTCAGCCAAGAAACGAAACGACATGTAACGATAAGAAAACGATAAAATGAAATGTATCGAGAACTAAAGCCGTTTTTATTTGATATAATACCTATATAGATTTAATACAGTTATTTGTTCTAGCTTTGAAGCAGACTTTAGACCTGCATATAAGTACAGTCGGCTGCATAATTACAGCCCCCGGTAGAGTTCGAAAATTACTATTATTGGAATGTTTTCATTCTAATAATTATTGTTTGATAAATTGAGGATGACTTTAAACTTCAAGTAAAGCAGGTGTCTAGAATCTTGCTTGTGTTGAAAACATTCTTATAACAGCCGTTTTGGAGCTCTACGGTGGGTTTGCAATTATGCAGCCGACCGTACATAAACAAGGTGGTTATCAGGTTGCTGAGTTGATTACGCAGTGGAAATCTAACACGGAAAAGTGGCTGGCAAAATGTAGTTTCGAATCCCGAATTCACATGTGAATTTCTGGTGATATTGGAAATTTTATGTCTATCTAATATGGAGGATTCTGGACTCAGTTGCCGACTTTAACCCATAGAGTGATCTATTAACTAAATTAGTGAGTCGTTAAAGATGCTAAAATTACATAACTTTGATATTTCTTGAGAGGGATCATCGAGATAAATTCCAGTATGAAATTAGTTTAGCTATAGCTGGAATAAAAACTTAACAACAAGTAAGTGTCTTCTATATTTTTTGTACTCAAGCAAACTCAGAATGTAGTGTTTATGTTCCCAGATTCCGCTAGAAATGCTTCTGTGTATAACACCCTAAATTATTATTAACCCATCGTTGTTGTTTTTTTTTATTTGATAGCATACCTACTCGTTTAATAACGAAGGATGGTGTTATAGTTATTGCAGGGTAGCAGCAGTAGGTACAATGCTTGAAAAATAACCCAAGTAAAATCATGGAGAACGAGTTATTACTTTCGTCAAGAAAGTTTTGCCTGTCTTTTGTTAAAGGAAATAAGTACAGAGTGGGTTGCCCGAAACTTGATGGAGCACTTTACTGCCCTCATCTTGCTTTAAAAGCTTGAATCAGTTCATCAAAACATTTCTTTCTGAGGAACTTTATCGTGTTATCAAAATTTAATACTCGCAGTTTGTTATGAACATCAGTTTACTTACCTAGCTCAAATCTGCTGCGGTGTCGTGGTATGAATAAAATATCCAGTTTCAATTTTTAGGTGGCCAGCAGCAGTTTATAACGATCGATTTTACAAAGACTGACGTCAAAAGAGAGTTGAAAATTATGAGGTAGTTGGATTGCTCGAATACTTCACAATTACTTTGAACAGTTTTACAGATTGAACATTGCCCGTTGGCCTTTAAAAGCTTTGAGATTTAACATGAAGTGGAAATCAGATATTTGAAATAAATGTAAATCGTGATCTTGGTTCGTGTACGTGACGTTTTGTAGTTACCTGTATTGTGTTGTTATGTTACGTTTAACATTTACATTGACTCGTTTTCTTTTCTTTAACAACACGATCTTGGAAAAGGTAAACAGTTATTTGGAATTTCATGTACTCCATGTCGTGGTCTGTCACAGTTGTGGTCTAGAATTTCAAAGTAAAGCGGTTATTTCACTACACACAGAGAAAAATGTTGTAAGACGTACGAGAAATCTCGTAAGTGCAACGAGAACTTCTGTTTGGATCCGTGACAGCAGTACTCACTAGTTGTCATTACCAAATATTTATTATTCAGAACCAACCAGAATATATTGTAAAGACTACTAGACTACTAGTATACACGGAGAAAAAATCTGGTTATGTTTACTAGATTCTTGTAAATGTAACTGATTTTTTTGTAGTACTTATATAATATATTCTAGTTCCCATTACAGTAATTGTTGTAAAGTCTCATTCGATTTATAAATCAATTATAGTAATCCTAGACAGCAAAAAGGGATATTAATGTTAGCCTACATTGTCTCGTAGACTACACGTCTGTACGCTCTACGAGAAATGCAGCACTTATGGCTATAGTGGAGTTTACTCCACATATAGCTTTAAGTGCGGAGTCTGTAATCCGTACGCACTCTTGATACAAAACAAAATTGTCGTCTCGACCAAGGTAACTTGATAAAACACAACGATAGCGCGATCTAAATTTACTACTGGCGCCATCTAGTTGCGACTCATAAAACTAAAAAATTAGTAGGTACACATAAATCTAATTATTTAACTAGAATAACTTGCATTACCTACCAAGTCGTTATTTGTATAAATAAAAGAACACAGTGTTCAGTTAAATGAACATGATATTTATCTATGACAACTTAATTATTTTGTTACAAAAACAACTTATTTTAGTTATTTTCAGAAACAAACAAAATAGTAAGGATAATTATATATTCTTGTAATAATTAAAATAATGTTGTTGTGGATACAGAAAACTTCGTAGTGCATTACTAACATGACGATCATTAATCAGAACACTTAACTTGGTCAACTGTACATTTTTTTCTAGTAAACAATACAAATCATTTCCTATTATAAGCAAGAATTATTGTTTGATATACAAAATTATTGTACCTTTGATTTAAAATATTTTTCTAGTGTACCTTATTAAACATTTAGTGAGGTTTAAAATAAAATCGTAGATATTACAAGAAAACAGTATTTCTGACTAAAATTGTCGTGAAATAATTTAACTACACTGTTTTGTACTTCTGGTTGAATCTGATTTCTCTGCGTGTACTACTTTTTTATTTATATATATTTTTTTACGTAAAATAGCTTGCATTTTTCCTTGTCTCATCTGATAGGAAGGGACGATCAGCCCCCTTAAACAGGATTGCTTTCTATTAGCGATATCGCTAACAGACTGACTTTTTTTTGTATGAAATTGACACAAGCCAACGAAAAGTCACGTAGTTTGGTTAGAGAAGAAAATGTTGAATAAGTCAATTTCAGGCACACATCCTAACTTAGTTTTTAAGACGTTTTCATGTGGTCTATGTACAATTGTATTAAGCATCCAAAGGAATAATTTTTTTTGACTTTGACTTCATACAATTGAATTTATCGATTGGCGACATCGCTAATAGAAAGCAATCTTGTTTAAGGGAACAGCTCGAGAATGTAGCATGCTCGCTACATGGTAATCATGCCGTTATAAATAATTATTGTTTTCGTTTATTTCTATTTATATTTTTTTGTTGATGAAAATACTTATCCAAATTTTGCTATGAGTTTGTTATTTCAGTCATTCAACGCCCACATATATAAAGAACAAACACCTATTAAAAGGCCTCAAATAATATGATGTAACATGTAGCTTACAATTTAAGCGTTTACATTTCAAAACAGCTTTTAATTGTTTTCATATTACACGCTGAATAAAATAGGTACCTTGAATAATATATTAACACTAGCAGAGCTTCGCATAACTCCCGATCCCGTAGGAATATCGCAATATAAAATAGCCTATACCCTTTTTCGACAAATGGACTATCCAACACAAAAACATGTTTTTAATTTGAATCAGTAATTCTTTAGCTTTATAATATTAGTATAGATTTTGAATTCTAGAAATATTTTACGCAACATTCGTGATGTTTCTCGTAAAAATATTATTTTGGATTGCGAATAATTTTAATAATAAGTGTTTGAATTTTAATAAAATTTTGATATATGTTATGTATCCGATATCATGGGGCCATGGAGTCTCGGACCTTGGAAGGCGTGGGTGAAGTCGAAGCAAACACATAGAGGCCGTTTACAATAACAAGTTTAATAGCAAAGTAAAGTAAAGCAGAGCAATTATCCCTACATCCTCCGATTGATAGAGAACTATTGATCAACTTCAAAAGAAAACTAGTAGATTCTATATTGTGATGGGATGGAAGTGGACTTGATACTGGGGAACTATGGGTACGATGTCGCTTACGATAACAATGATTAGATTATTATTGTAGTGAGAGAGCCAGTAAAAGCCAACTCTACCTCACAATATACCTTTAGTTGATGTGTACCTAAAACGCAGTTTGCCCATTTCGCGTTATGCCAATATATGCCAAGATGTGACCTTAATAGAAAACGTCTGAAAATTAAAGAGTAAAACCTGAGCAGTCTAATTTTAAGATGCTATGCCCCTATGTTTTGAATTTTTAAATTTTCTAATTATCATAGAAATTAAAATTTAAAGACAAAAAATAAATAAACATGGTCATGGCAGTTATAAGTTTTATGCAACAAAAATATTTGCTCTAGTGTCATTACCCAGGGAGGAAACAGTCGACTACGTTTGTATGGAAAGAGCCCCCGGTACCCTTTCCTCTTAATTATAGACGTTGTTGGGTTGGATGAATAGTCAATCAATAATGTCCCACAAAAGAGTAATATTTTCAAACTATAAACAAATTAGAGAATGTTACCTCAAAAGTGATAGATGATGGTTGCGTTGGCGTATGAGAGTGGCAAAACAAGTAACTGCGTGGGATTAATGTGTTTCAAAACGAAATTCCGTGATGGGTAGATACCTATTTGGAGTAACTTCTGAGCTAACAGAACTGCGTGGGTATCTAATTCTTACCACAACCATATTGATTTAGATAGATAGAAAGATAAACACTTTATTGCACAATAAAAACAAAACACACGTAAACACAAAATTAATTCCAACTTAAGTACATAATTTCTGATAAAAGAATATTAATAAAAACTAAATAATATGGCTTAATGGGCGGCCTTATCGTTTTACGCGATCTTTATCAGGCAACCTTTGACTGGACAAGAATTAAAGAGAGGGTGTGGATTGATTTCAGGACAATAATGGACTTAATAATTGTGGATATTCATCACAATGACATACTTTTAAAATCAGTTAACTACAAAATCTATGAATATAAAATCTAAAGTTCTGATTGACTGACTGATAAATTAACGCATAGATCAAGCCAATGAACGGATCGAGTTAATATTAGGGACGATTTTGAATAATTCAACGCCGATGTGGACGAAGTCGCAGATGAAAGCTAGTCTTTTCGTGCAAGTAAATTATTTTATACATATGATTTACTAAATAAAAAATGTAATTCTAAAAATCTCAAAATAAATACAAATACGAGGAATTAACTACGAACTAAATACGAGATATAAACAAAAAAAAAACAAAAAACCTAAAAAAAAAACTAAACCTATTCGAACAAACCCCTCCCCAGAGTTCCCGGTGCAAAGCTAGACAATATGCAAGCTGCGTTACCACGCTGACCCGCTATCGACAGCCTTTGCACCAGGAATGCCCCGGAACGCGGATCAAACCCCCTGTCACGGAGGCGATGGCCAAAAATAAATAAATAATAAATATTGTAGCTCAATTTACACAGCTACATCAAGCTAAGCAACTAGGCTGTATTATGGTGGAAAGAATATAAATATACTTATATTTTGTAAATACAAAAAGACACTGAAACAAATATTTCCTCATAAATATTTGTTTGAGACAGGAATCGAACCCGCAAACTTTTGCGTCGCGTGCCTCAGAGGTCGTCTGAAAATGGAAATATGTAAAACTTAAGCATAACATAATCTGACAGGAAAGTAACAGATTATTTTCTTCTAAACAAGCTATCCGTTTTCCCTCGATAATCCAACAAACAACTAAAACATGGAAACCTCATTTTCCCATTGGAATGTTGGATCCTCGATCGTCAATAAGAAATTCCTACACTAAATCAGGAAATTTCTGAACCGTGATAAATAAATCTTGGTATTTTGTACGTTTGTCACGTGTGATTTGTTTTGTATTTCTACTGGTATAGTTTCCTTTTCCCTGACAGATTAAGAATCACTTCATTGGTTAAGTGATTGACACGATTTAGAAGGATTAATATTCCTGAAGCTGTGGTTTCGGACATCGCATAGCATAATGTTCCCTGTATGTATTTCTATAAATAAATAGGTCAGCGTTTGACCACTATCTCACAAGATGATAAGTGACGATGTGGTCTAAGATGTAGCACGGTTTAGAAGATTAATTATACACTCATAATTAAAAGATCCACCCACGACCCAGTTGGCACAATGGTCACCATGCCGGACTGCCAAATACAAGGTTGCGGGTTCGATTCCCACCTCAGACAAGTATTTATGCTTAGATATATGTCTGTGGTCTGGTTGTTTCTATGTATAATACGTATATATTTACAAAAAAGGTATATAAGCAGTATATCCGCTGTCTAGCACCCATAACACAAGTCTAGTTACTTGGCTAGAATGGCGATGTGTGGAATATCCTGCAATATTGGTTTATTATTATTTATTATCCTCAAATAAACAAGGTCTTTGTTTATTTAGGGATCTTTGGGAGTTTTCGAGAGACGCAAGTAAAGGTAAAAAGACGGCAAGGGAACAAAAACTATAAATAAATTAATAATTAAAGGACAATGGGCATTTTCGTATAGACGGTGTCCCACCTGTTGTATAGAGTCGAGTTATATGTCATTCGAAAGGTCATGACAGTGGCTTTATTTTATTGTATGACACTAACCCTGTAACTCGAATAGGGACGGATCTAGGACGTTTTCAATTTTGTAAAAAAAACTTTCTTTTGTAGGTCGAGATGTACGTCATTTGAAAGCTCTTGACAGTAGCATTATTTTATTGTAAGACACTGATCCTGAAATAAGAACAGGGACGGATCTAGAACGTTTTTAATATATGAAAATAATAAAAAAATCACTACGAGATGTACTTATGTACGTACGTTCTCATTCGAAAAATACTGATAGTAGCTTTATTTTATTGTTAAGCTGCAACCTTGAAATTCGAACAATGACGTTTTTAGTTTAAAACAATATTGCTGTCCTGAATGACCTCATTTATGAAATATGAACAGAGAAGGATCTTGAACGTTTTTAGTAATCATAATAAACCTATGAAAAATTGAGATGTTTTTGCTTAGCTGTATTTTTTTTCCTTTAAGGATATTTATTTTTCCTTTTTTTTAATTTTTTTTATACATAATTCTTCTATTCGTCACTCGTCACCATATCACAAGCCAGATGAGCGATATTATTATTAAACAATATAAAACAAACACGAGACGCTTGACGTTTACCGGAACATAACGGCGTCATGGTCTTATTTTTACCATGATGCATGTAGATTTTGGTTTAAAGATTAATCGCAGTAAAACCAGGATAATGATTGTCGACCGTGCCAGCAATAATTTGCCGGAGGTGACTCGTATTGCGAACTGTGACGTGGTCCAATCCTATATATACCTTGGGGCTCTAATCTCAAACAATGGCGGATGCATAGACGAGGTCAAACGGCGTATGGCTATTACCAGAACGGCAATGGACAATATGAAAAAAATATGGACGAATCGTAACATAACGAAAACCAGGCTCGTGAGGACACTCATCTTTCCCATATTTCTTTACGCTGCTGAGACGTGGACTTTGCGAGAAGTGGAAAGGCATAAAATAGACGCTCTGGAGATGTGGTGCTGGAGAAGAATGCTTGGGGTTTCGTGGACCGAGTTTCGCACAAACGTCTCGATACTTCAAGAACTCGGTATCAATCGGCGTCTATTTTCAGCAGTACAATCTCGCATCCTGACTTTCTTCGGCCACGTTTCCCGGCGTGATAATCTGTCCATTGAGCGCCTCGTTGTACAGGGTAAAATAGAAGGCATAAACAAAAGAACGCGCGGGAGGTCACCCACGCGATGGACTGACCAAGTCAAGGCTGCAGTGGGAGGTTCTTTGAACGAATGTAGCAGGATGACCTCCACCAGGGAGAGATGGCGAGCAGTCGTGAAGCGCGCAACATCTACCCCCTCTACTACATGATGATCACGACCGCTCTGTCAAGAGTGTAACGAAAAAGAAGAAGAAGAAGAAGCATGACGTCACTCTTCTTGTGAATGCAGGTGTTCATCAATTTATTAGACGTTATCACGTCAAAAAAACATCTATAGCTATTTCAGTGTATAGTGATTGAAACAAGATTTAAGTATTTTCTATGATTTCTCATAGGTACCAACTATATTGTGAAAAATCTTAAGAAATTGTAGTTATTAATTGATTAACCATTCGGTTCTCACCGTTAGTATAACTATGACGCTAAAGCAAATCACTAAATGAATTAATGCAATATAAAACCCAGTTATATTTGAAGTATAAGAAATGTAATCCATGGAAAGAAAATGAGACTTCAAAAAGTTTTTTATAGGGTCGCAAGACTCGCAGGTTTGTCAAAATCAGCCTCCTTAAAAGAGCATTTTTTCCATTATTGGAGTGAGTTTAAATCATCTTGTAGAACAGTTATGAGAGATGTTAGTTAAAAAGAACTTTCTGGACTTAAAACGTTGTTTTGTTTGAACTTGTGATGACGACAGCTGCATTATTTAGGGTGACATCGACTTGATGGCTATGCAAGGATTTTTTCAGGCAGGAATAGCATACAGTAGCAAACCTATGGTATACATCATGCGTGGGTTGATCCTCTAATCGGAATACCGTTCGTTGTTTCTAATCCCACATTTTATTTTAGTGTTCTGACAGTGCTGTTTAAATTAAATATATTTTTGTCTACCACAAAGCTCTAATATTTTAGAGTTGCTGGTTTTTTTACGAAGGTTAATAAATACTCAGAGTTGGTTCTTAGTCGAATTAGTATTTAGCTAGTTCACTGTATTGTTAGTAAAATCCTGGAAGCGTTTGATAAATCCTTCATCAACGCACTCAAAAGATATCACCTGCCAGGTGAAACTTATATCATCGGCAAAAAGCTTTAGTGTTTTATGCTTAGGAGTATAGATTTAAAAATAAAGGTTACTATCCTTTGGCAATTTACTAACTGCTACTAACCCCATTCTGGCAGCAAACATAGAACGTTCTAAATTGAAGGTTTCCTATTTACTAGGACAAAATAAGCATTTTGAACTGTGTTGATGCCAATTTGGCTATCTTTTTTTGCCAGTCAAGTTCCCTAATGAAAGCAAAGACTTTGGTAATAGCACTCATTTTTATCAGCACAAAGATTTTATTGTCTGCTAAAACCTCCAACAACGAATATTGATTTAAAAGCGCGAAGATGGCACTACCATATCGGCAATAAGAAAACTTTAATACGAGTTTAACTCCAGCGATAATCGGTCAGATCAAGTAGGTAACATTTCTGATATTTGTAGACGCTTTCGTTTTGTAGCAGTTCCTTTCATGACTTGTTCTGTTTCTCATCGACTCTCGCAACATCAGCCCAATTATGGTCCCAAGACTAGTCATCATCATCTTCCTGCCCTTATCCCAATTTCTTTGGGGTCGGCGCAGTATGTCTTATTCTTCCATTTACACTTCCATTATCTCTACGTCATCTCATAGTTCACATTTATCTTTATCATGTCTTGTCTCACGCAGTCCATCCATATTTTCTTAGGTTGTCTTCTTCCTCTCCACCCCTCTACATTCATACTCATCACTCTTCTAGTCGCATGCGTCTCTTCTGATCACATGTCCATACCAACTCAAACGCTTCCTTTTACTTTATTAGTAACCGGTGCTACTTTTAGGCTTGATATATTAGAATATACACATTCCTTATTTTATCCATCCTCGTTACTTTACACACCCATCTCAACATTCTCATCTCCGCTACATGCAATCTTCCCTCATTCTTCTTCTTCACGGCCCAGTATTCCGATCCATATGATATGATAAGACGATAGGTCTTATCACGGTTTTATAGATTTTACCCTTCAGTTTAAGGGGCATCCCTGGCTCACAGGTGGTTGATGTGACCTGTCGCCATTTTAACCATCCAGAGTTAATCCGATGTATACAGCGCCCAAGACCAGTCGCCAGAAATAATCAACGGGTAGACTCTGTCGGGGACACAGCCTCAATGTAACGCATAAAACGTTTTATTTTACGTCAAATTAACACGATTCTTAACAGAAATAGCTTATTTAAAGTAATTGTTAGAAGTTTAGATAAGCTGCGTCCTCTTTCTATGCACGCTATAACACATTTATGACGTTACAACGTTCGTTATATTTGATTTTTACAAGTAACCCCTACTGTTCAGACCGATTTGAAAGATTTATCACGTCAAAAAAGCTTGTTCTATCGTCTTGACCTTATGCTCACGGCAAGGACCAAGCATCAAAAAATATTGTTTACCCTCCGATAGGCTTGCTGCGTCAAATAATATACATCTCAGCCTTTCAAATAACGTACATAGCAACATCAACACGTTTTTTTTACTATAAACGTCCTTAATCCGTTTCTGTTCATAATTGACTTGAACGAACTGTTTTTCCGCAATTAGACCCTTTTTGATTGGGCCCTTTTTTGCGTAAGGATGGAGTAGGCTTGCCCAGCACCTACTACCCTCTCAGTTTAGTCGACCATTTCCAGATAAGAGAACTTGTCAATACTTCTGGAGCCAACTAAGCCGCGGGTTTCATCACGATGTTTTCCCTCACCGTAAGAGCAATGTCAATTAGCGCACATAATTTTTTCTTAAGAAAAATACACTGGTGCACGACCGACCGGGATTCGAACCCACGCCCTTCAGAATGAAAGTCAAGGTACCACTAAGCCAACACCGCTCTTCCTGTTCATATTTCCAGATATGAGTCACAAAAAAAAGGTACTGTTACGACCTATCAAACTGTATTATATATCTAGACAGCAATATATTTTTATTAAAAACATCCTAGATCCGTTCCTGTTTGGATTTCAGAGTTAGTGCGTCACAATACAATTAAGCTACTAACAGTATTTTTTAAATGACATACATCTCGATCTCAACTTTTTAATGTTTTTAAATATTAAAAACGTTCTAGATTCGTCCCTGTTCTTATTTCAGGACCAGCATCATACAATAAAATAATGCTATTGTCAAGAGCTTTCGAATGACGTACAACTCGACCTAAAAAAAAAGTTTTTTTTTCAGAAACTGAAAGCGTCCTAGATCCGTCCCTATTCGAGTTACAGGGTTGGTGTCATACAATAAAATAAAGCTACTGTCATGACCTTTCGAATGACATATAACTCGACTCTATACAACAGGTGGGACACTATGCCCATTGTCCTTTGTGTAAAGCACAGTAATTAAAGATACTGTCACTTAATGATGTATTTATATTACTTCTATGTATTTTAGATAATGTCTGATTGATATTTTACTGTTAGGTGGGTATACTATGAGTACGATTGTCTTTATTTCGATCATCTTTTCGATCGTCTTTTGTTTGTTTTGCGTAAAGGTGGTGTTTTGCGTAGTTGGTGTTATGCATCTAAAAGGTATTTGTACCTTACGTTACCGACCTCACCTTGCGAAGTAAGGAAAAGACAGTGCATAATGTTTTGGAGCTGATTCAAATTGAGTCTGCTCAATGTTGTAGCGCGTAGCGGCAAATTCCATGTCTAAAAAATCGTGTATATACACTAAAGAGGAAAGGGTACCGGGGGCTCTCTCCATACAAACGTAGTCGACTGTTTTCTCCCTGGATAATGAAACTAGAGCAAATATTTTTGTGCCATAAAACCTGTAACTGCCATGACTATGCCCCTATGTTTTGGAGCTGAGAGAAAAATATTTGTGCTGGTGCCATTATCCAGGGAGGAAACAGTCGACTTACAATCATTATGCCAGGGAATCAACGCAGGTCATATAGTGTTCTTCTTTATTTTATTATTAAAAATGTTCACAATAAGTTAGGTATTCCGAATTCCCAGGACGAACTTGCAAAATTTTAAAAGGTTTCTGTTTGAAAGCATCTGTAATGTCCCACGGCTCAATCACAGATATACCCAGATAAGCAAAAATGAAGCGAAGAATCTAAGTGTATTTTTCTTTGGTAAAAAAAGCTTTTTTAAATGATTTATAGATGAAGAAATCTTTAGATAACCACAAAATTACACTCCATCACTACATAGTATAAAACAAAGTCGCTTCCTGCTGTCTGTCCCTATGTATGCTTAGATCTTTAAAACTACGCAACGGATTTTGATGCGGTTTTTTTAAATAGAGTGATTCAAGATGAAGGTTTATTATGTATAAAACATGCATTATATAGCCGTGCGAAGCCGGAGCGGGTCGCTAGAAATTCATAAAATAATCATTTTAATTCTTTATGAAGTATTTATAACCATTTTCTCATTCTTTTGCGACTACTGATTATATGATACCCATTTACGACTTTTGTTGCCTGATAGTACAATTTAAAAAGTGTTTCTGTTGAAAAGATTTGCAATTGAAAAGATGAAAAGAAGAAGAAGAGAGTTGTTTAAGAAAGATAGAATTAGAAATATTTTGAAAATTTTTGCACCAGATACTACTTTCTTATATTTATTCTATACTAATTGCGTCCCGCGGTTTCACCCGCGTATGTCCTCATTTCGTGGGAGTACAACATTAAAGTATCCTACGTCCTTAAAATTCTCCATTCCTTAACTACCACTATGTCAATTTTTATTCACATGTGTCCAGTCGTTTAACCGTGAAGAGGGCATAAACAAACAAATAAACAACCTTTCGGATTTATAATATTAGTTAGGATTAGAAAAATATATTACTTACCAATGAATATTTATTCTATATACTAGCTTTTATCTATGTTTAAGTATTTCGTTTATAATATCTACTAGCTGCGCCCCGCGGTTCCACCCGCGTAAGTCCCGATCCCATGGGAATATCAGGATAAAAAGTAGCCTATGTGTTAATCCAGGTGTCTAGCTATGTACACACCGAGTTTCATTGCAATCGCTTCAATAGTTTCTGCATGAAGGAGTAACAAACACACAAACTTTCACATTTATAATATTAGTAGGATTTTACTTAGTTATTTATTATTATATGTGTTACTTACACCACACGATCTACCAGTTAAGCTAAACAGACCTTCTCTATCCTAAGGTTGCCTGGAAGAAATCGCTTTAAGCGATAAGGTCGCCTATTTGTACAATTTCGTAGTTAATAAGCTGTCTCGTCCTTTTTGTTATTTTCAATGATTTGTGTGTTGTACAAATAAAGTGTTAATCTATCTATTTATGTTTTATTTTTTCTATTGGATGCATATGTCATAATATAGAGAACAAAGATCCGTAATTCAGGACAAAGCATGAAAATGAGTAAACTATATTACTCACCAATGATTAGCATATATTTTCATTGTTCAACACCTGAAACAGATTAAAATGTTGTTTTAAACATTGTAAAGTTTCCTTAAACACTTTAAGCAACACTTAAGAGAAAAGGTACCCGACTCTCTCTCCATACAAACGTAGTCGAAACGAGGCATGTTTATGGCAGTTATAAGTTTTATGATACAAAAACATTTGCTCTAGTGTCAATATCCTGGGAGGAAACAGTTGACTACGTTTGTATGGAGAGAGATCTGGTACCCTTCAATCTTAAGTTACTAAGAACTCCCACATTGGTTGCCTAATTGGTCAAATTTTCGATGAGTACGATTATGGCATTTAGGTAAGGTAATTACAAAAGTTTATAAAATTTTACTTTACAAGTAAAGCTGTGTAATAATTGGTGGAACAGCGATTTTCGGATTGTGTTACTGAAGTCCTTTAATTAAACTTTTAGCCTTGTTCGCGGGGGCTTAACCTAATTTCGGGAAAAAGTCAATCAAGTACTTAGAGGATTTGCTCTACGTATTGTACTGAAAGTATTAATAATTTTATTTACGTTACGTGGGATTTCAAGCCCTAACGCCTTAAGCCATAAGGGTTACGGGTTCGATTTCCGCCTCAGACAAGTATTTATGCTTAGATATTTGTCTGGTTGTTTCTATGTATTTTAAGTATATATTTACAAAAGAAAAGTATATAAGTAGTATTTCCGTTGTCTAGCACCCATAACACAAGTCTAGTCACTTAGCTTGGGGCTAGATGGCGATGAGTGGATTGTCCTGCAATATTTATTATTTTATTTATTTATAGTGGTGTGGCTCATTTATTGTTAGAGTTTTCAAATCGCCTTAAGGCCACTAACTTGACTTTATTATCACCTGTTACAGGTTATGTTTGGTACCCTGATGGAGTATATTCACAACCTATCATTAAAACTTAATCAGTTCTTTTCCATCCAAAGGTTGCCTGGAAGAAATCGCTTTCAGCGATAAGGCAGCCCATTTGTGCAACTTATACTTTCTAGCTATTACTTTACTTTGTGTATATAGTGTTCTGTTTCTTCCTGTGTTGTACAAATAAAGTTATTTATCTATCTGTCTATCTTGACCTAACGACTGCTACTAGAGGATGTGCTAGAGGTAGCAACCGGGACCAACGGCTTTACGTGCCTGCAGAAGCATGGAGGGGCTCACAAAAACACATTTTTGCTACACTAAATTTAAGATTATTATTTACCTATAGTTTCCATAAGTTGATGAAAAATATAACGTTTATGGTAAGATGATACTTCAAGTTATTTCTAACGCTTAAATAAGTTTGTTTACTTCGAGAAAGTTCTTAATGTACTTCTAATTATACAAAAAAAATATGATATACCTACTTATCATTTTTTATAAACTTTTTAAACTCACACGATTTTTATTTATAGTAATTATATTCCTGGATCTTATGCCCGAATACTTAAACGGCTCTCAAATATTTAAGAAGAAAGGGTACCGGGGGCTTTCTTCATACAAACGTAGTCGACTGATTTCTCCCTGGAAAATGACACTAGAGCAAATATTTTTGTTGCATAAAACTTATAACTGCCATGACCATACCCCTATGTTTTTTTGTTTCTGTTTTTTAAATCTTTATTTCTATGATAATTAGAAAAAAACCAAAACATAGGGGCATGGCAGTTATAGGTTTTTTGGCAGAAATATTTGTGCTAGTTCATTATTCAGGGAGTAAACAGTCGACTACGTTTGCATTCACATTAAGGGTCCGCGTGTTTAAAAAAAAATACGCAAGTATATACCGGGAAAATAATAACTATCATTTTTAATAGTCTCACAAGTCGAAGTAGCAATACAGAAATATCAAACTTTATTATCAGTTTGAACATCCATTATGTCTGAACATCTTGCCTCCATCGTCTTCTTTGTAAGACAATGTTTAGTAAGTTGGGGAAAGCACTCGAACCCTATGTCCATTCAGACCCACGTCAGAGGCATTGTTAGTGGCCTTTTAAGAGAAAATTCAATATACCTCAACAAACTTCCATTGATCTTTTGGCGGGCACCTCTTTTTGTTGCGAAACACTGCGAAGGGCATCTGCTTGTTTCGAAAATACGATAATGGGGGAACAGTCATCGCCGAAAGTAAGAAAATAAAAACATTCGTCATCAAAATAATCTATACTAATATTATAAAGCTGAAGAGTTTGTTTGTTTGTTTGCTAATCTCAGGAAGTACTGGTTCGAATTTAGAAATTATTTTTGTGTTGGATAGTCCATTTATCGAGGAAGGCTATAGGCTACTTTTTATCCCGATATTCCCACGGGATCGGGAGTTACGCGGAGCACTGCTAGTTATTATTAAATATAATATTCAAAGTCCTGACTGACTTACAGCTTAGACCAATGAACGGATCCGACTAAAAGTAGGCATAAAAATAGCTATTTGGTATTTGGCCTATATTATTTTATAATAAGCATGAGATAGTTCTTGACAGAGGGCTCGTTGTGAGTAGGGGAGCCGTTAAGCGTCAACCTATCTAACGCTAAAGATTTTGGAAAATTTAAAACCCTACATGGATGTTGTCTCGGGTCTATAGCTGGGCTGTACACACAAAAGCTATTTAGTCTCTATTCGTTCTTGAATTATGACTTAAATATTTTTCTAAAGTATTTTTGAGCTTTTTCTGGCAGAAAACAGTACCATCTGAGTACATTTTACAAACATACACCAAATATCTCGGAATATTCTCAAATTTAACTTAAAAGAGCTGGTATTATTTTAACCTAGACTAGATAAATGTACACACGATGTAGGTCCAATGATTGAAAAAATATATGTTGTCAAGACAATACGGGTGGCGCGGTTATGCAGGTTTATAAGAATATTTACACTTAAGTTTATACTTTTGGCGGCGACTGTACTGCCTATTGGTTCTTAGCGACTTTCATTCAATAACCGACTAAGTGGAGAAGTTCATAAATACGAAATTACGATAAAACCTTTCGAGGTTGAGTACTATTATATTTCTCTCGATTATAATAATAGATACATTCTTGTATGGTTAGGTTTTAATACTTAAGGCAATTTATGCTGCCAAACGCAACGCGCCAGAAATACCCGTCGCTTACAACTAACATTTTTGATTGTAACGAATAAGTTTTGTTTTTCTCTAAAGTGCTGAGATGGAATTGTAGGTGAGATTTTTACCGATATTTTGATGTGACTTTGAGCCAAAAATTCCCTATCGTTTTAAAGCTATCCTAAAATTAAGAATTAAAACTAGTCTAGCTTTGAAATGACAAGAAATTTTCATCTTAAATTACCCCAAAATATCGGTAAAGATTTCATCCACAATTCTATCTCAGCAATTTTGAGAAAAACAAAACACATTCGTTGGCGTATGGTTTTTTATATTCATAACTTATTAACTTATTTTTATATCCAAGAATACCTCGAAGGACGCTCTCTTCGAAGACACGAGAGTTTCACAAGAAATCCTTGAGGTAGAAGGCAACGCATAAGCTGATTCACCTTCCAGGTTATAAATAACAACTTTATCATTTCTATCTCATATTTGCAATAGGAATTCCATATAGTAAGGGGTCCCTTTAAGAACGACCTTCATCAAGCTGTTTAGTGGATTAAAAGTTTGTGGCAAATGCCTAAAAAAAATTAGTCCAAATTGATTAAGTAATCATATTCTGGACTCAAATTTATGGGCAACCCATTCGCAATATATTTATTGACCTATTTAATCTATCATATAAAAATGAATCGCTGAATGTGTTGCTAAGCACAAACCTCGAGAACGGCTGAACAGATTCCGGTATTTCTTTTTTTAGAATATTCCTCAAAGTACGAGGATGGTTCTTACGGAGAGATTTTTTTTTTCCTGAAAAACTCTAAAAACAACACTTTTCTATACTCCCAATTCCCATACAAACGAACTTGAATACAAAACCATAAAGTTCAAGTTTTAATGGAGAGGTTCTGGGAAGGCAAAACAATTGAGTGACGTTAGTATCGTTATAGTAGTATAGTTATATTGATGTCAACCGTTTCGCGATATTAGTTGCCAAACTGCACCTAAACGGCTGAACCGATTTGTATGAAATTTTTGTGTAGTTTCGTTAGATTCTACTATCGAACAACATCTATTTTTTATATGATAAAACAACGTTTGCCTGAGAGCTAGTTTGATACAAAATACTTTTGATCCATTAAACAGCTCGATGAAGTCGTTCTTAAAGGGATCTTAGACTAATATGTTAAGAAATTAACTGTTGTTGTACTTACCTAGCTATATTTTATTAATATAAAATGATACCCAGGTAAAGGATTATTTTGAGTTATACCTCTATATAAACTTGACTGTTCCCATGGTAATTGAACCGTTTCATAGGCTTGAGAGTAATCCTATTGTTAAAGCATAAGAACCAAGGAACTCAATCATAATTGGCTCTTACTCGTCGCAAATACCTACCTAATGATGACTTATCATAGGGCTGTGTACTTGAAACATTTGGATTACTTTGGACAGAAAAAAAATCGATACTTATACTAGCTGTCCCAGTAAACGTTGTTTGGCCTTAAACAAAAATATATATTTTTAACCAAATGATCCACCATTTATTGAATTCATTTGTTTCAAAAAATGTGATAAATGAAGAACTGCTCGACCGATTTTATGCAAACTTCACATAAACCATCTACTAATAAAGTTTGAACGTTTGGTTTGGATAGGTGAGCCCGTTTTTGAGTTATGAAATTACAACGAAAAGTGGCATTGATTTTTATAGATTTAGATTATCTATACTTATATTATAAAGCTGAAGAGTTTGTTTGTTTGTTTGAACGCGCTAATCTCAGGAACTACTGGTTCGAATTAAAAAAATCTTTTTGTGTTGGATAGTCCATTTATCGAGGAATGCTATAGGCTACTTTTTATCCTGATATTCCCACGGGATCGGGAGTTACGCGGGTGAAACTGCGGAGCGCTGCTAGTATCTTTAAAATTTGAAGAGTTTGTTTGTTTGAACGCGTTAATCACAAAAAACATTGGTTCGAATTGAAAAAATATTTTTGTGTTGGGTAGTCCATTTATCGAGGACGGCTATAGGCTACTTTTTATTTTGATGTTCCCACGGGATCGGGACTTGCGCGGGTGAAACCGAGGGGCGCAGCTAGTAAGTATTATGTAGGTACACTAGTAAGTATAACTATTCACAAATCTTGAACCGCATTTACTAAATATGTTAAAAATATAGGAAATAATAAAATTTTATCAAGCTGACAAATTATTTGTCTAAGTTTAATGGTAATAGTACATTACGATATAAGTGTGGTAAATTGATCTTTGCATAGAGGCAGTTTATGACGCGCGAGCGGCAGCGAGCGTGTTATAGAAGCCAAGATGCAAATATCAATTCCACACGTATATCGTACGACGTTTTTTATCACAGTTGCGAATAAAAGAAAAGACTTGAAAAGAAAACAAAATAATAATTAACAAAATATTTGTGATAACTCTATGTTTACATTTTTTTAAGGCAATATTTTTTTGTTAATTATGCTCCGGAAAGGCCAGGCTAAAGACTTTTAACCTATACATCCTCGTGTGACATACATTATTTTTTAGGGTTTTTCTATTTGTTTTTGCGTCGGGGGTTAAGAACAAAATACAATGGTACGGAAAAACAATATATTTAAGTAAAGAAAAAACAAAAAATAAACAACTCAATTTTTAATCGTTTTCTAAGTCATTATCACGTAAAATTTTCGTTCGTAAACCGACTTTAGAGACAATCATTTTTGCTAGCTAAAAAACTCTTTGGTACCTACCTTTTCGGGATAACTTTACAGCACTAGTTAACAAATCTAAAACGCACGCGTGCATAATATGTTGGATTATGAGCCTAAAAAGCCGTTGAATAAGATCCACTTTATGAGCAACTGTGATAAAAAATGGTTTTAAACACTGGAATATCATCTGACGCTTTTTATTAACATCATTTTAAATTAGACACAATTTTAATAAAACCAGAACATTCATAACTGTGTATTAAACCTTAGTTAAATTATAAAATAATTTAATTAAAAAGTTAATCCAATCTAGAACATGTAATACGAGGGAGCACACCACCACCTTGGTCCCTGGCGTTCTATAATCGGATCTCATGTTCGCTGTTAACTTCAAGTTGGCTAAAGAACTCAACGGTTCTTGGTTGCTTAGGATTGCGTTCACCCCGTAGCCTCTGATTTATCGTTCAGCCATAATGCCTACCACCTGAGAACTTTTATAGACCATTTTAGGAGAAAGCAACCGAATTTACGATTTATAACACTCGTAAAAATTATGCTTTACCGCCTCTAAAATTACGCGTGTTAATCGTGGTGAAGGTGCTGTGATTTTAAACGTGTCGTTGTAAATGTTACAATTTATTTTTTTGCTGAATAATACAGACTAACTTTATATATAGATTCTCCTTTAGAGTACTTTATAAGGTACCTGTAAGTAATAATAAAGGTTACTAGAAGGGTAAAAACCTTGACTTTAGTGACAGTAAAATTTTCGTAATAAAATAGGTATGTATTTTGTTTGAATGTTTCATGTATAATGTATAATTAATGTCAATGGTATTTTGCATGCCAATTATTGTCAAAGTATGTGAAACTATTTATTGTTGTTAACACCTACTGTAACACCATACTTTATGCAAATAAATCTTTGAATCTTAAAATGAATGTAAGGGAACAATACTAATAGTGAGGCCTATATCTCAAAGTAGCCCTCACAATATTTGTGTTTGAACCACTAACCCACTCAGAGCGTCTGGGTTTCATAAACAATTTGGCATCCGTTGTATTTCAGCTAACATAAATACACGGCGACACATTCTTCCCAGAGAGGTCGTTTATAAATTAAGCGACTTAAGCCTCTATGCGTGTGAAATTAGGGATTATATTTGCAGGAATTATTGTGTCTGTCTGTCTGTATTCGACACTAACTAGAACTATAATTGTAATATATGAGTTTGAAGCTTGGGTAGAGACGTGCGAGTAGGTAAAGTAAGGTGGGGTAACAAACATTAAATTGCGGTACTTTACCCTTTCGTTGGTAATAAACAGCAAGTTTATAACGGTACAGTAATTAACAACTAGTAAAATCCTTGTTAACATCAACCGTTTCAGAATCACAGTCAGTTTCAGTCGTAATTTTAATAGAGTTTATTTCTGTGATCATTTTGAACTGTTACTAGGCATAGTTATCGTTAAAGTTAATTATTGGAATAAAACTTATATTTCTTGATATTAATGCAAAATGTTGCTTGAATATCACACAAATCTGATTATTTTTCACTTTTTTCAATGGCTGTTAGTTAGAGTTTCAAATTTGACTTAATAATTTAAGAGAAATCCTTAGTAATCGTTGTTAAAATATCACTTAAATAAACATTCTCGATTCTTGTTACAAATCTTAGAATTTCAGTAGATTTCTAAGTACAGTAATATTTTCTTGGTCACATGAATGTCCAACACCGTCTCCACTTAGAATCCTGCTGATAAGCACGTAAAGAGATTTGTGGTTCACATGATCCCGCTGAGAAACGACATCGCAAGATTTCTCTAACCTCTCACTCTCTAAAAGGATTACGGTATTATGAAACCGTCAATGTTTATTAAATTTTTTATTTCTATTAGTTAGGTAGATATTTATAAATCCTATCCTACTAATATTATAAATGTAAAAGTTTGTGTGTGTGTGTGTACAAACACACACACACACACACGTGACACAAACGTGAAGGAGTAACAAACATACACACACAAACAATTGTGTGTGTATCTCACGCAAAAACTACTTTACCGATTGCATTCAAACTTGGTATGTAGATAGCTGGTGACCTAGATTAATACATAGGCTACTTTTTATCCCGATATTTCTACGGGATCGGGCTTCCGCGGTTGAAACCGCAGGATGCAGCTAGTTTCTTATAAATATAAAAATCTTAAAAATCGTTATTCTTCACCTTGAAACGGCAAGCCGTTTTCCTTTCGTTACTGTTCATAAGTTCGAAAAAATATCTAAATTGATCAAGATCAATTTGGATATTTTTTCGAACTTATGAACTGATTTAAATGCGGTTTAATACTTGCATTTTTCTCAATTTCAGTTGCATTTGAGTATTTGTCAGTAGCATTAGTTTATCTAACAAATACAAAACAATATAATAATTTCTCAACTCAGTATTTTCCAAGTTTTGGGCATAAATCCTAGTAACATTGTGAGCGCTAATTTTATACACATGGTGCGTCAATTTTCCAGACCATTGAATATGGCGTACTAATCCCTTTTACGACCATGAATAAATCCATAAGCGTATGTAAAGTGAATTATTGATAACCTATTTTGTGTTTCGGTGGAACAAAATAATGCGGTGAAAGTGTATGGGTTTGATTTTCTTGATCTGGGATACGAGCTACGGATAATCACGTAAAACATTTTTGGTACTATTGTGAATAAAATATTACGAACTTGTATTGAAGTACATAAATCCTACTAATTCTACTAATATTATAAATGTGAAAGTTTGTGTGTGCGTGTGTATGTTTGGTACTCCTTCAAGCTAAAACCACTGGACCGATTGCAATGAAACTCGGTATATAGATAGCTGGAGACCTGGATTAACACATAGGCTATTTTTATCCCAATATTCCCACGTGATTGGGACTTACCGCGGGGCGCAGCTAGTACATTATAAACTAACACAGTGGTGTCTCTAGAACTTATACTTTTGATGTAGGTTAGGGTCAGCACTAATTACAAATTTGCCGATAACTCACAGATTATTGAATCGTAATCGAAATTAAAATTATCTGCGATTGCTCTTAGCAACCAATAAACAAGCACACGACTATTTTTTTTTACATTACATTATTTTTTTTTAATTTCAAATTTAAAACGAAAAACGTAGCACATAAAAAGTAACTAGGTACTAACTTTAAAATAATACGTTAAAAGATACTTATAAAAAAGGAAAATCTTCATAAAAATGATTATAATGGTAACCGTGGTTTGGGTTTGTTATATGAATTAAAATACGAGGTCGCTTATAAGAAGAAATCGATGTAAGCCCCTTCGGAAAACAGTAATACGATTTTCGTAGACCGGTAAGACAGATATTATTGTTTTTTCCCTGACTTGCTGATTATAGGTAACATAAGGGTCTATTACATAATAATATTTCAGCGAATTCTTTAAACGTACTTACTATTATCTACTAATCTAATACCATTAAACGAAGTCCACTATACGAAGAATACCAACGTTATTTTTATTATAGCAATAAAAATAGAAAATTCTATCTCATGTTTATTTTCACGAATTCTCACTGAAACACAAATAATGGTCTTTAATTGGCATATCTACGTGATACTTTCCTTTTTGTTAGACAATAGAGTGTTCACAGTAGAAGCATCTGATCTCAAGGGTGCTAGAAACAACGTTCTCGGAATACAAGTCGAAATAATAGATGGAAATGAGTATTTTCATATAACCGGAGTACGATGTAAAAAGGTTAGTAACCTTGTTCGTGTAGACGATCACAGGTTAACGTTTGCTTTGAAATTATTGAAATAGTAATATGATTCTAGGCGAGATTATTTCTCTAGAGGTAGTGAATTGTTACTGAAAACCAATGGAAAAAAATCTGCTTATTTTTCTTTGTATTACATTTGGAAATCGGTTTTAAAGAACATACTTAATGTATGGGCTTCAGCTTAGTTTCATTAGGATCTACCGTGCCATTGACAAAAAATAAGATTAGATTATAAATATAATCGAACAAACACACGACAGAGTATACACATAATTAAGAAACATTAAGAGATAGTAGCAGACATAGAATACACTGAACAACATAAATAAACAACAACAGAGTAAAGTAAAATACAAAAAACAGAGAATAAAATATAATAAGTAGGTAATGTTTCTTTCAGGTGAAAGACGTGTGTAATTTATGTCAATTGCATTAACTTGTATGTCTATTGTAATATCTATTGTACCTACCATATGAATGCAAATAAATGAAATGAAATTCATTACTTAATCTCCCATAATGTATGTATTTGATTAAATAGATAGAAAAAATATTCAGGAATATGCAATTACATATAAATTTTGGGATATTCGAATCCAAGCAATAAATATTTGGTGCACGTATTGCCTGTTTAGAAACACGACCCAAATTCTATTGCGAATATAGTTTCTACCTACAAATAGGTGAACAGATTTACGTAGGTGTAGTTGTACCTGACCCAGACTTTGTTTAGCTTAATACAACAGACAAGAATAGATAAAAGGCAATATTCTTAATCCTTATACCTCTAAGGACCTAACAATGGTAATCCTATTAGAACTACAGATCATCAGACTGTTTATATACGTCCATTGTACTGACTTTTTTTACGTAAAATAGGTTTGCATTTGATCTTATCTCATCTGATGGGAAGCGATGATGACGATGTGGTCGAGAATGTAGCATACTCGTCTAAAAGGAGAACGGCATGTCTGGATAATGTGGAACGCGACGAGTCATTTGGCACCATGACTTTGACCAGGGGTTGGTTTTAGAAGCCGGCGGCCAAGGTCTACCATCCGATTGTCTGCTCCTTTAGCGCCACCCAAAGGACCTCGAAATCCTACAGGCGCGAGCAAATCGGAACCCCCAAAAAATGTTCGTTGTATCTTTATCTCCTGTTGATTCTATGAAATTTTCATACAAACTATTTCGTTTTCAATGTTTACAGGCCAAGGTACCTACTGGACTGGTGCGGTTCTTTGGTGAAACTGTTTTAGAGTTGTGTTTATACACCGTCCCCTGGCATAGCGACAGTGTAAATATTACCTACTCTTATGTATAACAAGGTAAAGCGACAAAAAAGCGAAATATAAAACCAGAGAAGTGGTGATATATCCCCAGAGTAAATCTCAAGATAAAAAGCACGTTTGTCAACCGATGCACGTTAAATAAAAAGATTTAGAGCCATCCCGGGATCTGCGACATGTGGCTGGATGCAAATATTTTTCTTTTTTGCGGATTTTTAATACCTATTGGTATTTCGTATTGAGAATTTTTAATAGGAATAGCTGGAATTTTCTAGCTTTATTCCTGTATAGTTATATTTCGATCGTGTATTGTTTTTTCTTTCGGTCGTCTTTTGTTGTTTATTTCTTTGGGCTAGGGGATCCAATGAGAGTCAAAAAATCATTCAATGTTTAAGTACCGACGAATCCTCTGGGATCCGTGAGACGCTTGAATCTAATTTTAAATGAACGGCCGTCGTCTCCCCCAGTCCAGGGGAGCCGATGGGCGTAAACCAATATTTGTTTTATCCTGTAAAAAATGCTAAGTATCATAATTAGTAGTATGGAAAAATTATTATTTTAAAATAAAACATAAGCATATTCAATGTTTAGATACATTATAGTTAAGAACGAAATACCCTTCAATATTCTTGAGTAGACCTTTTTATGTCAAACATTTATGAAGGCGAACCGTTGAGGTTTCTTTAGGGTAACATCGTGACCTTTTGTTGCGAGCCTAGTCTGAGTATTATTGCGTTTAGAACCGTGTAATTCAATAAAAATACTAAGATATTAATTTAATTACAATACCCTTTTCATAAAAATATGAATTACTTTTTCTCAATCTTGAATAACTATCGGAGGTTTTATAGTATTTTATTGTATTAGATAGAGTTATATTATTTACTAGCTGCGCACCGCGGTTTCACCTGGGTAAGTCCTAATCCCGTGGGAATATCGGGATAAAAAGTAGCCTATGTGTTAATCCAGGTCTCCAGCTATCTTGATACCGAGTTTTATCGCAACCGGTCCATTAGTTTTTGCGTGAAGGAGTGACAAACATACACACACAAACTTTCACATTTATAATATTAGGATGATGTTAAACAAACATAAATGTAATCGGTATGAAACGTCAACAACAATAATTTTATTCATCAAAAGAAATAAAAGGATTTTACGAAGAAAAGACAAAGATAAACGAGTTTAAAAATTACTTGTATTATAATTGAGAAATGCTGTGATAAAATAATAAAGACATTTTAAGGTCGTCTTCAAAACACGGGAGACGCAAAACAAGGAGCATTTTTCATCTAAACTTGTAAAGTCTTCCTCTTACAATGCCTCTGAGACACAAGGGTGACCCCATTTTTAATTAATGACAAACACAAAGCAAGGTGACAATGAACGTTTGCATTTTACTTTGATTTACAAAATAAGGCCGCTAAAAAGGCATTAATTGGTTTCTAGCTCAACAATTTATCTGCACAACAGAATTTAATAAGGTTCTGTCAGTTGAGACGAAAATGAAAAATATTTTTCGACTTAAAAAAAAGGAAAAACATAAATTGAAAGGGAATGTAAAGAGCGAAGGGTAGAGTCGATTTTTATGATTCTGAGTGCAAATTGTTATAATTTTAGGGTGACCTAATAATCTCAAAACGTTGGCAGAGTTTTGTGCTTAACAGGAAAGGGTACCGGGGGCTCTCTCCATACAAACGTAGTCGACTGTTTTCTCCCTGGATAGTGACACTAGAGCGTTGCATAAAACTTATAACTGCCATGACCATGCCCCTATATTTCGTTGTGTTTTTGTTTTTGAAATCCCAATTTCTATGATAATTAGAAAATGAAAAAAATACATAACATAGGGGCATAGTCACGACAGCTGCGCCCCGCGGTTTCACCCGCGTCAGTCCCGCTCCCGTTGGAATATTGGGATAAAAAGTATCCTATGTGTTAATTCAGGTCTCCAGCTATCTACATACCAAGTTTGAACGTAATCAACCATACACACACACACACACACACAAACTTTCACATTTATAATATTAGTAGGATTAATAAAAAAGCCAAAACCCCAGTTTACTTTATGTTTAAAATACAGGGTTAAACTAAAAATATAAGTTTAATTTTAAGGTTAATGACCTCTCCGTGTATGGAACAGTAATTTTTCTGGTAAACCTAACATCAAAATTTTCAAAAAAAAATGTTCGAATTTCCGAAAGTCGTAGAACAAAAGTTGTTTGTTTAGGTGCACAGAAGTAGCCCTCAAGGGCTTGCTAGTATAATTACTAACAACCCTATCTATATAACTGATATAATATTCCATCTGTATCTTACTAATATTATAAATGTGAAAGTTTGTGTGTGTGAGTGTGTGTGAGTGTGTGTGTGTGTATGTTTGTTACTCCTTCACGCTAAAACTACTAAACCGATTGCAATAAAATGTAGATAGCTGGAGACCTAGATTAACATATAGGCTATTTTTTATCCCGATATTCCCACGGGATCGGGACTTACGTGGGTGAAACCGCGGGGCGCAGCTAGTTATTTATAAATAAACTGACGATCTTAAAAATCTAAAAGCATTTTTACTAAAAGTATTCAAACCTACACATGTTTGTACAACTCATTAGTTCCACAACATTAACTTATGTTTACGGTGCGTTACCTAATTTTCCGGTTTTACATTGTTTTCGGTTAAAATCTTGCCCTGCGTTTCATATGAAACTTTCCTTTTTTCTTTCAGATTTACCGTTTTTTATCCATGTTGCAAAACTATAGCTAGTGTGGACTTGATATGGAGATCGCCCTAGGCGAGAGGCCAGGGGTGAAGATATAATTTGTAGCGCCTAACGAACTTGCGAACGAAATATATACTTGTGGCGTCGCGTGCGCGAGGCTGAGCGCCATACATTTTAATCTTCACAGCCCCCTGGGACGCTTTCTACTTCCGCTTTATTCAATTCCCTAAGAACTAGGTAATCATTTTAAGCAAGTCATTTCAATTCCAAATATAAATTTTAACAACATTAACCTACTAACAAAACTTACACCCCCTTATTCCGAAACGAGGTTTAAGGTGTAACAGAACCTTAAAATGCTGAGTAAATCCTCCATTCGATTATATATTTTTATTTGACGGCTGTACCGTCTGTCTACTTTTAGAGAACGAGTTGCCAAGATTGTGGAAGGTTTGTAAATTGAATATATTATTATTTTGTGTATAATTGGATGATAATTGGCTAAGAATTGATGTATTGGAATAATATCTGTTTGTAATATCATATTTATTGTTTAATTTGATGAATTCTGAGAGGTTCCCCTACAAAGGATAGTCCGAGATGTGGATTTAAACCTTAGATTTAAACACAGATTTACTCGTGAACTATAAAACTGTAAACTGTAAAGTCTAAACACTATCCCTATAGATTATATAGGGATAGTGTTTAGACTATATAGTTCATGATTAAATATGTGTCTACATCTAAGGTTTAAATCCACATCTCGGACTATCCTTAAACCTCGTTTTGGAATAAGGGGGACAATGTTTTACATAAATTCTTAGAAATGTTTCTCTAAATCGAAAAATCGGAATAAACCCGTGATCGATGAGCATTGAACATTTTCAAATTAAGGCAACTTCTCTTTCGCTATATTTAATGAGATTTCTAATGTACTCATTGTGATTCGCTGTGCGTAGGTACCTACTCTTAATAAAATGTCGTCAAACGAACAACCATCAAGAGAATTCGTCCCATAATCTTTTTTCGTCGTATTCGAATGCTGACAAGAGATGAAGGGAAATATTGTTAACAAAACGAATAGAGTTCTTTTACAATCAGTGAAACTATTGTCTGAGTTTGAAAGAGATTTTCAATTAGAGAGATCTGAAATATTGATTTACTATGCTATTTTGAACCGTACTAATTTGTAACTATCCAATATTTCGCGCATACGACCAAAATGTCTGGGAATTTTTGGCAGAGACCAGCTATGTTCATTGTTCAGCAGTGGACGTCCTGTGGTTGAGATGATAATAAATAAATATTGTAGAACATTTAATTTTACACAGCGTTATCTAGCCTTAAGCTAAGCAACTAGGCTCGTGTTGAGGGTGCTAGATAACGAAAAAGATATTTATACTTTTTTTTTGTAAATATATGCTTACGTCATAATGAATAAATGATAATAATTCAATATTCTCAATATTTGTCCTGTAGCCAATATTAAATCCACCAGCTTTAAGAAGTAAATGCACGTACCGAATCATTGTTTGCTTAAATCACTTGTAAGCACCTAAGTATTATGTGTATGTCATTGAATAAAAATGTACGTAAGTAGGTACATAAAACTCGCAAAATCGTTAATTTCCATTGTAAGTAGGTACAACTCAAAAAGTTGCGTGAAAAACTTGCTGATTTACTTTTTGATGTGGTTTTGAAGAGTTTCACGTAAAACTTCGGTAATTTTAACAAACATAGCACTCACCTGAAGTTACGTGTTGCAAGATAAAAAGATAACGTTAAACGTTTATTTAGGTTCAAGCAATTCTATTCCTTATCGTTTTATGTATTTAGGATTCAACTTTCGCGGCGTAAATGTGTTAAATGTCAATATTTTATTTCACTGATGGTATTGTAAGACGACTTGTGTACATTATGTTATTCGTTTGAGAGCAAAAGTTAGGTCTGAGGGTTTTTTCTGTTGCCAAATAATTTTACGGAAAAATCTTTCGTAGAATCTCTGTTTACTCCAAGTTCAGCATTACCATTCCTAAAATGTTTTTGAATATAAACAAAAACTAAGTAAACAAAGTTCTCAAATTAAATTAATATTTTAACACAAATTAAAAGTAACTTAAGTGAGAATGACAAGATGTCATGTAATTTTAAATTAGATTTCTCGGGAGCAAACTGTCATTTTCACGGTTTAGCTACAGGGCTAATAAAATTTTAATAGAATACCTTACGCTATGACGGGTAGCGGGCGAAATATTTGAGAAATCGAGTCATTCTAATAATGCAGAGATTTAAATAAAAACAGATAAAGTTGAATCTAATGCACCTACTGTGTAATTTGAAATATTCAAAGGCAATAGTTAATACATACCTACTTTCTCCACCTTTCTCTACACTTTTACGTCGCACTTTTTAATTCTCTGCCTGTTGTGTAAAAAGTATATTAAAAGGATGACCTACGTGGATTGATTTGACAAGGATTAAATATTTATAAAGTCTTGAAAAGAGAGAAATCTTGTAAATATTATAAATCTAAATATTTCTCAACTTACAGAAAAGACGTTCGATGTTATTGTCACAAAGTCTAAGTTTTCGCAATCGGCTGATAAACACTGCAGGTAAAGTAAACAAGTTGTGCATTTCTGAAACGATCCATGAAGTCTATAATAAAACTAAAAAAGTTCAATCTCATTCGTTGTCTTCGGCGGTAAACGTTTCACATTAGACTGGGATTGTGTTATCCGATCGTGTTTGTCTCTAGACTGAATTGCTGGGACTAATAGGTCCGGCGGCAAATACAATTGCTTTGCTTTTAGACTGCTTCACATTGTCTGTTTTAACCCTTCCGGATAAAAATAGTGAAACACGCGATATATTCTACTGTGATATAGGTATGTATAGTTTCTTTCAGTTTGGCGAAAATGTGTAATTTTTTGTATGATACAAATTTTGTACGGCCGCAAATACTAAAAATCAAATTCAATACAAATTAATTTACCGCCAGAAGTTGCATTAGGAAGGATACTTACTATTATTCCACCCAAATCTAAGTTTTTTTTGGTGTAGACGAAAAAAGGTTATACGGATCTGATCTGATAATAAAACCAAAAACGTAAAAAAGCGTGTACTTTAATTGTAGATAGGCCCTTTGAATCGGTTTAAATACGTGACTAGATTAAAAATGAATTTGCTGATTTATTATCAAAGATTTATTTAAAACATTCAACTGATGCGAGATTCGATAGCGTAAATTGATAAGATGTTAAAAAAACTTTTTTTTAAGTATATTTACTTGATAGCCTGGCTTGATAGATAGCGTTTTCGGCAACCGATGAAGTTGTTTGAGATAAACAGATAACTTTATTGACAACTAGCTGCGCCCCGCGGTTTCACCCGCGTAAGTCCCGATCCCGTGGGCATATTGGGATAAAAAGTATCTTATGTCCGTCTCCTGGCTCTAAGCTACCTCCCTACCAATTTTCACCCAAATCTGTTCTGCCGTTCTTGAGTTATAAGTGGTGTAACTAACACGACTTTCTTTTATATATATATAATAGACTAGTTGCGCCCCGGAATTTCACACATGTAAGTCCCGATCTCGCGGCCGATATTCATTCTAATCGGTCCAGTCGTTTGACCGTGAAGAGGAAACAAACAACTAAATAAACAAACTTTCAGATTTATAATATTGGTTAGGATTTACATTTGCGTAGTTGTTACCAATATGTACTGTCAGTCGGCTGCATAAATTACTATTATTGGAATGTTTACATTCTAATAATTTTTGTATGATAAATTGATGAGTATGAAGACTTTAAACTTCAACTTAAACAGGTGTCTAGAATCTTGCTAGTGTTGAAAACATTCTTATAAAAGCCGTTTTTAAGCTCTACGGTGGGTCTGCAATTATGCAGCCGACCGTACTTACCTAAGCATAATATAAATTACTAACTGTCCCGGAAAACGTTGTATAAAATTTTATTGTAGTCCTGAGTATAAAATATACACAAAAAAATCCATACAAATGACCCATAAATGACCGTTGAATGACAAGACATATCAACATGCTTGTGCTGTCAATACTGAAAAAAGTTTCAATTTGACAGCAAAATCCCCATCAACAAAATGATCCGCCATTTATTGAATTCAATTGTTACAAAAATGTGATAAATGAAGAACCGCTCGACCGATTTTGTGCAAACTTCACATAAACCATCTACTAAATAGTCCAAACAAAGCTTAAACATTTTGGATAGGTGAGCCCGTTCTTGAGTTATAAAATTACAACGAAAATTAGCATTGATTTTTATAGACATAGATTCTATAAACTATAACTTCAATTACTATTACTTTTCCTTTCCTTTTTTCTGAAATTCTTCATCTTATTCTGAGAAAATAGAGAAACTCGAATATAAAGAGCACATAATAGCCATACAATGTTACGGTTTAATTTTCCTCGTTTCAAGTAGGTATTGTAAAAGGCTACTTACTATGTTCTCTCAATGCTTCTTTTGTCTAGCCTTTTAAAGTACTAAGTTTTTGTGTTTCCTAAGTAAAATACAATGAACAATGTAAACATTCTTTATTCGATAAACATTTTTACTAAAAATATTTTATTGTTTACGTAAATGTCTTCAATGCGTAACAGTTCATACAATTTTTAACCCAATTATATAAAACACAATTCAAAATGATGTTAAGAGAAACCCTATCAAAATTTTCCGCAAAAATAAATGAAATAAAACTTTTTAACATCAATTTCCTACACCATCGTGACTTTCAGTGTGATTGAATTTTTTATGCTGGTATTTTAATGGAAGCCAATAAATGTTTAAAGAATTTATTACGAAGACATAACTCAAATGGGAAGATTTTATTTTCTTTTGATAGTAGTCAGCAGGTGAACCAGTAAAATTCCCAGTACACGTTCAAACAACACCGCTTGATTCAAACAACTTCGCTTAATTGACACGTCATGCTTAATGATCTGTATGCCTCAAACGAGCATCAAGCCTCAGCTTCCAGCAATCGAATAAAAACGGTTTGGTAATGAGACAAACGTATAAATAAGTATTTATCTATTGTCTGGTCACCATAACTCAGTTGCTTAGGTTGAGACTAGATGGCAATGTGTAGAATTGTCCTTTATATACAACATTAACATTGTATTATAATCATGTACCTAGTACCTAACTGTTAGACTCCCAAAAAACGCTTCTGTAAGTGTCCTAAAGATATTTTGATGGTTGCGATTGACGTAATGTTAAACGAATATACGAATAAAGCCTTTCTATGTATAAAACCAAATACTCGAAACACCACCTTTACGCAAAATGCCTAACTCGGAAAAAAGTACATTGAAGCAATTCAAACTTAAAATCAAATCAATGTCGAAATTAAATGGTTGAGCCTTTCGATGCACAAAACGAAATACGCGGAACACCACAGAAATTCAAACTCAAAAACAAATCAATAGAATGAAATGGTTGAATAATAATATTTTTGAATATCAACTTCGACATTTCAAAATTGATTAAAGGCATAAAACAAACAACAGGAACGTCATACATACGAGTATAAATGAATACAAACATTCGTTAAGAGAAAATCCAAGCGCTTATTTGGTAACATGTTCTTCTAATGGATATCCGAACAACGAGAAAGCTAAGATCTTCATTTTATCGGTGCTTTATCTTAGTTACACATCTTATTATGATGTCGTCTGTACTTTGTATCACATGATGTAATTCGTTTAGTTCATTATCATGCCACCAATCTCTTTGTCTTTCTTTTTCTTTTTGATAAATGACTTGATACTGCATTTTAAGCTATTGTATAGCTTTGATCGCGGGCTTTGAACGCGGCGACCGAATCATCAAGAAATTCCGTGACGAAAATAAAACCTAACACCCCCCACTGCGCCTAACATGTAGCTCGGCCGAGCGTTCGCTTAACGTATGTATATGGTACGACTGTACGAAGCTCGCACGATGGCTTTACTAAGGCAGTCCCCGAGTGCCACACTTTTTTTAAAATAATAATTATGTCAGCCTTTGACCACTATCTCACACGATAGTAAGTGATGATGCGGTCTAAGATGTAGAACGCTTTCTTAGAAGAAACCTACACGCTAGTGACTCAAAAACCCCCAAATAAACGGTTTGAACTTCTAAAAGGTAATAGGCACTGGCAATGCTTGTTGTTTTGTTATGCAACATTTTTTGTCAAATAATAGAGCTACTAATTTTCTACTTCTAATTAAAAGATTTGTCTTGTTCTCTTTAAAAATAAGTTTATCAGTGTAATGCGAGCAAGCGAACGCAAAATGCTTCGAACGTATTGCGACGACTACGTTCAAGGCTATAAAGTATTTTGTTGGCAAGTCCATCGTCACCAAACACTCTCCATGATGATGAATTATTTGATGATGATGAATATTTGAATCAAAACTAAGGAAATTATCTTCTGTTATTTTAATTACAGTTTTATTAACGTCACAGTCTCATAAACGTTACAACAATTTTATTACTCGAAGTGTTATTGAATTTAACGTTAACGTTTCATAAAATACCGGATGATTGTTGATCATTAATGTTTTCCACCCCTTCACAAATAAACCTACGTTTTTTAGGTTAATAGGAATTCCGGTAACTACGTTACTTAATATGGTAATACCATTAGCATAGGAATTGATTAATTAATAAGTAAACAATAATGAGGGTGTCAGATCTGATATGTTGAAGCCATAATTTAATCAAATTCCAGCGTTTATTATGAGGTATTAGGAAATTTATACCTATTAGCTTTGTTTAGAGCTTTTTGGATCAGGTATTGTTTCCTTTAATTAATAAGAGCCATTAGGCCTACGAATAATAGGGTGTTAGGTTACATTAAATTGTATGCGGTATTTATCTACCTACGTTTATGTTTAGCTTCTGTGGTAAGTCTAACCCAATTCTATTACCAATATTGTCGTTCAATTAACTTATATAGCGTAAGTAATATTATGCATTGTCAAGCCAAATATACTACATAATACCTATTTCTGCTATATCGAAGCCACTATAATGGCTCTTAATGGAAATGTTAGAGACGAATAAAATAGAAGGAACTTACTAGGAAGGAATTGATAAGCAGCACTAACACTACTGTCAGTGTAAGTACTAAAATAAGACCGTCTTTCTGAGAATATTGAATGCGGGAAGAACTTGTGGTAAGAGGTTGTCAGGTAACATCTTTCGATTAATAAGATGTGATGCTTGGTAAAGTCAACTTGGAACTACATTGGAAATTATTATCTTGAAACTCAATAAATTAAAGAGCTTGGGGGGAGCTTGGGGCCCTAGTGCCCATTTATTTTTTAAGAACCTGGCGGGGCGTCTTTGTGCGGCATCAGGTGACCGAAGGGCTGGCGGCTTCTTCACTCAAAGGGTGAGCCTGGCTATCCAGAGGGGGAATGCCGCCAGTCTCTTGGGGACGATGCCGCGTGGAGACGCTCTGAACGGTATAGTAGATTAAACAATATCAATCTCTAATGTAAGTAGATCGAAGTTTATGGTAAGATATTTAACAATACTTGAACACACGGGCAAATAGTAATTCAATAAGACGATAAAACAAATAGCGATGTCACTGCGGCTTCCAATCCGACGGATATAAAATACGAAAATACTCGTAACTGTCTCAATAAGAAGCAACAGATTGTAACTCTTGGCAGGCTCTGGTGTGCAGAATCAATATAAACGGTACGATAATATCGCAGTAAAACTAGGAGCCGGTCATCCGTCTCAACCCGGATTTTATGGCACTCGTTTATCTGTGACGACGGCGATCATGCGCTGATTTGAACGACCTTTTTATGTCGGAACTTGTGTTAGTTAGAGTAACTACTGCCGGTGTAATGTGATATTGGAAAGGTCCACGGACAACTATTTTAAGGGGGTAAGTGTATGACATGGGTTGATGGACAACCTTATCGCAAGTTTCAAGTGTGGGCCGTATGAGCGTGATTTATGTAAAATAATATCCAAAGATTTATGATGCAAGATATTTTATGACGTCCCTCTATTTGATATGCTTTAGTATGAAGGTAGCATTTTATGTAAATATGGTGCAATTATTGGTAGTAGTTAAATGAATGTGAGACATATATATATTGCGTATCTATCTTTACGATTTTCTGTTCAGTGTCATTTATTTATCACTAGGTAAATTACATTAAGGTCCTACGTTTTCCCTACTAAATGTTCTAGACATTCCTACGTTTTATACCGAGATATTTAACTTATTATGACTTAAAGTAGGCTTAATATAAGCTTTTGTAGGCGCAAAGTCAATAATATCACCGTTTAACATCCAGGAAGTACTTTGTTTCAGCGTGAAAAAGGAGACCAATTTTACGTATGTAGTGGTGCACTGTCATATTGGCGTATGGTCTAGTCAAGTCTAGTGTGACTGAGATATAGACACATGACGTATAGATGTGCAAACACGCGACGTTGTCGCGTTGTGTGTGGAAGCAGGAACACGCAATTACGCTATAGTTTGGCAAAGTCGTGCGCGACCGTCCTGCGGTATTTGCGGGGTAGCGGGGTTGAGGTAATAGCACGCGATACACACGGGAAAAGTGTGCCCGGATATATCTTGCGATATATTGAAACAATTTTTGATGTAATGTAAGATTGAATAAAAAGGTACCTATTCGTCCATTAACTGGCTAAGGGTTAAAGTAGTAGTCTTAAAGTAGATTTATATTGTTGGTAGTGGAAGATAAAGTAAAAAAAAAAAAAAAAAAATTTACCAATACGAGTACAGTTTATATAAATATCTGCGGTCCTCACACTAGACTAATGTCAGCATTGTAAAATAAAGTATTTTTTTCTGTTAAAGTATTTTACTATAAATAAAAGAAGATTATAAATCAATATCCATATCACTTTCATGTTCTGTCTCTGTTTGAACTTCTTCATTGTCGTGATCATCATCATCATCGTCTTCATTCAGACGAAATACGAATCTAAAAAAAAACAACATTAATATAAAAATGACATATTTTTCACAATATTATGTTTAATTAAATTAAATCAATGGTGATTCTAGATGGCCTGAGCAGATGGTGCCGGTGATAAAGCGTCACGTCTGCCCAGTCAGCACACCAATAATCGATTACATTCAAAATAAAAAAATATGTACCTACCTGTCCAATGCATCGTTAATTACATAATCTGATTTATAATATTCGTCTTCACTTTTTTGACATGGTCGTCACACTTTATAAACAACATTCTTAGTCGTTCGTGTCGCCAGACTTATCCTGAGATCGTTATCTCGTGTGCGTTGAACTCAAAGTGTCATAGATTTGACAACACATGTTGCCGCTTCGAGTGCGCGGCTGAGACTGTCATAAGTTGACGTGTTGCACGCGTTACCCTTCCCCACTACACCACCCGCTACCCGCTGACATCTTCAGTACCTCGTCCCCGCCATCGTCTGTAACGCCGCGAGGAGGGTTCGGCACGAACTTGCCAAACTATAGAGCAGAGCTGCACTACAGTTTGCTCGATAAGGGCGACGTTGCCTCTCCGTCTAATCTGTCTACTACAAATTACAAAATCAAAATATTTTCAATTGCATGAAATTCAACTCAAGTGTTGCCAGACCCCTAAACTTGCAAGATTTTGTGTAACTTTTGGCACTGTCGCGTCACTTTTAATACTTAAATTATACATTATTTTGATAGACTCTCACTGTACATATATAATAAACAAATAAATATTTATACTTGTTTGAATTTAATTAGTAGAATATAAAATGAATCTAATTGAAAATAAGGAATTCGCGAGAAAAATACCAAGCAGTCTTGTTGTTTTTGGTGTCACCAAAAAACAATAAGACTGGCAACATACAACGAGTTTGTTTGTTTTGACGAGCCGGTGACGTTTGGAAAAAAGTCAAAAATTGTCAAAAAGCTTTTTATACTGCATTTTTCTATGAAATATTTTAAATGCGTAGATAAAATTCTAAATGTGTAGATTTACAAATCTGGTACTGGAGCAGGTATTTACTCAGAATCTTTACAACTATGGAGTAGTTTGGGTCAATACACTACGGTTTCCCAGGCAGAGATGTATGCCTTCATAGCATGCGCAGAGAAAAAATTGAAAATGAATGTAGAGAACAAGGCCATATACATTCTTAGCGACAGGCAAGGTCAACTCAAAACTGGTCTGATAAATGCGGTGAAAACCCTAAACAAGTTGGGCCATAGGAACTAAGTACGACTAATCTGGGTCCCAGGTCATGAAGGAATAGCAGGAAATGAGAAGGCTGATGAGCTGCAAGGACAGGATTGGGAAGTGCTATGCTTGGACCAGAACCATGTATGGGCCTCCCAGCATGCACAATCACAAAGGATACTATGGAGCACATCCTGTGTGAATGCGACATCTTAGCAGCAAAGCGTATGGGCTTCCTTGGGAATGCATTTCCCAAACCGGAGGAACACAGGATTTTTCCTCTTAGTGGGATCACCGCGTTAATCGATCCCAATGGGTCGAAGTGTTGCTGGCTATGTCAGCCCCCGATATATGATAAGATACAACTAATTTAAAATAAATAAACCTTTTTGTACATTACTTGGTCTTTATTTTTCTTTTTCCATTTAGACCTGGTACAATATGCATCGTTCAGAGTTCGTCTTAGTTAAAAAAAATTGATCCTGTTTTTGGAAAATTTATTCAAAAATATATTTTCATACAAAAAAATAATATTTGAATCGAGATTTGAACCGGGTTTCTTCAGAACACTACCCTGCTTCTCTAAATGACTACACCAATCGGTAACTATAGGTCCACATCAAATATGTGTATGTGTGCGTGTCATTTATATCGTAACAACAGGTGACAAGAGTTGAAATTTGTACTAACCAAATACATAAAATTGTGACTTCCAATAAATTAAATTATGTTTGAAATATGTTCAGAGCAAACTGGGAAACACGCAAAATATATTGAAATACTTTTATTCTTCGTCAAATAAAGCAAAATAAAATAAAAATATACTTTCGGGAAAACAGCGCCATCTAGCGGAATACTTTTCTTAGCGATACGAAACGATCAACCTTAAGAGGAAAGGGTACCGGGGGCTCTCTCTATCCAAACGTAGTCGACTGTTTTTTTTTCCCTGGATAATGACACAAGAGCAAATATTTTTTTTGCATAAAACTTATACCTAACTACTTTATATTAGTCAAAACTATAATCTCTAAGTGATGGAAGAGCGGAAGCACTTGTTACAAGTAGCCTCATTAGGTGCTTAAAAAGTGCTTACATAAAGATAAAATTGTAAATTTAGATTAAGAAATTGAAATATACATTTTATTTTATTATTATACGTCCTGTTATTATTATTGTTATAGTTATTTTATTATTATTATTATTATAACTGCTATGACCATGCCCCTATGTTTTTTTTAATCTTAATTTTTATGATAATTAGAAAATGAAAAAACCAGAACATAGGGGCATGTCATGGCAGTTATAGGTTTTGTGGCACAAAATATTTGTGCTAGTGTCATTATTCAGGGAGGAAACAGTCGACTACGTTTGTATGGAGAGGGCGCCGATACCCTTTCACCTTAAGGTCTTACAATTGATGTTCACTAGGCCCACCGTAATAGGCATACAGTAAATTAAGTACCAAGAAAAGTAGAAGTACAAATGAATAGAGTCAGTTCTGAAAATAAAAAATCAACCGCGCTAGCTCACGAGCAAAACAAAACCTCTGAAATAATTTTTTGTTCACTTGTGAACGAAAAGAAAGCGAAGTGATGTTGAACATCACTTCGCTTTCTTTTTAACATTGGGAACGAGTGGTGTGTAAAGGACTATCAGGACTGCTTTTACCTGTGTCAGCTCTTTTAATGGCTCCAACAATAATTGGAAAACGTATTCCCATTTGCCGAGTAATAATATAATATCAATTACTAGAAACAACAAATATGTACACTACGAATCACTTTGCACAATCAATATTTGTATTGACTCTATGAAATAGCAGCACTAAAAAATAGCAATTGCTTTTCTTTTATTAATGTTTGCTGTATTGTTTTTTTAATTGCCAGTTTTATAAAGTTCATTCTAACACATAGAGGCTCTTAGAGGTTGATAAATTTCCGAATCTAACAAAGATCAATAGAGACCAAGGGGAAGTTAACTTTCAAAGACATTATTAAAACTGACAGTAAATATAATCATTTTATCTTACAACCTTCGTGTAATACGGAACCTAAGAATTCTCTTCGAATAGAAAATAAATAAGCAATCTTCTTATTGCTTCCGTATTTATTGAAAATGCTTTTGATCTGAATCGGTGATTAAAATTTAATTATAACTAGCAGCGCTCCGCTGTTTCACCCGCGTACCTCCCGATCCCGTGGGAATATCGCGATAGCCTTCTTCGATAAATGCACTATCCAACACAAAAATATTTTTTCCTTAACCTTAAAATTTTACTTAATTTTTAACTTTTATCTACGGTTCTTAGTCTAAATGACATTTGTTTTAAAAAAAGCAGCTGTTTTTAGAATTTACATAACCTCAAAAGTTTCATAATTTTTTTCGAATTTCCAAAAGTCGTAGAACGAAAGTTGTTTGTTTAGGTGCACAGAAGTAGCCCTCAACGGCTTGCTTGTATAATTACTATTGGTAATTATACAAGCAAGCCGTTGAGGCTACCCAGTACTACCCAGTATTTATTAAAAATATATCATTATTCCATGGTTTCTTCGTGGAACTGTAACAGGACTGTAACTGTAACTGGAACAGCCAATCAAATGAGTAGGTACCTAGGTATTTAGGTAATTAATTTCGGTTGAAGCTTATTACTTGGGTTTGATTAACATCACTGCTTCTGACGAAAGCCTCAAAGTATCGTTTCTGTTTGATTAAATTATCTAATGATAAAGTGATTAAATTATAGATTATAGCCTCATATAATATGAGGCTTCGTCTGAGACATTATGACAAGCAGTAGCTAACGTTTGTGGTAGCAAAGTGCAGTAGCACGTTTGTGGTAGCAAAGTACAGTCGGCTGCATAATTGCAGCCCTCGGTAGAGTTCTAAAATCACTATTATAGGATTGAAATCTAATATTTTTTTTTTTGATAAATTGATGAGTTAGAAGACTTTAAACTTCAACTAAAGCAGGTGTCTAGAATCTTGCTTGCGTTGAAAACATTCTTATAACAGCCGTTTTGGAGCTCTACGGTGGATCTGCAATTATGCAGCCGACCGTAAATCTATACATAAAAAATGCTTTGTCTTGAATGACTGACTGATGGATCAACGAACCGTTTAAACCGCTGATCGTACCTGACCTGAAACTTGGAGAGTGTGTTCTTTGTATGACGTAGGCATCCGATAAGAAAGGATATTCCGACATTCTACTCCTAAGGTGGCGAAAAAGGGTGCCCCCTTTTTCGTATGCGATAACGTGATTCCTGGTCCAATCTACATAAAATTTTGCATAAACATTCTTTCGACTTCTACGCGGACGAAATAGCGGGCAAAAGCTATCTATATATATAAAAGAAAGTCGTGTTAGTTACACCATTTATAACTCGGGACCGGCTAACCGATGGCTGAAAATTGGTGGGGAGGTAGCTTACAATCATAAGACGGACATAGGATATTTTTTTCGATATTCCCACGGGATCGGGACTTACGCAGGTGAAACCGCGGGACACAGCTAGTACTATATAAAAATATGATTTTTTATATTTGACATTGGATAGTTTGCCTTTGTTGCCTAGCTGCCAACTTTATTCACGTTTTAGTTTACCAGTGTACACTATTCTTTATCACTTTTTCGAACATTACTTAAAATACTCGCTTAATGATGTTAATAATGTTATTATTATTAAACAGAGGTATGTCTTCAATACGAAGTGTCATGTACGAAGTTTTAACTGTGAGAATACGTTGTATTTATTTATTTTAATATCATAGGTATTTGGTACTTACTTGTCTACAGACCGTTAATTGACATAAAAATTAGAATAACCGCCTTATTTCGATATAAACCTACAATCAACATAATGGTAAACAAAATGCAAAGTTGTTTCATCCTAAATAGACTCCACGTTGAAAGCTTGCAATTAAAGTGAAAATTGAAAGCAGACTGGAAACTTAATTCTGCCGATATTCGCCAAAAATTACCCGGCTCTTTCTCCATACAAACGTAGTCGACTGTTTCTCCCTGGATAATGGTGCAAATATTTTTGTAGCTTAAAACCTATAAATGCCATGACAATCGACCATGCCCCTATGTCTTATTGGAATGAAGTTCCTTATTACGCGTTGCGAAAGGAGGCTAGACGGAAAAAATTAAGACTAAAAGTTGTAACGACATTTTTTGCTATAGGTAAGCCGTGCGGCGTCCGCGTGTTTCTCTGTCTGTCTCTCTCTCTCTCTCCTTTATAGAAAGCAAGCCAGTTTACTAAAATTATGCCTACTGATTAAGTTTAAATTACATTATATTTGTTAATAATGAAAAAAAAATTATATCCTAAAAAAAAAATATTACAATTCCTTCACTAATTAATCGAAAGGAACTTCGTCCGGGTGTCCCTTGACACCTTTCATTTTTTATTATTATATAAGTATTTTGACTCTTACTTCCTATGAAAATTAGAATATGAAAAAACCAAGACACAAGGTCATGGCAGTTATAGATAGACTAGAGCAAATATTTTATATTATATATAAAATATTTGCTCTAGTGTCATTAACTCATTATCCAGGGAGGATACAGTCGAATTCGTTTGTATGGAGAAAGAGTTCCTCATAAATATTTCCATTTATCTGGATGGATTGCTGGACCGATTTAGATATGGTGTTCTGTAAAAAGTTTATGATTTATTGACGATTGTTTGTAAATAGTTGTTACGGTGATTACTCACCAGACGGCGCCACAATTTACATTTTATTGCAAAATCAATGTTTGAATTTATTTATTTAATTTTTTTGTATTATTTTTGTTTGATTTGAATTTCAATCAAGTTCAATCAATTTATTTGAATTGAATTGTGTTGGTGATGTATCGTCCGATTGTTGAGTTTTTAGTTTGTTTTCGCCCTTAAAGTGAAGGGTGTGAGGTGTTCGATACAGATGGGAAATTTGCATGTAAACGAGAGACTTTGATTGTATTACTGTGACCGCGATGCGACCGGTTGCTATCGCTTGGCTTATACAATAAGCTGTTATGTCAACATATTTTTTATTTAGGCAATTGTTTTACAATAAAGTTTTTCACTTTCACCTTTACTTTTTTGGTACTAAGTGAACACTACTGTTTCAACTTTTTTTTATACATGAATAGGTCAGCGTTTGACCACCATCACACCTGCCTGATGGTAGGTGACGATTTGGCTTAAGGCTCTGCGCAAATGGGCCACCGGTGGCCAGCCACTAGCAGTTTTCATGCATTTTGTTGTGGCCACCACCGACCACATGTGTGAAAAATCGTGTGAACTGCTAGTGGTTGGCCACCGGTGGCTGTGGTAGGTGGCCTGTTTGGGCAGAGCCTAAGATGTAGCACGCTTTCCTAGAAGATACCTATTCACTCGCGACTTGAAGACCCCGAAATTGTCTACGTCTTTTTATTTGTTTCTCTGCTGCCAGCAAATACCAAGCACCGAACCTCGATACCTAACTACCGTACTAATACTAACGTACCCTCATAATAAACTAAAGCCGAAAAACATCACGACAACTATTTAAAAAAAGCTTCAGGCAGTATTCTTTCATTGGATTTTTTATAAAAGAACATTTAAATGATATAAAGAAGTGGGTATTAGTTACAAATAAGGCACTAATTGCGTAGGTAAGTACCCAACTTCTATCCTCAGGGAGAAACTTATCTCGAATCACAAAGGAGGCCTATTTTCACGAGTAAGTATAACGAACGGGGATTATGTTACTGTCATTAACTTAAAATTAACATTTATTATAAATAATGTTTTCAACTTTCATACTCTATAAGTATAATAAGCTGTTAGTGATGGTTGGGAACGAAAGAAATGTATTAAACCACGTTAGACTCTTTCACGATTTTCGATATTCCGTATTCAGATATAACACGCATTCTAGATTGAAAACTACGACATAGAAAACTAACATCGGCATTACAAACATTGTAAATTGAGAAATTAGTTATAGAAAACTTTTGCTATTCCGTACTTTAATATTACAAACATTCCAGATTGAGGAATTCGATTTAGAAATTTTTTGATAATCCGTACTTTCATATTACAAACATTCTAGATTGAGAAATTCGATAGGATTAGAAATCTTTCAATATTTCGTATTGTGATATAACACGCATTCTAGATTGAGAAATACGACAGAAAACTTCTGATAATCCGTACTTCGATATTACAAAGATACTAGATTGAGAAATTCGATAGGATTAGAAATCTTTAGGTATTCCGTATTTCGATATAATACGCATTTTAGATTTAGAAATACGATAGAAAACTTCTGATAATCCGTACTTCGATTTTACCAAGATTCTAGATTGAGAAATTTGATAGAATTAGAAATCTTTCGATATTACAAACATTTCAGATTGAAAAATTCGATAGGATTAGAAATCTTTCAATATTACAAACATTCCAGATTGAGAAATTCGATAGGATTAAAAAACTTTCGATATTTCGATATTACAAACATTCCAGATTGAGAAATTCGTTTTTTTTTTTTTTGATAATCCGTACTTTCGAAGTTAGGCCACCAGGATTGAACTACGTTTTTAAGCGTCAATTTAATGTAAAATGTCACCCCCTGCCCTTGTTCGACATCTAAGACGGCTCTCCATTAAGCACTACAGAAGCTACTTAGGTCGGTGCCTAACTAATTTGTCATTCTAACAACGTACAGCTGGTATATAAATTTCTCAAGAATCATATCTTATCTTAATTTATTTCGTCAGAAGACAAGATCAACTGTAGGTGCTTTATTTAATATCTTATTATTTGCAAACGCTCTTGACAATGTAAACAAGACTTCGTGATATAGACCTCTGCTATATTCATATTGTAAAATTTGTTTTATTAGAATTTATCTTAGGTAAATGGTCAATTTTTTAAAAATTATTACAAACTAGCTGCGCCCCGCGGTTTCACCCGCGTATGTCCCGATCCCGTGGACATATTGGGATAAAAAGTATCTTATGTCCGTCTCCTGGCTCTAAGCTACCTCCCTACCAATTTTCACCCAAATCTGTTCTGCCGTTCTTGAGTTATAAGTGGTGTAACTAACACGACTTTCTTTTATATATATATACTAGCTGCGCCCCGCGGTTTCACCCGCGTTTGTCCCGATCCCGTGGGAATATCGGTTATTCGAATTTTTCTCACCTTTTAAACCTGCCCTAGACCTCCACGAATAATTCAAGACCAAGATAAGATAAATCCGTTCAGCCGTTCTCGAGTTTTAGCGAGACTAACGAACAGCAATTGATTTTTATATATATAGATAGATAGAAGACTAGCTTTTACCTTCGTAAGGTCCGATCTCGCGAAATTTCGGGAACAAAAGCATCCTATATGTTCTTCTACGTTCCCAAAATACTACTATGCCGATTTTAACAACACACAAACAAATAAATTTACAAACTTTCGGATTTATAATATTAGTAAGGATCGTAGTTAAGTAACTAAATATATGATTTTTTTATTAAGAGAGATTTTTAGAGAGGTCTAATGAAATATTGAAACGAAGTTCCTTATCGCGCGTTGCGAAAGGGGGCTAGACGGAAAAAATTAAGACCAAAAGTTGCAACGCCACTTTTTGATTAAGAGAGATTTTTAGAGAGGTCTAATGAAATATTGGAACGAAGTTCCTTATCGCGCGTTGCGAAAGGGGGCTAGACGGAAAAAATTAAGACCAAAAGTAGCAACGACACTTTTTGATTTTATTACAATTCCTTCACTAATTAATCGAAAGGAATTTCGTTTCATCCGGGTGTCCCTTGACACCTCTCAAGTTTTTTTATTATTTGCTGACTGCATGTTGGTAGTAGTTTCTTACTGAGTAGCGATGAGTAGAAAAGTATTTAGTATTTCTATTGAAAAACCTCAATAACGGTCTACGACTTATCAGAGCATAAAAAATCTAGGTACAATAAGTTAGACTGGTTCTATGTATGTGTAGTACTTCTCTAAAGCTAAGCAGTTCCTACGATTACCTACTTAATACAATTTTATGAATATTTTACGTCAGTCCGTTTGTAGTGGTTTAGTAATAAAAATCCATATTTATCATCTATGCGGACAGCGATCATCAATCTTTTGTTTTATGGATATTAATTATATGCTATACGCTGTACGTTTTATATACCACAAGCAGCGCCCCGTTGTTTCACCCGCGTAAGTTCCGATCCCGTGAGAATATCGGGATAAAAAGTAGCTTATATCTTAATCCAGGCCTCCAGCTATCTACATACCATATTTCATTGCAATCGGTTAAGTAGTTTTAGCGTGAAGGAGTAACAAACATACACACACACACACACACACGCATACACAAACTTTCACATTCATAATAGTAGTAGGGCTAGCTACGCTCCGCGGTTTACCCGCGGTCCCTATCCCGTGGGAATATCGTGATAAACAGCAACATATTATATGAAAATCCAGGTTTCCAACTGTCTATAAACAGAGTTTTAACGCAATCGGTTCAGTAGTTTTTTTGCGTGAAAGAGTAACAAGCATACAAAGACACGGGTGTGCATACAAACACACACACGAACTTTCACATTTATAATATTAGTAGGATGGTAGCTACACAGCTAGATGTCTATATAGTTTCTCAAAGGCAAACGAAACATTAACTTATTTTTCATAATATGTGCCCCTGATGTGAACCGAAGGTCTGAAAATAGACCTAGATGGCACATTTTATCTCTTCTGGGATAAATTCTACTTTAAATTGTAATAGTAATTTGACATATGCACTAGTCGTGCTAAGCCATAACTTAAATTAAAAAAGCAGTAAGACTATTCAAAAGAAATTGCTTCAATCAACGCTTTATTGTATTTCATTCAACATTACGTTGTGGCATCTTAAGACTTACGACACGAGGTCGTGACTTAAATACAAAACACTAGAAGAATCCCCGCAGACTGAAAACTTTCTACTTTGCAGACAGTTCACATTTGAAAACAGTCGTATTCTTTATCGACTACTTCACACTGTAAGAAAATTCCGTGGACGTTGTAAAACAATTTCTGTAAAGGTAGCAGTAATTTCTTTCTATGGGCAACATTCGGGAAGATTCGCAATATCTTCTCATCACAAATACCGCATAGCCTCAAGACGAAGGTTTTCAACCAATGCGTGTTACCAGTGATGACTTATGAGTCCGAGACGTGGTCGGCCTCGTTCATAAGCTCGGAATCCCTCAGCCGGCTATGGAGAGAGCTATGCTCGGAGTTTCTCCAATATAGCAGGATAGAATCCAAAATATGAAAATCCGTAGAAGAACCAAAGTCACAGACATAGCTCTTAGGATTAGTAGGTAAGCTGAAGTGGCAATGGGCAGATCATATAGCTCGTAGAACTGACAACCGCTGGGGAAACGGAATGTTGGGAGATCAGCTGTAGGTGGGTCAGGACCGCTGTTTGTGGCGTCATATGGGGGAGACCTATGTCCAGCAGCGAACGTGTATGGGCTGATATGATGATGATGATGAGGTACAGACAGGAAAATGAAACTGAATTTTATTAATCAACCCATTTGTAATATTTTATTGACATATTTATTTTGAAATTAAATATTTTTCATCCATTACCCAGCTAGGTTAAGGTCTTAGATGTAGCACGGCTCCTTGGAAGATTTCTTATACCTACGCTCATGACTCAAAGACCCCCAAATAAACGGATGCTTTCAAGGGACGCACGTAGGTAGGAAGCAGGCAGTGGAACAAAAACCTTTCCGCACCGTCTTATTTTATGTCTGCGCCACAAAATGAGCACCAGGTAATTCAGATACAAGTGAAATGGCAACGCGACGGTCGGCGGTCGGCCGATCGAATAGTCTATCGTCTGCTTCAACTCGACAGGTGATACAACACAGAGAAGCATTTAGTTAATGTACAACAGTCACTTTGTAAGTAACAAATGAACACATGATTTTGTAGACATGTTACATTAAAGTAGGTTAAAATAAAATATTAGTTGTAATGAGTTGTAAGCTAAGTAATTAATTAGTTTAATGTTCATTGCTTAAAATTAAAATTTGTGCCAAAATATGAAGTATTTTTTTAATTACAATTGCCAAATTATATTACGATGTTAAAAGATCGTAATATAATTATTTTCCACGGGTAGCTCTTTTTACAAAAAAAATATATTTTCTATTATGTTTGTTTTATATATTTTTTTGTAATCTTAGCTTTACAACGTATTTCAAGAGATGTGTGAGTACTCAGAATGTATTTACGTTACAAGCATTTTATCAGAAAATGGAAACAAGAAATAAATTTCAAATCACATTATCGCAAAAAGGGACCATGACACAAGATAAATTGTCCCGTAACAACATAATAAAACGATGTTCAAATAAGGTTTTGAAATTTTACATAAATATTAATTATTTTAAGGTTTCAAAGCCTTCATTTGATCTCACTAAATGGATTTTTCAGTGATAAGTGATGTTGAAAATATTCTAGTGTCGAACTTTGTACGTAAAAACGTCTCTTGAAAATTTAATAAATGCTTTGTCGTTGAAAGTCATATTTTATAAGAGCAAACAGCAATACTATATAGCAAGGGTTATTATCTATAATGATTATTGTGTTGTTATCGTCTGCTTGAAATACTACTGCTGATAGTGCCCCAAGTCTCTTTTAGAATTTCTTCAGAGCCCGGAGTGCGAGATTTTTCGTATAGCAAACGTTATTATCACGAAAATTGTATGGAAAGTTAAAGCTTCGCATTACATCAGCTAAGTGCGCTTTACAACTTTCCATGCAATTTTCTCGTTTACGCTAAAGTAGCAGTAGCGTTAGCTATACGAAAAAAACTCGCACTACGGGTACCGGTCAAAGGAGGCGTTTAAAAACCTGTCATTTAACAAACAGACGGAAACTGCAAGGTTTAAGATTTATTATTAATGTATATTTGCTTGTGTGTGTGAACAATACAGTGTTCTATCTATCTATCTATCAAATCGGTTCATGGTCAAATTATTATTTATAAACAGGTTCGAAACTTTAGGGCCGAACACTTTAGACATCGCTGCAGTTATATCTTCTGTCATGACAGTATTAAGAACTTTCCGAGACTCGGTCCCTCATTGATCGGTTTATTGAATTAATCCGAACTCGAGTTAACATTGAACAAATTTTGGAGTAGGGTTTGATCTGAGGAGCTTGACTGAAAAGGGCTTCACTTGAAAAGAGAAAGTAGGTAAATCTAAATAATAGATAGAACATTTATTATTGTGAATTATCTAAAAGCAGTGTTGGACTAGACATCAAAAGTATTTAAAGGACTAATATTAGGACGGGGTAGATAGATAGATAACTTTATTTGTACAACACAGGAAAAAACAGAACACTATATACACAAAGCGAAGTAACAGCTATAAAGCATAAGTTGCACAAATGGGCGGCCTTATCGCTGAAAGCGATTTCTTCCAGGCAACCTTTGGATGGAAAAGAACTGATTCAGCTTTAATGGTAGGTTGTGAATTTCCTCAAGCAGGATACCAAACATAACCTGTAACAGGTGATAATATAAAGTATTTACATAAATATGGCTTTAAAATATCAAATTATACATACAATACATACCAATATATAATTATATACATAGATACAAAAAAAAAACATATATACATACATAAATAATACAGGAATACATATGGATATTAGACAGTACTGAGGTAGTGATCAGTTACCATAGATTTGAAAATGGGTAGGGACTTAGCAGATCGGATGGGTTGAGGCGGTACTAAATGTTTCAAAGTCAAGATGTCTAAATGTATATCATAGTGCCAGCGTCTTTATGTAATACTATATAGCAGCGCTCCGCGGTTTTACCCGCATAACTCCCGATCCCGTGGGAATTTTGGGATAAAAAGTAGCTTAGATAAAATGTGTCGATCCAGGTCTTCAGCTATCTACATACAAATTTTCATAATAATCGGTCCAGTAGCTTCGGAGCCTATTCGTTACAAACAAAGAAACATAAAAATCTTTCCTCTTTGTTTATAATATTAGTGTAGATATTATAAAATATGCAAGTGTTGAAGTACAAAAAACAAAACATCATTATGACTCAATATAGCAGGATTTAAATGTTACATGCTGAATTAAAAGGAAAAGACTAATATACATATGAACATTTGTTCATTTTAGACATTACATAAATACTTTTATACATCAACATAGTAATCAATGGCGCGGTCATTACTGAGATGGGTGCCCAATTAGTAGTGTGGCAAAATTCGTGAGCCCCTCCGTGCTTCGGAAGGCACCGGGACCACAGGTCAAGCCGGTGGTCCCGGTTGCTACCTCTAGTAGTAGTCGTCAGGTCAAGTTAGAGGCCTAAGGGCGATCTGAAAACTCTAACAATAGGTGAGCCACACCACTATTACTAGAAGAAGAAGATAGTAATCAATGTATTAGGATCTAAATATTCCATGCTGAATATATAGACGTTACATATTCGATGACAAATATTGAGTGAGAAATGCCGAACTCGTTGGCCGGGTCGTATATGGTTACAATATGAAACAGGTACTACATATATGTTCCATACTGAAATGTTATTATCCTTTATGTTCTATGCTGAATATATCCTCCTAAGTTAGTTTTTAAAACGTACCTGGATGACCGAGCTTTGCTCGGTATTATTATTATTTTTTTACTTAAGCAAACACTCATTGACTTCGTGTTACTTAACAACGCCATCTGCTGGAATAACTTTATTGCTCACAAAAAATAGTATTAGTAGTTCGCCAATAGATGTCAAGAAGTTTCGATAAAACACGAATAAAATGACATTTTCTAAAAATGATTCCTAGCTAGATCGATTTATCGCCCCCGAAACCCCCTATGTACCAAATTTCATGAAAATCGTTGGAGCCGATTCCAAGATTCCAATTATATATATACAAGAATTGCTCATTTAAAGATATAAGATAAGATAAGCATCCAAATGAATAAAGAAATTTGACTTTGACTTTGACTTTCATATCCGTTAATATCAGTTCCTCAAATGTGTATTAAATAAAAAAATCTCTGATGAATATCTATTTAAATTTAGCTATGATGTCCCCCATCATAGCTAAATTTAAATAGATATTGCAAAACCTTGCACATAGCACCATCTATGGTGAATGAGACAGCCCAGTATCGTATTAATTAAAGCGTTCTATATGAAAACGTTCAAATAACACGAAAGTCAGTAAATACAAAGTCAGACACAATATTTTGGGCAAAGCGAAGAAGACGATATTTATATTAGCGAGTTTCAAATCCGGTGTGATCGGCCGTAATCCGGTTTGGAAGGATGCTGCGTAAACGTTGCCTATAAAATTATTTTGTATTCCGAGGTTGAAAATCAATATTGTAAGCCCGAGGTGGTCGGGGAAGGCACAGTTTACGACGTTAGTAATGACAGAGACAATAAACTGAATTATGTTGCGTATTCGTAAGTACTTAAGACCTATTTTATTTAATAACTAGCTTTTGTCCGCGAATTTGTACGCGAGGTAGTTTTGTTTTAAACCTTGCTCAAACCTTGCTAAAAAAACCGCTTCAAAATCTGTTGCGTAGTTTTAAAGATCTAGGCATACATAAGAACAGACGGTGGGAAGGTAACTTGTTTTAAACTTACTATGTAGTGACAAGCTTTTGCCCGCGACTTTGACCGCGTAAAACTCGAAAATGGTTTTTAATACGTTTTTTTGTTGACTTAAAATCGAAAATTGAGTTTTCAAACATGTGTTAGGAGTGTTGATATCAACTTCGAAGCAAATCAAAACCCAAAATAACTTTCCACCCCTTTTTAATCCAGTTACGGGTTGAATTTCAATAAAAACGAAGCATGTCTTTCATCAATTCTGTTAAAGAATGTTTATGCAAAATTTGAAATACATTGGACCAAGGAATCACGTCCCATACAAACTTTGCCCCTCTTTTCACCCCCTTAGGAGTAAAATCCTTTCTTATCGGATGCCTACGTCATACAAAGAACATACCTTCCAAGTTGCAAATCTCTACGATCAGTCGTTTTGGCTGTGCATTAATACGTCAGTCAGTCAGTCTGTAATGAAGGACAAAGCATTATATATATTCCTTTGCATTTAATAGCACTGGAAGACGTTTAGATCGTGTTAAATGGATTTCAGGTTATTTTATTGTCTCACTAAGGTTTTATAGGAATTTTGGTTCTTGTCTATCGATTCTAAATTGCTTCGAAACAACGTGCTCTTTCGAAAAATACGCTTTGAAAAATATACAGTATTTCTGTGTTACAGTTGTCGGAGAAAAATTCATACTCATTCGCAGCTTGAGATATATACTCGTATTTCAAAACATCAAAAGAAATGTGGTTATGTTGTGTTAAATAATATTAAATCAATTCGTGTGTGAAAACGTATCTTTCCGCACTTGAGACGAGTTTATTCGGATATATTTTATATTAAACTAGCTGTTGCCCGCGACTTCGTTCGCGATGTGGTTTTGGGTTATTTAGAATTCATTTTTCTGCATAGATACAATTTATCATTCGGTGTAAGTTATAAAAACAAAATAGGTAGTTACATTGTTTTTAAACTATATTTTTAATTGATTTGGCAAAGGCACTTTACTTACTCATACTCTGAAAGTAGGTCTAAAGATGCCTGAAGAGCGTGTAGAAAGAAAAACTTTCAGCCCTAGGAAAGATCGCTTTCACTGACAGCTGTCATGTCAAATTATGGCTTCGCGCGGCTTGTGCAATGTGTTTGTAGCCATTATCAGTATCATTACGCATTAGGAACTTCAAAAACCTATCCCTCTTGCTTTAGGTAACACCAAAGAATAACAATTATGGCTTCGCACGGCTCATCCATACTGCCAGAGTTTAGTACATAATAGGTTTTTTCTCAGTAATCGAATTCAGGTAGATATATTTAGTTCAAGATATCTTATTTAATAAAATAAATGTAAAGATGAAAAACTGTAATTTAAGTCTACGGACTTCGCGTCATTAATCAGTGTTGGATAAACTAATTTATAAAAATATCTTCGGTAAGTACCGACGTATTTGAGTATTGAAAACATGTTGAAAACAAATAGCAAAAACAAAAAATCTACATAATGTATAACCTCTTTGGTCCCAACCTTGTAAGAGGATCAGGTAGTATGGAGTCTCTCATTCACTCTCGTTATTAGGAAGAATTTTATGTTTATTCGTAATGAAAAGCACTTGTTACCCAAGGTGTGAAAGTCACTCATTTAGTCCCTCGAACTACGTCTCGGGACTCAATGAGTGACTTTCACACCTTGGGTAACAACGTACTATTTTTGTTAATTTTTCACAAATTAAACATAATAGGTACACAACAATATGATAAGCTAAAACTAAGTCCAATTTCTATTCGCAGAAAACTTTCAACGTTCTTTGTCTTCCTAGTTATCTTTAGATTTTTGTAAATTAAAGAAAAAATAATTATCAATTACCTTTGTGTTTCGATTCATATTCTTCAATTAATAATATAAGAGATTATAGTATTTACACCAACATCATGCAAATAATAATCTATTTTGGTGCAAATAATATTTTACATTGTTTTTATTATCAAATAATAATATTAATGATTAAAAAGAAAGGCCATTGGACAGAACAAATACTAATACTTAAAATAACGCGATGCACATTGAGATCCTTACATATTGATAGCAGGCATTATTGAACAAAAAATGCTTTCACACCAAACATCTAAAGCGTCTCGGAAACGGGGTATTTGAAGGAACGTGATGTCCTATGATTTCACAAAAGTGCACGGTTCCCTTTGAGACTCATACCTATCGATAGAGGGCATCGAAAAAAAAAACAAATAATAAAAAACCAACCCTCTAAAGCGATTTTCTAAGAGTGCGCGGTGACTTTATGCCAAAAATAATTGTGTAAAATTATGTTATGCTTAGGGTTTTTATGTCAAAACCGATTTTTCCAAAACCTTTATACCAAACTACAAAAGGACATTCAACTTCTAAAGCGAGACGTTTTGGAAACGGAATATTTAAAGAAAAATGATAACCTATAATTTTTCAAAAGTGTGCGGTTCACTTTGAGTGCCATAACCATCGAAAATGACAAATAATGCCATCAAACAAAACCTATAAAGCGTTGGGCATTATTTATTTATCGGGTCTAATATCGCAAAAAACATAACATAACACATAACATAACTTTTCCAATTTTCTGAATTCTTGACCAAAATACCCAGTTTTTTTATTAGGTAGCTAGCAGGGCTACGTAATTTTGGAAAAAAAAAAGATTTTTACAAAAACCTACCAGTATATTTTTTAACCGACATCAAAAAAGCTAGAGGTTCTCAATTCGTCTCGTATATTTTTTTTTATTTATGTTCGCTGATTACTCGTAAACTCTTGGAGCGATTTGGAAAATTCTTTTTTTGTTTTTACTATCTAAGCTTTTCGCTACTTGAACTCATAATTCAAACTATAGCAGGAGAAAAGCGCGATAGAAGTGTAACATCGGAGGTCTTCGGTAAAGGAGATCGGTAATATTATGTAGTAGTACCTCTTTGTACTAACCTCATTTTCAGTTTCACGTAGGTAGTATTAAATGCAAACTATTTGGTTTTATGACAGCTGTCATCTTGAGCGGAGGCATGTACTGCAGCCCTACCATGACTTTTTGAAGAACTCGAAAAAAAGAAACCCTTTTTCGATCACTCTCTTGTCCGTTTGTCTGTCGGTGTGTCACTACGGATATTCTTAGAGACGGGTGGACCTAGTAAGTTGATTTTTAGGAAGTTTCATAGTAAATACTCAATATAGTAGGTTTAATCGAATACGTAAAAAACCCGTGGTAAGGGTACTGTTCCCTTCTGACGTTCGATTACGTTTTACCACGGAAAAATATTTCGATTTCACATTTTTTAAATGTTTTTTTTATCAAATATCTTAATTATTGTATTAAAGTTAAATTAAAACATAGCTTAAATGTTATTCTGATATATTCTGAACAAATTTGTGTGGACCTTGTTAAAATCTGTTCTGTAGTTTATGAGATTACCTGGTTCAAACAAACAAACAGACAGACAAACAGACAAACAGACAAAAATTCTAGAAACTACCCTATCGTGTTCAGCTAACGATTTTAAGGCGACCTGTGTATTTTTTTTCTGGATATCTTACAATTACAGATTTTTTGATGTCTACAGATTTATTATATGTATAGATAGGTTTACTTATGTACTTAGGTATATTTATCTACTTCAGACATTCTCGAAATAATAATATTATTTTACTATTCAATAATATTTTTACAACTTTAAAAAAGGTAATGGATTTGGGGGGTGCTATACCCAAATGTAACGGATAGGAGGAAAAAGGATGTAGCTAATCTAATCTCTAACCTTCTAACAAAGAGGTTAGTTTAGCTACATCCGTTAACATTAAGTTGGCACGTATTTTACAGCTGCTGCGTCCCTGCCAGTCTATGTGCAATCAGTAAAGTCAGTAAAGTTACGTATCTACCTACCCAATAAGGTAGGTAGATACGTAACTTTTATATTAATATTTTCCATAAAAAAGGGACAATTTTGTCGATGCGATGTGCCCAGAACCATTAATCATTTATATTGAAACGTTTGTCCTAGATTTATTCAAACTTTTCATTATAAAACACGTAGATTTCTATACCATCTCCTGTTAAGTTACTTATGTTATACGAGTTTTTGGCAAAAATATTCAAATATTCATTGTTTGTCATCGTCCCAATATGCTAGTAACTTTATTGTGAAGATTCTTTAGTAAAACTATGACGTAAAAATCTTTTACCGTTTAATTTGTTGGGGAATATGTTCCCTGTTTATGAAGTTTTATGGTCAAATCTTTTATGACACATGTGGCCGATCGCTCTGAAAGACTGGAAGAAACTATGTTCAGCAGGGGACGTCTTGTGACTGGTATGATGATAATCTTGAACATATAAACCATGGGTAGAACTCTTGTATTTTATAACGAATAGGCTTCGAAATTACTGGACTGATTTTAATGAAACTTATATATTATATATTACAGGACATTGCACACATCGCCATCTAGCCCCAAGTTAAGTAACTAGACTTGTGTTATGGGTGCTAGGCAACGGATATACTACATAAATACTTTTCTTTTGTAAATATATACTTATAATACATAGAAACAACCAGACCACAGACAAATATCTAAGCATAAATACTTGTCTGAGACGGGAATCGAACCCGCAACCCCGTGTTTAGCACGGCATGGTGACCATTGTGCCAACTGGGTCGTCATTCCTATGTCATAATCATTTATTGATTCATGTGTAGGTACATCTAGTTACATGTAGATTGGGGCTTAAACCCCAAACATTCCGGACTTTACATCTTTCCAACAAATTAGGTCTTTGTGTCTTTTAATTACTTAGAAATTGGAACATCTTTTATTCTTGTATTCGATTAAGGACACGAAATAAAAACATTTTTTTCAAGACCAGTCGGGACTTTTCAGTGCGTTCTTTTTTCGAATAAACCTTATAAAGCTTTCAATATTGGCTTTGAAATTCTCTTTGTTTGAACGTAAAATACGAGTGGATTAAAAAAGTGACTGCTTTTATAACTTGATAGTTATGTTTATATACAAATATACATATTGCTTAATAGCAAAGAGATAAACATAAAACTACACCTAAAGGAAATAAATATGTTTGATCAGATTACGTATTTGCTTCAGATAATATATAACAATTTGTCTATATGCTACCGAATTTAAAAACAAGGAGAAATAAATAAAATTTAAATGAAGCAATATTAAAATACTTTTCATGGAAGTGTAGCAAAAGCTGTGAATACAAACACTGAGCTGAAACTACACGTTCAAGAAATACGTCAATCACAAATACCAAACATGAAATGGTGCGAGAGTGAATAACTGAAATACCTTTTTGAACCATTATGCCCGAAGAGCTACAAAAATATATTATACAGTCGAATTGAGACTCTCCTCCTACTTTTAAAGTCGGTTAAAAATCATGGTCAAAATGTTCAAAACAATCTGTTTCAAAAGATAGTTTGATACAAACACATTATTCACGCGTACGTATTTTCATTTTTGATGTTTGAGATTGACGCTTTTAAAACGTTTTTACCTCTATTTGACTGTGTTTAATTAATATTTACTATTTATCTTTGTGTAAAGGTATGTTCAACACAACTAGTCTGGATGAAAAAGAAAAACTATAAATAAATATAATATAAATATTTAATAATAATAACATTTAACTGTTTGTTAACTGAACTATGAGATTGTACGAAATAATTTAGAATAATACTATTATGCTAATGCGACTAAATATATAATTTAAGAATGTGCGTCGAACCAGTGCCGTGTCAATGTAATTTATGCTTTATGCGAAGTTTCACCCGTAGCTTTTTTAGTTTTACAGATTTCTTGATATGAGTCTTTTTCTTCAAATAAGCATCTTACCAGATAGATCATAGTTAAATCCAAAAATAACCTAGCAACATTTGGTAATGTTTCTTCGCTAAAATTTGTCATCCAAATACACTTTTTTCTTCTCGGTAGAGTCGGTATTATTCTCATAGGAATGTTTGACAAATGTGCACAATTTCTAAATAACATTTTTATTTCCCCTAAAAAACCGAAGCGACCTTTTGAATAAGTACAAAAGATTCGTGTAGGATCAATATACATCAAGTAAATGAGAGAGTGAATGATGACACGATGCTGCGTTTTACAGGTTTTATTTTAGCTGAATACGAGTCTGAATTTTATTATATTTGTAATGTAAAGAGATAACGAAAACCCGTAATAATAAAACCCTTTGATCAAATGAACTGTATCTAAGTACATAACTTACGCTGTTCCTAAAATGTACGATTAATTTTATTCCGTATCCCTAATCATAATTTGTCTTCATCATGAGGTAATTTTCTTGTCGCTTTACTGACCCGATAGGCACTTAAAACGTGAATATTACATAGAATTGCTAAAACCAAAATTGTAGAACTAATTCGGTTTAACTTTTTGAGTGTTTGCTTCAAAACTTTGCAGACTCTATTAGGTGATAGTTTATTTGAATATGGCTTTGTTAAACCTAGCAGTAGACTTGATAAATACTTTTTATTTTTTTCAATACCTTCAATTATTTTAAGTCAACTTCAACTTAATTAATGGGCTAAGCTCTCTACAGTGTCTGTGGAATTGATAAAATTGCGTTACACACCAAAATCGAAGATGACAATTAGTGCATATTATGATTGGTGTCAATTTTATGCTCTAAAGTGTTCTAGTGAGCTCATTAACTTTTTACTACTGTAATCTTAACTTCCTAATTAATATTATATATCCGAAATAATGTTTATTTATTTGTTTTTTATGACACCTCTTAAGGTGAAAAGGTAAAGGCGCTCTCTCCATACAAACGTAGTCGACTGCTTCCTCCCTGGATAATGACACTAGCACAAATGTTTTTGTGCCATAAAAGCTATAACTACCATGACTATGCCCCTCTTTTTGGTTATTTCATTTCTCATTATCATAGAAATTAAGATTTAGAAACAAAAAAAAAACAAAAAAAAAACTTTTCCTCTTAAGGCCATGTGCTAATAAAGCTACCAAAATCGACCTTTGTTTTAAGCAACTCTAAGTAATCAAATACTCTTTTTTTGTTATTTGGATATAAATGGATATTGTAGTTTAATAACCATATTTTTGTTTATTGTGGTTGAAAACATGATATGAACAACTTTGTTCGATAAAAAAAATGTTAGAAAACAGAGAATTATTAGATCGTTTATCGGGTTTTATTCAAAAATAGTTAACGTTTGTTTCTAAAAATGAATCAAATGATAGGTTTTGACCTCTAGGAACTATATTTGTGGATAATAATGCTAAAATGTTTTGCATATCGATCAAATATAATATAACAGTTAGCACGCAGCACGCTACGTCTTTGAGAGCGGGGGCTAAGGTAATGTGAATACCTACACACGGTACTGGAAGAGCGCCTTAACGGTCTAACGACTTGACCGATTTAGATAAAAATCGGCATATGGTAGTTGAGAAGATGGTGAAGGACCTACGATAAATTTGGTACCGAAATTCAGTTACTAATAACTAATCATACCTACATACATTTTTATACTTACATTCATTTTAGTTTTGATTTATTAAAAATCCTAAAAGTTACCTCAATCTCAACAACATAAAATACAATTTTCTGCTTATATTTTGTATCATTGCCCTGTTCATATCTCCCCTCTATCTACAACGTCACAGGAAATTGAATAGGTATTTGCCTAAACTCAGCCGAAGGGTGTTTCACTAATTTCATCGCTGTAAGCTTTTTTAAGCTCACGTAAGCTTTTTTTAGAAATTGTTACATCTGCCTTTTCTATGCAAAAAAGTTTTGAAGCCAGTGTCAACAGTGAGATGTACTTTATTAATGAACGGCCCTTGCTTGTCATTCAAAATTTTTAAACCAAGTGCAATTCATGAATTAAATTAAAAGTCCTAACTGATTTATCAAGACACAGCTGTAACTAATCGATGGATCGGATAAAGATATACCTAAAGGCATCCGCTATGAAATATTTTTGAAGTTATGTGGTTAAACTTCGTTAGGCGCGTTACGAAAAAATGATGAGCACGCGTCTGTAACACGAAAAACACATGTTGCAGCTGCATAACCCAAAAGTAAAACAGGTCAAAGCTGCGAAAGTGACATTTTTAAATGCGTGCGCATCACTGTATCACCAAAGTAACAGCTTGAAGCTGCCCGCAAAATAAATATTAAACGGATGGACCGACAGATAGACGTATAACCACATAACTTCTCACGCGCGTATATAAGTAGGTAGGTACACACACCCTCTTTATTTTTTTTTTAATTATTTATTTAATTAAAAAAAGTACACAATTTCTTACAAACTAATTTCCCGCCAAACTGCAAAGTGCAGTTTGTTGGCGAGCGCGCGCTTATTTATTTACATTACATGTGCATTGTGCACTATTTTATATACCTACTTACTTACTTAATTTATGTTAAGAGTTTATAGATTTAGAAAAAATCAAATGAAGTACCTAAGTAGGTAGGTACTTCATTTGATTTTTTCTACAATCGACTACAACTGTTTTATTCAACTCATACGCAGACGAAGTCGCGGATAATAGCTAGTATACATATTCATGAAAAGTTAATCATTATTTCAAGACAGTTAAAGTAGATTGGACTCTAACTCAGTTACCTAAGTATTTATAATTAAAAAAATTAAAGAAAATATTTTTTTAAAACGAAATTAAATTAATTGATTCAAAAAACAATCATCTTAAAAAGTTATTTGTCAGACAAAATTAAAAACCCCAGATTGTCAATGAAAAAATGTAATTCGTTTTAAACTGGTAAACTGATTTTCATGAAACATTATAAAAAATGCTTTCAAGTCAGTTAATTAATTTTGGGGCCTCAGAATATAGTACACAGGCAAACAAATATAGAAACATAGGATCGTAGGATCTTTTATCATTCTAGAGTTAAAACAAGTTATCTGCTGAAAGTTCGCTCCCATTCCCTAGAAGTTCCTTAGGAGAATATTTACTTTATCGATATACCTCGGGGAACATTGTTATTCGATAACTACCCTTCTCATTTATCTACCTAACTATCGATCTTGTCTATAAAGGTTTAAATAGGCAACAGATTTTTAATCGTTCGATGCTTGACCGACACCCTTTTTTGAAACAAAATATTGAGCGTTGCCCAAAGTGAAGTATAGAGTTTAGATAGGTACACTCGGTTGCATAATTGCAGCCCCCGGTAAAGTTTTAAAATTACTATTATTGGAATGTTTTCATTATAATAATTATTGTTTGATAAATTGATGAGTTAGAAGACTTAAAACTTCAACTAAGCAGGTGTCTAGAATCTTGCTTGTCTAAAAATATTCTTATACCAGCCGTTTTGGAGCTCTACGGTAGGTCTACAATTATGCAGCCTACCTAGTTATTATTAAGTAGGTACTTAAGGCTTATTGAATTACAGTGTTGCCAGTAATCAATTGTATATAATCTAGAGCATTCACTACCTCCCGGTATCCTGGCGACCCTGACTGAATTTACCATATCATTGAATGTGCAGTTTTACAGCAGACTGGTTTTATTTTTAGCTCTAAGACTTTTGAATTTTATTTTAACCAAATAGACGAAAAAGGATAAAATAAAAGTAGTCGTAGTATTTATTTGTTTGTCTTTAAATTTAATAGTCGGCAAGCTATCAGCCGATATAAAGTTGCTAGTATGTTAACAAGTTATCTATCTTGCCCCTAATGAGCGATATTTAACCTGTTTGTTGGTTGCTTTATTGTTTTCTTTGCGGTCAAATAACAATTTATAATTCAATTAGATAAAGGTATTCGATATTTTTGTTTTAGTAAATCTGTACAATTATTATATATTTTCCTAGATAAAGTATTGGTTTTTGTTTTATTATTATTTAGTTTGTTTGAAAACTTGTTTTTGTACAGGGTGTCTACGTGGTGGCTTCGGACCCACGCCTACCAAAGGTCTAAAGGAGTTACTAGTTACAGGCAAAGACTAAGACTTACATATTAATTCTGCAACTGCTGGATCGATTTTGATGGAACTCGATTGAGAATACATTGAAATCTAGAAGGTTTTTATCGGGAACGGGAATGAAACCTATGTCTTTCTTCACCTTTTGAACTTGGTTCCTCTTCACATCATAAAATAAACCTTGACATTGATGATTGATGATATATATAAAGCGTTAATCTATCTAACTCGTTTAAAATACAGACTCGGAGGCTAGCGTTAGCTTAGTGCAAACGCGCGTGGCTGCTTCTCTAAACCCGGTGGCTTATATTTTAACCTTCCTTCCTAATAATCTATAACAGTTTCAAATGTTCGAAAGTGAATTTATTTTAATAAACTATTTATCTATAACGTAAAGAACTAAAGATTGATTCTATTATGTTGAAATTACTCTGTTACTGAAAGTTATTTTAGGGTTTAAGCTTAAAGGGTACCGGCGCTCTCTCCATACAAACGTAGTCGACTGTTTCCACCTTGGATAATGAAACTAGCACAAATATTTTCGTGCCGTAAAACCTATAACTGCTATGACTGACTATGCCCCTATGTCCTGTTTTTTTTTAAATTTCTGATTATAATAGAAGTTAAGGTTTAAAAAAAATTAGAGGCATGGTCATGGCAGTTATAAGTTTTATGCAACTAAAATATTTGCTCTAGTGTCATTATCCAGGAAGAAAACTGTCGACTACGTTTGTATGGAGAGAGCCCCAGGTACCCTTTCCTCATAAGCCGATATGATGGATCCTGCGATGCACGTGCAAAAACATAAGATGCGTCATCATCAGTCATCACAGAAACGACAATAATAGAACATCGATCTCAATACTACGTGACATGCCGGTTCGGAAATGGTTTTAATAGGATATAGATATGAATTGATATTCTATAAAATAAATACGCTTGATTTAGTATTCTATACAATACCTCAGTTATATTTTGTGTCTAATCAAAGTGCCTCCATTGAGAATACTGCAATACTATAATATTTATTTATCTAACATTACCCTATGATCTAAAACAATAGTCGATTGTTGACATAACTAGTATTAGTTCCAAGAAGGTTCCAACAAGAAGGAAGTATCTTCACTACCCTTCAGTACTTGCCCTCAGAATGTCAAAATAGCAACAAATGGTAGTATGAATTTTGGCGGGAACGAGTTAACAACATGTCGTGCTGCAGTTTTATTTTCATGAAACTTAGTTGTAACCCGAGTTGAATTGTATAATTCTGGTAGAATGTTATTCAATTTAGTTCTGTGAAAGTGCACAAGTGTAGTGAAAGTAAAAATCAGTGTCAATCATGAAGTTTTCTCGTTGCCTCCAAATGTCCTATTAAGGTTATGGTAAACTTGCCACCGCTTTACTATAGCCCCTGACTTGACGGACTACGACGACTTTGACTGTTTTGATACACTTTAGGCCCGATTTATGAAAAATCGGGTCATAATTTGATGCAAAATATAACTTGACACTGGCTAAATGCACAAGCCGTGCAAAGCCATAATAAATAAATAAATAAATAAATCATTTATTTCTTCCCACTTATAACAAAGAACACAAGAATTAAAGAGATACAAGAAATCTTTCTTGTATCTCTTTAATTCTTGTCTATTTCAGACACCTGCTTCCCACTTTCATCTGAAAGTGGGAAGCAGGTGTCTGAAATAGGCACGAGACCTGTGATACAGATCACCTGGTCCCACCCCATGGCAATTAGGTAAAACTTAAATTTAATAGATACGTAGTACATTACCAAAGAAGAAATAACCAAACTTATGACAATAATAATAGAAAAAGAAATATGTTAATAACGGAAATAGATATATGTGTGATATGATGGATGACAAGAATAAGCGAAGGCATAAAATTAGTCTATTAACTAATGTAAATTTGTATGTGTAATAGTGAGTATGCAAGGTTGCGGTGTGTAGGAAAATTTATAGAAATTACTGAGTAAGAAGTGAAGGAGTTAGCCGATAGTTAAAGGAAATGAATAAAGAATGAAAGATTGAGCAAAAAAAGCGAGCATACACGTATGAAGGTGAGTACGTTGTACACTTGAGAGAGGCGACCTCCCTCGCAACCAGCCCCATAAGAGTCTGCCATCGGGGAGCCACCTGATGCACACAGCACTGTAAATGCGATACAAGTGAGACCCGTGAGTAATCTCAATCAAGAAGCTGCTCGGTGAAATTATAGTCAAGACTTAGTAACCACGATTTAACCTTAGGTTTGCATAAACCTTTAGGGATATCATAGATTTGTTAGATTTGGTTTAATTTATTGTAAATATTGCCCCCTTGATAGCAATAAAAGTGGTGAGCAAATTTAGTATGAAATCTCCTAATTGTGCACACCCTGTCCCACCGACGCTTCTCATATACCCGCTCTGGAAAATATCCGGTATCAGAGTGTTGCTTAAGGACAGTAAACAATATGTATAACTGACGAACTGTCATCACTTTACATTTGCTGTAGAGGTCTATAGTAGGGTAGTAAAAAGGAAGGGAGTGGGAGACTTTCAATATGGCTCTTTGAGCTCTTTCAATTTTCATGAAATGAGTCTTGTCCGAACCCCCCCAAGAGGTGATGCAGTAAATAAGCGCAGATTGGCAGAGAGCATAATATACCGACTTGATTAATTTAGTGTCAGAAACATGTCTAAGAGATTTGAAAATTACTATAAGCTTCCTTACACGAGCTGCCAATAAGTCAATATGTTGATGGAAGTTCAACCTACTGTCTATTATGACACCCAGATATTTGATTGATGAAACCCGTTCCAGACGCGGACAGAGACAATCGTTACTATTAAAGTCGTCACACGAGTGAGATATAATACTTCGCGAGTGTTGAGTAGGATTGTCTCTTAGTGAAAATGAAACTATCTTTGTTTTGTCAGTGTTTAGGGTTAGAACGTTATTTCTCAACCATTTATTGACTGTGTTAAAGCATTCTTGGGCGTTTTTGTAGACCTCGGGCCATGAATTACCACTAAAAAGTAACGCTATGTCATCTGCGAAAGCGACAATTTTAGCGTTCTTCAATTCAGCATTACGCAGATCGTTGACGTATGTCAAAAACAGGGTCGGACCGAAAATGCTTCCTTGAGGAACTCCATAAAATGTGACAGACTTCTCACTGGTAAAATCGCCTATTTGAACACATTGAGTGCGGTTTGATAAGTTATCCGAGAATAAATTGAGTTGCTGACCACGAATACCGAGGTACTCCAACTTAGCGATCAAGGTGGGAACAGAGACCGTGTCGAATGCCTTCGCGAGGTCCAAGAAGACCGCAACTGCTTTCTTTTTGCTGTCCAGCTTATCAACGAGATACTCAGTTAGAACATGAACTGCATCAGCAGTGGATTTATTTTGCCTAAAGCCGTACTGATTATTGGACAACAGATTGTTAGATTCGAGGTATTTGACTAAACGCATATTCATCAAACGCTCTAAGATTTTGGAAAGTGTTGGCAATATTGCAATGGGCCTATAATTATTGACACAGTCTCTGCTCCCACTCTTATAAATTGGTTTAATTCTTGCCAATTTGAAGATATTAGGAAAGGTTCTGGTCGTAAAAGCGAGATTACAAATAAAAGTTATTGGAGGAGTTACTAGATGTTTGAACGATTTCAGGATATCTCCCGATATAAGATCGAGTCCGACTGCACACTCTGATTTTAGGTTAGCAATAATAGTGTCTACTTCATCATGATCTGTTGGTAGGAGAGCAAATGATCGCAGATGTGAGGTCGGATGTTCTGATTTCGGGAGATTTGTTTGGGAAAGCGGGTTTGAGAATTTATCAGCTAATGTTTTCCCTATATTAGCAAAATACTCATTTATGTCATTAACCGAGAGTTGTGGATTACTGGCGTTAACTAGACGGTCACTGTTATCCCTAGGTTTGGTGATAAAGGTAATCTGCTTTATTGTTTTCCAGAGCTTCTTTTTATTATTTCCCGTACTTTCCAACTGAATCCTCTCGTAGTCACTCTTTGTTTTTTTAATTAAATAACAGCAATAGTTCCTATATCTTTTGTAAGTTGTATGTATTATGTCATTATCAGGGTCCTTTTTGTATTTTTTATATAGATTGTCACGATTTCTTATACATTTCAAAATACCACTGGTGATCCATGGCTTGCGTATTTGTTTTCGCCGAGACGTTAGTACCATTTTAGTATTAGAGCTTATAGCGGCTCTTAAGACATTTGTAAAGAACTCCGCAGCCTGGTTAACGTCCTTAAATGTGTATATCCGCTCAAAATCGATTTTATTGATATCTCTCTCGAGGCCTATGCTATCAAGACGCTTACTATATTGTTTCGGTTTATGTTCGGGTTTAGATTTAAAAAACAGTACAGTACTATTATGATCGGTAACAGTGGATGATAGAACGAGACATCGGGCGGCTAATTTAGTTTTAATTAAAGTATGGTCAAGACATGTCTTGTTATGTGTGGGAATGACATGACCCGGTAAAATACCATGGCTAGCCAGCATATTCAGGAACTCAGAACAATGGGAACATCTACTATCTGTACCTATGTCTATATTAATGTCGCCCATTATTATGATGTTGAGAGTAGATGAAATTGTTGATAAGTAGGTATTAAGTGATTGTAGAAAAGTATTAGGGTTTTTATATCCATCAGGGCGATAAATTGCTAGTATTATTGTATTTTTATCAGGCTGCAACTTTAGACAGTTGCACTCCGATAAAAACACTTCTTCAACGGGTATAAGTAGATCGTTTCTACAATAAACCACAACGCCTTCGTTCTGTGTTATATTATTGGTGGTAGCATAATAGCTGTACCCGTCAATTGTAGGTATATTATGGGTTTTAGATAGCCAGCATTCGGATAAAATCACACAATCCCACAAAACCACGGATCCAGTCAGGACAGGAAGTAGAAACGGAATATTTTTGTTTATACTTCGTATATTTTGATGTATTATTTTAAGACACCTACCCGAGTTAAACATGTAAGTACCGCATTGTTCCACGTCACAGCTGATCGGTTGTGCAATTTGATAAGAATTTTGATTTTTAGTTTTGATAGATAAACCTGTTTCACCAAGGTATAATGTATAATGATATGATTTGATTAATGATATTTGTAGTAATAGGAAATTAGTAAGGTTTATGCTATTATTCAATCGATAGGGCAGTGACTCATAATTTGTTTGAATAGAAGGTTGAATATCAGCTGTGTGAATGTGGTATGTACATAGATAGTGTAGGTGTATAGTGTAAGATGGTGACGGCTTGATAATGTAGGCATAATATTCGTAGTACGGTATAGGTATGATTTGCTTTAAAGTATTATTTATAATTTTATGTTTATGCCAAATGTAAAATAGTATGATAAATACAGTACGATAGTAGAATTCGAAATTTAGCCTTTTTATATTAATTAAACAACGGTACCAAAATAGTAGGCCAAAGTAGAACACAATTACAATAGTTGTAACAATCACATACAAATAACTAATTATAGTAGCTGAAAATAACAATAAGGAACAGAGATTTAACGCAAGAAATAGTCATTTTAAGACTTTTAATAAGTCGTCTTCCTCTTCGATGCGTAGCTGTGTACTGTTCTCTTCTCGCTTGACGAAAACCCTCCCATAAAGCGTCCATGCAGCAGCAATTTTTTTATTTTTGACATTTTCTCGGGCGAGATAAAAGAGTCGTTTGTTTTTAGTTGACAGAAGTTCCGATATGAAAATCATTCGTGAATTGCCTGGAATATTAATATGCTCTGTGCTTAACTGTTTTAGTTTTTTATCGCGCGAATTTTTGTTGTAGCTTCTGAAACTAGATAGAAAAGTCTCCTTTCTAGTGGTGCTGGAGAAATCCACTACAACTGCTTCCGATTTGGTCCTATAAATATCTGACAACTCGAGGTCAATTATTGGCGTAGGTATGTTTATAACCGACCCGATATCCTTTACAATACTCATCAGGGTTTGCTTATTCTCGTTACTCGACCTAGGTAAATTTCTTATTTCAATTGAAGTATTCCGTGCGCCCCTTTCCGTTCGATTTTGTTTTCAAGGAACTGAACTCGTTTTTTAAAAGAACCATTTTCTTGCTCCAAAACATCGATCTTAGACAGTAGCTCGTCGTATCGGCTGGACATGAATTCTACGGACTTTTGAATCTCTTCATTCTGGTTCATGACTACATTTATTGAGTTATTCAACGTAGAAAACTTTTCAGTTTGTTGGTTCTTTAATTGTACAAACATAGCTCTAATTTCAGATAGTGTTGAGTCATCATCGCAATCTCCGGTATCTGTATCTGTAAAGTGATCTGGCGGCAGCTCGTCATACATACGTTTTGTTCGTTTAGACACATTTCGGTGGTCATTTAAGTTCGCATTTGAGGGCCTATTAAGGGAAGTATCTGACCCGTAGGCCGTAGGTGGCGGAGTTTTATATAATAATTGGGACTCCGACGTGATTTTTGGCGATCGTTGGACCGACATAATGTTGTAGGCCTAAATGTAAACAAAGTATCCGACGGCCGAAACAGCTGTGTCGATAGTGGGCGGAGCTGCGCTTGCACACGTTACACGGGGGTGGGAACGCTAATGCAGCAGTAACAACGCGCTGTTGGTTGACAGTCCCAGTTAATGCGTCGGAGAAAGCACGCGAACTATATTATAGTCACTCTTACACACTTGTGGTCTCACTTGTGCACTACGAAGATACCTCCTCATTGGTATGACCTCCTAGTATTGCACTGAATTTTTGTGTCACAAATGGAATTTAATATCTTAATAAATTTAAAAAAAAAAAAGAAAATCGGCAACACGTCTGCACTGAATGAAATCCACAGGGGAAGGGAATAGCAAAAAAAATGGTAGTATTTTATTGATGACAGTCGCTTGTGCAGCGTAGTTAGAAATAAAAGAGCAGTGGATATATGGGCGGAATATGTAGTTTTTTTTGTTTAAAACCTTCTGACTTCAAAAAACACTGGTTGCCTGTAAAGTCGGTTGACGGACGGTAATTTTATGCGACAACGTCATAAGAAAACATTGATACCTTGTCAATTACGGAAAGTGAGCGATGACGTAACACTTTTTTGTGAATGCCAATTTAATCAATTTATAAGACGTTATCACGTCAAAAAATACTTAGTAAGAGATTCAGAATAGCAACAGCTCTTCACCGTAAAGTAACAAGTTCAAACTAAATATTTAACAAGTTAAATAGCGTTTCGCAAACTAAATAAAAATAACGATGTGACGAGAACCTCAGGCGAGTTTCCAGATTGCTTGGAATATTTTTTCCCATAAAATGGAGGTTGGACATTTTTAATTTTCTCCACCGTCATAGGTCAAGCTTATAATAAGTTAAGAGTAAGTAGGTACTTACATTTAAGACGTTATTTAACTTAAGTAATTATAATTTTAACAGAAAACTGTACAGAGAAAGTACCTCCTGGTAACATTTTTGTACTTACTAGCTGCGCCCCGCGGTTTTACCCGCGTAAGTCCCGATCCCGTGGGAATATCAAGATAAAAAGTAGCCTATGTATTTATCTGGATACAGAGTTTCATTGCAATCGATTCAGTAGTTTTTGCTTGAGTAACAAACATACATACACAGACACACACACACAACCTTTCACATTTATAATATTAGCAGGATTGTACTTATTTCTTGCCTAACAGTACGCTTGCGTGTTCTTATTTGATGGTGTAAATAAAAGATATTTACTTGAAAAATTCGTAGCAATAGAGAATATAGAGACTGATTTTCGTTATCGTTCCGTTCCTATTATTGGAAGCGAATGTTCCGGCGAAATAAAAATAATATTTCGACATAAAAAAAATATAATAAAAAACCCTTTAAGAAAGGCCGTGTATGTAATTTCAGTAAATAAATCTTGTCGCCGGAAAAACTAAGAGTATGATCGTAAAAATATAACCCCTTATGCGCATTTTTTTTGTGAACCTCGTCAGAATAAAAATGTCCATTAAGTTATGCGTTTAGTATGAAAGAAGTTAGGTTTTAATATCTTTTAAACTTACTTAGGTATTTATTGCCTTTTTTTTGGGAAAGACAAGACCAGGTAAACAAAACACCGTCGATTTTCGAAGATCTTTTCTATGTTCTACGTAACAGTGAGACCGTGTTTGATAGGAAAAAAATGATAAGTATAGCTTATTTTAGCTAAATTGTAAATTTTAGTAAGTAATTAGTAAGGCAGTTACTTGTATAGGTACCTACATTTAAAATAACTTATTTAATAAATGAAATATATTATTTTGCAAAGGGATATGCTAAACATTTTTGTAGGTACAAACTTTTAATCTCTAACAAGAGACCCGCTGGAAATGTTTCAAGAGTTTTAAACGAAAGTTTTATTAAAAGCAGAAGATTCTTCTCATTCATTACTTAAACAATGCATAAAAACTTTTTCAAAGTATAAAAAACATAATAGAACTGTATGAATAATTTGCGGGGTGGTTAGGGTCTAGTGACCTTTAACTTTACTACTATAGACTACATACTATTCGATCAGGCGATAGCTTGTAAATTGTCAAAAGCAACAAAAAGTCAAAGTTTTGCATGTTGTAATTTGTTCAATTTAAAATAAAATAAAATAAACTTTTTTTAGTTCTTGAAATACTAATAGATTACTATAAAAGCAGTGCCTATAGTGTCTTCCTTACTTATAGTTTGACCACAGAATATACAGGGTTATTGGTAATTATACTAGCAAGCCGTTGAGGGCTACTTCTGTGCACCTAAACAAACAACTTTCGTTCTACGATTTTTGGAAATTCATTGGTCATATAAGGTTCAAATAAAGCAATACACGTTGGCTAGTAGAGTGGGAAGGACGTCTAAGTAGGTAACTACAAAAACTACGCATCTGAAACTTCGCATTGGGAAGCATCCCTCGCATTTCTTTTAGGACGTAAGCGAGCACTAATAGAGGTTTTTTGAAATCTACCTCTAAAGGGATAAAAAAGCTGATAAAGTTTGTTAGTTTCATAACTATTATTAATACTGTGTTTATATCACTTTCAAAAAAACACTAACGCAGCTAAAACCGAAGTGCACAGCTAGTTTTTACTATTAACTATCAGCCGATTAAAAAGTTTATGGTCTGAATTCACACTTCGGGTGCTACATGTGAGAGTATAATTACATATACCTACTTACTATAGGTATTTGGTTGGGAGTTGCTGTCAAATGATTGTGTCGAAACCTTGAGAGCTTTCGGTCTTTATATTATTATGAAGCATCGTTAAAAAATTCTCGGGTTGTCGAAAGACATTTATGGTGAAAAATCGGATGTTTTATTTGTCATCTGAAGTAAATGTGTGTAAGTGTCACGAATCTATTGTTATCGTCAAAAAATCTTCAAAAAAAGCAATTTAAAAAGTAAGCCTATTTTTATGGATTGTGATTAAATGATGATGTTTAGTATAAAAAGGGTAGTTAATTAAAGACAAAAATCAAAGAGAACAGTGATATAAAATAAGCAATAGGCATATCTGTACCATAGATGAAAATAATATTTCATCTGTGCCTATACCTAGATAACTACGGTCGGCTGCATAATTGCAGGCCCACCGTAGAGCTCCAAAACGGCAGTTATAAGAATGTTTTCAACACAAGCAAGATTTTAGGCATCTGCTTTAGTTGAAGTTGGACTTTAAACTAACTCTAACTCGTGAATTTATCAAACAAAAATATTAGAATGATAACATGCCAATAATAGTAATTTTTGAACTCTACCGAAGGCTGCAATTATGCGAAAGACTGTACCTATTAATTCGGTTTTTTTGGTTCATTGATTTTAATTTACAAATATTTCAGATTCCATTACTAAACAAAGTTGTCTTGTGAACAATATTAAAATAAAATAAAAATTATAAAAAGTTTAAATTAAATAAATACGTGCCTCTATTATTCAGAAACAAAATATTGAACCGCAAGCAAGAATTACAAAACGCGCTAAATGACGGATCACTGAAATAGAACTTCCAATTCTGCTCGGAGCTAAGCAACATGAAAGAGCACTTAAAACATTAAATATGGAGGTAGATGTTGTCAGTTGATATTGGGGAAAATATTAACGTAGGTCCAATTCACCAAAACTTCCATCCAACTATTTTTGGTATAAAGCAACTGATGACTGAGTAAATAATAAATAACTCTAGGTACTAAAGCGCCCATCACACTTTTTTTCCCATTTAATTTATTTATGGCTTCACACGGCTTGTGCATTGTCAGTATCAAGTTATATTTCACATCAAACTATCGCCCGATTTGCACATTGTTTCAAAATGGTACTTTTACCATTTTGAAACAATGTGAAAATCTAGATCATAGTTCATAGATTGATTGATCATAGTTAGTCAAGTCAGGTGCTTATAGTAAGCCCATGGCGACTCGGGGGTGTTCGTTGCCAGAACATAGGCCCGAGATGGCGGCGGCGTATCCTGCGCCGCCTCTCGAGATGGTTTTTTTTTCCCCTGTGAACATAGATGAATAAAATAGACACCTGTGAAGGGTTTTTTGCGGAAGAGTCTGTCGAGACCAGTACACCCTAGAAGGAAGTAGTTGTATGTGCAAACAGTTCCTACTTCCTCCTGGATTACGGTGAAGAGAGGGACACCAAGGAGTTTTAGTTGGTAAACCTCTGGCCCCACACATCCCCGCAGCTCTCCCCGGAGCGGTGAGACGGGGCATAAAACACATTTCTCCTCGTTACAAAAAAAAAGGTCTTATGGTAAAGCGGTGGGAGTTCTAGGAGGGGGCAACGAGAAAAGTCCATGTTACTTTCACTGCACTTGTGGACTTTCACGGAACTATATCTATACTTATATTATAATTCTGAAGAGTTACATTGCAATACAAGTGTGGTAAATCGATCATTGCATAGCGGCGGTTTGGGACGCGCGAGCGGAACGGCCAGTGCGTAAAATCCGAGATGCAATGATCATTAGCCACACGCGTCTCGTACGATGTTTTTTATGACAGTTGCGAATAAAAGAAAATACTTGATGAAATAATAAAAAGTTAACAATATATTTGTGTATAAAAACTCTTTGTTGGTACCTACCTTTTTTTATCCAACAAAACAGTTGTAGCGGTGAGCACCAGTCTCGCCCCGGCCGGCGCTCGGTACGCTCGCGTACTCAAGTGAACTAATTGTATACTGTAACCTTGTTCAATAAACTTTTTATACTAGTTATTCCTACCTATTATTTATTCAACCTGCAAACAGTTAGTACAGATAGGTAAAGTGGTGACCCCGACGTTTGAGTGCCGTGCCGGGAAAACCATCAATTCAGTGTGTCAATACAGTTTACAAAAATGTCGACAGAACCAGGACCATCGAATGTAGTAACGCCGAAAGTAGAGGACTGCGGGGTAGCCCAGATAACGGTATCTTCAAGAATACCGGAGTTCTGGGAGGATCAACCGGTCACCTGGTTTGTGCAGGCCGAGGCGGTATTGTACCCTCAGAAGCTTTCAGATGCAGCGAAATATCACCTGCTGATAACAAAACTAGGGAAGTCCACCATACAACAAGTAACGGACATATTGCGGAACCCCCCCCAAACTGACAAATATGACACACTGAAGGCGAGACTCCTGGCGATCTATGAGGAGTCAGAGACGCGCCAGATTCAAAAACTCATGAGCGAGATAGAACTTGGGGACCAGAAACCCTCGCACCTACTAAGAAGAATGCAAGAACTGGCGAGAGACAAGTTCTCAGATAGAGCTTTGTGCGTAATGTGGCAGAACCACCTGCCGATTTCGGTTCGAGCGGTGTTAGCAGTGTCGAACTCCAACGATGCAGCCGTGTTAGCTTCGATCGCGGACAAGGTGATGGAGGTGTCAAGTTCGAGCACAAGTATCGCCGCGGTCAGCTCAACTTCGACATCGCAAGCGAGCTCGTCTGTGGCAGACGAGATCGCCAAAATCAACGTTCGTCTCACGAATATGGAGAGGTCAAGGTCAACCTTTCGCGGACGAAATCGAGGTCGCGGACGTTTCAGCGGACGCTCACAGTCTCGACGCAGGTCGAACACTCCAAGGCGTACTCCGCATAGCGCGGATTGGTTGTGCAGCTACCACTACAGATACAAGGAGAAGGCCCAGCGCTGCGTCGAGCCCTGTGCGTGGAAGAATCAGCAGAAGGAAAACTAGACGCCGTGCAGCTGAGCGAGTCGGGAAGCTGCATTGGAACGAGTAATCACCGTCTCAGCATAAGGGATAAATCGACAGGTTTATATTTTTTAATAGATACAGGGGCGAACGTATCTGTGTTACCCCGTGCAAAGTTCATAAAACTATTTACAAATAACGAGTGTCAAAACTATACTTTGTTTGCCGCTAATGGTAGTAAAATTAAGACGTACGGTTTAAAAACATTAGTATTAAATTTAGGATTGCGCAGAGCATTTAATTGGACCTTTATAATAGCTGACGTGCGCCAACCCATATTAGGCGCCGATTTTTTAAAACACTACAAACTTTTAGTAGATTTAAATTCAAAAAAACTAATTGATGAATGCACTAGATTAAATATCGTAGCATCTATTGTTAATTGTACCGAGCAGTCAGTCAGCACTTTAGAGCAAGGTCACCCGTATTATGATTTGTTGGCAAAGTATCCAGACATAACTAAACCTGTATGTTTTAGGGATCCACCTAAACATTCTGTGTACCACTATATAGAGACGCAGGGCAATCCCGTTCACGCGCGGGCGCGACCACTGCCGCCACATCGATATAAAAAGGTAAAGGAAGAATTTAGAATTATGCAGGAGATGGGGATCTGTAGACCGTCGAAAAGTCCATGGGCAAGTCCGCTCCACGTCGTACCAAAGAAAGATGGTCAGCTACGGCCATGCGGAGATTACAGAGCGCTTAACGCTATTACGAAACCCGATAGGTACCCTATTCCGCGTTTACACGATTTCACTTACTTGTTGAACAATAAAAAAATATTTTCAAGACTAGATATTAACCGCGCTTATCATTTTATTTCTGTAGCTCCAAGTGATATTGAGAAAACAGCGATAATAACACCTTTCGGTTTGTTTGAATTTCCCCGCATGACCTTTGGTTTACGAAATGCGGCACAGACTTTTCAACGGTTTATGGATCACACCGTTTTGCAGGGCCTAGACTTTATTTTCTGTTTCATTGATGACGTCATTATAGCCTCAGACAGTGTCGAGTTACATAAGCAACATATAGAAGAAATTTTTAAAAGATTTAATCAGTTTGGTATAACGATTAATTTGAATAAATGCGCTTTTGGTCAAACAAAATTAGATTTTTTAGGTTTTGAAGTCTCAACTGAAGGTTTAAGACCCCAGGTCGAAAAAGTCAGTGCTATCACATCCTACCCTAAACCGGAAACGGTAGAACAACTCCGCCGATTTTTGGGTATGGTCAATTTTTATCGTTTACATTTACCTTTGGCAGTAAGTTATCAAAGTGAATTAAACAAATATTTAATAAAGAGCAAAAAACGAGACAAAACTAAAATTGAATGGACAGATAAAGCTAATGAAGCATTTAATCAATGTAAGAATAGTTTATGCAAAGCAGTTACGTTATCTTATCCGAAACCTGACGCAGTTTTAGGTCTCATGGCCGACGCGTCATCGGTTTGTGTAGGTTCGGTTTTGCAGCAACAAGTAGACGGTGTATGGTTGCCGTTAGGTTACTTTTCTAAGAAAATGACACCCACACAATGTAAGTATAGCACATATGACAGGGAATTATTAGCAGTATACTTATCAATTAAATATTTTAGAAATATGATTGAAGGTAAGCAATTGGTAATCTATACGGACCATAAACCATTGGTTTATGCTTTTTCTAAAATAGGTAGCGACCACGAATTATCTAGGCGAGTTAGACATCTAATGTATATCAGCGAATTTACTACCGATATTAGGCATATAGATGGAAAAAAAAATGTAGTTGCAGACGCTTTATCGCGCGTCGAAACGATTTCCTGTCCGTCGAGTTTAGACTACTCGGCAATTGCGCAAGCGCAAGCATGCGACGAGCAACTTGCAGAATTGCGATTATGTTCGAATAACAAATATAAATTTAAAGACGTATTGTTACCTGGGAGTGACATCGCAATAACATGCGAAACATCCGGTGTACAGTTACGACCATATATACCTTCACAGTTTCGAAGGGAAGTTTTCGACACAGTACATAATATTAGCCACCCGGGTATTAGAACATCAAGGAAAATGGTCAGTGATCGATATTTTTGGATAGGAATGAATAAAGACGTAGGTTTATGGGCCAAAACATGTGTGCAATGTCAACGCGTAAAGGTACATAGACATACAAAATCTGAGTTAGGTACATATCCTACGACTAATAGATTTTCACACATTCATGTAGATATTGTGGGCCCTCTACCAACCACTGTAGAAAATTGTAGGTATTTAGTGACGATTATCGACCGACAAACGGGTTGGCCAGAAGCATTCCCGATTAAAGACATAACTGCCGAGACAGTAGCCAAAATAATTTTCGAAGGGTGGATTGCGAGATTTGGTTGCCCAGTTAAACTCACTACTGATCAAGGTAGGCAATTTGAGAGTAATCTTTTCATAGAATTAACAAAATTTCTAGGAATTGAAAAAACTCGAACCACACCTTATCATCCACAATGTAACGGTATGGTGGAGAGATGGCATAGGTCCCTTAAAGCATCTTTGATGGCTAGGTTAGACTCTAATAGTTGGATCGATGAACTACCGATCGTGTTGTTAGGTCTTCGAGCTGTCTGTAGAACAGACACTGGCGTTAGCCCAGCGGAAATGACATACGGACAGACGTTGAGATTACCGGGAGACTTTTGTGGTTTAGAATATGATAAAAATTTAGATCATTGTGAGTACGTAAATAATTTACGCAAAATGATTGCGAAACTCAAACCTAAGCCAGAATCACATAAGGACGCGCGCACATTGTTCGTGCACAGCGATTTAAAAACTTGTTCACACGTTTTTGTTAGAAACGAAGTAAAAAAGTCTTTAAAACCTCCTTATGAGGGACCGTATCAGGTATTAGATAAAAAAGATAAGACATTTTTAGTTCAATTCCCAGATAGAAAAGTAAATATATCTATAGATAGGTTAAAACCGGCATATAGTGAGAAAGAGTTTTGTACGAATTTAAATAAAGAAGACAAATTTGATAGCAAAATAAACAGATCAGTAGATACAGACAAAAATATTAGTGCAGATAATAAAAAAATAACGATAAACGAAAATCATTTCCCGCTAAGCTCACAGCCTGTTACTTATACCACACGTTCAGGGCGCGTCATCAAAACGCCCGTACGTTTTCAATAAGTATGTAAGTACTAAGTAATTATTTACATTAACGTAAAATGTAGGTCAAATTATTTTGCAATGATATAGGTACAAAACATATTTGTTCTACAATTTAGGTATGCATATATCATAATTTAGACAGTTATCTCACTAGAAGGTACTCTATTATAATTGTTGAGTGTAAACTTTTAACATAATAGCAATTAAAATGGGCAACTCCAATACTAAGGAAGAGATCGTTATAGCCCAATCAGGTGCAAACGCCAGCACACAAGATTATTACACTATTTCCAATATGCTGTGGCCAAGCATTTCCGGTATACTTACTCTGATCCTTTTATACTTCATCATATTTCGATGTACTTCGTGTGCGAAGAATTGGATGACACGTCAGATGGAGAGTATCTTTTCGCAAGCAGCGGAGACAACGTGGTACAACCAGGGTCGGAAGAGCATTCGCCCTAAAGGAGATCCGACCAAACCAACAACTTCGACTAGGGTAGAAATAGTGTAAGTACCTAAGCTAAGTGAATGGTGTCGTGTTTTCTGTTGGTAAGTTCCACCTGACTATCAGTATACCTTTAGGTAGGCAAGTAGGTAGGAACCTTATAAAATTGCCAACAAAACATCATACAGAGGTGTATTAGTAATAAGAATTTCAGTTAAGGAAATAAGTTAAGTTAGAAAGTTAAGATTTCTTCATTATTAGTATGTATTTTAGTATTTTAATAACAATTTTGTATCAGGTAAAAAGATATGTCGCAATTAGTTTAACAATGTATCTACCTACTTACAGAATGTAAAACGATACCTACAGTGTCTGCACATATGATGATGCAATGTAATGAACTCATAATTTGTTTATACCTTTTAGAAATGAATAATGTAACTTATGAAGATGTAATAAAAATCTCAAATTTTTGGAAAAATTTATTGTAAAAAATTTTTTTTAAGAAGGGGTGTAGTGTAGCGGTGAGCACCAGTCTCGCCCCGGCCGGCGCTCGGTACGCTCGCGTACTCAAGTGAACTAATTGTATACTGTAACCTTGTTCAATAAACTTTTTATACTAGTTATTCCTACCTATTATTTATTCAACCTGCAAACAGTTAGTACAGATAGGTAAACAGTCTAAATAAATGAAGAATGTTTAATCTACCTAACATGTAATTAGCAGTAAGATACGTATGTAACTTATCGGGATAATTTTACAGCACTAGTTGGTAATGTAAAACGCACGCGTGCATAATACGTTGGATTAAGAGTCTAAAAACCGTTGAATAAGAACCACTTTATGAGCAACTGTGATAAAAAATATGTTTTAGCTTGACGTGTCGTTTACACGTGTGCTAGACGCTTTAGTAAATATAATATTGAATTGATTCCAACTGCCAGACTACTAAACTCTCTTGCTGAATCAATTTAATATTAACTCGAATGTTTCATTATTAATATAAGATCTGTCTTCATTTTGGACAGAATCAACAAAAGTGTTGCAATAATAAAGTTCAATCTATTTGATGTTTGACTTTGATGCTATCATTGATATTTATATGTCAATCAGAGATGCCACATTATAGTAATTATGCCGAATAGCGAATATTCGGCCGCCAAATCCTACTTGAAAGTATAAACGCGAAAGTTTGTATGTATGGATATATGTGTGGATGTTTGTTAGTCTTTCACGCAAAAACTACTGAACCGATTGCAATGAAACTCAGTATGTAGATCGATATAGATCTGGATTATCATATAGGCTACTTTTTTCTGATGTTCCCACGGGATCGGGACTTACGCGGGTGAAACCGTGGGGGCAGCTAGTATTCTATAATCATCATCATCTTCCTGCCCTTATCCCAATTTATTTGAGGCACAGTATGTCTTCTTCTTCCATTCACTCCTATTAGTCGTCATCTCATCGTTAACATTCATCTCTCTCATGTCTTATCTCATGCAGTCCATCCATCAAGTATTCTATAGTCATATTGATAAAATATTATTTCGGCAACTTTTACACCATTTCGTGTTCGGCCGAATAATACGCAATATTTGGCCGAATAGAACCGAATAGTTGCCAAATATTCGTCGCATTTCTAATGTCAATCTACATAATAATCAATTTTCTTTAACAAAGCCAGTCGCTCTTGCAAAATAATTATATACAAATTGATGTAGACGTTAAGCCTGCGTTTTTTGTAGCAGTCTCGTAGAGCTACGGCTACGAGTAGTTAATTCGTAGCAAAGTGTATTTCCCATTCAAAAGTGTTTTATTTTAATATGTTTTACGTGCCTAAACAAATACTTCGGGGGCAAATGCAACTTTTAGGGAAAACTAGATGCAAAATGTGGGGGAAGATGTTACAAATATTGCAATTTTCTCCCCATTTTGGGGTTTGTGAGAATACCCCTTTTATTCCAAAACCCTGATTATGAATTTTGGGGAAGATAACATCACTATAGATTGGAATCCGTTTAAAAAGTTGATTATTCCTGTTTTTCCCTAATTTGGGATACCTATGCCACTTTGGGGATAATGGAAATACCCATATAAAATACGTTTTTTTTTCTCTAGATTTGAAAAGTAAATATTGAATGATCACAGAATGTTCGAAACGTCATAAAACGCCTTATAGAAAACCTAAAGTCTTCAGTTTCTAGATAGTGAATTGAGCTACCATGTTTTTCAGTTCAACATACCAATACCTATAAATCATTCAGAAACGTGGATTACATAGAAACGCACTTTTCACTACATTGATAGAGGTGTGACGTTGAATAACATAAAGGCTTACTTACATCAGCTAAAAGCATTCATTTAGATATTGTATTCACCTTGACATGAATAGGGAAAAAAATAATTTCTGAGTTTACGCTTGTTCTTTTTGCCTTTTCCTAAGAGTGAGTATAACAGTTACAGATTTTGACATCTTGATAAACTGGGGTAGGAACTTACGTACTTTGCTTAGGAGTTTCTTGATTTTATTTCATCTTATTCCTTTACGGAGGGTCCATACGCCAACGACCTTGCTACACAGGTTACTAAATAGTTACTACCGACACCGATCGCCTTCTTTGGTGAAAACTGTTGATTGTTACGAGTTTGTTTTATTTTTCTTAAAAGTGCTGAGATGAAATTGTAAGTGAAATTTCAATAATTTTGAAGCTATCCTAAAATTAAGAATAAAATCTAGTATAACTTTGAAATGACAAGGAATTTTCATCTCAGATGATATTAAAATATAGGTAAAGACCTTACCTAAAATTCCATCTCAGCACTTTTGATAAAAACTAAACACATCCGTTACAATCAACAATGTCGTTTGTAAGGGATGGGTATTTCCGGCGCGTTGCATTTGGCAGCATAAATAAGCCTTAGGTTATGCACGTTTGAGCATGTAAAAAATATCAAGTATAATAATATTTTAATTAAGTTCAAATTTTACTTTTGATTATTTTAACAGAGTGTCGCAATTGGAAGTGCGTGTACGGTGAGGAGATTGCGGGTTCAAGTCTCATCTCGGTTGCAATTTTTGAAGACGATTTTTAATATTTTTAAATAGCCCAGTGAAGGCCACACAAACAAAAATCAACATATTTCAACTTCGAAACGAATTTCCCTTTGCAAAGTCTCACTTTGAATCTAAAAACTTCATTTATTTAATAAACTGAAACATCCAAAGCATGGTACGTTAGAATTCACTGCTGTAAACAAGTACAACGTATTTTATTTAGAAGTTTTTGCATTACATTTATTTATTTATATAGAAGTTTCTTTCTCTTTCGGAGACCACAGAGTCTTTATGTGAAAAATGAAAATGCCATTTAAAAGTTCGTAAGGATGTTTGTATGTTTGTTACCTCTTCACTGAAACTACTGATTCTATTGCTATAAACTCTGTATGAACCTAGAGCCCTGAAATAACACGTAGGTCACTTATTCTTATAGACTTACGCGAGTAAAATCAGAGAACTGCTACAAAAGCTTGACCTTACTTAATATTAGAAATTTATTGAGTGGCTATAATATTGTACTAGTACATAGTTATTATTGGTTTACTATCCCTGGAGAGAACGACACCCTAGAATAGCTTAGTATATGCTGGGGGCAATTTTATTTTTAGTGCCTTTTATTTATCGGTATGAAAAAGTCATGGAGGTTTGGGAATAAGCAATTTTACTATCTATATATTATAATAGGTATACCCCGACTTTCATTCTGAAGGTCGTGGGTTCGAATCTCAGCCGGCCGTGCACCAATGGATTTTTCTTAAGAAAAAATTATGTGCGCTAACTGACATTGCTCTTACGGTGAAGAAAAACATCGTGATGAAACCCGCGGCTTAGTTGGTTTCAGAACTACTGACAAGTTCTCTCTTCTGGACACGGTCGACTAAGCTGAGAGGGTAGTAGGTGCTGGGCAAGTCTACTCCATCCTCACGCAAAAGGGACCCAATCAAAGAGAGTCTAGTTGCGGAAAAAAGCCCGTATGCACACATACATACATTACAATAGGTAGGTATAGTGCCGTTGTTTTAATTTACATGAAGGCTAAACGGTAAGATAGACATAAATTGTATATGCTTAACGTATCCTACTGATTTACTATTGATTTTAAAATATAAGTGCTTTTTAAATTCATTGTACTTAATTATTTTCCCGGGTCTTCATCACGTATCTTTTATTCTTATTACTCTTACCTCAACGTTTCGACTATGTAACAATAGTAATTGTCGTGAGGAGACTAAAAATGTGAACTGATTTTTATTGTCTTTTTTATTTATTACGTAAAAGTATGATGTTTAAATTTTCAGTTCTAAGAAAATTTTTTTCGAGTTCTAGATCGTACAACAAATGTTTTGTCCTATTTACAGATGTATGTTTATCTATATGTAATAAAAGTTAACAATTTATTTAAAACTAGCTGCGCCCCGCGGTTTCACCCGCGTAAGTCCCGATCCCGTGGGCATATTGGGATAAAAAGTATCCTATGTCCGTCTCCTGGCTCTAAGCTACCTCCCTACCAATTTTCACCCAAATCTGTTCTGCCGTTCTTGAGTTATAAGTGGTGTAACTAACACGACTTTCTTTTATATATATAAATATAAGATTGTGATGCCAACTTATTTAATTTCTTTATAACTGTTCTTAAATAACTTTAGTTCTAAAGCTATTCAAGATAATAATATCATGAAAATCTCAAAACATATTTAAATAAAACTCGGTAATATTCACAAACAGTAAGTATTTAAGAACCCAGGTTAAAGGAAAGTGTGAAATAAAGGTAAAACGGGCATGAATTCCGGTTACGATTATTTTACTTTTTATATTATGAACCACGTTTCCCGAACTCTAGGGAAAATCTCAGCTTCACTCGCTAATTTAACCCTCGATAAGAAATCGGAGCGAGGCCTTGTTTGCACAAACGTGGCATATTTGATGCGTTTCGAGTCTGGCTGGATATAGCTTTTGTTATCTAGCTAATGGAAATGTTTAATAAAACAAAACTAATACAAATTGAATAAGGTTGGGCGTGCTTTTGTTTAATTATGTTTCATTTGTTTCAATGATTTTTAACAGCAATAATTATTGAAACACTGAAATACTTAAGAGTATTGTGCCAAAAAAATTTAACAATAAAATAGGAAACATTTTTTGTAAACTACTGTCGCGATTTTGATGAAATTTTTATGCGGATACTTTGATTCATTGGGAATATAACCCACTTTTTATTCTTGATAAAGTGCCATCTTTAATTTGTAATGATAACGATTTTTCTATCTTATTCTTTCGTGTATGCCACAGTAAAGCAGCATCATTGGCCACATTTAGGTCGTCCAACGTGCGGATGTTTGTGCACAATAGACGTTGGAGGAGGTAATTCATCGATTGGTAGGGCCTCACAGTCCTAATATTAATATTTTTTGTAACACTCAAAACCAACCTTTTTTTTTCAAACGAAAGTAAGAAAATTGAAGGTATGCGGTATTTTTTTTATTGCGTAAGTAAGTGTATTAGAGATTTCCTAGAGCGTAATTGGAACAGAGTTTGTAAGTACACTCATGAACTGAGTTTTAAAAACTATTAAAATATTAAACTGTCACTTTTATCGGCTCTTTTTCGATGGGAAATTTTGTTAATTTTTACCTCACGTATGAACCCTCACGCATAATGTTGTCATACCTAACAAACTTAGTTATGGAAAGTCGGTCACATGTTAACTCGTTCGGTATTTCGTAAGGATTGTAGGCATTTTAAATGTGAGATATTTTAGGTGACTTTGAGAGAAAATGGTTAAAAAGGTTATGTTTTTAACGGGTTTATAATATTCACAAATATTTATTTCTGATAAGCAAGTACTTACTTATAGCAATAAAATGGAAAAGCCAAAGTAATAATGCGTAAAAAGAATACGTAATAAGTATGCCTACCTAAGTCTAAATGAATAATCCCGCGAAATAATAAAATATTTAACCTATGATAATGGAACTTTCACGTAAATCTTTCTTAGAATAAATAATATCCTCTCACATCACAAAAATCAAAATTACGCGGAAAAGGCTTTTGCTGTTTAAACTCATTGCTTTTTGACGTATTTACTGAATATTTTATTAAGTTCAAGTGAAGGAAAAATATATAAAGCACTAATTTTTATAACACGTTTATACACTTAAAGGTGTGACATTTTTATTAAGAAACTTCCATTTATTTTTTCAGTCTACTAAAGAAAGTTAATTGTTTGAAAAATTTATACTAAGAGCCTTTTTTAAAGGAAATTATTTTAAATTAAAATATACCTAAGCACGGTTTTATAAGAGACAATAAAAACACATAGTATTTACCACCCAGTTGACGCCCAGTTGGTACAATGGTCACCATGCCGGCCTGCCAAACATAGGGTTGTGGGTTCGATTCCCGCCTCAGACAAGTATTTATGCTTACATATTTGTCTGTGGTCTGGTTGTTTCTATGTATTATAAGTAAATATTTACAAAAGAAAAGTATATAAGTAGTATATCCATTGTCTAGCACCCATAACACAAGTCTAGTTACTTAGCTTGGGGCTAGATGGCGATGTGTGGAATGTCGTGCAATATTTAACTTAACTTTAACTGAACCTATGTAAAATTCACAATGTTGGTCTGCATGACCTATTTTATAAAAACACGCAAACATAATCAAAATCAAATCTAATAGTAGGTAAGTAGATTGTGTCTACGAGAACTTACTAATTCACGTCTCGCGGTTCTGCTAGCCATTTTTACTTACTGCCAAGTCACGCTTCGACTGATCCTTACAAATTATAATATAACCCGTATTGTAATAGTCCTAAGACCTAATGTCAGACGGAATGGTGTTTCAACGAAATGTTCGCCATTATACGAAATGACCCTTTTTTCATGCACGGCTTATTATATGCGTAACAATAGAAGGGTTCGTGGATTATCCGTGAAGAAACATAGCAACTGACATAAAGGAAATAGCTAATAATGTTTTACTTACATGATGTTTGATTTATAAAATAAAATATTGAGAAATAACGACTATTAAACAAAAAAATGCATGGAATAAAGAAGTGCCAGCAGGTATGAATCAGTCTACTTCGTTTTAAAAAATATTAAAGCAATGTTACTTCCATCAGCGACACATATTTGCAATCATTTATGAAAGTAAACATTAAATTCGTCATTACTGAATCTTTAGTAAATTTAACACCGCCCGCCCGTGCCATTACAGTAATGAACAAGGTTGAATAGACAAATCTTAAGTAATATTAAGGATAATCACTCTAAAATAAGTAGGTACCTACCTACAGTCTATCTACCTACAAAGTCACAGCCTGAGAAGTTGTCTAACAAATCAAATAAATACGAGCAAAAGCTTGCCTCTTTGACTGTGACAGACATGGTTTGAAATGGAACACTGAATCTTCAAAGGACGAAAATGTGAGATGAATTTAGATATCTTTAGGCGGGATTTTTTTCTCCCCTGCAACTATAGCACTCCTAAAATAAAGTGGGCATGTATTTTGTACTAAAAAACATAGTTTGTATGAACATAGAAAAAATAGTTACTCAGACACGATAACGAATGAAAATTGTTTATGGAGCCAAATACCGGGTCAAAAACGATTCTACAATGAGCGTATCAAGTAAATAAACACTTTAGCCTGGACAGCTCACTATGTAGGTAATTTCCATAATTCGTAACCCTCCTTTCTTATTATGTGTACCTATATTTAATTATTGAAATTCTCTAAATACCGGATGGAAACCAAAGGTAATCCTGTGGGCTCCTACAAAATTTCTACCAAAATTTATGTGTTACTAAATTGTCGTTAATAGTCTCAGAGGTTTATCAAATTAGAATGCCTGGATGAGTTAGCAGGTCTGTCGTCCCAATTCCTTAATCTGGTCTTCGATGTAGACACCTAATGGACACAAAGTATCATCTACGTGTGCTTATATAGATGGACATTATGAACTTAAATTCATGCAATAGTGTACATCACATTTTTGCATAGAGCTAGGTACGATATTATAATTACGCAAATTTAAATCTGCACAAATATTAAAATTCTTGACACTATGTACTCATCATAATATTTTTCTTCATGTAGACAGAAAAATGATAAAACAATTCTCATATTTTTAGGGTTCCGTACATCAAAAGGTAAAAAGGAACCCTTATAAGATCACTTTCTTGCCCGTCTGTCTGTTTTATTTTTATTTTGTGAAGCTTAATAATCTTGATATTTCGACGCTGATACAAGCACCAATCTCATTTTAAATAAGTAGTTAAATTATAACAATTTGAATTAAGTAGTTTATATGAATAAATTATTGTAGGCATTTTTAAATTTTAGTGTCAAAATTTTGAGGTCGACTAGCAATCCTTTACGTAACATAATGTCTGCTTCCAGGGATAACAGCTGGGTTTAGAGCGGATTAACGTGAACTCCGAATAAGGGAGGAAGCTCAAGTTATTATTCTATCAAAAATACCTTGAATCAATGAATTACAAATTAATTGAAAAATGCCCATAACAAAAAAAATATTTAGTCCTCATTTTCGAGAATCCAACTTAATAGGAAGGTAATTATGAACGTCCAGCCAAGTCTCGGGTTTCGACGCCTTTTTACGTTTGTTTTGTGAACAATGAGATCTTCAGAAGCTACCGGAACTTAGATCGTATTGTTCAATAGAAAATAATTTGTTTTATCTTCTTCAGTAGGGACTTTTTCTACGTATTAAACGGATCGGATTTATTTAACTGAACGGGATTTATTTTTTATTTCAATAGACGCCTGTTAAGTAAGATGTACAGTCGGCTGCATAATTGCAGCCCTCCGTAGAGTTCGAAAATTACTATTATTAGAATGTTTGCATTCTAATAATTTTTGTTTGATTAATTGATAAGTTAGAAGACTTTAAACTTCACCTAAAGCAAGTGTCTAAAATCTTGCTTGTGTTGAAAACATGTTTATAACAGCCGTTTTGGAGCTCTACGGTGGATCTGCAATTATGCAGCCGACCGTACATATACTGTGTTATGTAAAATATAATGTTGATAAGTAATAAAATCTCAGCTAAAGAAATAAAATCAATTTACAAGAGATCATTTACATAAACTTCATATATCAACAGTAGGTAAATAATAATGAGACAATGGCGCAGATGTATCAAAAGCATTACATTTCGATTGAGGTCAAACTCAAGTCAAATCAAACACTTCTAAATTCTAAAATACTTGAGTCGATGAAAATTAAGCTCTACCTTCAGTCTAAGCCCATTTTATTAAGACACTGCCGTGAATCAAGCTCAATCATCTCAAAATCAGGCAGAAGAAGCAGCGTAGATTGCGGGTTTGAATGCCGCCTCAAACAAATCTTTCATTTGCTGGTCTGGGTGTTTCTTTATATAGGTACAATAAGTATGTATACATATAAAATGCTTTGTCCCGAACTACTGACTGACTGACGGATCAACGCACAGCCTAAACCGCTGATCGTAGAGACCTGAAACTTGGAGGGTGGGTTCTTTGCATGACGTAAGCATCGGATAAGAAAGAATTTTCCGAAATTCTACCCCTAAGAGGGAAAAAAAGGGGGCAAAGTTTGTATGGGACAACGTGATTTCTTAGTCTAATCTACTAATTATACGCGGACGAAGTCGCGGGCAAAAGCTATGTAAATACAAAAAAAAGTATTATGTATATCCCCTGCCTACCATAACACAAGCCTAATATCTTAGCCTGTACCTAGATGGCGCTGTTTGCTTTGGGGGATTAATATTATTATTTATTCAACGGTTTTTATTATTTTATTTTTTAGAACTGCTTATCAATCAAATAAATTTATTTCTATAATATATATAAATATAATAAATGTATTTCTATATATGTAATAATAATAAATAATTTATTTATTATTTCCCAATCTATTAAAAGAGAAAAAGTCTCATCAAGAAATCTTGGAAACTACAAGAGCTGTGAGTCTGAAACTTCGCAATAGAGTGCCTTTCAGGATATAATCGAGCATTACCTAAAGACTTTCGTAAATTACATTTTAGGGGATAAAAAGGGATAGAATAAAATTTGTGGGAATAGAATAAAAAGACACTAACGCAGGTAAAACCGCGATGCGACGCTAGTATATGCTGGTAGTTTTTCGTTACTATTTTATACTACGAAAAAGTAAATCAGTTTAACTTTGTAGACATTTAAATAAATGTAATCAAGGCTTGGGTTGTTGAGAGAAACGGGCGGAAAGTAATTTTCGTTTGCAATTAGGACCCATGAATTGTTTATGCAGTGTGTTTAGTTTTTCATGAGTTAAGTTTGTACGTTAGAATTTGTTAATGAAGCCGCTTAGCAACAGTACTATTAGTGTTTAGTGGTTTAAATAATTGATCAATGTGATAGAAATGCGTCTGAAGAAATGCCTATTCGCATAAGAACTGTCGACAATCCTAATCTTACATAGTCTTCACTGAGTCTTCATCGCGTTATGCTTAAACATTATTATACAGTCCAGAGGTTGATATCGGTGGTGAAAACTTTTTAGTGTTTTTATTTGACCACTTATAATTTAAAGTATTCTTTATACTTATATAAACGGGCTATATACGGGCTGTATTCCGCAATCAGACCTCTTTAGTTGGGTCCCCTTTGCGTGAGGTTCTACTTGTCAGGGAGAACCAGCCCAGCTCTTCCATAAATTTTGCCACTAGATGTTTGAAAGGCTTTTAATATCACCAAATGAGTCTAATTTCCGTTAGCACCATGCAGTCTAGCAGCACATTCGCTGTCGTTTCCTGAGCCTCCATGTTTGCTCTGCACAATGGGCTGTCAGTTATGTCCAGGTTGTGAAAGTGCTTGTTGAAAGCGCCTTGACCGGTCATTTTGTTAGGTTTAAGTTTAAAAGGCGTTTCGTGAGTCTGCTGTTTGTATCGGGGAACGCTAGTTTAGCTTGCCTAGAGCTTTTCGTCGTGGCCCAGAGGTGACGGTGTCGCATTTTAGCGTGGTTGTGGGTCCAGGCTCTGAGTTTGTTTGAGGGGATAGGCACGGAGGGCTAAGGCCTGTAACTGACCGCTTCCTCTCTTTGCCAAAGTATTCTTTTGATACTATAAAATGTTCAAGAACACTCGTGCTCTTCAAAATAAGTGTTTCTTAAATAAGGCAAATAAAGCGATCTCACGTGTAAACGTGATAATTTGTATAATACCAAACGTTTTACCGAAACCTTTCACTATCTAGATATTTTGAGTATATAAGCTGTAATTTGTCAGGTCACCAGAGTATTACTGGGAGAATCCTATTGTCAAAATGGACGACTAGTTTCACTACTCCATTGGGGCACCCGACACCGATCTATACATATGAAATGCTTTATCCTGAATGACTGACTGACGGATCAACGCACAGCCTAAACCACTGATCGTAGAGACCTGAAACTTGGAGGACGTTCTTTGTATGACGTACGCATCCGATAAGAAAGGATTTTGGAAAATTCAACTCCGACGCGGACGAAGTCGCGGGCAAAAGCTAGTCTATAATATACAACAACGCGTACAGACTAATTATGGGAGTACCTCGATTTGTAGTGCTTCACGCATGTTCGCTGATTCATGTATGGATGGTTTCCATACCATACTAAGTTATAGATTAACTTTACTTTTACACAGAATACAGAGTATAGTAGTTCCAACAGTTATCTGTCACTTTTTGTCCACAGATTAGACAATGACATGTTTAAGCATTGGAATAATGCCCATAATTTCAGAGCTAATTTCTGTTTCGACTTAACAGTCGAAACAGAAATTAAAATAAATATGAGCTAACGCTCATATTTATTGTGATCTTTATTTTTAAGTCAGGTCAAAATGTACCTTTGGATTTCGGATCGAGTAATAAACATTTATTTATTTATTATAAGTAGGTACATATATAATATTACTAGCTTTTGCCCGCTACTTCGTCCGCGTTAAAGTCCAAGGAGTCACGTAGTCCCATACAAACTTTGCATACAAACACATACAAACCCCCCTTTTTCACCCCCTTAGAATTTCGGAAAATCCTTTCTTACCTGATGCCTACGTCATACAAAAAACACACTCTCCAAGTTTCAAGTCCCTACAATTAGCGGTTTAGGCTGTGCGTTGATCCGTCAGTCAGTCAATAGTTCAGGACAAAGCATTTTATATGTATAGATATACTCTATGAAACTAGTGTGGTATGTGGTCAGAACTCGCAGTTTTTGTTCGTAGTATACTGTCAGCATAAGATAACAACTCTCGCCACTGCTCCAGTCTCCTGTGACTCGAAACATAGTCGAAATATCGAGGTAAAAAATTACAAAATAAAAATAAGACCTGAAAAATAATAACTATGAAACTATGTAGCTAAACCTGTGAGTTAAACTATGTCATAGTTCAATAATAAACACACAGAGACGACTGTAAAAGTTAAATTGGAAACATGAGTAAGCAAGCCCATACAGGGTTATTCGTAATTATATTAGCAAGCCGTTGAGGGCTACTTCTGTGCACCTAAACAAACAACGTTTGTTCTACGACTTTTGAAAATTCGAACATTTTTTTGAAAATATTGAGTTTAGCTTTACCTGAAAATCAGCTGATTCATACACGGAGAGGTCATTAACCTAAAACTTTTCCTTATTTTCTGAATGACCTTTTTTAAAAATTTTAACTGTTTTTCTAATTTTCATACACAGCTGATTCATACACGGAGAGGTCATTAACCTAAAAATTTACTTATTTCTGAATGACCTTTTTTTAAAAATATTAACTGTTTTCGAATTTACCTAACCTTAAAATTTTCATTTTTTTTTTCGAATTTCCTAAAGTCGTAGAACAAAAGTTGTTTGTTATGGTGCACAAAAGTAGCCTTCAACGGCTTGCTAGTATAATTACCAATAACCCTGTATATTACAACTCTACTTTTAACTTTTACATGCTTTTACGTAATATAATGGCGTATGGACGCCTTCCTAATTATAATAAACGATGTAACACGATAAGAATGACAAAATGTGAGGGATTCTAATGGACACACAATTTAAGATATTAATATTGATTGTACGTATTTGTGAAGTTTGTCGCTTTTATGGCATTTCATGATTACCCGCTGCGCCCCGCGTAAGTCCCGATCCCGTGGGGATATTGGGATAAAATAGCCTATATGTTAATCCGAACCTCCAGCTATCTAAATACCGAGTTTCATCGCGATCGGTCCAGTAGTTTTTGCGTGAGGAGTAACAAACATACATACACACACAAACTTTCACATTTATAATATTAGTAGGATTTTTCTGTTGCAATGTCATACGTCGTAGGTTAATAAACTGGATTCAGACACCTAGTAATAGGTATGAGTCAATATCGACCATAAAGTACTCCTGCTTCTTTTAGAGTTTGTATGGGACAACGTGATTCCTTGGTCCATTTTCGACTTTTACGCGGACAAAGTCGCGGGCAAAAGCTAGTCTATACATATAAAATGCTTTGTCCTGAATGACTGACTGACGGATCAACGCACAGCCTAAACCGCTGATCGTAGAGACCTGGAACTTGGAGGGTGTATTCTTTGTATGACGTAGGCATCTGATAAGAAAAGATTTTCCGAAATTCTACCCTAAGGGGGTAAAAAAGGGGGGCAAAATTTGTATGGGAAAACGTGATTACTTGGTCCATTTTCGACTTTTACGCGGACGAAGTCGCAGGCAAAAGCTAGTGTGTCGATAAAGTAACAACGCAAAGAAAAGAAAGATTTCTTTTTTTTATATATTAATTTCAATCTCTATGAAATAAAATGAAAAAAATAAAAAGGGAGAAATAGAACAGTAAGATACCTACTTGTAGAGGTATAACCGAGAACCCACGTAAACAAATAATGTAACCATTGAGTACCATTTATTAAAAACGTGACTCTTGCTTATTTTTATCAATATTTGATAGGTAATAAGCTAAACTAAACTACAGTTACAAAAGTTTAGGCAACCTTTGGTGAAGTGTTTAGGCAACCATAAAATTGAATTATTTTATTAACATTTCAGAATTTTCAATAAAAGCATTTTATCGACGACGTCAAGTACCTACCTATCCTTCGAGTTTATTCGTTTTGAGTTCAAAAGAATTTTATTATGAAAACTAGACAGCAATATCAAAAATATACATAGTAAACGTTTTCAGGTACCGAAATTAATTAAAATGGAATTTTAATACATTTTTAGTCATCAAAGAGCTATAATACGTAATTAAAAAATAAAGATACCAAACTACAATGCCAAAGTACTAATATCTACACAAACAGTTTTGTTACAAAATCTATTTAGTAGATTTTAACTTGATACTGATAAAAAAAATTGTAAACTCCCATTAGCCTCGGATGGTATTTTAGGTTCATCTCTGTTGCTATCGGTGCACCATCAACTGTTAGAAGCTATAACGCACCTTTAGTGCTAGTAAATTTATTTACTCATGTGGTACTGTACCACATGAGCTATTAGTTTGGAGGTACGAGGTGGTATGTACCTCCAAAAGGAAGATCTTCCACCGGGCAGGTGTTATACCCGGTAGGCGCGACCCAACGATGTTTCGTTGGACCTTGTATATCAGTTTATCTTCAGAAAAACTTCGCTTGCGCGATCTAGGATCAACGATCGGCTTAGTGGCTCCATCTGTTGGTGGCGATGTGAAGTGTCGCCACAGTACAACATGTATTAGATACAGCAAGTACTAGCCTGCTCTATCTAATACATGGCTCAGGCGCTACCGCGCACCAAATAGCATGGATAAAAGTTGCTTACGCTGGTATAAATGACACCATATCATCATCATCATCATATCAGCACATACGTGTATGGGCTGTCCACTGCTGGACATAGGTCTCCACCATATGACGCCACAAATAGCGGTCCTATTTCGCCTCCATCCACCGACACCCGCAACCGCTACAAATTGACAATGATATAATACACGTAACTTTCGTGCTCTCAAGTGGATACAATAATTTTATAACTTATTGTACAATTAACTAAAGTATCTACCATCGTTTCGCATTATACTTGGGTAATTATTACCAAAAAAAATTAAGCAAATAATTAGATATGATATCGGAATAGGCTCACAAACTTTGTTACAGAACCTTCGTTGTACCTGTTTAATTTTAAATAAATGTTTGTTGTAGAATCCTTTGAGCTTGTTTTAAATTTCCTTTGGGCTGTATGAAGTTACCTATTGCTGAATTACTCAAGGCTTTATAGTATCGCGTTTACAAAAAGAAAATTGTTTGGCTCAGATTTATTATCAAATTCTGCGCCCCGCGATTTCACCCGCGTAAGTCCCGATCCCTTAAGAATATCGGGATATAAAGTAGCCTATGTTTTAATTCAAGTCTCCAGCTATCTATATACCGAGTTTCATCGCAATCGGTCCAGTGGTTTTGCGTGAAGGAGTAACAAACATACATACATAATATTAGTAGGAATAGGATATAGGATAGGTATAAGATTTTCGTTTTGTGCGTATTAGGTATAGAAAACGAACTTTTGATGTTATTTTTATAAGTGAATAGTATAATCTATATCTACTAATATTATAAAGGTGAAGAGTATGTTTGTTTGAACGCGCTAATCTTAGGAACTACTGGTTCGAATTGAAAAATTATTTTTGTGTTGGATAGTCCATTAATCGGGGAAGGCTATAGACTACTTTTTATTTTGATATTCCCACGGGATCGATACTTACGCGAGTTAAACAGCGGGGCGCAGCTAGTGTCAATATAATAGTATGAATATTTTTTTATTCTAAATGGTAACAATGTTGCTTGCTAAAGTCATAGTCGAAATTCCTAATTCATTTGGAGTTATACAATTTGCATGTAATCACATTAAAACGTCTTAAAATCTAAGTTAGGATGTGTCTTCGGAATACGATGAGAGGATAGCACAAGGAACTCATCATGGTTTTTTGACGTGATAACGTCTAGTAAAGTGATGGAATACCTGCATTCACAAAAAAGTGTCACGGTAATATTGTGTGACGTCATACGCGTCATACTAATATATGACCAGACCAGTCATGGTAACTTAGGAAACAGAATATTTAATAATATAATATCGCTCATCTGGGTTTGTGTTATGGTGTGACGAGTGACGAATAGAAGACTCTTATATAAAGAAAAAAAAATGAAAAAATATATAAATATGAATGAAAAAAAAATGAAAAAAAAAAATTAAATAAATAAAAAATACTTTAAAATTTTCATCGGTTTCTTATGAACGTCATTAGAGACCGAAAGAAAAATTTTCACGTAAAATTATCGTCCGTAAACCGACTACTCAGACAACCATTTTTTTTATTGTTTGATTGTGTCAGGAGGGAGTTTTCTTTTAGCCCCAATTTCTTTCAAATGTATTTATCAACGTTATTACAATATTATCATGACCTTTAAATATATTCTTTACTCACAGAGTAGGCGGTAGACGGGAAATATCTCACGCCTACACTACAATGTTGCTGTTCTTTGAAAAATACTTTTTAATATATTTAAGATTTTATCAATGTAATCTACTCTGAAAGAGTTTATTCTTGATCGTAGGTTGGTTAATAATTTTAATGATCCTTTTTGGTATTTAACTTAGGTTAAGTTAGCAATTATAGCAGCAAAATATTTTAGCAACGTTGCTAGAATTGCTATGTTAGGTAGCCATAATATAGGGAGTTTTTAATTTTTAGACCTCTCGGTCAGGGGCGGTTTATTTGATGATGACGATTTAATTTTTATTTTAAAAATCTACATACCGAGTTTCACCACAATTTGTTCACTAATTTTTGCGTGAAGGAGTTACAAACATATATACACACAAACTTTCACATTTATAATATTAGTTGGGCAGGTCATATAGCTCGCAGAACTGACAACCGCTGGAGAGTAAAGGTTCTCGAGTGGCGGCCGCGATGCAACGCGAAACGGAGTGTTGGGAGACCAGTTGCCAGGTGGACCGACGAAATTGTAGCGGTCGTGGGTAGTCGGTGGATGGAGGCGGCTCAGGGAGGCCTATGTCCAGCAGTGGACGTGTATGGGCTGATATGATAATGATGAATATTAGTAGGATTTTAAGTAATTATGAATAAAGAATTAACATCAACTACAGACTCGACTTTAAATATAGGTCTAATAGATAAATAAAATATATATGATTTTAGATTCTTTATTATTTTTCTTCTAGTCTTATATTTGGAAAAAAACAGAAAAAAATATGAATATTCTAACAACTACGACTTGAAAGGAAGATTCAAATGACATTCGAAAGCACTACATAAACTCAGCATTCACAATAACATAGTCTGACACAAAGTAATTACCAATAACAGGTATTAAGGACAATATTCCTGGAATCATGAACTCCTCATCAATTGTGGCAGAGTACGGGCGATAGCATAACACTTTGATCAGTCACGTAAACAATTACGTTTGTGGACTAGTAGATAATCCCTTCCCGTCCTTGGAAGACCAATTTACTCGATGCGTATAATCGAAACAAATAACCTATCAGTACTACATGCTTGTATCATAGACCAAAGGATTCAGAAACTGTATCTATAGGCATAGAAGAGTTGCAATACGCTCTTAAGGGTAGGTGCTAATAAAGCTACAAAAATCGACCTTTGTTTTAAACAGCATTCACAACTCTAAGTAATCAAATACTCTTTTTTTGTTATTTGGATATAAATGGATATTGTAGTTTAATAACCATATTTTTGTTTATTGTGGTTGAAAACATGATATGAACAACTTCGTTCGATAAGAAAAATGTTAGAAAACTGAGTATTATTAGATCGCTTATCAGGTTTTATTCAAAAAAAGTTTACGATTGTTTCTAAAAATGAATCAAATGATAGGTTTTGACCTCTAGGAACTATATTTGTGGATAATAATGCTAAAATGTTTTGCATATCGATCAAATATAACAGTTAGCACGCAGCACGCTACGTTTTTGAGAGCGGGGGCTAAGGTAATGTGAATACCTACACACGGTACTGGAAGAGCGCCTTAAGTTGATTGATTGAGTTGGACAGAGTACTAGGCATCAGTAGCGAGGAGTGAAATTTCTTTGAAGGTAAGCCGATAAAACGCCAATAGATTGAACTCTAATACAGGTCCATGATTGAACCGATAAAACACCAACACGAAAGAGATTGAGCTCTAATGAAAAAAATAAAGTACTTATACTCTTAGCAAATTGTTACAGTAACAAAATAGGTCTAGAAAGATTTCTATGCCTGGAATCACGTTGGTTTATCCCCTCACTACTGGTAAGTATAATTAGCATTTTGGTAAAAACTCTTTAATTCCATATCTATCTGAAAACAAAGAACCTAACAGTTTTTTATTTTCAAAGGCAATTTCAAAAGTCTTTATTCTATCTATGTTTAAGATTAAATACGAAAACATGGTAAGAATAAATTGGCAAAGGGAGAGAAGAATAAAACACAATAGAAAAACATATGAAACAGTTCAGTAATATTAATATTTTCCTTTAAATACCCGATCTAAACTCAGTATTACTTGACAAATTAATTAATACACTTCATTGAAAAGACGAAAGTTTTGTTGCTGCGAAGCGCTAAGTAGCCGCAACATGATGAAGCACTATTAAACTTAAGAACTAATCGCTACTTAATATAAAGTTGGGTTGAAGTGAAGAGCTCACTGTTCAGGTAGGCACTGAGTTGTCTTCTGCAGTATTTCTAAGACTTGTGAAAGACGTTTTAGACCAAGATCCCAACTACCGCCAGACCTTCGTGATTTTATAAAAGCTGAGATATTACTAATTACATGCCTATGTTTTGTACCAATCGATAATGTTGCTAAGAGCCAGACAGTTTCAATAGTTCCAACACCTTCCAGGCCACCAAAATATTATCCACAAAGGTGTAGGTATAACTAACTATAAAAACGAGCTATTTCCTTTTTTTTGCCAAACTATGTTTGTTTCCAGGAATTCATCGCTATTAGCAACATTATCGATTGGTACCAAAACACAGGCGATTTTATTTTTTGAAAAATTAACCGATTCGATTCTTGACATTGCTTTGCTACCCGATAACTCTCCAAGCCATAATGGTCTGAACTTCATAATTGCACATCGTTAATAACTATATTTAATTTTCAGTTTTTATAAAATCAAGAAGGTCTGTCGGTAGACGGGATCTTACTCTATTTCTGCATTATTAAAATATCGAATCAGAGTTGTGAGGTACTTCAGCTAGACGTGAAATGTCAGCGAATGAAAGTTCCAGAGAAACTTGGTAGTTTGTTAAAGTAAATAAGTATATTGAGTTTTATAACCGCGGTATCTGTGTTAGTAAAGTTTTATTTAATGAGAAATTCTGCTTTGACTACGTTTACTTTTAGTTATTGCGTTTGTTTTGTGTAAGTTATGTCTTTGAGTTTTATATTTAATTTAATTTGCGTTTTGTAAGTCTTTTTAAAATGGGTGAATTGTGTGACTTTGTATAAAATGGGTAAGTAAAGTTTTTGTACAATTTACTAGGTATTTAAATACCTACCCACATAACATAACGAGATTGACTTGTACAACCAAAACTAAAGGCGTTTCAAACCTTAAATATGATTAACCAATTGTCAAAATATCAAACACATTAAAAAATTGCAACCTTTGTCTACTAGTAACATTATAAAGATTTTTTGTTTTTGTTTGTAAGGAATAGGCTCCGAAACTACTGGACCGATTTTGATCAAACTTGGTACGAAGATACATTAATTCATTGGAAATAACATAGGCTACTTTTTATCCCGATAATCCCACGAGATCGGGAGTTACGCGAGTGAAACCGCGGAGCACGGATAGTTGAAATATAATTTAATTTTAGATAACAGGTTACATGTATGTTTAAGCACAATGTAAATGTTAAATATTACTCAATTCTAAATAGTAACAACTCAATCCATTTCAAAATAAATGAGTTTCCTTCAGTAGCAAAATAATTCATACCCAAAACTATTAATAGTTCCGAAACAATTAATAGTTTGACGATTCTGAGACCTAAAACATGATTGTGTTGGACAGGGGGTAAGGTGTACTACTAGACGTGTAGGACGATGTATTGACTTGTTGTTCAAACTATGTTAAGTGAAACTTTGCTGGCAGCTGAAACTACACAGAAATTTCAACATTTCAATACATTCAAGGTTTCATGTTATATCTATAATATAAAAATGAATCGCAAAATGTGTTGGTAAGCGCATAACTCAACAAGGACTGGACCAATTTGGCCAATTCTTTTTTTGTCTGTTTGTTATTATCAGGAGAAGGTTCTTATGAAATAAAAAATTAGGATTATAAATTAAGAAAATTATTACGCGGGTGAAACCGCGGGGCGTAGCTAGTCTTTAATAGATTTTGAAATAAACCCTTTTAATATAAGTAAAACTAGGTTTTGCCCGCGACTTAGTCTGCGTAAAAGTCGGAAATGGTAAAACCATTTATAGGATCACTTGGTCCCATACAAACTTTGCCCCCCCTAAGGGGTAGAATTTCGGAAAATCCTTTCTTATCGGATGCATACGTCATACAAAGAACACACCCTCCAAGTTTCAGGTCTCTTCGATCAGCGGTTTAGGCTGTGCGTTGATCCGTCAGGACAAAGCATATTATATGTATAGATTATATTTTTTAAGTGCTTGTAAGTTAAATTCTAGCTTACATTTTTATTCTAGTTTTGCTATCGTAAAGCAACGTTACTTTAAATTAGTTCTAGTTGAACAAACCCGTTATTGGCCATCTGATTTATATTTATGTTTCTAGTTTGTAGTAAAAGGTGTTGGTATTCCTAAGATAAGAAAATAATTAAATAAATGGCTACATTACAACATTTTAAAAGCAGTATGTTGCAATGCCTACACAAAAAATGATTTAATGAATGTTGACAAATAGTAGCGGACAATAAGATAGAGAGGTTTTATTAAAAAAAAAATCTATTAAATGGCTATAAAAATTGTAACAAAGCATAAGATCTCTTCTGATGTAAAATTGAAGTACAATGGAAGTTAAGTTTTTGTGATTTATTGTATTCTTAAATAGGAGAGTAATCAAAGAAAGTTGGTTTTTCTTAGAACTGATTTGAAGTGCTATTTAGAAGTTTTTTTTTTTATATTTAAAAGTACATTGGTAGAGCGAGGACTTAGATGGAAGCGAACTAATTAATACCTTACTTACCATCATTAGGAAGGTATTGAAAAGACTTTTAACGCAGAAGTATTTCAACTTATCAAGAAATAGTTTCTATCAACATTTTGAAATACTAAATGGGAACACCAATCGCCAACCAGCAACTGACCCAATTCAGAGTTTATTTTCCAAATAAATCTGGATTAAATTGTCTTTCATTATTAAATTTCTGATATTCGTTTGGCAAATTCAAATATTGATGAAAATTTGACTATTTAGAAAGGTCGATATAATTCTATGAAAATTTAATTATCCTATTCTCTCAACGAGGACTGAAAATATTATATTCCTAGAAGTAAATAGTTATAAACAATATACTCGTCCTATTTTCTTACAATTTTAGCAATAATATAAACATAGGATGATAATAAAATTGTAGTTAACATGTTGTGCATAAATATGGATCCGTGCAACGCGACCGTCGGATAAAGCAATTTCCCTGCCACTTCAGAATCTGTACGCATGAATATATCAAAATATGTCATTTGTATTGCAGCTACGGATATGAAAGACGCAATATACAAAAGTTGATGTAGTAAATAACAATGATGACATAATTTCCCAAGCTACAATGATATTCCCACTGTCCAGCAATTTGATAAAACGTTACGTCTGCCATTCATTGCACACGCGTAAGTACCGAACCCGTGGTAATATCAAAATTAAAAGTAGCCTTCCTCGAAAAATGGACTATTTCACAAAAAAATATTTTTTTAATTCGAACCAGTAGCTCCTGAGATTAGCGCGTTCAAACAAACGTACGTGTAATTTTGAAATTAATATTATTTATTATCTGCCTATTTCTTGAAAGAACGTAGCTTATTATAATGTATTTTTTGTGTGTGAAAAAATGAAGCTATAAAAATCATATGACAAAAACCTTCGAAATATAAACGCTTGTGAATCAATGATTTCCTCTTATCTTCTCAATCTCCGCTACGCTTTTCCTATATCCTGCGTATATTTTCTTTTCCCGAATTATATTTCACACCATTCTGAATATAGCGGCAATATCTAGTGAGCGTTTTTACTAAATGTACTTATTTTATTACGTTCTTGTGATAAAGAACCGTAAGATTAAACTGATTTAAAAAAAAGTGTTTTTGAACGCAATTTTTTTGTAATATAATTAAAACAATTTTCAGAATAATTATTTTTTATTTACTTTTAAGGTCTTTTTCTTTGTTAATTTTTATTTAAATGTAAGTAACTAAGTATAGAGTGGTGTGTAGATTTTCTAAAATCTCCAAGGAACTTAGCAGCGGAATAAGTAGATTTTAATTATCATAATTGTCGGTAAATCCTGACTACATACCCTAGTAGCTCAGTAGCTAGAGCTTGCTCAAATACTACAGTATCAAGGGCATTGAAAATAGATAATGTATTCTGCAAGCGTTTCGCAAGTGATTTTGTTTGCATCAAATTTTAGTCGCGTTCCGGAAAATGTTTTCTTTTCAGCTTTGGATTCCATGGCAACACGATACGTTCAAGATTTTTCCAGGAGATTAGTAGATTAGAGCGCTGTTAAGGAATTTTCCAAGGGAAAATTAAAATATCTTTGATGATAATTTTTATTTAAAGGTCCATTACTGTTTTTGAAATGTGAAAGACAAGTAGGTATGTATGTACTTACACAATATTATATTTATGACCGGTATTTACTGGTAAAACCGCGAATTACCTGTATCGGTTCAGATTTAATTTGAAAATAAATTAACTATAAACCAACTTTCAAGCTTTTAAACCAGGAACTTGTTAGTAAATTGTTGGTTACCCTGCAGCTTAACTAAGCCATTTAATTAGTAAAGAACTAACTAAGTCGGTAAGTTGCTTCTGCTTTTGTTGAGTAAAAACATGGTCCAGTTAAGTTAATAAAGGTACCTCCTTGAATATCGCATTCCTTCATTTCATAAATGTTAGGTAGCAAACCAAGTATCTATAGATATGTAGATGAATAAATCATCAGTGTTTCCAATCAAATTCAGGAAATAAATTACGTTTTTACTACGCGTATTTCAAAAAGATTTTTGAGTAATAAGTCTGTAGGTTTTAATGGAAATTTTATAATCCAATCGTCAGATAAATTATTGAAATGCGACTGAATAAATTCAGCCTGTAACGAAAATAGCCTAAATGATTCAGCGTTAAACCTCGATATCTGCCTAAATCTACAATATTTTGAAGGAAAAAACATCGTTTCTTGTAAGTGACCTTGTGAAATGCTATTAAAAAAGTGTTATGAATTTGTGCGTGACCATACATAATAAGGATTCAAATGACTATACAAATTATTCAACGTGATTCATGAGGAGCGATAAAAAGTTTCGTGTCTATTATGCAAATGTCTGCGAGTGCCATGTATCCTGAGCTCCCAGACAGTAGAAACGTTGTTGCGGGCGTTTTGAACATTTTTCCTTTTACTCGTACCTGTTGAACGCGTCTTTATTTCTCCATTACGTCGTAATCTTGAATGACAAAATTACAGTATAGCAACTCCGTGATTTACTACATTGTGTGGGTTTAACGAGTACTTTAACAACCGTTAACACAAAATGTTTCTAGCTGTTGTAAAATAAACAAGGTACCTTTCTCGTTAAATTATACGAAGGCGTATAAATAGGCGCGTTGTTTAATTAAAATAATGACGTTTTCAGACGCGGTCAGATTACAACGATGTTCGCTTAATATAAAATTAAAACGATGAGCTGTAATGTAACATCCAATTATCTTCAGGCAGTTTTCTCGTTACGACGTGCTCTTAATGAATCTGTAGGATATTAAACATTTATTTAATAAATCACTTACCTCATTTCGGGAGTTCTTCTCTGCGACAATTTTTATTTTACGCGACGGATGATCGATTTGAACCGGAATAAGATATATTTACTAAGCAAATAGTCAACAGTTAACACAGATATGAGTTATTAACAGTTCTAAATATTTCAAAAGTTACAACAAGTTGAACGGGCGCGAATTATTTCGTCCGTAACAATAATAACACGGTGAGGAAGACCGAACGAACTATATGTGGCAAGGCAGAGAGGAAGCAGACAAAAGGCATCACAGGTGTCAAGATAAAATAAATTAGAAAATAAAAAAGGCGAGTAGGATGAAAAACACGCGCGTTCGAATTGAGCGATTTGAAAAGTGTGCAATCAACAAGTGGTTCGCGAAGGCAGGCGACGCAGGTCGAGAGGAGCTCGCTGCAGGAGAGCTCGCCCGCCTGTGAGTGAGAATCTGATCTGGGGCGGGCGGGTGCGGCTGCGCGTGTGTGCGCCGCTCGCTACAGCCTTCATTGTTGCGGCGCGGGGTAGTGTGCTATATTCACATCGGGTGGCTTTGTCCACGACAGTGCGCGCGCGTGTGTGCGTAATGACGCGCCTACGGGTCTAGCACAGGTGAGCCCGGGATTTGCCAGTGCGTCCCTAGCTCCTCCGTATCTATACCGCTTTTACAGTGAAATGGCTCAGTGAGCACACAACTACCTGCGTGCTACATTAACGGACGCACGTACCCACTCAGTTATGAAAGGCTTGCATTAAGCTTTGTTGGGAAATAAAATTTTCATGTTAAACATTTTGTTCGAAGTAATTTTATTCTGGAAGATGAACGAGGATAATAATGACTGAGATAAAATTGTAGAGTTTCGAAATTCAGTAGATAAAACATGTAACTTATTTATCGTTTACAACTTCTATGTAGAGGCATTGATCATTTTCTTCTAAGTAATAAAATCTCACATGCTTCAAATTGTGGTGACAATAGCTCCAAGTCTCAAATAACTGAGATATCTAGTTATATTAGTTTAAAAACTCATAGGTAAATTAAAAATATAGTATCCAAAATCCTATAAAATAGTCACCTATCAGCAACTTAATTAGTATAGAAAGCCACAGCAGCCGGGTCCACTACCTAATTCAATAAAGGTCGTCTAACACTTAACGAAAGCTCCGAAAGTTCGCAAGACTCGCAAAGCAATCGTACATATTTGTACAGTTACCCTAACTTGACTATCATGAATAGTTTGCGTAGAATAATTTTATATTAAAACTACTTAGAAATGTGGAAGTTTGTCTGAGTGTAGTCAAAGATCTTTCAGTCTTAATGTATAGGTACTAATTAGTACAATATGAACACCAATAGAGATAAAGATCTCTTAGGAGATAAAAAAATCAAATCTTTTCCAAAATACTTATTGCGAACCAAAAAGTTTAGATATGGCTAAGCCCTTGCAGGCATCTATCAGCTACTTAATAACAAAGTGCCTTTTGCATTCGGTGTGAAAGTGATAGTATGCATTATAATCCGTTGCGTTGTCTAGCACCCATAACACAAGTCTAGTTTCTTAGCTTAGGGCTAGATGGCGATGTGTAGAATGTCCTGTAATATTTATTTATTTAATAATAAATAAACGTGTTTTTTGCAAAGTTGGCGAACTGCGCCATTAACTGAAAAGTAGGCATGGTGCGATCTAATGTATGCGATTTTAGTAATGTTGTGAACTATGAAAGTTAAAAACTAGGCTAAGTGCGATAGCAGGCATCCCGTTACAAAATCATAAAAAGAGACATTGCATTTTAGACTGAGACTGTCATTTATTTAATTTTTTAAGCTTTTGCCGCGACTTCGTCCGCGTAGAAGCCTAAGGCTTGAAGTAGATTGGACCAAAAAAACACTGTTTGCCCCCCTTTTTCACTCACTAAGGGGTAGAATTTCGGAAATTCCTTTCTTATCGGATGCGTCATAAAAAGAACATACCCTCCAAGTTTCAGGTCTCTACGATCAGCGGTTTAGGCTGTGCGTTGATCCGTCAGTCAGTCATTCAGGACAAAGCATTTTATATGTATAGAAATCCATTGCTCAAACACACAAAAACTACAAGCAATCCGATAGAAATCGGCCCAAAGGGGGCTCGAAGTAGTGAGTGGCGATTTACGAAACATCAGAGTAACGATCACACTATTTATTTTTAAATCACACAAAATTACCTGGTATTCCCACCAGATCGAGTCCTACGTTGAAAAAACCGTGGGATGTTGCCAGTTTATTAGTTACTTAGCTCTTGTTTTAATTACAACAGTCTAATTATATTGTTCAAATGAATGGGGAACATTTTTGATCCATTGTGTTTATTGTGGGGTTCTGATGTTATCTTTATGTAATGTTGTTAGTTTGATGTTTGATATTTTGTGGAGAATTTCGTTTTAGATTCGCTCTCACAAGTTCGCTCGTGCATGGAGGCACGAGCTTTTTGTGCAAACTTCCCACGAACGATTTTGTGCAAACTTCATCTACTAAATAGTCCGAACAAAGCTTAAACATTTGGTTTGGATAGGTGAGCCCGTTCTTGAGTTATAAAATTACAACGAAAAGTGGCATTGATTTTTATAGATAACTATTATAGATTACAGTCGAATCGAATTGAATTTTTAGGGTTTTAGGCAAAGGTAAAAATAGAAACTTGCTTTTCCTCCTGTCTGTCTGTTTAAAAAGGTTTATTACTGAAAATTCGATACAATCATTTAGGTAGGATAACCTTACCAAATTTCTCAAGGGTAACTGGAAGTTCCTACCTCACCACAACAACGTCGTAGCCGTGCTACGAATTAACCGCTAGTAGCCGTAGCGTAGCGCTACGTTACGAATAAACAACATCTACGTCATTATGTTCATTGTTCATAGACGAAGACTTACTTTCGAATTCCATCAGTATAAGGGCTATGTACGGTCGGCTGCATAATTGCAGACCCACCGTAGAGCTCAAAAACGGCCGTTATAAGAATGTTTTCAACACTAGCAAGATTCCAGATACCTGCTTTAGGTGAAGTTAAGTCTTCTAACTCATCAATTTATCAAACAAAAATTATAAGAACGAAAACATTCCAATAATAGTAATTTTAGAACTCTACCAGGGGCTGCAATTATGCAGCCGACTGTACATACCGAATTTCAATTCAATCCATTCAGTAGTTTCGACGTGATGCGCGGCCAAGTATTTAACTGTCATAACCCCTACCACTGAAACCATGCTGAATTTCAGGATAAAAAGTTGATATGATGTTACATCAGTATAAGGGCTATATTCATACAGAGTTTCATTTGAATGCCTTCAGTAGTTTCGACGTGATGCGCGGCCAAGATACAGACAGACAGACAAAAAAGTTTTTGCTACATTTTCTGGTTCAGTATCCATAATAGACTGCCGTCCAGTAGAAATTGTCAAAATATCTTCAATGTACAGAATTCATCCACGAACGATTTTATTATATGTATTTTGATTATACCTATTGACGACCCAGTTGGCACAATGGTCACCATGCCGAACTGCCAAACACAGAGTTGCGGGTTCGATTCCCGCCTCAGACAAGTATTTATGCGTAGATATGCTGTGGTCTGGTTGTTTCTATGTATTATAAGTATATATTTACAAAAGAAAAGTATATAAGTAGTATATCCGTTGTCTAGCATCCATAATACAAGTGTAGTTACTTAGCTTGGGGCTAGATGGCGATGTGTGGAATGTCCTGCAGTATTTATTTATTTATCTATTATAAATAATTGCTAAAATTACTGATAAGGTTGAAGTTTTGGTTTAGCTGCGGTTTTGTAGAAACTTGGTAAGTATAATATATAAATAGGTGGAGAACATTTTATTATCTCGATATTCCCACGAGATCGGGGCATGAGGGTGAAACTGCAGGACGTAAATAAAAAATCAATCTTTCGGAAGCAGGTATTGGCCATTTTTAAAAGATAAAAAAGGAACCCTTATAAAATACACTCTCTTGTCCGTCTGTCCATCTGTCTGTCCGTGTGTCACTACTGATTTTCTCATTAACGGTTGAACCTAACAAGTTGAAATGATTAGTGCTTTTCTCTTTGTCTATAAAAAGCATTTTTAAACCGCCTAAGTCCTAATGGGTAACCGATTCTTGTGGTTCATTTTCATCAATGACCATACAGAATAATTCATGGCCAAAATGAGAAAGTGTGGAAACGAAACTATATTTCCTTGGAATTTCCAAAAAATCCATCTATAGTAGTCGTTACAAGCAAAGATAAGGTACGGTCGCCTGCACAATTCCAGACCCACCGTAGAGTTCTAAAATTACTATTAATGGATGTTTACATTCTAATAATTTTTATTTGATAAATTCATGAGTTAAAAGACTTAAAACTTCAACTAAACTTCACTGCTTTTAGTCTTTTAGTCCGGACTAGAATCTTGCTTGTGTTGTAAACATTGTCATAAGGGGCGTCCATAAATTACGTGAGATGTTTAAGGGGGGAGGGGGTCGAGTGAAATCTCATCTAATCTTACGTTGGAGAGAGGGGGGATCTCGGCAAATATCACGCAATTTTTTTTCTGATTGATTTTTCCGGCTTAGAGTGGCTATAGATCAGAACGAAGTTGAAGGAGCAAATGTTTTTACTGAAATTCATATGGACATGTTGGTTCCAATAGTCTCTCTTGAGACCGCGCATGATTTTCTATGGACTGAATTAGAGTAGATATTCTTTTTTTTACGATTTAAATATTCTATTGTTAAATTTTTATTACACTTATAACTCTCAGCAATATTGATTACTAGTCTTAACTAGTCGTAAATAAAAGCACTAAGCAATTTTTTTTCTTTTTAATAACAATCCAACGCGTTTACGTAAGAAACCCACATTTTGAAAAATCTCACGTCAGATTGCGGGATGGGGGAGGGGGTTGAATAAAATCTCACGACATCTCACCAGAGGGGGAGGGAGGGACAGAAAATAAAAAAAACACCTCACGTAATTTATGGACGTCCCCTAACAACCGTTTGAAGCTCTACGGTGGGTCTGCAATTATGTAGCCTACCTAACCTCACTTCTTCCAACATAAAATCAACATTATTCCTCTACAAACAATACAAAATACTTGCAATAATCTACGGAGATAATTGAATTTCCCTTTTATAGGGATGGGAGACCAGATGCGCGAGAAATACTAATTATTTCTTTGCCTAGGTTTGAAAATATGTAAAATTATAGTTGTTTTGTAAAAATTACTAAATTAAATATCTTAATATAAAAAGCTTGAGAACTTGAGATAAATTCCAAAAAAAAAACTAGTATTGTGTAAATTTATATTTATATTTCGATTTATAGAAACAGGACAGTTGAAAAAATTATATTTATACATACATAATGCTTTGTCCTGAATGACTGAATGACGGATCAACGCACAGCCTAAACCCCTGATCGTAGAGACCTGAAACTTGGAGGGTGTGTTCTTTGTATGACGTAGGTATCCGATAAGGATTTTGAAAAATTCAAACCCTATACGGACGTAGTCGCTGGCTGAAGCTGGTTAATAATAAAAATACACTAGTTAGCTACTTAGGGTGGCCAAATCTGAGAGTTTGCGAGACTCCACCTGCCATTTTTACGTGTTTGTCGGACATTGTTACGGCAGGTGCCATAGTATCTATAGTTTCCCAGTAGCCAGTCTACTACCATCCCATAGCAGTAGCCCAAGTAGTTCGAGTATCCGCCAGCGACGCGAAGAAGGTTGCGGGTTCGATGCCCGCCTCAAACAAAAATATTTGTGCTATAGATAGATATTTGTGTCTGTATGTATAATCAGTAGGTATATGTATTATGTTTACAAATAAAAAATAAAACTTGAGACTTTCTTTCGATTAAAAAATTAGTGAAGGAATTGTAATAAAATCAAAAAGTGTCATTACAACTTTTGGTCTTAATTTTTTCCGTCCAGCCTCCTTTCGCAACGCGCAATAAGGAACTTCGTTCCAAAAGTATATATTATGTATGTTATCTAGCACCCATAACACAAGCCTAGTTGCTTAGCTTGGGACTAGATGGCGCTGTGTGAAATATTCTATAATGTTTATTATTTATTTATTATTAAATTAAAACGATTTATTCCCATAATTCCTTCGAAATGATTAAAAGAACTACTGGGATTAAATCATAAAAAATGTAGTAAAATTCTTTTCATCCGGTACCAATCTATTCCCCATTGCCCATAGTCTAACATTATAAAGCGTGGTATATTTATAACACGCTAGGCGCGAGCAGTACGCTCAAACGCTCACACACTTCTACCACGCATCGATAGCTCTTATGTTGGGCCTATAAATACAGTGTTTTATAAAAATGTAAATCTTACATTATTCGATACGCCTCCGTCTTTTTTGTGTTGTTTAGAGTGACGTTTTTTAATATTGATTTTAGATCATATCTAAATCTCTGTGCGGGTTCCAAACTCTACAATTTTATTTTCATAAATATGTCGTACTTCTTAATAGTAAGTTATTTTGCCAAAATTATTTATGCAATACCAAACTATACGATACTAGCTGCGTCCCTCGGTTTCATCCGCATAAGTCCTGATCCCTGCCTGGAAGAGATCGCTTTGAGCGATAAGGCCGCCCTTTGTAACACTTAGACTTAAGCTTTGTTTTTTATTATTAATGTTATTTGAAACTGGTGTTTACAATAAAGAATTTATCTATCTATCCCTTGGGAATATCAAAATAAAAAGTACCCTCCTCGATAAATGGACACAAAAATATTTTTCCAATTCGAACCAGTAGTTCCTGAGATTAGCGCGTTCAAACAAACAAACAAACTCTTCAGCTTTATAATATTTGTATAGATTTAGGTAAGTTTATGCCAACAGTCCCCACCGATGGCATAAACTTACCTAAATCCATCCCAAACGCCTTATCTAAGTAACTAGCAGCGCTCCGCGGTTTCACCCCCGTAACTCATGATCCCGTGGGAATTTCGGGATAAAAAGTAGCCTATAGCCTTCCTCGACAAATAGACTATCTAACACAAAAATATTTTTTCAATTCGAACCAGTAGGTTCTGAGATTAGCGCGTTGAAACAAACAAACAAACAAACTCTTCAGCTTTATAATATTAGTATAGATAAGGTCGCGTGATATAATTGAAAAAAAAAATTATAATATTTCGTTGAATTTTAATATATTTACCTACCTATAAGTACCCATAAAATTGCTTCAACCTATTTGGCTTAAAACCTGCATTAGTAGTCGTAAGTGTGTGCCACTGTTGCGCCATCTATAGATATAGATGGTTAGATTAGATAATCTAACTAACTAAAACTTAGTAACATAGTATAAAACAAAGTCAATTTCCGCTGTCTGTCTCTATGTACGCATTGATCTTTAAAACTACGAAACGGATTTTGATGCGGTTTTTTTAAATAGATAGAGTGATTCAAGAGGAAGGTTAATATGTATAATACATGTATAATAATTTAGCCGTGCGAAGCCGGAGCGGGTCGCTAGTAATAGTTTAAAGAGGAAAGTTTTTTTTGTTTGTAAAGAATAGGCTCCAAAACTACTGGACCGATTTTGAGGAATCTTTGTATGAGGATAATTACATTGATTCATCGGGAGTAACACTACTTTTAACCTCGATTTTCCTACAAGACCGGGAGTTACGCGGGTAAAACCGCGGAGATAGTTATTAATAACTTTATAAAGTAACGTTAAAGAAATAAAGAATTTCGAAAATCCGCGCGGACTACATAATACGCATAAATCGATATAATACAAAAGGACATATGTTAATTCTTAGTACTTGCTCGTACTACCTGTACTTGTACTTGAACGGGCTGTTTTCCGCAATTAGATCCTTTTAATTGTGTCCTTTTTTGCGTGAGGATGGAGTAGGCTTGCCCAGCACCTACTACACTTTCAGCTTAGTCGACCATTTCCAAAGGAGAGAACTTGTCAATAGTTCTGGAGTCTACTAAGCCGGGTTTTATCATGATGTTTTCCTTCGCCGTAAGAGCAATGTCAGTTAGCGCACATACATTTTTCTTAAGAAAAATCCATTGGTGCACTGTCGGCCGGGATTCGAACCCACGAATGAAAGTCGAGGTATCTACCACTAAGCCAACACCGCTCTTTACTTGCACGTACTTGTTACAATTTAATGATAGGAGCAAGTAATTTTTTTGCAAGAATAAATATCGGTTTTAAATCCAGGGCTTCGGAATTAAAGTCGAGGTATCTGCCATTAAGCCACACCGCTCCGGAATAGGTAAGTGTCTAACGTTTTTATAGCAGCAAACAAGTATTACAAGCAATTTTTTATAGTGTTGGCTGATTTTAGGTAGGTTATTTGATAAAATTTACCTAGGTACTTATGTCATACCTACCTACACTTGTCTTCTATAAGGCAATAGGTACATAAATAATTATAGTAGAGCTTATCGTGGAGCTCCTCTGGCACAGTCTGGCAAAAAGAAAGAAAGAAAAACAGGGATACAGAGAATAGAATGAGGGTGAAGGGAGACGGGAGACCCGCGGCCCGAGGCGTGCAGGGGTGATTAGTGTTGTGAAATAATTAGGTAACAAATCGATAAAAATACCGATTGCATTAGATATTAAAAGTTCAAAAAAAATAACTAGGTAGGTACTTACCTAAAAAGGTAAGGGAAGCAAATGAATGTAAGTATATTTCACTGATTTTTATATTAAGTACATCATAAAAAATTATTTATAGACGAGACGTATAAAAATGATCACTAGACAAATCATAACATTATATACGTTTTTTTTTTTCTTTTATTATGGCTTTGCACGTGTGCATTTAGCCAGTGTCAAGTTATATTTTGCATCAAATTATGACCCGATTTTTCATAAATCGGGCCTAAAGTGTTTCAATACAGTCAAAGTCGTCATAGTCCGTCAAGTCAGGGGTTATAGTAAAGCGGTGGCAAGTTTACCATAACCTTAATAGGAGATTTGGAGGCAACGTGAAAACTGCATGTTTGACACTGATTTTTACTTTCACTACACTTGTGCACTTTCACAGAACTAAATTGAATAACATTCCACCAGAATTATACAATTCAACTCGGGTTACATCTAAGTTTCATGAAAATAAAACTGCAGCACGACATGTTGTTAACTCGTTCCCGCCAAAAATATCTATACGTTTTTTGAGATTTTGCTTTGGTATAAACTTCATTAGATCATAACAAAAAAGTTTAGACTGAGTAGGTAAGTAAGGTGAGTAGGCTTCATTTATTAAATCTTTTTTTTTGGACTTAATTCCTTTAGCATTGTCGATGTCGAAACTTTCCGATATCGACACAGCGCAGCCCTATTATTTTTTTATGTCAAATGTTAGTCTAATGTCAGTGTCACTTTTAATTTCGACTTTGACATTGATGTTTTTAATAAATTGATGTTTTAATAATGTTGCCACATAATGGAAAAAGATTCATATCTTGTAACTGTACAACTTCTCTATTGTAATTGCCTGAAAAAAACACTGGTTTTTGATAATAATGGAACAATAATGTTAAATCTAAAAAAATAAATATATTTTACCAGACAAATAAGAATGAAAATCTTCGATTTTTACAGTTCTTTAACTACTTTAATTTATTATTGTATAGAAAAATCGGTGCTGAGCTCTGAAAGTTTTAAAAATTAACGACGTTCAGTTTACTTAAAAGTCTTCTATCTACATATAGTTGGTAGGTATTCAACAAATAGGCCATGTAACCCATACACCAGTCTGTGCCCACAGTCAGTGTCTAAAAATCTAACAGCAACTTGTTAGTGTCAGTAAATAAGGCCCTGATGTATATTATTTACATTAGTTAGACACATAATAAGATACTAATTTTACATAAGACAATAATATAATCTAATTTCCATATAAGTGCCAAGCTTTCGAAACTCCAAATAGTTTGTTTCCATTTTATTTTATCAACAATTTGTGACTATTCAATAATGATGAACGGCAACACTACAGTCGATCAATCAATTTGTTCGTATTGTATGTTGTATTCTCTTGTGTTCGCTTTGCTCGCTCGCCGTAAGCCGCATCAGCAGTGCCACTTTTTATAATAGTAGCGTGAGGCTGGCATGGCCTGAGTTTAAAAAAAAATAAATTTAAATTATAGAAAAGATGAAATTATTTGTGTTGTAAGACATATACATGGTGGGTCCAGTGACGAGCCACAGCGAATTTTTATTTTGGAATAAAATGCCTTTTATCAACATAAAGAAGCAATACATAGTTCTCGGGATGTTGGTTTTCGTTGCGCTGTTTTTATTCAATAGCAAGCCTGCTTTTCAATGTCAATTTAATCCAGAAGTGGCCTCATTTCTTCCAACAATTTATGGAATTACACCGACGTACACCAGGCTCGCACAAAAGGCCGATTTAACGAGGTAAGATTTGTTTAATATTTAGTGTTGATTGTGCCCTTGATGTCTAAAGTTTTGCGTTTGGCAATGGGTCTATTTACCACCAATTATATTGCGTTAACCTTGCTCATAAAATATTAATAGGTTTGATAAGCCATATTAAGGTAGGTAAGTAAATATCAAATAAGTGTAGGATTTTTAAAGTACAAGAATTTCCAAGTTTATTATTATTTTAAGAATAAAGTAGTAAAAAGTACACAACATACTTGCATATAATATTTACATGGCACTTTTTTGCTCTAGATTATCGCAAACACTCATGCTGGTGAAAAACTTTCACTGGATTGTCGTTGAAGACTCCGAGACTAAGACAAATCTTGTAGCGAACTTGTTAAAAGAGTCCGGACTGAAATACACACATTTAAACGCTAAGACGAGGAAACTAAAACATTCTACGGTAAGAACTTAGTATTTAAACTATTAACTGATTCAAGATTATTGCAACTTTGGTTTACTGTGACTTGAATTATATTACTAGCAGCACTCCACGGTTTCACCCATGTAACTCCCGATGCTGTGGTAATATCAGGATGTAAGTAGCCTATGTTATTACCAATGAATCAATGTATCCTCATACACAGTTTCATCAAAATTGGCTCAAAGCCATATTCATTACAAACATAAAACCAAAATAAACAATCTTTCCTTTTTCTTCTTAACTTGTAATATTATCGTAGTTAAGCCAGTAAGTCAAACCATAAAGGCTTTCATACTGTGTACCTACATAGTATCATAAAAAAAGGGTTCTGTACCTTAAAAGGTAAAAAAAGGAACCCTTATAAGATCACTTTCTTGTCCATCTGTTTTTCCTTAAAATAGTCAGATTTCGATGTCATTTTTTTTAAATTAATAAACTATTTATAGATCAAAAAAATAACAAAACAGGTAAGCCTAGAATAGTAGTACAGTATTCAAGCGATCAACATCAATAACATAACATTTTGTTGCAATTTAAGGGATGAAAACAGGTATGCCGCCGAAATAAAATTCCATCAAAAAATGTCATTGATATGGTACGGATCCTCTAACTACTTCAAAATATATTGAATTGGTTTCTATAGTGGACCTTTACAACTTGAAGATGTTTGAAAATGTTACAATTACTAAGCAGTTATTGTGAAAATGAAAAAATATATATTAAACTAGCTTTCGGTTCCAACTTAATGACCAAAATCCTTTCTTAGCGGATGCCTACATCCTAATAGCTCTCTTCTTCTCTTTGTTCACAAAGGTTCTAGTCATTAGGCGCACGTGGTTAGGGGCTGAGGGGGAGATGACAATCTCGCCTTAATCACGCGCGCCCGACGACTTAAACTTTACTGAATAAAAGCTCTGTATGCCAAATTTTAGCCCGATCTATCTATTGGTTCCATCGGTCAAGACTTAGAATATAAAGGGGTGTTATTTTAAGTTTTTTAAACATACTTAACTAAGGTGTCAAGAATTAATTATTAATTTCCACTTCTTTGTTGATTAAAACTTTTTTATCATTTCAAATAACCTACTAGAAGTTTATTTGATTTGGCAGGAACCACCTGAGAATAAAAATATGTCAGGAGCTGTAGAAGTAGGTATATCATTTAAATCCAGACTTCGTATAGTGAGTCTGGTTTTTTAATGTTTCTACTAATCAATTAATTGGTTTGATTTGAGGGTAAATTTTGAAATTAATATTCTAATATTGTTGGATTTTATATGGGAGTACCTATAGATAATCAGTCATCAATTAGCAATTTTAATAGAACCAATTATCGTACATAATTAATTATTGGGATTGGAATAATTAAATGTTTCATTTTAAAGTTGGTATTCCAAGTCGAAATTAGTTGTTGCATAAACATAAGGGTTAATCTCTAGAAAGGACGTGGTATTGTGTATGTAGGATGGCACTACGATAAAACTAAAAACATTAATATTTTTTAAGGTTTCATAAATTACTAACAAACAGAGAAACATTAGGTACATTTAAATAAAAGATCATGTGAATATTTTCAAAAACACTTTTTGAAGTGTTATAATAGTACGTTACGATACAAGTGTGGTAAATTGATCATTGCATAGAGGCGGTTTATGACGCGCGAGCGGTACGCGAACGCGCTAAAAAGCCGAGATACAATGATCAATAATCCACAAGCGTATTGTACGACGTTTTTTTATCACAGTTGCGAGAAAAGACTTGTAAAAATAATAAAAAGTCAACAAAATATTTGTGTTTAAGGCGGCAATCAATTTTTAATGGTCTAGGTCCAGTTTATATAATGCCATTTGCTTCAAGTCTTTTTTAAATACAACTGTTTTTGCTGGCTTAAAAACTCTTTGTTGGTACCTACCTTTTTTATACATCAAAATAGTATAACTACTTTGTTGATTATAACTTTTTTATGATTTCAAACAACCTACTAGAATGTTTATTTGATTCGGCAGGAACCACCTGAGAATAAAAATATGTCAGAAGTAGGTATATCATTTCAAGCAAGATTTCATATAGTGAGTTTGGTTTTTGAATGTTTCCAATAATCAATTAATTGGTTTGATTTGAGGGTGAATTTTGAAATTAATATTCTAATATTGTTGGATTTTATATTAATATGGGAGTATAGATAATCAGTCACCAATTAGCAATTTGATTAGAACCGATCATCGTAATTAGTTATCGGGATTGGAATAATTAAATGTTTCATAGTAAAGTTGGTATTCCAAGTTAAAGTTGGTCGTTGCATAAACATAAGGGTTTATTTATCATCGTAATTATTTATTGGGATTGGAATAATTAAATGTTTCATAGTAAAGTTGGTATTCCAAGTTAAAGTTGGTCGTTGCATAAACATAAGGGTTTATTTATCATCGTAATTAGTTATTGGGATTGGAATAATTAAATGTTTCATAGTAAAGTTGGTATTCCAAATTAAAGTTGGTCGTTGCATAAACCTAAGGGTGTATTATCATAGTTAGTTAGCGAATGTCTTAGAAAGTGGCATTGTATTGGTAATTTAAAATTAGTTACGCTCGATACCCAGTAAAATGTGAAAGCTAAATGTCACAAATTATTTACAGGTTATGGATGTCAATATATGTATATTTAAGACAGAAAAATATGAAACGACGTGGTATTGTGTACGTAGGATGGTACTAAGATAAACTATAAAAATTGATAATTTTCACATTTTCACAGATTACTAACAAACAGAGAAACATTACATTGGAATAAAGATCATCTGAATCTATTCAAAACACTTTTCGAACTGTCATAAATGTATATTTTTGAAGAGTAACAAATATATACTTATTGTTATTTTCAAACAAATATCACTTTCAAACTAGGGTGACGTAAAAGGCCTCCATCAAATCGTATAAACACATTCTGTGGCAAAATTTGTAGAAAAGATTTCTTCTTCTAACGAGTAGAACCTCACGCAAAAAGGACCTAATTATAGAGGTCTAGTCTGCGGAAAACAGCCTGTATATAAGTGGCACTATAATACTTCGGTATTTAATGCATAGTTGTATTGTTCTTGCATGTCTTTGTATTTAGGCTGATATCATAATTTTGATAAAGATACGATTCAGATGCATTAATTATTCCGTTGTAGTTTAATAAATCTAACTATAATCCCTCCACTGTAATTACAAACAAAAATAGTTCTTTTAAATGTTTTGTTGTTTTTCAGCCTCCTGCTTTGTTGGTTTGTGTTTTTATTTTTCTACTAAAGTGGTTACCAGAAAAATTAAACCTATCCCCCTAAGCTCATGATTTATTTACTCATGTGCCCTAAGTCTGTCAAATAATAATTATAAAAAGATTTCAGTCAGAAAATGACCATTTAGATTTTTTTAATTAATTTATGAATATTTTTAAAGGTTTTAATTTTCCTGGTTAATGTAGTAACATTACACCGATTTAGTTTATTTTAGTTTCTATTATTAGAGAGTTTCACATCTGTAATTTTTATAACTGTCCACAGAAAAAAAAGGTTTGTTGGAACAAGAAATACTATTCTCTGTAGACGCTAGAGTTTAATTTCTTGTTTACTTATGATGTTCTTGAAAATAATATGCAGTATTTTTAATGTCCCGCCATCTCTCCTTCTGGGCCTGCCGCGGGGTCGCCTGCTGTTTGGGACCCAGTCCGTGGTGTTTTTTGCCCACATCTGGTCGGGCATGCGGCAGATAAGATGGCGGGACGAGTTGGACTAGCATCGTAGGCACCAGCTGGCACTAGACAGAGAACAGTGGAAAGAGGGGGGGGGGGGGGGAGGCATAGGCTAAAAAAAATTTAATTTAAAACATTGCTTTTTAATTAAGAATCTATAATCTAGCGTCTATGGCGGATTTTTCTGTGTGCAAGCTGATTTGAAAGTATCATATTTGGGGTAGACCTTTGCTTAGCCTTCATGATTTAACGATACCTTTGACTTATTTAATTCGTAAAGAGACTTTGTACACCCATCTTAGTAAGTTTGTGATTTAATTTGGGTATTCATATTTTTGGAACGAAGTTCCTTATCGCGGGTTGGCGAGGGACCTGGCCGAGAAATAATGTAACACGTTACGAAAACGTGAAACGGAAAACCGTAATAGAACGAAAAAATGAAGGAGATCGATAACTAATCTCCCATACACATACAATATCAAAAATAATAGTCTGTAAAGCCGGTTTATAGACTATAATTTTACGTGATAACGTCATAAGAAAACATTGATGGTAACCATAGCAACGATAATACGTTGCTAAGGTTACCTTGTCAATAACATAAAACTCACGTTCCCGTAACGCATGACGTCACACTTTGTGAGTTCGGGTGTTCATCGATTTATAAGACGTTATCACGTCAAAAAAGTAAAGAGACTTCGTTCCATACGCGTGTCCCGCGACACGTTGTTTTTTTTATGTGGGCCTTTGGGTAATAGCGTGTAAAAATGACTATAAGACTTAATTTTGGAATACATTTTTCAGGCGAGCGGTGTAGAACAGAGAAACGCAGCGCTGGACTGGCTCCGGAAGCATTTGGAGACATCGGAAGATATGCGAGGTGTTGTGTACTTTATGGATGATGACAATACATATTCATTGAAGATCTTCGATGAGGTAACACTCAATCAATACATCAACAAAGTCTAGGGAACAATAATGCTATAGGTGGACCAACAGACCAACAGGCTTAAAAGTTACTAAGAATTTCTCTTTTATTAAATTTTAACTTGTCAATAAGTTTATTATTTGAATAAACTAGTTTTGTTTCTCAATTTCGGCACTTTCTAAGTTTTCATAATAAATTTCCTTTTTTTTTCTATGGCAACACTTAAATTGAATCACAGCATTAAAAAGAGTATAAAATTCCTCTTCTATTGCCATATGACACATGACAAAAACCCAAAAAATACTATTTTTCCCCAAGAAACCAAAATTTTACCCTTGTTCCCTAGATTTTGAATGTGTGTATATAGAAGAGATTTGATAGATTTAGGAGAGGTATTTTAAACATGGAATTTTAAACTACCTTGGTTATTTTTACAGAAAATTTATTTTAAACGATAGTTACCATGTTTTATGTTTTTATTTTGTGGAAACAAAACAAAACAAAAAATTTGGTAAATATCCTTTAACTTGATTGATATTTTGCTTCAAAAATTAAAACAATGTAAACGAAATATTTACCATTTTTGTTGTTATTTTGTGAAAACAAATAAAGAATTAACAGTTTCGAATAACTTTAATTGAATTTACATTGTTTTGTTAAAGCAAAGTTTCAGTCAGGCTGAACGATAACCAGTTTATTTAATTTTCCAGCAGTTAAGCAGGTACATAGATGAAGGTCAATAATATAGCTTACTACTAATATAAATGTGAAAGTATGTGTGTATGTTTATTACTCATGCAAAAACCACTGAACTGCAATGAAACTCAATATTTAAATAGCTGGAGACCTGGAAGAAGCCTATGTTAGGCTTCTTTTTAACCCCCGACGCAAAAACGACAAGTTTGCCGTGGCTCTGTGTGTGTATGTGTCTGTCTGTGGCATCGTTGCCCGGATGAACCGATTTCGATTTTGTTTCTTTTGTTATATCAATTTTTCCACAAGACTTACGAGAGACAAACCGCGAGGCGCAGCTAGTTTTAACATAATCGATAGATGTTCTAAGTGGGTATCTATTTGACTAAGAAATTAATTGAAACTTAAAAGTTAAAAACAAATTGACAAATATTAATGACGAGTTTTTAAGAAATTAATCAATTGCGTGAGTGAGCTGTCGACTAGCAGCGCCCCGCGAATTCATCCGAGGGAAATAGGAACGTAGCTTTCTATTTCTTAAAGTAGTATAAAAAACGGTCCAGTAGTTTCGAAGAATACCTGTTTCCAAACATCAATCCTAATTTTACCTCCCGATCCCATAGGAATATCGAGATAAATAGTAGCCCACAACACGTCTTTATTATATAACTAGCTATGCCCCATGGTTTCACTTGCGTAAGTCTGAGTCCCGTAGAAATATATGGATAAAAAGATTTCCAGGTTTCGAGCATACCGAGTTTCAACGCAATCGGTTTTGTAGTTTTTGCGTGAAGGAGTAACAAATATACTAACACACAAATTTTCACATTTATATTAGTAGGATTAGTAGCATAAATAGATAGGTATATTACCGGTTTTTAGTATAACCAGTAATAACCAGTTACATATATGTATTATTAAATACATGCGTAATCTTCAATGATTAATCACATTATAATCCGCTAGTTTTTTATGAATGAATACGATAGATTATATTTTTAGATACAAAAGGTGAGTATGTTTTTATGTTTATGTTGTTAAGAATATTACTAGCGCCTCGCAGTTTCACCCGCGTAAGTTCAGATCCCGTGGCAATATTGGCACGGAATCTACGCGTCTTTGTGAAGTGTAGGTTGATAATGAGAGTGAAATGGCGGGCGAAGGGGGCAGAAGCCAGTACATTATAAGTTAAATTACAAAAATATTATACCCACCAATTGTTGTTTAAAAATAATTTTCCATTGATAAAAATATAGGTAGTACCTACTTACCAACTTTTAGAAATTATCTATTTTCAGATATAGCGGTAAGATATTATTCATTAATACTCTGCAATCATCTCTTGTTATCATATGACACATCCTTTCACACTAACAATCGGAGTGTTATTATTTTCGTTCAAATAATGAACAGTTCTATACTTTGTTTAGTATTATTGTGTACAATACATCTTTTCGTCACCTACCTACTTAAAGTTAAATGAAATATTTTTTTCTCAAACTATCGTCACCCACACGATAGATTCTGCCTGCCAGTATCGGTTGGCACAGTATGTCTTCTTCTTCCACACAGAAAAAAGGTTTCTTGAAATAAGAAATAATTCTGTCTTTTAGACACTAAAGAATAATTTCTTGTTTTAGTAAAAAATCTTGTATTATTATTAAAAATCAGTATTTTTAATTTAAAAAACAATTATCTTAAATAATTAGGAATACTGTTTATTATTTTCAAAAATATTTATCAAGATTTTTTCTATTGCGTCTATTGCGAGAGAATCGTTTTTTCTGTGCATTTTATAAGCCATCGTCTCCTCTCTCCTCATACAAAACAAAATTATAAGAGTATCCAACACTTACAGCTTTAAATAGAATGTATAAACAATTTAGACGGTTGTTACCAGACGTAAACAAACCGACAGACATCCGACATGTATATTATAGTAAATGTCAAACTTATTAAGAACCTACACCCTTTTCCTCAAGAGGAAAAACGGGACTCCTCTAAAGGATCACTCAATTGGAGCACTTGGAACAACAGCGAATGCTCGATGTTTCTTTTCGTTGTAAACGCTCTAGTCCATACCCACCTTTAGATAGATAGACAGATAAATTATTTATTGTAAACACCAATTTCAAACAACATTAATAGTAAAAATAATAAAGCTTAAGTCTAAGTGTTACAAAGGGCGGCCTTATCGCTCAAAGCGATCTCTTCCAGGCAACCTTTGGATGGACAAGAAGTTGAGGAAGGTGAAGGGTAGGGTGTTTAAACTTACGGGTCCAGAAAGTTATTTTGGCTATTAATATGACTGTACACCGCTAAGATACCTTCTTACTGCCTATTTAGAATTTGAACAATTTAGTACAGTCAGAATACCAATTAGCTGAACCCCACGTGACCCAAAGCTTACTCTTACATTTGTAAAAAAATAGTATTTACCTATTTTGTTATTTTTTATATTGTATTGTATAGTATATTGTTTAAAAAAAATAGAATCAGGTAACTTACTTTACAACTTTACAGATGTGCGAGTGCTTCCGGTCCATAAGAACTTAATCCCAAAATGTCTGATATCGGTACGACTTAATATTACAATGACTGACACCAATAAGCTTATATTTCAAAACGAATTTGTCCCAAATTGTCTGAAATGACCTCTGGGTCACGTGGGGTTCAGCTAATTGGTAATCCGACAGTACAATACCTGTTTTACGTTTCAAAGCTAACTTTAAAGCTGCCTACATAGTAAAATATATTATTTAGGTATTATCAGTTGTCGTGTAGTAAATTCATACTTATCTGTTACATAAATTATGTTAATTTATTGTTGAGGTTGTCAGTTATGTAAATATAATTTTCGTTGTGTCCTATATATATTTAACTAGCAGCGCTCCACGGTTTCACCCGCGTAACTCCTGATCCCGTGGGAATATCGAGATAAAAGCCTATGACATTCCCAATGAATCAATGCATCCTCATACCAATTTAATAATTCATAAAAAATAGCTTATAGCCTCCCTCGATATATGGACTATCTACCACAAAAATAATTTTTAATTTCGAACCTGTAGTTCCTGAGATTAGCGCATTCAAACAAACAAACAAACTCTTCAGATTTATAATATTAGTATTGATTATGAGCAAGGGCAATGGCAAACTTATCTGTTAAAACTATTTTTAAATACATCCCGTTATAAAAATAAATTCGCTTTAAAATAAAACGCACAAAACTAATTGGTAGGTACAGTCGGCAACGGAAATGCATACCCACTGTCGAGTTCTAAAATTATTATTATTGGAATATTTTTATACTAATATTGTTTGTCTAATAAACTCATTAGACCTTCAACTCAAGCAGGGCCTTAGAATCTTTCTTAAGTTACAAATATTCTAAAAATAGCCGTTTTTGGGCTGCATTTATGTTGCCTAATTGTACTTAATATAAATAAACTTAATCATTAGCGTGACAATAAAAAGTCTTAATAATTACTTCCTAAAACATTTAATAAAATACGCTTACTCAAGCAGGGCCTTAGAATCTTTCTTAAGTTACAAATATTCTAAAAATAGCCGTTTTTGGGCTGCATTTATGTTGCCTAATTGTACTTAATATAAATAAACTTAATCATTAGCGTGACAATAAAAAGTCTTAATAATTACTTCCTAAAACATTTAATAAAATACGCTTACTCAAGCAGGGCCTTAGAATCTTTCTTAAGTTACAAATATTCTAAAAATAGCCGTTTTTGGGCTGCATTTATGTTGCCTAATTGTACTTAATATAAATAAACTTAATCATTAGCGTGACAATAAAAAGTCTTAATAATTACTTCCTAAAACATTTAATAAAATACGCTTTACCGTATTGCTTTTACCAACTTAGCTGCCTAGAAAGGAGACATTTTAACTTCAAAAAATTCCTAAAATAAGTGTGACTTTTTAACACTGTTCTTCCATTCCGACCGACTGTTTGTGCCAAATGGAACTAATGAAGGGATATTTTCTAATCGAACTAACTGGTCGTGCCAAATGGAACTAATGAAGGGATATTTTCCAATCGAACTAACTGGTCGATCAGTTAATTATAAACCGACCTAACAGTTGTACAGAATGAAACTCGATGAAGGGCCTTTTTCTAATCGAACCATTGGTTCAAATACAATAGGATAGCATAGTTTGCCGTTTCACAGAAAAAAAAAGCTTTCTTGAAGCAAAAAAATGTCCTCTCCCTATAAACGCTATAGAATAATTTCTTATTTTTATTAAATGTTCTTGAAAATAATAAGCAGGAGTGCTTTAACATTAAGAATACTGCTTAACATTTTGAAGATTTTTACTAAAACTAAGAAATTATTCTCTTAAGGAGAGATTATTTCTTGCTTCAAGAAACATGTTTTTCTGTGATAGGTTCTTGAATAACGCTTTCAATGCAGTGAATCGTTGACCCCTCTACAGGGCATCTTATCATACCCTACTGGCCTATCTTTACACCCTTCCCTCAATATCTATCCAGTACCAACCTAGCTATCTATAGCTCTATCTACTTATCTTAGTGTGTAGTTTATTTAGAGATATAAGTTCTTTCACTGACTGGCCTAATTGGGTAGGTATTTGTGATTCTATCAAATCAATATTATTTGTTTCAAGTTATCGTAGTTGTTTATGGATTTTTTTATGTTCCTATTTACCTATTAGATCCCAGAAAATATCACCCTTGACCGTGATAAGATTGATAAGTGGATATTAGTGTAGTAATCTAACACTAATGTTATAAAGACGAAAGATTGTTTTTATGTTTGTAACGAATAGGCTCCGAAACTACTGGACCGATTTTGATGAAACTTGGTATGAGGATACATAGATTCATTGGGAGTAACATAGGCTACTTTTATTCCGATATTCCCACGGGATCGGGAGCTACGCGGATGAAACCGCAGAGCGCTGCTATTTAATTAATAATTAGACGATTTTTTTATTTCAGATAACGTATCGAATATATATTGGTAATCAATTACAGTTACTTACTAACGAATTAGAGTAGGTACTTTAGCGATTTTCGAATATTTCAAAATCATTTCTTAGCGGATGCCTACGTCATATTAGCTATTTTTCTGCCAAAGTTTAGCCCGATTCATCCATTGGCTTGTACTTTGTGTGCGTATCAGCCAGTCAGCACTTGAATTTTATGTTTATCTATAGATGTTAATAGTACATTGCGATACAAGTGTGGTAAATTGATCATTGCATAGAGGCGGTTTACGACGCGCGAGCGGAACGCGAGTGCGTTTATAGAGCGCGCAGATGGAATTATCAAACAAATAAAAAAATCGTTTTCTAAGACATTATCACGTAAAATTTTCGTTTGTAAACCGACTTTAGGGACAACCATTTTTGCTAGCTTAAAAACTCTTTGTTGGTACCTACCTTTTTTATACATCAAATCAGTATAACCCAGGTAAATTAAGAATGTTTAATCTACCTAACATGTAATTGGCAGTAAGATACCAATTTAACTTATCTGGATAACTTTTTACACACTAGTGGCGTCAAGGTAGTTTAAAACGCACGCGTGCGTAAAACGTTGGATTACGACCCTAAAAGCGGTTGAATTAGATCCACTTATGAGCAACTGTGATAAAAATTTAGTTTTTCAGTATTCTTAATTACTTTTGAGTGTCAAATTCGATGTATTTATGGCTACTGACGCACTATGCGGTTACAATAGATAATAATTTACAAAATAATTATTACTATTGAAAGTTTTAATAAGCAACAACTTGGCATGATCATTGGCAAATTAATCTGATCACGAGATCCGTGGATACAAACTCAGCAAAACAATCTTGTTTTTTATTAAGAGGATATTTTTACTAACAACAAAACATTCACTGTTTTGATAAAAATATCCTAACGATAAGACAAAAATAATAAAAGTTTTTTTTTCAATTCGATATTCAAAGTGGCGTATGTTTTAAAACAGTGTTTACAAAGTGTTTCAATTAAACAAACAAACATAAATATAATGCCGTCATCCGGGATTAGCGTCGACGGAATGCGATTGTATAAAAAACTATAAATAAACACATAATAATGATTCGCCAAAAATGTTTTATTCGGTGAATTTATATCGAACTGTTGTTGGGTCTGCATAGTTTTATTTCGAGACTATAGATACGACATACCTACTAGAAGTTGAACTCTTTACCTCCCAAAACTACAACCTTGGAGTAAGTTCTAGGCGAGCACACTGCATCCTCGACCTTATCTTCGCTTCCCATCAGGTAAGATGAGGTCAAATGTAAGCCTATTTTGTGTTTAGTAAAACTCTTAATACCAAACCGATTTAAGGCGGGGTAATGACAAGGTCCCTTTTCAAATGAAAAATTAAGCAACTTACATCATAGGTTAACGCTAATTTTTTTTGTAGAATCAATTTTTTTAAGTAGTTTTTTATACGTTGAAACATGATAGCATTTATTGGTCATATTTTTATCTGTTTTCTAAAATAATTTTTATGAGAGTATACCATAAAAACTATAATAACTAGCAAGAAAAAAATTAATTAATAAGATAGGCATTATAGTATTCTAGTTTGTGATACGGTATTTTGCCAATAAATGACGATTTTCATTCATGAATTATAACTTTTGTTAAAAAACGGACATCGTGGGGCGCGCGGGGGAAAGGGTAGAGCTAAATACATACTGAGTTCGAATATTAATTTAATCCCTAGCCTAAAGGTGAAAGGGTACCGGCGCTCTCTCCATATAAACCAAGTCCACTGATAATGACACTAGAGCAAATATTTTTGTGGCATAAAACCTATACTATGCCTCTATGAGAAATTAAGATTTTAAAACAAAAATAAAACAAAACATGGTCATGGCAGTTATAGGTTGTATGCAACAAAAATATTTGCTCTAGTGTCATTATCCAGGGAGGAAACAGTCGACTACGTTTGTATGGAGAGAACATATTAATAGCCTTTATTTACCGATGCTTTTTGTTTTGCTATGCACTATGCGGTTAATCAGGATGCGATCAGCCGTGCAACCGGCGACTGATGTTAAACAAGCGTTTATGACCCAATCAAACGATTTTAATTTAAACATTTGTTGGTGAACTCTGCGATTAATCCTTATTTTGGTTCCTTCCTACTGATAAAACTTTCCGGTCAAACTAGTTTGTCCAAAAGGAATAAATTTCCTCGTAGTCAAACTACTCAATGCCACTAAAGGGATTTTTACCAGGTTGTTTTCTTTGATTTTAATATTTCAGCACTATTTCAAGCGCCATGCGAGAAAAATAAAATCAAAAAACGTGAGAAATATCACTCTTTAAATTAATAATGATGATATTAGTTTAAAATTCTATTTTCTCTAATTTTCAGATGCGAAAAATCAACAAAGTAGGCGTTTGGCCCGTAGGTATAGTCGGAGGAATGCGTGTCGAAATGCCTATCGTGACCGCGGGCAAAGTGTCCGACTTCAACGCTGTGTGGAAGCCATTCCGACCGTTCCCTATAGATATGGCCGGATTTGCAATCAATGCGACGCTATTTTTGACACGTCCTGATGCGAAATTCTCGAGGAAAGTGCAATCTGGTTTTCAGGTTAGTAGCTAAATCAACATAAAAAATAATAAATAAATATTGCAGGACATTCCACACATCGCCATCTAGCCCCGAGCTAAGTAACTTGACTTGTGTTATGGGTGCTAGACAACGGATATACTACTTATATACTTTTCTTTTGTAAATATATACTTATAATACAGATAAACAACCAAACCACAGACAAATATCTAAGCATAAATACTTGTCTGAGGCGGGAATCGAACCCAAAACCCTCTGTTTGGCAGTCAGGCATGGTGACCATTGTGCCAACTGGGTCGTCATCATCACCATATGACCAGATCTGTGGCGCGTCGGGCGAACACCCACCTGCAACGCAGAAGGTTACGGGTTCGATTCCCGCCTCAAACAAATATTTATGTATATACATGTTTGTTTCTGGTCTGGGTGTCTGTATATATAATATTAAGAAAAGTATATAATACCTATTTTATCCGTTGTCTGTCCACCATAACACAAGCTTAATTTCTTAGCTTAGGGCTAGATGGCGCTGTGTGAAATGTCCTACCATATTTATAATTATCAGCCACAGGACTTTGATTGTTAAACATAGGCCTTTCCCAAAGACTTACAAAGCGATCGGTCGCATGCGTCCAACAACTTCCCGCGACCTAGAGTTAGTAGGTAGCTAAATAATTAATGCTAATTAAAAATATGAGGTAAAGTTATAAATCTAACTTCATAATAATAATTAATGACAATCAGCCAGCCATAGAATTGTACAAATCAAGCGCAAAAGAAAAATGAGTCTGTACTTTATAAGAGTTTTTTTAATATTTTACACAATTCGTCTTGCTCCAAACTAATCAACTAGGCTTTGATTAGTTTGGCCATTAGTTAGTAGCCAGGCAACGGATAGAATACTTATATAACACCCAGATGACAACAGATTTTTGTTTGATGGCGGGAATCAAACCCGAAACCTTTGTGTTTCAGAGAAGGGTTTGTCTCATTGTGAATTAATACTAGTTGTGTATACGCATTTTTCTGTTGTGTACTATTATTTCAATCAACTTATAAATAAATACAAGAATCTATACTATAAAGCTTAATAGTTTGTTGTTTTAACGCGATAATCTCAGGAAATAATACTTCGAATTAAAAAAAAATTTTTGTATTGTATAGTCCATTTATCGGGGAAGGCTATGGGCTAGTTTTTATTTTAATGTGCCCACGGGATTGGGATCTTTGCGGGTGAAATTTTGGGGCCCAGCTAGTTACTCATAAAAAACTTATAACACTCCGTCGGTTTTGCGTCGGGGGTTAAAAACCTAATTTAAATAGATTAGCTTTATACAAAAAATAATAATATTAAAAATCTAAAAAAGTCTCCCAGCCCAAAAGGCTGGCTGCATTGCCTCTTTGGATAGCAATGCCAATCTGTTGACCAAAGTAACAGTCAGCCTTTTGGTCTCCTTAAGCCACTTAATTTAATAAAAATTAGGTTTTCATGTGCAAGTAGGTAACATTCACACTAAATTTTTTGCCATCTTCATTCTTTCGTCAAACTCTTTTGGTCCATTTTCATCAAACTGATATGAGGCACTGATTCATGGTGGAAAAGCCAGACATCCGTACTAAGCGTTTTACTTCGTCATTTCGTGACGACCCAGTTGGCACAATGGTCACCATGCCGGACTGCCAAGCACAGGGTTGCCCCTGGTTCGATTCCTGCCTCAGACATGTATTTATGCTTATATGTATATTGTATGTGGTCTGGTTGTTTCTATGTATTATAAGTATGTATTTACAAAAGAAAAGTAGTATATTCGTTGTCTAGCACCCATGACACAAGTCTAGTTACTTAGCTTGGGGCTAGATGGCGATGTGTGGAATGTTGTGCAATATTTATTTATTTATGCCTTATTCGTATCGCAAGGGAATGGAATCAGTTGCCTGCGTCTGTCTACAATTTGGGGGTCAAACCTTGAGAATAGGTATCTTCTAGGAAAGCGTGTAAACGCTGACTATCATATATGTAAAAAAAAATAGACCTACTATAGTTTGTCATCTTATGTACACAGTTTTTCAATAAATATTCTTGATTCTTGAATAATTGATCTTTCACTAAAGGTTAATCATTCGTTATCAAGTAAATCGATTTTTATAGTCACTTCAAATCTTTTAATAACTACTTCAAATCAATTCAACCCACTTCTTATGCGCACACACATTAATGGAATTGATTTGGCCATGATATTTGTTTACATTGAATAGGACGTATCGCGATCATATTTTGAATAGGTTATTTTGAAAGGGGATAGCCCTTTTCAAATCTCGTTCTTATAGAAGAATAAATTTAACAAAATCTCGAATGAAGACTGATATAGTAGTCGCTTCAATCTATTATTTAAAAAAAAAATTTCATAACCATCTTTTAAGGTTATGCCAATATACAGGGTTATTGGTAATTATACTAGCAAGCCGTTGAGGGCTACTTCTGTGCACCTAAACAAACAACTTTTGTTCTACGACTTTTGGAAATTTAAACTTTTTTTTGAAAAATGTATGGTTAGGCTTACCTGAAAATCAGCTGTTCCTTACACAGAGAGAACTTTAAAATTTAACTTAGTTTTTTAAGTTTTATCTACTGTTCTTAGTTTGAATGCTTGTTAGCTTGATTAATTTGTCTACACGGTACGTGAAATTTTAATTCATATTTTTCTGGTTTTTAATATTTATAATTCTATTCTATTTATAATTATATAGTTTTCGTAAGTTTTTGTACTAACAACATATGGACTGAAATAATTGTCTGAAATAAATGATTTTGAATTGAATTGAATTGAATGACCTTTGTTCTAAAAACCAGCTGTTTTACGAATTTACGTAACGTGAAAATTTTCGTATTTTTTCCCGAATTTCCAAAAGTCATAGAACAAAAGTTGTTAAGGTGCACAGAAGTAGCCCTCAACGGCTTGCTAGTATATATTACCAATAACCCTTTCTATGACAATGTTATGCATAACGTCTCACCGAATGGCTTGATTGCGTAATGATGTATGATCTGATATTGATGATCATTGTTTATTTGATTGCAAATAACTAAGTTGTTCTCATAAAAAAATTAGGATCTTCGGAGTGATGAGCGAAATACCTCCTTAAAATGCATAATTTCTTCTACCAGTGGAAACAGAGGGAAAGGGGCAGGCTGAAAGTCAACTGTGTAGCTGCGTCTCAGCATATTTTGCGCCTGCTCTTTCTGCCAACAAATTTTAGGACCACCGCAATGACCCTCTTCACTAAGGACTGCCATTTTTAATCGGCCCTTAACTAACATTTCGATTAATAACATTACAGGAAAGCGAAATATTGAAATATTTCGCAACAATAGAAGACCTGGAGCCTTTAGCAGATAACTGTACCAAAGTCTACGTCTGGCACACTCGCACGCAAAAACCTTCGATACTAAACCCGAAGAAATTAAAACACCCACCTAAACCTGATGGACATATCGAGGTTTGATTTAACTAGTCTATGTTTAGATGGCCATAAAATGTTCTTCTTTCATGCTAAGAATGTACCCATACATGGGGCATTTTAGTCATCAAAAAGAAGTAAAAGAAATGTATTAAATCGACGGTACTACAGATATTTCAAATCATGTTGCCGCACTGTTTAATATGTGCCTGAGATTGTAAACATGTATTTATTAGTTTCTAGTCTGTGACGCCCGAATACTCAAAGGCTACTTAAGTGGCGATTAAATTGACATTTAATTGTCATATTTCAAAAGGATAGGAGCGTCTTAAATATTTAGGTGTTTCTATATAGTTTTACCAAAAGAAAAGTATATAAGTATTCTATCCGTTGTCTAGCCACCATAACGAAAACTCAGTTGTGGCCAAGCTCTGTGCAATGTCCTTAAAAAATGTAGCTTTAATTTGTGTATCTGCATAATTTACATCCAGGCACATATAGAACAGACCGTCAACATGGCTTAAAAAATCTATAGGAACTTAAGACTAATGAAATACTCAATAAAATTCGAATAAGCCAGAAATGTACAGCTGGCATGAGATTAAAAAAGGTTCACGAAAAAACGGAAGGAATGTTTTGTAAAATTAGGATTAAAAAGACTCAGCGACATTTAAAAATATGTATACCTAGTTAAACTGTTGAGAATAACATGACATAATGTTATTGGGTTTGGTGTCAAAATAATTCATAATCTTTGTCAAAACATAAACCAAACAATGGCCCACTTTTATCAACCAATTACAAAGGCTGACGGAGAAAATTATGACGCATTGAACGTGATCGAAAGCCCTCTTTGCTCTTCAACTTCAGAGCTGTCAGTTTTTCAATATTGCTAGAAACTATAAATAAAATAAAAATTGTAATGGCCAAACATGACTATTGGCCTTAATTCCAAATCTATAAACTCAAATATACTGGCCGGCCAAAAAAATCGACAAAACTCTTAACTGGACCTCAAATTCGATATCTTATTGCTTAACCTCCAACGCCATCTGTCGGCCAGTTGATGAAATAACATAGTTTTTATTTTATGCTTCTTTCTAAACAAGAATTCAAGTAGGTCCTTGGTCCGTGATCTTGGAGACCGGAGAATATCGGATTAGAACTGGGGCCAAAGTCTGCTAAAAAAAATATTTCAGTAAAGTGTCAATCGCAATAGACATTAAATTTAAAAAATATGTCCATTGGTACTCCTAATGTTAACTTTTCTATCGAAACGCCACTGATGCATCACTGACTCATTTTGGTATTCTGCTTTACAATTATGGCTCAATGGAATCTCGATAGCTTAGCAATATTATGTTGGTATATACCAACACCAGTGACGTATATATTCCATTGAGACTCCATAGCGATTCTATTGCGATATTATTAAAACTACCAGAATCTATACATATAATAAATCTGTAGACATCAAAAAATCTGTAATTGTAAGATATCCAGAAAAAAAATACACAGGTCGCCTTAAAATCGTTAGCTGAACACGATAGGGTAGTTTTTAGAATTTTTGTCTGTTTGTCTGTTTGTCTGTTTGTCTGTTTGTCTGTTTGTCTGTTTGTCTGTCTGTTTGTTTGTTTGAACCAGGTAATCTCATAAACTACAGAACAGATTTTAACAAGGTCCACACAAATTTGTTCAGAATATATCAGAATAACATTTAGGCTATGTTTTAATTTAACTTTAATACAATAATTAAGATATTTGATAAAAAAACATTTAAAAAATGTGAAATCGAAATATTTTCCGTGGTAAAACGTAATCGAACGTCAGAAGGGAACAGTACCCTTACCACGGGTTTTTTACGTATTCGATTAAACATACTATATTGAGTATTTACTATGAAACTTCCTAAAAATCAACTTACTAGGTCCACCCGTCTCTGAGAATATCGGTAGTGACACACCGACAGACAAACGGACAAAAGAGTGATCGAAAAAGGGTTTCTTTTTTTCGAGTTCTTCAAAAAAACATGGTAGGAGTGCAGTACATGCCTCCGCTCAAGATGACAGCTGTCATAAAATCAAATAGTTTGCATTTAATACTACCTACGTGAAACTGAAAATGAGGTTAGTACAAAGAGGTACTACTACATAATATTACCGATCTCCTTTACCGAAGACCTCCGATGTTACACTTCTATCGCGCTTTTCTCCTGCTATAGTTTGAATTATGAGTTCAAGTAGCGGAAACCTTAGATAGTAAAAACAAAAAAGAATTATCTAAATCGCTCCAAGAGTTTACGAGTAATCAGCGAACATACATAAATATATATATATATACGTGACGAATTGAGAACCTCCACCTTTTTCGATGTGGGTTAAAAAATATACAGGTAATAGTCATTTGTAAAAATCATTTTTTTCCCAATGTTACGTAGCCCTGCCAGCTACCTAATAAAAAAAACTGGGTATTTTGGTCAAGAATTCAGAAAATTGCATTCATAGGACATCACGTTCCTCCAAATACCCCGTTTCCGAGACGCTTTAGATGTTTGGTGTGAAAGCATTTTTTGTTCAGCGTAATGCCTTCTATCAATATGTAAGGATCTTAATGTGCATCGCGTTATTTTAAGTATTAGTATTTGTTCTGTCCAATTGCCTTTCTTTTTAATCATTAATATTAATAATTAAAAATAAAAACAATGTAAAATATTATTTGCATCAAAATAGATTATTATTTGCATGATGTTGGTGTTATAAATACTATAATAACCTCTTATATTATTAATTGAAGAATATAAATCAAGACACAAAGGTAGTTGATAATTATTTTTTCTTTAATTTACAAAAATCTAAAGATAACTAGGAAGACAAAGTATGTTGAAAGTTTTGTGCGTATAGAAATTGGACTTAGTTTCAGCTTATCATATTGTTGTGTATTATGTTTTATTTGTGAAAAATTAACAAAAATAGTATATTGTTACCCAAGGTGTGAAAGTCACTCATTGAGCCCCGAGACGGAGTTTGGCGCCCGAGCGTAGCGAGGGCGCTAATACTTCGAGGGACTAAATGAGTGACTTTCACACCTTGGGTAAACAAAACAAACCCGGGGTAAACACTGTGCTTTTCATTACGAATAAACATACAATTCTTTCTAATAACGAGAGTGAATGAGAGACTCCATACTACCTGATCCTCTTACAAGGTTGGGACCAAAGAGGTTATACATTATGTAGATTTTTTGCTATTGCTATTTGTTTTCAACATGTTTTCAATACTCAAATACGTCGGTACTAACCGAAGAGATTTTTATAAATTAGTTTATCCAACACTGAGTGATGACGCGAAGTCCGTAGATTTCAATTACAGTTTTTGTAACACGGTTTGTCTAGAAAAGGTTATTTTCACAAAATACACAATCATAAATGAAAAACCAGATTAAACTTAACACAAAAACATAATAAAATAACAAAAGATAATACTAATTAAAATCATTCAAAATGCAAGCATTTCCCGCCAGTATTTTTTACTCAAGAAACGACACTGACCGCACGGTCACATAAAGCCACATCTGCAACATCTTGACAGGGCGCCGGTAGAGGCGCAGCATGGTCATACGTCGCTTTGACCATTTTCATCTTTACATTTATTTTATTAAATAAGATATCTTGAACTAAATATATCTACCTGAATTCGATTACTAAGAAAAAACCTATTATGTACTAAACTCTGGCAGTATGGATGAGCCGTGCGAAGCCATAATTGTTATTCTTTGGTGTTACCTAAATCAAGGAGGTTAGGTTTTTGAAGTCCCTAATGCGTAATGATACTGATACTGGCTACAAACACATTGCACAAGCCGCGCGAAGCCATAATTTAACATGACAGCTGTCAGTGAAAGCGATTTTCCCTAGGGCCGTAAGTTTTTCTTTCTACACGCTCTTCAGGCATCTTTAGACCTACTTTCGGAGTATGAGTAAGCCTAGAATAAGAATTGCCTTTGCCAAATCAATTAAACATATAGTTTAAAAACAATGTAACTACCTATTTTGTTTTTTTATAACTTACACCGAATGATAAATTGTATCTATGCAGAAAAATGCTAGGTATTCTAAATAACCCAAAACCACATCGCGAACGAAGTCGCGGGCAACAGCTAGTATCAAATAAAGTCACAACCTCGATATAATATCAATCAATTTATTTTCATTTTTATTAACCTGTTGTGTCCCACTGCTGGGAAAAGGAAATTTCCATTCTACGTCGAATGCATCGAAGTCGTCATGCCATCGTTTTTCGGTCTACCTCGAAGACGCTTACCGTCTTGGGGGACCCATTGGGTGACTTTGTTTGCCCATCTATCAATCAATAGTGTCAATATAATGACAATTCAAAATAGCAGAATTAGGCCACAGAGTCCGAAAGAGGTTAGTTTCGGCTCCTTTTCACCAAAACCGTGGTTCGATGTTTTCCCCGGCCAGTGTATATTCTTGCTCCTTACGAAGTAAAACAAAGCAATACTTACTCTAAAAATAAATTAGTTTTGAAGAAAAAAAAACTCAAGGCCAGTCTTACTATTTAGCAATTCTTCTTTACCTATAAGTATACCGATAGTAAAGCCTAACATTGTAATACTATCAGCTAGAAACAAAAAGAAAACACAACACCAAATCGATTTAAAGTTTAAATATGGAACAAAAAAAATGAGATTTTACAAGTAATCTAAATTTAAAACAAACTTTATTTTTAGTCATTATTTTCCCAGGTCCTCGCGACCATGATTATTGTAACATAGTCGAAACGTCGAGGTAAGAGAAATAAAAATACGCTATTAAGACCCGGAAAATAATTACTATGAATACAAAACGTGTGAGTTTATAAACTTTATTTTTTTTAATTAAGAACAATAAAAGAGGCAACTAAGCATAGTGTAAATAAAATCATTGTTTTTACGTTAACCTACTTTTGTAGATTTTATTCTTAACTCAATTATTTTTTAAATGATAAATACCTTTAATTTATATACTTATTTTTATGGCTTTATTCTTTTCGATGTACCAATCGATTTTGGACTTAACAATACTCAATCATTAATTATTCTTAGAAATTCTAAATTCTAGAAATAATCGTAAAACAAAAGCGAGACAAAGCATTCCTTAACCAAAGTTTCATTTAGGAACGACTTTCAATATATTTTAATGCAATTATATGTAACATCACACGTGTAAAGAACACAGTATTATAAATATAACGAATACCTGTTCTGAGTGGATTATTATTAATTTAACAGCGTATTAGGTACTACATCCATACAAAAATGTATGTCCCTATTTCCTTCTTGAATAACGCTTCTAGAACAATATTATATTTTTATAAAACCTAGGATTGCTGCAACATCTTTGGTTTCTTGTTTTCTAACAATAAAACTAAAAGTCAATATGTATGACTAATCATATGTAGAATATAGGAAAAATTGGTTGATAAACAAAGATGATATGCGCGAACATCCATAAAAGAAAACATACAACCGAATTGAGAACCTCCTCCTTTTTTTAAGTAAAAGAACTACTTTCTACTACTAAAAGAACTACTAAAAGAACATGTGTACAGCAATCTTAAGTCTAATAAAAAAAATCGATGGTGACACGCGGACAGACAGATGAACTAGAGAGTGATCTTATAAGGGTTCCTTTTTTACCTTTTGAGGTAGGTACGGAACCCAAGATTGCTCTAGACTAGAGTCTTTATTCAGGAAGAAAAATATGAATACTTACATTTGTTTGGAGAGCGTACCCTCTTAGTAAAAAGAGCAGCTTATCGCTATTTTGTGATGCTAAATCTATCCCCTCATCCTCCATAACTTATTTTGTACCCAGTGTGTTAGGAACTTGTCACAGGCGTTTTTAATTATTCCAAAACGAGATTTAAGGATAGTCTGAGATGTAGATTTAAATAGAGATTTACTTACTAGTGTTTAGACTATAGTTCATGAGTAAATCTGTATCTAAATATAAGGGGGTTGATATTCGTTTTGTGGCATCACAAAATAGCGCTAGATTGTACTATTTGCTAAATTAATGGCATTTTATAGCGCATAACTCAGTAGTTTCATACAATTTTGGAAATGTCTGAATAATATTTGTCTTTTTGATGTCTCTCCCCACCTGCCCCTCGTGGAACCTACTGAGTTAAAAGCTGCCACTGCATAGCTATATGTACTTAGATTTCTATATTTCGCTTAATTCTGAGATATACTCTTGCAATGCAACAGTACATTGTGGCACTCGGGGTAAAACAAATGATTTCCGAATGTGCATTTGAGAGATTTGTAACCAGATGTGGTAAATTATTTTGTCACCCGAGTAAACACAGTATTTTTAAAATATACCTACACAAGGGCTACATGCACAATGCACTGCATTAAAAAAGTAAAGCCGTGGTCTTCTTTTGATTTTTAAATGATACATTCGTTCGATAGTGGCCATTTTGAATTATCATGACCTACTCGATTTTTGTTGTTCAACCAAATGTGTTCTTCAGCTGAAGAGAAAGATAAAAGGCAAATCCGGGGCCAAGAGTTCGGTCACAGAGCTGACTATACAAAGCAAAGAAAAGATAAAAGACAAATCAAATGTGACCTGCGGGACCTAAAGTACGTGGGCAGTAAAGTACTACTTTAGGTGGCGAAGATATGGGTCCAAAACGACCGTTTGCAAGTAAGGATGACGAAACAAAGTTTATTTATCTCTTGTATTTTTGAGTATTCTCAGAATTGACCCCTTTATCTATAATTTAGGAAAGGCTAGAATTTTAGTTTGATATAAGTATATTTAAGTAATTATTTATTATTTGTTTATTTAGTAGTAACTAAGTACGTAGGTACATAATAAACTACTAATTTTCGCCTGTAAGTAAATTTATTTTGAATAACTTTAGTAATCATCAGTGAATTCGTGAAAAATGAACAATTATTGCCTTGTCATTGATATATTATTTTATTATAAATAGTCGTGTGTGTACGATAATGATTATTTTTGTATTGAACGTATGGATTAGTATTTTAGATGCATAACACTTCGTAAATGTAAGTAATTTAAGTAAATATAACTCTTACTCATTTTTAACTTCAAAGTCCTTCCATATTTAATCAAATTGCGTAATTTAATATCAAAATATTGGTAATTTGATTTCCCCTAGAAAAGTCTTAACATAGCGCACAAATACCCAACAATTTACTTTGTACTAGCTTCTTTCAGTCAGAAAAATGTATTATTTCTACTAAGCCTTGTCATTGATGGAACTGTGTGAACTTTAAATTATATATAAAGTGTGTGTAAATCTTTGTCCCGAAACATTATGCTTTACACCCTGGTGACACAATATACCATTCTAGACGCTAGTACAAAGTAATGCTTTGCACTTTGTATTCTACAGAGACATTGTTTTCAATGTATTTAAAAAAGTGGTTATAAATTAAATAACATAAAACACCATTAGCCTAAAATACTCTTAAAATTTTCATATATATTTATTTAGCTTTCAATTACTTTTAGATGTAGAATTGTAGAATAAGTCATAATAATAATTTTTAATACCTAGATAAATGCTCAAATTCCATATCGGTCTAATCATGATTCCTTTTAGTTTAATGAAGTACTTATAACATTTTTTTATGTAATTACTTAGGTAAGTATAATTGTAATATTTTTTTCTCAAACATGCATGGAAGTACTGTCATTATTTTCGAAAAAAGAATATGCGAAGAATTTACGGACAAAGAAAGTCAAATCCATTGCAGGAGCGTTAGCACGCCGTTTCATACAACATTGCTGAGACGCTGTAATGTTCCAAATTCAAATATATATATATATATATATATATACGCGACGAATTGAGAACCTCCTCCTTTTTGAAGGCGGTTATAAAACGCTCCTGCAATGGATTTGATTCTCCTTGTCCGCAAACTCGACACCTCGCGTGTAAAATATTGTATTTTACAGTATTTTATTTCCCTGCATTCTTTTGAGAAAAGCACTATATGTGCCTCGGCGGAAATGGCAATTACCTGTCTCGTATTAATGAAGTCCTCGCCTACGGCACGGCTTTCATACTCGACCTGCAATTGCTTATTTCCCGGCCTTTGCAATAATGTACTATTATTTATTTAAATTGATATTCATCAACTTATCAAAAAACAATGTAGTTGAACTAAGATCTTTTATCTTCCTTCTATATTATGCAGCTCATTTCTGGGGGTACATCACTGGAAGCCCGAGATGTTTTCCAGTTTTTCTTGAAAATGACTCAGAAATTGCAATGCGTTATTTTATAGTAATGGCATCTAGAAAGTAATTTTTCAAGCTAAACTAAAACTTAAACTAATTACTATAAGTGTAGATATTTTGGCGCGGGGATGGAAGAAAATACGTTTTTTGGTGCGGGATTAGACAAACGTTTATTCAACTTTCACACACAAATGACAAAAAACATTGTTGTGCTCGCGAGACGCGGCGTTCGCAAAACAATGTCGTTCGCCTGAGTCCATAGAGACAACAGCCCCCTTAGACAAGATTGCTTTCTATTAGCGATATCGCCAATCGACAGACTTCCTTTTTTATTTTTTATGTAAAAAATCTTCATAAGCCAACGCAAACTCACGTAGTCTTGCGTTAGACAAAAAAATTATATATCATTTTAATGTCATGCAAAATTTATACAATACTTTATGTCAATTTCATACAATTAAATCTATCGATTTGCGATATCGCTAATAGAAAGCACTCTTGTCTAAGGGAGCTGACTGGTAAAAACTCGTCGAGCGCGACGCGCGGGCGTCGTCGCTCCGTGGTGGCGCTAGTGGGCCGCGTCTCGCGGCCATTCACAAAAAATGTTGCCTACAATAAGGCATTCTATATACGATCTTCCTTGAAATGTCTATCCAACAGTGAAAATTAGATTGGAAACGGTTTAGTAGTTTTTAAACTTACATTTTGTTTTCATAGTTAATTATTCCTCATTATTAATTATTAATCCCGGGTCTTACTAACGTTTTTTTATATTTATTTGTCTAACCTCGACGTATCGACTATATGTTTCTTTGTTGAGTCTCTTTGTGACTACGACCATTGCAACATAGTCGAAACGCCAAAATGAGAAAAAAAACGTAATAAACACACGGAAATAATAATACCATCAGTATTAAAGCTATTTAAAACGGGGTTTTTATGATGTTTTTTGTTTTATTTTGTGGAGCATAATAATTTAGAACAGTGACGAGACCAATATTAAACTCACGCAGCAAACGCACGTAAAAGGAGGTAGTCTGTTGCGGCTGCCTGTACAACAAACTCCAGTCTCGTGAAAATGATGCGTAAAACAGCATCGAAATACACAAAATAAAAACAAAAAACATGGTAAATAACCCGATTTCTACCATGAAAATAACCATGGTAGCATAAAATATTTTAATACTTTCAGTCGTTTTTAGTAAATTGTAAAGATAAATCCCTGTATTTTCTCTTAGGTACAGTTTGCAACGAAAGTGAAGCCCCACCGTAGAGTTCTGAAATTGCTATTTTTATAATCGCTAGCTAGCTTTTATAATTGCTAGCGCTTACAAGTGCTGCTTAAGTTGAAAGACGTTTATCTTCACTACATAGTATAAAACAAAGTCGCTTCCCGCTGTCTGTCCCTATGTATGCTTAGATCTTTGAAACTAAGCAACGGATTTTGATGCGGTTTTTTTACAAGATAGAGTGATTCAAGAGAAAGGTTTTAGTATATAAAAATAACTACAACGCGTACGAAGTCGCGGGCAACAGCTAGTTATTGCATAAATAATAGCTGTTTAAAAACTCAACGATGAGACCCACTTTTGTTACCCGATTGTACATGAAGGTGCCCCCGGACGAAATCTATAAAAATAGGAAAATATGGAAATAACAATTTAATTTATTTACTGATTTAAAAGAGATTTCAAGATGAAAAGTTGTAGATAATCTTATTTGCAACAAAAAATGTTAACTTATAACTTTTGTGAGACTTATAGTTTGTCAGATAAACCATAAAAACTATTTATATCCCTTTTTCCAAGATGGCGGCCGTGGGACAAGGGCTACAATCCCTCAAACTTGGATTTAACTTTAAACAGACCACCCCATGATATCTAAAAAAAAATAATTACGTCCTATGACAAATGCACGCTAAGCCCAAAAAAATGTAACATTTCAATGGATTAATTTAGAAAGGAATATTCCTTACTTCAAGAAACATTTTTTTGCGTACGGTGGGTCTGCAATTACGTTGCCAACTGTACCTGAGACGAGTTACCAGAGTTTTCTAAACGAAATCCCCGGACATTTTTTTTTAATTTGCGTAAATGTGCGGCATGTTTGCCCTTCTTCCTTTAATATAAGTATAGATAAGTATTTTCCAATAAACCATGTTAAATAATTACGTATTCCGCAATAATGTAATGAAAGCTAAACGCTTAAAACGGATCAATAAAAATGTTTAGGCAACTTTATGTGATCGATTTTTTAGATTCAATTTATTTTGTAATATTCAGATAGTATCCGAAGTATATTAATAGTTTTTAATACATGATAATAAATACTTCTGAAAAAAAAAGAAATTGTTTCATTGAATTGCAATAATCAATCAACTTGCTATGTATGTTAAGTACTTGGGATCTGTGCTTCACGCGTCCGGCGACATCGATTGCGACGTCAAGTCACGCATTTCAGCGGCTTGGGCAAGTGGCGTGAGGTGACTGGTGTCATTTGTGACCCCAAAATGCCGGTTAAACTAAAGGGACAGGTCTATAAAACCATCTTTAGACCTGTCCTTTTGTATGGTAGTGAGGCGTGGCCGGTGCTTGAGCGACATTAGCAGGAGCTGCGTGTCACGGAGATGAACTCAGGAACTCTCGCATCCGGGGCAGCCTTCATGTCCGAGACATTGCAGATAAATTGCAAGAATGCCGCCTACGCTGGTACGGTCACGTCTTGCGAAAACCGGCTAGTTACGTGGGGAACAAATGTCTTGCCATGGCGCCTCCGCCGGGTCGTGGCAGACTGGGTAGACAAAGAAGTGCTGGCTTGACGTCGTAAAGGGTGATATGCGTGCAAATGGCCTTACAAACCAGGATGCTGAAGATCGTGCGAAGTGGAGGCGTAAAAGCAGGAAAGCGGACCCTGGGCTCCCGAGAAGGATGCAACCGGGAACATCGCTCGGATGATGATGATGATGTAATAATAAATCAACTTGCTATGTCCACCCGTTCCAGAGAAAATCGTTGACAAGAGAAGACAAGAGAGTGATCTGATAAGGGTTTCCTTTTTACCTTTTGAGGTACGGAAACCTTAAACCATCTTGCTAGCGTAAAAATAGAATATACATTCCTTAGAAGAGCACACGGACAAACAAAATTAAAATAGAAAAAGGAGTTTTGGCGGGAACGAGTTAACATAATGTCGTGCTGCAGTTTTATTTTCATGAAACTTATTTGTAACCCGAGTTGAATTGTATAATTCTGGTGGAATGTTATTCAATTTAGTTCTGTGAAAGTGCACAAGTGTAGTGAAAGTAAAAATCAGTGACAAAAAGTTTTATCGTTGCCTCCAAATCTCCTATTAAGGTTATGGTAAACTTACCACCGCTTTACTTTACTATACCCCTGTCTTGACGGACTATGACGACTTTGACTGTTTTATTTTACTTTAGGCCCGATTTATGAAAAATCGGGTCATAATTTGATGCAAAATATAACTTTACACAGGCTAAATGCACAAGCCGTGCAAAGCCATAATTAATAGAAAAAAAAATTACGCTTAAGCTGAAAGGGGACCGGGGGCTTTCTCCATACAAACGTAGTCGACTGTTTTCTCCCTGGATAATGAGAGTAGAGCAAATATTTTTGTTGCTTTAAACTTATAACTGCCATGAACATAATATTCCCCCAATGTTTAATTTGTTTTTGTTGTTTTTAAATCTTAATTTCTATGATAATTAGAAACTGAAAAAAAAACATAGGGCATAGTCCATAGTCATGGCAGTTATAGGTTTTATGGCACAAAAATATTTGCTCTAGTGTCATTATCCAGGGAGAGAACAATCGACTACGTTTGTATGGAGAGAGCCCCCGGTACCCTTTGCTCTTAACGCTTTTTTGGAAAAATGCTAGTTGTAAGAAGTTTATAATAAACATTTGCGACTTTTGAAATACTTTAAATCTACCAAATTAGTTTGTATTACCAAATTAGTATCCCTCTTTTATAATATGGTCATGGTAAATCGCAAAATATGTACAAATATCTAAGGAAAACAGCTAGGTAAGGTATAGGTAGTTTTGACCTATATTTCAGCAGGTCGTGCAATCTTAACATAATCCTCAACTCGGTTCCCGATATTGCACAAGTTTTAAGAAGAGCTCGCAACCAATTTCTTTGAAAATTTTTACTCTACTAGCAGCCTCTTCTGAACTTTTGTAATTTTCGAAAGGAACCTTCGAAAAGCACCCGGTAAGAATACCTACCTGGTTTTGATTTAATTAGATGCCAGCATAAGGTCTTGTTAAGTTTTTGTTTAGATAACCCTAAATTTTCTTTTATTTTTTTATCGAATATACTAGTGCAGCGCTCCGTGGTTCACCCGCGTAACTCCCAATCCCGTGGCAATATCGGGATAAATAGAAGCCTATGTTACTCCCAATGAATCTATGTATCCTCATACCAAGTTTCATCAAAATCGGTCCAGTAGTTTTGGTGCCTATCCGTTACGAACACAAAACAGTTTCCTCTTTATAATAGACTAGCGGCCCGGTACGAACCGCTCGACCGATTTTGTGCAGAGTTCACATATTATGCCATGTACTAAATAGTCCGAACAGAGCTTAAAAATTTGGTTTAGATAGGTGAACCTGTTCTTGAGATATAAAATTACAACAAAAAGTGGCATTGATTTTTATAGATAATAGAACCTACGACATTACCATCCTCCATTTATCTGATAGACATTATTAATACTCAATATTACTAGAGCTAACATTAGAGTGCTCTAGGCTGTTTCCAAGCCATGATAGATAGGTAATTAGTTTTCCGCTGAAGTTTCCTCGCCTATCACGGGATGAGTTTTAATCGCGATGCAGGCGCGGCGGCGATATCTAGCTCAAATCTAATCTGTCAGCTTCAGATTACTTTCCCTTATTATGCTGGTTAAGGTAGATTCCTGCCAGGTTTCTACTCTAGATATTAAACCTATGGGCCACTTGCAGTATAAATATTGCGAAATCTCGATTTTATTAAAACTAACTTATACATTTTGATATGCATTTTTGACGAAATTTAGAATAGAATAGAATATTATTTATTTGCAACAAAATAAGTGATCACAAAGTCTTAAAAACTATTAACTAACAAATGTTGCAAAACGGACCCCAACTCAGCGAAATGCTAGTCTTTCCACTAGCGCTGGTCTTATTTTATTTTCCTATTAAAATATTACCTATGGACTAAATTTACATTTAGTAAAAAAGCAAGCTCAGTTCCGTGCTTCTGATCTCATCATTCTGTCGAATTACGATTTTCAATGCATTTAGTATTCATTTCACATTACTACAGTAGGTACTAGATTGTGGCGTAGATAATAATATAAACTCCCCACAATCATTTCTCTTGTTCCGCCACCCCATTGATAGTACCTACTCAATTTATTCCTTTCAAATCTACCTTCATGTAGGCACATGGTACCTATCAACTTACAGTGAATCTATCGATCAAATCTGGAGAAGTGAACACTGTTGTTTCTTGGAACCTACTGTCAAAAATTTGGAAGTCGTAGTTTTCACGTCTCAAGTTCAACTTCGAATTTGAAACATTTAATTATTGGACAAAATACACTTTATGCGTAGAATTTGTTTCATTCGTTGAACAAAATGGATATACCTAAGCGTTCGTATCGCTCAATGAAATCATCTAGCTGAAATGATTTAGGGGTAGCGACGATTTCCCGATAAAAATCCTAGATGCGACACTGAAGTTACCCTACCTATATTGGTAAACATTGGTTAAAGTGCATTAACTATGTCCCAATACTTTTATACCTACCTAAACCTACCTACTGAAGGCAATTCCCCGATCAATTTTCACGTTTAATTCAATCTTCGGTCAACATGTCAGGGGGTCCGTCAAGATGGTGCTTTTGCTAATCAATCAAACGGCTATATCGAAGGATCGGCTTGAATTTCCAGCGTATTGATGAGAATTCCTTTTGTTACTTTTGGTGGAACTGAGTAGGTTTTCTTTCACTCTCGAACTAAGTACACCAGAGTAGAAGAAAGCTGTACTTACTTATGTTTTAGAAAGAAATATTTTTTTGTTTGTAAGGAATAGGCTCATACGAATAGTATGAGGATATTATTGAACCCTTTGGACTAATACAGGCTAAAGCTTTTTATATTAGTTCTATAGTCTAGATAGCCCGCCAAACGTTGTTTTTCCTTAATATACAAAAAAAACGTGTGGCACTTGGGGACTGCCGCGGTAAAGCTATTGCATCGAGCTTCGTGCAGTCGTACCATATACATCCACGCTAAGGCCGAGCTACATAGTAGGCGGAGTGGGGGTGTTAGGTTTTATTTTCGTTACGGAATTTCTTGATTCGGTCGCCGCGCTCAAAGCCCGTATTAAAAGCTATGCAAATAGCTTAATTACGTCATTCAGTGAAATATAAATAGAGGAAGGGCAAACCTATAATTTGCTCAACAAACAGTATCATTAACCAATCAATATAAAAGGTCTTTCGTTGAATAAAGTTTTGTATGCAGAAGTAGGCAAGTGTTACAATAATGAATAAAATAAATAATTAATATTACATGACATTCAACTCATCGCCATCTAGCCCCAAGCTAAGTAACTAGACTTGTGTTATGGGTGCTAGACAACGGATATACTACTTATATACTTTTCTTTTATCTACTAATACATAGAAACAACCAGACCACATACAAATATCTAACCATAAATACTTGTCTGAGGTGGGAATAGAACCCGCAACCCTGTGTTTGGCAGTCCGGCATGGTGACCATTGTGCCAACTGGGTCGTCAATAATAATGTAACTATAATTAGAGGGACCTGCATACTTGCTGACCCATCGTAGAGCTCTAAAACGCCTGCTACAAGAATGTTTTTAACACAAGCAAGATTCTAGGCACCTGCTTTAGTTGAAGTTTAAAGTCATTTAACTCAGCAATTTATAAAACGAAAATTATTAAAATGAAAACATTCCAATAATAGTAATTTTAGAACTCTACGGTGGGTCTGCAATTATGCAGGCGACCGTACCTATACCTAATTCCCTCTAATTATAGGTACATTTTTATTGACGACCCAGTTGGCACAATGGTCACCATGCAGCACTGTCAAACACAGGGTTGCGGGTTCGTTTCCCGTAAATATTGCGATAGTTTAATTCAAAATTCAACGGAATACCTACCTATCAACATATTGTAGAGAATTGTAGACCAAAGTGTAATTTGTTCAAGTGTAACATCGGGCCAGAAGCACGTTTACGACATTAGTCGTAGCTCCTCCGCGCCAACTCACTAATGGTTTCCAATGTACGTGCTTGATCATGTTCTCTATTCAATATTATATTACTATTAATAATATCTATTTTATTAACTACATAGATACTTCAATAAAACCTTACAATCTATACATAATTTACATAATATATACTTTGTCCTGAACGACTGACTGACGGATCAACGCACAGCCTAAATCGCTATTCGGGTGGGTGTATTCTTTGTATGACGTAGGCATCCGATAAGAAAGGATTTACCGAAATTCTACCCCTAAGGGAGTGAAAAAGGGGGGAAAATTTGTATGTGACAACGTGATTCCTTGGTCCAATCTACTTCAAATGCATAAACATTCTTTAACAGAATTGATGGAACTCGTATTTCGTATTTTATTAAAATTCATCCTCTAACGGGGTTAAAAAGGGGTAGAAAATTATTTGCTTCGATTGGAACTCCTTAGTGCTTTTGATTTAAATTAATAAGTACATTTTATTTTGACATGTTTGAAACTCAATCAATAAAAAATCCTTTTAAATTGTTTTCGACTCCTGCGCGGACGAAGTCGCGGGCTAAAGCTAGTTATGTTATAAACATATTTAGGTAATTATAAATATATTCCATGTTGCGGGGCTATAGAGGCCCAGACCTAAATAAGGCATGCGTGGAGCCGAAGCCAACACGTAGAGGCACTTTACAATAACAAGTTTAATAGCAAAGTATATGATTTGGACACCAAACCGCCGGCGATTATCTCTGTCTGCACTATAAAATGCAGCCAAGGGTAACCTCCGAGCTATAGATACACTACAGGAGAAAACGTCTTGGGCTATTTTGATGGGATGGTAGTGGACTGAATACTGGGATAAACCAAGCCTTAAATATAACCAAATTGTTATAACAACGAAATAAAACTAATTAATTAGATAAATATAAACACGACAAATGGATTCTAATATTTCTAGTCACTTCCATGAAATTTAGCGCACTCAGCAATCTTTGTCTTCCCTGGCCGAGTAAAATAATTAGGTATTATTTTAAATAAATAAAACAAAAATATTTTTGCCAGCGGCAACGGCGGCTATAAACTCCACCATCAAACGATTTGGCTCAAGCATAAAAATAAATCAGTCTAGAGGTGGGTTAGTTTCCAAAATCTTAAGAGATTTAACAAGTTATTTACCAAAAGATGGCTTCTAATATTTCTAGACACTTCCGTGAAATTTAGCGCTCTCAGCAGTCTTTGCCTTCTTTGGCCGAGCAGGTAATAAGGTATTGTTTAAAAAAAAACAAATACTTTTAGGTACCAGAGACAACGGCGGCTATAGACCCCACCATCAGCTCAAGCATAAAAATAAATCAGTATAGAGGTAGGTTAGTTTCCAAAATCTTAAGAGATTTAACTAGATATTTACCTGTGAATCTATACTAAGATAACCTTTGCCTCCACGTGCAATATTTATGCAAAGAACTCTTGAAAAGATAAGTATCATTTTCCTCACCTTTCAAGCAAACATGTTAACGTTAGAGAGCATTTCAATAACAATAGAAGTAGGTTAGAAGGTCACTCACTGCTCAATAGCCATTTTCGAACGTAGCTCTCGTCAAAAGCATACATAAATCATATTTTTGTAGCGAACATGAATGGTGGCAGATGAAGAGCTTTGATAATTTCGTAAAATGATGGAGCTAGTGGTTTTAACTCTATCCTCTGCTAGTTCGGTAGACGCTGGATTAGCAAGTGAACGATTAACTTCAAAAGTAATGTGTCGGCAAGATAAAGAGCGTTTCTGGCTATAGATACGGACTTTCATTGCCAATGGATCTTTGTTAAGAGAAAAGGGTACCGGCGCTCTCTCCATAAAAACGTAGTCGACTGTTTCTCCCTGGATAATGACACTAGAGCCAATATTTTTGTTGCATAAAAATATAACTGCCTAACTGCCTGCTTGCCTTACTGCATAACTGCAATGACCATGCCCCGAGGGGCTAGTCATGGCAGTAATGGAGGAAACAGTCGACTACGTTTGTATGGAGAGAGCACCGGTACACTTTCACCTTAAGGAAAAATTAACATTGCTCTTACGGTGAAGGAAATCATCGTAATGAAACTCGCGGCATATTTAGATCCTAAAGTATTGACAAGTTCTTTACTCTGGAGACGATCGACTAAGCTGTGAGGTTAGTACTGGGCTTATTCTATCTTCACGCGAAAACGACCCAACTAAAGAGATCTGGTTGAGGTAAAAACAGTTCGTACAATTGTCAGCAAATTATGTGGTACCTACTCTATACCAACCTACTATAAGTTCTAGGTTACCTATAATCTACTTTTGTGACTTACTTCAACGATGAATTTCTAAAACATTTTGTATTGAATAGAATCGAGATCGGATATTGAAAGTCACGTGATGCGGATATTAGGTGCCTAGCGTACCTACTGCATATTCTTCAACACTACAGAGAAATCTGGGACGTTTCGAACACGTTAGTTTCTCAGTGTTATCATGCTATGATTGAGTAGTTTTCCGATACTTGTACTTGTATACGGGCGGTTTTCCGCAATTAGACTCTTTTTAATTGGGCCCTTTTTGCGTGAGGATGGAGTAGGCTTACCCAGCACTTATAACCCTCTAGTCTAGTCGACCATGTCCAGAGGAAAGAACTTGTCAATTCTTCTGAAGCCAACCAAGCCGCGAGTTTTCCTTCTCCGTAAGAACAATGTCAATTATTTTTTTAAGGCCGGCCAGATTTGAACCCGACCCTCAGAATGAAAGTCGAGGTATCTACCACTAAGCCAACATCGCTCTTTCCGATAGATACTTATAAAATGCTTGAAAAGGCATAAAATAATCGACCACGTGTTTACTTCAATAAATTAAAAATTCCGTGAAACTAGTTTTAAAATATTAAAAAATTGTTTAATAAGTCTTTTTTTGCATTGTCCTGCGATTTACACATGTATTTAAATTTTTAGTTCAATCTAAAAGCTAACCGGGAAGTAGATCAAATTTGTAAGATTTTATGACAAACATCAGGACAGGTAAAACTAAATAAAAGCTAGTAATAAAGAAGATAGCAAAGTTCTCACTCGAGAGAACAAAGTTTTGGATAGTGTTGGTTCATCCCTCGTTTGCTTGCGGTTGTTCAATGGTAGCAGTTGAACACTAAAAATATGGTTCTGGGATGTTCTTTAGGTTTCCCTGGACTCTTTTTCTGGTAGCATACCTATGCCTTACTGCTGGGCAAAGGCTTCCTTTACATTTTTGAATATTTAATTTTATGAATTAGTTTATAGGTTCGTAGGTTAGAAGGTTAGCTGCATACCTTAGGATACGTCTATGCCAAAGATGCAACGCACATCGTTAAAGTAGACACGAAGCAGTGCGGCGCGATTGAGACGGGGAGCGGTGACCTTGTTCTGATGAATCACAAGCCACAGCATATCGTTGACCTTCATCGAAGTATCGCAGTGAAGTATCTTTCCTTCGAGAGGCGTGTGCCTCTATTTCCATTCATTTGTTCACAAGGAGGTGACATCGATGTGCGACGTGCTACGTGTTATCTTATTGTTCTCCTAATAATTTTATTTTATTAGTGTCAGGGGTGTCTGGGCGTGATAATAAACGTAAACGTGTAAGTAGTACAGTCCCTTATATATTTCGTCTTCACAATACTTCTTAAAGCTACAGGAATAGTAATATTCAGTTCTTAGAACGCAAGACGCCTAGGTTATCCGGCTGGCCGACGAGAGTGTCTCCATCTACAGGTGTTGAGTTCACACACCAAACTTCATGTCGCGCGCGCCGCTTCGTACGACCGATACCGCGCTATACATATCATAGAGTCGACTTCATGATATGTATAGCGCGGGGAAATTAAAAATCAAGTACGTGGGCAGTAACCTGTGTTACATTTTTTTTTTTCATTTTTATTTTATACTTTTGTTTTTATGTCAGTGCTTTAATGTTTGTTACTTAGTATTTTCTGATTGTCTTGTGTCGTGTGCTTGTCCAAATAAATGTTTTCTTTCTTTCTTTTCTTTCTACGTTTGATGTGTGATGCATCTTCGGCATGGCCGTAATATTAGTTTTGTTAACAATATAACAATCAGATAACGCTTATTTATTCTAAACGTATCAAGATGAAAGGAGAGTCTGGTGGTGATAAATCAGTCATTTTTAATTAAACTGGTGGAAGGTACTGGAATAATTTATGCGAAGTCGAGAATCGTAACAAGGGTCTGTAAGGGAGGTATTTAGTTAAGTAGGTAGGTACATATTGAAAAAAAAACCCTTTTTACAGGAAACGTTGGAGGTTAGCAAAATTGTCTATGGTACATTATTAGATTATAACCCTTTTTTTATTTGAGGTGGACCAATCAAGCATTATTAACTTATTTAAGGACTTACCAGAAGTAGACCGGTCAATGGATTTTTATTTTACGTTTTGTACTTAAAAAGGAACCTACGGTACCTTATTAAGTGCGGGTAATAAAAGGTTTTTTAAAAACCTTGATTTTAGACAAAATAACAAGAAAATAAACATTTGAATTTTTAATTCGGATTGACAATAAAGCTAATATTTATCTAATGACCTGTTTTTAAGTAGTTGTTCCTATTTTTACAACATATTTAGTTTTTGATTGAGGTCGCAGATGGCTCTTTTGGCAGTCGGCTGCATAATTGTAGACCCACCGTAGAGCTCCAAAACGGCTGCTATAATAATGTTTTCAACAGAAGCAAGATTCTAGACACCTGCTTTAGTTGAAGTTTAAAGTCTTCTAACTCATCAATTTTCAAACAAAAATGATTAGAATGAAAACATTCCAATAATAGTAATTTTTGAACTCTACCGAGGGCTGCAATTATGCAGCCGACTGTACCTTAGTACACAATCGCTTACCTACAGCTTTGTGCAAAAAATAAAAACAAGAACAAAGTTTTTATGCGAAAAATGGCCTAATGTCATAGGTATATCTCTATTACGCTATTTTAATTTCTCTGGTGTTATCCTATCCATTTTTGATACATTATATATACATTACATTATTTATTTATTTATTTTTAAACCTAAATTACAGCATCCTTATAACTAAGCCAATACGATGAAGTAACTAACAAAATAAAATAAAACATTAATATAACATTGTTTCCAAGTACCTGTAAGCGACTTTGGCTGAAATCTTTGGCTGTTTTTAAAGCCAATGTGTACAAGCATTACCTTGCTCTCGCTGAAGCTAGTCAATCAAACATATAAATGTCCTATTGTTTCATTGTACGTATATATTTATGTTTTGATATGTATTTATTTCATTATTAAAATCCTTCTCTTTTCACTCAGTGATACTCTGGAATTCCCTGCCTCAACCCATCCGATCTGCTAAGTCCCTACCCATTTTCAAATCTATGGTAACTGATCACTACCTCAGTACTGTCTAATATCCATATGTATTCCTGTATTATTTATGTATGTATATATGTTTTTTTTTTGTATCTATGTATATAATTATATATTGGTATGTATTGTATGTATAATTTGATATTTTAAAGCCATATTTATGTAAATACTTTATATTATGACCTGTTACAGGTTATGTTTGGTATCCTGCTTGAGGAAATTCACAACCTACCATTAAAGCTGAATCAGTTCTTTTCCATCCAAAGGTTGCCTGGAAGAAATCGCTTTCAGCGATAAGGCCGCCCATTTGTGCAACTTATGCTTTCTAGCTGTTACTTCGCTTTGTGTATATAGTGTTCTGTTTTTTCCTGTGTTGTACAAATAAAGTTATCTATCTATCTATCTATCTTATTTTTATTGTGTGTATGTTTAATTATTTATGTATTTTAATATTTATTATTTTATATTATATATTATTTTAATACGTATTTATTATTATCCTCCTTATATTTCTATCGCGTTATAAACAACCCACCCATCCCCTTCCTTAATTCTTGTCCATCCAAAGGTTGCCTGGAAGAGATCGCTTTTAGCGATAAGGCCGCCCATTGTGCTATATCTTAAGGTACTAAATATCAATTTTCTTTTAGCAAATAAGTAGTTATAAGTTAGAATTTATTTTTGTTTTTGTTGTATGTATCATTTTGCGTTCTGTTTTTATGGTGCAATAAAGTGTTTATCTATCTATCTATCTATCTAAGCGACTTCTCTGAATTTCGGCAGGCTATCATAAAAAACATCAATCTCCCTTGCTGCAAAATTATAGTAGGTTTAGTAACTTATCTTCATAAAATAGACACAATAGCCTCTAACCATCGTCCGTAAATAAAAACAGACAACACTTCAATCTACAGCACATTTAGTGAAGTTCTCCGGAACATTTTAGCTTCGAAATCCATTATTAGCACCTGTGTAGCCATTCAGTTAGAAAGCCTATAAATCCGACCAATGGATAACAGTATGTGGGAAATGCCAGTTGCAAAAAGCGAACAATCGGTTTTACAGATTTCCCGTACATCGATAAACGGTTACGTGGACATGATATTTTTTGATCAGCCTACAACTGACCGATCGTAAAGATCTTTATTTTCTTATCTTAGGAATGCCCACATAGTACGAGATCCCTTTGAAAACGACCTTGACACAGCTGATTAATGGACTTCTTCTTCTTCTTCTTTTCGAGTCAGTGACGTTCGACCAGTCAAATTTTTACAGCCCAGTAGCTAGCCACTGCAACTGCAGCAGCGTTGGCCTCTACCAGGTCCTCCAATGTGCAGGTGTTAGGGCACAATGGGCATTGGAGTAGGTGCACCATGGACTGCGATGGGGCTCCACACTCGCATTGCTCCTCAGTCGGTGCAATATACCCCCATTTGCTCAAGTTTTGTCTGCAACGGCCTACTTAAGTCCGGAGTCGGTTAAGTGACTGCCAGGTAAGCCATTGCAAATCGGAACCCGGAGGGAGCCTCTCTCTAGGGAATTGATTAATATAGACGAAAAGTATTTAATATCAAATTAAATAGGTCAAAAATATATTGAAAATGAGTTGCCTAAAAAATTTTGTCCAGAATATGACAGGACTGTTTTTTTTTAATTTACCGTTCCTGTTAACCACCTCGGTGAAGGCGTTCTTAAAGGGATCTTAGACTAACAGCTGTTATTACTACAAACGAGAAACAGGAATATAAATCAGATGGTCAATAACGGGCATCCACAACAAGAACTAATTTAAAGAATTTTTTGGAGCTGATGGACCGTTTCAAGTTCGTCCCGATAGGTTTGGAGGCTTTGGGATCTTGGGGTACCGAAGCCTCTTCATATTTTAGGGACCTCGGCGTGCATCTTGTTGAGCTGTCTGGTGATCGGAGGGCTGCTGGCTTTTTCTCTCAAATGTTCAGTCTGGCCATCCAGAAGGGAAATGTTGCCAGCCTTCTGGGAACGATGCCTCGGGGAGACGCGCTTGAGGATGTCTTTTATTTGTTATTTTATTTTATTTTAGTTTTCCTTCGTATATTTTAATTTAGTGATTGTAATTTTCATTTTGTTTTAGTATAAGTAGTAATAATTATGACATTTGTGTATTAAATCGAAATAAATTTTAACTGAAAACCTTAAAAAAGAAACAAAGCTGTTTGTTGCTTTACGATATCAATACTAGAATAAAAATTAACTAAGGAGAATCACATAAGTTGGAATACACAACCAAATAGGCAATTGACTTCCTTATTTTTCTTTAAATTGTAAGCGTTCAGTCAAACCGATATAAAGTTTCTAGTCTGTTATTACCGTTGGGTTATAAAGAATTGCTTAATGGATTTTAGTCGTAATACCTCATTTTATGAGCAATCAAAATTGATGGAATGAGATTGTTATGTGAAGGTGTTTATTATTATTAAGTATATTTATAACGTAATTTAAGGCAGATATTGATATTGGAAACATCTTTATACACTTTCGAGACATTGACGACCCAGTTGCCACATTGGTCACCATGCCGGACTGCCAAACGCCCTGTGTTTGGCAGTCTGGCATGGCCCGGCCCCTGGTTCGATTCCCGCCTCAGACAAATATTTATGCTTAGATATTTGTCTTTGGTCTGGTTGTTTCTATGTATTATTAGTATATATTTACAAAAGAAAAGTATATAAGTAGTATATCCGTTATTTACCACCCATAACACAAGTCTAGTAACTTAGCTTGGGGCTAGAGGCGATGTGTGGAATGTCCTGCAATATTTATTTATTTTATTTTATTTGCTTCTTAGTGAAGTATCATAAACCTTTCACTAGTCTTTTAAGGACTATATTATAGTCAAAGGTCCAACGAACGTTTTTCAAAGCAAACTGCTTTTACTTTTGAATCGATTTCAAAGAGAAACTACATTGAAATCGGTACATTAGTTTCGGAACTATGCTGTCATATAGGTAGAGTACTTACACATACAGACAAACTGACTTAGGGGTCAAATTAAAACACTCTTATCTTCTATACATATAAATTCCTTTGTCCTGAATGACTGACTGACGGATCAACGCACAGCCTAAACCGCTGATCGTAGAGACCTGAAACTTGGAGGGTGTGTTCTTTGTGTGACGTAGGCCGATAAGAAAATATTTTCCAAAATTCTACCCCTAAGGGGGTGAAAAGGGGGGGCAAAGTTTGTATGGGACAACGTGATTCCTTGGTCCATTTTCGACTTCTACGCGGACGAAGTCGCGGGCAAAAGCTAGTATATTTATATTTACCTACCCTAATATCTTTACTTATTAAGATATTTGGCTAGGTAAATATAGAGAAATTCTTATTCTATCATTTGCTAAGCAACCTCAATACTCTAGCTGTGTTCAAAATATTTCACATGATGACGATGTAGTGCCACAAATTTCCAATATGAAGCACGTCAACCAAGTCCGCTTTTAGCTTTTAATATCGAAGTTGCAGGTGTGTCTAAGATTAATTTAAGTTATGAACTGTAGCGGAAGTTTACACACTAAATTGTAACCGTTTGAACATCACAAAGTTGAATAAATCGCAATATTTTGATGAAAATTTAGACTGATGTGACGACGGCACAGACTGATCTGATAACAGTCATAGTATTTTAAACTACCATGGTTATTTACACTACAAAAGTTATTTTAACTTTGTTTTTGGTCAATATAAAAACCTGGTAAATAAAATATCTTGTTTTAAATAACTAGTCAAGTCAAATAAGTCAGTGGTTTTCATGCATTTTGGGAAGAAGTATTTTTGGCGGAAATAAGGTACTTAATGGAGTCCTATCGTTATGTAAGTTTCCATAGTATGTAAAAGGATATGAATATTTTTTACCCGACTTTAAAAAGGATTAGGTTCTTAATTAGATTGTATGATACATAATTAAATAGGTACCTACTTCTTTTTTATTTTTATGGGTGTTCGGGCATAACTCTTTTGTTTTCTCGCTATTCCTACAAAAACTAGCACACAATTTAATGTAAAAGATACCTGGACTATTTTACAGTAAAACTATTACTAAACTTCAACTGATTGGTAATTAAAAGTATTTTTAATAGAGTAAAGCAAAAGTTACAGTAAGAAGTACTTATGTAAATATTTTAATAAATTGTTATTGGGTAATTTAATTGTCACTTTTCCAGTTCAGCTTATTCATTAATTTTGATTTTCCAGTCTATGACTCGACCCTATATTTCTTGATTACCAATTCCCTTCCAGTGGAGTATTAATTTTCAATAACCAGGTGCCATGGAGCTTTCAAATTGATTTACGAATGAACATTTGAATTACTTAGGTACTTAGTATAGGTACCTACATACCGTCATTTAAAATCAATGTTTTTATCATGCAAGTTATGCACGGTTTCATAATAAATTTAGAGTGTTTTCTATAAGCTATTTTCAGGGGAGACTTAAGGGCAGGTGCTAATAAAGCTACCAAAATCGATCTTTGTTTTAAGCAACTTTAAGTAATCAAATACTCTTTTTTTGTTATTTGGATATAAATGGATATTGTAGTTTAATAACCATATTTTTGTTTATTGTGGTTGAAAACATGATATGAACAACTTCGTTCGATTAAAAAAATGTTAGAAAACAGAGAATTATTAGATCGTTTATCGGGTTTTATTCAAAAATAGTTAACGTTTGTTTCTAAAAATGAATCAAATGATAGGTTTGACCTCTAGGAACTATATTTGTGGATAACAATGCTAAAATATTTTGCATTTCGATCAAATATAACTGTTAGCACGCAGCACGCTACGTTTTTGAGAGCGGGAGCTAAGGTAGTATGAATACCTACACACGGTACAAGAAGAGCGCCTTAAAGGTTTTATAAAATTTGAAAATTAGGTTGGTAAATCATTGTACCTACACTTTTATTGAAGTAAAATAGTCTTAATAGCGTGTTAAAATAGTCGATGGTTATAATATAAGTGTCAAAGTCAAATGTTATTCCCTTGGATGCATAAAATACATTTGTACATAGACCACATTGAAACGTCTTAAAAACTAGGTTAGGATGTGTGCCTTCGGAACGCGCCCCCCAATTCCAGAAGAAGGCACAAGAAACTCATGGGGGTTTTTTTTCATGTGATCACGCTCACAAAGGTCAATATTAAAAATATTTGAAAGTATTATTTGATATGGAACAACTCAAGTCACGTCCATGGGTTGTTATAGAAGTATTAAATTTTTAGATCCATAAACCTTTCATCTTTCCGGCGATGATGGCCACTTCGGTCATTATGTCCACGGCTGCACTGCAACACAGCCAAATTTTTATTACTAACCTACATTTTGATACTGCAGGGCAAAAGGTTTTTCTCACTTTCTTCCAATACACCACGCCACCGTTTTTAGGGTCAGCCTCGAAATCGTAATGCCTAATTAACTATTAACCTCTACGTCTATTTTCTTTTGTGTATTTAAACAAAATGGCGGCGTTTAGTTTAAACGTTCACCCATTACAATGTCCGGTAAAACAAAAAGTTAAACTTGTAACTTGAGTGTTTTTGAGCGAGTCGACATCTGCAACTTGCACAAGTGTTACTAAACTTAAACGTTTAGTACAACAGTTGCATTTGCAACTTAGGACTCATTCACACATTAGTCCGTTTCGAAAGGAAAGGATACTGTCGAACCGGTGAAAAGGTCGTAACCAGAATCTGTTCTTAACCAAAAGAAGGACTGTAGGAGTTTTCTAATCTCACGCGATTAGTTCTTTTGTTACTGAGGCGGCCGAAAGGGTAATAACGACCCGAATTTTGTTTAATCGTAAATTTTTTAATTGGGTGATGTTGTATGTAGCTGAAGAATATGTGGTCAAAGAAGCTGTAAACCTCCCTAAACGCAAAAGGCAGAGGTTATCTCCATCGACATGGTTGACCAGCACGCCTATTAAAGAAGAAAAGCCTATCTACCCTAGGACATGATGTCCAGGCGCCGATTAATTAGGAGAACCGACCTCATCTAAGAAGAAGAAGGTGTATGTAAAAAACAGTATGAGCATGTTCCTACACGCGACAGTGTTCTGGATCCGGTAAACACAAAAAGCGATTTGTTATTTTTACCCGACTGCAACGAAAGGGTTTTGGTTTTCGCGCCTATCTTGGTATGTTTGTAATATGTTTTATTCCCTCATATCTTTCAAAACACTTAATGGATTTTTTTAATAATTACTGGTATTTACAGGACCGGTTTTAACGAATCCATGTCCACACACATGGATTCGTTAAAACCGGTCCTGTAATTCCGATCCGATTCTGTGTATGAACTAACCCTTACGAGATTTCTTGCATGACCCTTTGCGGAATCTGTTCGACAAATTTTTGTTAGAATTATCCTTAATTTCTTCATGACCCGGATGATAAGTTGTCCGTATTGTAAGGATTATTGAAAAAAAAGTCACAGCCTAAAAATAAGTGTTTATTTACATCATATATATTTTACGACATAAGTATAATTTTATTTCATATCTTTGGTATCACAAACCTAATTTATTGATTCGTAAGAAATACTTAACTAAAATAAAACCTTTATTTTTACCAGTTTGAAGTAAATTAGTATCTAGATCCAAACAGTCAGGCAACAAACATCATCATGTATATGAATGATTTATTATTAGAATGATGAAAGACTTAACATTCTAACTTTAGAAATTGAAGTTTATAATTGAATACTCCGTTGGGGTGCATTTTTGTTGCCTGACTATTTACAGTTCCTGATAATCAAAAACAGATAACGACAAAAAAAATATGATAATTGGAAATAAGAAATTACATAACTCAAAAATATCACTTTGCTTCTTATCTTTAAAAAGATCAAAATTGACTCCCTTTAGCAAAAACCATTCTCTCAGATAAAATATAAAAATCTAACACTTACTAAGTAGACCTACAAAGAAACGATTTTTCGACCTTCTTCGTGCTTCGGAAGGTGCGTGCAAGTTAAGTGTTAACGTGCACGTTAAGTGGATAAGCCCAGTTGCATCCCAAGTAAAGGTGTCGTTTGATCAATTTAGAATAAATACATATCTTTCATACACTTTAACGCATACGCACTCGACCAATACATGAAACTTTAAAACTAGAATCGGTCAATAATCGAACCGTGAGATAGATAGCTATCTGTGTCTATTTCAGCTATCTTCACAAATTAATATTAGTGCTATCTATCTCGAAACTCGTAAGGTACCTGCGAGTCATAAGGGTTTTTTAAAAGCCTTGATATTAGTGGTATGTTCCTGCTGATCAATCTTTCTGGTCAAACTAGTTTGTCCAAAAGGAATAAAATTCCTCGTAGTGAAACTACTCAACTAAGTGGTTAACAAAAGGCGATCGAAACGAAAAAAAAATGATCGAAATGGAAACAAAAGGCGATCAAAACGACAAAAATAAAACAATTAAAAAAAACAAATGTATTGATTTTCAGGTACCTTATAAAGTGAAAATATTCAATACGTTACGCTCGATTGAGTGAGAAAACCACTCATGGTGATGCCTCGGCTTTAGAGAAGTCCTAAAAACATTGTATGATCTATCTATTAAAATTAAGGCAAATAAATATACATTATTTAAATTTTATACAACGGAATGTTTTCCCGTGACCGTGCCTGTACTCTTATTGTATTCGAATTCTTTGTGCCCATTGTGTCGATTGTCATCTGTCGATTCTCTGTTCAGTAGGCCTTTCTTGTCACTGAAAACGAATGTAAAACGACCTGAATTTCAATTTGTGAGCTTTTGTTAGGTTTATTTTAGTTTGTTAGTTTTTGTTATTTTAAGAAGTAGTTTTATGTTCATGAAGGTGCATGAATTTATATAATAATTGTTTCAAGACTACAAGTATGAATTAATTGTTAATTTTCAGTTCGGTGTTAAGTATTTATTAACCGACTTCAAAAAAGTAGATAGTTCTGTATTTGTCTCGTAAATGTTAATGAAGGTTGATGAATTGAAATAATTATATAAGCTACAAAAAATATTAATTTGTTTTCACAAAACCGTTCAGATTTAAGTACCTTCAAAAAATGAGGTTCTCAAGTTCTAAGGTATTAGTCGAGCATATTTTTATTAATGTACAAATATAGGTAATGAATGTTTATACTATATTTTCCATAAGAACTTTGTAGAGTTCAACTCCACTTACCGAGAATTTAGAGTTTGTTCTGATTCCTTTGTTTTCTTTATACAAAGACTAGCTATAACACCTTGCCGCCGCCACACCAACAGAAGCAAGTCGAACAAAACCAGACAAATCAACACTATCACGATAGATAATCCTATTATAGTACTACCGGATAGTGACAAAGGTGATTCTAGGTTTTCTGGAGCTGAAAATGAAATAATATCAGTTTTAATGAACAAAACTTAGATATCACAAATCTAAGGTGTCGGAATAAAGATGGCTTTTCTGGTAACATTTTAAACTAATTTATATATTTTAGTATTTGGTAGATGTGTTTTTCCGGGTCATTTTTTATGTCCCTTCGTGATTGCGGCTATGCAACAAAGCCAAAACGAGTGAAGGAGTAAACTTTCACATTTATAATAGTAGTAGAATATCGTCTTATTTACGGTTGATTGCAACAATTCATATTGTCCTTACCTGATTTAGTAACAGAAATATTGACAGCATTAGAATTTCCTTTAGCATTGTGTGCTATTAGTTCTAAGATATATGTCGTATTTTCTCTTAAATCTGTTATTTCTGTTTTCGTTGTAGACATTACTCTTTTCGCTTTACATTTTTCTTCTGTCACCTGCTGTGAAATCATTGAAACAAAAATGTAACCTTTCTCTTAACTTTATCGTATAACTACTGATGTCCTTCTGATTGAAAACCTCACAGCAATCCTCTAGCTAAATTTTTCTGTTTACTCTCTTTTCTGTTCATTTTATTTAATTTTTAGAATATTTTAAGACACGTAGATTAATATAAGTATATACTTCCTTTGGCAAACTGTCCCAATGTTTACAAATAAATTCATTGAATTCTTGATATCTACGACATAGGCTTTAGCCTAGTGTAGGTATCGTAGATAAGCTTGTTTTATTATTGTGGACTATTATTATAGTATTTTTATGTTTATGTATTTCAGTTTTTATTTAATTTACTTACTATGTCATTTTCTTCGCTGTTAATTTCATTTGACATTATACTTTCGTCTGAGTCATTTACCTGTAAATCAGGGTCATGTTATTTACGTCTGAACTGTAGTTATTAATCTTTAAAGTATGAAATACAGGATTTACCGGACAGTATCGAATGGTGTAATAATCTATAGGATCTCCGTTATCTTCAGGTGCAGTCCACTGTAGCAAGAGATTGTTATTATCGGAGGTAAATGTTATAGATTTTGGTTCTAATATGGGTGCTTCAGGTACTGATCTGTTGAGTAATCCAATTTTAATCTTAATATTTTAATAATGCTCGTTTATTGTGAAATATTCAACTTTTAAATGTTTTATTTTGTTTGTGCATAATGTGCAGATTTGTGGTTTTATTACTTGTTTTATATAAATGTGACCTTTACCATTTATAATATTTAAAAAAATAAAAAGGAACTTACTTTCCAAGTGTTTCAAAATCAATTTTTTCGCTCCATATACCTTCTCCAACTTCGTTTATAGCTGCAAAGCTCACATAATAAAGAGTTTCAGGCTTAAGTTTCTCTAATTTATAAGGTCTATCTACAGACCATGTTCGGTTCACGTGAATATCTGTAATATTGTAGTTTTCAGCTTCGTCGTATTGGGCAATAAACCCTAAAACTGGAGGACCTTCAAATTTTGCAGCAGTAAGGTAAAAGTTTACTGTTGTTGGCGATATATCTAATATTGTTATCTGAAAAAAAGGTAATAATTTAAAATCCAGAACTTCGTGTATTCCAGACAGGTTCAATTTATCAAAAAAAAATCTCACATTATCCACAGCAGATGGTCTGAATCCTTGCTTCAGTGTTATATTCTTTGTAGCTACTCCAAATTCGTTTTTGGCTGTACACATATAAATGCCATATGAAGAATTTGTGTTCAAGCTTATTGTAAGGTAGTTTTCTGGTACTGTGTTTAGTAGTTCTAATAACATTTTATTGTATTCCACTTGATCTGATGTTGTTAATTCGTTGCTATCAAACCTGAATGAATATTTTTAACTCTTTTATTAAGAAGGCATCTATTACTTTTAATAATTAGAAGACGGATGGAACGTTAAATATTTGGACTTTTATTAAATCCTTACCTCCATGTAACTTTAGCTTTCGGCTTACTATCATAGATACAACTCAAACTGACGGTTTTACCATCCCAACCCCAAATTAGTTCATTTGATTCTTCAAATTGTGGTGGTCTTAGTACTGTCAAATACATTTTTGATAGAGTGTAGTCAACTGAAATATTCGAACATTGAACGTTAACACAGAATTGAAATATCTGAATATGATGAAATGTGAACAACAATAACGATGAGCTTACCCTCGTTACTAGCGTTACAAATATAAAATCCTTCATCAGATCGATGTGCTATAATCAATGAGCCATCCGGAATTTCTTTATCTCCATACGGTTCGACACTAAAACAAAATGATATTATATTTTCTTCATTTCTTCCTTCCTGTGTTTGTCGTGTGTTTGTGTTCAATAAATGTTTTCTTTCTTTCTAACTTTACCAATCTATAAAGGATAATTAATGAATATTCCCTGCTTTTCTACTTACACAATATTATCTATATCTTGCCCAAGAAACGCTAAAGTAATATTCGGTTCGGAACGACCGGAAGCATTGCAGAATATTTGCATCAATTCACCCTCTAGTATAGTTTTGTTTGAAAAGTCAAATATTTCTGGCGGAACTAGAACCTGTAAAAATATTAGAATCGTTATAATTTAGAAGATAATTAAATAAGATACGATAGTTATCTTTTAAACTTACTTCAATAAAAATATCCAAAGAATTATTTCCTGCAGAATTAAAAGCGTTACATTGATATATTCCTCGATCATCAGGACTAATGTTTTCGAATATTATTGTGTTTACATTTTGTTTCCATGTTACATTGTTACTTTTTGTATCCTGTAAAAAATAAGCATCTTTTAACATAAACGTATTCTTTGATTACGATATCTTTTTACAAAAAATAATTTACTCTTACATTTTCTATTTTTTCCCAAGTATAATCTGGATGTGGCGTTCCTACAGCTAAACAATCTATTGTAAGTTCTGTACCAACCATCACAGTGGTACCTGGGGCTGCTCTGATTTCTACTATTTCTGGAACTGTTGTAACCTGTAATAGTTTAGTACCTATTTAACAAAACTTTTTTTTAAACTTACGCATTTATTCTAGTAATTTACGTCTTTAATTACCTCAACATTTATAACTGTGTCTAATTCTTCTCCTGTTGTGATTCCTTGAGCAATGCATTTGTAAATACCAGCATCATCTATTGAAGCGTTTTTAACAAGTATTCCATCGGGCTCTATACTATACTTTTCATTGTTTAGTATCTAAAATGATGGTATATGTTTTGTATTAAAATATTCAAAAAATAAGAATTAAACCTACTGCGTATTTTTTATACCTCTACGAAAGACGTATCTATTTGCTTTTGCCATCTTATAAGAAGATCAGTTTCACCATGTGCTCTGCAAACTAATGGTGAATCTTGTTCTTCGACCAAGAATTGATTATTTGGCGTCGAGAAAAAGTATAATGGATCTAAAAAATAAAACATTAAATCGAATTTTAATAAATCCCAATTATAATAGTCATTTTATCTCATTGTAAACCAAATACTTAAATCACCAAGCAGAATAATGAGTTGAGTTGAACCCGAGGCACAACCAAAGATATTAAATCTATTCATGGAGTGAGAAAAACGCGCAGAACACAAACGTCACCCTAGACTGAGCGATTTTATTCTAGTACCTAAGTCCAAAAATTTGAGACATAGATAATTGGTTAAACGAACTCACCTATATACGAGACAGTATAGCCAAAAAAGACTTGGAATGGAAACTACAGAGTTATTAAATAAGACTTCTCGGATGTGTAATGTCTCGTAAAACTATTATAATTGCCCAGTCTTATATCGACCCAGTTGGCACAATGGTCACCATGCCGGACTGCCAAACATAGGGTTGCTGGTTCGATTCCCACCTCAGACAAGCATTTATGCTTAGATATTTGTCTGTGGTCTGGTTGTTTCAATTTATAGTAGTAGGATAAGATGTATTTACAAAAAAAAAGTATATAAGTAGTATATCCGTTGTCAAGCACCCATAACACAAGTCTAGTTACTTAGCTTGGGGCTAGATGGCGATGTGTGGAATGTCCTACAATATTTATTTTTATTTATATGGAACATTTTTGGGCGCAACCAGTGCGATTGTTTAGGCGATAGTGATTCTGCCAACGTTACTTATGGCGAAATCTTTACACGGTTATCAAGGAAAACAAAACTGTTTATCTTCAATTAGTTTAACACTTACCATACACATCTACGGTGTAAGACTGAGTGTAAATCACTCCATTTACATCCGCAATACATTTGTATGTTCCTGACATTGTTTTACTGATTTTACGTATGTGAAGATAGATGCCATCGCTTTGGTCTTCTGTATATACATCTGAATCTGTACCTGGTCTTGTGAAAATATTTTATTTTAGAAGAAAATGTTATTGAATATAAATATTTGTGTATACTTACTTAAGCAAAGTTTTTCTAAACTATATTGTTATGTAATATTTATGATGTATTATTTGAAAATTGAACTCAACTTTAAACAATGGTATCATGAACATGAACAATATAAAGTACCTATACTTACCTAAGAACATTTCAGATGTTATTTAAATTTTAAAGTTGTAGGTCAAAAAGTCAAATAAACAATAAACAACAAATAAATAATAAACAATAATTAAAAAAAGTCAAAAAGGTTAAAAAGTCAAATAATCTTCTTATATATAAAAATCAATTGCTGTTCGTTAGTCTCACTAAAACTCGAGAACGGCTGAACGGATTTATCTTATCTTAGTCTTGAAATGTTCGTAGAGGTCTAGGGAAGGTTTAAAAGGTGAGAAAAATTCGAATAACCGATATTCCCACGGGATCGGGACAAACGCGGGTGAAACCGCGGGGCGCAGCTAGTAAACAATAATTAAAAATCAAGAATTAGGTACATATAAAAACCCTATATAAATAAATAAGCTTAATACTAAAAAAATATTAAATATCTTGATAGATAGACTGCCAAAAAGGCTGGCAGTATTGCCTCTAATATAGGTAAAAACCTATTGATTTTAGTGAACCAACAAGATGATTTATGTGTGGTGATTTTAAGTAATATTACTTACAGGTTATTAGGTTCAATAGGTTTGCCGTCAATTCCAAGCCATTGTAGATTTTTCGTCGTGTACCCTGGTTCACATACACATTCTTTGTACCATGGACTTCCAGCGGACAAGCTTGTACTGTCGTGTTGATTGTATCGAAAACAAGCCTGAGACACTGAAACAAAACGATAAGAGTATGAATCATTTCATACGTCTGAACAATTTAGTAGCGACTGCTAGGAAGTCTATGAAGAATCTAGTAGGAACTCTTGAACGGCCAATAAGTCCAATTGTGACCAAAATGAAGTAGCTGAACTTCTTATAGAAAATTGTATAGATGCGTCATTTATTAACATAGGTACCAGTAAGATTACAATAAGAATTCTACTTTTAATGACGACATATAGGTACTCAAACCTGCCGTTTTATAAAAAATCTTTTGATCTTCAAGTACTTAATTTAATTGCCTATAAACCAATACACATTGGATTAGTCAGTTAGTTACAATAAACAAAATGAGATTTATGAGCAGCATGTAATGTAATGTAAACAAATTAAAGTTCTTTGTATCCTGATTGACTTTTTGTATAAGATTTTTCATCCTTCTATGTCATCCTATTCTGGTAATACATTTTATACATTTTTCTACTTGTTTGCTATGTCAATCATTAGATTGAATTTGATTGAAACATCAACTTGTATGTATATTCAATTTAATTACTTAAAAACGACTTGTCAATAGATTTTTATCAAGCTTTTATAGTAAGTACAATACAAAAGTATTGCACGTGCCCTTATATCTAAAAATAAAATGCCGACGGCGAACGTCGCGTAAACTAGTGTAATGCTTGATTTATTTTATTATTGAAACCGACAATTTCCTTGGTAATTCCAGCCGGAAATAGTAGTTTATTTTAATTCCTTCAACCAGTCATTCTTACCTATGAATGTCTATGATCTAAACCTTAGACATGCGATACCGTAGATGCAAACATTCTGAAGGCAAATAATTACATCATCTTTTCTATTTTAGGACAAATGACGGTGTTAACACTAATTCTACGACTGTAAAATATGTCCTTTATGAGACAAGATAAAATTCAGAATTCATCATCATCTTCCTGACCTTATCCCAATTTATTTGGGGTTGGCGCAGTATGTCTTCTTCTTCCATTTACTCCTATTAGTCGCATCTCATCATTAACATTCATCTCTCTCATGTCTTGTCTCACGCAGTTCATCCATCTTTTCTCTTAGGTCGTCTTCTTCCTCTCATCACTCTTCTAGTGACATGCGTCTCTTCTCTTCTCATCACATGTCCATACCAACTCAAACGGTTCCCTTTTTAAAATTCAGAATTATTGCGTCGATAAAATTGATCAACATTCACACATTGAATATCCATTATATCCAATAATCACATTGAATAAGTTTAAAGGGTAACTTAGAAAGCTCGCTTTTTTCGTCCCTCGTAAGTTAGGTATAAAAGATACTAATACATAGACAAACATATAAATGATCGAAATAAATTGACATGATGACAAAGACTGGTAAAACTGTATCAGTATATCCAAAAGAATGCGAGGTCAGTTTCATTGAGAGTTAATAGTTCGGTGATAGCATGTGTTATGGCGAATATGAGACAAATGGAGCTTAATTTAGGCCACTCTATTACTCACTTCCTGAAACAATGACAAAATATGGACAAAATAGATATTTATTTTCCTGTGAGTAACGTCTATTTACGGCGAGGACATTGTTTTATATAAGAAAATTGATATGCGCCTAATAGATACTAATATTAATATGATCTAAGATATAACAAACAATGCAGAGGCTATGATGAAAGATGGTAAGGTGAAAGAATACCGGCGCTCTCTCCATACAAACGTAGTTGACTGTTTCCTCCCTGGATAATGACACTAGCACAAATATTTTTGTGCCATAAAACCTATAACTGCCATGACTATGTTTTGGTTCTTTTTTTTCATTTTCTAACTATCATAGAAATTAAGATTTAAAAAACAAAAAAAAAACATAGGATCATGGTCATAAGTTTTATGCAACAAAAATATTTGCTCTAGTGTCATTATCCAGAAAGAAAACAGTCGAGTACGTTTGTATGGAAAGAGCCCCCGGTACCCTTTCCTCTTAAGATGTTATAGAAGGATATAATAGGATCCAGAGACAAGAGAGAATTACCACGGAAAAATACCTTGAACATCCGATGCCTATTTCAAGTAGCAAAAACACCCTACGTTGCTCTTTTTAATGCGAAAACAGTTCACCAACAACAATAGACATTTACGTAAACGTAGAACCTTCGTATTGATAAATTGTATAACAATAAAAGCGGGGAAATAAAATGAAATTGAAAACCTTCCTGAATGGATGCTACTCATAAATCTGTAACCCCCCCTCTAATATTATTATCAGTTCGTTAACAAAAAGCATCGGAAGTGCCCGAGTATCCACGATTTAATGTTATTTCTCCCAAGTGTAGAAATTAGCACATGGAAAACATCGGAGGGGGTGCTCTTTGTATTCAATACATTTTTATTTTACAAGTTGCAGTTCGACTTATGGCCAGCCATTTTACTACTATCTAAATAAAATTCTAAGGTTGGTAGATTCAGTTAACTTCTAGCAAAAAACAAGGAAGACTCGCAACACTTCTATTTCATTGCATAGCATTTTCTGCGCAACTTTCTTAATATTTTCTTTCATAAAAACCTTCTCTTTACAATATCAAAGACAACAAAAAAAGAATTGGCCAAATTGGTCCAGGCGTTGTTGAGTTATGCGCTTACCAACACATTTTGCGATTCATTTTTATATTATAAGATATAGGTGGTCAAGTATATATCTACCTACAGTATTTTTCTAAGAATTACGATTTGTCTTATTTATAACACCAAATACTTATTCACCATAGGGCCATTCCTACAAATCAATCGTAGATCAAAGATTAGCGGTACCAATCTGCCATCACGACTGTAAATTTCCTTCTACGAAAAAAAATATTTTAAATAAAACTCAATCGAAGAATAAAGCTCTTCATGGAAACAAACTGTCAATACAATCTTTTGCAAGAAACCATTTCAGTTCTTACCTACTGAAATTGAATGACCTATTTCATTTAACAGTTTCCTTAGATCTGATTGTTTATTTATCTAGTCAAAAAGCTTTTTGGAGTATTTATTATGTTTCTACATTTAAATTAAATAATTCACCTATACCTACTATAAGTTTACACAATATAGTATCTTCTATACATATAAAATGCTTTGTCCTGAATGACTGACTAACGGACCAACACACAACCTAAATCGCTGATTGTAGAGACCTGAAACTTGGAGGGTGTGTTCTTTGTGTGATCTAGGCATCCGATAAGAAAGGATTTTCCGAAATTCTACCCCTAAGGGGGTGAAAAAGGGGGGCAAAGTTTGTATGGGACGTGAATGGTCCATTTTCCACTTCCACGCGGACGAAGTCGCGGGCAAAAGCTAGTCTATAATAATCTCATAAACTATAGAACCTTTTTTAGACTATAATTATGACCCAGTACTACAACCATCATTTTGTGTTGAAATTATTAAGATATTTTTTAATTTAAATTGCATAACGAATAAACGCGATTATTTCCCTTAAAATAGTTTCATTATGAAAGTCGCGAAATTCTTAGAAAATACGAACTAAATATGTTTCTTTGCACCACATTTTTCTATATATTTATATAAAACGACTGAGATTCCTTTTTATTTCAATCCCAGCAGGTAAACCTAACCTCAAAATTTTCAAAAAAATGTTTGGATTTCCAAAAGTCGTAGAACAAAAGTTGTTTGTTAAGGTGCACAGAAGTAGCCCTCAACGGCTTGCTAGTATAATTACCAATAACCTTGTATAATATATTTTTTTATACGGTAATCGAAACAACGTACAATATTATATACCTTATGTTATTGTGGAAAATAAATCCAGAGCCAAACTGGAGTGTCACGGTGATTCATGAAGGTACAACCGAACCACTGGACCTTGAAACAAGAAATTTTAGCCTGCGTGCCTGACAACAGAGGCATGAGAGAAGTATGCTAATTTTTCTAGTTCAAGCTCTTTCGATATACAAGAATAATGTTATTTCTGTTTTATGTTGATACTTAAGTTTATTAAAATTAGGTTTGTGTAGTTCAGAAGAATAGGATTACGTCTACAATTTCATTTTACCATATTCGCAATTCAAAGGAAAATTCGAGAAGATCCGTTTTTATCTGACGATCTGACGACACAAGGGTAATGTTTTTGACAGTCTATGTTAGTTTATATTGGTTCTTGACTTGAATTTGTAGGTTCCATTTATACCTTTTATTATCTTGCTAGAGACTTTCCCACTTATTTGGGTATATATCACTGCTTAGCGAGTTTATTATTATGTCTCATTCAATATTAGACGACGCAGTTGGCACAATGGTCACCATGCCGGACTGCCTAACAGAGGGTTGCGGGTTCGATTCCCGCCTCAGACATCTATTTATGCTTAGATATTTGTCTGTGGTCTGGTTGTTTCTATGTATTATAAGTATATATTTACAAAAGAAAAGTATGTTATATAAGTAGTATATCCGTTATCTAGCACCCATAACACAAGTCTAGTTACTGAGCTTGGGGCTAGATGGCGATGTTTGTAATGTCCTGCAATATTTATTTATTATTATTTATTTAAAATTAGTTTTTATTTTTGTGAGTGAAAAAGATCATTAAAACAGCGAATTACCAGCTTTTTGTTAGTAATAGGATTTTATTTTTGTTTATTGTGGTTGAAAACATGGTATGAACTACTTCGTTCGATAAAAAAAATGTTAGAAACAGAGAATTATTACATCGTTTATCGGGTTTTATTAAAAAATAGTTAACGTTTGTTTCTAAAAATGAATCAAATGATAGGTTTTGACCTCTAGGAACTATATTTGTGGATAATAATGCTAAAATGTTTAGCATGTCGATCAAATATAACAGGTAGCACGCAGCACGCTACGTCTTTGAGAGCGCGGGCTAAGGTAATGTGAATACCTACACACGGTACTGGAAGAGCGCCTTAAAGGTAGGTATTACCCAGCAATTACTCAAACAATTCTCTCGAGTTTTACCCTCGTGGGAAAGTTGTTATCACTGTGACAATAAAGAATCATTGACCTATCTAGGTTTCAATTACTTAGCTTAGCTACAAACGTCTTCATGTCCTCAGTTATTCAGTCTTAACTAATAGCATGTAGTTAAATCAATTGTGTAGTTATGTCTGTCGCGTGTCGACCGACACTCGGCTTAATAAAGCCCTATTAGAACGCTATTACGACTGATTGTAAAGCGATTCATGAGTGTGGTTTGTTTAAGAATTATTAAAAGATTATTTTAGTGCTTTAAACTGTAAGAATTAGTAAACGCCTCAATTTTATTTTATTGCGTGGCCAATTTTGAGACCTCAAACAATCTATAGAGGACATTATATGTAATAATTGATCCCACGGGGTAAAAATCCCCCATAACTTTCAAACGGCTGAACCGATTTGAATCAAACATAATATTCATTGTAAGGTACAAATTATGCCCTTTTATTTGATACCCCGCTCGGGCATATCTACTTACATTCGGTTGTTAATCACTTCCGGCTCTTTCACCTTTCAAACAAAATAAAACTAAATGAAAATCGGTTCATCCGTTCGGGAGCTACGATGCCACAGACAGACACACACACACACACACAGACACTTCAAACTTATAATAGTCGTTTTTGCGTCGGGGGTTAAAAATTCGTAAATTATCAGGTTTGCTGTTGTTTATATTCCATATTGCCAAAGGTTTGTAAGGTGGCCGCGTAACTAAAAAAAATTGGTGAACGGTTAACTATGTCAATTCAATTTTTTCTTTATGGTCTTCTGCTGACACGATATACAATTTCAGCCAGTAACATGTAGAGAAGTGGAGAAAATTGTTACATCCCTTTTCAGAATAAATGTCCCGTTTTTACCAATCAAAACAACATTGTATGAGCATTATTGAGCATTACAGAGTTCGAATAAAAGATAGTCTATTCCCAAAGGAAACCACTACAAGCTGAAATATTAGTTCTATTGGTAAATTAAAACAGACAAATGGCTAACGTCAAGTGCAAAACCATGTTAATCTATGTCAATCTAAATTAAACAAAAATAGTTTAGTCGTTTTGTTTTTAAACGAAATATATATAAAATTAATATGACAAAAGTAATCAACACATTGAAACGGGTCGTCAGTCTAATTGTGAACGAAAGTTAATTTTAGCGATGAACTATTTTAAGGAATGAATGAAATAAGTAGCAAAAGGATCCGTTTTTGTCGTCTCGTTGTTGAAATTTTTGGAAAAGAAGGCGTATAATTTTGAATAGAAATAAGTAATACAGTGTAGGTAGTACAAAAAATAGACAAGTAGTTTGACGACCCAGTTGGCACAATGGCCACTATGCCGGACTACCTTTATTCGATTCGATATTCGATTCCCGGCTCAAACAAGTATTTATGCTTAGATATTTGTCTGTGGTCTGGTTGTTTCTATGTATTATAAGTAATAAGTATATATTTACAAAAGAAAAGTATTTAAGTATTATATCCATTGTCTAGCATCCATAACACTAGTCTAGTTACTTAACTAGATGGCGATGTGTGGAATGTCTTGCATTGTTTATTTATTTATTATATAACTTTTAAATATGTTAATAATTTAAACCTAATTAAGCAAAATAGTAATCTTGCCATTAAAAATTTAATCTAGATGATATATACAGAGCCAAGAACTTTAATCCATGCTATTCAAGATGCTTTAGCCCCTGGTAATTGTATAAGATGTAGTAGGCTTGCTCAGAACCTATACCCCTCACCTACCCCCTACCCCTCAACTTATTCGACCGCGTTCAGAGGAAAGAATTCGTCAATACGCCTGGAACCAACTAAAATCGCGGAGTTCATCACGAGGTTTTCTTTTCCGTTAATTAGCGCAGATAAATTGAAAAAATAGTAAGTAAGTAACAGTATTTTCCTTTTTTTTCTATTATTATATTTTCTGTTATACGTCCTGTATCACGGGGCTATGGAGCTCCGGACCTTTGGAAAGCATGCGTGGAGCCGAAGCCAACACGTAGAGGCCCTTTACAATAACAAGTTTAATAGCAAACAATGGGGTGGATTCTAAACCGGCGATTATCCCTGTCTACACTATAAAGTGCAACCAAGGACAACCTCCGGGTTGGATAAAACTATTGATAATCTACAGGACAAAACTACTTGAGCTATTGTGATGGGATGTTATATTATATTTTCTTATTATTATATATCTAAACAGCATAAATTATAAGTTAAATTATTCACAACCTACCATAAAAGCTGAATCAGTTGATTTCTAGCTATTACTTTATTTTATGTTAACGTGTTCTGTTTCTTCCTGTGTTGTACAAATCTTATATATATAAAAGTCGTGTTAGTTACACCACTTATAACTCGAGAACGGCAGAACAGAGTTGGGTGAAAATTGGTAGGGAGGTAGCTTAAAGCCAGGAGACGGACATAAGATACTTTTTATCCCAATATGCCCACGGGATCGGGACTTACGCGGGTGAAACCGCGGGGCGCAGCTAGTAAAGTTATATATCTGTCTTCTAAGTATTTTCTATTTTCATAATAATGATAAATCATAATCTATCATGTATGTCAGACCTAAAAATAACCTAGTACCTAATCTTTGACCGAAAGAAAAAAAAAACAATCAAAAGATATTCATATCTAAATGAAGCACTAAGATGAAGCATGAAATTTGTGGTAGGCTACAAATTGAATTAAAGAGATTTTTTCGTTCTGTCTCCTGGCATTGCTTGTCAGACACAATGATTACATCTTATTATCCAATTGAATAAATATAGAAGGAATTTTCGTCTGCCTTCGTCTGCTTATGGTTATGTGAATACTTACGAATACTGTACTTATAATACGAATACTTCAAAGACTTCTACATATCAAAGACATTGTTTTCAATAGAATAGACGCAAAATTAAAAATTATTAATAAACTAATAAATAAATATTGTAGGACATTCCACACATCGCCATCTAGCCTTGTAGTATGGGTGCTGGACAATGGATATACTACTTATATACTTTTCTTTTGTAAATATATACTTATAAAACATAGAAACAACCAGACCACAGACAAATATCCAAGCATAAATACTTGTCTGAGGCGGGAATCGAACCCGCAACCCTGTGTTTGGCAGCGTGGTAACCATTGTGCCAACTGGGTCGTCAAAATAATAATATAAGCCATAGATAATAATATACCTCTGCCTATTTATACGATTTAGTACCTCGGAAAGATGGTGGCCTAGTGGTTCTTTCATTCTAAAGGTCGTGGGTTCTAATACCGGCAGGCTGTGCACCAATGGATAATTCTAAATAAAAAATTATTTGCGCTAAATACCATTGCTCTTACGGTGAAGAAAACATCGTTAAGAAACCCGCAGCCTAGTTTAATCTAGAAGTATTGACAAGTTCTCTCCTTTGGACACGGCCCACTAAGCTGAGAGGTAATAGTAGGTGCTGGGCATCCTACTTCATCATCTCGGAAGAAGGAACTAACTGTAGAGGTATGCTTGCGAAAAAACAGCCTATATACAAGTACCTAAATATACTTCTGGGTCTTTGATTTTCTTCAGCAATCTATATTAAATTGAAAATAATGACGACTGCTAAGATTTCTGAAGTAGGTAGGTACCCTTACATCAATCATCATTCATCATTTATTCGTCATTATAAAATCATAAAGTCACCGGTTGCGTTGAAAATTATTTTATTCGTTTCTCGTTTAAATGATCTGGTAGAAATGGATTTTATTCCTAGAAACACGATATTATGAAGTACTAGCTGACCCGGCAAACATTGTTTTGTCATTTACAAACAATAAAAAAATAGATGTTGTTCGATTCTCAGCAGGGCAAGCATGGGCCGAGGAAAAAAAATATGTCCACCCGTTATGTCCTCTGTCAAGGGAGAAAATTATTTTGTCCACCTGCCAAAGCACGGCAAAAGGGGAAAGGATAAGTATATCCCCATTTGACATAACACGTGAACATCTATTCCCCGCGTATAGCATGGGTGTGGCATGGGGACATAGTGAAGACAATAGAGCAAAATTAAGTCAAACAAATGACATTGACAAGAATGACATGCACAGATGTATAAAAAACGAATATGTTACGTTGATTTGCGACGACATTCTATGTACTCTGTGGTTTTCTTATAATGGTAATAATTACGGGGATAAGCGTTTCCCCCGTTTTGTCTACCGTGGATAGTATATCCACCCTTGCGGCCATGCTCGGGGGCTGGACAAAACTGACAGGGGGAAAGACTATTTTGTCCTTTCCCTGTGGATAAAATGTCTCCAGCCTTGATTGCCCAGCAGACCTAACGAATATACACAAAAAAACATCATACAAATCGGTTAAGCCGGTTAGGTGGACATAGGTAACAATATAGGGATATACGAATTTTAAACGGGTAATTTTACGAAAACTTTTAAATTTCCTGCGCATCCGGTGAAGTACCCCTTTATGCAATCGTAGGTTGTTAACTAAATAAACAAAAACCATAATGTTTTTATACACATAATCAATCAAGTCAAGGTCTGATGAATAAAGTGTCCAATCTAGCAAAAGTGTTTTGTCTAATTTTGCCTAAATGTTTGTTCAATAATGAAGGTTTATTATGTATTTATATATTTATTATTGAAAATATATAATATACATAATTATTTAAATATAAATATTGCAGGACATTCAACACATCGCCATCTAGCCCCAAGCTAAGTAACTAGACTTGTGTTATGGGTGCAAGACAACGGATATACTTCTTATATACTTTTTCTTCTGTTAATATACACTATGCAAATATACTCTTTTGCAAATATACTGTATATACTGTATAATACATAAAAACCACAGACAAATATCTAATCATAAATACATGTCAGAAACGGGAATCGAACTCGCAACCCTGTGTTTGGCAGTCCGGCATGGTGACCATTGTGCCAACTAGGCACTATTAACTTTTAATGAGTAACTATTTCATTAAAGGAAGACGTAGTGTGACTTTTGAAAAAGTCCAAGAAAAACACAGAAACTCTAGAAAAGTTTATTTTAATGAAACAAACTTTTCTGAAACTTTTACAGATTTTCCTCGTACGAGACTTGTTATACATTGTTATAAATCGACGTCTAGGTCTTAAAAGTTTATTCATTTATCAAGAAAGTATGTTTTTTTTGCTTGAATAAAAAGAAAACATACCTAATGCAACCTTGATAGATTTTAATTAGGCCTTTGCGCCATAACATTACCAACACATTGATGGACTTATTCGAGGCGAATGCTGCTGCATTGAGAAATACTAGGCCTAGTTCCGAATCGTTAGTTCATTTTAAAGACTGCTGAGAGAACCCAGAAAGCGATTTTTTTTGAAACTTTTAGGGTTCCGTACATCAAAAGGTAAAAAAGATCACTTTCGTGTTTCAAAGGAAAATGCATATCTCAAATTTTGCAAATCAGCGAGATTCGAAGTCGCGACCACTACGCTACGCGGCCAACCTAACGTCTTGGTCCAAATCAGGATATTATTAGCCATTTTACTTGGTTTTATACTTAAAAATAGAAGTAAAACCGTGTTTTGCGTAATTGGAGTTAGGCGCTAAATTTTTAAGACGCATTTTTCCTAGACATTTTTTGGCAAAGTTAAAAACCACACCCTATCGAAATTCCAGCTACAGCTTACAATACAGTCACATGTCATTAATTAATTCGTGTACACAAAACACGTCCCATATTACACCACCATGACACCAATGGTTCATAATTTTAGGAATTGGTATAAACGAGCTCAATAAGCTAGTGACCGAACGCATCAAATTGTCGTTTGATCAGTACTGTAGCGAGGGGGGGGAGGGCAGGGGGGCGGTCTGCCCCGGGCGTCACCACTAGGAGGTCAGAAAAATTTAGGAAACAATACTTTGTGCAATCACTGACGGTCAGTCAGACAATAAATTTCTCAAGAACGTAGTTTGAAATCAATATTTTTCGCTCAATTCTTTAATACCTATCGTTACGTAAAGGGGCGGCAAATTGCAAAAATTATGATTTTTATGACGTCAAAAGGGCGGCAAATTATGACTCCGCCCAGGGCGACAGAGACCCACGCTATGCCACTGCGTTTGATATGTAGTAACTATTTGATCATCTGTGGTTAGATGCCGGTTCGGTGCACGCTCTTCGGCTAAACAATTACACCGTTTAAATTGGTTTGTTATGAAATGACTTACAACTTTGTTGTACGCAATATATACGCAGTATAGCTAGGTAAGTGACATATTAGTATGTACAATTACAGTTTATTTTAATTAAACAACTTAATTGGCCGCATCGGGTCACCTGGAATGAATTAATTGGTCTTGTCGACCCACGAGAGGTTGTTTTTATTTACAGTAAACTTTTATAAATAAAGTTTTTCTTTAATTTTATAATTTATATGTTCATTGCCTACCAAAGTCTTGTTAAACTTTGATTCTGTGATCTATGATGAATATTCTGGTGAAGTTTCGAGGGTATAGTAAGAACTTGATTAAGGTTGCCGGAAAGTCGTTGGACACGCCATGGACTGATCGCTCTGGATGTCTTCGGAGGAGGCCTATGTTCAGCAATGGACGTTCTGTAGCTGATATGATTACGATTATAGTAAAAATGTAAGATACCAACTTCAACTTTCTTTATCTACATTAATATTATACAGATTTTTAAGCTATTGCATTAGCTTTTATCGCGGTCTTTGAGCGCGGCGACCGAATCAAGAAATTCCGTAATGAAAATAAAACCTAACACCCCCCACTCCGCCTACCATGTAGCTCGGCCAAGCGTTCGCTAAACGTGTTTTGTTTGTTTTGGTTATTTGTAACGAATAGGCTCCGAAACTACTGGACCGATTTTGATGAAACTAGGTATGAGGATATATTATAATAAAATATTTGTTTAATGTTAGGAATATTTTATATATAATACCACTTATGATAGAAATAAAATATATGTATCTCTAGCTATAGAAGAGCGGGGCCACCCGTCACAGGTCTATTTTATAGCCTACTGGGTTGGCCTCAGCCACTGTTATTGTTAAGTTTGTGTAATTGTTAAAGAAATTTTTTTTTTTTTTTTAAGTCATGTTTAAGATTGAACATGAACACAGCTTTTCCGTTTGATGGACATCGGGAAAATTGAGTTGAATAAAGTTTCCTTCCACTAGCGGGACGGTAGACACTTTGACAGGTCAGTTTTCCATCGAACTATATACTATGAAAGTAACTTTCTATTAATGTTGTTTTAATTGAAACTGAGTTGGATGGCTGGTAGCTCATCATCATCATCATCCGAGCGATGTTCCCGGTTGCATCCCTCTCGGGAGCCCGGGGTCTGCTTTCTTGCTTTTACGCCTCCACTTCGCACGGTCTTCAGCATCCTGGTTTGTAAGGCCATTTGCACGTATATCACCCTTTACGACGTCAAGCCAGCACTTCTTGGGTCTACCCAGTCTGCCACGACCCGGCGGAGGCGCCATGGCAAGACATTTATTCCCCACGTAACTAGCCGGTTTTCGCAAGATGTGAGCGTACCAGCGTAGGCGGCATTCTTGCAATTTATCTGCAATGTCTCGGACATGAAGGCTGCCCCGGATGCGAGAGTTCCTGACGCGATCCTTTGGTTGGATGGCTAGTGGCTATCCCTATTAAATAAAATTCTTGTGTAACGGTGTTAGTTACCTATGTCCACCCAAGCTGAACCGATTTTTATGTTTTGTTTGTGTATATTCGTTAGGTCTGATAATTAAATGACATCTTTTTTTTGTAAATTATATATAAATATACGTTTACAAAAAAAGTCGATGATATTTGTCATTAATAAGAAATAATTTAAGCGGTAGAGGAAGTTTTTGAAACATAGGGGCATAGTCATGGCAGTTATAGGTTTTATGGCACAAAAATATTTGTGCTAGTGTCATTATCCAGGGAGGAAACAGACGACTACGTTTATATGGAGAGAGCGCCGGTATCCTTTTACCTTAACAAGATTTTTTTACGTGGCATTTGTTGTTATTATCAATGTCCTCTATATATTGCTCTGGCCGTGCGTTTAAAAGGTAGTCGTGAAAAAAATAACAAACAAAACTTTGAAACGGTACCATGCCAGTCTCTATGTTACTACCCCTATATTAATATTGTTTTTATGACTAATGCAGCTGTAGTGTTGGCAATGGGACACATTAATAGGCTAATTTGTATCTCTATATCCTTGTAAGTCATAGTTCGATCGACTCGTCTACTTTTTTAAAATATACCCACAAGTAGTAATATTTTTATTTTGCATGCCTAGTATTTATTTGAACTTTAATTAGATTATTTCTCAATGTAAGTAAATTGTAAATTCTTTTGGGAAAATAAATGTCATAAACCATACAACTTTACCACAATGAACAATGTGCACCGACCGATAGCAAATGCTACGAACTGATTGTAATAATTAAAACGTTTACCTACTACGATCATTTGAATAGGTATTCTAGCCAGTCACGTGTTGATCGTCGAATTAATTAAGACCATGTGATGTAACTTTTATTTTCGAATAGCTAGAGCTAATGTAGAGTAAGTAGGTTTAGTTCAATAGAAAGAAAATATGCTATTTGTGTGGTCATCTATAATGAATGACCCATTTATGGTGCTAGCCTACTCCAACCTCACACATAAAGGACCCAGCTAAATAAATAAAATAAATATTGGATGACATTCCACACATCGCCATCTAGCTACAAGCTAAGTAACTAGACTTGTGTTGTAGGCGCTAGACAACGGATAAACTACTTATATACTGTTCTTTTGTAAATATATACTTATAATACATAGAAACAACCAGACCACAGACAAATATATATGCATAAATACTTGTCTGAGGCGGGAATCGCACCCGCAACCCTGTGTTTGGCAGTCCGGCATGGCGACCATTGTGCCATTTGGGTCGTCAATAATGGCAATTATTAGTTTTTCTGCAGTCAATAAATTGTCTACATGTACTTTTAAATACTTTTTATTGAGTGTAGTCTATTAGTAGTGACGTTTCATAACAGCGTTTATTGTACTATTATTTCGACCTTGACTTCTTTTAACTAGGTATATTTAATTTATCCCACACAATACTTATTACCAATAATAACTAGACAAGGGCTTTTTATACTTACCGACATAAATTACAACCCATTTATGTATTTATAAGGGCACTTTGGTTTCTTGTCTGATTTTACCCGACTTAGGATAAACAGTAGCCTACGAATGTTACTCCAAATGAATCAATATATCCTAATACTAAGTTAGCTCTTAGTTTAAGTATTTTAGATTCATGTGTAGTAAGTTATAAGATTATTTTAAAATGTAGCGGTTTTTTTAAGTAACATTTGTATAAAAAGAAAAAAAAAACGTGTGGGACTCGGGGACTGCCACGGTAAAGCTATTGCATCGTGCGAACTTCGTACAGTCGTACCATATGCATACACGTTAAGCGAACTCTAGGCCGTTAGGTTTTATTTTCGTTACGGAATTTCTTGATTCGGTCGCCGCGCTCAAATTCCGCGATAAAAGCTATGCAATTCCTTAAAAAAAAACTAATTTTTATCAAAATCGATCCAGTAGTTTCGGAGCCTATTTATTGTTACAAGCAAAAAACTTTCCTATTTATAGTACTCGTATTGGTATAGAAGTATAGATTACAAAATCGTTTATGAAAAACTTAACCTGTTATTGTTTAAGATAAATATTTTTGTGTTTTTTAATTACTAACCTTAAAAAATGAAATGTGAATTAATACTAACTGTTAAATTTATAGATAATCTTCATGTCAAAAAAAAACAAAATTAAATTTAAGAAATAAAATAACTCACCATTCAATAAAATAAAGCAAATAAACGCAGAAACATAATCAAAAGTTTTGAGGCGAAACATTTTCGTGTCCTTTTCTTTAAACACAACAAACACAAAAATGTCAAAGCTGACACATCCTTTTCCTCACGCTCCTTTTTGAACGAATATTTTATTAACGTTCCGTTTAATTGAAATTATTTCTTAATGCGTGTTCTTGCGACCGAGTTTTGACGCAACTGGCGTTTGAATTGTGCCTGTTGTTTGTTGGATATGGGATGTAGGTATGTTACCTACTACTTTACTGATCTGAATAAGAATAATAGAGATACGGGTTGACTGATTCATCATCGAATAATAGGCTAACTTTAACTTGCTTGTAAAAGTAAGTAACCAATATAATAAAATGTCTTATCCATTTCTATCTAGCTGAGTCAATTGATCTTAAACGATTTGATTTAAACATAAAAATCTTGGTTTTTAGTTTCTTAATGAGGAAAAAGCACAATTTTCCTGAAATATAAAACTTTTCAGGCACAGAGTGAATGGGTGGGCAAACATGCTGTATTTTTAACGTTTTTCAGTTTTATGAAATGAGGTCAAATCTATTTATTCAAATAAATTTACCTGAATTGTATATAAGTAGTAGGTACTTATAATGTACTAGCAGCGCTCCGCGGTTTCACCCGCGTAATTTCCAATTCCGTGGGAATATAGGAATAAATAGCCTATAACCTTCCTCGATAAATGGACTATCCAACACAAAAATAATTTTTCAATTCGAACCAGTAGTTCCTGAGATTTTCACGTTCAAACAAACAAATAAACAAACTCTTCAGCTTTATACTATTAGTATAGATTGTGTTCAAAGTTGTAAACACAGTAAAAAATTACGCAGCTCTCCTGTTGATCGTAAACATCATGCTTATTTTTAGATTGAACTGTTAAGTACTGGAATGTCATTTATTACGGTGTTGGCACAACGCAAATAGAGATGCCACGAATAGTGATTATGCCTAATACCGAATATTCGGCTAGATTCTGTCTCGAGTATTCGGCCGCGCAACATTCGGTGACACTTTGTACATTCCGCGGGTGATCCTTACAAAGATAATCAGCAAACACAAAACAGTATCCAAGCCTAGCAGAATACAGTACGAAGATTTACCTATGTTTTCGAAAGCTGGAATATTTTTAAGGAAAAGTAGGTACTATCGTTTGTTTTTAACAAATGCTGGAAAACTTGTTTCATTCATCATTTACCACCGATTTTAAGAATAACAACGCTGTTCAGTTGGTAAAATAATTGGCTACTTTTTTCACTATTTGATATTCGGCCGAATATCGAATAGTGAAGAAAGAAACCGAATAGTTGCCAGATATTCATGGCATCTCTAAACACAAATATAGTTACGACTTGCATGGCATTTCACGTAGTTACTATCACTATAGCCACAATAATCTTTTGATATTAATTATTGTCTGTTCTTGATTACATATCAACTAACTAATATTTTTTGAGGAAAAGTGCAATCGTTTGATATCAAGAAATGATGGAAAACTTGTTTTTATTCATCATAATTGACCACCAATAGATTTTAAGAATAACAACGCTGTTCAGTTTGTAAAATAATTTCATCGGCTACTTTTTTCACTATTTGATATTCGGCCGAATTTCTAATAGTGAAGGAAGAAACCGAATAGTTGCCATGGCATCTCTAAACACAAACATAGCTACGGCTTGCATGGCATTTCACGTAGTTACTATCACTATAGCCACAATAATCTTTTGATATTAATTATTGTCTGTTCATGTAATCAACTAACTAATATTTTTTGAGGAAAAGTGATATAACGTTTGATATCAAGAAATGTTGTAATACTTTTTTTTATTCATCATAATTGACCACCAATAGATTTTAAGAACATCAACGCTGTTCAGTTAGTAAAATAATTTTATCGACAACTTTTTTCACTATTTGGTATTCGGCCGAATATCGAATAGTGAAGAAAGAAACCGAATAGTTGCTAGATATCCATGGCATCTCTAAAAACAAATATAGTTACGACTTGCATGGCATTTCACGTAGTTACTATCACTATAGCCACAAAAATCTTTTGATATTAATAATTGTCTGTTCATGTAATCAACTAACTAATATTTTTTGAGGAAAAGTGCAATCGTTTGATATCAAGAAATGCTGGAAAACTTGTTTTTATTCATCATAATTGACCACCGATAGATTTTAAGAATATCAACGCTGTTCAGTTGGTAAAATAACTTTTTCGGCTACTTTTTACATTAAAGCCACAAGAATCATATGATAGTAATCAACTAGCTTTTGCCCGCGACTTCGTCCGTATAAGTTTAGAATTGTCTGATATCCTTTCTTAGCTGATACAACTACAATTTATGCCAAGATTAGTCCATTGCTTTGAAATGTGTCTTAATAAATCAGCCAGTCAAGACACATTTTTTATATTTTGTAATTTAATTTTAAGTTTTCTAAATTCTAAGACTCTTACACATTTTATTTTTTAACAGCAAGATAAGACAAATTTTTCATTTAAATCATCTATTTAATTTCTACTTTCTTTTGATGCACGATCACCCTTTTCCTTAAATGTTATTAAACAAGAAAATGTATAAGGAAACCCATTTCCCCACTTAAGTAAATCGGGTGTTGTTAACGAAAAAGAAACCATTAGAAGGGGGTTATGATATTTTTGTAAACAAGAAAGGGGCGAAGTGAGTTGTTACATTGCTTAATCATTCTATTTGATGGTGGCTGCATGCGATTAGCTGTACAAAGTTATTGATTATGGATTTAACTTTTAATCCCTGTTTATTCTTCTGGTAAAAAGATATTTCAGTTAATTTTTAGAACACCAAGTAAAGAATGTTGGGGAGGTAAAATTGTATTATCAAATTCTGGTGCTTGGTGAAGCCTTCGACTCTTCGTATTCACTTCGCTTTTTTTCCACAAAACAAGGAGCGGTACTAAATTGCCGCCATTCGCACATGGTAAGTACATGCTTCTAGTTTGCGTACAAAGCGTAACGTATCCACCTTTTTCGAGCCCACTGTGAAATAGTGGAACACTCTACCCGCGTCACTGATCCCTCAAATCTACAACCTTAGAGTTTTCATGTCTAGAGTGACCTTCTAGGCAAGTATGCTACATCCTCGACCCTATCATCTAATATATAAAAATAAGTCGGGTTTTCCTTCCTGACGCTATAACTTCAGAACGCACGAACCGATTTCCACGGTTTTGCATTCGTTGGAAAGGTCTCGGGCTCAATTCAGGAAAATCTGGTGGCGAAACGGAGTTCGCCGGGTTTGCTAGTCGTTGATAAAATTAGGCAAAAGGAGAATGGAGGAAGAAGGCGTAGGTACTGCGCAGAACATAAATACATTTAAATAAAGTCATCAGGAAAAAATATGACTTTAATTGATAATTATTTAAACAATCGTATTAACTTAATCGCGACCTTCCTGTAACCTGCCTAAATTGCGACCTTCCTGATTAATTAATATCAACCTAAGGAAAATGTATTAAAAAGTTCAAAACTATAAACACGCTACGAGTAAGGACTAAAATTATTATTGTATTTACCTACTACGTGTCAGCTTAGTATAGTTATAAAGTTAACATTCAGAATTATTGCAATTCCAAACTAAATATAAAATTCAACACAAACTATTTACTTCAAAAACAATCATTCATTTATTTTTTAATCAATACAATAAAGACTATAATAATATAATGTAATTTGTCAAAAATAGAAATTAAATTCAAGCCTAGTTTATAATGAATTAATAAAGGGGCAAGAAGAGCTATTTTGTATGTATGTTTTCCGCACCTACCTACCGTTTTCTTACTTATGGATTTTATTTCATCACTAGCTGCGCCTCGCTGTTTCACCCGCGTAATTCCCGATCCCGTGGGAATATCGGGATAAAAAGTAGCGTATGTGTTAATCTAGGTCTCCAGCTAATTAGATACCGAGTTTCATCGCAATTGATCCAGTAGTTTTTGAAGGAGTAACAAACACACACACACACACAAACATTCACATTTATAATATTAGTAGGAATTAGGATAACCGAACCTACCTACTTTTTAAAATAGCGAACGATGAATCTTTTATAAGTACTTACAAGTTTAATTTATTGTTATCACATAAGTGACATTTTATGTCTTTGTTGATAATAAAGTTCTATAAACCTATGCCAAATATACCTACAGGTAATCAAAATAATCTTCTTAAGAGGAAAGGGTACCGGGGGCTCTCTCCATACAAACGTAGTGGACTGTTTTCTCCCCGGATAATGACACTAGAGCAAATATTTTTGTTGCATAAAACTTAAAACTGGCATGACCATGCCCATGTTTTTTAAATATTAATTTTTGTGATAGTTAGAAAATGAAAAAAAAACACAAAACATCCGGGCATAGTCATGGCAGTTAAAGGTTTTATGGCACAAAAATATTTGTGCTAATGTCATTATCCAGGGAGGAAACAGTCGACTATGGTTTTATGGAGAGAGCGCCGGTACCCTTTCACCTTTTAAAACTAAACAATAACATCAGTAACGTAGGGAGAGTGCTATAATTTCCGAGCGTATTGCAACAACCAACAACCTTTCAACAAGGAAAACAATTTTCCCATTCCAGGGACTGTTTTGACCACTCTCTCCCTAATTTTGGATAAACGTCCCGAACGATGTGTAAACATTACCTGCGAAGTACTGTGAACCTTTTGTTGTCTGTCTGTTTAGTTATTAGAAGAGCTTATTGTCTTTAGAAGAGGCTTTTTCAGTTAAGGTAAATAGGACTTGTTTACATTCATTAGATAGATATATAGATAAATGCTTTATTGTGCCACAGAAACTTAATCCTAAAATAAAAAATAATCTATACTAATATTATAAAGCTGAAAAGTTGAACGCGCTAATCTCAGGATCTACTGGTTTGAACTGAAAAAATATTTTTATGTTGGATAGTACATTTATCGAGGAAGGCTATAGGGTACTCTTTATTTTGATATTCCCACGGGATCGGGACTTACGCGGGTGAAACCGTAAGGCGCAGCTAGTATAAACTAAAATTACAGTACTACACAAAGCATTAGCGCTAAAAGCAATCTCGCTCAAGCTACCTTTGGATGGACAAGAATTTAAAAAAAGGGGATCAGCATTAGCTTGATAATGTAGATTTAATAAAGAAACTAACAGTCTACCAATAATTAACTATTATTAAATTAAAAATAAATAAATCCATTATGACCAGTATTTCTTCATACTGTTACAAAATTAAATACACAAACCACTAACAGTTTTAATTTTGTTTTAAAATGGCTACGATTGAAAATATTACCAGATAACATCCGGGACCGATTACACTGTCTCTGATTAAACTTTAAATCGTCCCACTGGCCAATTACCAAAGTAATATCCTATAGTTGACATCTGTGCCAGTATAGAGAGGAGTGTACAATTGTTATAATAAAGAGAAATGCAATTGTCTACCGAAAGAGCTTTCACGTTTTAGATAAGTAGAGTAATCCTTAGGGTTTTGTTACCAACACTCAAAAACGAAAAGAGCGAGTGGAGACTAAGGGTAAAGTAGACTACAGACAATTATATCGCTCGATTGCGCACAAACCGTTCGCTTGAAGGCAGACGCAGCGGCTAGTCGAACTATATTTTTTCGAAATAAATGTCGCTTCGCAATAAAAAACTCTTCTTTCGTGCACTCGTTCATGTACACCCGTTTAGTTTCTTTCGTTCCTTTCATGCACTCGTTAGTTGCTCATTTGTTTTGTTTCGTTTACCATGACGGTGGTGATATTGTATTTTATACGGCCAGTTCGGTTTCGACCAATCTATATGAGTTTTGGTTTTGCCTCTTTTGCTGTATCGGTAAAATTGGGCATGATCTGCCTCGGGTCGTTTTAAACAGGCTGAAAAACATAAATAAATAAAATAGGGATTGAGGGGGACACCAAAATCTCGGATCACCAGCTCATGTGGCAAACGAATTTGCAGCTTTCCCGGTGGAATGTCGGAAATCCAAAAATTCATACTGGCAAAAGAAAAACTAAAACTTAGAGATTTTAACCACGCAGAATAATGCCCTACGCAATTATAATAAAACATATTAAAAATATCGACCTATTAAAAGTCTGTAGTCGGTTTTCAGTCTAAAACACCCTCGGGATAAAGTAAATTTCGTTGCACGTAAAACAACTTTGCTTCTAACATTTTCAAAATTGTAGCTTAAACCGCACAGAGCATAGGTGGATAAAAGCGTTATAAACAACTGATTTATGATTGAGTACATCAGTTTAGTGAGGTTCTATGAATTTATCCATTGACGACCCAGTTGGCACAATGGTCACCTTGCCGGACTGCCAAACACAGGGTTGCGGGTTCGATTCCTGCCTCAGACAAGTATTTATGCTTAGATATTTGTCTGTGGTCTGGTTGTTTCTATGTATTATAAGTATATATTTACAAAAGAAAAGTATATAAGTAATATATCCGTTGTCAAGCACCCATAACACAAGTCTAGTTACTTAACTTGGGGTTAGATGGCGCTGTGTGGAATGTCCTGCAATATTTATTTATTTATTTATTTTTATCCATGCACCCTACAATTTTACCTACCACAATAAGCTTTATACTTTTCATGAAATCTGCTGAACCTGACTTTTTCTAAACGTGAAGTTAAAAGTCGAAGTTGTATGAAAATTTCAAGATTAGGTTTGAAAATCAGCTAAAAAATTGGAAGATAACACCTATGCCTTTAAAGATTCTGTTGAAGTGCTACGTCCGTAGTACGTGCCAAGATGGTGCAAACGATAGCGGTGTGTTTGATAGATCCGTCACGTGGGTGTCATGTGACAGTATCACAGACAATTTGGCATGTGGATTAGACAGATAGCTCATACACTTTTAATAAGAAACGGCAGGACCATCATACCTAGAGAAGAGTGCCTGGAGCCTAGACCACCATACCATACTCTTAATCATGTAAGGGAATAAAGGGCTATATCCACTAAAATCTTTTGAACGTTTATGTCCGCTTTTTTCCATGATCCAAGTCCTTTTAACCGACTTCAAAAGAAGGAGGAGGTTCTCAATTCGGTTGTATGTATTTTTTTGTTTGCTAAATCGATTTGAATCGAACGGTACTAGTTGTAAATGAGACCAGCTGTTAATGGAACGAACTGTAAATGAGACGGGCGCCAGTAAGTACAGTCGATATACTGAATCCCACGTGCCCCAGAGCTCACTCGCACATCTGTTTTTTTTTTCTATTAATCATGGCTTCGCACGGCTTGTGCATTTAGCCAGTGTCAAGTTAAATTTTGCATCAAATTATGACCCGATTTTTCATAAATCGGGCCCAATGTATTTCAAAAATGTCAAAGTCGTCATAGTCCGTCAAGTCTGTAATAAACCCCCTCGAGGGTTCCCGCCTTGTCGTGGCGGGGGGCTTAGTAACCGTGGCCTTGCCAACCACGGTGAAGCCAAGAGGAACCCAGGGCCAGGCCAGGCTGGAGGGGCTGGCTAGCCGGAGAGGGACCGCTCCACCTACTTTCCCGCAAAGTCCGGTGTGAGCGGTATGAGAGGTAGGTCGCAGTGCTGTATGGGCGGTACTGCGACTGAGACGAGTTGCGGTGTAGTATGGGCTGCACCGCAACTGAGGAGTAAGGGCCACGGCGGGAGAGGGTTGCCGGTATTGCGGTGAGCCGTTTCCCCTACCTTCCGTGGCCCTGACGGGGCCGCCACCGTTAGACGGCGAACGCGGTGTGTTCGCAGAGGAAGAGGACTGTCGGTGTGTTGTTGCCGCTTTCCCTGTCCTCTGCGACCGGAGTGGCTGGCGATGGGGCTACTTACCTGACCCATCGCAGGGGACCATGGGTGTTCAGGCATAGGGCTGTCTGGCGTTCATCCGCTTGGTCCCCGAGAAGAGGTTGCGACAAGGGGGGAGGGGCGAAAGCCTCGTAAGAGGAGGGTCCTCACGGACAAATGCCGTCGGGGCTGCTGATGAATGCGAAAGCGATGCCGGTAGCCCCGACAATAGGCATCGAGACGGAGCACCCTGGGGTTTTAGTCGGTTGGAGCCCGACATAACCACTTCGTTGGCCCCAACAACGGAGTGGTACCCGACCGGGTTTCCCCGGACAAAAAAAATCACTACATAGTATAAAACAAAGTCGCTTTCTCTGTCCCTATGTCCCTATGTCCCTTTGTATGCTTAAATCTTTGAAACTACGCAACGGATTTTGATGCGGTTTTTTTTAATAGATAGAGTGATTCAAGAGGAAGGTTTATAAGTATAATACATGCATAATATACCCGTGCGAAGCCGGGCGGGTCGCTAGTAAAAAAATAAAAGGGGCTATAATAAAGCGGTGGCAAGTTTACCATAACCTCAATAGGAGATTTGGAGGCAACGAGAAAACCCCATGGCTGACACTGTTTTTTACTTTCACTACACTGTGTACTTTCACAGAACTAAATTGAATAACATTCCACCAGAATTATACAATTCAACTCGGGTTACAACTAAGTTTCATGAAAATAAAACTGCAGCACGACATGTTGTTAACTCGTTTTCGCCAAAACTCCCGCATTTACCTATTTCGATATTGTATAGTTTATTGTTTAATAATAAAAAACAGAATTAGGTAACATTACTTAACAACCCTACAGATGAGCGAGTGAGCTCTGGGTCACGTGGGCTTCAGCTAATTGGTTTTCTGACTGTAATGCCTCTGGAATGGTCAAAACACTAAAATAAAAAGGATTTTTCACTGTTATTAATTGACCTCAATAGTAACTATTTAAACGCAAACATATAGTTTTCATTAGCTAGTACTTAGTGGTGTTGCATTTATTTTGAGAAAATTTTCAAAGTTCACGAAATGCTCTTAGTAGTTTGCAACGTAAAAGTAATAAATAGTTCCGTTGGCTCGCAATTTCTACGATACTAACTCACTGTTGCAATACTTAATGTGCAATTGTTTATGCGAAGCGATCCTGCCAAAAACTCGCGGAGTTAATACTATAATAAACTTACTCTTAAAATTGTTCAATTCTTGGTTACGACCGTATACCAATATCGTTTGTTGCTTATTCTATCTATACATATAAAATGCTTTGTCCTGACTGACTGACTGACGGATCAACGCACAGCCTAAACCGCTGATTGTAGAGACCTGAAACTTATAGGGTGGGTTCTTTGTATGACGTAGGCATCCGATAAGAAAGGATTTCGAAATTTAAAAAGGGGGGCAAAGTTTGTATGGGACAACGTGATTCATTGGTCCAATCTACTTCAAATTTTGCATAAACATTCTTTAACAGAATTGATGGAACACATGTTTTGTGTGGGGTTAAAAAGGGATAGAAAGTTATTTTAGGGGGATTTCCTTCGACTCGAATTCCTTAGTGCTTTTGATTTTAATTAAGTAAGTATATTTTATTTTGACACGTGTTCGAAACCCAATCCAATTTTAAGTCAACAAAAAAAATATTATAAAAAAAAATATAGAACTATTTTCGACTCCTACGCGGACGAAGTCGCGGGCAAAAGCTAGTACTATGCTAATATTATAAAGAGAAAAGATTTGATTGTTTGTTTGCATTGAATAGGCTCCGCAAATCCTGGACCGATTTTAATGAAACTTGGTATGGGGATACATCCATTCATTGGGAGTAACATAGACATTTGCTATGCATACTTTTATACTGATATTCCCACGGGATCGGGAGCTACGCGGGAGAAACCGAGAAGTAATGCTGGTCACATTTTATTTTTTTAATCGCGAGCTATTCGTAAGCAATACAGATATAACTTAGGTTTACTAACATCACTTTAGAATACGGTTCTCGATTTACTTACTTGAAAAATAAAGAATATTTCAAACCAACTCTTATTGAAAAGGTTATCCAAACATTTAACCTTGCTCGGACGGAGGAAATGTTGAATATTTCGATTCCCCACTGAAATATGATTTCTGTATTTCAGCTTCAGGCAATTCGAAGATGTAACGTTATTATAATATTTTCCATTTTGTTTCTGAATAAAAGATTTTTAATTTTTGAAGCTGCAATCAACTTTTTCAATGTTAACTTATATTGCAGGGTGATTTTTTAAATTAAACGAAACTTTTTTATTACAATTAAATTACTATACGTTACTCTGGTACCTTATTGTTTATTACACAAAGCCATATAGCACACCCTCAGCTTAGTCGACCGTATCCAGAGAAAACAACTTGTCAGAGCTAATTGCACCGCGGGTTTTATCACGATGTTTTCCTGACTCGTAAGAGCAATGAAAATTAGAGAACATCAATTTTTTCGTAAGAAAAAATCTATTGGCGGCCGGGATTCAAACCTGTAACTTTTGGAATGAAATCGGTATTTACCACTTGGCCAACATCGCTCTACAAGTACGAATATAATATGAGTAAAATCACAAAGTCAGGACAAACTCCGTTCTGTTCATTCACAAGCTGGGGCAATGATTGATTTGGATAGATTTTGTGCGTCAGAAAAATGAGTTTCCCTCCCCCCGTTACATCAAATAGCTTTTAGAGTGTTCTACTTGGCCAGATGATAGCCAAACTCTCTCGGGCATTAAATGTTAACTTATAATACCATAACGGTTACACTGAATAGATGATGCAATGAAATTAATTGCGTTTGGTACCTACTACTGGGAAGATTTTATTTGCATTAATTTCAATGCGCGTTTGTGAGTGACAGGTTTTAATTTGATTGTGATTTTGTTGTTGATGTTGGTGGCGATTTATATGTAGGCGCATTAGGATATTTGCGAGCTGAATAACTAGCTATACCTATTAATATTTGGTGCTGTCGAACTTTTTATTTTGTTTTCAAATTTTTAATGTACTTAGAGACAAAGTCTTGCGTTTTTACTAGGGTAACTGCAAAATATATTTGGGTTCATACTTATTCCAATAAAATAAAAATATACAACTTTTCTAAAAGCAACGTACTTACTCTAATATTTAACTTTTTTAAATTCATTTTTTGCGTAAAAGTGTCCGGACATTTAGTATGGGAGCTTGGCATAGTGTTTTTTTTGCGAGGTGCATTTCGAGCACCATACCAATCGATAGAGGGCACTACAGTGAACAAATATTGTCTTCACATTGAACCTCTAAAGCGTCTCGGAAACTTTTCTTTTAAAGTAATTACATCATTAAACATTCGAATCGAATACCTATCGTATCTTACTTTGTTAAACAAGGTAGAGATTTCTCTCTTATCCTCAATAAACGCATCCCCACGAAGGGATGCACAGATGGTGGGATGTTATTGCCACCTTCACGCGAGGGATGCGACCAGTAAATCGGTAATCAATATGTATCTCTACCTTACGAAACTTGTTTAGAGAGAAACTAGATTGTAATTATGATTTAGTTTTTGTTTGAAAGTTGTTTGAAAGTTATTGGTTTGCTATTTTTGAAGATTTATTATTGTAAAGGTTTAAAAAATAGCATATGATAAATAGAAATGTTTAAATGCACCTTGGTTTTTATTACTCGTTTCATCAATAATAACATGATAATAATTTTAATTAATTAATAATTCGACTTTACCGCGTTTCAAGATGCAAGTAAATATAAATTTTGATTATTAATTAATTGTAAGTAATCATAGCTTTTATCGCGGGCTTTGAGCGCGGCGACTGAATCAAGTTATTCCGTAACGAAAATAAAACATAACACCCCCCACTCCGCCTCAGCATGTAGCTCAGCCGAGCGTTCGCTTAACGTGTATGTCATGGTACGAAGCTCGCACGATGCAATAGCTTTATTGTTTATTCAGGATGAGGGCGACAATATGCTAGTAAATTCGTAATAAACATAAATCAAATCACACATTCACGGTAAATCTGGTCTTAAATTTAAAATATTTGCCGGACTGTAAGTACCATTGAGTTTTACAACCAAACAATTTTCCAACTACACTAAACTACAAGTTCTATTGAAATAGAACCGAAGTCAAACAGTCCTTACACACATAGTATAGTTGGAGAGGCCATAACACGCAACCCTACCTCACAACTTCGAAGATTCAAAGTACATCATGAACAAGATCTTGAAAACTGAGCAATTTGCTGCACGAGGTGGTGAGGTGCGATTCTGTTCATCACTCCGAAGATCCTAATGAGATTCTCACCAAATTTTCATGAGACTACCCTTGAAATATTCCCTTTCTAACAAAAAATAAACATCTCAATCGGTTGAGCTGTCTTCAGTAACATTTAATACAATTTAAAATACAAAATTAAATGTCAAAATTACAAATTTCCAGGATATGTCTAATTACAAAACACGAAATTAACAAAAATACAAAAAATAAACCATACAAACAACACAGTTGGAATCATTAGCATGAGATCACATTTAATCGTCTTAAAAACTAAGTTAGGATAAGAAGAAGACGATATAAGTAACTAATGTGGTTAACACTCCAGAAAGGCTTTTATATTAGTACTAGCTGCGCCCCGCGGTTTCGCCCGCGTAAGTCCCGATCCCGTGGGAATTACGAGATAAAAAGCAGCCTATGTGTTAATCCAGGTCTCCAGCTATCTACGTACCGAGTTTCATCGCAATCGGTCCAGTAAGTCGTTTTTGCGTGAAGGAGTAACAAACACACACACATACACAAACTTTCACATTTATAATATTAGTAGGACTAGCTGTCCCTGCAAACGTTGTTTTGCCTTTTGCACAAAAAAAACTAAAGGAACCAAAATAAAAAATAGATAGTAGCCGATTCTCAGACCTACTGAATATGCAAAAAAAAACATAAAAATCGGTCAAGCCGTTTCGGAGGAATATGGTAACTAACATTGTGACACGGGAATTTTATATATTAGATAGGGATATAGTAAGATCTTATGAGGTAGGGTCAAGTGTTATGCACTCTTCAACTATAGGTAACTACGAATACACGACGCACAGTGGAACGAAACTGAAAAATCGCGGTTTTAACCTCTAGTTTATGTTTATGTTTAGTTTATGGTGAAGATCAAAACGTTTGCCATTGAACATAATATATTTTTCTAATTATTTCAATTATCTCTGAAAGTGTAGGCTTTTTCAAAAAAATGTATTGAATATTAATTTATTATATTTTTCCAAAGTATTCTAGCGATAGGCAACTTAATAAAATACGATTTGTAAAGATTTGAACATTAATTGTTAAGTCAAAATCACCTTATTTTCTATCGCTTCTATTTTCCGAAAGGGCAGATGGGGCACGGTGTTTTTGGTGTCAAATGAGAGATAAAGAGTCATACTCTTTTAGTTTCGATGTTAGAGACCGTCATATGCCGACATATGCCGTTTCATACATTTATTTTAACGATTGCCGATTTTCCCGAAAAGTATTCATATTTTTGTTTTCTTTTATAGAATAGACATTGTTTTTATGAGCTCTAACGGATGCCATTTAAAAATGAAATTTTTCAAAAAAGTTCCGCGATTTTTCAGTTCAACCCACTGTGCGACGTTTCCATCAATCAACGAACATGCACAAATCACTGCAACTCCGTACGCAGATGTTTCTACTACAACCGCATTGTTTTACGACTGAAATATTTCATCTGCAACAGTATAGCTATCACATTTTGGTTCTATCTATATATATAAAAGAAAGTCGTGTTAGTTACACCACTTATAACTCAAGAACGGCAGAACAGATTTGAGTGAAAATTGGTAGGGAGGTAGCTTAGAGCCAGGAGACGGACATAAGATACTTTTTATCTTATATTCTTGTAAACCATTTGTTTTATCACAGACTAGCTGCGCCCCGCGGTTTCACCCACGTAAGTTCCGATCCCGTGGGAATATCGGGATAGCCTATGTGTAGATCCAGGTCTCCAGCTATCTACATACCGAGTTTCATCGCAATCGGTCCAGTAGTTTTTCCGTGAAGGAGTAACAAACACACACACACACACACACACACACGCACACACAAACTTTCACATTTTTAATATTAGTAGGATTTGTAAGGAAACTTTACAGCTAAGTGTAACACAAGAAACGGAAGGAATAGAAACAGAAAGTCATTTACAGACAAATAGATAATTTAGTTTATATAACAAATAGTTTATATACCAGACAAACATTAAATTTAAAAGTTTCAGTAACTACAAGGTTGATATCAATCAAAAAACAGGTTGATATTAATTTGTTTTATACTTTGACAGTTGGTTTAGACGTTATTTATTGTGCAAGTCCACTTTAGACTTACTCAAAGCTATGAGAAAACCTATAGCCGTCTTTAAGATTTATTAACTTTTTTACTTAGGCTTCGTATAAAACTTTACAAACACTGTCAATAGTTGGAACTGACTAATGACCAAGACAATAACTAATGGTTTTTTTCACTTGAGCTAATTAATTAAAGTTTTTATACCAGGCAGGCTTATTTGCTACAAATGCCTTTGGTTGTGTGGAACCTAGATTTATCTTTGTTACTTAATATTATTGTATTAGTCTAGGGTTTTTGAGTAGGTACAGTAAGCAAAGGACTGAGGGTACCAGGAGGATATTTTAAATTAATGTTTTCAATAACGGTTCGGTTATTGTTACTCGTAGTTCGTCTTCTCCTTCTCGTATAGTGGTGTGGCTCACCTATTTGGTTAGAGTTTTCAGATCGCCCTTATGCCTCTAACTTGATCTAATGACTGCTACTAGAGGTAGCAACAGGGGCCAACGGCTTAACGTGCCTTCCGAAGCACATTGTTAGTTAGTAAGTGTTAGTTATTTCACGCAAAATAACCAAAAATCATTGTCCATTTAAAAAAAAACTTTAAAATATGCACCTGGTACCCTCACTCATTTACTTACTGTACTCATATTTTATTTGTTATTTATTTGTGAAAATCACTATTCTTTTTTTTTAATACATTATCATTTAAAAAAACTGAAATTGAAGAATTTCTTCGTTAACTATAAAGCCATTGCTTTAATTTCACAATTCATTGCATCCCACGTATTTCGTAGGGAGTATTATCATCAAGAAACTCATTATCATGGCGAGTCATCGCGGAAGATACCCATAAATCTTGTCAAACGATCAGATTAATAGTAACTTTGCAAATGGTTTGTCCATACTAATGATCTCAGTTGATTTCTATTGAAGTTGACTTATTAAACTTAAGATGAATTTCAACAAAAATCTAACTAAATTGGTTACCTTCAGCACATTTTAAGCACCAGCTGCTTATTTGAAGCTAAAAATTCTAGTGATTATAAAATAAGAGATAAAAAAGGGTAGGTATGCGCATTATGACGAACACAACTTTTTCCAACTTTTTGATCCATTATATCACAGAAATGGTGACTCGTAGGAGAAAAATTGTGGACAACATTAATAGATAGTTTTATGATAAAACTAAGTTAGATCTAAATATAATGGTGTTCCGAACATTTGTACAAATTTCCAGCCCTCTGTGAATAATAGTAAATTTCCCCCTAAAAGGCTATTTTGACTGGAGTTCTATGGGGAGGTCCATACGCCAATGACTTTGCTACACAGCCTACTAAATAGTTACTACCGGCACCGGTCGCCTTCGGTGGTGAAAATTGTTGATTGTTACGGATTTGTTTTGTTTTTTCTGAAGGTGCTACAATGGAATTCTAGGTGATATTTTTACCGACATTTTGGTGTGAATTTGAGCGAAAAATTCCAAATTTTGAAGCATTCTTAAGAATTAAAACTAGTTTAACTTAAAATTAGTTTCGTCTCAAATTACCCCAAAATATTGGTAAAGATCTCACCTACAATTCCATCTCAGCATTTTTGAGAAAAAACAAAACACATTCGTTACAATCAACAATGTTATTTGTAAGGGACGGGTATTTCTTTCGCGTTACGTTTGGCAGCATAAATAGCCTTAAGGGCTTTGGACAAACTTCCTTTGACGTATTTTAAAAAAGCGTTGAAGATCTACTTCGCATTATTACATTATGCAAGAAACCTAAAACTCCCAAAGTGTATCCTTGTACGACCTTTAGTATTTGATAACCTTTTTTCTCGAGATCACTGAATCATGAATCCATAAGTAGATTACCCTGTTGGTTTGGAGGTACTTACTTTGACTGGTTTAGGATCAAAGCGGGTCATATGGGAACTTAAACTGCCTTAAGTACCTACATCCACAATAAGTATTTGAAGATGTTTTAGTAACTAGTTAAGCGGATAGGTAGGTAAATTTTTAATGAAGTTAAAGACCTTTATTTTGTAAATAGAGCATATATATTTCTGGTCTGAGTGTCTGTATGAATGAAAATATATTATATTAACAAAATAAAAGTATATAGTTACGCTCCGCGGTTTCAACCGCGTAAGTCCCGATCCCGTGGGAATATCAAAATGAAAAGTAGCCTATAGCTTTCCTCGATAAAAGGACTATCCAACACAAAATCAATTTTTCAATTCGAACCAGTAGTTCTTGAGATTAGCGAGTTAAAACAAACAAACAAACTCTTCAGCTTTATAATATTAGTATAGATATGTATTCTGTTCATTATCTGGCCACCATAACACAAGCTTACTTATATAGCTTGGGCCAAATGACACCATGTGAAATATTCTACAACATACAAATATTTATTTGTATACTACAGACAAGCTAAATGTACAGAATGTATAGTATAAGCAGTCAATAGTGACTCTGAGAGTTGAGTGAATGGCCAATTTGAATTGGCTTCACGTATTTACATTATTTTGATTAATGACCGTAATGACCGAATTATCAGAACTACCGACTAAGTCATCATAATATCATAATCATAAACTGAATCCAGTAGTCCAATTGCGATTGCTTTTATTGCAAACACTTAAATAGAGTATATTCATTTAAACTTAGGTACATGATGTTTTTAAGAAAAGCTATATCTAATTATGTTTTAATGTAGAGAATTTAAAAATAAGCACAAATAGCTACGTATAAAACAATTTCAAGTACTAGGTGGTTTACCTTTTTCAACAGGTACAGGCAGTAAAGGTCTAGGCAAGTATTTTGGAAAACATTTTTTGAGGGAGGATATACTTGATACTTGAAGTTATAGGTATAAAAATCGGAAGAATCCTAAGTTATAGATAAATGTATTATTACTATTAGCAATTATTTCAAATAAACATTGAAGATAAAAAACTAAGAAGAGAATAACAATCTCAATCCTTTAGAACCTAACATCAATCCCGTGTTCTTTATTTCACATTAACCGCCATGATCTTTTTGTCTTTTGCTTTGCATAGAAGTAGATCAATAGCCGGCTCAAACAACCGAACCAAAAAGCCTACTTAAAAGGTAAAAGGTTTGTAATAAATTATTAAAACTTTTGCTCCCAAAATAGAATCCCAAAATAGTAATTTGAGGTCCAACTTTGCCACAACATAAATCGCGTTATCAGTACTTAAACACGTAATACTTTATACAAAACAAACGTGAGAGGGGTCAGGTAATCCTATAGGCCTTTGTCGTCCATTTGGGTGTCATCGTAGCCTGGATTATAAAGATTAGTGGCATTAAACAATTTAAAATGGGTACCGATGTAGGTTACGCCTCTAAAATAATAGTGGGAAATAACAGATGTTTTTTGTTAGGTTTAAAATACGAGGTAGAGGTCTTATACGTGTCCCAAAATCCTGAATAGCATGGATTAATATTACTGGCACAGTATAACTCATCTAGATACCTTGCTCTCCTTAGGTCATGTTAGTGGTTCTCACGTATTTTATTACTCAATTATTAAGTTACTACTTCATATTGTATGTATCGAAAATTGAAACATTGATGTTCTTAAAGATAATCCTTTCCAAAACTAGATACTCCTAATGCCTTCTACATAATCTGGAGATTGGACTTGTCTCAAATATTTACATTAAGTACTTATGTATTCTGTTAGATTGATTTTGACATACTCTCTCTTGAGAGGTTAGAATATTGTGTCTTTGTTGGGCTACAAACTTTACGTAGCTGTAGGTATTAATAGAACTTAATCTAAATATACTGAAGTTGTGATTCAAATTTTAATTGCTTTGATAATTTATTAAGATATTTTTGTTTTCAGAGTTATTTATGTCTGTCAAAGCGACTATGTTTTTGTATATTGTGAGGTATATTTTTAGTCAATCGACATCCAATATTTCGCGTAATAACCAATTATCTATCGTAATTGATTGATGCATCTCCCGCTAAGTACCAGGGGCTCAGCAAGCCATAGGAGGGTGGTAGCCAACAGTCGAGACGGCGCGACTTTGCGTCGCGACGAATGACGCACTGCATCCTACAGGATTCCCTACAATTATCCTATGATTGAACTAAATTAAATACTTTCGTATAATACAAATTCTAAGTATAATCATAGATTAAACTTGTTACGTGTAAAGAAAACGGGAATTTTTAGTGTTACTCATATTGGTCATAAAAATGATGTTTCAAATACATTAGATTAACATATTACCTAAGTAGGTATTTTTATATTTTAAAAGCTTCTGCATGATGAAAACGGTAAAAGCCATAAAAGCGGGTAGGTATCGGAATATTCAAATGATATTAAAATAAGTAAGGGTTTATTCACCCCGCGAGCTGCGTAACACCTTCAATTTATTATCTGACATGTTTTCAAGTGAAAATTATTGTCTTGTTTTACGAAATTATAGAGTTTACTTTAGATTTTCAAATGAGGACTTTTATTAGTTTTCCTCCCCGCGGATTCGTCCACGGAGGAGTTGATTTTTTCAAAATCCTTATCGGATGCCCACGTCATACAAAGCACACACTCTCAAAGTTGCAGGTGTCAACGATCGGCGGTTTTGACTGTGCGTTAATCCATCAGTCATTCAGTACAAATCATTTAATAAGTATAGATTTACTATGAACAACTTAGGTAAGTAGGTATGTGGGGTAGATTTGCGGAAGTAAGGAGGTATATGTTTTCAGTAAGTTCTAAGAATCTTACCTAAACGAGTAAGTACGTGGACCTTTTTCCTATAATGTTTCTTTTCTCTTTGACAAGGGTTAGATTAACAACCTATATCTAACGACCTGATGGTCCTTCTGATGTAAAACAGTTCTTAACCAATTACAATGGCAAATATCGTTTCACTCACACATTTCAAATCGAAAAACCACAATGCAAGTGTGTGGTAGAAGTACTGCATATTATATAGTAAACTCAAACTATTTTTTTTTATTCGATAGGTGTCATGCAGTGCAATACATCACTTTGAAACGTCTTGAAAATTATGTTAGAATGTGTGCCTTCGGAACGCGCCCAACAATGTGAAGAAGGCGCAGGAAACTCATGAGGTTTTGTTTATTTTTTGTTATCATGCTCACAAAGGTCTAGATAACAAATAATTTCAAAGATATTTTTGAAATGAAGCAATTAAAGTTATGTCCATGGGTCCTTATCATTAAGGTACCACGAAGTATCATAATACGCGTTACCGCACAATTTCTGCTTTAATTTTTTTTTAAACCTCTTAATGGACATGTCATATACATCTTTCGCTAATTTATTATAATAGAGCACACAGTATGTGCTATTAAACGACCTGTTTATTTTCCGGAGCCTACTACCGGGCACGGTCAGATCATCCTTATTTCTCAAGTTGAAATTATAAATATCGCTATTTTTGCGAAAAATATTAGGATTTTAGTGAACGTAGAGCAAGTTTTCGTAAATATATTGTGAATAGAGTGTTAATATATTTATGTCTTTAAATTTTTCTCTAAGTGATTCCCTAGGGCCCATTTTGTAGATAACACTACTATACAGTTAGTTCCTACTGCTATCTATACGTATAAAATTCTTTGTCCTGAATGACTGACTGACTGACGGATCAACGCCCAGTCTAAACCGCTGATCGTAGAGACCTGAAACTTGGAGGGTGTATTCTTTGTGTGACGTAGGCATCCGATAAGAAAGGATTTTTCAAAATTTTACTTCTAAGGGGGAGAAAAAGGGGGCAAAGTTTGTATGGGACGACGTGATTCCTTGGTCCATTTTCAACTACTACACGGACGAAGTTGCGGGCAAAACCTAGAGCATAATTGTAAATTCTGTGTATTTCCGTTGCATATGTTGCAAGTATCATTAATATTGAGTTCGAGAATGTTTGAGATTGGCGTGTAATTAACCAACATTGATTAAACGGAACTGCTCGAACTACAACAGGACCCAATTAACGTTTCGTATGCTTTAACTAATTACATCGCTGAAGATAGTCTTACACGTGTGATAATTGGCGATAAATTGAGCTATTTTATGCTATTTTGATCACATATAATTGAGATTGACGTGTTTGTTTTATACTAGGCTCGTATTATAACCCATAGTCTAGTCACAGCGTTCACATATAATATACTATAGCTGTCCCGGAAAACGTTTTGCCATATAAAAAATTTAGGAAAAAAAATAGACTTTGTTCGATTCTCTGACCTAACGAATACACACAAAAAATGTAATACAAATCGGTTCAGCCGTTTAGGTGGACTTACGTAACTAACGCCGCGGCATTTTAAAATATTTATAGGGATGGTCATTGGTCATGCTAGTTTTGCCTACTGCAACTACTGCTGGTGCAGTCACTGCTTCGATAAGAAAGTTTTATAGGGACCCATGTTTTGGAATCACGTTAAGCCTTTCGCGTTGCTTCCTGCTGCTATCTGTAATATTCAAATTTTGTTTATCAAAGTTTGTGATTTTAAAAATTATTTCCATTTTTAAATAATTTAGCCATTTACGATTTTTTGTTGAAAAGGTAATATTCAGGTTATTTTTGGTAATGGTAAAATTGGCAGAATGCCCAAGTAATCAATTATAATTGAATGATGAATGGGATGACCTTTCAAACTGAACACAAAATTGACCAGATTGTCCTCGTAAACATCCCTCGTCATTGCATCGAAAACCTACTTTACTGTGCGCCCCCTCATAATAGTATCTGATGAGGCTATAAAAGTGAAGGACTAAAAAAATAAAAAGCATTTCGTGATTGTGCTACCCACGGGACGATGCCCCGCTGACGTACGACCACTATACCCCTGTAATTTGCGAATATCCGAACGCTTGGGGTTCCGCTAAATTAACGGAAAATGTAGGATTTCCTTGATCTGGCTAACAAACTTTTGAAGTTGAGTTTTTGTGAGATGGCGTTATTTCAACGCGACCTCGCCAAATAAATACAAACGATTTTTGATTCTGGAGGCGATTTATGCAACCTATGCTTTCTAGTTATGACTTTACTTTGTGTATTTCGTGTTCTATGTTCCCATCTGTATTGTATAAAAAATACCTACCTAAAAATAAAAACACTTTACTTTAGCTGCACGTCGCAGACACAACTATGTAGTTATAACTTCTTCAACCATTTTGCGTTCCGTTTAAAGAATATATTTTTATGAACGGAAACAATTTCATCAAAATACCGGGTGCAAACTTTCAACAACGGCAAAAGAAGTCTGAAATTTTAATGCTCTTGAAACATAATTTAATTTCAACTAGAGTTATTTGGTATGCACGGAAGGATTTAACAAATCAACATTCCGAATAAGCATTGTCTATTCAACCCACGTCGTCGTTTCAACCCTTCCGGAACGAACTTACAGTTCATTTCTTTCCAAAGTTGTGATTTTATCCCCTTGTAAATGCAATAAAAGATCAATGTAATTTCTGTTATTTGAATTGACTGGAAAACTCTTTTGTGTGGTTATACAATTGTAAATTCTTCTTTTTGAACTGCGATCAAGTAATCTGTACCTACCGTGAAATATTAGGAAGTTCATGTTACCATGAGAGTCATCGAAGTGATTGATAACTGTCCAAATACAACCGGTAAATAAACTTTACCAACAATTCAGATGACGGTGTCACTTCATTAAAACAAAACCTTAATTGGTCATCAGGCCAAAATAATTAAAACTGCAATTTGAGCGTATGTTGTTGTCAAAAAAGCTATCCGATGCATATCCGTCGAAATTGGACGGTAAAAACACAAAAGAGTTCCTCTCTGTGAACCAACATCAATATTGAGTGGTACGATGAAATATCTGAACTGAATCTAGTTAGTACGGCTTTTCGTTAATTATTAAGGTTGATGGTCAAAGGGTTGACCGAAGACGTATCACAGTAGAGAAATGATGTGGGAAAATTTAATAATAATATTTTTATGAAAATATACATCTCAATTTTTCTGATATTTTGCAACAGTTTCAAGAAAATGGAGGACTACTATCGCCTTTTGTCAACTTTTTTTATATTATTATTCTTTAGAAAACTGTTCGAGTTCTCTGTATAATTTTCCTCCCAAAATAAAAAACTTCCCCAACTTCATTGATAAAACCCTTCTAACTTTATCAGTATCTTTGTCCAGTTACCAAGGGTAGGTTCATCCCTTCCGGATGGATGACATCGCGTCACTACCAGTCGGCACAATAGTGTATTATTGCACGGATGAAACGTTTTGTTAATTTATGTGCTGTCTATCAAAACGGACCAACAGTGATAAATTTTTGATAAAATATTTGAATTGCCTAAATTTTATTACCATTTTTTCATCTTAGGAATATTCACCTACAATTTTAAATAATGCATTATCATTTTATAGTTTTATTTTGTGCTTTTTATTTAATCAGACGAAATGTGTTATTAATATGGTTAATTAAAGTCAATTAGGTTGGTAGGTATCTGAAAATTTCACTTATAAGTTACAAGGTCTAATTAATTTGTTAAACTTTGCAAATGTTGCAAATGAAATTACATTTTTACAAGTAGATTTCTACAGTGGAAAGAACTGCCACTGTAATTATTTTGCTGCTTTATACTGTCACTGCTGTGTTCTATTTTGCAGGGTCTCTTTATCAAAATTCTTCTTCTTTTCGTGTCTTTAAATTCTGTCTCACTAATATTGCACCACAGCTACTGCAGCATCATTGACCTCATTTTGGTCGTCCAATGTGTTCACCTGCAAATTACTCAGTGACTATGTAGGTATTACAATGTTATTTTAAGGTGATCCAATCATATTGTCAATTATCATTATTTATTATTTAAATTTACTCGGGGTGACTCCCGCTCCGGCTCGCTTCTGGCGCAGAGGTTAGCCATCGCCATTCAGCGTGGCAATACTTCTAGCATTATGAGAACCTTTACGCCGGGTACGATAAGGGGCGGGTTATTTGACTGACTGGTCACTTCATTTTTTGTATTTATAATGTTAAATATGTATGTCTTTTTATTTTATTCATTAATTTTATAAGTATTTTTAAATTTATATTATCATTATTATCGGCAATGAACATCGTCTACCATCATGTAGAGTATGGGTATCAAGTTCTCATTCCGAGTTCCACCTTTTAAAAAAATGCAAATTTCTCATTTCAACTTGTTTGCATTGCCCATTTCATTAAACTCCCGCTTCAGTTTTGTTCGTTGTCCATTCATTTAGTATCACTCGCAGTGTAGTATCTACATTTATTAAACAGGAGCAACGAACAAGAAACGTATAATACGTGTACATCGTTTGCAGTTTTTACCTGTTTGTAATTTGACTACAAATTGGAGTAAAATAAAAATGTAAATTTATTACCTACGTGTTAACTGAGTTAGATACATTTTTCCTACAAAAATTAACTTTTCTGCGATATGAGAAATACTAAGAATTACCAAAGAAAGATCTTAGAAGTATCTACTCACCTAAAATCACACTTAAAAATAAAGTACAATAAAAATACTTACTAATATTTTTATAAGAAAAAGAGAAAATGTATGGATTGCGGACTAAAGAAGTCTCATTTTTGCAGAAAATTGGATAAAAAATATTCGCTCTCGACAGGCACATGTCAGACACGTGCCGACTGAAGAACTTTGAATTATTGAGTGAGTAGGTAGTTGCGAAGAAATAACAATATTTTTGCAAGGATTAGAGTGCATGTTGCTTCTCTATCATTTATTTTGAAGATTTGGCCACTTTGTCTGATTCCTATAGCATTCCTAGAGAATGGCCACACGCTCTGTACTCCTATGCTTTTAATTCACTTATCTCATGTTTTCGTATTAAAATAAAAGAAGACAATTTTCGATTAATACTTTTTTAACAAAGGTAAATTTAAATATGATTTGTCGCGCCTTGCCTGTTTCTAGATAAATATAACTTTTACATATCGAAGAAAACATGCCGTAAGTACCTACTAATACCTACTAGGTACATATCAAATACAAATTTAACCTTTACATCCCCAATCTTGAACCAAAACAAAACATGAAAGAGACAAAATTAAATAAGAAATGTGTATACCAACAATGATTCATGGTTAGTGCCCTCAAATCTCGATGGCTCACGGCTAGGGCTGACCCCTCGTAAACGCGGATTGGGCGAGATGACCAAATTTACTTAGACACAAACCCTGCACAAATTTTCGCACTTTGGTAATGTGGGTTGGAAAAGTTAGTAGGATGTTGATTATTTAAAAATAATAATTTATTTAATGGTAAGTATGTAATTTACAAATCGAATTGCGGAAAGACATTAAATTTTCACTACCTCAGAGTAACCTTTTTTCTCTATACGCTTGCCTTGTAATCTAACTACATAAATAACTTAATTGAACATTCTAAGTTTCATTTCCACTTAAGTACAGTCTAATACAAAAAATATCGGAATAAACCTCCATCCTCATGAATTTAAAATTTCCTGTTACTAAGTCCATATAAATTTTATGGTATATCCTTTGGCACGCGATTGTACCTCAAGAGGGTCTCCAAACATTGCAGATGAATCATAAAAACGCACAATAGTTTACGAGTACTAGAAATTTTATGGCACGACATCGTATGGAGCCTTGAGACACCCTTGAGCCTGCACTTGTACTTTGTTTTATAAGGGTTTCCCTTGCTTTTGAACGTTATCTTGATGCCGAAGTGGATAACTAACACAAGACTTCAATCTTAGTATGTAAGAAGCATTTTAAATTCAACCATTTTCACACATAAATTACTTGACGACTGAAGTTTTCATACCTTCTTAGATGTGTAAAATTTAATGTTACTCTTCATCATCAGATACAATTTTTTATACCTTCTTGTTAGTACAAATATCCATAAATGTATCTTAATACATACAAAACCTTGTATTTGTCAAAACAATCACGATTTCGAGATTTGTCTTGATATTTCGTGTAAAATAAGTCCTTTTACGTTTACGGTTTTAGAGTTCCCTTCGGTAAGTAATCCTCGGTATTACTGGCAACTGTCAGCCCAGCTAAAGGGTTCCGTATAGCTTAATTCCAATAAAACTGGAGACGTGAGATGAATGATAACTTGACTATTTGACGTTCAGTTGTGAAGAATTAGTTATTCAATAATATTGTACTTTTACAGCAGTTTTGTTAGTTACAAATGTAAGATATAAATAAATAAATATAAATAAAAGATATAAATAAATAAAAATAGATATAAGCAAATAACAATAAGTGTCTGATATCAAACTTGTTTCCTCAATTGAGCGAAAAACATCTTACGTGTTACATTCAATCTGATTACAAAGTTCCATTTTTTATTAAATAAAATTTGGAACCTTACTGATAACGTCTTATCACGTAGCAACCATAATAATAGACAGGAAATTCCACAAACGTGGTAACAAGAATTTTGTCAGCGAAAAGCAACGAATAACGCACGTCTAGGTTCGAATTTCTGTTTATTTGAAAAAAAAAGATGGTGCAAGGCTCATAGTCGACTATCCACCATGTATGGGGCTGCAATAATGAAATGCTGATGCTCAGCTCTCTCCCCTCCTACGCTCATGGAATATTGATGGCAAAATGCCTCCACACACGCAGAGAACTGCTGTCAACAGAAATTGCGCTTCCTAAAAATAAAATAACGAATGATAAATTACAGTTGCGTCACCAGTTTCCACTTAAAATAACCGCAAGTTTCATCTACTTTTCAAATAACATAAGTTTGAAAGAAAGAATCGCAATTTTCCGTTATTAAAGTCGTTTGTAGAGCAAGTCATATTTTAGGAAAGAATAGGGTAATATAGGAAGTCGAGATACTAAAACGTCTGCAAAAGTATATAGGCACTTACTAACATAAGTGCCAATCTTCATAAATGTCATTATATTAGAAATATGTATTTCCTCATCAGATAACAACTAATCCTCGGGGGACCGTCATATAAGAATAAGTAAAAGGAATATTCCTGAAAAATGACTTAAAGAGACAATACTTGTACTTGTATACAGGCTGTTTTCCGCCATTGGACCCTTTTTAAATGGGTCCTTTTTGCGTGAGGGTGGAGTAGGCTTGCCCAGCACCTACTACCTTCTCAGCTTAGTCGACCATGTCCAGAGGAGAGAACTTGTCAATACTTCTGGAGCCAACTAAGCCGCGGTTTTCATCACGATGTTTTCCTTCATCGTAAGAGCAATGTCAATTAGCGCACATAAATTTTTCTTAAGAAAAATACATTGGTGCACGGCCGGCCGGGATTCGAAACCACGAGCTTCAGAATGAAAGTAGAGGTATCTACCGAGAGAATACTAATAACTATAGTTTTAGGTAAAATTGTGTACTCAAACATTGTCACAATAAAATATCTTACATCCACCAACATGATGTGGGTTGACGTTATAATAACATGTTTTATCTTCATCCGACATCTGGAAAATAATGGGAAACCCGTGTACCTAAAATAAACTTTTATGTATATTTTTGGGTAAAGTTGTTCTTGCTAAACACTGTGGTCATTCATTAGTAATCTCAAAAGGTTGGATCTAGTCAAATTAATTGTTCTGTTATTTCAAAATATCATTATAGCCACATGTGACCTTTGAATACAAAGGTCTTCCTTTTGTGAAATGTTGGAAAAATATTTGTATTAATCTACATAAATGCAAGTAATGAAGACAACCTTTGGAACCCTTAAAAAACATAATTAATGCAAAATAAACTATTTATTCATAGCTCTCGTTTCATTTAAACGTAGGCAAATCTAATAACTAAGGAGAGTTTTACGACACGAATTTACTATATAAAATTGAAAGTCCTGACTGACTGACTTAGGTATATGTCAACGCACAGCTTAATAAGCAAATGAGTCAGGCTGAAATTTGGCACATAGCTATTAAGATGTAGGCTATAGTAGGTATCCGTTAAGAAATGATTTTGGAAAATTCAACCCCTACGTAGACGAAGTCGCGGTTGAAAGCTTGTTCAATGCAATTAAATAAAACAACGAAGTTTTCTTAATAATTTTCATCAAATTATATTCGTGATAAAACTCACTGGCTAGAATTATTAATTTTAAGACGAATTACGGAACAAAGTCTGAACTCCAATTTAGCGTATCAGATAAGAGTTGAAATTAATTAGCGAGAAACGAATCGGTCATAAATTTTCGGAAAATCGGGCTGCTTAAATCCTGTTGGAAACTCGTAACTCCCTTATTTGTATGATTAATTCCAACGATGTTTCTTTGGTACTCAGTGTGGCGGATGATAAAAGATAAGAAATAAGAACCAAATTGCTATATAATTTTGTTGAAAACTTTAACAAACTTAGTTTGAAGTTTTCGCTTAGAATTCCGTTCGTTGAAGAAAAACTTTTATATTATAATTAGAATACGTAATTGGATTTCAAATCGGAAAATATTTCAATTATACACCAACAATTTTGGTTTTTATAGGCTAGCATAGTTTGAAAAAGGATTTGGGTAGAACGAATCTAAATACCTTTGTTGTCCCTGAAAAAATCGTACCAACCTTTAAACTCAATGTTACAGATTATAAAAGCTAATGTTACTGCAATTTTTCTATTAAGATTCCGTAGCAAAGTGAATTTCTAGACAAAACGGAAGCTGGCTGAGTCATAAGAATTCCCGTAGAGATGACATAGACTGACAACTACCTTCTTAATACTGTGAGTCACAGAGGGGTACATTTCTTTGTTATTCGCCGTTAGTTTTAGTAAAATACACGGTATGCCCATATTTCCCATAATAAAGGTATATTTAGGAACCGTCACTTAACCAACTCCGAACACAGGTAGGCCATTGCATTGATAAAATATAAGCAAATATGAATAACCGACGACGGCGTAGCAGTGCGACCGCAACCTGTGGTGCACTTGCCTCAACTGCACATTTGAGGACATAAAGGACGTTACAATTGCAGAGGCCAAGATACAGGCAGATTTATGTTGTTTTAATGCTGCTACGAAAAGTAGAAGAACCTAAAACGATATTTTGCAAACGATACAACAAACATTCAGTTTAAGCTAAAGACTTTAGTACCCAATACCAACACTGGTAGCTCTAAATTTTGTGACGGGGCAAGGGCGGGCGGCAGTTCTTACGAGTTCTTACAAACGGTTTGAAAATAGTTAAGGGCAGGTGCTAATAAAGCTACCAAAATCGACCTTTGTTTTAAGCAACTTTAAGTAATCAAATACTCTTTTTTTGTTATTTGGATATAACTTGGATATTGTAGTTTAATAACCATATTTTTGTTTATTGTGGTTGAAAACATGATATGAACAATAAAAAAAATGTTAGAAAACAGAGAATTATTGGATCGTTTATCGGGTTTTATTCAAAAATATTTAACGTTTGTTTCCAAAAAACCGGCCAAGTGCGAGTCAGACTCGCGCACCGAGGGTTCCGTACAAACCTGTAGGTATATAAGTAAAAGTTATGGTATTTTTATTGCTAAATGAAATCCATAACATAACAATGTGGAAAGCTGACGGTACCTTGTCAATACATATATGAAAACATTATGTATGTTCGGAAAAATCTTCATCTCTTTAAGAAGAGAAGTGATAGACATAATTTTAATACTAGAAATAGGCACAATTTGGATCAATCTCGGTTTAGATTGGCTAAGGTACGAAATTCTTTTATGGGGAATTGTGTAAAATTTTATAATAAAATACCACTGCGGATTCTACAACTGAACGAGACAAAATTTAAAACATGCATAAAACGCACACTATGTAGACAAGCATATTATAAATTAGAGGATTATATCCTTGATAAAAAAAGCTTGGCTTAATGCTGGTCCTGCTCCACAGTCACAGCCACTTGGGTCCACTAATTAGTTTTCTTTTATTTTATATTTGGAAGAGATGCTCTCCCTTTTATTTTTATAAACATGGTTTTTTTTTTTGGAGTAAATGTTTAATCTTTTTATTTTTAACTTTTGAAAAGTTATAGTATTGTATAACTTCGAAGCATTTTTTATTTATTTTGTAAATATGAGTACCACGTGTAATATAATGTAACTGTTTTTGTTTAGTTTGTCATGCTCACTCAAATGTCTCGCTGATGGTGGCACGTGTGTTGGGTCATTCGGTTCCCTTCAATATGGTTGAGCTGAGTAGTGCTGATCCACGCGTCATGTTCGTGAACGGGCGCCATCAGTTGAGACTGGTCATCTCTCAACTGCCACTAGCTTATTTTAATTTTATTGTTAATGTAATTTTTAATTAGCATTGTTCTCATATATTAGAAGTAATAAGACATGTAACCAGAATTTCTGTAATACATAATCATAGTTTAAGAGAGTGTCCATGGAGTTTCTTGCACGTTCTTCTCCATCGAGATCTACTCCTTGGAATGTGCAACTAGCTTCCTTTTTCTGACTGACCGACTTATTGACAATTCAAAAGTGCCTGTAAATGGTTTATTTGAAATAAATGCTTTGAGTTTGAGTTTGAGCTGGAGGAGCATAAAATGTAAGACAAAGGTCTCTCAGTAATCCTTTATTTTGTATTAACATATAGGTATTTATTAATATTTTTTTTTATTTTTTTTTCTTTTTTTTTAATATAAATGAAATACCTAACACTAGCCTTGTAAAAATTATTTTATCAAAGTTATTTATTTATAAAGTTATTTAGTCACTATTTAGAAATCTAGTTCAAAAATACTAATAATTAAATAGCTGAACCAATTTGCATGAAATTTTGTGTGCATATCGGGTAGGTCTGAGAATCGGCCAAAATCTATTTTTTTATTTTTTTTTTGTTAATCGCATAACAACGTTTGCTGGGTCAGCAAGTCTAATATATAAAATTCTCGAGTTGCGGTGTTTGTTTCCAAACTCCTCCGAAACGGCTGAACCGATTTGCATGAAATTTTGTGTGCATATCGGGTAGGTCTGAGAATCGGCCAACATCTGTTTTTTTTTTTAATCGCTGAACAACGTTTGCTGGGTCAGCTAGTAAGTTTATGATTATTAAAAAAAATATACTATGTGATGTAACTAAAAATTTAAGATTTTCGGAATTTTTCCTATATGTGTACTTTATAACGTTGCTTCATGCCAAATTTCAAGATTCTAGGTCGTCTGGAAGTATCCTTTAGGTTTTGATTCCCTTGCGAGTAGTTGCGAGTTTCAAAATATGCGGCTTTAATTGCTGTATCTTTTGATTGCGTTGACGTAGAAGTTTGATTTTGTTACAGCTTAAAGATATTATAGACTTGAGTATTTGTTAAGAATTTCAATATAATACCACTACGCGTTCATGAGTAAAGAGGTAATAAGTTTAAAATTATTAAAAATATTTTTATTATATGATGTAACTAAAAATTTATGCTTTTCGCAATTTTTCCTTTATCTGTGTTATAAGACGTTGCTTCGTACCAAATTTCAAGATTCTGAGTTCACGGGAAGTACCCTGTAGGTTTTGATTCCCTTGCGAGTAGTGGCGAGTTTCAAAATATGCGGTTTTAATTCCTGTTTCTTTTGATTGCGTTGACATAGAAGTTTGATTTTGTTACAGCTTAAAGGTATTATAGATTTGAGTATTTGATATGAATTTCAATATAATACCACTACGCGTTCATGAGGAAAGGGGTAGTAAGTTTAAAATTATTAAAAATATTTTTATTATATGATATAACTAAAAATGTATACTTTTCGCAATTTTTCCTATATCTCTGCTATAAGACGTCGCTTCATACCAAATTTCAAGATTCTGAGTTCACGGGAAGTACCCTGTAGGTTTTGATTCCCTTGCGAGTGTCGAAAATTTGCGGCATAAACGGGAGTATCTTTTGATCGCGTTGACTTAGAAGTCTGATTTTTTCACAGCTCCAAGAGACCATAGACTTGAGTATTTGATATGAATTTCAGCTTGATACCTCCACGCGTTCCTGAGAAAAAAGGTCTTGACAGACAGACAGACAGACGGACAACAAAGTGATCCTATAAGGGTTTCCGTTTTTACCTTTTGAGGTACGGAACCCTAAAAATGAATCAAATGATAGGTTTTGACCTCTAGGAACTATATTTGTGGATAATAATGCTAAAATGTTTTGCATATCGATCAAATATAACAGTTAGCACGCAGCACGCTACGTTTTTGTGAGCGGGGGCTAAGATAATGTGAATACCTACACAAGGTACTGGAAGAGCACCTTAAGTGTTATATAGTAGTACACGCTTACAAAACCAATGCCGTCATGAACCACTATATTGTATACGACGACCGAGATTTGTGAATATTACAATAACACAATAAAATGCACGTAGATTTACTACTTTATCGGGACTTTTATAGTGACTATGATTTAGTGGCAAACGATACAGGGGCGCTGCACCGTCCGCCATTTCCGATTTTACGCTTCGATTCTCAACTTCCCTACTTATTTTGCTTTCACTTTAGAACCATTTATCTTATTGGAGTTTTTTTCCGCGAATTTTAATTCGCTTTTGTGTAGTTTGAAATAAAATTCTAAAGATTCAACGATTTCTTTTCAGACTTGTAACAAAGGTTTTTTAAATCTATCTCTCTATTGACTGTTTCTCATCGATTGGAAAAACATTTAGTATAAGTAGGTAGGCGTATTCAAGGTATCTTTCTCTGAAATCTGTTTGTTTATATTATTTTGCAAACAGTGAAGAGTTTCGTGAAATACTATTGTGCTTGATATTTTTACATTTGACGACGAAGCTGTTATAGGGGTAGTAGCGGTTTTGACGTGATAATGTCTAATAAATTGGTGGAACACCTGCATTCACAAAAATACCGTCATGTCATTGTCACGTTCCCATTGTGTGACGTCATTGTCACGTTCCCGATGTGTGTAGTCATTGTCACGTTCCGGTGACGCCATGTCAACGATGTCGCACAGCAAGCAGTGTAATAATAATATTGCTCATCTGGACTTATGTTATGGTGACGAATACTGTGTGGCGTCATGCGTCATGGTAACTTAGGAAACAAAATATTTAATAATAATATCGCTTATCTGGGCTTGTGTTTTGGTGTGACGAGTGAATAGAGGACTTATCTATAGGAAAAAAACATAAAGGACTAACTAAAAAAATACAATTTTTTATTGTTTTCTTATGACGTCAACCGACTTTACAGACAACCATCTGTTTTTTTTTTAAATTAAATTTTTGCACAAAGTTGGTATAAGACAAAATAATATTGTGGAATAAACCATTGGTCTAGTAATACAAAGCATTCAGCGAATGTATAGGTAATCTGTGGATCATACATAGCGCTTGTTGAATGCCCAAGGCGCTCAATACAACAATGGTTCCTGAAACTATTAAGCTCACCTGTAACCTACAGTTACTAGTGTTTTGCGATGTGGTTTACTCCAGTTGCATTGTGTTGCTTAATCGGTAGGTATTCGAGTAGGCCGCTTTGATGATACACGAATAGATAATTGTTTCTACAATATGTATCTAAGACTCTAGACTCAATCAATGAAGGAACTACCTATATGGAAGTTGCGTCGCAATCCTGTGATAATTTCAGGATTAAAAATAACTGTTATTCGAGGCTCCACCTAGTAGGTAGCTACAGACCAAGTTTTAAAGTCAGATTAGTACTTTATGCTTAAACTAAGTAATAGATAATGAAGTATAGTATAGTATACTTTTTGTGGTAGGCACCCTAAAAAGTTCTATGTAAGAAAATGTCCTTCAGAACCAATAATATTACTCGAAATTACAATAAACTAGGTACCTAGTAACAAAAAATAAAGAAAAAGTGGTAGGCACAACAGCGATTTTCTTTTAATTAACACCCCCAAAAAGTTCTATGTCCGAAATGTCCTTCTGCAGAACCAATAATATCACTCGTAATTACAATAATTAGGTACCTAGTAACAAATAATAAAGTATAAGTGGTAGGCACAACACCGATTTTCTATTAATTATCACCCCCAAAAATTTATTTGTCCGAAAATGTCCTTAATTCAGAACCAATAATATCACTCATAATTACAATAAACAAGGCACTAGAACAGATAATGAAGTGTAAGGGGTAGGCACAACAGCGATTTTCTATTAATTAACACCCCCAAAAAAGTTCTATGTCCGAAAATGTCCTTCAGAACCAATAATATCACTCGTAATTACAATCAAGGCAACCCTTGTATCGTTACGGAGTTCGCAAACTTATTGCCCGCCGCGTAACCCCCAAGTGCCTAGTGGGAAATAAAAGAAACTCCGCATGTTGTCAATAACATCAGTAGGTGTCCCGAAGGGCGAGGTCGTTCACCTCTCTCTCCTTTGTACTGTAACTCTTACCCATACTGTGGCACTATTTTAAGAACTGTTGCTTACACTGATGTATTGTAACTTTTATGGGTAGTAACTGATGTCTATTCTGGCACTACTCTCAGAATAGTTTGTGGTCTTTGAGCATATTTTTTAGTACATACCTATTACTTCAATTAACATAAATAAGTCAATGTATGTACTAACTCTACTATTTTAAAGATCATTCCGTATTTCACACTTTGTCAATAGAAAGTTTTGTTTCATTGATGTAAGCTTGTTATTATTATACTGTAATCTAAGTAGCTGAGTAGGTAGGTACCTATAAAAATGCTAAAGATCTTATGAATATAGGTATAATTTATCTGACTTCGCTGCTTCTTTAATATATCTGTTGCTTCTTATTAAGTTTAATTTCAATTAACATACCTGAATCCCTTTTTGGAAGTTCAGGTTGCTCGTGTCTGTAGAATTTAGCCCTTGATGTCCTACATGTAACTCTTGGATGGCGCTACACGAGCAGACAATCAAGCGGTGGTAGACCTTAACTTAACCAGCGGCTTCTAACACCACCTTCTAACACATTTTCCCGTTCCATCATATTGTCCAGGCATGCTGTTCCCTTTCTAGGCTAGCATGCTACAACCTCGAACATCTGATGAGATGAGGTCAAATGCAAGTCTATTTTATATAAAAAAAAACTCCCTTCAAAATAGTCAATTTCTGGTTTATCTATTTATAAAACTTCACATAATGTAGACATAAGGTAAAACAAAGTGTAATCCCTTGTCCCTCGAGAGACCACGGGACATAGGGACTGACCGTCACTCTACATCTAACCCAAACTTAAGGATACATTACTTTTTTATATTCCATTCAGGATGTCGTAAAGTGAAAAACATTGTTTTTGTTTGGCAGTTACACAGCTGTCCGTCTTGGCTTAAGTAGATCTCACAGGCACTGAAGGGTTATATTTAATTTTAAAGTAATATACCAATACAAACATTTTAATATTAATTTAAAAACTTTGATATCTATACACGTAGATATCTTATAATATAAAGGTCAGTGTTTACCATAGGAAAAACTTTCCTTAGTTTTTCCTTGATGTTTTGGCACCTCAAAAACGAGTTACATCTTAGGCTCTGCTTTTTTAGACAAATATCATTTAAGGTGAATTGATAACAAAGCAGCTAACAAAAACAATAATGACGAGTTACTTCAAAGACAGGTTACATTAAAGACTACTTGCAAATTGGACGACATGAATTTAAGGCGAGTTGACACCTAAGTCGACTTGCTATTTTGACCACTTGATAATAACACGTTAAAAGAAGATAATACACCTAAAAAGGTAAGCGCTCATATAATTTAACTAAAAATTTAATTAACTTACTAGGGTATCACATCCCTTTAATAAACAAACGAACCTTGTGAATACGAAAAAATCACATTAGGAAACGATATTTAATTTCCGTGACATGGTAGGTACCTACCTAGTCAGTAATGAATACCTGTCGGAGACTCATCAGCAATCATCAATTTAGGTAATGAATTTAGGCTACGCATAGTTCAAATCCTGCTGTCCATATCGGCTAAAGATAATTAATTAATTGACAATATTAGGGCTGACCCGAAGGGTAAAAGGCAGGGGGCAGTATTGACCCCGGTTTCCAATTGTTTACATTGCGTGGCCAATCGACACATGGTGATGCTTTTAGTGAACTTTGGACATTTGAATTTATGGAGTTTATTATGAGTATATTATTAATCAAAGCATAAAACTTTGGACTACATTATTTAGCTAAAATTATACTACTTGCGATATTATTGCCTAACTTTCACATGTAACTTCGTCCGCGTTGGGGTTGAATTTTACAAAATTGCCTACGTCTTAAGCTGAAGTGGTAAGACCAGAAGCGCAATAGAGGTGTCTTAGAAACAGTTTTTGGGTATCAACCACTAAAATCTATAGAATAATAGTTACTTTCGTAACGGTGAAGAAATGCTTTGTATTGTCATACACTTCGAAACACGTTATTAGAGTGATTTGCCTCTATAGAAAAAAATCGTGAAAATCCTACAAAATCGTAATTTTTTTGAGCTTTTTTCAATTTTACGGCGTTTGTGAAGAAAAAACAAGTACAAAATTTATATTTTCATAAACTTTACATCAAATCCCATAAGGTAGTACAGGTGGTTTTCCACTAAAATAGATGTTAATCTTTTAATTGCATTAAACAGTTGACACGGCCATTTCGCGGCGCGCGGGGAAAGAGATAGAGCCATCGCGCGGCGCGGGCATGGGAAAGAAATAGGGGATTTCAGGTCCTACTTCACCTTAATAGTTATATCTATGCTAAATAGCCCAATCCGTCCATTATTGGCTTGAACTATGCGTTGATCTATCTGTCAGTCAGTTAAGACTTTGATTGATATTTATAGACTTATCAGGATTAGGATTAGATTAATCCATAAATATTACATTCGAAGTCCTGACCGGTCTTGTTACTTACTATATTTCGGGTTAAAACAAGTTATTTACAATTACAAAATCTTAAAAAACTACCTATATTTAGTTAGGTAAGTACCTACAAAACCTAAAAAATCAGTTCAACTTGACTTTGTAACAGCATACCAGTAAGAGATTTCGCAAGTAGTTAGAGTTTACGAATTTTTATTTATTTGATATCGCCTAAGTAAACCCTGTCATTAATTCAAGCAAGACAATAGCATTATCATCGAATATGATACGTTAACTACTATATGCCTTAATGTTCAATACACACGGCACCTCGTAATAAGAAACAGCAATATACAGATGGTACTTGCTATTAATAATTAACCAGGCGTTCTCAGAGAACTTGCAACTACTAGTCTAATGCTTATGTCCCTAACTATTACTTGCAAATAGTTATCTCATCTGTATATAGATATCTAGTATCTGTTTTTTAGAAAACAAACGCATTATTCAATACAGATTATTTTATCTGCATTGGTAATTACTCCGAAACGAAATATATCAAAGTCAAAGTCAAATTTCTTTATTCATTTGGATAGTTATGTATATTTTATACAAAGATCACATTGAAACGTCTTCAAAACTTAGTTAGGATGTGTACCTTCGGAACGCTTCGTATGCTTTTACAGATCCAGGTGTCTGGCAGTACTCTTCCGTCGCCAAGATAAAGTCCAGGACCAACTCAATTTCTTGTTTATAAAAACTAATTATGATATCGAATAATGAAAACTATGAAATGGATTTGGGAGCTAAGCTTGTATAGTTTTTAAACTCTACTTTCTAAGAGCAAGTTTGAATAAAAGCTATAAACGTATGTAGATTGTGGTGCCTCCCTGGTGATTAATTACCGTAAGAACTAGCTAGGAACTATCACCAATGAATCACAAATATTATACAGAAAACTAAATCTAAATCGGTCCAGACTTTTTTAAGTAAATGGTAGAACATTTGAGTGCACAAACAAACACAATAATCCATACACCGTCCTCCGTTTTGTCGCGGGTATAAATTGCACTCTGTTATCTATACTTATAATAAAGGAAGATAGTATACTAAAATAAAATTTTGTGTGACTTTTTCCTTCTCTTTTTTACTTTAAACCTACTTACCTATATAAAGAGTTACTAGACTGGCTTGACTGTAGTTAATCCCAGCAAAAATTTCCTCTAAGTAGGCCTGAGCCCTTTGAAAGAAAATAACCACAATAATCATATTGTTCACTCACAAACACGGATAAAAGTATTCAAAATAATAAAATCATCCTCCGCCTTCGCATTTAATTTTATGGCGTGGAAAAAATACATCTTCGGAGGGGTCCTTAGGACAATGGTATGATTTGTTACTGAGATATTATCTTAGGAAAATTTTCATCTAAAAATACGGTTAAAAGAAAATATTGTCCTGAGAGGGTATATTTGGTTATTGTGAGACGTTTCATTAAGTTAATTTATGGATCTTTTTGTCATTAAAATTAGTTATTTAAGAAGATGGAGCGAAGTACCCAACGTAAGACAGACCCTATTCATAAAATATTTTCTTTTGTTTTTAGTAGATAATTGTACACCTTCGTATTTTGTGTATTTTCAACTGTTGTTAGGGCAATCCTTTTATAACACCCTTTAGTTTCTTACAAAATATGTCTATCGATTCTTCTTTCTTCTACTTTTAAATTAAATGTAATAACCCAAATTAAATAGCGGGGGAATGCCTCTTGCATTCACGCACCTTGTGTACCAGGAGTGTCGCGGGGCGGTTTATTTGATTAGTAATATATTATATTTTTTTAATGATTATGTAGTACTTTAAGTTAATAATTATGTTCTATGTTTTAATTGATTGATTTACTAAAATAAATACATTTTTTATTTAATTAAATATTTAGATAGATAAACACTTTATTTGACAACATTAAAAAGGACGAGAAAGCCTGTTTCTGCCTACATTTCATAATAGTAAAATTAAAAGTCTTCATGGCCCCTAGGGGGGTGGCCAAAGCACTAGCTGTGTCACGGAGCTGCATTGTTTCGGAGGATGGCGATGTTTATCCGCTATTCGAGGTAGATAACTTCGGGTGACCAAAGAACGATAGCAAGTCCTTTGGACACCCGAAGCTTAGGATATAATTGCCAATCTACATTGTTTTGGTCTTTTAGGGTTCTGTACCCAAAGGGTAAAAACGGGACCCTATTACTAAGACTCCAATGTCTGTCTGCCACCAGGCTGTATCTCATGAACCGTGATAGGTAGACAGCTGAAATTTTCACAAATGATGGATTTATGTTGCCGCTATAACAACAAATAGGACTAAACTTGACCGGTTTAATAAATTAGTAACTTTCTTTGCTTTACAAGTTTTGATTCAATTATTTACTTTAACTCGTCCTAAGTTTCAGTATCCCAGACGTACCACTCAGGTAGTTTGCGTCTCGCCTTCGACTAGACGAAACTATGAGTTAACTGCACCTGTGTTCGAACATTCGCTAATCCTCTAATACGTTCTAACAAGAAATGCTAGACAGGTAACGTAAACCTGTAGAAGGGTTCTTGTAGTTATAACGAAAAATGTTTTAGAAACTTATAAAATATGGTAAAATTAATATCTATCTACACTTTAATATTATAAAGAGGAAAGATTTTTTTGTTTTTCTGTTTGTAACGAATTGAATAAATTAAAATTCTGTACCGATTTTGATGAAACAACTTGATATGAAGGTACATTGATTCACTGGAAATCACATAGGCTTCTTATTACGATATTTCCACGGGATCAGGAGTTACGCTGGTGGAACCGTAGATCGCCGCTAGTAAAATTATAAAATAAACTAGACTCGTGCTTGCATATTATATAAAATATTATATAAAATTTTCGAAAATCCCTTCTTAATGAATGCCTACGTCATAATTTCAGCCCCATCAGTTCATTGGTTTGAGCTGTGTATTTATTCATCATCAAGACTTTTTTATCCATAGATAAATGAGCTTTGAATTATTATTATTTTAAGGTTTCTGATCCTTGCCTCGTTTCTTTGCGGCTTTGGCAGAATAAGTAGGTATAATACCTACAGCGCATTAACTTGTCAAATATATACAAAAGATGAGGCTAAGTACGGAAAAAGCCCCGTAAAACTAAACTAAACTTGTAAAATATAAGAGGTCTAATCTTTAAACGCAACCATCAGACAATAAGCTTTCTTTTATTTAAAACTATAGAGTTCGGTACAGGTAAAGCTTTGAATAGGATGCAGTAATGCACCACGCAGACACAAAACAACAAAAAGTGGCCATTTTTGGTAGGCCTCCAGATTTAATTGGTATGAACATTACAAATTAGGCAATTTGGCAAATTATGTTTGTTTGTTTTATGTGTTTAATCTCTTACTTATATATAGAAGTATTTTGGCTAGAAGAGCTGTGTTTATCTAGTGGTAAATCCACTTCTTACCCAAAATGTATATGCGCCAATTAACATTGCTCCTATGGTGAAGGAAACCATGGTGATGACACCTGCGGGGTGTTGGGAAAGCCTACTTCATGCTGGGCAGTCCCAAGCCCTAAATTGCATGGTTTAGAACTTGCTGGAATGTATAAATCTTACTCCTACTAATATTATAAATGTTAAAGTTTGTGTGTGTGTGTGTGTGTGTGTATGTTTGTTACTCCTTCAGGCAAAAACTACTGGACCGATTGCGATGAAACTTGATATCTAGATAGCTGGAGACCTAGATTAAGACATAGGACGCGGGGCGCAGCTAGTCATCTATAATTTACGTATAGTATATGTAAATGCCAATTATTTCAGTTAGAATAACTGTAAGCTTAATGCGATTTTTTTTAAACACGTTTAAACTTTACTCCGTATTTACGTCACGGAAATTTCACCTGGCCTATAAGCAGCACCAAAAGTAGAAAAGTTTAAACTCGTTCTAAAAATATTTGCCGTTTCATTATCATCAAGGTTAGCTAAGCAAAGTTTTTGAAGTCACTTCATTAAGTGTAATAATACCGCTCTGTATTATACAGAGTAGCTTTTTGGGAAAAGTTAAGAAAAGTTTATAATGTTAGTTGAAAGCTCTATTTTATGAACTTTCCCATGAAAATAAAGGAGTTACAAAGAATATATTAATAGACTAAGTTGAATATTGCTTTGTAAGAAGAATGATAAAGATTATATAGATGGGTACTGACGACCCAGTTGGCACAATGGTCACCATGCCGGACTGCCAAATGCATTTCGAGTTGCGAGTTTGATTCCCGCCTCAGACAAGTATATAAGTATGCTTAGATATTTGTCTGGGGTCTGGTTGTTTCTATGTATTTACAAAAGAAAAGTATAATAAGTAGTATGTTATTTGTCTACCACCCATAACACAAGTCTAGTTAGTAATATGTAGTTAGAATAATATGTAAGTACTATTAATGAGAGTACATCTATACTAATATTATAAAGCTGAAGAGTTTGTTTGTTTGTTTGTTTGAACGCGCTAATATCTGGAACTACTGGTCCGATTTGAATGATTCTTTCAGTATTGGGTAGTCCATTTATCGAGGAAGGCTATAAACTATGTTTTTAGGGTTCCGTACCTCAAAAGGTAAAAACGGAAACCCTTATAGGATCACTTTGTTGTCCGTCTGTCTGTCTGTCTGTCTGTCTGTCTGTCTGTCAAGACCTTTTTTCTCAGGAACGCGTGGAGGTATCAAGCTGAAATTCATATCAAATACTCAAGTCTATGGTCTCTTGGAGCTGTGAAAAAATCAAACTTCTAAGTCAACGCGATCAAAAGATACTCCCGTTTATGCCGCAAATTTTCGACACTCGCAAGGGAATCAAAACCTACAGGGTACTTCCCGTGAACTCAGAATCTTGAAATTTGGTATGAAGCAACGTCTTATAGCAGAGATATAGGAAAAATTGCTAAAAGTATACATTTTTAGTTATATCATATAATAAAAATATTTTTAATAATTTTAAACTTACTACCCCTTTCCTCATGAACGCGTAGTGGTATTATATTGAAATTCATATCAAATACTCAAATCTATAATACCTTTAAGCTGTAACAAAATCAAACTTCTATGTCAACGCAATCAAAAGAAACAGGAATTAAAACCGCATATTTTGAAACTCGCCACTACTCGCAAGGGAATCAAAACCTACAGGGTACTTCCCGTGAACTCAGAATCTTGAAATTTGGTACGAAGCAACGTCTTATAACACAGATAAAGGAAAAATTGCGAAAAGCATAAATTTTTAGTTACATCATATAATAAAAATATTTTTAATAATTTTAAACTTATTACCCCTTTACTCATGAACGCGTAGTGGTATTATATTGAAATTCTTAACAAATACTCAAGTCTATAATATCTTTAAGCTGTAACAAAATCAAACTTCTACGTCAACGCAATCAAAAGATACAGCAATTAAAGCCGCATATTTTGAAACTCGCAACTACTCGCAAGGGAATCAAAACCTAAAGGATACTTCCAGACGACCTGGAATCTTGAAATTTGGCATGAAGCAACGTTATAAAGTACACATATAGGAAAAAGTATATTTTTCACATAGTATATTTTTTTTTTAATAATCATAAACTTACTAGCTGACCCAGCAAACGTTGTTCAGCGATTAAAAAAAAAACAGATGTTGGCCGATTCTCAGACCTACCCGATATGCACACAAAATTTCATGCAAATCGGTTCAGCCGTTTCGGAGGAGTTTGGAAACAAACACCGCAACACGAGAATTTTATATATTAGACTTGCTGACCCAGCAAACGTTGCTATGCGATTAACAAAAAAAAATAAAAAAATAGATTTTGGCCGATTCTCAGACCTACCCGATATGCACACAAAATTTCATGCAAATTGGTTCAGCCATTTCGGAGGAGTTTGGAAACAAACACCGCGACACGAGAATTTTGCTTCCCATTCCCTCTCGCTCCACACCATGGTCTGAACCAGGGGCCCGGCCCTACGAGAGGTCGCTGCCGCCGATCGCCTCCACGTATATGTTAATACAAAATAAAGGATTACTGAGAGACCTTTGTCTTACATTTTATGCTCCTCCAGCTCAAACTCAAACTCAAAGCATTTATTTCAAATAAACCATTTACAGGCACTTTTGAATTGTCAATAAGTCGGTCAGTCAGAAAAAGGAAGCTAGTTGCACATTCCAAGGAGTAGATCTCGATCGAGAAGAACGTGCAAGAAACTCCATGGACACTCTTTTAAACCATGATTATGTATTACAGAAATTCTGGTTACATGTCTTATTACTTCTAATATATGAGAACAATGCTAATTAAAAATTACATTAACAATAAAATTAAAATAAGCTAGTGGCAGTTGAGAGATGACCAGTCTCAACTGATGGCGCCCGTTCACGAACATGACGCGTGGATCAGCACTACTCAGCTCAACCATATTGAAGGGAACCGAATGACCCAACACACGTGCCACCATCAGCGAGACATTTGAGTGAGCATGACAAACTAAACAAAAACAGTTACATTATATTACACGTGGTACTCATATTTACAAAATAAATAAAAAATGCTTCGAAGTTATACAATACTATAACTTTTCAAAAGTTAAAAATAAAAAGATTAAACATTTACTCCAAAAAAAAAAAAAAATAGAATCCGCACTGGTATTTTATTATAAAATTTTACACAATTCCCCATAAAAGAATTTCGTACCTTAGCCAATCTAAACCGAGATTGATCCAAATTGTGCCTATTTCTAGTATTAAAATTATGTCTATCACTTCTCTTCTTAAAGAGATGAAGATTTTTCCGAACATACATAATGTTTTCATATATGTATTGACAAGGTACCGTCAGCTTTCCACATTGTTATGTTATGGATTTCATTTAGCAATAAAAATACCATAACTTTTACTTATATACCTACAGGTTTGTACGGAACCCTCGGTGCGCGAGTCTGACTCGCACTTGGCCGGTTTTTTTTTTAACAAAATTAGGGATCCGTAATAAAATTGCTATTTTGTAACACAAGGTGTAAAATCGAAAACCTATGTTTGCAAGCGCTGCAAAAACTATTGACAATAGAACAAAATGATGTACTACGGGTTTGTAGATCCCATTAAGACCTACAAAAAAGTCCGCAAGAACATATATCTAGCTATCATGGTTTAATCACAATAACCGATTTTGTGTTCAAAATAATTATTAAATCGTCTGATGAAAAAAACTACGTTAAATATGTATCGTAATATTAAATCTTTATCAAAATTAAGCATTATGTTATCAAGAGTATTTATGTAGAAGTAAAATACTTTTTGTTTCATCTCAATCGGATATTTCGTTTAAAAGTTATCACGTGTGTAAGATGTTTTAAGAGTTGGTACCTATTAATGAGTTATGGGCCATAGAGTTTTTTATCAACATAAAATCCTGTATTAATCTTTTTCGAAATATATTTGTTGATGATTGTAAGTATAAGATCTTTAAAGAGTATCCTATCCTACTAATATTATAAATGTGAAAGTTTGTGTGTGTGAATGTGTGTGTGTGTGTTTGTTACTCCTTCACGCTAAAACTACTGAACCAATTGCAATGAAATTCGTTATGTAGATAGCTAGAGACCTGGATTAACATATAGGCTACTTTTTATCCCGATATTCCCACGGGATCGGGACTTACGCGGGGGAAACCGCGGGGCGCAGCTAGTACTTTATAAAACCCGCGTAATTTTATCTATAATAATTTAATTTGAAAAAATGTTGATAGGCGTATAATTTGTTTAACGTCTAACGAAGTATACAATCCCGAACTAATTTCATTAAACAAAGCTGAAAACACCAATTTATGTGATTGCTTAATCACACCTCAAAATCCTTATTTTCTCTTAATGTTGGGCTGTCATGAAAGTAAATTAGTAGTGGTTATACGTGTCTAAGCTCGTTTGAGGGTTAACTGCAGTAACAATAAAACATCCCCTGTAGGGTCTCAGCTGTGTGGTCGCAGTGAGAGTGAATGGACGCATTTCCGAGGCCTGAAGCAAACTGTTACTCGGGACAAGTCTAAGCTTTGCAGCCATCCAATAGACTTGCTGTTTGAAACAAAGATATCAGACTTAATTGTGTCTCGCTCTAACACTTTACATACATACATACACTGCAAGTTAAATAAAAGCTTTTAAAATAGAGTCTCCTAAACTTTTGAATGGTCGATAGAACTTATTTTGTTTGAATTTAAAAAATTAATAAATTTTCACGTCTAAGGTTACGAACGTGTGCGTAACTTGTTTGTGCTCTTTGCGATAGTAGAGTAGTCAGTGAAATTTTACTGCTGTTAGGTAGAGCTTTGAAGGAGACTCACCAGGTGTGTTTAGGTTTATTAGAAGGTTTGTTGGATCTTTACTGTTTTAGTATGGAGGAAGATGTCTATTGGCTGGGGGTTTGAAGATTTGTTATCTGTTGTTCCGTTGTAAAGGTGTTAGGTTTAGTTGCCAAAATTATAGCAATTATTTTCGTGGGTTTATTTTTATTTTATGTTTGACGATTATACGTGGGAAAATAATAACTATGCATACAAATCATGTGAATTAAAAACTTAGTTGCCAAAATTTTCAATTTTGAGCATAATATGCACTTCACAATGGTATAAGCTTGAAAATTTCTTTGAGTTTTTACATTCGTTTAGAGTTTAGACATTATAAAACTCCAAACGCATGTCAAAACATAACTTATTTTTTTATACATACCGAAAGCCATGTCATAATCAAGCTACGAGTAGGTACGTGGCGAGCATCGAATTTACGTCCCAGATAATTTAACCACTATGCCATCAAGATCGTTTTATCAAAAAATTATCACATTTATATTCTGCTTAAATAATTAATACCAACTCAAGCAATTCAGTTGACATAAAACAGTACATCTTCAAAATCCACGTCAACAAACATCGGCGTGTAACGGCTCCTAAGGGTGCTGTAATTAAATTATAAACTTTTGTAACCCGGGGAAGGGTCAACTCGCAAGCAAATGCTATATCGTAAAACTTTACAACGTGCAAAATATAGGGCTGTTAACTTTAACATTTATTTTATTCCACATCGACGCGGTGAGATTGTTAAAATGAAGGATAATGTTGGTGAGACTCATTGTTTCATCTTAAATTTTACTTGTTTAGATGTTAATCTTTAAGTCTTGGATCAAGCTAATCTCCAAATTCCTGTTGCCTTTAAAATTTGTAAAATCCTAATAATATGTGAAAGTTTGTGTGTTAGTGTGTGTGTATTTTTGTTACTTCTTCAAGAAAAAACTACTGGACCGATTGTGTGAAACTCCGTATGTAAATAGCTTAAACTGTTTTCCTATATTCCGACGGGATCGGGACTTACGCGGGACTTAGGTGGGTACTTATTGTATTAATAAAAAATATAACACAATTAATGCAGATCTTTTTTGAAATTTTTGTTTACATTCGAAATGAAAATTTCTTGTTATTTCGAAGCTAATAGTTTTTCCATCGGATAAAACTGATATTTTTTCCTGCAGTTAGTAATAAATTTAGGTATTTGCGGTTGGTGTGATCCAAAAACTTTTTATATTTAAATGAATACTCTAGTGTAGGTTTTCTTTTTGTGAATGCAAATGTTTGCCTTTGTTTCGGTAAATTCATGAACGGTAGTAGAGTCACATTGTTGTTAGATATCCAGGCAGATTTAAAAAATTGAATTAATTTTGAAAATATTTGGGGATTTTGACAGCTTCTAAAGCTTAATGATTTATTGCAAAATAACCTACACCTACTAGAGATAATTTTACTTTAATTAATAACGAACTTTCTTGTCAAAAAGCGTATGATAAAAATCCGAAACTTTCCAAAATTGTCTTATAAATCCTGTTTCGCAGAATGTCAAGTTAAAACGGCTAGTTTCAGTAAAAAAGTAGGTTTATTGATTTATTTCCTTTTCCTAATATTGCCTTTTCTACAATATACTTTGATGTTTACGAGCTGTAGAACGAAAAACCAGAAATACACAAACAAATTCCATTACCGAAATTGCATTTCCGAATGTTTACTTCAACAGACATCTTATAAGCCTCACGAATCACCACATATGATTCAATTCGAGTAAAATTCTCAAGAAAAACTGCCCTTTTACTAAATACTGAAAAGATCCTACGTGACCTCATCAAGTGAGTCCCAAAGGGTATCGTGTATACTCCGCCTTATTTTTATCACCATTTCTGTAGAACAAAAATGTTGGTTGTGTTTTATTACACGGTTTACCTAAAGATCACCGTTTTATATGAAGGGATTCATTATTAAAGATAGAAAGGCTCGGAGCAGTCTTGGATTTGCATAATTTATGGAGTATGTACCTGAAAACTGGAGCTTGTAGATATTTCTTCGCGTACGTTTTGAATGCATTGAATTAATTTAGCTTGTAATATGCTGAAACTTTTAATTAAGGATTATTTTAAGAAAATGTATGCAAATTAAATAATTTGGATAGTATTTTTCTCTATTTACACGAATTCCACATACAATAATATTATTTTTCATAAAGATACTAGGGCTTATAATTACGAAGGATATCGATTAACTATTATTATCTACTAGAATATTATGCTAGAATATTTATATCTATACTATATTATATTAAAAAGAGAAAAACACTCACAAGAAATCTCTGATCTGAGTCTGAATCTTTTACTTTTAGGATGTATACGAGCACTTAGAAAGGATTTCTGAAAATTCGACCTTTAAATGGGGTAAGAGGGTAAAAAGGGTTGTTAAAGTTCAATAGCTAAGAAATAGTTTAATAAATCGACTTACCAAATGTGGTAAGTCGATATTATTTTAACTATTTTATTTTATTATTTTATCTACTAGAATATTATGCTGGAAAATATATATATACTATATTATAGTAAAAAAGATAAAAAGACTCACAAAAAATCTCTAAAACTACAACGGCTACGAGTCTAAATCTTTCCCTTTTAGGACGAAAAGGAAAAACTAGGAAAGGATTTCTGAAAATTTACCTCTAAATGGGGTAAAAAATTGTTAAAATTTGTATTTCGTAGAAACTACAAAGTACTTTCTGTTTGTGGGACATCGTTAGCATTATCAAACGCGAGTAAACCCGCGGAGCGCAGCTAATTAATAATATTTAGTATAGAATATAATAACATTTATTATTCTATCTGTCGATATAAAGATCTTATATATAATATAGTTCCAACAGATTACTCATTGGAAATAAAGGTGCTTAAAACTTAGATCATTAATTATACTAAACTACTCACGTAAGTCCCGATATAATATGTAAAATCAAAAGTAGCCTATAGCCTTCCTCAATAAATGGACTATCTAACACAAAAATAATTTTTCAATTCGAACCAGTAGTTCCTGAGATTAGCGCGTTTAAACAAACAAACTCTTCAGCTTTATATTATAAGTATAGATTAGTAGAGGTAGGTACATACTAATATGTAATCTATTGTATTAGATATAGGTTTACTGTGATATATTCATATGTATTGTTTCCTTCGATTAGTGCATGTCAAAGGATGGATATAACGTAGCGATTATAGACAAGAATATGCCTATTAATAATGCCATAAATTGGATATACATTGTCTATGAGATGTCTATTCAATTTGAATATAAGCTCTGCGTATTGCCAATATCGGTGTCGATTATAGTAGTGAAATATGGAAATTCATAAATTAATACAGATTGAATTTTGATTGTTAATTTGTATAAATGATTTATTATTATTGTATCGTTATATCAAGATAAGTAATAGCCGTTAAAGTAGTATTATTAAGATTTTTAATTAGGTATAAGTGTTATTCTAGGGATCAACTTTTATCTATATAAAATGTCATAAAATTCGTTTCAGGATTTTTGGTGTCAAAATTTTAAAGATAATACCTATTTATTTATTAAAAACAACATAAAAAGAACAACAACAGAAAGCCTATTAAATGCTTTCATGGTACGTACCTATAAAAACATTAAGTTTAAAATTAAAATTTGATGTAAGCCTAACAACAATCAATGCTATTAAAAATAAATAAAATGAATACAAAAGAAGTAATGATTAAGAAAATGAACTATGATCGAAATAACCTACTTATTTACTAACTACCAAAGGTTTTACTATATTAGGAAAATGACACTTTAACCGCCGGCAGATAAGTTACTGATTTTGACCATTGAAGAACACAGAAGTACTTGTGAAATGAAAAATAATATTATTTGTCAGAATATGTGATTTAACTAAACATACATGTTAACGATAAACACAAAAATCTTAAATTGAATAAAGGTAGTTTTACCCACTGCACTTTTCTTATTATTATTATAGGTATGGTTAAATAAACCATTATTCAAAATGGATAACATAAATCCGCAGCCTCCACACTTCAAACCTCTAGGTCTAACAAATCTCAAAAGCTAACATTCCATTATAAGCCAGTGGATACGCCATCTGTCAATATCGTTTCTGGCTGTATTTAGGTTAGATTTGCTCTATACACTATACACAACCCTATCCGGTGAATTGGTTGACCATCTGCTTCCATTGTAGGTGCATGGGTAAGGGTCAAAATTGGTCACGATTTTGATAAATGTACGGTCGTGGTGATTTTCGTGTTCACATGTAGTTTCGGATAGCCATATAATCACTATTGTGTGAATTTGTTGTGGTTGTTATGAATAACTTCTCAGTTAAAATAACAATATATATTAATGTATACATTACTATATAGCTGTCCCGACAAACATAGTTTTGCCATATACAAAAGAAAAAAGGAAAAAGGAAAAAAAATGATGTTTTTCGATTCTCAGCCTTAACGAATACACAAAAAATTCATGCAAATCGGCCCAGCCGTTTAGGAGTTTGTTAACTAACACCGAGAATTTTATATAATTACTACCAGCGCTCCGCGGTTTTACCCGCGTAACTCCCGATCCCGTGGGAATATCGGGATAAAAAGTAGACTATAGCCTTCCTCGATAAATGGCCTATCCAACACAAAACGAATTTCGAACCAGTAGTTCCTGAGATTAGCGCGTTCAAACAAACAAACAAACTCTTCAGCTTTATAATATTAAGTATAGATAAGTACTAAAGGTTTGTCAAAAATCTTTGTATAGTGGTTTGTGTATTAAAAATGATAGTAATCTAACTTGTTCCAAAGGTGTAGTTCAAAACTACACAACTGAGGTAGACTCGTTTATAATTATTATTGTTTTAATTGTAAACTCATTTGGTCTTAAGCATCGTAGAACACAAAGTAGGTAAGTGCAGGGATTGAAAAAGAAAAATGCTTTTGAAATTGGTTGAGGTATCATTAGACATACTTCTAAACGACACAATATTGATTCGTTATTAAATAAAATTACAAGCATAAGAATAGTAATTACAAGTATTTGAGTCATGACCGAAATGCAATATGAGGCAAAGGATACTTTTGCTTTTCTAATTTATTTTTCACCTAGCAAAGTAGGTACTAGGCAAGTGCAGTGTCAGTGCCACCTACTTTTTCTTGATGACTTACTTGTAGTTTTGAATTATATACAAATAACAATTTGACGACTTTGAAATCAAAATTTGATTATCTATATATATAAAAGGCAAAATCACTGACTCACTCACTCATTACGAAATCTCAGAAACTACAAGTGCTAGGAGTCTCAAATTTTGCATGGGGGTTCCTTTTATGACGTAGGTGCTCACTAAGACGGGATGTTTCGAAATTCAACCCCTAAGGGGGGCAAATGGGGGGTGGAAGTTTGTATGAAGGTTTGATTTTTTTAAAGGTAGAAATGTATAATACATGCATAATATAGCCGTGCGAAGCCGGGGCGGGTCACTTGTTATTTATATATTGATACTATTCCCTCAAACTATTCCCATCGTTAACTATGGATATGTTGAACCAGAGGTTTTGCGTGAAAATGAACGGCCGTGAACATGATTTGAACATTCTAGAAGATATTGAAAAGTTTGTTTCAAAATGCAAGTCTCGTTAATCCCAAAATGGATTACAAAATACTAATCAGCATGCATCATCACGGACAAGGGTCCAATCGTGTTCAGGTTTCTAACCAAAATAACGTTGTCAATTAGAGTAACGTCATAATCCCACCCCCTGTTTATACAACGTGAATATAGGGTTCGGATATACAAACAAACAACACGATTAGATTAATATATGCGGTGTTCATGACCAGCCCGTTTTTGTCATAAAGATTAAACGTTAACGCCCATGGTGCCGTTCTGGTAAAGGATCGCACCTGCCTACAAATGCAAAAACGTAATTCTTATAAATACGACACGTCACAGTTAGGTAGATTCGAATGCTAACGTTGCGAAGCTGAGCGTGGAGTGCGAGTTTTCTCGTATAGTAAACACTAAAGAAAATTGTATGGAAAGTTAAAGCTTCACATTACGTCCGCTAGGAGCGCTTTTCAACTCTCCCTACTGTTTTCTCGTTAGGTAGGTATACACCTTTTCGAAAAAAATTCAAGCAGCACATCGCTATTGAAAACCGCAGTTCTATTTGACGGTAAATTAAAATCGATAAAGTAAGTCGGTTTGTCGGACAAAGGGGTCCGGACATTTAGTATGGGAGCTTGGCATTGTGATTTTATTTTGCGCGGCGCTACTATAATGCCCTCTATTGATTGGAATGGGTATCAAAATGCACCGCAGCATTTTAAGTTACTATGCCAAAATGTCCAAAGGCTTTTATGTAGACTTCAAATATACTAGGATTAGCTGCGCTTCACGGTTTCGCTCGCATAAATTCCGATCCCGCGGGATTTTCGGAATTAAAAGTCCTTATCCATCCCTTAAACTACATCTATGCCGATTTTCAACCAAAGTCCAGTCGGTGGACCGTGAAGAAGGATCAAACAAAACAAGTAAACAAACTATAGGATCTTAAGGAATTTCTAAGATTTTTGGCAACACTATTTATTGCAGCGAGCCATTAGGCCAATAATGAATGTGTCTCATTTCGTTGTCAAATTACCCAAACTTTGAGTAAATTATGGGTAATTTCCCCGATTTATAACAAAAAATATTTTTCTTAGTTTACAATTTTTTTTTGGTAAGTGTATAATTTAGTAATAAAAATAACTCATACCTAATAACAATTAATTAGGTAAATAACTAAACTTTTTGGTAAAATTTACAAAATAATAAAGACTTTCCTGTTTTTGTTAAAACTGTACCTATTATTTCCAATTAATATTATAATTACCTGATATTTGTTAATTATTTTAAGGTAAAACCAACTTTAATGAGATAAGAACGTTTAATTATTTTCTCGGGTCTTTTTATTTTTATTACTCACTCCCGATCCCGTGGGAATATCAAAATAAAAAGTAGCCTATAGCCTTTCTTGATAAATGGACTATCAAACACAAAAATATTTTTTCAATTTGAACCAGTAGTTCCTGAGATGAGTGCGTTAAAACAGACAAACTCTTCAGCTTTATAATATTACTAGCAGCGCTCCGCGGTTTCACCCGCGTAACTCCCGATCCCGTGGGAATATCGAGATAAAAAGTAGCATATAGCCTTCCTCGATAAATGGACTACACAAAAATATTTTTTCAATTCGAACCAGTAGTTCCTGAGATTAATACGTTCAAACAAACAAACAAACAAACTCTTCAGCTTTATAATATCAGTATAGATAGATTAGTATAGAAAATAAGGACAGAAGTACATTATATTAGATTTTAGTTGTACGGAGCTGCATGTTTTTATCATTTATCATGCATTTTTGCAAGGGGTAATTACAAAGTATTGTTATACTATGATAAATTTCGATTACGGTCCGTTATACAGCCATATCTTTTAGGAAAATTGTTTTCTTGACGTTCTATTAAAAGTTCTCTTTTTATGTTTAGTCTACTTTAAAAATGTTGTTATTTTTTACTACGCTTCGGAGATTCGAGATTAGATATTATACTATTACTTAAAAGGAAATAATTGCGCTCATTTTAGAAAATATTGTATGAAATTATCAACTACAAAAACCGCAAACACAGTAAGCGGTGACATTTTGATTCAATAAAACATCGGCAAAGGTCTTCAAGAACTTACCACCCATCCAATTCTAACTGGTAAAATCAATGTTAATGTTTACAAGGTATAGAAAGTTCTATTTATAACCAAGTTAAATAACCTACGTAGTCTAGACGAGCGGCAGACATCCCCTATGCCAATTATTGAATGTTGGAAGAATTTAATCCCATATGAGTGATGAATGGACCGGCTTCATGTGACGTTAGACGGTTTAACCGGAAGGGTTTCTGTTGTTAGGTGTGTAGGTAAAAAATAAATTAAATATTGGCTATGTCGTGACGTCATAGAAACTTACATTCACTTATGTAACATGTACTTCATCAACCATCTTGTAACATTACATTTGCTGATATGTAAAATGTAATTTGTAATAGTACATTGCGATACAAGTGTGGTAAATCGATCATTGCATAGAGGCGGTTTGTCGGCGTCAAAGCCGAGATGCGATGATCATTAGCCACACGTGTATCGTACGACGTTTTTTATCACAGTTGCGAATAAAATAAAAGACTTAAAAGAAAACAAAATAATAATTAACAAAATATTTGTGATAAGTCTATGTTTACATTTTTTTGGGCAATTTTTTTTGTTCATAATATTCCCGAAAAGCCAGGCTTAAAGACTTTTAACCTATACAGCCTCGTCTGACATACAATATTTTTTAGAGTTTTTTCTATTTGTTTTTGCGTCGGGGGTTAAAAACAAAACACAATGGTACGGAAAAACAATATATTTAAGTAAAGAAAAAAACAAAAACTAAACAGAACTCAATTTTTAATCGTTTTCTAAGACATTATCACGTAAAATTTTCGTTCATAAACCGACTATAGAGACAACCATGTTTGCTAGCTAAAAAACTCTTTAGTACCTACCTTTTTTATACATCAAAACAGTATAACCAGATAAATTAAGAATGTTTCATCTACCTAACGTGTAATTAGCAGTAAGATACTAATTCAACTTATTACACACTAGTGGCTTCGAGGTAATGCATAACGCACTCGTGCGTAATACGTTGGATTATGAGCCTAAAAGCGGTTGAATAAGATCCACTTTATGAGCAACTGTGATAAAAAATGTATATAACTACTTATAAATTAAATAACTTTTTTCCCAAAACTAGTCGCCTAAACACCTAGTATGAATAATATACACTACTTGTTTTTAACATGCTTTTATTAGTTTCACTTGATGTTTGCTTGCTTGTATGTAACCGACTCTTTTGGGCTCGGTTTTGTTTATTATAATTTATTTACGTGAATAATTTAAAGACTATGTTGGATCATTTCTTATTTGTGTTCTGTTACTCATTTTAAGAAATCGACTGCAAAATAGCGTAGTGCACATTTTTATAGACCGCTGAGTCGATTAAACTTTTTGTGGTCACGCTAAACAAGACTTGTATTTATATTCATATGTCGTAGGAGTTAGTTTTCGATTGTAAATAAACCCATTTTCTTTATTTCTAAATTTATTATTTACGATTATTTTAGATTATGGTTTCAATCTGAATTTCTGACTATTCTTAAAAAAGCCTCGTTTTGGGATAAGTACTAATAAATAAATAAATATCGCAGGACATTCCACACATCGCCTTCTAAACCCAAACTAAGTAACTAGACTTGTGTTATGGGTGCTAGACAACGGATATACTACTTATATACTTTTCTTTTTTAAAGATATGCTTATAATACATAGAAACAACAGACCACAGACAAATATCTGAGCATGAATACTTGTCTGAGGCGGAAATCGAACTCGCAACCCTATGTTTGACAGTCCGGCATTGTTACCATTGTGCCAACTGGGTCGTCAACTAATGTGTCTATAGAGGTTTTTGTCCTAGCCTATTCTCCTAAAAAATACTTCGAGCCCAGCAATGCTATTTGGTTTAATTTTATTTGGATACAGGCTTATTATATTTTCAGCCTATATTTAATTTGTTTTCCAGTAATAGGAAATTTTTCTTTCGTTTTTCTACGTGGGACGTGAGCGATGCCCCTAAATCAAGTCTACAGCGTCTAGATTTTTCTGATTTGGTTCACGTATAGTAACAGACTTAGTTCTGTTATAACATTTCACATTACTAACCTAGGATAGTCTTTGTCTGTTCGTGTCAGACTGCACAAAGACAGATAGCTTAGATTCTTCAGACGTTTCCCTGCAGCGGGTGTTGCTCAGTATTAATGTTTTATGGTAGGTATGTCATTAATTCTGATCTTGATGTATAGTTTTCTGTATAGCGAATTCTCTCTATATAGTAGAAATTCTTGTCTTGATTCCAGGAACGTTTAGGAAACTAATCAGTGTGACAAAGCGAGATAAAGACGCTTTAAGTCTATTTGTAAACTGCTTAAAGTTGTAGCTGCATAATACAATTCGTGCATTTATCTGTACCGTTTCGGGCTACTCAAGTGATTTTTTAGGATTATTAATAAAAGTAAACTTTTCCTTTTTTTACGTGATAACGTCTTAAAGGAATGCACTCACAAAAAAGTGTGACGTAATCGGTCACGTTCCGTTATTGACAAGGTAACCATAGCAATGTACTGAAGTATAAATAAAAATGATAATGTGTCAGGTTCTGTTGACTTGTTATAAGAGCGGTGTTGGCTTAGTGGTAGATACCTCGACTTTCATTCTGAAGGTCGGGGTTTAAAATCCCGGCCGGCCGTGCACCAATATATTTTTCTTAAGAAAAAATTATGTGCGCTAATTGACATTGCTCTTACGGTGAAGGAAAACATCGTGTTAGTTGGCTCCAGAAGTATTGACAACTTCTTTCCTCTGGAAATGGTCGACTAACCTGAGAGGGTAGTAAGTGCTGGGCAAGCCTACTCCATCCTCACGCAAAACGGACCCAATTAAAAAGGGTATCATTGCAGAAAACAGCCCGTTCAAGTACAAGTACAAGTAGGCAACCATAGCATATATTATAAAATATGTATGTTAGTTTATAAGGTATGTTTCTATGGGCCTTTGTAGCCTGAAATAAATGATTTATTATTATTATTATTTATTATAGCAAGGTATTATTTCATCAATGTTTTCTTATGACGTCACATCACATCACGTAAAATTATCGTCCGTAACCGACTTTACAGACAATCATTTGTTTTTAAATTTATTTTTTTATGTTGGATATTATAGTCGTGCCAGCCCAATGCTATTAAAATATGCTAAGTTGCACAAAATTGTACAACAAAAGGCAGAGGCGTATAATAGAAAATAGGCAGACCTAATTAGTAAAGGTTTTACCCAAACATATAACCACCCTGTCTACGCAACGTAAGGGTTGTTTTATCATTCCCCAGACACTCAGGGGTTAGTTGGCAGTTTGATGGATAACACACCGTGCTACGTTGTCAATAACTGATCTAAATTGATAGAGCACAGTGATGCAATATATAATGATATTAGTATTGTCTGACTTGAGTTCCTGGAGTGGCTGGGGGTTATTGAACGTCTCAGGCGGAGCTTGGGTTACATGGTTGAGTAGATTTTGAAATTAAACATGTAATTAAGGGTCTACAGCCATTGTATACGATCATTACTATTTGTCTAATGTTTGTTTTCATGTAGAGATAGATAGATAGATAAATTCTTTATTGTAAACACCAATTTCAAATAACAATAAATAAAAACAAAGCTTAAGTCTAAGTGTTACAAAGGGCGGCCTTATCGCTCAAAGCGATCTCTCCCAGGCAACCTTTGGATGGACAAGAAGTTGAGGAAGGTGTTCAAACTTAATATAATTAACTAAGATGCAAATAACAACAAAAGCATAATAATAAATACATACACACCTACATACTAATAATAATTACATATTGCACATAAAAATACTTATAAATATACATATATTATATTATCTTCACCAAAATATATAAATATAACTACATAAGCATGTGTAAATAAATAATATAAAAAAAAGTTAAATAAATAGGTAAATAAATACAATACCATATAAAATAGTACATATTTTATAACATACCTGAATTATTAACGAGAATTTTCCTTCCAATCCTTTTCGGCAATAGCTAAAAAGTATTTTAACACGTTATTTTTAAATTTTACTAACTAAAGAAATTATACACCTACTGACACTTAAATCTATTTATCATAAATATATACCTACTTAGTTTTTTACCTTTTGGTTATTGAAATATAATTTAATTATAGATTCCCCATAAATTGTTCTAATTTAGCCAATTTATTTAGCAAAATCTCAAGCAAGCCGACCTAGACTTGATTTCTTCTAATTTGCTCTAAAACTAAATAATGCTAACTAAACCTAAAACCTAAATACCTATTTATTTTGAGATTTTTGACCAATAAAATTGATATTCTATCAAAAAAAAAATTATAATTAAATAGAAAAGGTTTTCGAAGGCATCCTCACGATGCATCGTCCCCAGAAGGCTGGCTACGTAAAGAAAAATAATTCGTTTCCGGTCCGGTTGCATTTTGCACTGTAGGTAGGTAGGGTCGGTAATACTTTCTATACTTTTTGTCCATTCAAAGGTTGCCTGAAAGAGAACGCATTGAGCAATCAGGCCGTGCTTTTAACACTTAAACTTAAGCTCTGTGTTTTATATATACTAATATAATAAAGCTGAAGAGTTTGTTTGTTTGAACGCGCTAATCTCAGGAACTACTGGTTCGAATTGAATAAATATTTTTGTGTTGGATAGTCCATTTATCGAGGAAGGCTATATAGGCTTCTTTTTATTTTGATATTCCCATGGGATCGAGACTTATGCGGGTGAAACCGCGGGGCGCAGCTAGTATCTGATGTAATTAAAAAAAATGTCTATTAGCCAGTGTACTTACTTATTATGTTATTTTCTGACACTTTTTATGCTATTTTATGGGCGTGTTTGGTCAATGGAGTCCATTACCAAAAGGTTGGTTTCTATTCAGCAAGCATTTATTTTCAACTGTTGTGTATTTTTCTATTCCTAAAGATTAAATCTGGTGAATTTAAAAAATTTCAATGTATAAATTTGGGATAAGTTTATTTTTACCCTTATCTATACCTACCCTACTTTCATTGCAAACATAAAAAAGCAACTTTAATCCTCATCCAAACATTTCACTAACGACCCCCTAATTAAAAAGGACAGTCGGTAGTCAATATACTTTTTTAAGGGTTTGTACTTTATTGTCTCAATATCAGTACCAAATGAACCGACCGACATTTTACTAGGGGTGTATTTCATATCGTTCGTAATCCGTATCATCTGTTCCTAGGGTAATTATTTAAAAGGAACTATTATGGACCACAGTAAGTCGGTACGCGTGTCGAGCCCCTAATTTTTGCATTCAATAACCAATACGGCTTAGGGTGGCATGGCCATGATTTATTAGTTTTTGTGGACATGACAAGTTGGCCAGTAGTTTTTACTTCATAGATAACGGCGAGGTATTTTTAATTAAAAGTGGATATTGTTCGCGTGTTTCACCTAACTTTTAACAAAATGGAAGAAATTTATTTTTTAAATTATTGGTAGTTTTAATACATAATAGGCGTCATATTAAGTACATATTTTTAACTCGTAGTTACGGTAGATAAATTCTTATTTAAGGCCAGGTGCTAATAAGGCTACCAAAATCGACCTTTGTTTTAAGCAACTCTAAGTAATCAAATACTCTTTTTTTGTTATTTTGATTTAAATTGATATTGTAGTTTAATACCCATATTTTTGTTTATTGTGGTTGAAAACATGATATGAACAACTTCTTTCGATAAAAAAAATGTTAGAAAACAGAGAATTATTAGATAATTTATCGGGTTTTATTCAAAAATAGTTAACGTTTGTTTCTAAAAATGAATCAAATGATAGGTTTTCACCTCTAGGAACTATATTTGTGGATAATAATGCTAAAATGTTTTGCATATCGATCAAATATAACAGTTAGCACGCAGCACGCTACGTCTTTGAGAGCGGGGGCTAAGGTAATGTGAATACCTACACACGGTACTGGAAGAGCGCCTTAAAAGAATAAACTCACACTATCTGTAATTATAAAATACAGACTGACTGATTTATCAACACACAGCTTAAACCAAACATGAAATTTGGAGAGTATATTCTTTGTAAAGTGGAGGTAGGTACTAAGAAAGGTTTTTTGAAATTCCACACCTAAGAGGATGAAAGTAGTGTAGGTATACATATATGATAAAAACTGTCAATAGATATAAAATTTGTTGAAATAAATATTAGTTTTACTATGTTATGAATTCATTAATCGATATTGTATAATGACACTCAAAAGTCCACCGCCACCGTAACGTTTACGGTCCTGTGCAGCACTATTAGAACATTATAACATCGTAACCTGTGGATCGAACCCACGTCGGTTGGTGTAGCGGGTAGCGGCTTATACCACTCGGCTGCTAAAGACATAGCTTACATGTTGAAAATAATAATCACACTGAGTACTTTTAATTCAAGTATATATGTTTGTGTGTAACGTCTATTAGAAGAAGGTCGTAAGTCCAATACTTGTTTATAGTATTATTGTAGAACACTGATAGTGGACTTATGACGCATGCTGTACATTATTCTATCCGCAACGATAGAGCACGTTTGGTCCCCCTAACGGTTTAAACAAGTAACATAATATATGATACAGGGTGAGTCACTGTAGGATACTTTTCCCAAATATATATATATTAAATAAAAGCATATAGATTGTCTGGGGTCAGTGTTGTTGAATAAATTTCAGTTATTGTACTAGTGCCAACAAAATAAACGCAACAAAAAAGTTTTTCAAAATAAATTCAACATAAGTTGTAGCTAACGCGTTTGTAAGTATGTTGTCCTAGTCTGGATGTTCCTGGATGTATCTTATCTTACATCGGGGGCTGACAGAACCAGCAACACTTCGACCCAGTGAGATTCTTTGTGTTTTCTCTTACCTTAATGTTTCTTACTCTTTGAAGAAGTGTTCGATAAACGCGGTGGTCCCACTATGAAACTTATATTCCTCCGGTTTGGGATGCATTCCCAAGGAGGCTCATACGCTTCGCTGTTAAGACGTCGCATTCACACAGGATGTGCTCCATGGTTCCCTTCTCCGTATGTATAGGTAATAGGTGTCCATTTACAAAATAAATTATATAGGTTTAAAGATATTTATTCTCATAAGACAATAGTCACTTAAAATGAGATACAAACATAAAAGTAGGTAGTTAAGTATTCACCTCTGACGTGTTAACAGTTAAGTAGGTAGTTCTAATAAGAAGTTAATTGAGAAGAAAAATAAAAAAAAGTTATTATTATAGCTTGGCAATATGCAATTTAAGTTTTCTTTTAAAAATATTTACACTATTCGATTCTTTAATATCATCAGGCAGATCATTGTATAGCCTCACTCCTTCAGATACTATAGTTCTCTTCCCATATGTAGTTCTATGTGGTCTTTCTACAAGTTTATTTTTGTTTCTTAATCGTTGTGTTTTTAGGTTTTTTTTAGTGTTATATTAGAACTTAAATTATTGGATGCTATATTATTTACTAGGACACAAGTTTTATATTTATATATTTGAGTTAAATTGAGTAGTTCCGTTTTTTTGTATAATTCGTTTATGGGTGTAAAATAATCGTAATTATGTAGTACTTTGATAATTTTGTTTTGGATTCTTTGCAAGGAAATTAAATTAGTTGGAGCAGCGGAACCCCATATCTCTATTAGATACTCAAGATGTGATTTAACTAAAGAGTTGTAGATAATTGTTCTTATTTTGATTGGGATACAGTGTCCTACTTTACGAAGAGCTCCTAATACCGACGTCAATTTTGACTGAACGTGCTCAATGTGTGGTCTCCACGTGAGCTTATCGTCTATTATTAACCCTAGGTACTTTTCCGAATATGATCTTTGTATTATTTTATTATTTATTTTAATAGGGATATATTCTGGGATCGGTTTATTTTTAGCAACTAAAATCATATATGATGTTTTGGATGTATTAATTGTCAATAAATTGTACAGAAACCAATCGTTAAGTTTATCCAGATCATTTTGGGCGGCACTTATCAGTTCACTAAATGATTTTCCGAAATAAAAAAGACATGTGTCGTCAGCGTAGAGCGTTAGGTGACCAGAAAGGCCTATTTTACTTATATTGTTCACATAAATTAAGAACAATAACGGACCGAGTATGGATCCTTGAGGAATTCCACATGTAATATTTTGAGTTGTACTCATAAAATCGTCTATCTTGACAACCTGAAGCCTATTCTGTAAATAAGATTTTAGTATTTTTAAGGCTGTACCAGTGATACCGATATCCTCTAGCTTCAAGAGTAACTTCTGGTGACTCACGGTGTCAAATGCTTTTCGTAAGTCAATAAAAATATCTAACACACACTTCTTTTCATCGATGCTTATCTTTATTTTCGTAATTAGATCAGTGGCGGCGGAAAGGGTGCTGAATTTTGGTCGAAATCCGTATTGTTCCTCAATTAGGAAATTCTTTTCAGCTAGATAAATACTAAGACGGTCATACAAAATTCTTTCGAATATTTTAGAAAAGATAGGTAGCACTGATACAGGTCTGTAGTTATTGGGATCATTTCTATTTCCTGATTTATAAATTGGGCTTACTTTTGCGATTTTTAATGAGTCCGGGAAGGCACCACATTTTAAACATTTATTAATTGATCTTGCAAGTACACTAGCTATATAATTTTTCAAAGACTTGATTGCTTTGGTGCTGATACCGTCTAATCCGGTACTTGTATTACTGTCTAGACTATTTATGATTTTAATTACTTCATCTTCACTACAAGGCCTAAATTCATCTAATATTTCATTATGTGTGTAATTTTGTTCGTACATGAATATATTATCATTATTTTTGTGGTGTTTGACAGGTATTTTACTAGCTAGCTCTGTACCGATCGAAGAGAAAAACAAGTTAAAAACATTACAAATTTCATTACCATCCAAAATTACTTTAGAATCAAGTGATAGTTTAGGAGGAGTACTACTATTTTTAATTTTATTTATTGCCAAGCTATTAATAACTTCCCACATCTTTTTTGGTTGATTAAAAGTATCATGAAATAATTTAAAATAGTAATTTTCTTCAGAAGTCTTAATCATTGCTTGGACTTTGTCCTGCTCTTCAACAAATGCTCTTTTGAGGTCATCATCCTTTGGATATCTCTTTGTTTGCTGTCATAGGTTGTTCCTTTTGTTTATTGAATCGACGATGCCTTTGTTTATCCAGTCCTTCTGTGGTAAGTTTAGTCGTTTAGTTTTCTGTATCTTGTTCTTATCAATCTGTTTCAAAACAAATTCTTCTAAAACAGGGTAGTCCTCAACGTTGTCAATCCAGCTTTCTTCAGAAACACTTTGTTGAAGTCGTTCATAGTCGAGTGCTTTGTACTGAATTGCTTGTTTTACAGTTGGTGCTAGTTTACTCACTTCTAAGTATAATTGTTTGTGATCTGATAATGATGACTCAATTATGGATAAGCTAAAATTATGATTATTTATGTTAGTACAACAGTGATCTATAATAGTCTTTGTTGTATTGGTTTCTCTGGTACAGTAAGTCGGGTCAATTTTATTTAAAATTTCGTAACCACTTTCTTTCACTTGATTCTTGTATTTTTTAATATAACTTTCCTTTTTAAGCAAGTCTATATTGAAATCTCCGAAAACTACTGACCTTTGCCGGTTTTCTAATTGTGCTGAGTATATATCTAAGAAGTTTTCTACGTTGGAGTCTCCGTCTGGTTTATAGATTACTCCTATGTTTAGTGATAGTTTGTTTGTGTATATCCAAAAGTAGTGGTTTCCACTTTCAATGTGATTTTCAGTTATTTCAAATTTTATACTACTATGCACAAATATGGATACGCCACCACATTTTTTGTGTTTTCTATAGTTATACACATGAGTATAGTCCGGCAGTTGATACAATTCTGCATCCTGTTCCGAAGTAATATGGGTCTCAGTAAAAATAATAAAGTGGGTAGTTTTAGGTATAGCTTTAATAATGCATTTTATCTCATCAAACCTACCCTTTTTTCGAATACTTCTTAAGTATTATATTACTATTCTATCAGTTATCTGTGACCATAACACAAACCTAGTTGCCTAGCTTGGGGCTAGATGGCACTGCGTAAAAAGTTCTTGCAATTTATTTTTTATTTAGTTAAAATAAATAAATATTGTAAGACATTCCACACATCGCCATCTAGCCCCAAGCTAAGTAACTAGACCTGTGTTATGGGTGCTAGACAACGGATATACTAATCCGTTGTCTAGCACCCATAACACAGGTATATACTTTTCTTTTGTAAATATATACTTTACATAGAAACAACCAGACCACAGACAAATATCTAAGCATAAATACTTGTTTGAAGCGGGAATCGAACCCGCAACCCTGTGTTTGGCAGTCTGGCATGGTGACCATTGTGCCAACTGGGTCGTCATATACTTTTCTCTTGTAAATATATACTTATAATACATAGAAACAACCAGACCACACACAAATATCTAAGCATACATACTTGTCTGAGGCGGGAATCGAACCCGCAACCCTGTATTTGGCAGTCTGGCATGGTGACCATTGTGCCAACTGGGTCGTAATACTGTTCCTTTTAAATTCTGAATAGCAAGGAATTTAATTATGCTTTTACAATTATAATTTGACTTAAAACATCTGCTTCATCAGATTTTTATCGATATTAGATACATGATAGTGTCACATCACTATTGTTAAATACTTTGGTAAGTGTTGTTACACAACATTTATTCTATTGTATAGAACTGCGGGCCCCTTCTGCAATTTGCGCATCCCCCTCGTAAAAGATTACATTGTAATAAGAATACCGATTAAAAAGCGTCAACCATTCACTATGGAGCGTAAATCAAATCCATTGTTGACAAATTTCTTAGGCGTCAACTTTTTGTGTTGTTTTCTGATTTTAAAACAACTTTTTATGTTGAATGTTGTTGTTGGTCGATTTGTGGTCCCATTATGTTTTGATTGGTCATAGTGTTGTTACTGACGGGCAAAATAATAATAAATGACTTCTAAAAGATTTATTTATTACATAAATTATTATTGGAAGCTGAATTTTGCGAGCAAAATATTTGTGTTACACCAATCAATCAGTTTATTAAAAATAGTTTGTTGAAAAATTATGAGCCTCATAGTTTATGAACTAAAACGCCTGTTTTCTATATTCTGTATGTTTTCTGTATTGTTAAAGCTATTTGTTTAATTTTTTTGGAAAAAGAAAACACATTAAATATTTTCCCAGATGTATTTTAATAAAAAATGCTTTTTCGATATCATTTTGTGTTCAACAACGTACAAGAAGCTGACTATTACATTCATACATAACATTCAAGCTTACATTTAAGATACAAGAGTGGAAGCTTGGAAGCTATCGTACTAACGGATTACTTTTTCAAGAAAACATTAATGGGTGTAAAAAGTCATGATAACCTTTAAAATTCACAGGAAAACAAGGTTTTTTAAAGCAAGAAATATTCCTCTCCCTAAAAATGCTTGAGAATAATATTCTTAAATTAGGAAAACTGCTTATTATTTTCAAGAACATTTACATAAGAGAAAATATTCTATATAAGAAACCTTTTTTTCTGTGTATCTGTATACTCTAGATTTGAAATAAACAGCTGTGACTCGCACTACAACTTGAGATAACTTATATCTTGCTGCTTTACGCATACTTAGGCACACTCAAACAACAAAAATAATAAGTAAATCATTAAAGATCTTTAATTCAAACCGAACTTTAACACCCTGCTTGAGTTGTAAGCATTACATTTTTAGAATTGTAGTTAGCAACTAAAGTGGAGGCTCCCTGATTGACCTACAATGAAAATTTTATAAAAAGCACAAGAAAAGCGAGATATGGTTCTCTAAAGTTTTACAAGTCACGGTCTAGTTGTAGGTTTCATGATTATCAAGGTTTTCATTTACTCATTTTTAAGAACTTCATTAAAATTAATCATTTAAATTCTTTAAACTTAGGATTGTGATGTACTAAGGCATATTTGCGTACGCATATAAAACTAATAGCTATATCTTTATAACAGTACATTTTAAGTAAAAGCTTTAATTACTTACCTACTAAGTATAAACTAAGTACGATAACTCTTAAGTGTCTTAAAACTTTAAGCCATAAGTAGAACTTGAATACCTAGAAAATAAACCTTAACTAAAATGAGAATTTTTCTTACCTAACTAAGAAAGTTCTTTGTTTATAAAATTAAACAATTTAAAGTTATTTTTATTAGAACTAATGAAATGTTTTCATTTTATATTATCTGCCCCCTTAGACAAGATTGCTTTCTATTAGCGATATCGCCAATTGATAGATTCAATTGTATGAAATTAACATAAAGCATTGTATAAAATGTGCATAATATGAAACTTATCTATAAAAAATGTTGTCTAACACAGGACTACGTGACTTTTCGTTGGATTATGTCGATTTTTTACAAAAAATAATGAAAAAAGAAAGTCAGTCAATTGGCGATATCGCTAATAGAAAGCAATCTTGTCTAAGGGGGCTGCTCATCTGATATTGTTTATTTTAATGTCTTTTACTGACCTAAATAAACATAAAAGACCTAATACAGTGGTCATTGTACGTACATATGAAACATGAAAATAATATGGAATAATATGTGATGTGGAAATGAAATATGTACAATTTCTTAACTATATTTACAACTTACATTTTAGATTAAATAATATAGGAGGCAGATTTCTATCCTACGTAACAATAAGTACTGTAGGCAATAATAAATTAGTGTGAGTGAACCTTCTTAAAAATAAGATGCATGACTTTTTTAAATAAAAAGATCTATAAAAATGTTTTGAAATCATAGAAATTGTCATTGTTGTTTTATTTTTAGTTATATACATTAACTTAACTAAGATACCCTCATATAGAAAAGTAGATTCGTATATAAATATGATTTTGAAGGCACGTTTTGTACCTTTTGAAGCCGCTATATAACTGTCTGATTATATGGATAAGTATTAAAAGTAAAAAAATGGTATAAAAATATATACCTACTTAGCAGTGTAACAATAAAGCTGATTTATTGAATTCCTTTTGGCAGTTCGAATACTGGTCGCGCTTTTCACAATACAAAAAGCTATAGCTAAATGGTGTAGACAGTTACAGATAATGGTTTACTATTTGATCATGTTAATAATTATCTACCATTAAGCATCTTATAAATGTCGCATTGCATGTGATAAGCAAATCTTTTTTGTCATGTTCCATCTAACATTCGTATAAAAACATTAATCCGCTTACCTTTTGTTTTAAGTCAGGATTAAATATTTTGAAATGACTTTCTAAATTTTAATACCTACACGTGAAGTCAAATCAATACTTTGTCAATAGGTAGAAACATTATCAAATATAAGACTACCGTCATCGTTTCTTATAACTGGATGCATTATAAAACTAATAGTTGAGATTACAAAGGTCATTTTTGTTTAAACCGCAGAATTCTTCCCGATGATTGGTCCTCCACTCGTAGCATATACTCTATGACCGTCGAATTCTACCGAAGAATTTCTCTTGATAGCGTCGTCTGTGTCTTTCAATGGCTCTTTTTCGTCCCTGTCGAATTTAAAAGTAAAATCAGTTGTTATTTTACGTAATAAGCTATTTACAGCATTTCACAAATCACCATTAACTACATAGTAAAGTAATAAAAATTCCATCGTTCCTGAAATAAATGTAACTTAATATTATACTAAATTACAAAATTCTGTACTTTTATTTTGTTGATTCATCTGTGATACTTACCAGAAAAAGTTTTCACTCTTTCGATTTTTATACATATATATTTCTCAATACCTCAGTATAGAACTTTTTAAAACTAAAGATGAACCAACAAAACTTTTACAAAAATTAGTAGGTACTATACTAAAAGACAGATATTGTTAAAGAAAAGCAAATATCACAGGACAAAACAAATGAACACGACGCAAACTAAAACAATGAAAAGTCAAAAAAGATAGAAAATGGTCACAAAATGTTGAATATCTTACACTGGCGTGGTCGGGACATAACTACACAGGTAGGCGCAGCGTGGGGAAAAAACGATGTTGTTAGTGATATGTGCACAGTTTGTTAATATGTAAAAATATAAGTTTCAGAAATTATTTAGCATTTCATTATGAGCTCGTTACAATCATAGTAAAAATTAAACTAAAAAAACCAAACAAAGAAAACAAACGTCGTAAGAGATGTTCCAATGCAAAAATCAACAGTCTCATTAATTTTCCGTCAATGTTATTTCAAATTTCAAATATTTCTAGAGCGCTCTAAATACTTATACATTTTTTACAAGTCATTAATATATAAAGCAAGTTCTACAGCCATATTTACAGGAGGCACAACGCCAAGCTCCAATACTTCTCTCTCATTAAAAAATATTTATGTACAATTTGGATTAGCCCATACTTTACTTAATATTGGTGTTTGCAATATCCAATATTAGGTGCCAGACTTCAGTATAATACAAGGGCCAAACCACATCCGCACAAAAAGCATGCAGGCATTCTATGGCAGTTTGTATGTGATGCCTTACGTCGGAGTGGACACGAGCTTGACGGGCGGCGGCAGGGGCGCGGGGGAAGGCGGCGCGCGCGGCTTCGTGCTGCAATAAGGGAGCGGGAAGCGCCAACCGTACAGACTAGCGGGCAGAAACATCTCTAATCGACACATATATACGAAAAGGGACCAAGAGCGATACATTAGATTATGTTATGACACGGGTAATGATTATGACTTTTATTAAAATGAACACAAATAGATATAAACAAATTACTAAGAAAAATTATACCTTCCAAGTTTCGCTTCATCTTCCTGGTGTTTCTTGCCTCTTTTTCCACATATAGTGGCGATAACTCCTTGCCGCCTGAAGCACAGCAGTAGCAAGTCTACTATGATGAGGCAGATGAAGACTCCAGCTAACGCTACTCCGATAATGGCTCCACTTGACAAAAGTTGAGGTGGGGCGAATCCAGAACGTTCCACACCTGCCGACACATAAGCCAAAGATTAATAAGTTAAACGTTACTAACGAGCAGTAGAAGCAATAGATGTTCAAAAAACTAACTCTACTGCTCTCTATAATGTTAGTATTATGCATCATATCAAAGAAGCTGAAATGTTAGATGACATGAAACGATTGTAACAAATGCGATTGTAGCTGACAAGTTACTCAGAGGGTACTAAAGTGAAATTATTTATTTGTTACAATCAGTAAATAGCGGTGTCACAAGGAGTGCTTTCAAAAGAAAACGTGCACCCAATCACCGTCAATTTTTATTAAAATCTAATAGAAATTCATATACGTAAATTTTCATAAACATAGAAAGCTCTCCATAAGAATGAAATGGGGTTTGAATGAAAATGAAAAATTAAATAAGATAAGTAAGATAATGATGCAGTTCGTAATCTTAACAATAACTAGAACAATTTAAACTAAAGAAAAGTTGTCAAGATGCAAACATTCCAAATGATTGTTTCGTTGCAAAATAAATGTTCAAACCCCATGACAAGTTTGGTCCTATTGAAGCGTGATATCAAAATAACATCTTAGAATATTTGACTAAAACTATTACTGAATCTATAAACCATCACCTTGATTACATAAAAATAGCTAATTGATATTGTAGACTACGCAGTACGACGATTTAATCAAATGTAGATCTAGATGATAGAACTAGTGATTTTTAAAGAATATTTTAATGAACAACCGTCGCTCATGCTTGGACAAAATAATAAGGTTATAACTAGGGTTTAAAAGTAATTTTAAATTATGAACAATTTAGCTAATGTAGATTACTAGGTACGAGTATATGAAAAGTTTTGAAATGTGTCAATTAATTATATCAAAAATTTGGGAAGACATGCTATGTGAAACATGTGGTTTGACTCTGTTTGTAAAAGGTGTCCACAGAGAGCATGCATAAAATACATATAGGTAGGTAGTTAATTAGTACATTCCATAGGATTCTAGCTAGCAGGATTAATAACTATTATGAAATATTGTAATATAAAAAATATTTACCCAAATTTCAGTCAGGGCGACACAAACACACTTCAACAACAAAAAAACAGAACATTGTAATTATTTTGTAGTCTTGATAAGCATCTTGACAGCTTTCTTTCTAATAGGGATTAGTTTCAGGATATTCTACATATTAGTACGAGGACAAGGAGAGTTGGGAAAATATTAACACAAGTACAACATTTATTATTTTAAATAATAATTTGTTCTGGCTGAACAGTAGCAGGAATATTTTAAAATTATTTATAAATTTTTAATGAATATTTGTGGTTCCTTAATTTATTTCCCGTCAACCAGAACCAATTATGTCTTTTGTCAAACTCAGATAAAATAACATTAAATGTTTTTAAAACATTTATTTTCTTTCCACATTGGTCATTCTTTTCGTACTAAATCAGATCACAATGTATCTAAATGTTTATGGAGAAAAGATTTACTAACTAAATTATCTTATCTTATGTAATAGGTGGTATGATCAATGTACTCTGATGATTTTCTTCCGTCATTCTTTCAATAATTAAAGTCTATCTTTCAGATGGACGACATACTTCTTGATAACTATCTTCTTTATACTAGTTTTTATTTATACTTATAAATCTTAGTTAAATGACAAAACAGTCGTCGAAAATTCATACACAATACCTTAATATGTAACATAATACTTAGTTTAATATCCGCCTTACGATTGACAGACCTTTAGAATACTACGATTTTATATTCTGGCAGTGTTAATTTTTTAGACAAAAACTACCTAACAAAGCATTATCAAAGTAAACTGCAAAGCATTGTCTCTTATAATTAGTTATTTATTAGAAATTTCAGTAGGTATTACGTTTGGTATCAAAGTCTAAAATATTTTATCAAATAAGAATATAATAAGTAACATCAATAGTTATTTACATAATAACAAATTGTTTTATCACAACAAGAATCTTTACTAAATAACAACAGTCATTGTTTGGACAATTATCAGAAAGATTATCTAGTTCACTTTTAAATTAAATGTAAAACGAATACTGTAGATAAGACTCCCAATATAGACCATGTGATATGAGGGCTTCCATTTGGATTACCTAAAAATATATCATCAGGATAATTACACAGCTAGCATCAATCGTAAAGTATAAATAACAAATGAAATAAGTGGGTATTGAAAATCAATATAACTTACCATTAATGAAATTAACACCAACATAATATAAATTCGTTAATTTTAAAACTATTAAATGCCAATTTTGAAATAATACTTAAAGTACACAACGAAATTATTATTTGGCTCGAAAATAAATCAAAACACATGCCACACATTTCAAAAATTCAAACATCACATGTTAAAGTTAATGTCTATTAATATTTGTACGTAGTATATGTATGTTGTTACATGTAAAGGCAAGAATCGACAATGATTAAAAATTATAAAAGAAGAAACCAGTAAAATTAACGCAATGAGCAACTAAAAGACAACAGTTAAACGTCATAAAATTAGTCGAAAGCATTACAATTACGAAGCAAAATAAATCACTGGAAAATGAAACGTCTGAGCACGAAACAAACACTGCACTTAATAAAGTCAAAGTCATACCAACGAACACAAAACTAGAGCTGTGAATAAAATGTGAACTGATGACGTGATCGTGTAGGATGAGTCTGTCGGTGGTTCTGATGCGGTGTAAACATCGTAGAAGCCAGCCTGGAGCGGCACTTCGCTACTTTCTTGGTTGTACTCACCGAGGGCAGTTTGGACGTAGAGCTGGGCCGGTTGTGAGAACCCGAGGACATTGTGCGCTCGCAGGTGGATGCGGTATCTAGTGTCAGGGTGTAAGCCACGTATTTCGTAGTTTATTGCTTCGCTTGTTTTAAGCTCTTCTCGAAGGCAATCGGTTTCTGAGGCTACTCGCCATTCGCCACTTACTTTTAGAACCTAAACACAAACAGCAACAAATTAAGTTAAAAATAGAATTCAAAGAGAAACGTTAATTTAATAATAAAGTACGAACATAACCCTCTATGTCAAAATAAATTATAAATGTCTTTTCAGTTGTTTGTTTCAAAAAAAATATAACGAATGGCACTTACGGGGCAATAAGTGACGTCATACATATCAATGGGTTCGCCATTGTGAGCGGGGACCCTCCACGTTAACTCAAATCTGTCCGCATATTTTCCGTGAATAATAGACTCTGAACTCGTGTTTTCTTTTCTCCATTTCGGTTGTTCCGGAGGTGACCTAGAATATATTATAAAAAGACAATTAAAGCAACCCTTGAAACAGTATAATTATTAATTGTTGAAGATCAAAGGACTTACCTTCTGGGCATAATAACGGTGATAGAAGAACCCCAAGAGCCGGGGCCTACTTGATTGACAGCAGCAAATCTAAAGTCATAAGTGTACATCGGCTTCAAATCCTCTACTATGTAGGGAGAGTTAGCAGACCACGTCCGTTCTTGAGCTAGGTTCCAATCATAATTGCCATTTTCCTTGTATTGAGCTGTGTAGGCTAAAATAGGTGGACCCATTTCCTCAGCTGGTCCGACAATACTGAACGATACCGATGTCGCTGTGATTGTTTCTTGTTTCGCCTTAAAATAATTTAAAAATTATCAAATAAAAACACATGTTACAAAAGTTAAAAAAAACAGTCCAAGCAACTTATACCTACGTAAGTATTTACTGTAAAATGGAATCGAAAGAGCGTTCCAATGAATCTATAGCACATTATCGTTCACATTCCCAATCTGCCTTTTCCTTAACTGAAACCGTCTCGTACATAAAAATGTTAACAAAAACTTACTTGCACAACCGGTCCCGGTGGGAAAGCCTCTCTGAAATGTATAATGTGCTCAGCTTCGCCGAGTAGGTTTGTAGCAATACATTTATATATTCCGTAGAGTCCTTTATCCAGCGGAGTGATTTGTACAATACTGACTGGTCCTGAGCCGTATATCCTGATGTGCGGAGTTTCGACGAGATCTGCGTCGCGGAACCTTCAAGTTTTGAAAAGGATTTATGTATAACGTAATGCTTAAAGTTAATACGCTTTTCTCTACGTAAATTTGCTCAAAATAATAGCCGAACTTTGTTAGAATATGATAGGAATACTGAAATAAATTTCAATGTGTTTAACTTACTTCCATTTGATCGTCGCATTTGGTATACTCTCAGCCACACATGTTAGATTGACAGGCTGTGCATTCCAACTCCAAATAGGAATTGTAGGCATGTTCTCAAAGGATGGTTTGAACTGTACAGTTATAAGTCCATTCTTTCTTGCTTCTCCCCCTGTAAGAAGATAATTGATTAAGTAAAAGAAAGTACTTTTAATAGTTTTAATATAATTATATGTATAGATTGTTGAATAATATATAGTTACCATCATTTTCAGCAATACATTCGTAAAGTCCATCGTCTGTTCTATTCAATTTCGAAATCGTGATTACGCCAGATGATTGCATTTGATCACCAGTTAGACGTGAAGTTGTCTCAATATTAATCCTAAAATAAACATCAATTATTTTAAAACTATAGTTGAATGAAAAAAAGTTAGAAAATTAAAACAAGAGATTTGTTTTTTTTTCTTACCGGCCATTATCATTAGGTCCATTCAAAAATCTTTCACCCTGTGGCCATCTTCGGAAGCTAATTCGAGGAGCGGGTCTTCCACTAGCCTTGCATTCTAGTCTACCTTCTTGCTGTTCGGGGAACGTTGTATTGTAAAGTTCGAATATTTTCGGTGGGACTAATACTTCTACTTCTATGTCAGTCTCATTATGTCCAGCTTGGTTAACAGCATTGCAGATATACTTTCCGTAATCTCCTGCTTCCACTTTATCAAAAGTCAGAACTCCAGTAATATCATTTACGCTAAAACGTGCTGTCGTAGCTAAATTCTGAAAGGGTAATTAAAATTTTAGTGTCTTAGAATCTGTTTACGACAGTTTAATTATTTTATAGGTCGTAAAAATGTGTTTAAATTAATCTTACCTCTCGAGTTGCGGATTTAATCCAAGTGTATGTAGGTGGTGGTTTTCCTCTAGCTTTGCAAGTTATTGAGGTTTGCTCTCCCTCCTTGATTACAACCTTGCGCTCTCTTTCTTCCATTTCGGGTGCAGTATAAACCTTAGAAGTAAGATTTTAGTAGGTTAAAAAATTAATATCAACTTTAATTTAATTTTAAAGTTTACACCAAAATTCAAGATTGGGTTTTATTCTGTTAACTTACTTCAAGTCTAATATTCCTTTCAGCAAGTTCACCGGTTTGAATGACAACAGCTCGGCAGGTGTAAGTTCCATCGTCACTTTCTTCAACACTTTTTATAAGAAGTCCGTTCGTGTGAATAACGTATCTATCTCCAGTTGAAATCTACAATCAAAATTGAAACTTATAACTTATGAAAATAAAGGCCATTGACTATACTATTGATAAGGTGTTAAAACTTACGGGAGCTCCTTCCTTAAACCAGTCGACCGAAGGTGCAGGTTCAGCCGTAACTTCACACATTACTTTGAACTCTTTTCCTTTAGTGGCGTATTGATTTTCATTGGCATTTGTCCATGTTACGGCAACTTTAGAAAAATAATCACAAATTAAAAAAATGTTAGCATGCAAATTCTTCTTGATATTATTCTAGTTCTAAAACGTATCGATCGTATCGATTCCAGTGTGAATTGTCGGCGAGCTATCGGCCGACCTAAAATTGACGTAAGCTCTTAAAGTGTACTTACTGAATGTCTCCAAAACAACACTATCACTGAGAGGCTGGTTAGTGTAGGTGGCAACACAAGTGTAGTTCCCCGCCATAGCCGGTGTTATGGACGAAATGTAGAGCAATTGTAGTTGCTTCGTCGGCATCGATTCCGTGTAGATCTCTGACCGAGTTCCCGGACTGAGGAATAATAACCAGTTTCATTAAAATAATTGGAGTACCTATTGTAATTTTCGAGCAACGAGGACCTACTATCTCATTATTTGTAGTTACTACGATATTAGGAATTAAAACAGACAGGTACGAAAGTAATAAATAAGACGGAACGAATTGTTGCTACATTTGATTGGTTACTTTCAGATATACTTAATACTCTCAACCGTTATCTTCTACGTTTCATGATCAAATTTTTAATATCCGGTGTAAACGAGACGCTCGCTGAGATTAAACTGTCATTTCCATCGTTTTATGTCAGTTTTTGGTGTGACATTTTGGTGATGGATTTAAACGTAGGCGTAGGTACTCAGTACATTAAAAAGCACAATTTGTATGAAAATTTGTGGCGACGATGATCAAAATTAACATATTACAAAACGAATTGCCATATGCAATTCGAGTATGATACGGGAAAATAAGCGTAAACCTTTAAAGTGACAAATATTTAAATAAATATTGCAGGATATTCCACACATCGCCATCTAGCCCCTAAGTTACTAGATTAGTGTTATGGATACTAGACAATGGATATACTACTTATATACTTGTTTGTATATACTTATAATACATAGAAATAACCAGACCACATACAAGTATCTAAGCATATATAGTTGTCTAAGACGGGAGTCGAACCCGCAACCCTGTGTTTGACAGTCCAGTCATGTTGTTTTGAATTAAATAAGTAGGTATTCCATTTGTAGATACTTACGCAGCTTCATTGATGACTAGGCCTTTAGGGTCCTTCCATTGAGGTTGTGTTACGAGTGATGGATCAGGCGCGTCAGCTTGGCATGTAAGAACTACTGATTTGCCAACAGCTACAGTCTGTTGCTTCTGCGTTGGATATATTCTAAGGTTTTGTGCTGTACATCCTGTTGGCAAAAGAAAAAACAAATTAGACAATGGACAGTAGGCAAAAATAAACTTCCAAGTATCTTTTACTGACTTTAGAGAAAAAAAACCAAGTCAAAAAGATAATCTTTGTAACTCTATTTACAAAAGGATATAAAAAGGCGATACGAGCAGCTTTTTTTAGCAGATAAAAATCTCGAGAAAATTATCTCAGACGAAGAAAAGCTTGTCGTTAAAAATAAAAATCTCAGAAAAGTCCAGCTAAATTTCATTATTATCCAGCAAAACAAAGGTATTTTTTAACAAATATACCTCAGAAAGGGCCGACTCAACTTGTTAATTAAGTTTACCGCAATTTATTCGTCGGCACGTGACGATGCGACCGACGACGACTTATTAACGGAGTTACTCTTCTATGTAACTTAAACTTAGTATGGAACTTCATTTGTTAATTGGGGACATCTGGGACACCACTTCGTTTATATTAATATCATGAAAGACCAACAAATTAGGCTTCCGCGTTATCACTAGTCTGCAGCGGCTGGTATTTAAATTCAATGTAATTGTGTTGGAATCATCGAAATCATGGATCAGAACATTACCCATAAAACCTTTTTAAACGGTATTTTGACTATTTTGTTACAGAATTTGAATATTGTTAGTTTAAAAAACATAAGTCATTTAAGAGGAAAGGGTACCGGGGGTTCTCTCCATACAATCATAGTCGACTCTTTTCTCCATGAATAATGACACTGGAGCAAACATTTTTGTTGCATAAAACTTATAACTGCCATGACCATTGACCATGTCCCTATGTTTCGTTTTTTAAATCTTAATTTCTATGATAATTAGAAAATGAAAAAATCCGAAACATAGATGCATAGTCATGGCAGTTATAGGTTTTATGGTACGAAAATATTTATTCTAGTGTCATTATCCAGGGAGGAAACAGTCGACTCCGTTTATATGGAGAGAACGCCGGTACCCCTGCGGTACCCCTAAAAACTTATCTTCATAGTCATTTCAAGTACGACTGCGACTAAGACTGCGACTGCAGTAGCTTCATTAGAAGTGGTTTACTATCGCATTTTATGGGTAGCTATGTGCGTTATCTCATCTACAGTTAACAAACGTTCTCCATACGATATCGTGCTCAAGTGTCGGGCTCTATTCATGTTGGCACGTCGCTTTATTTCCAACTCATCTCTTCAAACAGTCTAGCTATCCAAGAAAATGTGAAAAATCAAATTTCATCCTTACAGCTTTGTGTTAGAGTATACTATGTAGTTCATATAATTTCAATTGACTTTTCTTTGCCAAAACTTAAAACTATATTGCTTGCCTATATTTTCATCATCTCAGTTAGTTCACTAAATAATTTAAGTAACAATTGTTTTGTTAACAGCCAAGATCCTGCTCAATAAATGTATACAGTTTTTTGTAGGTAGTACTGGGAGTATATCCGATGCGGGCACACTGTAAAACTTTGTTACATATTTCTTTTTATATTCTGGTAACATGAAGATTTTTAAACATTTTAAATATGCAGGGCACGTCGTCGGACCCTTCGCCTATCCTCAGGTTTTTCCGACAAACTGCGCTGCATTTTTACGACATATGGTTGGAAAGTATGGTAACACAACTTCTTTATGACTTACATCCCTACAATATGGAAAATTACACATTTCCCCGAAAAAGCAACTTTGATTTCTCTAAACGTTGTTTCTTCGAAACTTTTAATATTAAATAAGGTTTTAGATAAGAGTATGTTTTTTTTTAATATAGATAATTAAAAAACGTAAATCTTACGTAAATAGTGTAGGATATTATAAAAAGTTTTCGTTGATATCAAGTAAAATATATCTACAATAACATAAAAACTAAACTTCTATTTTCTAACAAATTGGCTGGGGAAATAGTTCGTTACTATAATTCCCTCATGGTGACGCGAAAAATATTGTTTTTTTTTAAAGATAGGTTTAGCTGTCGAAAAGACAATGGTTGAGTTTGAGTAAAGGTTGATTCATCTTAAGATAAATATCACTGAAAGAAATAATCGCCTCGCCTAATTTCCATTGAATTGAAAGTAAAATATCTCTAAATGTTCAAAAATGTATTCTCCCCGAGTCCTATTTAATATTTTACGAGTATACCTAATGAATATCAATCGACTGGCAGACACCTAAGAAATGCATTTAAATAACGACTCCATTACGCCTTATCCCCATGTGCCCCATTCAACAAAGAAGATTGCACCTGAGGAGTACAACAAATACAGCATCAAAAGCTTAACATGAATTTTACAGTGTATACCTTGAAGGCATCACCGAAATTTCATCAACTGGGGGGATTGAGCTTCACGACGAGGGGACAAGTGAAATAAGCGAGACTGCAGATTAAAGGGTTTGCGGAAAATTTGTATGCTTCATAACAGCCACGTCCCCAAGCGGTTTTGTATTACCAATTATGTTCATTTAATACGTAACAAGCTGTTCAGATGGATCTGTCTGACCGAACTCATTATATAAGATTATGTCGCCGAAGTCGGCTTGTTTACGTGTAACATTGAACATTTAATGCATACAGCATATTTTGTATGTTTATTTGTAAAATGAATGTTACAATTTTGTAAATGCTTACACGTGGTAAGAAATACCTGCCTAAGAAATATCCATGATCGAATTTAACTTTGCAATACTTGGCCCTCCGAAATCATCCGATTGGACCTTTGAATTTTACAGTACGTAAATACCAATGCGGGAAAGTGAAACGAAGTGAAACAGTTTCAGGTCTGCCGGAGACGTCCCTTGCCCATATTCCCATTGGAAATCAAGTTCAAGACCACTGGTTAGATAGCTACGGTTTTGAAACAAAAGACTGTCTGACAGCCTGTAGGCATGCGTGCAAGGGGCCTTGTGATTAATCGCTTAGGCATTATTTCCTAATTAAGCCCACCTTCCCCTTTAAATGCGTCGCTGGAGGGTGCGTCTGTGAACTCGAAACAAATATAAATGGCAGAGAGTTTAAGCAGAGAAGAAAATCGGAAATCTGTTGAATTAACAGCGAACACAAATTAGAAAAGGTAATTTCCGTGAAGGGTAATATGTGTCGGTTTACATAATGAATGTGGTTTTACGAAACAAAATATCAAATATGCACATACATTTTTGTAAAATTGAAGAGATAATTTAACGTAAAAAAACAAATATTGACAAAAAATATTTGCGTAGAGTATCAATGACAACAACATAAATGATTCCCAATGAGAATTAAACTATTTCAATAACTAAGTTATACCTACTGTTATATGTATTAATACTCCATTAAATCAACAAACACACCAATTATACAATTTGAACAGCGAGATAACTCAATTACTTTCACCACCGCATCGACATAAAATATGTAGCATACAATCTGACACGTGAGTTCACCCCATTTGACATGTGACTCCGTCTCACTGAAAAGGCAGTAATTGAGGGAAATGAGATAAATTATTGTTGCTGATTGTCTCAGTAAGGGGATCCTCAAAGGGAAAAAGCGATGTGATAAACATGGCTCATACAACTGACGCTCCAGCTACGGTAAAATCTAACGCAAAGAAAAATTAAACGATTTGAGTCAGGTGTTCAGATCCTTTGGATTACCGTTAACGGCTATATTACCAGTTAAGATAGGTAGTACTTATTTAAAACAGTTACAATAAATTTCTGCCGTTAAAAGCTCGCCAAGTTCCCGTCCGGTGCGCAGGGCTCTCCCGCCCCTGCCCTGTCATTATCAGTTTAGCAAGGGCTCTTCCGCTAAAAAAGCATAAAAAGACTGCTCTCAAAAATTCAGCTAAAAACGAGGGCGTAACGAAGTATAGCCCACTTAAAACAATAGCTAAATACGAGGGTCGGTGCCTCCTCGACCGCACTTCCCATACTTAAATGCTGGAGACCACTCAATATGTGCTGAATTTGTAGAATTTTTATGGAGCGCGTTTTGGACTCCTTTATTGCGTCGGATATTTACGGCGTCCCTTGAGGTTAATAAATTTGGGTTGAAATTTAAAAACATCCGCAATGGTTACACAGTGGCTTGTTGCATGTAATTGAAATGCGGGGAACGGAATACCTAGCTAACTTTGTTCGATGTTTTCTTTTCAAAAGGTGTTCAACGAATTTAAGTTGACTTCAAAGAAAGGTTGAAGTGTATGTAAAGTACCTACGAATTTTTGTCTAAAGTTTCAATCGCGTTAATCAACGTTTGTTTAGTATTCGACCCTCAGATCTAAGAATAGCTTGCAAATTGATCCAATTTTACCCCTGCCTCCACGGCAGACCATTAATTACTTGGTTCCTACCAGGCTTTGTAAGCTCGCTCTTCAGTTTATAACCCGCAAACAAACCGATCATTTCAACCCCGCATTTGTTTAGACCCACCCCTGCACTTTATATCTCAAATTGACTTCGCTGAAAAGTTTTGAATACCTAATTTTGAATTTTATGGTAAGTCATTCAATACACAATTTGAATTCATTCTTCGGTGGATGAAGTTTTCTAGCACTACTTGTATTTGTAATTCGAAAATGTTTTGAAACTTAACAACGCAAAAACATGAACGCTTAGTACTTATAGTTTAACAAAATATTCAAATACGGTTGGTATTTGAATATTTTGACGACAAGATAAAAATAAATAGGTATGTATGTAATGTTTATTACCGAGTATGATGTCATTTCAAATAACTATGAGCAAGTTGTTGGTCACCTACGCTTATTACTTTCAATTGAAGACGATATTGCCACAGTTGGAACCGGTTAAACAAGTTACATTGCCATTGAACTCTATGTTATCGATGGAATCTATGAAAATAACCATAGTACTAGACTTTCGATCTTATTTCTTCAGGGTTTTAAAAAGGTATATACTTAGTGGTTACGCGTTAGTATAAATAATTTTAGTTTATTTTTAACTAAGTAACGTCTCTTCGTGACTCCACTATTTTAAGGTTAATTCCTCTATTCAGTTAAGCCACAATTATGTCAAAACTTAATTTTTTCAAAAAAAATCTAAATTTTTAATCGTTTTCTAAGACGTTATCACGTAAAATTTTCGTTCGTAAACCAACTTTAGAGACAACCATTTTTGCTAGCTTAAAAACTCTTTGTTGGTACCTACCTTTTTTTATACATCAAAACAGTATAATCCAGATAAATTAAGAATGTTTCATCTACATAACATGTAATTAGCAGTAAAATACCAATTTAACTTATCAGGATAACTTTTTACACACTAGTGGCGTCAAGGTAATGTAAAACGCACGCGTGCGTAATACTTTGGATTATGAGCCTAAGCGGTTGAGTAAGATCCACTTCATGAGTAACTGTGATAAAAATGCATTTACATGTAGCTTGATTTTAACTAAATTTGTTTAAGCACCAAAGTCATGCAGCTGCCCGAACGTCATAGCTGCCTCATTTATTATCTAAATTTTCGTTAAAACATGAATTGAAATAAATAACCAATTTCTTCTGCAATTTCATTTAAAATAATGTCTGGTAATGTAATTTCTATTAGACATTTCCCACCGGCACTGTAAGTAATCAAAAATATCTCAGCAAAGTGGGACTCACGTAGATAATGCTGAGTGAGCAACCTCAAACCTTTCTATAAAACTTTTCAAAGCGTTTCCCTGAAGGAATGCCAATTCCGTTTGTGAACGCACCGGGAAGCAAAATTTAATCGCATTTACCGCGGTTTACATTTACATTTACTGGGAACACTTGGTTTGTACGAGCTCATTGAAATAGTTGTTTCGAGTCGTACGACTTTCAGAAATAAGAGACTAATTACATATGTTCAAAGTGGTTGTGGTTTTCATTTATTTATTTTGGTTAATTAATTGAAAATATTTTACTCAACATGAACTTTTTACAAAATTATAACTTTGTGGCTGCTTTAAATAAAGAAACTGCTGACTTTTCACATTTAATTTACTTCAAAAAGGTGGAGGCGTATTTTTGACGTGACAACATTTAATAAAATGATGGAACACAAAAAAGGATGACGTCATGCGTCCCGTTCCGGGAACGCGTCATGTAATTGACAATGTAACCATGGCAACGTATTATCGTTGCTGTTGCCACATGACTAAACAAGGACCAGGATTGTTAGGTTTCATACAACGCTCTGTGATAAGTACACTACTAGAAGCTTGACGCGCGTGTGTGCGTGATTAGGCTTGTGTTATGGTGACAAGTGACGAATAGAAGACTTATTTATAGGAAAAATAAAGGAAAAAATATGTATTAAAGAAAATATAAATAAGATATAACAAAAATATTATCGTCCGTAAACCGACTTTACAGACAACCATTTTTTTTTTCAATGTATTTTTAACGTTGGTTTTTACTATCTTGTAACTTTGTGTAGGGCTTTGGTTCATTAACTAACACGAGTTCCTAATTTGTTGATTACTATTCACACACTTCACGCAAATAATTTTGACGATTTGTGCATAACTTTATTAATACAACAGGCATTTTAAGCAAACAATACTCGTAATGAGCATCAAATCCCATTGTAGAATCAACACAAATAGACGCACGATTTGTATTCCGCTCCTCTGCCGCCCATCCGTCTGGTCTGCCTAATTATCCAACCCTCCATGTTTTCCAATAAGCCTGCACGACTTTTCAGCATAAATCTTTAACATCAATTTTAACTCTCGGTGAATTTCCCGTGTAGATTACAAAATTACTGGAACATTTCAGGATCACAAAGTAATCGTACTATGAATAGGTATGAAGCATGAGACGTCTACGTAAAGTTTGATGGAACGTCTCGAAAGTTTCGGAAAGTTGTTATTAATTTTAAACAAACATAATCTGCTAGGATGTTTTGATTTATAAGTCTCTCAATATTATTGTAGCGATACTATGCTTTGGTGACTATTATTTTAACAATAAACATTGTCTTTTTGGTGCATCAAAGCAGTCACTTAGATAGCTTGCCAAGTCCCGCAAAATTACACAAAGCTTAAACTTTTCTCTCCAAGGCGTTTGTCTACTTAGAGACACATCCTCAAAAGTGTCTACTAATCTCGTGGCAAACAAAGCGTCTTCTTAGGATCCATCAGAAGTGTTACCTTCAAATCTCATAGGATTGGCTCCTATCACGCTTTGTTGACAGACCGTCTTACTTACCCTCTTCGCCACAACAGTGTAACTTAGCTGCCACTCAAAGATCAAACAAGAATGTTTAAACACTGAGTATAGGTACTTACCTACCGACGATGTTCAAAAGGCGCATGAAATCTGTCTGTCTCAAACAATTACGTCATCATCTCTAGCAATTCAATGATTTTTTTGTGTTGGACAGAACCGTTGGATAAATGAAACATTCTGGCATTCGCGCTTGTACACTTTTAGGTTTGAAAGATTGACCTTATTTTGTTGATGTATTGAGTTCTTTCACCAGTCCATATTATTTAACTTATTCGTAGCTCAAAGTGAGAGAACGTGCTACGTGTCTCCATTGAAATATTACTTGAAAAGCCTTCACATTTGGCATTGTTTGTGAAAGATAGTGTGCAGACAGGGATTATGAAGACAAATTGACGCTTTCTCTTCCCTCTGAGCTGATGTGACAAACAAACACGAAAGTTACTGTGTGAGAAATTGAATTGTAAACATTAAAATTTATGTTTGGAGTTTGTTGAATTATTATTGTAGAATTTTACATGTTTTAAATTTTTATTTCAATTCGCAACATTAAATTTACATAGTATTAATAACCCAAATGTAATAAAATGCTATCCATCACCCTAATCATAACGGATTACCTGGCAAGGTATCCTGGTTACTGTGAAAACAAATACAAAATTTAAACGATATTTTCCTGTAATCGCCAAATCTTATTTAAAATATAAAAGAGTAAAAGAAGACGGCTTTCGGCTTACAAATTTTCCTGTATTTACCTATGTAGATATTTGGTAAAAGTAACATAATATTACATTTTTTCACTTAAGTGAGACATTTCTTTTGATTGAGAAAAATGTGATGCTTTCATTCTATTTTTACGATAAAGGTCTCAAAGAATTCGGCGGGTATCATAAATATTTCATCGCAATCGGAAAGACCCATAACATTTATTTGGAAAAATATAAAGATAAAACCAAGGTACCTACGTTTTCGGTAAATTGGGCCAAATCGTTTAGCAATGAACGGGAATAAATCTATTTCATCTAAATCCTTTCCCATAACTCTAACACAACTGAAATACTTTTTTGTGGTAGCGCTTAACTCAGTAGGTTCCTTGGGGTGCGGGAACAGCGGGTTGCTTTCACAATAAGATAAACGGCAAGAAAGATTTCTCAGATATAAATACGTCGCGCCTCGCATACTTACTAGTTACCTTTTCAGTCACACGCAACCTCTTATTTTAACTTTCATAGATGTTAAATTATAATATTGTCGAATTTATTAGATTGTTGTTATGGGAGGGTTCGGTTATTTCCAGGGATTTTAATTAAAGAGTTTTGCTCACTTACTCATCTAAGCGGTTTAACCAGATGCGTGCGAGTACCATGAAATTGCGGTAGTATGTTCCTGTTTTTGTTACCAACATAATTTTAACAATATTTGCCAACACCTGAAGATTAACATATTAATGCGGAAGGGGAGTTCTTCGTGATATTTCAAATAATTCTGACCCCTCGCCTACATTCGGGGCTTTGCAATTTTATGCATGACCAGTTCGGTTGCGGCTTGAATTTGAATTTTGAAAATCGAGTAGGTATTGGGTATAAATAATGCAGTGGCCGAGTTATTATTCATGTGAACTAGAAAAAGAAATCACTAGCTGACTTAAGGATATAGTCAAACACTGTGTTTGGCAGCGGGAAACAGCTTTGTTCTAAATTATATTTGAATGAACATGTTTTTAAATAATTAATTTTTATTGCATTTGAAATCGGCACTATAATTCTCTAGACTCAGCTTGAATAGAATATGCGACGGCTATCAACTAACCACGTTCGTTGCTTGTCCAATATTAAAACAGCTTTCTTGTTTTAATTTATAAAACAGCAAAATCTATGAATTCCTTCATAAAAACTAAACAGGTTCGTAACTGCAGACCTTTCAATATAAAAAACCGAAATAACACTCTCCACAATAGAAGTCAACCACAATCCATTTATTCGCAAGTTTATTATAAAACTCGCATGTGACAGCACCACTCGACTCTGGGAAATTGAAAATAGTGACGATTTTAAAAGTCATTTGATGCCAGGAGTTGATAGGGAAAATTTCCATCGAACGAAGGCATACAAAGGAAGCAATAATGATGTTTTTGCTCTCTTTTTGTTACATTTTTTTTGGTCATTGGTAGTTCGCAGTGTTATTGCAAAGGTTGTCGGTAATTGAATACTAAAAAACCGACCAAGTACGAGTCTAACTCGCTCACGAAGGGTTCTTTACCATTATATTAATTGACGACCCAGTTGGTACAATGGTCACCATGCCGGACTGCCAAGCACAGGGTTGCGGGTTCGATTCCCGCCTCAGACAAGTATTTATGCTTAGATATTTGTCTGTGGTCTGGTTGTTTCTATGTATTATATGTATATATTTACGAAAGAAAAGTATATAAGTAGTATATCCGTTGTCTAGCACCCATAACACAAGTCTAGTTACTTAGCTTGGGGCTAGATGGCCATGTGTGGAATGTCCTGCAATATTTATTATTTATTTATTTATATTCTGTTTTTAATACTTGTTGTTATAGTGGCAACAGAAATACATAATCTGTGAAATTTTCAACTGTCCAGCTATCACGGTTCATAAGATACAGCTGACAGACAGACAGTGAAGTCTTAGGGTTTTTATACCCTTAAGGTACGAAACCTAAAAATAGACACATAAAGTAACTTTGAAATACGATAAAGTATTTACAATTATTAACTACCCAAATAGGTAACGAACCGAGCACTTTGTTAAATACTAGAAATTATTTCGAAACTGCAACAGTCTTACAGCTTACGTTCCTTTAATCTCATCTTATTAAAGGTAGCAAAAAAAGGTACAAAATATTTCTGAAATAAGAACATAAATTTTCTAAAAGAAAAAAATAAAAATGGTCTTGACCACGAACCATGGAAATAGGATCGATTTTAACCCACTTTCCATTAACTATTTTTATAAAAAAAAAGAGTCTTGATTTTACCGGTTTAATAATATTATACGTAGTTACGAGTAGGTAGTTGCTGTAGTTTTTGCTTTTTAAAGCAATCTACTTGAGAGAGAATAAGTAAAAAAACATACTTAGAAATAATACTTGTTCCTAGTAAGTATGATATGGTATAGTATCACTATGTTTGTTTGTCCCTATGTATGCTTAAATCTTTATAAACTACGCAACGGATTTTGATTTCTAAAATACATAGTGTGATTCAAGAGGAAGGTTTCAGTACCTAGTAAAACAAAACTACCACGCGTACGAAGTCGCGGGCAACAGCTAGTAGGTGATAAATTATTAATTTAAATCGGCCACTGATCATTTATAGTACTCAGTAGTGATAGAAACGCACTTAAGGTGAAAGGGTACCGGCGCTCTCTCCATACAAACGTAGTTGACTGTTTCCTCCGTGGATAATGACACTAGAGCAAATATGTTTGTAGCATAAAACCTATAATTGCCATGACTATGCCCCTATGTCTTGGTTTTTATTTTCTAATTAACATAGAAATAAAGATTTAAAAGACATCTATACATATTAAATGCTTTGTTCTGAATGACTGACTTACAGATCAACGCACAGCCTAAACCGCTAATCGTAGAGACCCAAAACTTGGAGGATGTGTTCTTTGTATGACGTAGGCATCGGATAAGAAAGGATTTTCCGAAATTCTACCCCTTAGGGGGTAAAAAGGAGGGCAAAGTTTGTATGGGACTACGTGACTCCTTGGCCCATTTTCAACTTTAACGCGGACGAAGTCGCGGGCAAAAGCTAGTAAGCAACAAAAATATTTGCTCTAGTGTCATTATCCATTAAGAAACAGTAGACTACGTTTGTATAGAGAGAGCGCCCGGTACCCTTTCCTCCTAAGGAAATCTATTTGACAACAAAGTAGATAGTTTGAAGTTAAGTTTCCGAGAACTTCATCCCGATTGATGTAGTGGGGAATTATAGTTAGGACATAATCAACTTGTTTGTTGATTAAATGCTTGGTTACGGTTACTGATATTAATCAGTGTACCCTAACCTAGCAAGTAGACTTAGTTTAATAGGTGACGAAGTATACCTACCTAATTTATTGTTCGGTTTATGTTGTTCCTGGATTAAGATACTTACGGAGATGTCGTTACTGAGAATTGAGGAACTTATGGAGTCTCTGCAAGTGTTACATCATCAGCTCAATCTTAATATTATAATGATTGAAATATTTTTTTCGATAAATAACTAAATTTTTTACTATTATACATATAAAATGCTTCGTTTGCTAATTGTAGAGACTTGAAACTTGGAGGGTGTGTTCTTTGTATGACGTAGGCATCCGATAAGAAAGTATTTTCCGCAAGTCACGTTGCCCCCCTTTTCACCCCCTAAAGGGTTAGGGGGTGAAAAGGGGGGCAACGTGACTCCTTGGTCCATTTCGATTTCTACACGGACGAAGTCGCGGGCTAATTTATTTATGCACTAAAACCTCCCTTTTGAATTACTCTATCTATTAAAAAACCGCATCAATATCCGTTGCGTAGTCTTAAAGATCTAAGCATACATAGGGACAGACAAACAGCGGGCAGCAACTTCGTTTTACAAGTATACTATGTAGTGATGATAAAATACTTTTTCAGAAACCTTAATTCGGATTAAAAACTGTTGTTTTTCTAATTTAAAGTTGCCGATGCTACACGCAGTGAGTTGAAGAATCATTCGCTTCCGGCATTTCAGTTGCACTGGTTAAGGGGGCCCTTATAATTTTCCAATTATATTTCCCGTCCAATTTTCCGAGGTGTCGCTCTGGGCCCTCGTCAAATGCACACTCTTGTAATAGGCATGGGGAGTATTCTCTACCAAATATTATGATTCTGTCCGGTAATTCTGTTTCCAACAAAATATTACTGAACCTATTTCAAATTATTTTCTATGGTAGTTTATTTAAAAAAAAAATCAGTTAGAGGACTTCATCTAAAATAAACAGTTTTCATATAGAAACCACGTTTTGGATATTGAGAAGTTTAGAGCTAAATAAAAATGTCTGACTTAGCGCCTCGTAGGTATGTAACCTTTTAGACGAAACCAATTTTATTCTATCTCTAGAAAAATTTAAATAGGACTCATAAAAGCGATTGATATGCCGAACACAGAGGCAGGTGTGCAATGAAAATTTTGTTGGTTTTGAAAAACAATAACCGTGATGTCTATAGGTAGGTAGTATCATTCAAATTTTCAGTTTTGTTAGTGAAAATTTTGTTAGAAATCTTACAAAAATAGATTTACCTACTTACATAGAGAAAGTACCCGTGGCCCAAGCTTAACAGAGTCTGAGTTCTCGATTCCATCGAAATTTTCGATAATCACGTATTACAGTACTTCTATACTATTGAAGAAACCCCCTCTACATTACAATCTAGACTTGGTTTCGGCTGAACCAATAAGGATTCCTTCAAAATTGCGTAAATGGTCGTCAAAGAAGAAATATTAAGGTTTTAATAGGTATAGGAAATAGCTGTTACCAAGTGCTTGTGCATAATAATATGATCGCTTTAGAATATAATATGTAATTGTAATAAAATATTTAATTTTATCGTCTGTCGCCTCCGCGAGCTCACGAAAAGTTCCTACTTTAAGAAACACATTATTAAAACATGCTGTTGTTTATTTCTGTTGTATATTTTGCCAGGCTCCAGCTGTTCTCTTCCCTTCTTCTCGCAACTTTTTCCGGCAACCCTTCAAAGTTATGATTACTTTTGAACACTATTTTCTTCAATGAAATGTGTCGTACCGTTCCATAAGTCCCTTAATTAAGGGTCTTCGTACGAATTAAGCTTCGAACAAATATGGAAACGTCACTGACTCGATGATAAATGAGCGATACAGTACAACATGAAAGCCATGGATAAGATCTAACTTACAGTGAATATTGACTTTAAAGGCCATTGTTTTAGTCAATTATTCAATCATCATTTTAATAAAGTTGTTAATTTAAATTTCACTACATTGAATACCAACATGGTGTTAAGAAAAAATATTTTAAATATTTTGAAGATAATTTCGATGTATATTATATTTGAAATCAAGAAAGAGCAAAAAGGTAGTCGAAGAAGAAAATAAAGTGTTTTATTTTAAATCAAATAGCCGCTACTCAGTTTCTGTCGTAAAACTAAATTAAACAAGAATCATGAATATTTTTAAATAACTAGCTTCGTTCCCCAGTATAATTTTCCGCATAAGTCCTGATACCGTGGGAATAATAGAATAAAAAATTGCTTATGTGGTTTTTCAGAGTTCCAGCTAAATACATACAAAATTTAATGTCAACCAGTTAGGTAGTTTTTGCGTAAATTAACAGACATAAGGTTCTAACATTCTTTCGCATAATATCCGTGAGATATGTAATAATAACAGACCTTGAGAATGCGTAATGTCTAGCCGTGGTCGTAAACATTAAAATTAATTTCATAATTTTCCGTAAGAATTTATTTTAACATACACAGACACACCCACATACAGTTTTTATATTTATAATATTACAGTTGGTTAATAGTTTTATGACATCCGTAGAGTGAGTAAATATTATCACACAGAAGAAATTGTATAATAATAGGTCTGCGTTTGATCACTATCTCACCCGATGGTAAGTGACTAGCACACTTACCTAGAAGAAACCTATGCGCTTGTGACTTTAAGATCCCCAAATAAATTCTTCAAGGGACGCAAGTGAAGGTAGGAAGACGGCAGTGAAACAAAACTTTTCCGATCCGTGCTCTTTTTGTGGCTACACAGGCCTACGGCCGGTTGGCGATACGAGGTAGGCCGGAGAGTGGTAACAAGCCACGGTCGAAGTCTCCCATCAGGAGAGTGCTCCTTTACCACCACCTAAGGGTCACGTGTGGTAATTTGGAAATGAAAGTGGTATTAGAAGAACACATGTCTTCGTAAAATGGTTAATTTTATATGAAATCGCACTCATGCTTCCACATAACAATTTTACTCCTCATTTCTTAGTCATAACGCAAAAGACGGTTGTTAAATAAAATATGAGAGAACATAACTCCGATATTACACGTTCCTCTATGCATAAAGCTTAGCTTCCGTTAAGCCTTCCTCGGTAAACAAATTTCTAGCTCAATTTTGTAAGCAACTAGTGTACATTATACGCTCCCCTAAATTCATAAGCCAGAGACTGCCCTGCGGTATGCGTATCCCTCCGAAAATGCACATTTTGTGTTAACTTTCTTGAAATTAACACTGGGTTTCTTACCCTGTTTTGTGGCGTGGGGTGACAGAGTATCAAGTTACTTTAATTCAAGTTTCACTATTAATGTAGATATACTTAATTCAGTATACAGTGTGTAACAAAAAACATCGTCCGTGTAGAGTACCCCCAGAATTTACAGAAAAAATTAAAAAAAATTGCATGAAAAAAATATTAAGCAATAAATTTTTAAAGCAAATAACGCTTCACTTAATTTTTAAGACGTGAAACACTATGAGTTTGTTGGCGGCGGAAGATTGTCACATTTTGAAAAGTTTTCCAAACTCGGTGTTAATTTCCCAAACTTGTTTTATATTTTTCTTTTATTTCGGTTAGATCCAGAGGAACCTTACATAAATCTGAGGGGGTTTTCTTAACACACTGAAGGTATGTTAATCTACTAGCGACCGGCTCCGGCTTCGCACGGCTATATTATGCATGTATTATACATAACTATAAAACTTCATCTTGAATCACTCTATCTATTTAAAAAACCGCATCAAAATCCGTTCCGTAGTTTTAAAGATACATTTAGGGACAGACAGCGAGAAGTGACTGTGTTTTATACTATGTACTAAAGTCGTTAAATCATATTATTATAAAGTAATATACTCGTAACATAATATGTAGAAAATCTTTTAACTTATTAGATTAATATTGAACATCCATTAAAATAAGAGTGTTCCTCACAAAAGAGAACGAAGTGCGGATCTCTATAATAAGTCAATTATTTTACCTTATAATTTGCCAACAGCTATCATCATCATCCATTACCATCACGTCATGTCATCACATCTAATTGGTTCCGTAAGAAAGTGTTCAAGGCTGGATTCCAAAACACAATGCAATAATCAAGATGGATAAAAATTACTATAATTTACATCCTATAGCTAGAAATTTACTCTCAAGTACTTATACAGGAAATCTACCATTTTACTAATAGTAATATTGATAGAATTTATTGAATTACTAGCTGCGATCCGTGGTTTTACCCGCGTAAGTTCCGATCCCGCTGGAATTTAGAGATTTAAAATATCCTATGTCCTTTAACATCTCCTAAACTATCACTATGCCGATTTTCATCCTAATCGGTTCAGTCGTTTGACCGTGAAGAGAGCACAAAAAATATACAAACATACTTTCTGATTTATAAAATTAGTTGGGATTTAGAATGATTTAATATTAGATAGTAGACCGAATAAAGGTCTTGGGGTTACAAAACATACTTTTCTAGAAGGATAAATATGCAAATAATAGCTTTTGCGGGACAAGAATAAAAACTTTATTTTTCTTTGCACGAACTTCCAATACTAACAGCCTGTTCAGTCATAAATTTCTTGGTAGAGCAATTTTTACGGTTTCGTTTTTAGTGTAGTAGTGTAAGGAGTGGATATGGAAATGGACTAAAATGAAGCTCTAGACAAACCAACACTACGATCACGAACGACCCTAGCGATAAAGTCAAAGTCAAAAAAAAAATATTCCTTTGGATGCATAACACATTTGTACCTACATAAATCACATAGAAACGTCTTAAAAACTAAGGATGTGTGCCTTCGGAACGCGCCTATCAATGAGAAGAAGGCACAAGAAACTCATGGAGGTTTTGAAGTGAAAATTTCTTTAGCGGCGTTGAGCACTTTTTCTGTAATGGGTATAAAATCTTAAACTCGCGTCAGGACACGTGACCTGATCGAAAAAGCGTAAGACGGATGGAGAGTAGACAGCTATCCCCTCTCTACGGCGCCGTGCGCGGGGTTGTAACACGGCCGCTCGCATTCATTTATGCGTTGAACTCGAATGACTCGAGGTCACGCGCACAGCGGGCACAGCTGATACCGCGCGCGTGTGTGCGTGGAACGAGCTCGCGGCTATGTCAGTGTGGGTGAGCGCTTGGGCATGCATTGCATTTCTGTAACTTCAAATGCGTAATTTGTTAAGAAAATTTAAAAATTTTGGTAATGTTTGTTTGGAAGAAAATTTTGTGTTAACGCTTAGAATTCGATTTTGCAAAAAAGTTGAAAAAAAAATGGACACTTTGACCTTCAATATCTCCAGAACCTGTGGTTTCCCAGGTATTGTCTAGAAGAAAAAAATGATCCCAATGATGGGCAGAATATGTGGTTTTCGTTTTCGTTAAGGGTCTTTTTACACCCTTTAGATACATATGAACTTACATAGTATAAATGTAATATTTGTAATATGTTTATACTTTATAGCATTAACCTATATTTTCATAACATCACAATAAGCACATGTGCGGTGTAGGTTTACCAAACAAATAATTTCGAATGAATTTTCAATAGTTTTAAAGTGCTAAATTTTTAATGTAATATAAATTGTCATGTTTGTGTACGATAGCGCAATAAATGTATATTGTATTCTACCACATAAATGATAGTACTTTTATACTGATAAAGCAATTGGTGCAAAATTATTCCCTAACCATTCCAAAATATCAAACATGCTCAACGTTAATAATCAAGTTTTCACTTCTGCCGGCACTCCCGGAGTGCAACCCGTTTTTTTTTTCATGTGATCACGCTCACAAAGGTCAATTATAATATAATCCAAACTAATATTATAAATCCGAAAATTTGTTTATTTATTTGTTTGTTCACAGTCAAACGACTAAACCGATTTGGATGAAAATCGGCATAATTGTAGTTTAGAATATGGTGAAAGACAGGACTTTTGATCGCGAAATTTCGGTGGCGGCGGGGCCTGAATTTTCCCTAATTTTGTTCAATTGTCCAAATTAACATTGTAAGTCCTCACATGACTTAAATAACGCATTATTGCAGTAAAAGTGCTAGCACAGATAGATAGATAGATAACTTTATTTGTACAACACAGGAAGAAACAGAACACTATATGTCATGTGAGAACTTCATTTACGTAGTTAAAAAGATGTTGAACAGTGGTTTATTCTTGATCTGTTCTCGTTTAGTGTTACTCCGTCTACGTCTCTGATCTTTAAATTAGTAACTTTCCTGTATATGTTCCTTCGTATCTAAGCGGTTTTTAGTCTGAGTTGTAGCTATAGAGTATATCTGTACCTTTCTCAAAAATTTAGCACCGTTAGCCTCACATGCGACACTAGCAATACAGGTACTATATTAGCGTATTTCTCTGTAACCTGTCGCTAAGGCCATGATCCGAGTATCCAATTAAAAAAGTTATAATTTTAAAATTAACTTTAAAAAATAAATCAAATACAAAATTAACTCCAGTTCCGTGAACTAAAAAAAGATAAAAGTATTCTCACTTACTTATTAGTGATTCCCGGTCGTCGTCTTCAATAAATTCTAATAAAGTTAATCGCTAAAGGAGGAGCAACCCTCTTTTAATTTGTGAAAATCCGTAGAAAAAAGTAAATTCCATTTTATTGGCTTAGAAGTAGGTCGTTGTTGCTTTTGAAACCGTGTCCCATTTTTTATTTAAATGCATTTTGTACGAACTCTCTAATGCTTGTAGGTAAAGGAATTTTCGATGAATCGATACAAAAGATTACCTTAATAGATTGGTATTACATAAACTTTTTTTAAAAGCTTTTATTAAAATTGCAGTGTATGTATGTATGTTTGTTCGGGTGGAATCTTGCAACTTAATTTTGATCCACTTTTTTTATAATTTCCCTCCCTCATTTGTATCCAAGCTTGTCGATCCTGGGCTATGTTTGGCCAGACTTTATTGAATGATCTAGATCATAATATTATTTTTACGGGTTCTTCCTCAAGTACGTTACGTATTAAAGTAGCTTTAAAAGACTTTAAAAATAAAAATGTTTCAGGAAATTCCGTTTTTAGATACCTACATTTTAGCTCACCATTCAGTTAACGTACCTCGGAGAATTTAAGAATTTCAATTTCGATTCACTGTTCTCGGAAATTAGTCTTGGTTGATTAGTATCGAAATGTATTGCAGACTGAACAAAAAACATATAAAGGTGCGTACAGACAGTCAGCACTTATTCAAGCACGTCACGTAGCCGAGCCGTAACGAACCGGCGCGACGGTGGCGCCCCTGCGCACGTGCGGTGGAAACTCGGAACTTAATTGTCCACTTCTATATTTGCGTACTTATCAGAACACTCCAATTCATTCAATATTTGATCCACCCATCCAATTTTGCGTAGGCAAGGTCATAATTTGATGTCAATTTATAAATTTCCAATTCCTTGCAGCTGGCCTTGTGCGATTAAACTCTCGTGATTGAGTTTATTGAAATGCACCCATTTTCATGAAATTGGCACAACGATTCATTGATAACAATTTGGTTGCTTACGTATCCATCCGTCATGGTCGCGAATTGATTTTGATTACGATTGGCGGAAGCTATGTTTAGGTTTTATCAAGATACTAGCTGCGTCCCGCTGTTTCACCTGCGTAAGTCCCGATCCCGTGGGAATATCGAAAAAAATATCCTATGTCCGTCTTATGATTGTAAGCTACCTCCCCACCAATTTTCAGCCAAATCGGTTTAGCCGTTCCCGAGTTATAAATGGTGTAACTAACACGACTTTCTTTTATATATATAGATATCAACAATTCTAAATTCTTCTCTCTTCTTCTTCTCAGATATTTGAAGTTAGTAGTAGTAGTAGTACATTTGTTAAAATAGATAATACAAGAAAATGGTAGAAAAGAACTAACAGGTGCAAAATAGACTTTTTAAATGTATTTTTCTCCTTGAATTTAAACAGAGTATCTACTACATAAACAACTTTTATTTCTGTATATTTTATGATCTAAAAACTTCGTGTTATTAACATAGATATCTTAAGAGGAAAGGGTACCGAGCGCTCTCCCCATACAAACGTAATCGACTGTTTCCTCCCTGGACTATTTTTGTAGCAAATATTTTTGTTGCATAAAACTTATGACTGCCATGACCATGCCCTGCCATTTTATTTTAATTTTTTATATTTTAAATCTTAATTTCTATAACAATTAAAAAATGAAAAAAAACCAAGACATAGGTGCAGAGTCATGGCAGTTGTAGGTTTTATGCAATAAAAATATTTGCTCTAGTGTTATCCAGGGAGGAAACAGTCTACTACGTTTGTATGGAGAGAGCGCGGGTACCCTTACACCTTAATGAAAACATCCTTTTATTTTTGATCTCGTGAACAGATAAATAATCTATATGAGAAAACATACAAATGGGTTGAAAAATCGGCTTTTTACAATAAAACCTTATAGAAAATTCTGTTGCAAATCAAATCCCTGAATGAAAAATGGTAAGCCACTTTTCCGAAGCCAAAATGGTCGTGTTCGGCTCGACAGCGGATTATCAAATCCCTTGTTATATTCCGGATTATGTTTTCTGACTGTTCTACCGAAGACCGCTATTGCATACCAATTTCCTTTGAATACTGGTCACACGGTTAGAATTCATAAAAAGCCATGATGAAATAGTTAAAATGTATACTTTCATATACATATTACCTTATTACAATTGAATTGCAACCGTTTTGTTCGAAATCAAATATTATCGGACAATTTGGACGTGCATAAATTGCTAAATACATGAAACAAAATCATCCAAATCAATCTGTTCAAACACGAGCTTCGAATAAATAAACATTTCACATTAAACATGTATCTATTTTGCATTCCCAAATGTTCGAATGCTATTCATAAATGAGGAATATTAAATGCTTATTTCAACCTGTCACTTTGAGACTAGAGAAAGGCATAAAATTTTGCAGTACCTATCTAAATTATAGAGTTCAAAGTTTAGTAATTCTACTTATATATATTTATGATTGGTTCTATCATCAATATCTTTCGAAGCGCAAGCCATAAACTATTTTAGGTTTTATACTTTGCAATTTTCTTACGGATCACTAATTTTTTTGAAAATATATTATAGCCTATGTTTTTCCCTGATAATGTAGCTTTCTATTGGTGAAAGAATTTTTTAAATTGGTCAAGTAGTTTCGGAGCCTATTCTTAACAAACAAACAAAAAAATCTTTCCTCTTTATAATATTAGTGTAGATAACATTGATAACTGTGTTACCGCTGGTATCAACTATTAATTAATAATAATAAATAAATATTACAGGGATTGTCCTGTAATATTAATTACACATCGCCATCTAGCCCCAAGTTAAGTAACTAGACTTGTGTTATGGGTGCTAGACAACGGATATACTACATAAATACTTTTCTTTTGTAAATATATATTTATAATACATAGAAACAACCAGACCACAAACAAATATCTAAGCATAAATATTTGTCTGAGGCGGGAATCGAACCCGCAACCCTGTGTTTGGCGGTCCGGCGTGGTAACCATTGTGCTAAATGGGTCGTCAAATTAATGACGCAATTAAGGTGCAGACAAAGATCCACGAAACTGCGTCAAATCCCTTGTAAACAAATGACCGTATCCACACAGTGGTGGGATAGTGACGTGACATATTAGGCAAATCTTGCACCTGGGGCTCGAGGTACGAGACCTGTCGTCCGGGACATATGAACACTCGAGGGACCGCGTCGTGCAGTCACTCACTGCAGGCTCACATCCGTTACTGGATTAGCTATACGGAAAATTAGTCTGCATAAATTAGATCTTTAAGTTTATTTATTTATTACAATATTTACAGGATAGCCCAATGCGATAGTGTAGTTATTTGTACAATCAATGATAACTTACACACGATCATACGATATATTACAATATACACATATACTGAGACAACAATAAGTACTAGGTAAAGATAATAACTACAATAATTTTAATTAAATTAAATAAATATAAAAATAAATATTGCAGGACATTCCACACGTCGCCATCTAGCCCCAAGCTAAGTAACTAGACTTGTGGTATGGGTGCTAGGCAACGGATATACTACTTATATACTTTTCTTTTGTAAATATATACTTATAATACATAGAAACAACCAGACCAAAAACAAATATCTAAGCATAAATACTTGTCTGATGCGGGATCCAACCTGCAACTCTGTGTTTGGCAGTCCGGCATGGTAATCATTGTGCCAACTGGGTCGTCAAATTTAATAGGTATTATTCGATTCGAACGTTAAATTAATACATTTAAAACAAAGCCAAATTAGATGGACACTGTTTCTTCAAAATAGACAAGAGAGTGATCTCATAAGTGTTCTTTTTTATCTTTTGAAGTATGGAACTCTAAAAATGAATAGATATATGACATTTTACAGACTCAAGGTCTGTCACTATGAAAGATAAAAGGAAGCAAACCCGCAAATCTCAGAATACCACCTGCAAACTGTCATCTCTGTCACGTTTTTTTTTTTTCTTTTATTATGGCTTCGCACGTATGCATTTAGCCAGTGTCAAGTTATATTTTGCATCAAATTGACCCGATTTTTCATAAATCGGGCCTAAAGTGTTTCAATACAGTCAAAGTCGTCATAGTCCGTCAAGTCAGGGGCTATAGTAAAGCGATGGCAAGTTTACCATAACCTTAATAGGAGATTTGGAGGCAACGAGAAAACTGCATGTTTGACACTGATTTTTACTTTCACTACACTTGTGCACTTTCACAGAACTAAATTGAATAACATTCCACCAGAATTATACAATTCAACTCGAGTTACATCTAAGTTTCATGAAAATAAAACTGCAGTACGACATGTTGTTAACTCGTTCCCGCCAAAACTCCTGTCACGTTTTTTATTATTTCCTCAAACGACACACGACTGACAGGTTGACTGGTGACAGGTGGCACCACAGTTGTAAGGGTGTAACCGCAATGGTTATATCTACAAACGGAAACCCCCTTGAGCCCTTATTGATAACAGCGCTCCGCGGTTTCACCCGCGTAACTCCCGATCCCGTGGGAATATCGGGATAAAAAGTAGCCTTCTTCGATAAATGGCCTATCCAACACAAAACGAATTTTTCAATTCGAACCAGTAGTTCCTGAGATTAGCGCGTTCAAACAAACAAAAAAACAAACTCTTCAGCTTTATAATATTAGTATAGATTATACTAGCAAGCCGTTGAGGACTACTTCTGTGCACCTTAACAAAACAACTTTTGTTCTACGACTTTTGGAAATTCGAAAAAATAAAAAAAAATTGAGGTTATGTAAATTCTAGAAACAGCAGATTTTTTAAAACAAAGCACATTCAGACTAAGAACAGTAGATAAAACTTGAAAAAATAAGTAAAATTTTAAGGTTGATGACCTCTCCGTGTATGGATCAGCTGATTTACATGTAAACTTAACAACAAAATTTCCAAAAAAAAATGTTCGAATATCCAAAAGTCGTAGAACAAAAGTTATTTGTGTAGGTGCACAGAAGTAGCCCTCAATGGCTTGCTAGTATAATTACCAATAACCCTGTATAAAAAATGTGTAACAAAGCGGGCGTCAGATATTCTCAAACCAAAATACTCTATCAGTTTAAATGACTAGGAAATGAGGCGAAAATTCTTTCGAAATATTGACCCTAAATTGACAATTTGAGGCCTACTCCTTCCTTTGTCCACAACAAATCTTGCGTAAGAGAGTTTGACTCAATTTAAATAGACAAATGGCGAGACTATTCGCGCAAATCAACCAAACCACAAGATTACTGTGACGAGCACGACAGATTTATTTATTTATTTATTTATCAGAAAAACTACATCTATCATTACTATTAACGGGACCCTTTTACTAAAACTCCACTGTCCGTCCGTCTATCTGTTTGTTTGTCACCAGGCTGTATCTCATGAACCGTGATAGCTAGACAGTTGAAATTTTCACAGATGTTGAATTTTTGTTGCCGCTATAGCAACAAATACTATAAACAGAATATAATGGTACGGAAACCTTCGTGCGCGAGCCCAACACGCGCTTGGCTAGTTTTTGTTTGAAGGTATCATCGCGTACATGATCTATAAGTCGTAACTTCAATAAGAACATAAGTATAAACCATCAAATTCCGTTAGCGTTCATTACGTACTTGACGACCCTGTTGACACAATGGTTACCATGCCGGACTGCCGAACATAGGGTTGCGGGTTCGATTCCCGCCTCAGACAAGTATTTATGCTTAGATATTTGTCTGTGGTCTGGTTGTTGTTATATATTTACAAAAGAAAAGTATATAAGTAGTATATTCGTTGTGTAGTACCCATAACACAAGTCTAGTTAGTCTAGTTAGTTATAGTTAGTCCTGCAATATTTATTTTATTTACTTGTAAATTTTTGACGGATTTTAAAAACGGAAGAAATTCTTTTATTAATTACTTTTCTATCCGAAAAACAAAAGGTTGAGTAACTATAACAAGTTTGATAAGATCGGGCACGGTCTGCTTAACTCCAATGCAATTTATTATCATTTTGAGTTCGCTTGGGAAACATTGTTGCACGCATGCTTGCAGAAATATTACAGCACGTTATGTATTCATAGGGCTGTCAACTAAAATCCTGAAATATTTTAAACGGTATTCGGTGAAGTAAAAAACATCTACTTCTATTTATATTTTTTCTGTATTATTTTATAAACAAACTTGACGCTATTGTACAGAGTTTAATTTTGATCATTAAAAACTTACAGTTTTTACTCGACGAATACTTATTGCGGATAGTTTGATTGAACTGCGGACAGTTTCATTTGCCCGTGGTTCGATTGATAGAACTCTATGGCGATCGGACCACGGACAATAAACGATATTAAGAGATTAATATAATGAGAGATGCGATCAACATCAAATAATAAAATATGGTGGGTCCCAACTAGTCACACCATAGAACGAGTTACAATGTGAGATTTACCTAAGATTTTTTTTAAACGTGTCACTATTTACAAAATAATAAATATTGCAGGACATTCTGCATATCGCCATCTAGCCCCAAGATAAGTAACTAGACTTGTGTTATAGGTGCTAGACAACGGATATACTACTTATATACTTTTCTTTTGTAAATTTGACGGCACAGTTGGCACAATGATCACCAAGCCGGCCAAACACAGGGTTGCGGGTTCGATTCCCGCCTCAGACATGTATTTATTCTTAGATATTTGTCTATGGTCTGGTTGTTTCTATGTATTATAAGTATACATTTATAAAAGGAAAGTATATAAGTAGTATATCCGTTGACTAGTACCCATAACACAAGTCTTACTTAGCTTGGGGCTAGATGGTGTGTGTGTGGAATGTCCTGCAATATTTATTTATATATACTCAATGTAAATATACATTCAGTATAACAGTGGGTTACGCAATTTGCGTCATTGGTAATGCGTGAAAAGTCGTTTATTTGATTGTCCAAGCTTAATTTAATTTTACCTACTGCGCCGCTGAAAATAAGAGAACAAAGTTTTGATAACAGAGTTTGTAACAAAACCGACTCCCAAAATTTCCTATTATGAAAATATTAGCAAAGAACAGTTACAAGTGGTATTCTTGGCAAAACAAAGAGTCGCGTTAAGCAAGCAAGCTAAAACACAAAGGGGATAAGTGTTTGTATAATCCTTTCCGAATCCCATCCTAAGATCCCGACCCGGTTGGTGAGATGTGACGGTTCATTTACTAAAGGATTCTCTTACTTTACCTTGTTTTCGGTGAGAATTATGGGACTGTGCTTCGATAAAACGCCTTTCATGTATTATTGTTTTATTAACGTACCTGTAATAGAAAAAAAAATATAGTTATTTTTAAAACGCTCTATCAAAATACCTACTAACAAAGGTTGGGTTTTAGGGTCCCGTACCTTAAAAGGTAAAAAAGGAACCCTTATAAAATCACTTTCTTGACCGTCTGTCTGTCTGTCCGTGTTTCACCACAGATATTTTTTATGGGAAATTGTTTTAATCATGCTTATAGTATAGTACATTCGGCACAGGACTTTTTTAAATAATTGTTCAGTAATTGTTAATTATTCTTTTTGATATCACTAAAGCTTTCGAAGTGTTGGTTATTTCACGCAGAATAACCAAAATTTTTTAAACCGTCTTTTAAAAAAATTAAAACTTTAAAAAAATGCACCTGCTACCCTCAGGCCTTTGCTGACTGTACCAGTAACATGATTTAATTTATATTATGAAGTACAAGTAATTTACTTAGAAATAATGATTTACTTCTTCTTAAAAGGTAAAATAGTTCTAAATGTGAAATAGCGGCGAACATCCCAAAGCAATCACAATCTGACCCCGCACAGCTCATTTCCTCCAGAGGTACGGGTAAATCCTTGAATATTCACGTCCATCCCAAAGTGGCTGGCATCTTGAAGAAACCCGCATGACCAAAATGCAAAATGCTGGTCAAATAATAGGGTTGTCAGCGATAACAAACTGGAAAACGTCTGCGGCAGCCCTGAGTTATTTGTGACCTTTGCTGGTCCTATTCTGGAACTTTCGATGTATTAGATTGAACTTTTGTACGTGTAAATTGTTTGTTCTGAGCTTCTGAGCAGCGAATTTAGAGATAAAATTCTTATGAAATCTCTACGGACGCAATACCTTAGAACTTTGTGATTTTATTTACGCTTCACTTTTAGTGGATCACAGTGTGGCAAAAGTTATACTTATATTTTCCAATATATCTAGGCTATATAGATCTTGTGGTGTTTTGCTTTTAGGTCCTTCTGATATGTAAGGATCTTTACTAAGGTTAATACTTAGTTTTATACTGTAAATGTTTTTTTAATTCTAAAAAGCTTCAAAGCCGAAAAAGTCAAAATTACTAGTACTAGTGTATTAGCTTTGTGGTTCGGCTGGCTGACCAGCGGATCAACCTCGCTATTTAAAAAAGCAATGCAGCCGAAGTTTTTTTGACACCCTATATGGAAACTTATTTTGATTCTTAATATTACTATTTCTTGTTTATTTTAAAATTACATTCTATGATAAATAGACACTATGCTTAGTTTTATATAAAACATTTCCTATAAATCAATAAAAAAATGTAAAATCTAGAAACATTTGTAAATCTCCATTATCTCCTAGTGTCCCTGCGTCTATACATTGGCAAACAACTGACTCTTCCGACGACTTCTATATTAAATCACCACCTTTGTTTTTAGACACATTGAATAAAACGAATAAAAGTAGCTTTATTAGTCTACTTCGGAATGGGTTACGTAAAAATACGTTTTTAAAACGGCTATTATTTGTGAAACCTTTAAGTTTTAAGACACTGAAACAAACAATACTATTTTTGTAGTCGCATTCATAAATCTTATCAGTGTTTAATGAACTTTGCTCGTCAATTAAGTCAACCAGTTAAAACAAATCGCCAAAATTAAAGTAAATTACCGTACATAAAATCACAATTTTACGATTTTTTTTTTTCTATCTCCAGCCAGGTTTAACTGAAAACTCAGGTTTATAGGATAAAAAGTCCACGTTAACGCGACGCTGTGGGCACGTTCCACCAAATAAATTTTAATAAACTTAATTAAGTTGTACAACGGCATTATCTCCGTCAAATTTTAACTCCGCGAAATTAAAACAGAAAATATCAACCCTCATTTTGGGCGTTAAAAGAAATTGAGATAAAGCAGATTTCTACGTGACTTAACACTTGTTTTGTCGACAGTAAAAGAAGCTACGCTTGCTATAAATTAAGTGGGTACCTATCGATTTCTCATCAGGCAAGAGAATAGGCCGTTTAAATTAGATCTACAAAAAATATTTATTATCTAACAGACTACTCACAGTTTAATATACCTAGCGCTATGCTATGTTTCCAATATAGCGTAGATGATTACTAAGAAAACTAATATACCAACCTAATATTTAAATTTACCAAAGTTCAGTTAATACACAATAGAATAAGTCAGTACTTATCTAACTGAAACATACCTACGCTTAAGGGTTAAAATATCCCTTAACCACAGTTAAGAGTAACCCAACCTGGCATTCACAAGTGTTCATTGATAAAAGTAAAAAAAAACTCATTTTGTACAAAAGCTTTTATTTTTTTTCTCCTATTAATTTGTCGGTGAACATCTGTGTCTAAAAGAGAAAGAGTAATAAAAAGTAACTAGAGAAAAAGAGACAGAAAATTAGGGGAAGTTAATCTGGTCGTAATGATAACCTCTACACCTGCTGTTATTTGGCCAAAAATTATGACCCAGGGTAATGAAATGATGTGGGTAACATTTAGATTTGTGAAATAAAATGAAATGAAAACAGCCGGTTTTAAATTATGTTGGGTGACGAGCTAGGTATTTTATTTACGGAATGAATTTTAGCGAGGCAATTCATTTTGATTAAATTAAATAGGTAGATAATTTGTCAAACACTTCTTTTCTTCATATTTTAACTGTGTTAACTAAGGTTGCATTTACTATAAGTAGTTATAGAGTGAGTGTCAAAATTATGAACTGTTTCCACCTGTACATAATTTGTTACATGCTAATTGTTTGATAGTGAAGCATAATAAGAATTTAGAATTTAATCATGATATTTAATTTCATTTGTACCTAAATTCTATTTAGAAGAATATATTTGTTTGCTGCTTACGAGATCGGTCAATGGGCGAAGTACCTAGCATATGCAACCTTTGAAAATACAGGTTAAAATGCACTTAAACAAAACTATAATAATATAATAAAAATAAATATTTCAAGACATTCCATCGCTATCTAGCCCCAAGCTATGTAACTAGACTGCTGATGGGTGCTAAACAACGGATATATACTACTTATAGGTATACTTTTTTTGTAAATATATAAGTATAATACATAGAAACAACCAGACCAGAGACAAATATCTAAGCATAAATACATGTCTGAGGACATTTTATCCTATTTTGATTGAAAATAACGTTTGAAACAGCCAGTCCGAATTAAGAGATATACTTTTGACCAAGAACCATCTGTTGTTTTTTAAAGGTTCATCTCCTAGCAACGTCCAATTTACTACATAATTGTGTACCAAATCTATTTGGGAAAGTGCTCTGACTGCTAGAAGAGTTAATTTTGACAATCCCTAGAAAAAAAAATCAAAGATTTATTGAATATAATAATTATTATTTGTAGCCTTAAGGCGCTCTTCCAGTACCGTGTGTAGGTATTCACATTACCTTAGCCCCCGCTCTCAAAAACGTAGCGTGCTGCGTGCTAACTGTTATATTTGATCGATATGGAAAACATTTTAGCATTATTACCTATCATTTGATTCATTTTTAGAAACACACGTTAACCATTTTTGAATAAAACCCGATAAAGGATCTAATAATTCTCTGTTTTCTTACATTTTTTTTATCGAACGAAGTTGTTCATATCATGATTTCAACCACAGTAAACAAAAATATAGTTATTAAACTACAATATCCATATATATCCAAATAACAAAAAAAGAGTATTTGATTACTTAGAGTTCCTTAAAACAAAGGTCGATTTTGGTAGCTTTATTAGCACCTGCCCTTAATTATGCCTCAATGGAAGTCTGTCTAGACAATCCTATATTACATTAAATAATGACTAATTAAAAAAGCTATCGTAACACCAAAGGCCACAGGTGTTCGATTCCATACGATTGTAAGACGATACAAACGAATGCGGTTTGGACATCGATACTCATCGTTAGGTCATTGTTATTTTGTTGTTACGTCTTATTACTTCATTTAGTAGTAATTACTTGGTTAAATAGTTTCAGGAATTCGTTACGTACTGTCTGTCTTTCTGTAGAACAAGTTACAGTAGAACAGATAGATAGATAGATAAATTCTTTATTGTAAACACCAATTTCAAATAACATTAAATAAAAACAAAGCTTAAGTCTAAGTGTTACAAAGGGCGGCCTTATCGCTCAAAGCGATTTCTTCCAGGCAACCTTTGGATGGACAAGAAATGGACAGTAAAAAAAGGTAATTGCTAAGGAGTTGCTATGTAAACAGCGAGCGAGATAACTAATGTCTTTCAACTACTACGAACTGCAGTCGCAAATCTGGAAGTCTCTAAATCGCTGGCAGGAAGACCATGGCTAGATGGGTAGTACGGAACCATTTCCGAACCTTCGGTTCTATAGAAATCCGAAGCGGGGTAGCTATGTAGGTAACTTTTCCGGATCAAACGATGGCGTATCTAATGGCATGCTCTCTTAGCTGCTCTTCAGACGGTCTCAACATGGGAACAGATGATGCTGTTACCAAGGCTAAGTTTTGGGCTAGAATACTGTGAATAAATTATCATGACGCTTCACCGTTTTAACACAAAGAAGAAGACGACGTATCCCGAGACATAGGTATAAGAGATACGAAGAGGAACTTCTATCTATTCGTATTAGCATACGTCCGACTTGTCAATAACATAATATTTCCACAGCATTGTTCTCCATTAGGTCTTCCAAATTGTAGGTAGTAAGGCACAATGGAGGAGTAAGTGCCCTTAGGTATAGGTATAATACTATAATGTTTGCAGTTTAGATAAAAACAAAATACGATATCATCTAAATACATAGAGTGATGGTAAAACCCCGCTTAATTTTAACGTAGGCGTTGCCTATTTAGGTATTTGCTTGCATTAAAGAAGTTCACAACAAACGAATATTTAACGATGTTGATGCCCAAAATAAACCTTTGGCATTATCCATCGTTTCAACTTGTAAAGTCAAATGTTTAGGTAATTAATAAGCATAGTCTCCAGGGTTCCAATATTTTAAATAAATTAACTAATTATTAATCAATAAAGGAGATTGGCATACCGTCGCAGAAGATCGCGAACATGGAAAGGAGTAGAGAGGCCTTTGCCCTGCAGTGGGACGCTACAGGCTCTTAATAATAACTAGCGACCTTCCCCGGCTTTGCACTGCTATATTCGGCATGTAAAATAAATATAAACCTTCCTCTTAAATCACTCTATCTAATTAAATAAAAAGGAATCAAAATCCGTTGCGTAGTTTTAAAGATTTAAGCATACATACATAGGTACAGAGAGCGGGAAGCGACTTTATTTAATACTATGTAATGATAATAACTAATTATTAATGTAAAAATGTTTTAAACCGCTGTATCTCATAACTCGTTACCTTTTCACTATACTTTGGTGAGTCAGATGCGAACTTAAGTACTTTTAGTGTTATTGTTATTTGTGCAGAAATGTTTGTTCACTCAGTCAGCAGCGAACAGCCTGGGAATATGGATTTCAAATGCATTTCTCTATTTGCTCGCAATGCTTTAAAGTAATAAAGTAAAGTTAGGTATATGTGCTATGTTATAGCTAGTTTGTTTTGAAGAAGAAATAAAGATTTTCGTCCATTATATCGGATTGGAACATGAATTTGTGTAAAAAGTCACCACCTAGTAGACGACAGACAAATTACGGTAAAACAATTAAATGAAGTCTATTAGAGTCAGATTTTTTAAAAAATCTACATATTTTTTAAGTTCCTACACATAACTTCTTACCTATACAAACGTAAGAAGAAGAACCTATGTTACGGATTGCTAAAAACCTACTTATTTAAAAAAAATACCAAGAAAACAGTGAAGATAGGTTTACTTTGAAAACATTGTTTATGCAACAAGAAATATTCTGATAAATAATACATTGTTCAGTACCATTTTGTTATTAATAAGTGGTACCAAACTTGTCATTAAATTGTCTGTAGATTATTATAGCAGTAGTAATCAACGAGACCCAGCCATTGTTCAGCATAATTGACACCTCCCAGAGGAAATTACATTATTGATCAATCTTTAAATTACAAAAACTACTGAGTAATTTTAATACAATGAATCTTATCCACCCACACTTGTTCATCGATTATTGGAAATTATTTTTTGTGTAATTATTCAGACTACATAATACATAGTCTGAATTATTTCGCAATAAATAATAATATTCAATTTTATTTAGGTTGGGAGGTCTCTGAAGATAGTAAAAGAATATCGTTCAAAATATTGTAAATAAATATTGTTCGTTCAGCCGTTGCCTAAAAATGCGTCTGTAGACATTTTAGTCCCAAATTATACATCCCGATGGAAGACATTACTTCGATGGGTGACCATTTAGTAGTGTGGCAAAAATGTGTTTTCCTGTGCTTCGGAAGGCACGTTAAGCCGTTGGTCCCGGTTGCTACCTCTAGTAGCAGTCGTTAGGTCAAGTTAGAGGCCTTAGAGCGATATGAAAACTCTAACAATAGGTGAGCCACACCACTATACGAGAAGAAGAAGAAGAAAATGGAAGACATGAAAGTTGTATATTGTAAACATCTACAATAATCTCAGAGAACGATTTAAATGAAACAGAAAATATGGACAATTCTTTGTATTTCAATAATCAGGAAAGTACCATTATTGTTTGAGTTTGTTTAACGAAAAGCGTTTGCTGTTTTCATTAAAATATAATTTGTGTAAATTGAAACAGAATGAGAGTCAGTAGCTGCAATAGCAAATATTAAAATAAGCAATTCCTTGAGAACAAAGATGACAACTTGAGATGTAAATCTGCATAAAATTACAATTACTACCGTTTCGTGAACGGTAAATGAAGTTATAACGATACTAATAAAACTCACAAACTCTGCTAGCACTTTATTAACGTTACGTGAGTCGCAAAAATGTCATCAAACTGTCAAATTACTGCGAAACAAGTTACTCACGATCCATAAACCGCTAGGCGACTCCACTCCGAACTCATCTCGAAAATGTGAGCCCTAATCAAATGTAATCTAGTTAAAACTTTCCCAATAATCCGGACCGGATGCATTCCTGCATGCGACCTCGTAAAACGTTCTAATCTTGTGAAAAGCTCGAGATACGACTTATATCGAGGGGTCGCAAACATGCGATTGTTTTTTCTAAATTTATTGAAGCCGGGACGAAGATTGATTAATTGCTTCGGAGTGCTTTGAAGTTTTAGCGAAAGAGAATGTTTTCAAAATGAAATTCAGTGAATTACGAACTATTTTGCCTCGCCAGATGTAGATAAAAATATTATAAATTGATTGCCAACCTTCGTTAATCAGAGAGGGAACTTAAGAGGAAGAATTCTATTTAGTTGGGTTACATGGAATACATTTTTTTTCATAACTCTAAGTAATTTGATTATTGAGTCAACTTTCCTTAGTGTTAGCTAATAAGATCAAAGTTTTGTAAAATAAACTAGACTGTAAAATAAACTAAAAAGACTATTCCAGAAAAATAATACAATTTTCGTATTATTCTCATTCACGTAGAATATTTACCTCAGAATGGAGTGGAAAATTTGAAATATCACAAGACAGCCTTATTTCTGTCTAGCTCGACGCGCCATTTAACTAATGAGATAAATCTTTGGGGTGACTCTACCCCCGACAATCGAACAAGTAATCTTTCAGTCTTTTAATGACATAAGTTCTACGAAGATGATTGTTAGATTTTGACAAAAAATACAAGACATGATATTTGGGATTGATAAAAATAAAATAGATATTATGTCTGAAGAAATATTGGTTAAAGGTAAAGGCATGTATTTCAGTAACAGAGACTGAAACAAAATACAATAATGAATGTCATCAAATAACAAAACATGAAAAAATCCCATTATTTTTATAACGATGGCCGAGAAATTTCACTCATCCATCACAGACCCGGATTCAGAATAAGAACGTAATTATACTCTAAAATGGTCTATTTTCCATAAAAAATATAATATTACCTAACCTACGTAAAAACATTTCTCCTTGAACTGAAATCCTGTTCCAGGAAAACTGAATAACCACTTTACTGTAATTATTTTTGACACAAAAGATCAATTGTGATGTGAGGAATAATAGAAAGCACAATATATTAGGTATAACAGATATTATATGAGTATATATCCTCCTAATATAATAAATTTGAAGTTTGTGTGTGTGTGAGTGTTTGTTACTTCTTCACGCAAAAACTACTAAACCGATTGCAATAAAACTCGGTATCTAGATAGCTGGAGACCTGGTTTAACAAATAGGCTACCTTTTATTCCGATATTTCCACGGGATCGGGATTTACGTGGGTGAAACCGCGAAGCTCAGCTAGTATTTTATATGGTAAAAATGCAAATTTATGGCCAAAATAATATCGGTTTAGGCATCATTCACATTTGTGCCCCTAGACAATGAGCGCAGTGAAATGGAAGAGATCAAAAATGTAATCCATTTCCTTTTAGTGGATAAGGGATGCCTTATAGGGTAACAATTCCTTATATTTTATTTTCTTCAGAGAATTGTATGTCAAAGGTTTTCTTATTCGTTATTTCTCACGCCATATACTGCTAACAAATAAAACGCTGAATTGTCTAGAAAAAGTGCTTTGGTTATATTTTTCGTAGTAGGCAAGTCATGCGGATTTCTAATATTAATATTTATTTTATTTGTATACCGGTCACTCATCTCGATAGAATTGACTGAAAATCAGTGTTGTGGTGTTTTTGGCGTCACAACATTAAGCTGAGTATAACCCTTTTTTGGTTACACTACAGGTTAAGAAGTTTGTTTAATTATTTAGTTTTTATTTACTTTTGTACGTATAGCATAATTAAACATAACATAATGTTCATTATTTTTTTTTATATTTTTTTGACTTGAGCTACCTATGTTTGTGCAACTCATACTTTTTAGCTAACTAGTGCATATCGTTTTCTTTGTTCCTTCCTGTGTTGTACAAATAAAGTGATCATCCATCTATCTACAATTAATCTCATTGGGTAGATACGTTGTATTTTAAGGTCGTTCTGCTTGTTACAAATTTTACATAGAACATTAAATAAGTAAAAATAAATTCTACAAAATTAAGTAGATACCTATAGTGCCAATAAATCTTGTTAAATAAATTGTAATGGTATAATTTCGAAAAAAGCCCTCTTAATTTTCGTGTTACTCCATTAGTCGGATGAATCAGAGGGGATGCCAAACATTAAAGTTATTGTAACTGTTAACAAGTCATTTGAATGTCGCTGTATGAGAGTGGGTGGCAAAGAATGTACTTACTTATTATAATTGTACAGTAAATAAAGATCAATACACTTCAATAAAGATGAATAAAAAGTGCTCGTCTATTGTTATTAAAAACGCAATACGAACTAAACCACTCATGTCTCTACAATAACCTCATTATTGTAAAGGATAGTGGTACGAGTTCGTATGAATAATAGCTTTATTCTTATCAAACCCATTCTTAACAACTACAGCGAATCAATAATTTTAAAATCCGTACTTATTTAATATAAAAATATCATAGAATCGACGACATGATCAACATATTACGGCATGAAATAATTTATAGGACTACCATCTTGGGAATCTTAATACCCTTAAAGGTCCAGATAGGATACTCGAGTCCTTCTTAAAAAGGTTAAAGGAGGTCCGTGAATTTAAAAAAGACATTTAGAGTACTCCAATAAAAATAGAGATTGAAAAAAAAACTAAGAGTCCTTATTTCTAGCTTCGTAACAGCCATTTGTAAAAATAGTAGGGAGTTACTCAAATTCGATACCATAAATAAAGATACAGTTAACAATTTAACCAATGCAGGCAGCGAGCTTTTATAAAGCAATTGAAACTTCCGCCAAACGTCATACGATATTCACGATGCTCCCAATTAAGCTATTAACTTAACAGGCTTTTAAAATCTGTTCGCGTAGTACTCTAGCTAGTTTACAGTATTCAAAATTGGGCTTCAACTCACATTATCATCGTCTAAAAGCTGGAATTTTAAAGCGCAGTATTGGCCTAGTGGAAGATATCTCGACGTTCATACCAAAGGTCTTTGGTTTGAATCCTGGCTGCCCATGAATTTTCTTAAGAAAAAGTTGTGTGATTTATTTGACATTGCTCTTACGGGGAAGAAAAGCATCGTCATCATAATATTGACCTTTATGAGCGTAATCACATGAAAAAAAAACCCATGAGTTTCTTGTGCCTTCTTGTCATTGGTGGGCGCGTTCCGAAGGCACACATCCAAACTTAGTTTTTAAGAAGTTTTATGTGATCTTTGTACAAATGTATTAAGCATTCAAAGGATTTTTTTTTTACTTTGACTTCATGATGAATGAAACCTGCTTATTTGGCTCCAGAAGTAATGATTTTTGCTCTGGACACAATCGACTAAGCTAAAAGTGTAGTAGGTGTTGGGCAAGTCTATTCCATCCTCACGCAAAAAGGACCCAATAAAGAGGTCTAGTTGCGGAATACAGCCCGTATACAAATACAAGTACAAGCTGGGATCTTCCCTAAAAATATAATCACATCCAGCCAGTAATATCATTACTCTTCAAATTTCTCCATTACCATAACGAAAATTATCTATTAGACTTCAATATTTTTGTAGTAACAAAAATACGATATCAAAGCGATATTTTTCTAAAAGGTTACGCAATCTATCTTTGCCTTTGTTTTACAGACGATAAGTAGATATAAAATAAGACTAGTTAAACTAAAAGCGGATTCATTTCACAATATCATTAATCAGTAGCACCCTTCGACCTTCTCTAGTTCATTAACATTAGCGTGGGGACATCCCAAAGTGTTTCTTCCGGTGACTAACAGAGATCACCAGTTTTTTTAATTTACTGAACGAAAATAAGTTATAAGCACCCACACAAACAATATACTATACGTATATAGGTATGTTGTGTAGGTATATCGCACCTCCGCTCAAATAGTGTCATAACTCAAAAACAATATTATTTATTTCATATTTTCAGGAAACCTAATACACTATTTCATAAAGCTTAAAAAAATCATTCAAATCTATTGAAATGATCATATCGTTAATTCGATAAGTTTTCAAATTAAGACTAGAAACCGGAAAAACAGTTAGACTATTACTTTAGACATCTTTTTCTCGACAGTTTTCTTTTTTGAGTTATGACACTATTTGAGCGGAGGTGCGATATAAGTCAAGTCAAACATATTATATTTGGTGTATGTTGGACTTGATTTTCAAGTGTCACTTGAGACAATTTCTTAAGTTCCGTCGTCGGAATTTAATTTCGTGGTTGAGGATTAGCAAGTGGCTGCGTAATCCTCTTAGAGCATATCTTAATTATATTCGTGACGTCACAACATTTGATTTCTTCAATGTCGTCTTCGTTCAGGCTGGTATTCATAAGGTCTTCTTATTTGGAAATATATTTTAGCATAGTTGGTTTAATCTTTTAATCACACAATGATGAGTATCTTGATCGACAAATCTAATAGATAGATAGACAATTTTCTAATGTGTAAATCAGACTTAAATAAGCTTAACTGGATTATACCTAAATGAAAAGTTTACGAATAGATAGATAGATAACATTATTTGTACAAAATAGCCAAAAAGGACGCTACGTACGTATACACCATGTGTTTAATATACTATTTTTAGTGTAGATGTTGGCTTTGTATTAGTGATGCAGTGTTTATGCGATTTAATTACTTTTGATAATAGAATAGAAAGATATTTAGCGTCATAGAGGAAGAAACTACTGAGATACAGGCTCGGCCTAGTTCAGTTGGTAGTTCTAACTACCTACCTACTTTAACAGATGTTATAATAATCAGATATATAACTTCGATCATTTTATTTTTAAACTCTTTAGTACCGTTTACCTAGGTATAAGTTTTTGTATGAACCATATGCAAATAAAGATTTATTTATTATTTACTAGCTGCGCCCCGCGATTTTGCCTGCGTAAGTCCCGAACACAGCGCCATCTATTGGGTGTATTTGCAACCTAGTATCAAACAATATTGAAGAATTTTATCGAAGAATCAACGTACACCGCCTTCTATGAGAACTTCATAAAAATAAACAGAAAATAAACACTTGCTTAAGAAACCATTAATTGATACATTTTATTCGTTTACATTCACGACATAAGCGAATAATTAAGATGATAACTATCCTATCCAGTAAGTTAGACCAAAATACGGGTACATGTGGAATTTGATTGAAAATGGTTCAGTAGTTTTGGAGTTTATTGGCAACATACATCGTGACACAAGATTTTTATATATACAGATCATAGCGGCATTTAAAAGCCCTCAATTAATTATTGATGGACATTTTGTGCAATTCCACATGTAATTACAATATAGATTCTAACTGTGTGTAACGATCACATCAAATAGATTCAACGTCCATTACCCGTCATAAAACTTACAATAATATAAACAAAAGTTTATGCTATATTTATAGGGCATGATATAATTCGTCGAGTGTTCCTGACATGTGCTGACAAGGCTTCACGGGATAGTGAACATGATAATGACGTAGGCAAGATAACAATGTGTATGTAATTAAGCATATTTTAATATTAATATTGTTTAAAATAATCTTCATTGTTATTAAATAATACAATTCTAAATTTGTCAACCTACATTCTAATATTAATAAAAAAAGTCGAAATAGGGGTACCAAGGAAGTGTGTCCAAAAGGCTGGCTTAGTTACCTTGTTAGATGGCAATACTTATTCGTTGTCTGAAGTTATTAGTACATTACGATACAAGTGTGTTAAGTTGATCATCAAGACGGTTTATGACGTGCGAGCGGAACGCGAGTGCGTCTATAGATCGCCGAGATTAAATCGATCAAGCCACATGTGTATCGTACGACGTTTTTTATCACAGTTGTGAATAAGAGTAAAGACTTGAGAAGAAAAGAAAATAAAAAATAACAAAATATTTGGTTTTTGTAGGCAATATTATTTTGTTAATTATACTCCCGAAAGGCCAGGCAAACGACTTTTAACCAATACAGCCTCGTCTGACATTCAACATTTTTTAGGGCTTTTCCATTTGGTTAAAACAGAATATAATGGTACGGAAAAAACTATATTTAAGTAAAGAAAAAACCAAAAAAAACTAGTAACATTTAAACTTCTATCCTTTTAACTTGAATATTGTTTTAAATATATGAAATGGAAATATATGAAGTGGTATAAAGCATGGTGACTGGAATCATTATTCTTGGATTTATCTTACCAATAACTTTAGTACCTATTCACCACTTTATCGATATAAAATCGAGAACAATCGCAATCACAAAAAGCGCAAGTTTTTAGGCAATTCAGTCCTGGTTCATAATTATTATTCTGTTAGCCTACTTTGTAGGTGTGAAACGGTTAAAATATTTTCTTAAGAGGAAAGGGTACCGGCGCTCTCTCCATACAAACGTAGTCGACTGTTTCCTCCCTGGACAATGACACTAGAGAAAATATTTTTGTTGCATAAAACTTATAACTGACATAAACATGACTCTATGTTTTGTTTTTTTTTTTGTTTTTAAAATCTTAAGTTATATGATAATTAGAAAATGAAAAAAAAACAAGACATAGAGGCAAAATAAATAAATATTGCAGGACAATCCACACAGCGCCATCTAGCACCAAGTTAAGTAACCAGGCTTGTATTATGGGTGCTAGACAACGGAAATACTACTTATATACTTTTCTTGTGTAAATATATACTTATAATACATAGAAACAACCAGACCACAGACAAATATCTAAGCATAAATACTTGTCTGAGGCGGGAATCGAACCCGCAACCCTGTGTTTGGCAGTCCGGCATGGTGACCATTGTGTCAACTGGGTCGTCAAATATGGCAGTTATAGGTTTTATGCAACAAAAATATTTGTGCTAGTGTCATTATCCAGGGAGGAAACACTCGACTACGTTTGTATAGAGAGAGCCCTTGTACCTTTTTACCTTTAATATTTCGTTAATTTTTACTAAAAAAATTGCAAAAATTAAATTATCTATAAATAAATTCCAAAAGCGACTTTTATACCTCTATGTTTGTTGTTTCCATTCATGTTTTTTTAAATAAACGGAATCCTAGCCCAGATTTTCCGAAGAAAACATAAACAAAATGTTAAGTAAACACGAAGGACTGCAATTAATCTTAATATAAAGCTCTAACAGACAGACATGAACTGACTTCCACCCCAGTGATTTGAGATCTGCCTTGGACATGCGGAGTTAATTACGCTTTTACTATGAATGACGTAAATTGAAGAGACAGGAGAAAAATAAAGAAAGGAATATTGAGGAGAAAACGTATCGTTTCTATAGTAATTAGATGATTATCAACAATTGGCAGGATTTATCTTAAGAGGAAAGGGTACCAGCGGTCTCTCCATACAAACGCAGTCGTCTGTTTCGTACCTGGATAATGACACTAGCGCAAATATTTTTGCAGTATAAAACTTATTATTCAGTATTATTCTAAATTATTTAGTACATTCTCATAGTTCAGTTAACTGTTTATATTTATATTATATTTATTTATAGTTTTTCTTTTTCATGCAGACTAGTCGTGGAATATATAGTCATTTTGTATGTGAAAACATTTAATTGGTTCATAGTCACTATTTTTAGTTTTATAAGCAGAATATTTGTAACTGTTTGTTTTCCAAATAAAATAAAATAAAATAAATAAAATAACTGCCATAACCTAACTTTGTCTTATTTTATATATATATATATATATATTGTTTTATTAACTCTTACTTTCTATGATAATTAAAAATGAAAAAAATCAAGACATAGGGGCATAGTCATGGCAGTTATAGGTTTTAAGCAACATTTTATTTTTTGTGCTAGTATCAGTTTCCAGGGAGGAAACGGTCGACTACGTTTGTATAGAGAGAGCGCCGGGTACCTTTCCTCTTAAGGCGCAAATAGAGGAAAAAGCATAATGCCGTGCTCGTAACTCAAATTGGTAATTTTTGCATGGAACATTTTTGGTATGTGAAGTGTATATTGGAGCATAATTTAAAGAAGTAAAATCTATATTCACATCAAAAATATTACAAAATAGGTACATAAAACAATAACAAAATCAAAAAATTGAAAGACGAAATTTCCATTTTCTTAGTGTATCTAAACTTAAGTCGAAATACGATAGGTGTTTTTTGACTTAAAGAATAGACTTAGAAACGATAAAGAATTGAATGACCTACTAACAGGTCACACTGCAACACTAAATAATAAAATTCCACGTATTTTACAATAAACAATTTTAGGAGTTTTGGCGGGAACGAGTTAACAACATGTCGTGCTGCAGTTTTATTTTCATGAAACTTAGATGTAACCCGAGTTGAATTGTATAATTCTGGTGGAATGTTATTCAATTTAGTTCTGTGAAAGTGCACAAGTGTAGTGAAAGTAAAAATCAGTGTCAAACATGCAGTTTTCACGTTGCCTCCAAATCTCCTATTAAGGTTATGGTAAACTTGCCACCGCTTTACTATAACCCCTGACTTGACGGACTATGACGACTTTGACTGTATTGAAACACTTTAGGCCCGATTTATGAAAAATCGGGTCATAATTTCATGCAAAATATAACTTGACACTGGCTAAATGCACACGTGCGAAGCCATAATAAAAAAAAAACAATTTTAGTTATGGGCAATAGGCATTTTGCATGTGGCCCCTCTATGCTCCTTTAATATTTTGTATAGGTATGAACTTCAAATGAATGTTTAGTCAACAACTGGCAAAAAGTAGCTAAGGTTGTGAGGTACCTAAATCAATTTATTTTTTATATTGTGAAAGAATTTTCTTCATAAAATAAATAAAATAATTGTTCTTTGATACTTTTTTAGAAGATTATTAATAAATTAAAACCCAATATAAACTGATAAAAAATAACAAATATCAACTGGTAAATACACCTACCTTCTACATTTCAATTCACACAAAAAAACCCATGAGTTTCTTGTGCCTTCTTCTCATTGGTGGGCGCGTTGCAAAGGCAGACATCCTAACTTGGTTTATAGAAAGAAAAGGTTTTTATTTAACAACTTTAACCTTAAACTCAACCCTAAATTACATTAAATTTATAAAGTTTCAATGAACAATATAAACATACAATAATAAAATAATAACTAAAATAGATAAACACATTATGGCTATAAAGTTATTAAATCAGGACGCAACTCAGCTAGATGCTGCTTTTGCTATGCGAAAGCAGAGCTGTTACGCCTTTTATATAAAAATGAACAAATTACAACAATAGTACGTTTTAATGTGATTTCATTAAAATTGTATGTTTCCAAATTAATAAAGAATTTTAAATTTGACTTTGACTCGAAAAAAAAGAAGAATATATTTAGTTTAAATTGTAGAAGATATTTATTTCCGTGACTTTTTTTCTTTTTTGTCATCGGGTCAATTAGCCAGATTATCAAGATTTCTAAAGAAGTTTGGCTAAAAATGGTTGGTCCGTACGTGTTTAGATTTAACTAGGTAAAAACATGATCTTTCGTCATATAAAATTAATTAACGATGTCTCGATGACAGATGATTGACGATAGGACGCTAATATAAAGGCAAGTTATTTGTCTTATTTTGTGAAAGTCTATAGATAGTCGTGATTCAAGTTCATGGGAACATTTTTTTCATCAACTCAACACCTCGGATTAAATTAATGGGAAACTATTTGCCTTTGAAAGAGAAAGGTGTTTAAAGTTCAGATTTAAAGATTGGTGCTTAACATTTGATGTAAATTAAGATAGGTAAGTTTGTTTTTAATAATTAGAAAGTACATAAAGATTGTAGACAGTTAATTTCATAAATTGAAAGTAATGTTTAAGTTTCAGTTTACTTTAATCTATAGCTAACCTTTACTTTAAGATAAAAGATACTAAGTGTTAGCGTAATTATTAGTAAACTCAAGGTTCAGTATAGAATACCTACTCTGAAACAATTTATCCGTATCAAAGTTTCTTTTGGAAATTCAGTTTTCGATCTTTACAAAACTTGTTTTTATAAATTACAGTTTTTTTTATATAAATCAGTTTCTTTTGAGTTACACTTATTTGCCATACGTTGACATGCAGAAGACTCTTTGAATTGCAAATAGCCGGGCCCTTGGGCGGTTTCCATTGAAATGTCAATTTGTTTTCTATAGGGGTTGCTTGTTTGGCAACCCTGAGACGAGTCCTCGGCTCCATATCCAAATCCTTTCCCTTCTTGAGTTTGTCAATGTTTAGCTGTCGTGGAATAAATTTTGATGGTCGCCCCACTTGTGGTTACGGAGAATCTGTCCTTTGTTTAGGCTCTATCTTTTCAATAAGCCTCTAGCTAGTTAATCTAAAAGATCGAGATGTCGTGCTCATTTTTTATTAGGTTTATTTTTTAATTTCTTCCTCAGTATCCTCGTGTCACAAAAAACCGTTTGAAAATCTAATTCTTTGAAGTATACTTGAGGTTTGAAAAAAGAGTTTTGCGGTAACGCGGGGGTATCCGGCCATATCCGGCTTTCATTAGACCGGATATCGAGTGGCTTCCGGCATTGTGTGCGATTTGAAATCCGAACGCCCTATTGTAAACAAGATGTCGCATGCGCTCCGATAAATAGGTTTTTGTTGGTTTCTTTGTGCGCGGGATATTGTACTTGAGATTTACATAAAAAAATTCAATGATTTTATTGGGAGATTATTTGGGGGTTGCCTTGACAATGAAAAGGAAAGCTATTCATTCTGCTTACTAACTAAAAAATGTCGTGACATAGTATTGCATAAAGGCGCCTACTTATATTTAAGCTCTAATCAAAAATATTGTGGTGAAGTTTTAAAGTGTTGGATTAGATGGGACTCAAAAATTAAGAGGAAAGGGTACCGGGCGCTCTCTCCATATTGTCGTAGTCAACTGTTTCCTCCTTGAATACTGACACTAGAGCAAATATTTTTGTTGCATAAAACTTATAATTGCCATGACCAATATGACCATGCGCCTATGTTTTGTTTTTATAATTATTGATAATTACAAAATGAATAAAACCAAGACATAAGAGCATAGTCATGGCAGTTAGGTATAGGTTTTATGCAACAAAAATATTTGTGCTAGTGTCATTATCAGTATGAAATAGTCGACTACGTTTGTATGGAGAGAGCGCCGGTACCCTTTCACCTTAATAACAAAAACTTTGGTACCGAAATCATTCATCCGTCACTCAAAACATTTATGTAAATTAACATCTCAGAAAACCGTTCAGTCAAAACTCGACAAATAAACACCAAGTAGATATTCAAACGTTTACCAAAACGATTACTCTTTCGAATTGAAATTCAGATGAAAGCATTAAGATTCCGTCGGACTTCGAACGGGCAGCTAAAATGTTTTTGTTGTACCTCTTCTCTCGACGGATTAATGATTCGCCTTTGTTAGCTTGATAACAACGATTACTATCGCTATTGAAAAACATCTAATTCCACGGGCGGCGTAATGGAGAAGGCAGGTATTATTTTGATAGAGCGGTATTACGAAGATTGAGGTAAATTGTTCTTGACTCTCGATCTTGAACTCGGAGCACCTGTCTCTTATCATCATTGTTATATTGGTATAGAAGTGTAGGTTAAACGTGATTTGTGTATGTGAAGCACCGAATAATGATAGATAGATAGATAAATTCTTTATTGTAAACACCAATTTCAAATAACATTAAATAAAAACAAAGCTTAAGTCTAAGTGTTACAAAGGGCGGCCTTATCGCTCAAAGCGATCTCTTCCAGACAACCTTTGGATGGACAAGAAGTGGAGGATATGCAGATAGCTACAGCAATTTTTTTAAGATGAAATCTTCTATACTTATAAAATGCTTTGTCCTGATTGACTGACTGACTGATCAACGCACAGCCTAAACCGCTGATCGTAGAGACCTGAAACTTGGAGGGTGTGTTCTTTGTATGACGTAGGCATCCGATAAGAAAGTATTTTCCGAAATTCTACCCCTAAGTGGGGTGAAAAAGGGGGCAACATGATGCCTTGGTCCAATCTACTTCATATCTAAATATATAAAAGAAAGTCGTGTTAGTTACACCATTTATAACTCGGGAACGGCTAAACCGATTTGGCTGAAAATTGGTAGGGAGGTAGCTTAGAGCCAGGAGACGGACATAAGATACTTTTTATCCCAATATGCCCACGGGATCGGGACTTACGCGGGTGAAACCGCGGGCCGCAGCTAGTTATTATATAAAAGAAAGTCGTGTTAGTTACACCACTTATAACTCAAGAACGGCAGAACAGATTTGGGTGAAAATTGGTAGGGAGGTAACTTAGAGCCAGGAGACGGACATAAGATACTTTTTATCCCAACATGCCCACGGGATCGGGACTTACGCGGGTGAAACCGCGGGACGCAGCTAGAATTATTATAAAAATATTTATTTTAAATGTTACTATTCGGTTGAAACAAGTCTAGTTTTCAAGATTTCTAAAGACTAAAAAGTCTTTTAGCTTAGTTGTATTTGTAGGTTTGAGTCAATGAACTTGAGATTAGAATCACAATGTTTACTTTGCCAATGGAATTTGTGGGCGAAACAGAATTCTATTTTAGATACATACAGTTATTTCCAGAGTTATTTAAATAGAACAGTATTCAATTGCATGAAGTGTATTGTATTTTGAGGTTTAAAGTTCGGGTAAACATTTTAAACCTAGGAATGACTATTTTGCTATTGTAAGTATGTACCCACCCATACTTACTTTTCTAGGTTAAACTTGATTTGCACCTAGATTTAAAACTGTGCTTTGGACTTTAACAAAACGCATACTAAGCTGCCCTTTTCGGTTGAACCCAGGATGAACCTTAAAACTTTCACTCTGACTAACCCTATCAAAATTTGGATCGAAATCGGTTGAACCGTTTAACTTTTCTTTGATATTTTTTTGTTCCCAAACTTTCTAATTTGTAATATATTAAGTTGACATTTTAATATCTCTAACCGGATAATGGCGCTTTTTCGAGTTCGTAGACAGGCTACCTACCCCCAATGGTTCAAAAACGTTACATTTTGGAATTAGCGTTGCGTGTAATGAAAATACATCTACGTAAATATCTGGTTCTTCCGCGTGGTTTGATACACAATAGCGAGATGTTGCGATTGCGAATAATGTGCGTTTTGTTTAGAGATACTGACACTGTTTACATTCGCACACTTCCAAGTTTAGAGCTTCGTGTTTACGCGTGTTTTACTTTTTAGGCCACGGGTGCGATAGGTATAAAGGAGCATTTTGAACTTTCAAGTCAACATACCTACATCGCATTTATTTTTGACGCGGGAATTTAATTTATTTTGTACTTAATGCCCTTAAGAAGATCAAAGGCGGATTTTTACTGCCATCGGAATACTTAGCTTTGAGTTTTTGACGTGATAACGTCTAATAAATTGACGAACACCGGCAGCACTCACAAAAAAGTGTGACGAAATCGCGTTCCATAACAACGTCATGTTATTGACAACGACCGTTCCATAGCAACGTCATGTTTTTTACAAGGACCTTTCCATGGCAACGTTATTGACAAGTAACCATAGCAACGTTTTGAAGTATGCAAAATGTCAACGATACAAAACAGTTTTTATGACGTTATCACGTAAAATTATCGTCCGTAAATAAACCGACTTTCCGGACAACCATTTTTACATAGGTCAGCGTTTGACCACCATCACACCCGCCCGATGGTTGGCAACGACGCAGCCCAAGATAGCACGCTTCGCGACTTGAAGAGCCCCAATTGTGACTAACTCGTAAAAAACACCTTGTTAATGACAAAGATGTTGCATCTACATGAAGGTAGACACTTAGGTACTTGATATATCTACAAGTACTTAGATATAATGTAGATATATGTGGATGTTTTACCTCCCGTGACCACCACATGTCTCGGTCAGAATGTTTCAGAGGTGCCCCGTCGAGATCATCCCTGCTGTTTTATTGACTTACTGTCATCTATTAAAGCTACTTCCGTATCATATTTCCTGGATGAAATAAAGTATTATTAGGTAGGAGCTACCTACTTTTAGTAGTTTATTAAGAGTTCGTTGTATCGTGTTCTATGTTTCTTACTGTCGTTAAGAAAATTCGCGAATACACGGACATTGAGACTGCTCGTCTAGTCTATTTCAGCTACTTCCACAGTGTCATGTCGTCTGGCATCCTACTGTGGGGGTGTGTAGATATTGATGCTATTTTCTTATTGCAAAAAAGAGCTGTCCGAGCTATCTACAAAAAGGGTCCCAGGGAATCACTTAGAGAGAAATTTTAATAGATAAAAATGTTAACGCTCTATTCACAATATATTTACAAAAACTTGCTCTACGTTCACAAAAATCCTGATATTTTTCGCAAAAATAGCGATATACATAATTTTAACTTAAGAAATAAGGGTGATCTGACTGTGCCCGGTAGTAGACTCCGGAAAATAAACAGGCCGTTTAATAGTACGTACACGTGTGCTCTGCTATAAAAAATTACCTAAAGATGTATGTGACATGTCCATTAACAGGTCCAAATTTTTTATCAAGCATAAATTGTGCAGTAAGGCGTACCTAAGATACTTCGTCTTACCTTAATAATAAGAAATCATGGACGTAACTTTAGTTCCTCCATTTCAAATATACCATCTAAATGTATTTATTTGTAATATTGACCTTTGAGAGCGTGATCACATAAAAAAACCATGAGTTTCTAGTTCTCATTGGTGGGCGCGTTCCGAAGGCAGACATCCTAACTTAGTTTTTAAGACTATTCAAAGTAAACACATGCACTGTACATGGTTCTAAATGAATAAAAAAATATGAGTTTGAGTTTGTTGTACAAATAAAGTTATCTATCTATCTATAATGAAGAACAATAATATAAAAATATTAAAATAAATGTTATAGAATTTTTGCACAAGAATATTCATAAACTCATCAAAGCAAACGCTGAACTAAAAAAATCGCAAAAAAATATGCGTATGTTTCTGGTATGTAATTTGCTATGGTTATAAAAAAAATCCTCCACAACAATGGGAATTACACGAGTGAAACCGCCGGATACAGCTATAAAAGCCATGATAAATCTGTAGCGCACCGGAATGAAAATATTCAAGGCGATGACAGCTCGAATGTAATCATGTGTTACACACACATGCCGACTAATCTCTCATTCAGAGGTTATGAGAAATAAAACTCTCATCTTTTATTATTATTACTCGTATCAAACTTCTTTTTTCTTACATTCGTTTAAGTAAAGTTATGAGCGTATTATTCGTTGGGACAAAGGTTTTATTACAGAAGAGTTTTATGGCCATACTTCTATTTAAGTGTTCTTAAAGGACAACGAATATAAATTGGAACATTTAATGTTGCCATAAATACAAATACCTAGAAAAAAAAAACGTGGCACTCGGGGACTGCCGCGATAAAGCTGTTGCATCGTGCGAGCTTCGTACAGTCGTACCATATTCATACATACATGTTAAGCGAACGCTCGGTAGCTACATGGTAGGCGGAGTGGGGGTGTTAGGTTTTATTTTCGTTACGAAATTTCTTAATTCGGTCGCCGCGCTCAAAGCCTGCGATAAAAGCTATGCTATGGCTAAATTACGTCATTCAGTAAAATATAAATAGAGGAAGGGAAAACCTATACGCCCTTGTCCGAATTTGCTCAACAAACAGTATCATTTACCAATCAATATAAAAGGTCTTTCATTGAATAAAAGACCTTGACCCACCTACAAAACGTGATACGCTCAACGTATTCCTAAAAACGAACCGAGTTTCCTAATTGCCGCTGAAAAGATCAACCCAACTTTTCGCCCATAAGACTCAAACCATTTCGAATTGGTTCGAATCCCGGCCGTGCACCAATGTATTTTTCTTAAGAAAAATGTATGTGCGCTAATTGACATTTCTCTTACGGTGAAGGAAAACATCGTGATGAAACCCGCGGCTTAGTTGGCTCCAGAAGTATTGACAAGTTCTCTACTCTGGACATGGTCGACTAAGCTGAGAGGGTAATAGGTGCTGGGCAAGCCTACTCCATCCTCACGCAAAAAGGACCCAACTAAAAAGGGTCCAATGGCGGAAAACAGCCTGTATACAAGTACAAGTACAAGACTCAATCCAATTAATTAGTTTCCTGTTTATTAGTCGGCAAAGTTAATGTTATAATAACAGTTCTTACACATGTTCATACAACCATTAACAATCCAGTCAGTAAACACATAATCCGATATTATGAAATCTTACATCTGCGCCTACTAAGACATTGCGCAACTAATATTATGTGTAAGTCTGTAAAAAGACAATGGCCCTTGTAAAACACGTGTCAACTAAAAATGAGAAACAATAAAAATAATTGTAATGTCAAATAATATTCTGAAATTGAACTGAAACTTAACACGAGCTCGTAAACATGTCTTGAGTATTCATTTCAACTTCTTTACGGCTCACAGTAATCGTGAAACTTATATTGATTTTTAACAATGCATCGTTTCTTTTATTGCAAGCACTAGCGTATCCATTAAGTTAATGAACATGTTTCTAGAACAATGATATGGTTTAATTTATGACTCGTTCCTAAAACACTAGAAGTTCTTTCTCTAATGCACTCACTCTATAGTAATAACAATTGAGTAAAGAACAGAATAAATATTAAATAAATAATTAATAAATAAATATTGCAGAACATTCCACACATCGCCCTAAGCTAAGTAACTAGACTTGTGTTATGGGTGCTAGACAACGGATATACTACTCATATACTTTTCTTTTGTAAATATATACTTATAATACATAGAAACAACCGGACCACAGACAAATATCTAAGCTTAAATACCTGTGTTTGGCAGTCCGGCATGGTGACCATAGTGCCAACTGGGTCGTCATGATCACTGATCATATAACTCAAACGAACCAAAAATTTAATATCCTTCAGTAGCCGTTCATTATAATCAGGATACTGACCAGAGTTCATAGAATCCTGCAGAAACTACAATATACAGATATGTCGTACATAAATCTATCATTTAAACTAAGCAATAGTGTAGTATAACTGCTGCTGCTACGCTACAAGTGATCCATATGCCGGCAATAAGTTTCAATCACTACGCAACATTAAAATTTTGTTTACGACAACCCACAACGGACAAAAAGCTTTGTTTCATCGTCTTGTGACGTAATCGAAATACAAGTACCTATTTTAAATTTAAAAATAGACGAATTCTCTGTTTGAAAAAAAACCGTTAAAGGACTTCCTATAACTGTTCTGTATTCATAATAATAGGGCGATGTTGATTGACGATTCAACAACTATGTTTGTAGCTTTGGATTTTTTAGGGATTTATTTTATTGACAGGGGAACAAAAGCTCTTTGTTAATTTTTATTTGTCGTTTAGCAATTAAACTATAGCTCGTATTCCCGCCAACAGCATTGGCAATCAAGATTCACAACTGGTAGTCAAAAAAAAAATTATACGCAACCAGTTGCAGACAAATACGTTCGATTCTTGACTGGAAATCGAATAGTAATAAAGCTTATGAATAAAAATTGTTTCGTTTGAATGATCTGTCGAATTTATACATATTAATTTACATTATTAGTTGCTCGTTATTTACAAACGTTAATGAATAAGGCAACATTTCAATTTAATTAGTGTTTTAATTACTTTAATGTTAATTCCTTCACCTCAAATAAATCACCGCTATTTTATGTGTATAAATTAGACATTTACAATCCATATCGATATCCGAAACTAATCTCTCTATAGAAGACGATTAAGTTGATTGCATATTTCCGACAAATTGCCCACCAAAACCGTCATGTTAGCATTTAACCTATATACTCTAAGAAATATTAATTAACATTAGTTCAAATAACTCAAATGGGACTGTGTGAAACAGTTTAATAATAGATTTACCAATAATTTCCTGCTCGAAACACTTGTACGTAATAACTGATGTATTTATTACCGGTTATATATTTTTGGGCGGCAAATCTGTGGTTCCGGGTTATCAAGAGTGTGGTGAGTTTTATCGACATTTCATTTTACGGTTACTAATTTAAACTGCAACGTGTTATGTTACTTATCTTTATAGTCTCGAAGATAAGATTGCTGTGCAGTATGAGTAGATAAAAATAAAAGCTTGAAGCTTTTGCTCTGCAGAGCTTTAAAAGTACCTGTAACAAAAGAGACAAAATAATGAATATATGAATTCAATTATTGTAAATTAAAATGAAAATTGTATAATTATCTTTCAGAGAAAGTATTTTAATTTAATTGTAATGAACGAAATGATGAAGCTGAATATGAACAATATTGATTTGTAAATTAAATTTGGTTACGTAGTCCATTGTAACTATTATTATTTTCATTATGTGTTACTTGTTGTGATAAATTAAATTTTCTACTTATAATATACTTGTACATTTTATGAGTTGGCTATCGATGTATGTACACAAATTGAGACATAATGAAAATAAGATGAAACTACGCCAAAAGATAAGTTCCATCAATATAATTAAAGATAGCTTTATATTGCTAGAAGTCGCAAAAACATCGACATTTCTACACCCTCTGTCCAAGACTATCGCCTCCGTTATATCTCTACTTCGATCGCCTCCAACTACAGTTTTATTTCGATTAAAGATAGATAAACTTCAACTTCCCGTCCAATTACTTACACAACATCGATGCGTGTGCACGTAGCCTTATCTAAACTTCATCTCAGAATCGTCCCTCTAGATTGCATTTATATCGTCACTTATAAACAAGATAGCCGAGCCATATCCATTGTGCTGACTCTCAAGAATGCATGCACATATTTTATATTGAACGGTAATGGTGGAAGTCTTTAGTTGAGGTACTCATTGAAACTTTGAATTATAGGTTGCTTTTCTAGATTCAATATTCAATACACTTAATGGTAACCTACATTAGGGAATCCTGTCCAAGAAATGTGTAGATGAAAATAACAAATACAAAGGTGAAAATGTAGGTAACATTTCAAATGTCAATTTACTTATATCCTAGGTATGAAATGAAAATGATATTTTGATATTTTCTGACGCGACGCGACGCGGTGTGGGTGTTAGTAATCCTGAAAAGTGGCTTTCTACAGGAGTCTCGTTCCATTTTTCTCCTGATTATATTTTATTGGTACCAAACTTTATTAAAAACACACTATTTCAAAAGACTTAATTTTAGTTTACTTTATAGGTCATTTTATCCGTTGTCTAGCACCCAGAACACAAGTCTAGTACTTAGCTTGGGGCTAGATGGCGATGTGTGGAATGTCCTGCAATATTTGTATTTGTAATAAACGTTGAATAAATCAAGTGGAAAATTGAAATCCTATACGGTCCCTTGTTGAACGATACGAAAACTTCACTTTGATTAACTGAATCCGATTCTCGTAGGTATAGGTGAGTTGCTCGTAATTCTAATAAACGATTTGTTTTTACTTTGTAATTGGTTTCGGTCTCAAGTTTTAGCAAATGTTAATAGGAATAACCTTTGAATACAATAAACAATTTAGATTTTTGTAATAACGCAGTTCAAACGAACAACGAATCAATGGGAGCCTGTTGAAAATTTTACAATCAAATTTATATTCAACTAGCTGCGCCCCGCGGTTTCACCCGCGTAAGTCCCGATCCCGTAGGCATATTGGGATAAAAAGTATCCTATGTCCGTCTCCTGGCTCTAAGCTACCTCCCTACCAATTTTCACCCAAATCTGTTCTGCCGTTCTTGAGTTATAAGTGGTGTAACTAACACGACTTTCTTTTATATATATAGATTATTTTTAATGCATATGCCAGCACTCTGCTTACAATTTAGATATTTTGCATTTTTCTTAGAAAATAATTAAAAAAATATATATATTTTGTGAGATGATCAATAGATAAACTTTCCAATAAATTGTATAGTACATTCTAGTCTAGTATCATCACTTGATAGTGATGTAATGATTGATTTACATAGTATAAAACAAAGTCGCTTTGCTGTCTATATGTATGGACATATAGACAGCAAAGCGACTTTTTTTTTTAGCGTAGTTTTAAAGTATGTATGCTTAGATCTTTACAACTACGCAACGGATTTTGATGCGGTTTTTTAATAGATACTTCAGGGAGTTTATGTTTAATCCATGCATAATATAGTAGAGAAACACTGATCATTTTAGAAATTATATAACGGAAAATCTTCCAAGTTTTAGGTCTTTACGATCAGCAGTTTAGGCTGTGCGTTGATCCGTCAGTCAGTCAGTCATTCAAGACATAGAATTTTATATGTATAGATGATCCTATACAAACCCACATTTCACGTATTTATTAATTAAAAGCTTCATTAGATATCACAGAGTTTCTATAATATTGCGGACTCATATAAAATAATAAGAATACCCTCCTCGTCAAATCAGATCCTTTTCATCGAATATTCGAAGGAAATACGTGCAAATATTCATCAGAGGAATGAAGCCAAATCAAAGAATAGCTACCTAAATCAATATTCTGTCGATCCAAAGAAATAAATTACTCAGTATTTTCGATATTATGATTATTTCATATCATTTCTGAACTTATACTAGGCATATTAATTATGGTCGATATTAAGTGAAAATCAAGTAGTTAATATATTATTTATTGGTCTACTTAGGCACTCGTTTAAAATGTAACTTATGTCTGAATAAACCATCGCTTAAGTCGCGGTTCTAAGAACTTGGCTTTTCTAAGTCTTTGATGCCTATATCTTCACCAATACATAGTTTCCTTTTAAAAAAATGTTTTATAACAATGTCATCAATATAGATAATAATTACTCTGTTCTAAGTCTTTGATGCCTATATCCTTCCTAATACATAGTTTGCTTTAAAAAATGTTTTTATCAACGTCATCAATATAGATAAAAATTACTCTACAATTGCTCTAATACTGTCAGAAATGTAATAAAGCTGAGACGTCGCTTTGCGGCAAAGACTCAGACAATGTTCAAAAGAACGCTGACCGCGTAAAATTTATTGAAAAATCCAAGATATTAAAACGAAAGAATAATTGTTTCCGATCTTCAATCGTGATTTAAAATTAAATTTCATCCTATCGCGTACCGCATACTGAAAAGGCTCATAAATGCAGCCATTTGTATTTCTTTCAGCGGCTCATTTCGGGACAATACGACTAATATAATGCCACAAATGAATAAGGAATTCCGTTAGGGGAAATTTCCTCAAAATAGGGGTGGTTTGGCGGTGCTGGCAACACCGGAAGAGGGCCCGGCGAGCGGACACGGGTGGATTAATTCGTTAAGACGACTCGCTTTCACAGTCGCTAATAAAAATAGACGGACCAGTAATCGCTTTAGTCCTATCCAGAGTAATTTACCTTTCACTGATTGCTGTCGAACATGTAACGCAGTTAATTGTTTTGACTTGCACTTAATTTACAAGTTACAAATCGACAAATCCAAATCCAAACTTATAAAAACTTGGACTGATTTTTCTCAAATAACTCAAATGACTAGCGGATAAAATTCAGCTTTAAAGTTAGCCTTTAGCCATAAAATAATTCTTTAAACCGGAAATAATCTTATACCTATAAAGTTAAACAGCTTTCATGAAAGCTTTAATAAACATTTAAGCTCATAAACTGGCAACAATAGAAAATCCCAACAAAATACATCGATCAATTTATAAAATTAAGTTCGAATTTCGAAAAACATGTTTTTTATAAAGTCCCGACCGCACGCCGAAAACATGTCTATATAAAGCCGTATACACACTGGGGCGCTTCAATAAATTTTGATGGAGTATCACCGCGTATATTTTCGCGGCTTACTGTTTTCCCCGGAAAATATAATAAGCGCGTTATAACATTTACATATAGATCACCGTGTCTGGAACCCTTGTGGTGCCTATATTGTTATTTACACACATTTCTTATGGAGAGCTCGTAAATTACATTTAAAGCATGTGCTTTTGTATATTTGCCGGTAGGATTTGCGTTTAGCATATTTGCCGAAAGGTAATTAAAATTCTTGTTTGTATTTACGGGTTTTATTAGCACATGGTTGATTGCATTTTAACGAGAGTTAACGGTGTTACGTTATGCGGCAAAACGGTTAAATAGATAAATTTATGATATGACATTTTGTTTTATTTAGATAGACGTCCCTACATTACGAAGCGTAACATAGATTTAAATCAAAGCCTCGGAACAAATTTGGTCTAGTAATAATAAAATCAAAGAAAAGAATATAATAGTACCGAAACTTAACTGACTTTAAGTCTAATTATAGCAAATACCAATTTGAAAGTGAAAACTACTTTAGTTTTAAGCACTCTCTCATGATGATTACACTAAAATTCGTCATTTTGTACTCAGTGACCGTTGCAAAGCGACAGACTTACATTACGACTTATTGACATCCGCCCTGTCCTGAAGCGGTCATGACTATGTAAATATGATATAACTCAGTGGGCTAGGTAAACTTACCTATATACATACATACAATTAATGTACAAAAGTTTAAACCTTTTTTAAGTTTGTACACTGACGAGTGTAGGTACCTACAAAAGTATTAGTTATTCATTAACGAATACTTTGATGTGTAATTGGTTTTGATAACAAAAGAAAAAAACCGGAATAAAGTACGTAATCGTATCCAGATTTACGCCAAAACTTCCAATCCTCAAGTCCGAGATTAGGCGTAATAAATCGCGAATTATTCCGCTTTAAGTAGCGTTTCTCAGTAGCAATTTACCTTCGTAATTTAATGTGGACATTAGGCCTTAATTTTTCCATAAAATAACTTTATTCTACCCCTCAAGATGAGAAAGGAAGATATCTTATTCTAAAATAGTATTACAGAGTTAAATTAAAAATAACTCTTACAGTAACTGTAACTTTTTAGTTTTAAGGAAAATAGGGCGGTATTCAGAATGCAATTAGGAACTTTTTTCCGTGCTATGTTTTCAGATGTTGATTTGTTGTGTGTCGGGGTTTATCAAAATTCCGCAAGTGTCACCGGGACCCCCTCTTGAAGGGAGCTGGAAGGGGACAGGAAGATGCCCTGTTATGGTAAACAGATCTGCATTCGTTATACCACCCAAGACGTCTAACTTACATAGTTTTGTTTTTGTTTATCTCTAACTGCGTTTTAATGAAGATATCATATACTAGCGGAGCTGATAGAGCTTCAAACAACATAAAAACCTAATTCAACTTAGTAGATATTCAATTTAAAATAAAAATATATAAAAAGATTATTAGTAGATATTGGTGAATTTTATAATCGGCTTTACATTATAAAATAAGTATATTTTTCTTTACAGCTTTTATTAATATTCAATAAATATAGCGTGAAAGGTAAAACCTTTTACGAAAGATATTAAACAACTTTTAACTTTAACCGATAAAGTGAAATTATTGATCCATTTTGGGTCGTTCCATTGTTATAAAGAGGATTAACGAAGTATTAATATTTTAATGAATTTAAATACTTTGGCGTAAAACATCATTGTATATTTACGAACAATAACTATCAACTTGAGATTTCAATATTTTGCACTCGATTGCGCTAACTTTATTGTTCCGGGAAATAGTCACATTAATTTTAATTAAATTCTTTTATTACTTTTATTATTCGATATTCCGAATGGATAATTTAGTTTTGTATACCATTAAATAATTCTTTAAGCTCAAAACTGTGCCAAACCTTTCGGAGGTTTTAGGTTTGCTCGCGACTGTAGGATGTTAGGCCTTTGATGTCCTACATGTAATCCCGGGTGGCGCTAAAGAAGCAGACAATCAAGTGGTAGGGCTTGGCCGGCAGCTTCTAACACCACCCTCCGCTTCTGCCAGTGACTCGTCTAGTTACATCATGTTTCCTAGGCATGCCGTTCTCTCTCTATACGAGCATGCTAAATCCTCGACCTCATCGTCGCTACCCACAGGTGTCATGAAATCAAATCAAGCCTACTTTGTCTAAAAAAAAATCCATATGCAAATATTTTGTGCCCAAACATCCATTTTCTTGAGCCGGGCTGACAATGTCTGCTATTTACTAGGCTAATGTGTACAGTATTCTAAATCAAGTTCCACAATATCCAGTGTCCTTAAACATCTAGTTCAAATGTCGTTGTTTAAGGCAAACAGAGCACTTGCTTGATTGACACTTCAGACTTGCGCAATTTCATGTTCAATGTTTGAGATTGGCGTGTTATTGAACGTGTTGAACATCAAGTGACCGATCTATTCCAGTAACTTTCTGTATAGCCCTAAATAGAATTTCACCTTAATCACATCAAAATAGGGCAACTCAACGAGACCCAAACAAACACGGCTAAATAAAAGCTTGTAAAAACACGATAAGTCGAACAATAAACTCCTGCTAATTCACAACGGGTTGCTCAACATTGATGTACAATTTGAACTGTAAACTGAAGATTAGAAGAATAGAAAGTTTTAACATTCGACAAAGAAAATCTGCCAAGGTTTTAGGCATACTGTGATCTGTAACGATCTTAACGATTAAATTTATATAAATACTAGACACTTTTCGCCCTATATAGAATTCAAATTGTTCTACGCTGTATTGTCAGAGTCTAGAGGTTGATGCAGGAGTTATAATATTGTGGTTTCCGTTTTAAGTTTAAAAAAGCTCAAAGAATGCAGGTTGTCTTCGTGAAAGATAATCTCGACTTTCAATTCGAAGATCGTATCCCGATGGTGGCCGCGCACTTATGGAGTTTCCTATACGCAAGGCGTAGTAAGGTGATCAACCCTAAATTTACTTGCATCAATAGATATTGGGGAGATGCAATTTACACAAGCCGAACAAAGGCTTGTTTTCGTTAGAGCCTTGTTACACGAATCACGTACTAAACTATTTGAAGACACAATATAGGAATATGTTTTAGATTTTCTTGTATTTTATTACTAGTGTTTATAAAATCAGGTAGGTAGCTTATAAAGTTACATTAAAACCACCACCTTATTAAGAAGGTACCAAAAAAACACTTAAATAATTTCACAATAAAAAAGCAATCAAATTTTTATTAAAAAGAAGTGCTAATGAAATCAGAAATTGGCTTGTGCGTAACCAAAAACAATTACCTTTCAAATAATTGCAAATTACTAATTATTGGCGACATAATAGAGAATGCGATCTTCGATTTCGATTAGCTTTCTAAATAACAAAGAAGGTAAAAAATAAGTAGGTAAGTACTACCAATCACTTAATTAACTATAGAAAACAAAGTCGAAAGTAATCAATTTTATCAATCTGCACCCAAACAAAAGACCTAACTTTCTAAGTTCAATAAATTTCCTTATCTAGATTTGAAAGAGTCAGAGCTTTAAAACGAACGTGATCAAGAAAATACCCCTTTTATTGTCTTACAATCCATTTCAGATTTCCAAATTGATTTTTGAAAGAGAAAGTGTAAAAGGCTTATGTGGTGAAAGGTTTAATGGTAATCGGATTTACCGTAGTCTATTTTAATGTAAGTTCCGATAAAATTAAATTTTGATACGATTACAGTGATGGTATTATTGGCTTAGTTTTTACATTAGCTACAGTTCATTAAAAACATGAAATTTGTCTGAAAAAAAACCAAGTTAATTGACAAAGTAGGCGAAATGCCCTTTCTTGAAACGATCCTAATAAATACAGTATATAAATCAAAGAACACTATTAGGAGGAAAGGTACCCGGCTTTATCTGCATACAAACGTCATCGACTGTTTCCTCCCTAGATAATGACACTAACCCAAATATTTTTGTTGCATAAAACCTATAACTGCCACGACTATGCCCCTATGGTTTTTTTCATATTCTAATTATCATAGAAAGTACATAATAGTTAAAAAACAAAATCTCTTAGTTTTTACATTAGCTACAGTTCATTAAAAACATGAAATTTGTCTGAAAAAAAACCAAGTTAATTGACAAAGTAGGCGAAATGCCCTTTCTTGAAACGATCCTAATAAATACAGTATATAAATCAAAGAACACTATTAGGAGGAAAGGTACCCGGCTTTATCTGCATACAAACGTCATCGACTGTTTCCTCCCTAGATAATGACACTAACCCAAATATTTTTGTTGCATAAAACCTATAACTGCCACGACTATGCCCCTATGGTTTTTTTCATATTCTAATTATCATAGAAAGTACATAATAGTTAAAAAACAAAATTTATATATAATATACTAGCTGCGCCCCGCGGTTTCACCCGCGTAAGTCCCGATCCCGTAGGAATTGATAGGGTTTTCCCGGAAATTATTCGATTTTTTTCTCGCCTTTTAAACCTTCCCTAGACCTCCACGAACATTTCAAGACTAAGATAAGATAAATCCGTTCAGCCGTTCTCGAGTTTTAGTGAGACTAACGAACAGCAATTCATTTTTATATATAAGATAAGACATGGCATGGTCATGGCAGTTATAAGTTTTAAACTACAAAAATATTTGCTCTAGTGTTCAGAGAGCAAACAATCGACTACGTTTCTATGGAAAAAAAGCCGGTAGCTTTTCCTTTTCACCTGAATGCCATTGAAATGAATTATAAAATAAAAAGTAAATAAATCGAACAAAATAATCCACCTGCAATAGGAATCCTTATCAAAGTTGAATATAATAAAGTCACTGTTGTGGCTTCTGAAACCACACTTTAATTTGCCCTTCTATTGTTTCCGTTCACTTTGGTAAAATAAGTGTATATTTTTGTAGACTTTAATTCAGTTTAAAACTTTAAGAAAGTTTCAGTTTTAACGACTTTTCGACAGCGATCTAAAGAGTTTGTGATAAAATTTCAGATTGTGGTATCAGAAATTTAAAACATTAAATTTGCTTTGAATTCTGCAGAAATATACTTCGATTGAGAATACAAATTAGTTTTTCGACAACATTATTTACACCATTGCTCTGAGTAGATTAAAAAGTTTTTACAAATTGCAGGTTTACCTTTGGGAAGTTCCCTTCGATCCATCAAAATGCGCATAAATCAAAACTTTCGGTAAACCGTCGTCGTCGGTAGAGTCACTAAAGAAATGTCGCTTTCAATCTCCAAAAACGTCTACTGAAGTTATTTGTCGTGTTTTCCTTTGCTTTATTGATTGCAGAAAATTTTAATGCTGGTTTATGGAACGCCTGTTAATGGCAATTTGACGTCATTGTTTTTAGAGTAGAATATTGTGATTGTTGTTACAACTTTGTATATTTTAAGCTTAACAATCTTAGAACAACCTAATTTGTGATTGCCGATAAGGCAAGATTAAACTGTCTTCTTACCGGACAGTGACAAAAGAATTAAGTAAGTATTTCTAACAAAGATGAATGAACTCGAAAAAGGTCGCATAATTTTCTGAAATAATAAATCAAGGCATAACAGATTTTACTTTTAAATTTTGCCCTAGAAGGCATCCAGTTGTGCAACACTAATAAACGTTAGAGTGGTGGCCATAAACACTCTGAGTAGCTAAAATTCCGTACCAGAAAAATTTGAGGTCTTTGTTCTCACTCAGCCAAAACAAACAGGGTGTTGGGGCATTTGTTACAATAACAAACATTGGAGTAAAGCGTGCGCGCCACAGAATGGGAAAAAACGTGCCTAATCGTGGCGAATTGGAAATAAAACGTCATTGATTCGAACAACGTGTCAAGTTCCCCAGTGCCGGGATTAAGGGCTCATTGTGGAATTTCGCAGAATTTACCTGTGACTCTAATACGGTTGATTTATAATGCGATTCTTTGCGAGTTTGCACAACGAACGTTTTATTCTCGTGTAATTTGCGATCTCGGAACTTTACTACTCCGGTGTATGGCTCTGAGAATTGTGTGAAATAAATAAAAATGTTTATGAATGTAGTTCTCAGTGGAGTGTTAGTATAAGAAGTCGACATATACCTACTGGTACTAAATGGAATTCTTGTTTCAGTGTAACGTAGAACATTTTCAACGTCGTCGCGTCGTTGTAAAAATAAAGTGTGTTTTTAAATGTTGGGTGTATTTTTTCCAGTTGCAGTGCAAGCTACGTTTCGTAAAATAATATACGTAGCTAGTCCCAATATTTGAGATAAAAGAGAGCACGCTGTTGCTTCCTTAGCTGTATCTATCTATGAGCTATAAATACACAAACGCCAAGCAAACAACATTGCATTGCTAACAAATACTGCGTAGTATTTTACAAGAAACCTGCCAATTAGGCAAGTCCCCTACGACTTATTATTTCCCGTTATTTCCTAACAAAACTAAACAAACAAGGGCAAGATGGGGAGCGTTTTGAATCACGATGACATTTCGCTGATAGAGCAATATTTTGCTTCTCGTCGGTGGGGTAGTTAATTGTACAAACATTGAAACAACTGTTTGTACAGTAACTAGTCAACTTCGAATTAGTCACGGGTTATTAGCAATTGATCAATATTGTGGTGCTAAAGTTAATTAAAGAATTTGGTTGTAAGTAGATGTAAAGTGAAACTCTTAAAACGTTAGACTCAAAAATTGGTCATATTAGATTTTGGTGATGATCACCGGAATCAATTATTTATCTAAATCATCATATCAGTAAATAAAACACTATATTTAATATACTGTTGTGGAAATGAAGATTGTTATTGCACGTAATTATATGAATCGTGTAATTCTGAATGATGGCTAGACTTGAATTAACTATCACTTTATTTCTTCAATCAAAACGCTTTCTCATGATAATTTCGCCATAAAGGAAACATGAGAACTCCTTATTATTTAGACGAGCCGATTTTTTTAGTATCTAGAAATTATATTCATGACAAACTATGCACTTATTGTTTCCCATTATGCTACCAAAATGCAACTTTATAAATGGGTTTTTACCTGTCATCGTTATAATTTACCATAAATATTTCTGCATGTTCTCAACCTCACTTGACCCCTGGGCCACATGGTGGAACCCACAGGACTACTCGACCGCAAAATCGTCGCCATATGTTGCCAAATGTTATAAAAATTCGCAAAAAAAACCATTACTACCTGCTGTGGCTGGGCCTCCAGCAAACTCAAGTGGGGTAAGTAAGCACACTTGAAGAATTTAAAACAAAAGATGGTTTTTTGGTATTAAACCTTTTTAGGCGCCACCTACAACGATTTTAAACAAAGCATGGTGTCTTTTTACTTATCATTCTATTTAGATGCAATAGTATAAGATGACCAAATTTCTCTTAGACTTCCTATAGGTAAAAACTGTACGTACTTGAACCTAATGTTGAATTTCTTTGGTACCTCTAATTATTTAATGAGTGAGAGTTTGAGGTCACCAAACAGCAGGATATCTTACGAAATTGAGAACACAAACATTTCAAACGGAATCTTTCAAGTCACCTCGAAAAAATGCAGTTTCATAAACCATTTCAAACATCTGAGTCACCACAATGTGAGTCCACCACGCGTTGCGTCTTATAAGGTCATTGTTCGATTTAACACACGAACCCAAGGTATATGGCTTAATTTCCTTGAGACATTAAGCTTTTAACATCTATTAAAACTAATACAATTAAACACTTTGCGCACGGTATTAGATGGAAATAGACATTTTCTAATGATATGTGTGTTCCGCTCGACTTTGCAATTAAAAGTTGGTATTGAGTTTCAGAACATCTATTTTTAGCTACCATTTATCTATGGATGGTTTGTATATTTTCATACCAAATTCATACAATTTATATGGTACATTTTAAATAAAGATTCAATGATTTTTACACGATGTTAATAGTTTGTCGAAACCTTTGGCTTAAGGTGCTTTTCCAGTGCCGTGTGTAGCCGTGTGTGTCACATTACCTTAGCCCCTGCTCAGCTCAAAAACGTAGCGTGCTGCGTGCTATATGTTATATTTGATCGAAATGCAAAACATTTTAGCATTATTATCCACAAATATAGTTCCTAGAGGTCAAAACCTATTATTTGATTCATTTTTAGAAACAAACGTTAACTATTTTTGAATAAAACCCGATAAACGATCTAATAATTCTCTATTTTCTAACATTTTTTTTATCGAGTCGTTCATATCATGTTTTCAACCACAATAAACAAAAATATGGTTATTAAACTACAATATCCATTTATATCCAAATAACAAAAAAAAAGTATTTAATTACTTAGAGTTGCTTAAAACAAAGGTCGATTTTGGTAACTTTATTAGCACCTGCCCTTAACGCGTAGTTTGAGGAAATACACCTCGTACTGTCTTAACAGTACGAGGTTTTGACGACACGTATATTTTGACGCAATACGCCTTTAGCCAAACGTGCACTTTGACCAAAAACGCCTTTGACAAACCGCCCCAAACCCATAGTTATAATAAATACCTATGATTGAGAAATATATGAATTAAAATATACTGTTTATCAAAAATCCATATTTAACCTAAAATACCATAATTCTGACTGCACTAACACTAACCCCAACATAACTAAGAGATAAAATTATAGTTTAAACTAAACTGTAAACTAATTTCAAACCAACAAATACATTACAAACGTAAATGGCAACATTTAATTTAATTGACACGTTGCCGTCAAAGCAAGTACACTTTATACCCCTAAGTACTGCGACTAATTCTACACTCAAGTATTCTAAGTAGGTGAAGTGGACATGACAACGTTTTGTTAAGTTATTAATACTTCATAAGCAAGGAAAGTACAAAGACAAAGAAAAGTATGAAATAAGCACTGATGACAAGCCAGGTCTGGCCGGGTTAAGCCGGGCAATAATGTAAAAGCAAAAAAAGTAATGGAACGTTTTAAAATTGCTCTTTTACAGAAGGCTTCAAAGGATTGTCTTTTCATTATATTTGTAGAGTTATGTAATTTGAATTGAACTGTAATAGAATTTATTTTAATTTAGTTTTTTTTTAATGTAAACAAATCAGTAGGGACAACTTTAATTAATTAGGTATAGATAAAAGTTTTATAAAATAACATAACGCATATAGCGGGTCGTACGATTAGTTGTGCCCGAGAAAAAAAGGAATAACAAAGAGACGATAAAAAACGAATAAATGATACAGGATTAGGATAATCTCTTATGATTTAATGCGCAATCATACAAAATTGTGATTAATGAGATTCGTTGATAAACATTCAAATTATCATTCCTAAAACTTACAACTGACGTAAAAAATGATATATCTAGCCTCCAAAGAAAGGTTTGTTTTGAAATTCGAAATTTGAGGTATTAAATAGAGTATCGCCGAACACCTGAATATAGAATTTTTTTATAATTTCATATGGGACAATTTTGTACATAATATAATAAGTATAATTTAATTCTACTACTAAACACTAGTAAGTATGTACTACGGTAAGTGTTTTATTATACTTAAGGCCTTCATATTAGTGATTTGACAAACTATAATTTACCTACCTTAACATTACTAGATAGGTGTCTTTCCAATAGGTAATTTGGTTCGTAGTAACATATAATGCCATAATACTATACGCTCCTTTTAATAAAATATTTACAAACGATCGTCAAGAATATTGAGTGCTATACAGTGAAAAACATTACCTGCTGATCATAAATGGATATAGTCGGTCCGGTTATTGAAGATTAAAAAAATGTGGTGTGAAAATCAAGTTATCTAAGCTAAAAATGTTTAATTTAATATTTCACTGTACAGGCAATCGTTTTTTGCCTAAAAAAATATTAAGGAAAAAATATTAATAATAGATGTTCGATTCTCAGGCCTAACGTATAAACAAATAAACAAAAAATTTCATACAAATCGGTTTAGCCATTTAGATGAAGAAAGGTTACTAACACCGCGACTCTGACATAAGTTTCGTAGACTGACTATATACAAAGTAAATCACTTTATTGACAATCGAGTGACAATGCGATTACAATTAAATATTTACATTCGAAATTGTATCGGTAATCAGTATCGAATCGGTGTTTCCAGTTAGATGGCATATAATTGTAAATTGAGCTAATTTTAAAGTCAATTAATATATATTATTTTTAAGTAAGATATTGTCGTAGCGCCATTTTGCCGCAAGTTGAGCAATTAGCTTTGTGTATGGTACCCAGACAACTTATAGAACACTTTTATACTTTTCTTTTAAAAATACATACATACAATACAGAAACATTCAGACTAGAAACAAGGTTAGGTTATTATGAAGGTTTATCACATCAATATTTGTTTAATTGCAGGGCTTTGCCCTTTCTTGCAAAATAAGAGATCTTAGATAAAAGCTTTACAAAAAACAACAATATTTTTCGTCAGTTACATAGACAAGTTTAAACACTAACTTAAAAAATGTTTCACGGTCTAGAAAGGGTAACAAGATCAAATTATTACGTCTCTAAAGTTTTCCACATAAATCAACCAAATGTGTGTTTAATTTGATACCTAGCAGAGAATCCCCCACTTGTTTGTCTTTACGAACTTATATCAAACATAATTCAAAGTATTCTACGAGCCATTAACGTAACGCGACGTTTTAATATTCCCTCTGCAAATTAAGTTTTCTGAATAAATTATGATAGAACTCTTCTAAATGATAGGCAAATGGAATGACTAAATCAATGAAGTGGAAAATGTAATTTGAATATGGAATGAAATATTTCCACTTAGTGTAATGAGCTATTTTAGCTAAAACAATTACCTAACAAAAGCGTAAAATAGTGATATTTAGAAATAAAAGTTATATAAGTCTACCTACTCTATTACATTTTAGAATTTAACAGAGGGAGGGAGAAGGAAAAAATCTTGTTTGTTGTTCAATCAAAATTTGAACAAAAACGTCAAGATTTTTTTAAGTCGACGATATGGTAGAAATAACTGCAATGATGGAGTTTCAAAGGTAAAACACCTTAGAGTATTTAGATTTTCAATTAAATTTATACATATTAGTAGTAAATATATACCTAGATCAGAGTACTTGTTGTATACAAAGTGCTCTAATAAATTGGGAGGAAACAACCGCGATCATTTGAATGAACTTACTCCAGTACCGGCGAGCTACCTTTTTAATACCTAAAGTACTCCAGTATCTTGTTGTTATAACTTTAGACACTACAATTTCGGAAGTACTAACTAGAATTGAATCAAAGTTGCGTTAGGTTCTTACCAATATTATGAAGATATTTCATTAAGAGATATATAACAGATACATATTAATTTAAGAAGATCAAGCACTTGACGAATGAAACAAACACCAAAATAAATGTATCAATGTCCTACTTTTCTTGCAACCACATGTGTTCATTCACGCTTCAAGTACACTTGCACCAGGGGAAAATGGTGGAGATGATTATAAAGATGCTTATTAATAAGATTTATATAGAAGTTTATAGGTCAGTCGAATTTATAATACAAGTATGCTCAATTTGTTAATACTAACGAGTTGAAAGATACTAGTTTTAGATTCGGGGACCAAAGGGCTGGTTCCTACCTCGGACAGCGGATAAGCATCGGCATCTAACGAGGTGGTGATGCTTGGAATTTTTAATTGAATTAAATGTAAGTAGGTCACTTAATTTATACAGATTTATGTTAGTATTCTTATTATTTACTTATTATAGTCAATTAAGATGATACATTACATATGAATTGACTTAGACGAAAAAAATTGATCAAACTAACATGCATATCTCTCACAAAACTTCAAACATACTGACAATATCGATCTCCACCAGTGGCGGATTTACCAGCAGGCTGAGTAGGCTGGACCCTAGGGCGGCAAATTTTAAGGGGCGGCAAATTTCGTTCATAATTTTTTTTTCGGTTTACAAATTAAAAAAAAAATTATTATACACACACATAATACGAATTTCGAAATTTGGAGAGAAATTAAATTATTTAACAAAAATCGAAATATTCTCATATACAGTGCTAATTAATAAATATTTCAACATCTCTGCATGAACAATTCCTGAACTTTTAGAATATCGCAATAGCGATTCGATATTATAATCGAAATTTAGTAATTTTTACATATATTCTTCACTGATAACTGCTATAATTTTTTCTCCGTGTACCTAATAATTATGAGATCTGCTTACCCAATTCAATCGATATAATATCGATGGTCTAATAAAAATACTGACTAAAATTGACTAATTTTTATTAAATAAAAAACTAGTTCAATATCTTATAGAGATCATATTATTCAAATAACTGATAGTTGAACGACTGTGACTTGACAATAAAAAAATTCCCTCTACAAAATATGAAGTGAAACAATTTGCTCATTAGAAAATTGATACATTTTATCAGTTAATTATTTTATTTGTAGTAAGAAAAAGTTTGGAAAATCCAAATGAGCAGGCCTTAAGCGCTCATGTCGTACACGAATTATTTAAATTAAATGTTTACATCAGTAGATTTGATAACTTTTTCGCAAACAACTTTTTCAGAAAATGCCTATCGGAATGAATTAATTATAATAAGATAAAACAATACTACTCAGCTGCAATTTTTTATTCAACGGCTTCTCTCCAGTTAAACAAGTATAATTATTTTGAAAAGATATATTTATTGTATTGTTTTTAAACTGTGAGTGTAATAATAAATGATATTCAACGTTCGCCAAATGTATGTTTTTTACGTAAGCTTAATTCATATTATGTAAGTATTGTATAGTTTTAAGACATATCTTACCTTACTTTAAAAGTGGTATACGATTGAGATATTTTTTCCTTAAAATAATGTTTTTTGATAATTCTTTGCTGTAAAAATAATCAAGGATCTAACACGGTACCATAGTTCTCAATAATAATAACTATATGTGAAAAATTGATGTAACGAGGATGATGGAGCGCAAATTATAAAGTTGGAATTTTATTGATAGAAAATTGATATGATTGTGGACTAAGATATCAAAATTTAGAGGCGGCAAAAATTGAATAGCCTACGGGCGGCAAATCTATAAATCCGCCACTGATCTCCACTCATCCGCAAACAGATCACATTCAGGTTCCGAATCCAAAAGAGCGGTTAAGCTACGTTGGGTGGGAGACATCGGATGGCTCGCCGTGTGAGATGTAGGTACTGCCAGGAGATAATATTTCCGGCCGCGGATGTTTATTCGGAGACAACAGTCTACAAATAATAGCGTTAAGTATATAATTGTAGTAAATACTTTCCGTTTTAAGTCATTAAATTACTACCCCAACAAGTTAAATTGATATACAATTTCTGTTTACAAATCACTGATTCACTAACGCAAACATATCTTAGGAGATATAGAGAGGCAGGACGACCACGATGTTGTGCGAAATCCGATTAAGCTGCACGATTTGAGATCTGCATACGAAATGTTCATGCACATTTAACTACTTGAAATGTTTGTATGAGTGTGTTGTGTATGTTGGTTACGTTTACTCGCAAGATGTATTTTCGTTGGCGGTTAGGAATCTTTGCATAAATCCGCTGTATTATAAATCATGTAGATTAGAAATAAAGGGCAATATTATTGTATGCTTTTCGTTAACAACGCTTAGTTATTTTAAATTTTGCAGTATTAAATCGATTTTTTTCAGGTTTGATTTTGTAACAATTTTCAAATGAGACAGAACAGAGAATTTAATTGCCTCGGACAAAAAGTTTAGGTAGAATATTTCGCTAACTTTATATAAAGCAAATTAGCCACCCCTATATTTCGGGATGATTTCAACTTTACAACGTTACACAAACGCCGAAACGGCTGTCAAAACCACAGTCTGAATTTTCACCCTCAAACACTTAATTAACTAGGATTTTAGGCTTAAATAATTACAAATATATCTTTCAAAAGTTTACAATTTTACGTTGTTTATTCGCACGCAATCGCTGAATATGAATTTGCTGTTCAAAATTTTTATTTATCTGTTAAAATCATGCTTATTGGGTAAGCTTAACCAAAACATTTCTCACATCTTATGAAATAATATTTTTAAAATTTTTAACTATTTTTCTTCAAAAAATATCCTTTCAGCACTAAATTTTAACAGGGCGACAAAGTCCTATCATTGGGGTGAGATATAAGTAATAATTTATCGTCTCTCTGCAGAGATAGGCTCTCTGCAATATTATATTTTATCTTGGACATGGGGGAACAATTGTTTTATAGAAGAAAAATTGACTTTAGGAATTCCCAAAAAACCTTACAGTAAATTCAAAAAATAAAACTGGCGTAGTTCTGACCCATGGGAGTATAATAGTAAAAGCACATGTGAGATCAGTACTACTTAAATATTTAACTAAATATTTTTTTAATATTAAATTTTATCAAAATCGGTTAAGTTGTCAAGTTTTTAATTAATTTTCCAGTAAAATAAAAAAGCTTAATTATACCAATAATAGCGTTTCCGTGAAAAAGTTAATTGATTTTTATCAGAACTATGATCGAGAACTCAGTTACGCTTCGCCTATTTGTGCAGACAACCTAACATAATGTATTATCTCATTTGCAAACTTTAAGCGCAGCTTAGTTTCATTAAACCGTGTTGGACGTAGATTGTAAATGAACCAGTAGGTAAACTTTATACACTTTCGTGTAATTTTAATTTCTGATGTATTCTGTTACCACGGTAGAACATTTTTGGTATTTATTTTGTGCTGGAGTTAAGCTGAGCTGAGTATACATCATTATTTTGAACATTCGGTTTCACATAGGTAGGTTTTATATTAAGGTATAATTTAAAAAAAACAACCAAGTAGGTACTTCAGGATATTAAATTGCACTCTGTTAATACCACATAAATACAAGTGGATGCAAGCAAGTTATTTATAAATCTTATCTGAATACTCGAACCTGCTCCGGAGTTAAATGAACCAAATATTAGGAAGGATCAAAAGCATCTGGTAATAACCACTTGAAGTTATTTGTACCTATTTATTTGTAGGTATCTTCTGCCAAATAAGTCGCTGTTCATTTTATATACATGGCGAAAGAAACGCTCTGAAGAAATAGCAACATCGATCAAAAATTCTTCAGTTATCAAGCATTTAGAATTCAGCACACATTTTTGCTACCACAATCAATCATAAGTTATACAAAAGCACCAATTGAAAAAGATATAAATCTTTTCATATATAAGCTATGTAACAATACCTACTGAACCTCAAAAAGAAGACACTGAGACTCTCATTTAAATGTCACACCAAGGTTTTGCACAAGCATGCAAAATCAAAATGGTAGCTGCTGTACCCGCAACATATTCGCTAGTATTTTTTGCTAGTGACTCGCTCGCTCTCGCTGTTCGCGGGAGACCACATATCCCACGAAAAGCTTTTGTTTTATAGAGATAAAATATGAACTTAGGTCAAAAAGAACGGTAGAAATATGACTGAAATAAATACCTATTTTGCTCTTTTTGGCATATGTATTTTTGTCGTTCCATTGGAGTTTGCGTTACCCCATGTTATTATTAGACGAATGTTAACAAAACCTACACTAATAATTGCCTTAAGGTGTAGCTTTTTCAAACAGTAGCTTGTTAACTTTAGCTGTTGACTAGTAAAATTATGACGTTACGATTAAAGTGTTTGGTAGGCGATAAATTGATGGTAGCTGATGTATACATATAAAAATAATTCACTTATTTCATTCTTCATCCCGTAGAATGTAAATTTTCCGAAATTCCTTCCTAACGTATGTCTACGTTATAAAAAGTATATGTATGCCAAATTTTTGCCCGACTCATCTATTGGTCTGAACTGTGTATTGATATATCAGTAAGTCAGGGTATTGAATTTTATCATTTTATTTTTAATGGTCTAAGTAAACATAAACAACACAATTCAATTTCAATAAATACCAAAGCTGCAGTCTCTTTCATTTCATTTCTGTAATTTAAAGGTGGATACAATTTCATTTAATTCGAAACTAGAAGCAAAATGCAAAGCAACGATGCGAAGACGAGTGGTTCTTCTACAATATTGAATTTATACAAAACAGACTTAGCATGAGCAAAAAACAAAAACTAGTCTTATATTTGAAGCTATGTTTGACAACAGAGGAGACGAGTTGGAAGTTGAATTAGTAGAGGATATGAGACGTGTCTCGAAAGTTCTACGTCTTAACATATGGTTCTGGAGCTACTTGAATATGTAGATTTATACTCTTTAGGTAACACTGGTAAAGCAATTTCAGCTTTACATTACATATTGCAAATATAAGAACGGCGAACGTTTTGTGATAATAACTTAAAGGAATATATTTTAGATTTATCAGTTGCTGTGTTGTTATATAGTAAAGCAATTCCAGCTTTAAATAAGTTATTAGAAATATAAGAACGACGAACATTTTGTAATAATAACAGAAGAGACACTTGAATTAATATCTTAATATATATAATTCTACTGTACGTGCGTATGTCACTGAACTCCTCCTTAACGGCTGGACCGATTTGAATTATTTTTTTGGTAGGCGCTTGGGTGGCATCCTGGATGGTTTAGATTCACAAATCAGCTCGGTTTTTTTTAATGACATAACAACGTTTGCCGGGACAGCTAGTATTTTATATTTTTGCTATCTCTCAAGATTTATTAGTTACAAACGGCAGCGGGCGTTAAGAACATAATAAGCTCCTTCTTATAATCTTCTTATCAATATATTTACGAGAAACAATCCGGCCATGGATTTAGAGCATTAAAGATATTCATATTGAACTTCAAACACAAGGCATGACACTATACCGTCTTCAAGAAAACAGGTAATGATTTATGAAGTGAATACGAAGTGATACACAGCGGAGTCAGTAACATTAGACCGCATCAAAATAAGAAAAGGGATCGTATCAAAGGCAGTAAGGCGGTATCCCCTAGGGTAGGGCCCTTTATTTATGGCACGCCTTTGTTAGTTCCTACGAGAAATATAAATAGTTCGTTGAAATATCGGCGTTGAAGCTTTTGAGGGAGCGATATTGTAGAAAATTAATGATGTGGTCAGTACTTGTATTGGATTAAAGATGCGGGTGCGAAATGCTAAAAGCCTCGGGCGTTTGTATTGCTTTGTATTACATGAAACACTTACGAGGTTGTAAGATAGAGGGTTCTGTGAGGGCGTCGAAATGCCGTAAGCGTTTATGCATTTCCTAATTGAATTTTTGTGTCATGAATATATTTCGTGCGTACTTGTCAATGGGTTTATATTTACACTTTATTATGGTAATATTATTTTAGTATAATCATAACATTAAAGTATTATAAATATAAACACCTCTCCATAAATTGAACTTTAAAACGGCTTTACTGTTATAAGCAGAAGTTTGTGTGTGCCTATTTTATTCAACAATAAGAATATAATATGACTTAAATATATATGACTTAAATGTCTTATTGGAGAGATTAAAACAATTTTTTATTTAACTCCGAGTTTGTCCCCGAAAAATCTCAAGAAAAATTTAAATTAAGTCACGCTTATTTATTTTTATGTGATTGGGAGATCAAATCGTAAACGATACGTTATTAACGATGAACAATAAAACAGTTTTACTGCAGTTCCGTGCTAAGGTAAGTTTACCTCGTGCTGAACGTACTCGTAGCTCCACAAACTCGTAAATATGCCTAGTCCAAACGTAACAGCTATACGATCTTTGCAGTTTATAACTGTCTGAATTCCATGAATTTCGGTAAATGTTTAGCGAATTTTAGATTGAGGAATTGAGATGGATACACAATAAATTTATTGCATAAATTATTTGTTTTGTACCTATCTAAACACTAATATTCAAGAGTTTTTTTTAGTTTGTGACGAATAGGCTCCAAACTAAAGAATCGATTTTGATAAAAATTGGTAAGAAGATACATTGAATCTTTGGGACTAACAAACTTTTTATCCTCATATTCCCAAGGTAACGGGACTTATGTACGGTCAGCTGCATAATTGCAGCCCCCGTAGAGTTCAAAAATTACTATTATTGGTATGTTTTCATTCTAATATTTTTTGTTTGATAGATTCATGAGTTAGAAGACGTTAAACTTCAACTAAAACAAGTGCCTAGAATCTTTCTTGAGTTGAAAATATTCTTATAACAGCCGATTTGGAGCTCTACGGTGGGTCTGCAATTATTCAGCTGACCGTACGTAGGGGATAACGCGGACCACTGCAAGTCTATAAAAAGGAAGTATAGGCAGCTTTATATTCGCTTTTTGTGTTCAGCTACTATTTAACTTTTTAATGATTTTAATGCGTCTTCTACTCTTGTATCTTGTTGTCTTGTAATTCAGGATAGAACAGCTGCTACAGGCAGCATCTAGCCTATTTTTTTTTACTAGATACAACTACAAAACCTAAATAAAAATAAATATTGCAGGACATTCCACACATCGCCATCTAGCCCCAAGCTAAGTAACTAGACTTGTGTTATGGGTGCTAGACAACGGATATACTATTTATATACTTTGCTTTTGTAAATATATTTTTATAATACATAGAAACAACCAGACCACAGACAAATATCTAAGCATAAATACTTGTCTGAGGTGGGAATCGAACCCGCAACCCTGAGTTTGACGATCCGGCATGGTGACCATTGTGCCAACTGGGTCGTCAAATGGTGTTTATTTATGATCGTTCAATTCAGAACTTACCTAATAAAGTTTTTATAAGAGCCTTATACGAGCGGTGTTGGCTTAGTGGTAGATACCTCGACTTTCATTCTGAAGTTCGTGGGTTCGAATCCCGGCCGGCCGTGCACCAATGTATTTTTCTTACGAAAAAATTATGTGAGCAAATTGACATTGCTCTTACGGTGAAGGAAAACATCGTGATGAAACCCGCGGCTTAGTTGGCTCCAGAAGTATTGACAAGTTCTCTCCTCTGGACATGGTCGACTAAGCTGAGAGGGTAGTAGGTGCTGGGCAAGCCTATTCCATCCTCACGCAAAAAGGACCCAATTAAAGAGGGTCCAATGGCGGAAAACAGCCTGTATACAAGTACAAGTACAAGAGCCTTATAAAACATAAATGTTAAATATGTAAGTACTAACAAGTAACATTACATTAAAATACCGAAATCCTCGATAAGTTTGAACTTCGCGTCATTTATCATGGTTCCGATTTTGGTACGAAAAAAACTCAGAGAATAAAAAGTGTCGAATCCGAGACTGATACGAGAGCAATTTGTCATTCGGGTCTTAGAAATATCGAGTGTATTAAATCCGAATGTTGTTGGGGTTTACCGATAAAGTAACATTAGGTTATGTTTGAATTGCTTTCAAGGTATTTTTAGTACAGTTTTTCACTGTTTTTATTAACAAAGTCAAAGTCAAATTTCTTTATTCATTTGGATGCTTATGTATATTTTGTCTAAAGATCACATAGAAACGTCATAAAAACTAAGTTAGGATGTTTAGCAACAAGATACTTTAGCACCCCCGGGAGGGAGGGAATGTGTGGTCCTCCCTACTGGCCTGAGATGGTGGGCGGCCAGAGGTTTACCTACTAAAACTCCTCGTTATCCTTCTTTTCACCGTATTCCAGGACCTAAGGTGACCTTAAGGGCATGTGCTAATAAAGCTACAAAAATCGACCTTTGTTTTAAGCAACTCTAAGTAATTAAATACTCTTTTTTGTTATTTGGATATAAATGGATATTGTAGTTTAATAACCATATTTTTGTTTATTGTGGTTGAAAACATGATATGAACAACTTCGTTCGATAAAAAAATGTTAGAAAACAGAGAATTATTATAACGTTTATCGGGTTTTATTAAAAAATAGTTAACGTTTGTTTCTAAAAATGAATCAAATGATAGGTTTTGACCTCTAGGAACTATATTTGTGGATAATAATGCTAAAATGTTTTGCATATCGATCAAATATAACAGTTAGCACGCAGCACGCTACGTCTTTGAGAGCGGGGGCTAAGGTAATGTGAATATCTATACACGGTACTGGAAGAGCGCCTTAAGTAAGTAAGGAAACCGTTGGTGAGACCGATCGGCCTGAAAGTCTATAAGAAAGGCCTCTGTTCAATTCAGATATGATGCTTACTTAATTGTTACCTTAGATAGGTATCACAGGTACCTACAGTACAGGCATGGACAGTATTTTGAATAGTTTTATCTTAAAAGCCAATGACCTTGTGTGTCAATTCCACTGAATTTAAAAGATAAACTTTGCAATCATTACTCAGACTTCGAACAAAAAACTGAGCGCGCGCACGTAGTTATTTTAACGAAATTTTGTTAAGAAAAAACTTCTTCTGCAATCAAGAAAATTGTGTAAAATTTCAAGCTTTCAATTTGTAGGTATATTAACAATATTTAAGTTCGGTTGCACAAAAAAAAGTTTGTTTAGAATGCTTAATCAACTGTCAAAATGACTTGAAGAAAGCCATTGACGCCGATGCAGAGACGGCCCATAACAGACCGTTGTGGCGAAAAATTATTAGGAGTGCCGACCCTAACTGATATGGGAAAAGGCAAGGAGAAAAGAAGAAGAAGTCAACTGTCAAAGCGTCAAACACAAACACCTGTGATGAATTAAAATATACCTTGTGGTTATTTTAATTTAAGATTACCCGTGAATTATATTTAGCTATTTTTTTTTTCTATTAATTATGACTTCGCACGGCTTGTGCATTTAGCCAGTGTCAAGTTATATTTTGCATCGAATTATGACCCGATTTTTCACAAATCGGGCCTAAAGTGTTTCAAAAAAGTCAAAGTCGTCATAGTCCGTCAAGTCAGGGGCTATAGTAAAGCGGTGGCAAGTTTACCATAACCTTAATAGGAGATTTGGGGGCAACGAGAAAAATTCATGTTTGACACTGATTTTTACTTTCACTACACTTGTGCACTTTCACAGAACTAAATTGAATAACATTCCACCATAATTATACAATTCAACTCGGGTTACAACTAAGTTTCATGAAAATAAAACTGCAGCACGACATGTTGTTAACTCGTTCCCGCCAAAACTCTCTTTAGCTAATTATGTTTAAGCACATCTCAAGCAAGCCGCCCAAGTAAATATTAAACGCGACGTATTAAAATACTTTCGACCACAAGGTACTTCAATTGCACTGACATGTCATCGGAAAACAAAAACATTTCATGCAGTAATAAAATGTTTATCTAACTTTACATGCTGTTTTACGACGCAACATTGCATGCAACTGCTATAAAACCATTTTGTGACAGATTTGTTGAGCAAGATCTATTGATAAATCCATTGACTTACTACGATAAATTGCTTTTATTACCTATTTATCTATATTCATAGATTTAGATAAAGTAAACTGTTTAAAATTAATATTAAAGTTATTTATAAACTCTTCCGTTTAGTTTATAAGTACATAAAGAAGAGCCTTCTTACATAGTTTATACTTAAAGAATGTCCTCTTTTTATCTGACTAAGTATAAACTACTTAGTCAGATAAAATTGGCCGAACTTAATTTTTGAAAATCTTTTAGGGCGCGATCTGTCTTATTATTAATGGAAAGAGGACATAGTAGACCAAGAAAATATTTCAATTCAGTCGTCAAGAATCACATAATTTCCTCGAGTGTTACTTTTTAAGGATATATTTAAACTTAATGTTATTCATTAATTATTTTGAATTTAATTAATTAACTTATTCGTCGTTTTAATATATATATATATATATATAATACGTTTAAAAAATACTTGTAGAAATACTCACCATAGAAATAAATAGAAAATTCCGAGAGTGGACTCTTCATTCCAACTTTTTAAGAAAATGGCATGCATTTTTGGTTAAAAACCTATTAACTTAGTAACTTGCTTGTAAATATTAATAAACAGGGGCCAGAGCTTAATTTAGTTAGGTTTAAAGATATTTATTCTCATAAGACAATAGTCACTTAAAATGAGATACAAACAGAAAAGTAGGTAGTTAAGTATTCACCTCTGGCGTGTCAACAGTTAAGTAGGTAGTTCTAATAACAAGTTAATTGAGAAGAAAGAAATAAAGTTATAATTCTAGCTTGGCAATTTGCAATTTAAGTTTTCTTTTAAAAATAGTGTAAAACTATTCGATTCTTAAATATCATCACTCATCAGGCAGATCGTTGTATAGTCTGAGTTACTCCACCCTACTTGTACTTGTGTATACGGGATATTTTCCGCAACTAGACCTCTTAGTTGGGTCCTTTTTGCGAGAGGATGGAATAGGCCTGGCTTGCCTAGCACCTCCAGCTTAGTCGAACGTGTCCAGGTGAAAGAACTTGTCAATGCGTCTGGAGCCAACTAAGCCACGGGTTTCATGTAATGTCATGTTTATTGTAATAGCGCATATTATTTTGTCCTAAGAAATATCCATTAATTTACGGCCGGCTCGCATTCGAACCCACGCCCTTTGGAATGAAAGTCGATGTATCTACCACTAGGCCAACGCTTATCTACCGAATGACTTATTCTGGATATGATTACGAAACCGTATTACTCCATATCTCATCCAAGTACATCATAAGTCATAAAATTCCTACATAAGCTCGGTAATAAAAGCGTACATCTCTACATTATTCATCACCACCATCAAGCTCTTATATAAAAATTCCTAACATTCCCTCAGTGACCGTTGAGCTTGAGAATTTAAAGGGGCTTATTTTGAAATCGGCAGCTAAAATCTCTCACGGCAACCTTGGCATTCGAGATAAGACGAGATGCGAGTGTTACAAACCTGTTTGCGGTAAAAACGAAGCAGACTGCAGCGTGCATATTCGAGTAGGTAGGTAAGTAATCATTACAAAAAAAGTAAATTGTAGAGGAGGCTGGAGAAAATTGGGTACTTACATATTTAAATTAAATATTCATGCAACACGGAAGTAGCATATTAAGTATTTAAATCGTGATCTTATATTTAACATAGAAGTCATTACGGAGGTGTCTCTGAAGGCCCTCACATAGCCTGTACCCATTCGTATAATATTCCTAAAGGTACCAGAACTCCAATTTCTGTCAGCAGTCACGCGTGACCCTTTGTTTCAGAACTGATAGACCCCTTTGTTCCCACCTCGTTGAGAAGCTCAGAATAAACTATTGTTTACAAGAATATTTATTAGCGGAAAATGCAGGAAAGAAAATTAATGTGCTGCCTACAGAACCGCAAGTCTCCATCTATCGCGTGAGATAATGATTAAATCGCTTTTGTTAGTGATAAATAAAGATTTTTACAGTAATCAAATTAGTATATCGTAATACTAAAAAACTAACTGGCATGGCAGTCGCAAACAAAACACTATCCCCTTATTCCGGATAGTTCGAGATATGGATTTAAACATTAGATTTAGATGCAGATTTTCTCGTGAACTATAGTCAAAACACTATTAGTTCACGAGTAAATCTGTGTCTAAATCTAAGGTTTAAATCCACATCTCGGACTATCTTTAAACTTCGTATTGGAATAAAGGGGTTTAGGATTTTAAAATATCATACGTTTCGTCGTCTTGTCACTAGTTTCAGGTTTGTTGAGATCCCTTAAAACTATCTGCATAGAATAACAAATCCTCAATATACGTATACATACATATTCATAATCAAACTGACACAGACCGTAATCAGTTAAGTTCAAACACAGATAAGCTAGTACCTTTCATTTGAAGGTCCTGATCAAAGCCACCCACCGGTTAGACCCTACAAGTTGTGGGATCTGAATACCTCCCACAGTCACATCAATAAATCCGATATGGCTCATTAAATTCAAACTACATTCGGCACGCACTAACCTGAACGAAGAAGGAGTACTTACGTGGTTACTAATAAAGTTTTTAGGGTAAACTTCGTACGATTGCTACCAATTACACCCATAACCATAAATTGAACTAGTGCGAAATCCTAAACTATTAATCTAAAAAATCATCGAGGTCGATTTTCACATAAACCGAGACTGTCATCATTCGTTTTATGGTGAAAAACAACTTTATTTCATTTCATTTTTAATATTCAAAGTAGAGAACTAATTTTTAAAATTTAATCTATGAAAAACCGATAAGGTTGATTTTGACAAAAACCGAAAATGCATTATTCGATTTATGAAAAAATCAATTCGAAAGTATGCTGCTGATTTAGTTTTTAATGTAAAATATTTATTTGTTTTATAAAAAGTAGTTAATAATTTATTACACAACTTCAAATTTTCAAGATGAAAGCACTTATTAAAGGATTACGTATTAATATAATCTAATTATCCATCCAATTAGGTTTTCGTAAGAGGATTTGGTTAGGAAAATTTAGCCAAATATTATGTTTAATTAATTCGATTCTTAATTGAATAAACACAGTTAGACTAATTTCCGTTAATATTCATGAAACCATGAATTTCTTAGGCTATTGAACAGAGTTTAGATTTAAAAAATCATCAAAATATTTTCGATAAATATATCATGATGATGATGATGATATCGAGGTTTGGAATAAATTACTAACTAACTACATAAATATTGCAGGACATTCCACACATCGCTATCTAGCCCCAAGCTAAGTAACTAGACTTGTGTTATGGGTGCTAGACAACGGCTATACTACTTATATACTTTTTCTTGAGTAAATATATACTCATAATACATAGAGACAACCAGACCACAGACAAATATCTAAGCATAAATACTTGTCAGAGTCGGGAATCGAGCTCGCAACCCTGTGTTTGGCAGTCCGGCATGGTGACCATTGTGCCAACTGGGTCGTCAACTTACTTTCCTACTTTTATTTTTACCGATTGTCGAGATTCATACAAGTCAATCAGTCAATTGTTAAGGCGAAAGTTAAGTGCGAATCGATGTTCTTTAATTTTAAAACTAGATTTAATCGCAAATGTAAAAAATAACGCTTTCTTTTTTTATTGAAAATAATAAATATTTATTTAACCTTTCAGATCTGAAAATAGATACCTACAGCTTGTTATTTTACATGTGATTGTAAATAATAAGTGATTGTTTTATTTCAAAACGGATAATCTAATTGACTGATTGATTTGAATTAGAACACCAGCGTTGTTTTTGTTTTACTTAGTCGTTAGATTCACCATAGTCAAATAATTAAAGAGTACCTGCGCTCTCTCCATACAAACGTAGTCGACTGTTTCCTCCCTGGATAGTGACACTAGAGCAAATATTTTTGTTGCATAAAACCTATAACTGCCATGACTACAATTTGAATACAAATTACACATAGAATACAAATTATCCTCTTAGCTTAGTTGACTGTTTGAAATTCACCAGTACCTGCAACAAAGAACGAACGTAATTACTGCTTTGTCCAAAGTTATTTGCCTAAATATGAAGCTTATTAAAAACCAACCCTCTTGTACCTTTTCATAAAACGTTACTTGAATCTGTTTTAAGGTGATTATAAAAATATACGAGAGGCATATTTTTGCATTGTTTGGAATAGCATGAGTTAGATTATGTACCCCTTATTGTGTTAGTTAGCGAGCGATCTTGCTAGCTGGCAACGAAAGGCTATTCACTTTACAGAATATTATGGTGTGGCAACTACCAAGATCACTTGTTAACTAAGGAATAGAGAATATATTTTAAAGTTAAAACGTTTCTATAACGAACATTTTTACATTTTCTTTTCATTAAGCATCATATAAAATACATTCACACAATTTAATCTTCCCTCACAGCACACACTTAGCCAACAATATCGTAATAAACCAATTAAATTAACATTCATCAACTTAATTCAGAGTTTTTAAATTGCTGTCGTAACTGGCACTTGGCTTTTAATTAATGCTACGGGTTGGGTGGTTATAAAATTATTCTTTATGTTACTTGTAGATGTTTACTTTCATCAACGATAGAACTTTTGTTTGGTTAAGTGCATTAATTTATGGGCGTTGCTGATGATAACAATTGGTTGGGTAACAGAGGTGAAGCTGTCGTAAAAGGAATGATCGAGCGTAGATAATAATTTCAAATGAAATAAGCTTCTGTTTCTACAAATCGGATCAAATTCACGACTCAAAACTACATTATGTGCGCGAAATAACAAAACTTTAGAGAATTTTTAGCACATGTTGCATCGTTTGTGTTGCACGACTGGTCATACGGGTGATAGACAACCCTAGAAAGGACAAATGGATCGTATGGTAGCCACTGTAGAAGACCAGGAATCTGAACTTCGAAAACATTGTATGTGCTTGTCATGTTGAATTTTTTTAGAAAAAAAGAACGATATGTCCAATTATTACTTTTTTAAAGCATATGATTTTTAAATGCTTTGCGGCCAGGATTAAAATGCAGGAGGTAGCCCACCTAGTTTTATTTTAAAGATTCAGTTTCACCAAATAAACTAAAGCATCTTTAGAAGTCTTAAAAGCTCTTCAAGTTTATTTACACCGAATTTTCAACAGAATATTTCAAAAAAATACCAAACAGCTAACACATATTCCGTGTACGTAGTTTACGAGTGAAAATAAAGTGTTATTGAGTCGTAAGCCTTTAGATAAACTTAAACTTTTTGCCACCGGTTTTACCTCAAAGTTAGTGAAATAAACGACCCCCATAAATACTGATACTCACTAAACCGCAGTATTTAGTTTATGAGTCTTGTAATCTTTAGCTTAGGGTGTGTAAAGATTTTTAGAAGAAAAGTTTAGGTATCATATACAGATTGTGTAATAATAGATAGATAAGGAAAGGATAGTGCGGTGGAAAATGATATACCCTCTAACCCAATTGCATTTTTAACCCGCGAGAGTCTGGTACTTGGTAGTGAAGGAAACAGGGAAGAAAAAAGAAGAAGTAGATATTTAAAGTAAGGTAACAACGCCAAAGACCTAGAAGAATACTGGAGTAATAATTTCCCTTTTAATTTGTGGTATCGATATGAAGAAGAAGTAAATATATTACTACTATTGATAGTAAAGTTTTGTGTACAGTTTAATTTTTGCCAAGCAATAATCACACGACTAGTCGTGCAAGTTTATAGAAAATTCAACCGCTAATTACAATGAATATTTATAGCACTTCAATAAGTTCATAAAGCTACAAAATCAATGGCCCATCTAAAATGAATTATATTAAGTTTTACTTGTAATTTATGGTGCCTATTAGTTTTATTTCGTACCCGCTGAGTATCGTCGGGCAATCGAACATTAAACTTCTTGCCAACGTATTCAAGTGCCTATGAAATTGCTTACAACCTAGTGTTATGAGCACTACGTCGAAAATAATTTATGATAGGCATAAAAAATGTTGTAAAGTTTATTAAAACATCTACTCGTCTAGATTTCAAGGGAATCAAGGGCACTTATTTTAATATTAGGTATTATATTTATAAGTTTTTTATTTCAATGTTGTCTAGGATTTACTTCTGCCCCTAAAAATATGAGAGATCTTTAAAATCATTCAGTAACATCAAGTCTCCGTCGATATCCATTTCAAAAGGATCGGTTTAAAGGTACAAGGCAGGCACAAAAAATCCATGCACCCACTTGACTTGACCATGGCGTTGCAGCCAGTTGCCGTAAAAAACCAAAGCACTTTGGCCTCGAGCCAGCCCTTTCCCGCTTTTGGTTCAACCTCATTGAAAAGAAACATTTAAAGCCAGAATGAGAGCACTCTAACTCATTTCGTAGAATCATTTTAAATTCTTTATGAATATAACTTTAACCAACCCAACGTGTGTACTTGAAATATTTTTTTGGGACAAATAATATTCTGTTATTTATTTTTTCGCTTTATCAAAGTTAAAAGTAAAATATGAATAACTCATCCATTTTTTCGTTATCGCTTTTTTGACGTTATCTTTATTTCGCGTAGTAACATTTTCAATGGTCTCCACTGAATCAGATAAGAAAGAAAGCAATAAATAAAAATAGACTTCAAAAAAGTAAAGTTGGAGGCAGTTCGAGGCAGCAGAGCGAGACGTCGACGTTGCAATAAACAATATCTTGAATTCTTCATTTGTGAGGTTCCGCATTGCGTTTAGATTATTGGGTAGGTTTCAGGTCGCACCGGGGTCGCCGCACGATCCAAACATTCCTTCACTATAACGAAATCTCTAGCGACCTTTCTTTTATTTGAAAAATTGCTTCGATTTACAGTTTTTATTCGTTAACCTCGAGAGGTATTTCTTTTATCTTTCCTAACTTTTTTCCAATCTTATCGAAGATTACTCGGTAAAGCTCCTTACTAAGTTCTGAGATCAGAATTAATTTCATACGGACCGTTATTTTCGCTAAACGTGGTAAGATTTATTTATTCAAAAAGGTTGCTAGACTAGTGCAAGATATTTCATACAAATTTTAATATTATTTAAAGACGTGCCGGAGTAGAACGGTCGAGATCAACCGTTCCTTCGAGATACCTGCGCTTAAAGTTTTCTGCCTCGGGACATACACTATTTAGCAGTCATTTTAGTTCATTGTTTTGCAAGAGCGCTTTAATTCTCACATATTGAATGGTGAAACATAATTCCAAAATAAAATATAAGTTGACCGAGTTAAAGTTAATTAAGCGAATAACTAGCAACATAAGAAGACGCACAATCGGGCCGTTCTTTAACGGTATTCGCTGTGAAATCACACGATGCATTGATAACTCCAATTACAAACGGTTCATCTCAAGATGCACTTGAAATTCGATCTCTTTTACCATCCATGGTAAGCCACGGTTATTATATTTATGACGTTGAATCATGGAGAGAAACGGACCGACTGACGTAGGTAGGTAGATCCTCAATACCAATTGATTCTTTAGATGATTGAATATGTATCAAGCCAATCGAATTTGAATAATTTACGAACAAAGGTCTGTTGCAGCTTAAATTGATTGTACATAATTCGGGTATTTTCGATGTAGATGGGGGTTTACAAGTCTTCCCTAACCGTCCGCAAGTGAACAATGGCCGTTGATCGTCTTCGAGATGCCCCTAGCATCACGCGCGCTTTTGTCTAAAGCTCTATTGTATATTTTTTTCCTTTTGTGGTGTAATTTGGCGTCAGCAGGCTATTCGATTGTGCGTAAAATTGGTCTAAAGTTAACGCATTCTTAGTGATGTTTTAGCTTAAACAAAAGAATTCAGGGTGATGCTAAGTAATCAAAATATACGATGTAGCTTGGTAAGGGATTCACCATTGTTGTACTTCGATAAAAAAGAACAATGTTACCTTGTCTGCCATTTAGGGGAAAACCATTACGGTTTACCAGTTCAATTTTTCACTTGACTGATTTTTAAGTAGTCATATTATCAACTTAACATAACAACTTACTTGTACTTGTACGCGGGCTGTTTTCCACAATTAGACCCTTTTTAATTAGGTCCTTTTTGCGTGAGGATAGAGTAGGCTTGCCCAGCACCTACTACCCTCACAGCTCAGTCGATCACGTCCAGAGGAAAGTCAATACTTTTGGAGCCAATTAAGCCGCGGCGGGTTTCATCACGATGTTTTCCCTCACCCTCACCTCACATACATTTTCAAAAATCCAATAATTAACTACTTTGACTATACTTTCTCTTGAACATATGAAACTGTTTCATTAAGAAATAAATTCAAAAAGAATAAACCTAAGTAACACGTCAGGCTCGGTTCCCGGCTGTATACGAAGCCTTTTATTTTGTGTACAGGCAGCAACATTACCGAGGTGAATTGCATTTGTATGCATTGCGAACGGAAATAGGTATTCGTAGATTTATTCCCAGGTATCTTATATGATGCTAATAATATTCTGAAATGTATTTTTTTGCATTTTTTATGCAAATGTTTTACTGTTCTGACAAAGTGGGTAAATAGTAGATAAATATATAAATAGTAGATCAATAAATAGTTGATTTATCTACGATGTCAGGACAAGTGTTGCCAATCGATAGTCGACTATCGCTAAATAAACGAAAGTCTATCGATAGTTCATTAAAAACTGATAGTATCGATAGCCTATCGATAGTATTGTTGCTCGCAAAGAATAAACTATCGATAGTATCGATACTATCGATAGTTTTTTATAGTATTAATAGTATCAATACTAGTAACAATACTATTAATAGTATCAATATTATAAATAGTTTATTTTTCGCAAGCAACAATATCATCAATACTATCGATAGTATTGGCGCGTTTTGAGCTATCAATAGTAATATCTATACAATCGATAAGACAATCGATAGTATAGGCTTTATCAGATGAAAACTATTGATAGTAAAACTAACGATAGTTTGGCAACACTAGTCAGGACCATTTAGCTGTTCCATCGCCTATTTGTGCAACTTTTACTTCTAGCTTTCTGTATAATTATGTTCTATGTTTTGTGTATTGTACGAATAAAGCGTTTCTCTATGTAAGTACTCGTATCAGTAAGATATCTACCTACAGGCCACGTGCACAAAGTACCAAACTAAAATGTTGGATAAAAGCCAAGTGCTTAACTTTTCAGCGCTCGAAAGCCAGTCTCTAATTGATGAGAACATCAACAATGGACTAGAGAACAATTTAATTCCCGCAACTAAAAAAACTATATATTCGAAACATACGGACCTAGGCCACAAAAAGGTCTTGTTTTCGCTAATTAGTTAAAAGTTAAAACAAAACATGTTTATGCTCTACAAAACGTAGCACAATGATGTCTGGCATCTCATAATATGGGACATTTAGATAACAGTCGTGCCTGGCTGCCACTAAGCTAAGCCACGGAATGCGACCGTGTCGCGTATGTAATTGTAGCAATTAACGGAATGTCTTGCATTAATTAGGCTGGATAGTTTCAGACCATCTTAGTCATATCTTTTTTTAGAAAAGGTTACCTAAACCACACAATAATTTAAAATTGTATAGACATGGTCCCCCTTATTCCCAAACCAAGGTTTAAGGATAGTCCAAGATGTGGATTTAAACCTTAGATATAGATATAGATTTACTCGTGAACTATAGTCTAAACACTATCCTTAGATAATCTATAGGGATAGTGTTTAGACTATAGTTCTTTATATAATCTATAGGAATAGTGTTTAGACTATAGTTCACGAGTAAATCTGTGTCTTAATCTAAGGTTTAAATTCACATCTCGGACTATCCTTAAGCCTCGTTTTGGAATAAGGGGGCGTAAGTCTTAGAGTAATGACACGGGTGAAATTCGATGTGAGGTCATATTGTTCTTGCGTTACCTATACTGCGTCACGCGGGAATTTCGTAATTAAAAGTATTATATGTCCTACTCCATCCCCTAAACTACCACTATGCCGATTATCATCCAAATCGGTCCAGTCGTTTGACCATAAAGAACAAACAAACAAATATACAAAGAAACTGATAAAAAAAACGAACTTTCGGATTTATAATATTAGTTAGGAGTTAAGATAACGCTTTAAATCAAGCAGACCATTTCCTCATTTCTTCTTTTAAAACTATCCATAGTAGGTTAAATAACGTTTTATTTAAAATGGGAGAAATAGCCAAAAGTGTTTACCAACTCTGCCGGCAGGGCAGCCACTCCAGCAAGACTTAGATTAAACAGTCCAACTTTTATTTCGGACAAACACTAGTTAATTCAACATGTACGGTGCAATAAACTTTGAAACTCGTGAACTGAGTTGGTAGTGTTTGAATTATACACGGTATACCTAAACTTGTTAGTGCAGAAAGCCATGGTCACTTGGTAGCTGTTGGATGCAAGTGTCGCCTTTGTTACTTGTTTAGTATTTCACTTAGATAATTGTATTTCAATTTCATTTTAGAATGTGTTCGAAATTGAAGAAAAGTCATGGTGTCAAAAAGGCAAAAGTCATGAGATCAAAAAGGCAGCAATAAAAGTGTGGCAGATTAATTACGCAGCAGAAACGAAGGGTAAAATAAGAAAGATAGCTAAAACCTAACTGTGCAAATTATTCATTCAATCCGGTCAAAGAGTAAAAAAATGGATCAAATAAAAACAGACTACGCAAAATGCTTTCAAAGCTATTTTTGAAACCTAAAAACCTTTTTCTAGACTCGGGACTACCTTATATTAACATATACAACGGTGGCAAAGAAATTCAATCTTACCGTTTGTATAATTTAACCGAGTTTTGCATATAAATGTCGGAATAGATCGTTTCGTTAGTTTTAAAGGAAAGAGTTTTGGAGCATTATGGAGTGTCTAATTTACATGTTTTTGACAAATGGCCCAAAAAAATAAATAAAATTAAATAAATTAATATTGGTACTGGAAACACGCAGCTTTTCTAATAATTAAAACAAAAATATATTAAGGTGACCATAGTCCACCTGTTGCTATGGTGAAGAAACTTGATGTAAATAGAATTATTTGTCTGTTACGTGTTCAATATCACAGGGCTATGGAACCTTGGACCTTAGGAAGAGCGGTGTTGGCTTAGTGGTAGATACCCCGACTTTCATTCTGAAGGTCGTGGGTTCGAATCCCAGCCGGCCGTGCACCAATGTATTTTTCTTAAGAAAAATATATGTGCGCTAATTGACATTGCTCTTACGGTGAAGGAAAACATCGTGATGAAACCCGCGGCTTAGTTGGCTCCAGAAGTATTGACAAGTTCTCTCCTCTGGACATGGTCGACTAAGCTGAGAGGGTAGTAGGTGCTGGGCAAGCCGGAGTAGGCTTGCCCAGCACCTACTATCCTCACGCAAAAAGGACCCAATTAAAAAATAGCCTAGTTGCGGAAAAAGCCCGTATGGATCCATACATACATACATACTAGGTATGATGTTAACATCAAACCGGCGATTACCCTTGTCTGCACCATAAAATGCAGTCAAGGACAACCTCCGGTTTAGATAACACTATTATTATTTTGGGCCTTGTCCCACTCTAGTATCCTCTACTCCCCTTCTTCTAAGTTAATGTAAAAAAGTCCTTAAGACCTGAGATACAGGATAATCTAGTTCAAGCATATGTGTTGCTTTTGTTCTGTTTAATATTTAGTGCTTAGTTTATGATGTAAAATGATTTAAAAAAAATATATTTGTGTAGTTCGCGATCTTCTGCGACGGATTGCCAATATGTCTCAAGCTTGTCTAGGTCGTCTAGAAGAACACCAACTTAAAGTATGTAGAGGCAGTTTGAGTCTGCGTTAACCTTATACATACTTGTAGTTTAACTCTAATTCCGCGTAACAAAGGCTAGTAGGTAATAAATAATATCCATAATGGGTACCACAGCCATATCTCAATTTAAGCGGTCATCGTACAGACACATGGTGCTCACTTTAATCAACTTCCTTTCTCAAATTCGAAACCCTAATTGTCCCTTTGTTTATTCAGAGCAACGTGATATGTCACAGCTTCCCCCGGATGCATTACTCGTTAATGTCAATAAAGTTGCCCAAAAGCAGACGCTTATTAACATCTGAGTCAGAGTGGGTAAGTAGTATTGATGAACGGGAAAAGTGTTTTTATAGCCACGATGGCCACTCAAATGTGTTAATATTGTAAATTGATATGACATTTTAGAACGAAGATAGAGGTAAATCTATTTAAATGATCCTTGTACAGTTAGAACCAAAGGAGTTTGTCTGGCGATAAATGTTATTAGAATAATTTATTACCTCACTAACGGTAGAACAAAATAATCACCTTCTGTCTGACGATTGTTCACAAAACAAGTTAAAAAATTATGACTGAGAAAAACATGTAAGTAAAATTATCCAATTTGTCACTTATCCTAACTTCAAAAAGAGGAGGTTCTTAATCGCCGCGTACTTAAAACTTTTTTTAAGTATGTTTACCGATTATTCGAAGACGGTTCAACCGATTGAAACGATTCGAATGCAAACGTAGTGCGCTAGATCATTCAAATCAAATCAATCGTTTATTCACATTAAATAGAGTAAGTAATAAGATGTTAACATTATAATAAAGTACTCGGCTATTTAACCTCATTTGAGGTATGTGAATTAGTCTAAATTAGTAGTGAAATGTCAAATAATAAAATTAAAAATTATTACATAAAATGTCATTAACACATTAACATTCTATACATTGGTAAATACTCTTTAAGGCCAGGTGTTAATAAAGCTACCAAAATCGACCTTTGTTTTAAGCAACTCTAAGTAATCAAATACTCTTTTTTTGTTATTTGGATATAAATGGATATTGTAGTTTAATAACCATATTTTTGTTTATTGTGGTTGAAAACATGATATGAACAACTTCGTTCCATAGTAAAAATGTTAGAAAACAGAGAATTATTAGATCGTTTATCGGGTTTTATTCAAAAATAGTTAACGTTTGTTTCTAAGAATGAATCAAATGGTAGGTTTTGACCTCTAGGAACTATATTTGTGGATAATAATGCTAAAATGTTTTGCATATCGATCAAATATAACAGTTAGCACGCAGCACGCTACGTCTTTGAGAGCGGGGGCTAAGGTAATGTGAATACCTACACACGGTACTGGAAGAGCGCTTTAAGGCTATAAAAGGACTTTTCCGTCAAAAAATTATGTAATTCTCTCTTAAACATAGACAAGTCTTCAATTTAAGCAATTCAATGACTTCATTGAAAAAATATTGCAAGTTAACAACTTAGGTACCCTAAAATCCACACACCATTTATTTTCGCAGCGCAGATTGTAATGTATTTCTGTTGTTCACAGACCTGCAATATTTTTTCGCAATCATTGTTTATCGTAGGTAGTGCGCGCTTAGCCTTAGTGCTGTACAGAATGACTTAAAAGAGAAGAAACCTGTTTATCTCCATTGTATTATCGTAGAAACATGTAAGTATAAAAGTTTTAAAGCAGTTGTTATCCACAAAGTAACGAGTAAAACTTGAGTAAAACAAAGCCAAGTCTTTGTTACACTGATGAAGTTTCACACCATCCAGGATGCGCCTAATTGCGGCTCCTTGTTGAAACTCGTAAACGCCCTTTTGATGACACATTAACCACGGTTCTGTTTTACTTTAAAACATATTAAAACTTTTATTACTACTAATGGTAAGAAATAAGTTTTTATTGACGTTGATGGTACCTACGTGATGGTATTAAATGGGATTAACTGATTATTTGTAAATGTTAACTAGTTCAATATAATCAATTACATAATACTAGTAAATAATGAATTAGCTGTAGAGTTTGAATGTTTCAATACTGAACAAATACGTATAGATTGATGCTGATTTGGAATTCAATGATAGATTAATCTAGTTCTCGGAACTCGTATTTCGGTACTTGACAGTTGTAACGATAAAAAATTTATTAGAAATAGTATCTAATAAGCTAACAATAACGAAAAAAAATTGGCAACGATTTGTCTTCTATTTGGTGGAAAAGCGTCAAGAAGCCAATTGAAAATCTAATATTAAGAAAATTGATGATGAGTGATGACAAAAAGGTTTAAAACAATGTGATTCTATAGTTTTAACAACACGTTTACAATGTGAGGGTGCTTATAACGGATTGTTGTTCCAAACAATTGAACACATTAATTTTAATAACTGACAAAGACAAGTGTCCCCCATGAATATTTATGGTGTTCGCAACCGTGCGACTTGCCTTATCATGCCATTTTCAAACTTCACTTTAGTCGTAAATAATTTTTTCCTAAATTCCTGTAATTATTTGGTCTTGAAGACAAAAACCAAACAATATGGGTAATCTATATATATAAAAATGAATTGCTGTTCGTTAGTCTCACTAAAACTCGAGAACGGCTGATTATCTTAGTCTTGAAATGTTCGTGGAGGTCTAGGGAAGGTTTAAAAGGCGAGAAAAAATTGAAGAATTTCCGAGAAAACCCTAAAAACAGCCCTTTTCTATTTCCCATACAAACGTTTTCTAGAGTCAATTCCTACGGGATTGGGACTTACGCGGGTGAAACCGCGGGGCGCAGCTAGTCAAATATAAATGGAAATACCTATTACTACATTTTTTATGAAGTCTTGCAAGATCGCAACTTTTTAAGTCAATAGCGAAATTAAATAAATAAAGAAATCTATATAATTCAACTAGTAGGACTCACATTTTTTTTTGTTCATCACTCCGAAGATACTTTTGAGAACTTCACCAAATTTTTATGAGACTCGAAGTTACTACTTAAAATATTTCATCGAAATAAGTTGTTATCAGGTGGAAACATTCAGTAGCCGCCTTTTTGTGCCAATTTTTGCGTGAAGTTGAATCTTTTTCAATCAAAAAAGATAAAAATTCTGTAAAATCTTAAAGCGTGTGTTTAGATCAGTTATAAAATATGAAAAGTAGAGGAGTACCAACAAAACTTACCTAAGAAATTAACAGAACTTCTTACGCTTTCCTCGCTTCGGTGGCTCGGTTTATAAACGGACCAAAAAATCTAGAAGTTCCTTAACTTGATTGAATTTAACCGCGTGTATTAAGAAGTGACACGTGTATCAACCACCAGCTGCATGATCGTAACTGAATCCTTCGCATTTGACCACACATGAAGCATTATTTCCATCTAAAATTTAACTAGTTAAGTTTACAATCTGTAACGTTACTAGGTCATTAACCAAGCATTAAGCCGAGGTTGAACTGGGTCGAGTGGTTATCAGTTGGCCTTACGCCAAAGTGGCTTTTATTTGATGACGTCACACATTAAAGCTGCCCCAGTGAAGTATTAGAGATCAGAACTGTCTTTGTAAGCAATTGAAGTTGCAATAACAATGTAAATGTGTTGAACTATTCTAAACTTTGCCTGATGTTACACCAGTAATGTTACTTTAGCAATTTGGGAACATTACATTGTAAAGCATGAGACTCTACTCTCCCGATTTCATTTGGTATGTTCCAATTTAAAAATATTCGTTGCTCTTCTCTATAAGGTAAGTATTTAATATTTTAAAAATGTAGTTAATTTTGAGAAATCTAAAAGGTTTTTTTAGGTATCTAAGTTTTTAGATTTAATATTTATTTGTACAAAATACATTAGGAAAACGTTTAAGTTGATTTTAGAAATAATTTAAAACTGTGGTTTTGTACAGATAGAGTCCCTGCCACCCATACTAGGATAACCTGTACTATAGGTGACAGTTGATTCCTCAAACAAAATTTTATTTTAAAATTATGACTAAACTAATGATTCGTACTATCGCTATCTTACAGTAACAGTTTATAAAGATAAATAAATAAATATTATATATTTTGAAAATATAAATATACTTATACATATATATATTTATTATATATATATGTATAATAAATATCTATAATACAACAAATACATATATGAAGGGGGTGGGGGAGGGTATGACGACCCAGTTGGGACAATGGTCACTTATTATTATATTAGGTTTTTATTAGTTCGATTCCCGCCTCAGACAAGTATTTATGATTAGATATATGTCTGTGGTCTGGTTGTTTCTATATATTATAAGTAAGTACATATTTAAAGAAAAGTATATAAGTAGTATATCCGTTGTCTAGCACCCATAACACAAGTCACTTAGCTTGGGGCTAGATGGCGATGTGTGGAATGTCCTGCAATATTTATTATTTACTAGCTGCGCCCCGCGGTTTCACCCGCGTAAGTCCCGATCCCGTGGGAATAATCGCCTTTTAAACCTTCCCTAGACTTCCACGAACATTTCAAGACTAAGATAAGATAAATCCGTTCAGCCGTTCTCGAGTTTTAGTGAGACTAACGAACAGCAATTCATTTTTATATATAAGACTAGCTGCGCCCCGCGGTTTCACCCGCGTAAGTCCCGATGCCGTTCGATTTTTTCTCACCTTTTAAACCTTCCCTAGACCTCCACGAACATTTCAAGACTAAGATAAGATAAATCCGTTCAGCCGTTCTCGAGTTTTAGTGAGACTAACGAACAGCAATTCATTTTTATATATAAGATTATTATATGATAAAAGAATTATTGGATTCAAAATTAAAGGTATTTAAGCCGCTTAATAAATACGCTAAGTAATAGAAATTTATATCCAACCCATAATTTATAGTACTTAACTATCAATTATCAGAAATCAAAGCTATATACGGTTCCATGAGCTTATTTAATGATGCATGTAAACGGCTAGCATATAAAATGATAATAAACCTTGAACCTTTTCAACTGTTTTACAGTCGACAATTTTCTTACGGCCGTACCGTTAAATTTCATGTAGCGTGCTTTTATGAATTTAATATGAAGGTTTTTCTTAATACAGGTAATAATTTGATATGAATACTAAAATAGTCTTTTTTCTATTTCAGTTATTTACTTAGTTTGAAGAATCACTTTGAGCACGAAAAAAATTAAAGCTCCAACCATATATGTACTAATAATAACCCGTATATAAACACCCATACAATGAATTTTAGTAAAACTACCAGTTACAAGTCTAATGAAATGTACAAACTTTTGAAAATGAAACAAACTGATAGCTTTGTAATATTGAATTAGAGAACTTTAAGATATTTTTACAAGCTTTTATTTAACTTGCACTGTTCGTATGTCAGTAAGTAAGTTGTCCGTCAACATTTACAATGTATTTTTCGATCATTTGTTATTAGGTAATTAGAAGCGATTTTCTCAGTTTAAAATTAATATTTTTTAACAAGAGCTGAAGATTATTTAGGCACAAAAATAAACTAAAACGAATTCTAAATTTAGGTAAAGTAAGATTAGCGGTGGCGCCATCTAATATAAGTGGTATAAACTTAATAAATAGCGGTGTCACTATCTAATATAAGTGGTATAAACTTTATAAATAGCGGTGGCGCCATCTAATATAAGTGATATAAACTTTATGAATAGCGGTGGCGCCGTCTAATATAAGTGGTATAAACTTAATAAATAGCGGTGGCAACATCTAATATAAGTGGTATAAACTTTATGAATAGCGGTGGTGCCGTCTTATATAAGTGGTATAAACATTATAAATAGCGGTGGCGCCATCTAATATAAGTGATATAAACTTTATGAATAGCGGTGGCGCCGTCTAATATAAGTGGTATAAACTTAATATATAGCGGTTGCGCCATCTAGGGGGTTTTTGTGTGACGCTTTTGTGTTTATGAGCATAATGAAGGCATAATGTAATCAATGCTACAACTAACTTATATTATAACATTTTACGGTATACTTTGTCGATTTTATTCTAACGTCAAATCTTTTAATGTCACGTGCAAAATAATTATCTTTCAAACACGTGCAGGAACGGTAACATATACGCTCGTAAATTATATCCTTAAAAGATTATTTTAAACTTTGAAATACATTTGGAATTTATTTAATTGCTTTTATATCTCGCTCTTGATATATGAAGCGGACTTCATGAGAGTAACAGCGATCGATATGTTTATCTGAAGCACTTAAGACTAAAAATAACGACGATTAAGATAAGTACAAGAATCATTACAATAACGTTATTGAAGATATAATTAGAGTTATTATTTGCTGTTCTCTTAATCTTTATGAATGATTTTTTTACTAATATGAGCTGACCAGTGACCATATCTGCCGCATGTCTGACTAGATGTGGGCAAAAACTATCACGAAGGGCGACAGGCCCAGAAGGAGATGGAGGTCGGGACGATTTGAACTCGTATCGTAGGAAGAATCAGCTATGGCACTAGACAGAGAACAGTGAAAAGAGCAAAGAGAAAAATTTGCCCTGAAGTGAGAAGGAAAAGCCTTAAAATAATAAAAAATAATTAACCAGTATTAGACGTTACAAATTAACTTTAATATTAAAGTTAAGCATGAGAACTTGTGTAAGTGGTAAATTGTATCAGTTAAGTTACGAACGCGTGCGACAGACAAGCAATTACTATTGTCTAACAAAAGTCTCTCATACGTAACACAGTCATATTAAACCCCAAACCACTCAATTCCTACACCGAAAATTGCTGGGAAAAATAATACCACGATTCTCTAATAGAGACTGATTAACAACTAACTTGGAAAGGCCGTAAATGAAATAAAATTGAAATATTATTCGGCGTGGATAAAAGTACCGATAAGTTAAACTGGAGCGTTTAACACTTCATAAAGCATTTCACACTTTCTCTCTCACGCAAAGTATTTCACAGGTAAAGGTTTAAAACTTGCTTACTCATGTATTTTACCCATTTTAAACAAAACATTGAAGCTAAATTGTTAATTTAAATTTTAAATCAAAATCTTTTTCGAAACATATACATGTAAAGTAGGACCTTCCTAGTATAGATATTATTTATTTTAACTTAGTCTTTTCTAAGAGCAGAACCTGTCTAAATTAATATCTACAAAGCATTTTATAACCTCTTTAAATTATTTAAAGTAAAAATTATTTTAAACTAACAATATTTGTACTGTAAGAGTATCCAAAAAAATTAAGGTTTTTTTTTTTATCCCAAACCTTCATTTTTATGATGATGTATGTTTTAGTATGATGTTAGAACACATATGGACTGTGTCTGAAACAAAGATTATTTTTTAACCAACTCCAAAAAAGGAGGAGGTTTTCAATTCCTCGCGTAGGTATATTTTTACCCGACTACAAGGAAAGGGTTATGTTTTTCGCGTCTTTGTATATTTGTTGCTTCAATAGCATATATCAAGTTCGACTATTTTGAAAGTGCATGTCGAAATCCAACAATAATACAACAAAGTGCGAATCCCGTATCCAACACTAGATAAAGATCGAACCGATTCATTAAAATTCTTCTTTTACGATACAGACACAATACTGAGAAAACTATTTGAAGAATGAAAAATCACACTCTTGTGGGAATATCAAGTTTATAGTCTGAATAGTAATGTTAAAACCACTGTTTTTCTCAACAATTTTCAAACAATTCTCGTTTCACTGTTAATATGTAAACGTTGTTTTTGGAAATCGGCAATTAATTAAAAGTAAGTATATGTTATTTGGAAAGTGGAAGAGGTAGTATTTATGTATTCATTTCGTATTCATAAACGCTTCTCGGGTAATGTATTCCGTTATTGTTTGTTACTGCGACACACGTACCTAATAGCAGCTTACTTGTATTTTACTGTTTCAAGTGTGTACGCACTAAATTAAATATTACTGATTCATATGAATAATGATTTCAGGAAATTCAGACATAATATTGTAATTTGTATTATACAAAAAGCTTTTTGTTTTTGAAATGAAATTTTGATAAAGTGAAAGAACATTGTTATTTCAGTATTCATTACTGATAAGTTGTAAATTTTGTATATACATTATACATTAAAGAATTTCATAAGATATACAACGCCGAGTAAATAGCTATTGTTTCGAATAATTTTGTATAAGACCATTTGTCAACAGTTGGTAGAAGTGACAGAAACACATTTATACACTTCACAGTGTCTCGTTTTCAACTCGAATATAAAAGACTTTAGTGATGTCGAAGCTTCAGTTATCTGTCTTGTCGACAATATATTAGACAGAGTTGTTATCTAACTGACTCTGCCAATCGAGGTCATTTACATAGTTCTTGATCCCGTGAAAATTTGTCAAACTACGTTTCGCCATCTTAACAACATCCTTGCAAAATATGTTTAGTTATTCGTTGTCTTTGTTTATTTTTATAATTTAAATCTTTATTTTAACAAACTTGTAAGAAAATTATATGTTAATTGAAGCAACTTCGATATGAAAGTTTTGCTTCAAACTCCAAAGAAATGTTAAAGAAATCAGTTTCGTTGAAGAAAAACTTGTACAGTTACAGACTTAGTCGACTGGAGATAACAACTCGTTTCTTTCAAGTTATAAAATCTCCGAATATACAGTGTCTTACTTAGTGTTACTATTACTCAAAATTGTAGGAAGCCTTTCATTTACTAGAAAAAACTACAAAAAAGAAAACATAAACTTGTTTATCTCTTTTCTAAAGTAAGTTCCTTTTCTTTTACTCCTTTCCAGAAGTCTCGTAACGTAGTAGAACGAAGGCTACTTTTACTTATTAAAAGCTTTTATTTTACTAATAGACAGACAGTTAGACACCAATCAATATCAAATCCATAAATAAAAAATTCAAATCCACTGACTGGTTGGCTGTCAATGGACGGTTTAGGCAAAAATTTTGCATAAGAAAGAATTTGGAAAATTTTACCCTTACGCGGACAAAGTTGCGGGCGAAAACTAGTAACAAACATACGGACGTTTCGTGTATCAATTTATGTCATTCTCAAAAGCTATATATGATTTTGCGTCAAAACTGGAGGAATTTAAAAAAAGTGTTAGTTTACGTGTAATTTATATTCGTGCGAATCCGAGGGAACTACTTAGCTAACAAACAGTAAAAAAAATTCAGTTTCTACTAATTAATTTCACCAGCATTCCCGTTCCAGTCTAACTAAAATAACTATCAAATGAAAAAGTAGTTCACACGACTACCGTTGATGACCACTAAGCAGCTGCGTAGTACAACCACGTCAAGGTCCACGCTCTGCCGCCGGACGACTCCGGACACAGTCTGTTTGGCACAACTGGCTGGAACTGACCGCAACCCGTTGCCTTTACAATGAAAGCCGATGTGCATTTAGAGGTTATCGATAGAGTGCATAGCACATCACTACGAAAACTCTTGCAGTATAAACCATCGTAAATGTCGTGGTTACCAACCGATTGGTTACTTAACTACGTCCCTACGAAGTACAATCAGGCAATAAATGCAGACCCACAGTAGAGCTCCAAAACTGATAGTATTAAAATGGTTTCAACTCAAACCAGATTCCGAGGTCCTGCGTTGTGTTGAAGTTTAAAGTTCTTTAACTCATGAATTTATTAGAAAAACATTAGTAAAATTAAAAAGAAACAATATTATCTAATAATTTTAGAACTCTATAGCGGGTCTGCAAATATGTTGCCGACTTTACTAGCATTCGATCGATATACATTTTCTGAATCGGAAAAGACGAAACTCAGGAATAGGCAATGCCTCTTTCTTAATATACACGGTGTAACAAGGGGGGTGGATCATCGGTTGCTGGGGACGGGGGACCTCAGTACCTTTCGATTTAACCCCTCTGTATGTTCCGCAATATTTCGTGGTTCAAAGGTTATTTGGACTTTAGTTAAATTTTAGTCAAAATCGGATTTCATTTTCATTTTTATCAGGTCTGCGATTCTGCTTATTTTTTGTGAAACAAGTTCAATAGTGGACCTTTTGTACTCCTACACCAATCAGAGTCTTAAATTAAAGTAAAAAAATCAAAATCTAATGTTTACATTATCTTTGTATGGATCTAAAAAAAATATTTCTCAGATTATTTTTTTCTGCAACCTATCTTAAAAACTACTGGCTTTCATGAAGAATAAACCCTGAAAGTTTTGGCTAGAACTAGGCCATCATGTTACTGCAACTGGTCTCGATTTCGATCAAGTAAAACATTTCGCTTTAGAAAAGGCGAAAATCTAAATATCTTTCTTCTATTTTACCTATTATCCATCAAACGTGACTCTATATTCAATATTTCGCTGTTTAAAATCACACAATCAATAGATTCAGTATAACAGCATTCATTCCGTAAAACAACAGTGATCATAAAATTAAACTCATTCATTCTATTGTTAAGAGGCTTTCCACATTTCAATTGTTATGATAGAGCACTAGTTTTGTATCATAAACCCGTGCTATCGTTTCAAACAATTTAATAAGTCGTAACAGGCAATGCGGATGACATGTTTACGATCTGGTCGTCGCAGTATTGGGTGGTCTATTAAAGTTGTTAAAGCGATTTTTACTTCTGAATTCATAAACTGTAACTTAAGGAGAAACAGATCTTCATTTTTCTTGCCTATAATCAAATCTTCAAATTTTAGCTTTTAAGGTGTTTCTATGTGGTCTGTAAATGTATTAAGCATCCAAAGGAACAAAAAGTTTTGACTTTGACTTTGAGTCATTTGTTCTTAAATTCTTTGGTGTATATTTTTATATGCCATTCAAGTCCCATGTCGTGATTACAGCTGCACAACGCGTTTAGTTTCAAGGAAAATATCGACATGTTCAATTTTTCGATAAGGCATTATAGGTGTTATAAAGTATTAACTAACATTAATAAATGCGATTCGTGACGCCTCTGATTGGTGTCGTGATTGGGTTTGAAAGTGATTTACTCGTAGTTACTGTAATAGTTAAAAGCTTTTCAAAGAAATTGCTTTGAAATGCGGATGTAAAGACAAAAATCATAAAATATGAAAGTATACAACGCAGCACTTTCCTGCATTCTTAGAATATTTCTTTGTAACACTTAACTTAATTTTTCTCTTGTCTTAAAATTCTAAGAAAACTTGAATGTTTCGTAAGAAAATGAAGTCTGCGATAATGTTGCTAAGTTAAATTTCATTGGTGTAGGTAAATGAGAACAGCGCAGGTATCTTAAGATGTCCACACATTTGCTGTACTTAATCTTAATGTAGTGTTGAAATATTTTAGGTATCCTTTAAACATTTTCTTACAAAAGAACCAGAATATGATCCAAAAAAAATCTTTCGCAACACGTGAAGATTACGAAAACTGAACAATTCGTTCTGCGTTTTGCCCGAGAAGAGCACAATTCTGTTTCACTTACATAACTAGAACGATTAGAAAAGGTTTTCTCATGACTCGATTTTAATACTAAGACTACAGACTTTCCGTTGCGCGATAGTTTGCCTACATTTAAGTACATTTCAAGGCGATCGTTTACTAGATTTTCGGTTGCTTCATACTTCATACTGGTACCAAACTAACGGCTAAATAGAAAATATCTAGTCTGCTGTGCCTCTAAAGGAACACTTTCTAATTCACCCGTGTAATAGGTGAGTAGATTCAGATTCCAATATTTTTCTTTGATTATCTAAGAGCGTCACACTACAGTGACTCTGCCTTCCCTTTGAAGTTATCAACTGGGTATGACGACCGGGCGGCGTCTATCAAATATTTTAATTTCAAACCCCATTTTGCGGAATATCTTGAATATGTTTCTGTTATTCGCGGCGAAGGTTTATTTCCATGTGTAATTGTTACGCTTGGCGTCACCTGACATGGATCTCAGATTGAAGAAATTTCAATTTCGCATTGTATTTTATTTTGTATGGCAGAGAGTGTTATGAAAATTAAATAAACTATTTACTTTTATTTATACACATATGCCTAGAATCAAGAAGCTAGTATATATATAAATATATTTGTACATAACTAGCTTTCGCCTGCGACTTGGTTTGAATTTTTCAAAACCCTTTTTTATCGAGTGCCTACAAAGAACACACCCTCCAAGTTTCAGGTCTCTACGATCAGCGGTTTATGCAGGGCGTTGATCTGTCAGTCAGTCAGGATAATGCATTTTATTGTACATATTATAATGATGAGATGCGGAATGGGCATGTTAAAATACTGTCAATCAGAGACCTGGAAAAAATGCTATGGTAACTTGATAAGATGCAAAGCTTCGTTTAGCTGTCAGTGTGACTTAAAACATCACCTATCAACAAAGACTTTTGAACTCAGGGAAAGTCCCAGATAAACTGACATTACCCCTCTACACCGCAGATACAATGGAACTTATTATGCAGTTATGCACTACAATAGTGTCTAAGGTCTTTGATATAATCAGTTAACTTCTATTTAACAAAGTAATCTCGGACTCTGGACTCGGAAAGTCAGTAAAGCAACATCCATCCATAGATATAGCTAATTGAAACATCGTGAATGAATGCAGCTTCCGAAGGTCTCCAGACCGGTCTGGCAGCAAATAACCAGTTATCGAACTACGGGCATCGGACAGCAAGAAAGTAAACTATGCAATTCTTGACGAAGCGGAAATGAGTTTCCTGGAAAATTCTCAGGACTGTCTATTCTGATATTTCTATAAACCTTGGCTCGCGTTCCGGAGAAAATATCATTATTATAGTTCTATTTTGAGTTACTGTTATATGGTTGTTTAAAAAACGTTTCTTCAAAATATGAAGGTCGTATTGATTTTAAACACTATCACCAATTTAATCTTTGTTTAGAATTACCTATCATAAATAGTTACTTATTAAAAATTATGTAGTATTTTAATAAAAGAGCCCACGGGTATCGTGTAGCATGTAGAGTCTAGATTTGAAATAATCAATAAGATGTATGAGTCAGATTAATTATGAACCACAAGATAATACACCTATATGTAATAGTAAATACTCATTTAATCTCATAGGTTAGGTATTTATCTATAGTAGGTACCTACTTACCAGTAGATTTAATTAAGAAGGTAGTCATAGTGAATCATCAGCATTAAGTCAGTGTTGTATATTTTTAACATTTTACTTATGACGTTTCCTACGTAAAAATAGAATTGCAAATTATTCCACAATTTTATTTGCTAGAATAAATATAATAATTATTTCTTTGTGAAGATTTCCATATTTTAATACCTCAATGCAATTTCGATTGAATACTTCGTATATGTTTAGATAACCTATTTGTATTATAATTACTTTGACAGTCTCTTTAATAACTTGTAATTCTTAGTAATTATTTCTACCAACTTTTTCGTCAAATTAGAACTTACCCAGGGATATTTCCTTGAAAACTTTTAATGGCTCCACTAAACTTTTGAAATTTAAGACAGATAACAGTTTTAAACGGTCGTTAAATTTTAAGTTTCAGTGATTCGTAGGTTAGTAAATAATTACAAAGTTAATTGGAATAACTGCCTAAAACATGAAATTAAAAGTATACTTTTAGAAACAACTTTTTTTTTAGTATACGGATTTTTTTTTAGTACTCGGACTGGACTATTTGACAATTTGACACCATGACGACTCTTGTACTCGTAACTCAGTTCAATTTTTGAAGACACAATTTTTACTCGAAAATATTCGAAAGAGATTTTCTTATCATAACCATGATAATGATTCTTTCACTTAAAGCTCGCTAAGTATAAAAAAATATACTTAACCTGAGACTTAGAAATTTCAGAAAGGGACATTTTGTAAAAAAAAGGAAATTCTGAGAGAAGAAAATTTTGAGAAAAGTATATTATGACGCTTTACAACAAGTTGATAAAAATTTCCTTATCATGGTTTTCTTTTACGTATCTATAGGTCGCTAAGTGTAAAAAATACTTGACCTAAGACTGGCTAGCAGCCAAGACCAAAGGTAAGGATCGGTAGAGCTCCAGAAAATATTTTTTGTCGCACTTTAAATTGGCCACCCATCAAAATAGTGCGGCAGACATTGCTTAACTCATGCGATTTTTGAATGCTGCTAAACAGGAAGCAGTTTTTTATAGAGCTAATACAAACAAACACAATACAAGGAATTTCGCATCAATCTGTTATCAGGAACTCCTAGGTCGTTGTAACTTTGATACGATACCTACCTTTGATAAGATTACACTTATCTTTTGATGACATACCCCAGTTACGTGTTATATGGACCCAGAGTGTACCTTGATTATTTCTGGTCAGCATTTATAAAATACAAAACAAAGTGTACAATAAACGGTTGGCGATAAATCATTTTTTTACTTCGATTTATAATTTTGATACTTGCTAAATTTCATCACACCATTCGTCACTTGATTAATATATTTTTATGAGTGATTTATTCATATTCTATTTTGTAGAGTAGATTATTCCACTACACGAATTGAGTTTTTTAAAGCAAACTGTTAAAAAATATGTCATTGCTTTTAGCACCTGAACAAAAATATGCTAAGTGACAATGGACATTAGCAAATTAGGTTCAATGTTAGCACAGCCTCTGCAAAGTGCCGAGTTCAGTGCGGATACATATTTTATTATGCTGACTTTTCGATACAAATATTATGCTAAAGTAGATTTTATTTACAACTGACCTACCGCAATTAGGTATATTATACGAGCCGTTATAAGTATGGTATAGAAACTTAACAAAAGCTGAATCAATTCTACGGAATCAACTTATAAAACAAAAAAATTAAAATAAACTTATAACATCATCGTGACGACGACTTGTTAGGGGTCTCTCAATTTAATCAAACAGAGAATCTACTATGATTCTCACGGGACCAAAAAATATCAGATCATCCAAGAAACTGTTGGTACTTGTAACCATAAATCGTTTCTCACCATTTCACGTTGCAGCTCTGACTGTTAACTAATTTGAAATAGTGGTTCGTAGAAGTCTAAAGCGCCCAGTACACGTTCAAAGAACAAGCCAGACTTACACATGAAATTGCACAAATGTGGTAATCTTGTTGGATGCTCCGTCAATGCGTCATCTTCTTATGGAGCATTTCGTTGGACATTCAAGCATTCACGATTGCACAATTTCATCTTTGATGTTTGAGATTGATGCGTTTTTTGAACGTGTACTGAGTGCTTTACCTGAGATATCTCAATCTCTGGATGAATGTTACAGGCATCACGTACAATATAGCCTTACGTGTCAGATTATAAGTTCACGTGTGATTCATCATGGTGACCCACATCACGCGTATCTATACTGTTACACCGAAAATTAGTGACACTTATTTACGTTACCTTAACTAGTCACTTTGATATGGGTTACCTATCTAATTTATAACTTTTCTTCAGTGGATCTCAGAATAAAAAGCTACAATTGCTTATAGATTTTGTGTTTTGTGTAAAATAGGTTTTTTATTAATTTTACGAATTTTAAAAGGTTAAAAGGAATTATTCATTTTTATTAATTTCAATCAGATTTACAAATACTTTGACCGAGATTAGTACTTTTTAATCTTAGTTAATACTAAATGGAACTAATCTAGTTTAACATTCACTAGATTTGCATCCAATAAATTTAGATTTCAGAATCCTTTCTTTTGTGCCCAGGGAGTTTAGATCTCAATCGCTTCTTTCGCCTGAACTAAATTAAAATTGTCACAAGTAACGGTTTTAACTTAATTTATTCTCTTTGTTCGATTTGCCAATGTATTATTGGATGATGTTACTGAAATCATTAATTTTGTGAAAAATAATGATAACATAGCTGTAGATGGAATGGTAATTGTTAATCTTTTTCTTAATTTATCTTTAATATCATTTGAAAACAATATTTGGCCGAAAATTTTGAAGGAAGTTCTATTCTCTTAGGAACACGAGCGTGCTATCTCCACACTGTCGCATTAAGCAATCTGGGATTTTGTAATATGTTCATTACTGGTCATAATCACAAACGTTCATGGCCGAGGATAGCCGTCAAGTTGCCATTACAACGGTCTCGCTACGTTAACAGGCTTAAATGACTGAGGGTAATGACTTGGCAGATGCTTTAGATTTGTGTAAATTGTGTCTTGTTTCTCATGTAGATTATGAGATAATAGTTTAAATGGAAACTACTGAACCCGCTCGTAATAATGCGGTAGTGTAAATGTACCGCATGATAGAAACACTTGAAGATAAGGCTGGGTATATTAATGTTGAGAATTTAAGGGCTGTTTACCTATATTGCTGAATAACCTTAAAGTCTCAAATTATATCATGAGTATTTTCTTTTCCTTTTGAGTCTTTATGCGTTTTGATGTTTGAGCTTTAAGTACACTTTCATAGTACCATATCAGCTTTATTGTTGTAATCCTAGACATAATTCCATTTTCTTGAAATAGCAATTGCATTAATACCTTTATTTAGATTGATAGCATCCCATACTGAGAAACAATCTCACGAAGTTATTTAGCCAAGTATTAGTTTTGATAGTTCTCAAACATTCATTGCTTATTTGTGTTTTTAGCTAGTGCAGTACCCAAAAACTCCGTTGAAATGTGTACCGTGGCTTATATTTAAATAACAAATGTAAGCGTTGGTAAGAAACTCACAATGCTTTCTTGCAATAATATATCAAAACTTTAGACACTTCCGCTCTGAGATTTTTCTTTGAACATCATTTTAATTTACTGTAATTTGTATCCTGCTTTGAGTTTAATTCTTTAATTTTTTGACAATATTAATAATTGGGAGGAGTTTTAATTTTATTATATTGTCACTATTAACTATTTAAAGAGTAGATATTTTTCTTCTCAAAAAATTTACAACTCTTTGATGCAACAGAGAACAATATAAAATAACCTGAGAAGTTGAACAATGCCTTTAGTTACTGTGGTAATGTAACTAGGTATTTATCTTCGCAACTTTAAGAAAGTGACGCACGATTGAATCCAGAACAAATGTGGCAGAATAGTCAATTGTTCCAGGGAAGCGGGTAGATATCGTGACCGCCCCACCTGTTCACTGTAACGGATTACTTGCACAACTAGGCCTTGGATGTCGCGCCGATCGTCAATTACTCCGTTCGATACAATTTAACCAAGTTTCTAATTGTGAGATATGGTTGAACGCGTTAACTGTAACTCGGAGCCGTAACTAGGACGTCGAATCAGTTTTCTTTTATTTAAATTACTTTTCTAATACTTATACTTAATACTTCATCCACATTTCAAGTTACAACAAATTCTCTAAATCCTTTCAATAAGCCGAGAATGGGTCCCAATAATGAGTTACTAAAAACTTGGGAGCCTGTGTCAATAGAATGAAGAATTAATTCATCGCTCTTGTAGTTTTAAAATTTACAAATTTTAGATGAAGCTGAAGTTTCCGATTTTCTCTTTAGTTTTAAGTGAAGATAAAAAAATAATACTTTCATTGTTTTATCTTCTTGCGTCTATCTTTGAAACCTTCATAACCTATGTCATTCATTTATGTCTACGATTTACCTTTCCAATTTAATTTTCTGGACCCAACTCAGAAACGGTCACATCTTTTCCGTTTACTTATAGAAAACGGATTGTTCAATTGGGCCTTCAAATTGAATCATCGTTCAATTTTTATTTTGCCTCAATATTTTTTTTGCATAAGGTAACTAAGTAAAAAGTTAAATGTTTTTAGTTCAGTGAACCTTCGTGTTCTGCTATTACTATAACACAGCAGTTAAGGGTAGGTCGGTAAATTATTGTTATTCGTTAAACGACTGATAATACTGCAGGAATTTAATTATCGTCATTATACCTAAGATACAACCATGGTTCATCAATGAAGTGTGTAACCTTCGATGAGTCACGTTAACGTGTTTTGTAGTAACTGTGATAAATAAATTCTGATAAGAGAGGACACGCTATGAACTGAAAATAACATTATTTTAATTTAATGAATTCAATGATTAAAATCACATAACTTTTAACGGCGAAAAATAATAAGCACAGGTAAAATATTAAATAGGTATGAATACTTTAATCTCTAACAACCGACATTATTTAAATTTACGTGTAAATGTATTTTACACGTACCTACATAATAATAATAATAAAGAAAACTAAAAAGAAAATTGAAAAAAAAACTTAAACGAAGGTAGCGGAGAATATACTGTTCAAAACATAACCTCAAATTATTCAAACATGAATCATTCACAGGCGACACAATGGCTCCGATCATGATTTAAGAACTTTTCGATTTAAATAACTTTTTTGGAGCTGTGAAACTATAAACAAAGACCAAACATTAAGAGCACATTTTTTTAATCTTATAAGGTTAAAACTTACCTGTTATGGTTGCCAATAGGACCGCTAAAGCAGCCACACCTGTCGCTCCTACGCGCTTGGACTTCATTTTGTCTCTCTCCAACACGCTACTCGTTTGCGTCCTCATAAACAATAAAAACAACAGAAAATTCAAAAGCGAAGCCTCAACGGTAACTGTCCTCGGTTGAAAAACAATAAACTATTTCACTCGCGTTATTGTTACACTTTTACGTATAGTATCTTTTAATCTAGATAAAGTAGAGACCACAATTGCACAAGAAAAGTGTGAAAAGTCAAGAAAAACTTTTGTAAACTCGTCTAATTGGGTGAGCACTAGTGTCCATTGTGGTGTTTTTGTGTGACGCAAAGTTAGGGATGAAAGATCTTTGCGTTGAGAAAATAAAACTTGTTTCGTAGAGTAGATGCCGGTGCGGCGAGAGCGCGACGTGCGTCCGTCCTCGTCAAGCGCTAGGCAATACTGTCGTGCGTCGGAAGCGCCACGCAACTGTGGCGGCCGGACTAAGGTACTACACGTAGCGTTTCGAGGCGCCAACGCCAAGTATCGAGACTAGTTGCGCGCAGTTTATTAGGTTATTAGCCTAGCAATGCAGTTCTTGCGCTATGCTAAAACTTCAGAGGTAACGTAATTTTACTTTCGATATTTTGTTGTAAATTAAAACACATGAGAGAAACCTAGCTGATGTGAACGGACGATGGCAAATAGACGAAAAATTGGAAGAAGAAATAGAAGATTAAATTTACGATATCAAAATCAACTACTTCTTATCGTAACTTAATATTTTAAAGCCTTAGAGTTTGTATATTTATTTGTTTGTATATTTGTTCCCTCCCTCAAGCGAATGGACCGAATTGGATAAAAAAATCGGCATAGTGGTAGTTTAGGGAATGGGGAAGGACATAGGATACTCTTTTCCCGAAATTCCCGCTGGATTGGGACTTCTGCGGGTGAAACTGCGGTCTGCAGCTAGTATAGGTAATCATATTTTCTCTACCCCATTTTTTATAATAACGATTGACCGATCCATCAATATCTAACTTATGAATAAAGAAGTATTGCGGCCAATGTATCAACACCTGATGCTGATTTATGAATTATTCAGTATAAACTTCAGGGAAATATGGGAATTAGTAAGAGTAGAAAAAAAGTAGTACCTGGCTACTAAAAAATGCATTTTTTACCACTTTAATAGTGTTTAGATGGTCGACTAAGCTGAGAAGGTGGTTCTGAGCAAGCCCAGTCTACCTATCTAATGTCTCAGGCACTACAGCACTCTGAATATCATGGATTAAAATTGACGGTGGCGCTGCTGTATATAATCTAAATGAGATTTCAAAGCCAAATATAATAGGACTTCAGTCATTAAACAAACAAGTTGCATTCTCTTCAGTTCTATATCAGTAACTAAGTAACTAAATAAGTTCGTACCTACTTTTAAACCGACTTCAAAAAATTCAGCTCAATTGGAAACCGGGAAGTGGATTAAAATTAAGTTACAAAATTTGACCCGAACAAACATACATACTTACATACATACATACATACATACATACATACATACATACATACATACATGTGATAGCATCGCCTTACGTCAGACCTCTATAATGTAAACAAATAGCGTACACAGGGTTCATTGAGAGAAAATAAAGCAGTTCTATTTTGACCGCTGTAAAGCTTAGATGTTTCATTTATTACTCATACTTCCCTAAGTAATTAATAATTATTTTTCAACCCCTTCTGTCATCAGAAGTGGGATAATAAATAAACCTACCCCCACATAATCAATAAAAAAGTAAAAAAGAAAAACCAGTGAAAATGAACCATAGAAGAGTGAGAAATAACAGACAAAATAGTGTACCGAGAGTGATTGAAAATGACTGTGAAAATATGAGTGGATATTCTAGCAAAGCTATAGCTTTGCCCACATTTGACCCAAGTGTTGGTGCTATTGAAGCTTATGAGTGGATTGCGGAAGTAGACAAGTTATCATTGAAAAATAAATGGGATGATATCGAGACCATCGCGAGGTGTGTGCCGTTTTTAGCCGGGCCAGCAAAAGAACTGTACAAAGATTGGACACCTATTGAAAGGACTTGGCCGGCTTTAAAAGAAGATTTACAAACTACTTTTCCTAAGTGTCGAGATTTGCACCGCGATTTCAAAACTGCAGCGAATATGACTAGTGATCAACATTCGACTGTCTCAATTTATGCGGCGAAAAAACACAGAATCTTAAACCAATTGAGATTGCAATTTCGAGAGAGTGAAATACTAGAGTTGATAACGGGAGGCATAACCGATCCTCATGCGAAATCCATAGCGAGTAGTGCTGAGACAATAACTGGATTATATCAGAAACTTGCTCGTTATATTCCACTTACACAGACTTCTGAAAAAGATTTAGATGTAGAGTCTATGCCCTCCCCGCCAAAAAAATTTAAACTCCAAACAGATAAGCGGTGTCATCGTTGCAATAGAATTGGACATTTACAACGTGATTGTCGTACCAGTGTACATAAATTACCCACTAACGTCCCAGCCATTACTATGGGTAACAAAAAAAATCTGTCTACAAACGAGCCAACGTCAAAAAAAGATAAGGAATGTACTTTCTGTTTTAAAAAGGGGCATTTGGCAGATGAATGTTGGACCAAACAGAGAGTGGATCGAAATCAACAATCAAAAGATGTCAACACTAGTGGCAAGGTATGTTCAACAACAGCTGTTATTATTAATGGTAAAAATTTTCATATTCTAATTGACAGCGGAGCATCGTGTTCTTTGATGAGAGACACCGTGGCGCGATCTATAGGAGCCTATCGTCAACCTTTCATAGTACATATTTGTGGACTCTCTAAAGAAATAATAACTTCCTACACAAAGATAACTGTCATTACTCAATTTGAAAATATTGCATTGGAAACAGATTTTCAAATTGTTCAAGACAAAGAAATTCGGTATGACGCAATACTTGGCAGAGACGCAATAAGTACCAATAATATAATGTTTGTTACATCCCAAGAAGGTACCACTGTTACAAGACGACCTTTGTTTCATTCCCAAACCCAAATTCAGGATATTGTTTATAATATAGACGACTTGATTAATAGTGCTATAAGTCAAGCTCCGACCGCAACACAAACGAAGTTGCGAGAACTTTTAAACAAATATTCCGGTCTTATTTCTTCTGACAAAAACATCCGTGAAATAAAAACTGCCGTTATGCGTATTCGAACTACAACAAATGAACCCGTTGTTTATCGCCCTTATCGGATGTCAGCTGTGGAGCGAGAAAAGGTTCGGGACATTGTGAATGAACTTTTAAAGAATAATATCATACAAGAATCCACTTCACCTTATGCGTCGCCCGTTATATTGGTAAAAAAAAAAGATTCAAGTGACCGACTGTGTGTAGATTATCGCGCTTTGAACAGGATAACAATTAAAGACAGATATCCACTACCATTGATTGACGACCATTTGGACAGATTAGGAAAAGCTCGATATTTTTCTACTCTTGATATGGCATCAGGTTTCCACGGAATATCTATAGAAAATGTGGAAAAAACTGCCTTTGTGACTCCAGACGGTCATTATGAATGGCTAAGAGTTCCTTTTGGACTATCTAATGCGCCAAGTACATTTCAGAGAGCTATCAACAATGCACTAGGAACCTTAAGATATGATTGCTGCTTGGTTTATATTGATGACGTCATTATATTTTCAAACAGTATAGATGAAGGTTTTCAGCGGTTGGATGTTGTTTTAGAAGCCCTGGATAAAGGCGGATTTACTTTAAACCTAAAAAAATGTAATTTTTTTCAAATGGAAATAGAATATCTGGGAAGAATAATTTCTGAGAAAGGTATTCGCCCAGGGAAGACAAAAATAGAAGCACTAAAAAATTCTCCAATCCCTAAGACTGTAAAGCAAGTGAGACAATTGATGGGACTTGCTGGTTATTTTCGGAAATACATACCAGAATTTGCAACCAAAACTGCATGTATAACTAATCTCCTGCGACAAAATACCACATTTTATTGGTCTGAAGAATGTGAAAAAGCTCGACAATACATAATTCATAAGCTGTGTGACTATCCACTACTAGTGGTTTTCGACCCAGACCGTGAGACAGAGTTGCATACAGATGCAAGTAGCATTGGTTTTGGCGGTATTTTACTCCAAAAATACGACCGAGATCTCCGTGTTGTTTCATACTATAGCAAGAAAGCATCGCCTGAAGAATCCAAGTACCATAGCTATGAACTAGAAACGTTGGCTATAGTAAATGCACTAAAATACTTTCGAGTGTACTTATTGGGTATAGAATTCAAATTAGTTACAGATTGTAACGCTGTAAAGGCGACTTCAACCAAACGAGATTTGTTGCCAAGAGTTGCTAGATGGTGGTCTTATATACAAGATTTCAACTTCAAAATAGAGTACCGGAAGGGTAGTAATATTCAACATGTAGATTTTCTTAGTAGAAACCCACCGCAAAAAGAAATCAAAGAAATTAAAATGGAGGAAATGCAAGTGAATGATCAAGTGTCCTGGTTAGAGGCCACTCAAAAAAAAGATCGGGAAGTATTAGATTTAATCGAAAAAATTCAAGAAAATCCAGACAGTTTTAAGGAATACTCAATAAAAAATGGCATATTGATGAGAGTTTTTAAAGAAAATGAAGAACAAAAATTAAAATATTTTGTACCTTCAGCAATTCGATTTAATCTAACTAGAATATTTCACGATGAGCAGTGTCATATTGGAGTAGATAAAACAATAGAATCAATGAGAATAAAATATTGGTTTCCGGGAATGACTGCTTTTGTACGAAAATATATCGGTCATTGCATTACTTGTTTATCGGCAAAACGACCTAGTGGACCTAAACAAGGATTACTTCATCCTATTGAAAAGTTACCGATTCCATTTCATACTGTACATGCTGACTGTACAGGTCCATTTGGAACAACAGGTGATTTTTATAGATACCTATTATTATTAGTTGATGCCTATACAAAATTTGTAATGCTAATACCAATAAAAAATCTCACGAGCTCACAACTAGTAAAAGCCTTAGAGCCACAACTTTGTTTATTTGGAACAACTAAAAGAATAATAACCGACAAAGGGACCAATTTCTCTAGTAAAGAAACAAAAGAGTTATTAAAAAAAATGGATATTGAAGTACATTTTATTGCGACTGGTGCAAGTAGAGCTAATGGACAGGCCGAACGCTATGTGGCAACCGTTTTAAACCTGTTAGCCTGTGAAGTCAGTAAAGGGTCAGACTGGGCGAGCGTATTGTGGAAAATACAACTAACTCTTAACACTACAGTTCAAAAAAGTACAGGCTGTTCGCCTATACAACTACTTACAGGCATTCGCTCGGAAATTCCCGCCATAAGTAGAATCAACACTGATCTGCTTGAAATTGAATCAGCTGTTGACATTCATCAACTAAGAATTACTGCGGAGGAAAGGCTTAGAAATAACGCACTAAAAACGAAATTACGATTTGACAAGATGCGAAGAAATAATTTAAAATTAAAAGAAGGTGACATTGTTTATGTTCAACAACAAAGAACTCGTCTAAGCAAACTAGACCCACGCTATAATGGTCCATTTGTCATTTTAAAGTGTTTACCGAAAGATAGGTACAAGGTAAAAAATGTACAAAAAAAGACTATACAGATTGTGCCTAAAGATCGAATACGGTTATGGAACCGTGAGGCTGGCGAAATGGCTCAAGCGATGATGGGCAGTGATAGCATCAGAGTTTAAAAAAAAAAACACAAAAAAAAAATAACAAAAACAAAAAAAATGACGTGAGCAACTTATACTCATAAGGGTGCTGGGACCGTCAAGATAAAATATAAAAAAAAAAGAAATTAAAACTCACGGCGTAAGCAACTTATATTTATAGGGGTGCTAGGACCGCCAAAAATAAAATAAATTGAATGAGGCGTAAGCTACTTACTAAGTGAGCAGGGATCGCCCGAAAAAAAAAAAAAAAAAAAAAATACAAAGTGTGTCACAACACAGCAAAAAAAGTGACAAAAACAAATGGGGTCGATCCCCAGTAGTCAAGTGGCACCTGATGATTATTTCTTGTAAATATGATTTCTTTAATATCTTTCTGTTTTCAGGTACGCTAAGTTTGTTGACCAACACGAATTAATATTACCTACGTACATTAATTACATAGTTGATAAGATAAAAAATAGTATTAAGTACATTAGTTGATAAGATAGAAATAATAAACTTAAATTGTATTTAAAACCATAAAATGAAGGAAGTACTTCCAGAATAAAACGCTAAAAACATTGTTTTAGAAAATGATTTATAAAAGTAGAATTTACATTATTTTAAGGCAAAATAGTTTTAAGTTTATATTATTAGATGTAAGTGCATTTGTATATATAAAAAAAAGAGCAACCCTACGAGTTTCTTACTCATTCTTCTCGAGGGAAACAGCTTTCCGAATGAGTGGTAGCTTCAAATTTTAAATTTTTGGTTAATCAAAGATTCAAGTTACATTATAATTTGTATTCATAAAAAGTAGAAATTTTTGGTCTAAAATAATTATAGAGATACAAATGATTTACAACAAAAATAATGCTTCGAGAACAAAGCATTTTGCAGGAAGGCCGTGATAGCATCGCCTTACGTCAGACCTCTATAATGTAAACAAATAGCGTACACAGGGTTCATTGAGAGAAAATAAAGCAGTTCTATTTTGACCGCTGTAAAGCTTAGATGTTTCATTTATTACTCATACTTCCCTAAGTAATTAATAATTATTTTTCAACCCCTTCTGTCACATGCATACATACATACATACATACATACATACATACATACATACATACATACATACTTACATACATACATACATACATACATACATACATACATACATACATGCATACATACATACATACATACATACAGTGCAAATTAAATAAAAGTTTTTAAAAAGGAGGATAATCACAATTCGTTGCGTAGGTATCTATTACATTTTTATGTATGTTAGTTAATATGCTATTTATCAGAAAGGTACTTATGCTTAACAGGATACAATTAACCACCGATTAAACACATAATTTAGACCAATAATTATAATCGGAAAATACTTATATCGTAGTTAAATAGGTACTTAATTGATCGATTTAATAGTGGGTTAGGTGGTCCACTATAATTAAAGTTTATTGATAGAAGACAAGGTACGGTCGGCTGCATAATTGCAGACCCACCGTAGAGCTCCAAAACGGCTGTTATAAGAGTGTTTTCAACACAAGCAAGATTCTAGACACCTGCTTTAGTTGAAGTTTAAAGTCTTCTAACTCGTGAATTTATCAAACAAAAATATTAGAATGAAAACATGCCAATAACAGTAATTTTTGAACTCTACCGGGGGCTGCAATTATGCAACCGACTGTACATTAATATCACATACACATTTGCGTAAGTAATTGATCACAAAATTAATTTGATCATTGATCATGCATGAAATTCGGATACTTTAATCAATCGTTAGCTTATATTGTCATTTGTTTTTTTCGGGCGTCTATTATTTCCGTTTCGATTATCTTTTATTTATTTTTTTGTCGATTGTCTTGCGGTTTTTTCGATTGTCTTTTGTTTTTGTCTAATAGAACTACTGGGATGAATTAGTATCAGGTATCCCTTCATTGAAAAACACGATTTCACTTGGACATGTGAGACTAAAATAAAATATAAATCCCACTTGTTCAATGGAACTACTGGAATAAATTAGTGTCAGTTGTTCCATCATGGGAAAATTTGATTAGGCTAGTGGGATAGACTGGCTATGTTACTAAAACATACCAAATCACTAAATATCATAATTGGCAACGGTTATTCCTTCATTCAATTTAACAGGCAAATGGGCTATCGTTACGTAAACCGATCATCAAGTCAACTCTCCGTTTTATTCCATTAATAGGATATCGAATTTTATTTGAACTGGCCCCGTTTAATAGACCAATTCATATCTGTACAATGAGCGTGTTTTAATTCTATTTATTCTGGCAAAACAAGGGCTGGCCACGATCCCTTTTCGATGAATTTATATAGGTCCCTTTTAGCCTATCCTCAGGCTGTGCCTGTATTTTAATACTAACCGTTTTTGGATATCTCATTTGAATTAGCTTAGGATGAAGGGCTTACTGTAAATATAATTAGCTATTATTGTATTAGACGACCCAGTTGGCACAATGGTCTCCATGCCGGACTACCAAACGAAAGCGGGAATCGAACCCGCAACAGTTCGATTCCCGCTTCAGACATATATTTATGCTTAAATATTTGTCTGTGGTCTGGTTGTTTCTATTTTAGTATATACTAGCTGCGCCCCGCGATTTCACCCGCGTAAGTCCCGATCCCGTGGGCATATTGGGATAAAAGGTATCTAATCTAAATCTTATGTCCGTCTCCTGGCTCTAAGCTACCTCCCTACCAATTTTCACCCAAATCTGTTCTGCCGTTCTTGAGTTATAAGTGGTGTAACTAACACGACTTTCTTTTATATATATAGATTTACAAAAGAAAATTATATAAGTAGTATATTCGTTGTCTAGCACCCATAACACAAGTCTAGTTACTTAGCTTATGTGTGGAATGTGTGGTATGTCTTGCAATATTTATTTATTACCTGCAGGTACCTTATGAATTAACAGTTTTAAAATGCTACTAAACCTAGAGTAAAAATTCCTGCAAGTCGGGCTTAGTGTTACAATACTTTAAATTCATGCCCTCCTTTTGGGATTTACCATCGATATTTTAGTAAAAAAGAGTACGAAATTCGAAACTAAATTACACAAATTGTTAAAGTAGAGGAAGAGTTTGCGGTGAGATCTCGTGTCATCCTTTAATTTCATGCATGATCGCCGCCCCATATTGCTATATTTAGAATTTAGCTATAATATCTCATGTTACCTTAACGATATCGGAGGTTCGAGATAAAGCCAGTGGACCGACAGTAATCCGCTGGGACGCGACGCTACCATGAAAGGTTTCTCGTTTTTCGATAGCAAAAAGGTAGACACTCGTACTTGCTTTAATCCTGTAAAAGAAATCAGGTAATTATAGTGTTTGTATTCAAATTAGTTAAATTGAATAAGGTTGACAACTGAAAACGATCACCAAATGGACCTTTTTTCTTATTAAGAATTACCTATTAAACTAAAAATTAACTATTATCAGCGATAGTCACAAAGTAAATATTTACTGATTATACCTTAGGATGTAAGGTATATACTTTATATCCAATACTTGCTTTGTCATTACCTACTTGTTTTGTCTGCTTGCTTGGTTTATAACGAAGCAATTAGGTATTTCACGCATCAAATTTTTAGAATACATTGAAAATTATCTTAAAAGTAAATAAAGAATCAAATGAATATATATTTTCACAGTAGGACCTTTAAACTCCCTCGACAGTTACCGTCGTCTCGTCGTTGTGGCGTCATAGTAACCGCGCGAGGTGTCGTCAGGTGTACTCTTCCCCAATTGTCGGATTTTCTCTCAAAATAACCAGAAATAACCGGATAAAACCGGTGTCAGCCGCTTTTTACTGGAAACAAAAACAAAAAGAAGTTGAAAATGGATGATTTTTGAATTCTGCTGAATTTTTGAAAGGTTTCTAGATTCCTACATTTACCCTCCACTCAAAAAATGAAATAGAGTTTGAAAAATTATAATATCTGTTCTGTATGCAGGCAGGTAGTGGCTTAATAACTACAGCGACAAAAATTAACACGTCTTCTAAAACTATTTTTTTCTGCAATTATGAATATTCATCCTACAATTTATTCATTCAAAATATTCATTCTTCTCCAGTCTCCCTGTGACCAAGATCGGTACAACTCAATCAAAACGTAGGGTAAATAGTAAAATAACTAGAAGATATGACGCGATCACGACCCGTTTTAGAATTAACGCGTCTTATGCCCGTAATTCACTCTTCCATTGTTTTGAAAGATTGAAAAGCACTTTTCTTCACCAAAAAGAATAATTAATCAATTAACCTGAACAAAACAAGGCAATTAATTGGGAACATCTAACAAAAGGATCTATTCCCGACCTCCGTTTAATCAGCGACGGATCCAAGCCGATCCTAAATATACAATTATCCGCGGTTTCGCCCGCGTAAGTCGCGATCCCGTGGGAATGTCGGGATAAAAAGTAGCCTATGTGTTAATCCAGATCTCCAGCTATCTACATACCGAGTTTCTTTGCAATCGGTCCAGTAGTTTTTGCGTGAAGGAGTAACAAACATACAAACACACACACAAACTTTCACATTTATAATATTAGTAGGATTAGAATATATGACTTCCGAACTTAATTGAGCTCACGGAATTTTGAGAATGCCATAAACGAATACTGAATTTCCGACTGCATAAGGAACTTATTCTATGAGTTGGAAAATGCGACACTTCTTTACCCTTAGCGGGGGATGGTATTTATGACATTCACTTGATTTATTGTTAAACCACCCCCAAAGTTTTGTTATTCTTTGTCTTGGGGGGCGACGAACTCTTGTGATTCAGCCTCTGAAAGTACCATTTGTGATGCTACAAGTATGACAAGCGTTCGATTGTTAACAGCTTTTATTTTAATGTCATCGAACAAAGGAGAGATGTACCTACCTTTATTTATCGAACCTTGCATAGAACTCAGAAGAGGAAAGGATACCAGCTCTCTCTCCACACAAATCGAGTGTTTACTCCCTGGATAATGACACTAGAGCAAATATTTTTTGTAACATTAAGCCTATAACTGCCATTCCAGGGCATACCCTTATGTCTTATTTTTATATATTTTTGTTTTTTTAACTCTTACTTTGTATGATAATTAGAATATGAAAACATAGGGGCATAGTCATGGCGGTTATTAACCAAGACATAAGGGCATAATCATGGCAGTTATAGGTTTTATGCAACAAAAATATTTGTGCTAGTATCATAATCCAGGGAGGAAACAGTCGACTTCGTTTGTATGGAGAAAGAGCCGGGTACCTTTCCTTTTAAGACTAATATTAGTCGAGACATTTTTCTTCCTTCAATCCCCCAACTCTATCCCAAACTAAATCAAATATCTATTTAGGTACCTAGTTCAGTTTAATCATGTCAAACGATTTTGGTTACGATCATTTCAACTTCAGCTATCAATGTATGAAATATATTCAATTCAGTGTGTATGACGTCAGCCCAATTTTCAATCCCTAAACAAACAACCTATTGTCGTCCGATAAGGAAAAGGAAAAGGTGAATCAAGAAAAGGAGAAGGAAAAGGAAAAGGTGAATCAAGAAAAGGAGAATAATTTCTTGATTTTATAAAAAAATCTTAAAATGATAATAAGAATTATGATGATTTTCAAGAACATCCCAAAAACAAGAAACTATTCACTAGCGTCTATGGAGAGGATTAATTATTCATCCTTCAAGAAACCTTTTAGGGTTCCGTATCCAAAGGGACTATTACTAAGACTTCACTGTCTGTCTGTCTGTCTGTCCGTCCGACCGTATGTCTGTCTGTCACCAGGCGGTATCTCAATGAACCGTGAAAGATTAGAGAGTTGAAATCACAAATTATGTATATCTGTTGCCGGTATAACTGTCTGTCTGTCTGTCCGTCCGTCCGTGTGTATGTCTGTCACCAGGCGATATCTCAATGAACCGTGAAAGATAGAGAGTTGCAGTCACAAATTATGTATACCTATCTGTTGCCGCTATAATGACAAATCCTAAAAACAGAAAAAATAAAATTAAGTCTGGGCTCCTATACAAACTTGGTACGGAACTCTTGGTGCGCGAGTCCCACTCGCACTTGACCGGTTTTTCTGTGTAGTTCACGCACAGTTTATATTTGAAAGCGAACATTCACTGGAATACCGGCTGTAACACTGTGTCCTATTTTAGGATATAATCACCATCATATCAGCCCATGAAAGTCCACTGGTGAACATAGGCCTCCCACATATGACGCCACAAACAGCGGTTCTGTCCCCTTTGACAAGATTGCTTTCTATTAGCGATATCGCCAATTGACAGACTTTTTTATTATTATTTTTGTATGAAATTGACGTAAGCCAATGAAAAGTCACGTAGTTTTGCGTTAGAGAAAAAAAATGATAAATAAGTATCATCTTATGAAAATTTTATACAATGATTTATGTCAATTTCATACAATTAAATATATCGATTGGCGATATCGCTAATATAAAGCAATCTTGTCTAAGGAGGCAGAGCCGCCTCCATCCACCGACTCCCGCCACCGCTACAATGTCGTCGGTCCACCGGGCAGCTGGTCTCTGTTGCATCGCGGCCGTCACTCGAGAACATTTTAGGATATAGTCTAACTTAAAAATATTTGTTATATCTTAAGTACTGTATTCTGTTTTGTGTGCCATTAAAGTAAAATAAATAAATAAATCGATCGACACAAAGTGTGTAGTCTGGTGAAACTCTAATGTCCATTATTCACATTTCATTTCCCCGTGGCAGCTGTGATGGCCGTGATGGCTGCCGTTTGTGAAACCCACTGTTTTAAATTAGTACGGTGACATCGACTCGTTACGGATATCTGGGCTTTGTTGGAAGATAACAAATTTACAATATTTGTAACAAAGGTTTGTTAAAAGAAGGTTATATTTAGGAAGGTACACGTGGCGAGGGATGATTTTTCTTTCAATGTTAGCCCGAGATAAGCCGATAGATAAATAATAAATAAATAAATATTGCAGGACATTCCACACATTGCCATCTAGTCCCATGCTAAGTAACTAGACTTGTGTTATGGGTGCTAGACAACGGATATACTATTAGATACCATTTTTTTGTAAATATATACCTATAATACAAAGAAACAACCAGACCACAGACAAATATCTAAGCATAAATACTTATCTGAAGCGGGAATCGAACCAGCAACCCTGTGTTTGGTAGTCCGGCATCCGCAGTCCGGATAAAACAGCATTAGCAACAAAGATGATTTACAGTGTGAGTAAAGAATCCGTCTTTACTATGCTTACCCACAGAAAGGTAGCAATGCCTGAATCCGTAAAAGTAAGCAGACAGGAATCAGGTTGTATAGACGCCTCGCTACTGCTAGGTATTTTACTATTAAATAAATCATTAATTAATAAAACTTTGTCCTCCATTTCAAAGAGGTTATAGCTCGCTATAGATAAATGACACGTTATTTATCTAACACACGTTATATAACACGTTATTTATCTATAGCGAACTGTTTTTAAGGCCAATCTATAGCTACGATATAAAAAAATAAAAATAAAAAAGATCCTATTATACCTAACCAATCACTATCTAAGCAGAATATCTAACTACAGTGGTTAAATATTTAATTACATTTTCACATAAATACACTAGTAAATAATTAGATATCTACCTCATTGAAATGTTATGAATAAACAACGTCCTAGTTTAGTTTTCATTGCAACGTCCCTACTGACGCCTGCTGTATTCAAACTGTTCAATTATAAAGTAGAAAGTCTCGCCGTGGTGTTGCTTTCAATAAACTAGCAGGCGTTTAGTATTTATAACATTTTATCGCCACAATACGCCAGCTACTTGACTAGCCGAAGTGTCATTCGAACAGAATACTAGGAAACATTACTTATTAACTAATAACCCGGTAATAGTGAGTCGATAACATATCGGTTAGCCGGGGAAATCTTTTTATATAATTTTTACGTCAATATGAAAGCTGCGCCGCGGTCTTAATTAAATGAAAAGCTTTTACAGAGGCAACTGGAGTAAGCGTACTAAATATGCTTACAGCGCATAAGGGCGGCTATAATATGTCCATAAAAATACTTGAGGCGCATGCGCATGTTTGTAAAATTTCATTTTACAACCGTGCGCATGCGCCTCAAATTTCATCATCAATCTACGATTGACTGGAATACCTACTCCAGTCAAATCGATCCAGTCAATACTTACCTAAGTATGATAGGGTTATTGATTTCGACTCTCTTTCACACAAAAACGTCTCTAGATTGAGTTAGTTTTGGTTATAAAAACAGATAGGAAAGGGTAGATATTTGTTAAAATGCTTACTAGTATAAGGTACTATACCTATGACTTATACTATTACTCACCTACCAACCTAGCTTTAACCTATTTTAGCGACCTATAATACACAGTATGTATGCTATATTTTTACTATGCTATAGGTTTTTTTTAAAGTACCTTAAAAGTACCGCTACTATTCCTGATGCAGCGCTTACCTAAGCCCAATTTAAATAACCTAACAACTATACATATTCAAAATACTGACCAAAACTAAAATACTTACTTACTAAAACTAAAACTGAAATATAATCAAACAATAACAATACAGAATTTATACATACAGACACACATAAGCAACAACACAATGAACAATTTTCCTTTTTTTTTCATTTCTTATTGTACTAAGTATCTTTTTTTACGTTCTTTAATTTGAAATTTCGTATATCCTTTCTCTTCCTCTTATAATAATTATTCCGCTATACGTATAGATCGCTAAATAATTATTAAGATATTAAAAAGAAGGGACTTGCTAATAAGTAGAAATCTTAAGGGAGATATCATTTTCCTCAACATTTATTCAAAAAAAAAATGTTGTATTAAAATATTTTCATGAACCAAAATGTAACGTTAAATAATTTTACAGGACATGAGCAACAAATTAATCATGTTACATCACTCACAAAATAACATGAACACATAAATTCGCTTCGATGTTCCAACTTAGTAATAGTAGCAGAGTAATTTTTATTTATGATACAAAATCACGCGATGTAGCAGACCTACCGCAAGGGTAATCGATAAGCAGGCCAGGTTATATAGAACAGATTCGTTAAGTACCTTATGACCGACTAAAGATCTACAATATGCTATTTTTAAGAACCTTTCAGACTACAACAGACAAGTTGCAACAGTTCTTCTTCTTCTTCTTCTTCTCGTGCGGCTCACCTATTGTTAGAGTTTTCAGACCGCCATAAGGCCTCTCACTTGACCTAGCAACAGTTCTAAAATTGCTATAATTATTATTGTATTCAACTCAAACTCAAGCAAGATTTTGAAGTTTTTGTGTTAAACGACTTCATACATATATTAAAGCCTAAATTTGAGTTCAAAACATTATAAAAATAACAATTTCAGAACTCTACAGTGAGTCTGTGTGCAAATTGCAAATTTTTCAAATTGCAAATTTTTCATCCAAATCGGTTTAGTATTTGACCGTGGAAAAGGAACAAGCAAATAAACTGTTACGCACATTTGAAAAATGTTGATGTAACAAATGGCTGTCATCATCATATCAGCCACAGGAAGTCCACTGCTGAACATAGGCCTCCCCCAAAGACTTCCAGAGCGACGGTCGCATGTGGAAGTCACAAATGGCTATGCTGAAAATAGATCAAAGAATAATTTAATGTTGCTGGAAAGTGTGAATTACTAATCAATGTAAAAAGATCTTAAATAGATTCTAGATTAGATAGCGATATCGCAACCTCTATAAAGTAATGCCCGAGTAGGTGCTTACTTACAACTTAAATTCCCATTGCTGTAATTTCGCTGGGCCCTTCCATTCCCTTTTGTGCCAACGTTGTAATTCGAACAGGTTGACTGTAATTTGCCGTAAAACCGAGCGTTTTTGAATTAGCTGAAAAAGGTTTTCAGTATGCAGTGTTGTAATGAGAACGGCGAGTAAAATTAGCCGGCATTCGCAATTCATACCTTGTAGTTTGACTGGTCTGAATTGTTTAACTTTCTCGTGAGTTGGCAGGTAAAATCTAGCTCACATTGTAATGCAAATGTTTTGCTTTGTAGCTTCGAAGTTTAGTGGGATAATTTAGATTCTATCCACTGTTTGAGAGGACTGAGCTGTCGAACTCTTTGATTCACTTTAGTAACTAAATAAATCAGAACAATGAAGTCTTGAATCTAAAAATATAAAATTCAAATGCCTCACTGATAAATCAACGTACATCTAAGCCGCTGGTTCTAAAGAAATTAAATTTAAAGGGTTTTGTATTTGTATTTTCATACGGGCTATTTTCCGCAATTAGACCCTTTTAATTGGGTCCTTTTTGAGAGAGAATGGAGTAGGCTTGCCCAACACCTACCACCCTCTCAGCTTAGTCGACCATGTCCAGAGGAGAGAACTTGTCAATACTTCTAGAGCCAACCAAGCCGCGGGTTTCACCGTAACAGCAATGTCAATTAGCGTACATAAATTTTTCATAAGAAAAATCCATTTTTGCACGGCCAGTCGGGATTAGAACCTTCAGAATGAAAATATCTACCACTAAGCCTACGCCGCTCTCAAAAATTTAGAGCGTATGTTCTTCGTGAAGTATAGAAATCCACTAAGAAAGAGTTTTTCGAAATTTCAACACTAAGAGAGTGAAATAGCGAGCAGAAGCTAGAAGTAAAATAAAAATTGAATTATGTTATGTATGACATTCGTTCTCTTTATGAAAGAGCCATTCTGCTTACCTGTGGTGGAAGGATTAAGCCGCGGCTTCTTGCCACCCACCGTCGTTCTAAGAACTACATCTTAGACCGCATCGTCACTTGGGAGATAGTGGTGGAACACGGACCTGCAAAACACAGGGTTGCAGGTTCGATTCCCACCTCAGACAAGTATTTATGCTTAGATATTTGTCTGTGGTCTGGTTGTTTCTATGTATTAAAAGTATTTATTTACAAAAGAAAAGTATATAAGTAGTATATCCGTTGTCTAGCACCCATAACACAAGTCTAGTTATTTGGGGCTAGATGGCGATGTGTGGAATGTCCTGCAATATTTATTTATTTTATTTATTTACCTATAAAGAAAAGCTTCATTTAAATACCAATATCAATATACACAGTATACCAACTTGGTCCATGCCTATTCAAAACTCGCACACATAGACGACCTATTTAATTGCTATAGACGCGGCCAGTGGTGCGTTCATGTGTGCTGGATTGAACTCCATTTCATGTATAGTATACGTACAGTTTGTGATAAATGGAAATGCTAACTCAATATTAATTTAGTTATTTGGTTGTAGTTTCTGTTATTTCAATGTAGCTTGGACTGGTGGTTTTGCGGTTCGAGCTAAAAGTACGAAGTAGGTACATGATCTAGAATTTGGGTAACTTCTAGTAGTGTACTTGTACTTGAACGGACTGTTTTCCGCGATTAGACCCTTTTTAATTGGGTCCTTCTTGCGTGAGGATGGAGTAGGCTTGCCCAATTTCTAGTAGTGATATGTTTAAGTTTTTTTTATTGTTTAGACTTGGTTGTTTTCACACGACTGCGGGAGGACTTTTGCCTTAAACGTATGTGGATGACTTTTACCTTATGTGACTTTTACCTTTGTTATCTCAAATAGACTTAACGGCTTATCCGATTTTGATAATAAGTGACAAGAACCTCGTGGTTCTATCAATCGAACCATAAGCACATATATACCAACGCTTAGTTCACACAACCGAACGGCAATTTTCGGATCCTCGTGGTTCGATCAATCGAACAATAAGATCAAACCTCGTGGTCCGATCAATCGAACAATAAGATCAAACCTGCGTCACTTGTTAGATAAGTCGTAACAGCGCGAGTAAATTCCTACTAATCTATCAAAAAAATATTTAAAAAGTTATTACCAAAATATAATTCATAATATTTTTTTCTATGGAGGCATAAGACGATATTTTTGGAGGCATGAGATCAAGCATCATAAACTATACCTAACCAAAACAAAAAAATATAAGCCCTGACGGCAACTGTGCATTTATGATTGTAGCTAACTTATCATAACAAGCATAAATAAAGAACTTGTAGGCAGCTGGCATACCGGGTCGGGTGGCATTGAAGATTACCTAATAATCTATTTCAAGGCAATTAGACTTATTTTTTTTTACATGTCATAAGTCAGCGTTTAATCACTATCACATTATTGAACTTAATTAAGTTGATTTTTCTCTAAATTGATTTGTTTTAATTTTTATGTCAATAAATGCAATGCTAAACTTAAGCTTGCATGAAAATCGTAAAAATAGTAGGTATTAAGTTATAGGTAAACATTTAAGTTAAAATATAAATATACGTATTCTATAAGTTTTAAAAAAGCAAACTCGCTTTCTAAATGCTTTTTAATTTCAGGATTGTTACATCTAGGACTTACATCTAACGTACACTGGAATTGTAACTTATAATCATATTATATTTAATAAAGACTTTTGAAATTGAAATTGATTGAAATCACTATCACACCCGTCAGATGACAGGTGTGATATTAATTAATTACCTAAGCATCGACACAAAGCAATTAATCAATAAATTAAAATATTAACAGGCTGTTCCCTTTTTCAAATGGACATCACTAACGTCACAATCCATTCCCATATAAATAACAAAAGCCACGTCATTTTATCCCGCTGACGTCACTCACATATCAACGCGAGTGACAACCGCCGACGTCAAGCACGTGGTGTTGTCATATCGGCTTTAATAAAAAAGCAATATCGAGATTAGATTACACGAGAGTGTAGCAGTTAAATCCTTTTTAATCCCCGTTTGTCTGTCTCTAGTGTATCATACAAATCATAGTTAGTTCGATTCAACGAATGAATTTCAACATGTAGGTATCTACTAGATTTTTTACGTTGGTTGAAAATAGGCTGTGGATAGTTTTATAACTGTCATGGAGAGTTATTCGATTTGATGCGATTATCAGTTTTGGATATGTAAAACTGATTGAAAATATCAATTTAGATCTTTATAAAGGATTAGCTTTTACCCGCGACTTCGTCCGCGTTAAAGGCGAAAATGGACCAAGGAATCACGTTGTCCTATACAAACTTTGCCCCCCTTTTTCCTGTCTTATCGGATGCCCACGTCACACGAAGAACACACCCTACAAGTTTCAGGTCTCTAAGATCTGCGGTTTAGGCTCTGCGTTGATCCGTCAGTCAGTCAGTAAGTCAGTCATTAATTCAGGACAAAGAACTTTATATGTATAGAAGATTTCATTGAGTGGTTATTTATGTAATATGTAACTTCTTACTACTCCATTGGAAGAAAATATGAATGTTATTGTGAATTGTAAAGAGAGACCTGAAGACCCATCATATAGCCCTGACTTAGTGTAGGCTTCGAATCTCCCACAATCAAACTAATCTAATACTTATTGCAGGACAATCCACACAGCGTCATTTAGCCCCAAGCTAAGCAACTGGGCTTGTGTTATGGTAGCTAGACAACGGATATAATACTTAAAGACGTTTTTTTTAAATACAAATATAGAAATAACCAGACCCAAAGACACAAATACTTTAAATGAATATTTGTTTGAGGCGGGAATCGAACCCGCAACCTTCGGAATCGCAGGCAGGTTTTCGCCCGACGCATCACAAAAATCTTCAAATCTGTTTTCTATTATATAAAATGTTTATAGTAGAAAATAGATACATCATCATACTTTATCCAGTATCAATTCTTTTATATCTGAATTAATTAGTTCAATTAAAACTGACACACGAAATTAAAACTTTGAAACAGTAGTTTCTATCAATTCAAAACGTCACATTGTCAAATTATTCCCCTCAAATGATTTAGGACAATGGGAACTAAGTCAAATGCTAAACACGTGTCAACTTTCGTGACATCGCTTCTAACGTATAAACGAGAGACGTAATAATATAACAGTTCGATATGAAATCACAATAGGGGTGAAAACACAAAGCTATAGAATGCCCAACTTATACAGGGCGGAGTGACGCCGTGACGAAACCGAGCATCCTGTATAAGTTTATACGTCATGGGGCGACGTATGCAATCATGTAAAAAATAGAATTATACCATTCGATGTTATTGTAGCGTGAAATATACGAATATTGTTATAATCTTGTCTGTTTCGGTACAATAAATGGGTGTATTTATTTGAAATTCTTCAATAAGACTGTTTATTCTAGTGTTCTAAGCACTTTAATCTTACTTGTTTTATGTCGATTGTTTTTTTTTAAGTTTGACGTGTCTCTCTCTCTCTGTGTGTGTGTGTGTGTGTGTTTGTGTGTGTGTGTGTGTATATGTGTGTGGCTGTCTGTGGTATCGTAGCTCCCGAACGGCTGAACCTATTTCTTATTTGAAAGGTGAATTCGTCGATAGTGTTCTTAGTTATGTTTTTACTCGTTTAGCAAACGTTACTATCACGTTAGCGTGAACGAGAAAGTTGTATGGAAAGCTGAAAAGCACCCCTAGCAGACATAATGCGAAGCTTTAACTTTTAACACAATTTTCTCGTTTACGCTAACATGATAGTTACATTAAAATTTGCTATACGAAAAAAAACTCGCACTCCACCCACTTAGCAGGTACGGTCTGCCGAAACAGGGTAAAGGAAAGCATAGACTTCACTGAACCCGAGTAAGGAAACGTTCCGTTCCATCAACAAGCACACATTTTAAGATCACATATATGCAACTAGGTCTAACCTACAAACACAAACAAGCAGGTCCCTGTCGACGCATTCAATATAAGTTTACGACCAAGTCCGGTATTGCTTGTAAGCTTGCATATTCATGAGCTGAAGTTCAACTGGATTCACCAACTTGGATGTTACGCCAAGCAAACGTTTAATTGCGTTGACAAATAGTTGATTTTAAGAGGTATTTACAGTAAACATAAACTAATCTAAAAGTTACTTTCGCATTTGAAAAGAAATAAAGGCTATTGTGGTTATACGAATGGATTAATGTAAGTATCTGACCCCCGACGCAAAAACGACGGGGTGTTATAAGTTTGACGTGTCTGTGTGTGTGTCTGTCTGTGGCATCTTAGCTCCCGAACGGATGAACGGATTTTAATTTATTCTAACTACTTATTAGATGCAACGTCTATGTCAGATATTTACATGAATCCATTCGCATAACCACAATTGCCTTTATTTCTTTTCAAATGCGAAAGTAACTTTTAGATTAGTTTTTATAACAAACGTTTTCTACATATATATATATATAAATAATCATTTTATCTATCTATATATAAGCATCCATCTATCTATAATCTATATTTAGACTAACATAATAAAGAGGTAAGACTTTTTTTGGTTTTCGTTTGTTTGAATTGAATAGGCTCCGAAACTACTAAACCGATTTTGATGAAACTTGGTATAATGATACATTGATTTATTGGGAGTGTCATAGGCCCATATTCTCAAGGTATCTGGAGTTACGCGGGTAATATTACATATCGTGTTATTTATTCAATTACTAAATTTATGTTTCCTAAATACCTAATTTATACATTAAATGCCTCATTAAATAATTAATAAATATCAGCCTCATTTATATTAATTAGGTCGATTGCGGGCACAACACATAGTAACAGACTACGTAACAGTATGTATGCAGATTCTATTTTCACAGATAGCGGTTGTCCGTGGTTTAATCTGTCTTATCCTGGGACAGGCCATGTGCTCAGTCTGACATCTGTTTGTATGTTGAATTATACATGAGCATTCTGGGGTTACCAATGTTCACGGACCAGAGGTTCCTGACTAGACTTTTGCAAGAAATACACTTTATATTCTAATACCAAAATCGATAAATGTACTAGTAACAACATAAATCTTTGAAGTAGGTATATTTTTTATGCGTTTGCAAGATTTCTTTCTATTTGATCATCTTTCGTTGTAAAACTTTCGATTCGGTGGCCAGTGATGAAACATGTCTTATTCAATAATTCTCGAAGATATAGGTAATTTTATTTTAAGGATTCGATAGAGTATAAATACGTGATTAAAAATAAAATAAAATCTTAAAAAATGAAAAAATGTCGTAAGTCTATCTCATATGATTAAAAATAAAACCAGAAAAAAATCCGGCTAAGTGCGAGTCGGACTCGTGCATGAAGGGTTCCGTACCATGTTGTATTACCCACTTAATTTTTTTCTGTTTTTGGTGATAAATATTTGTTGTCATAGCGGCAAAAGAAATACAATAAAGAAAATTGTGAAAAATTTAAATGTCTATCACGGTTCATGAGATACAGGCTGGTGACAGACATACAGAAAGAAATTATTATTTCTAGTTAGCATTTTGTCAATTATTTTAATTTATTATTTAAGTTAATGTAAGTCCTTTTTCGCCTGAGATACAGGATTACCTAGTTCAGGCATACGTGTTATTTTTGTTCTCTTTAATATTTAGTGCTTAGCCATGTAAAATGAGTTTTAATAAATATATTTGTATTTGTTGTATTTGTATTGTATACAGACAGACAGAAGAACGAACGGACGGACAGTGAAGTTTTAATAATACGGTTCCGTTTTAACCCTTTGGGTATGGAACCCTAAAAAGATCAAATATTAAGTAATCAGTTAACGCAATTATTCCGTTTTAATCAACTCTGCATAATTTCTTGCCTCACCGTTTTAAAATAAAAACTTGCAGTCTTATCATTTTTATTAAGTTTTATTCGTTGAACGGGAATATGATTTTAAAATTCTTACAACACGTTCGGTCTTCAGTTTTCCATATTTGCATTTTACAATATGCGGCAGCATATTAAAAAGATTTTATCTTTTAAGTATTCATATGTGACTTCGAACAAATGGAGTTGAAATAGCATGTTGAAATCCTTTGATTGTAATAGTGAGCCGTTTGAAAGTCGTAGATTATTTGTCTCTTCATTATCTCTTAAAAAATAAAACTATAATGCTTCATTTTGAATTTTATATAGATAAAACTTTATATATTTGTATGAAACGAGATTTTTCGTGTTTATTTTGAGTCAATTTGTAAGTTAAATAGTTAATTTGTAAGTTAAATAAATAAGTTAAATACAGTCATGACGACTGACATAGAAATTAGAAAAAAAATAATATTATTAAGTACTTACTTTAAAAATACATTTAATAATCTTGTCGAAAAAAAATGTTAAATTTTATTCCTAAGAAATCACAGTAATAATGCTACGAATAGGAAAATTATTCTCACAAAAACAACGAAAAGTTTACCGAAATAAATTCCTGCATCAAACTAGTTTTAACTTTTAGTAAAAATCATATAATTTTGATCACCGACCTTATTATCTACCAAAATTAGATCTAATCTCAGATGGAGGAAAAACTTCTAAAGACGCCGTTACCAACTTTAACCTATCAAGTTTATTTAATCAATTTACATAAGTGAACACCTAAAATTAAGTGAAACCATTGAATTAATCTATGACATTTGTATTTTATCCTACTATCCCTATTTGTTAGTAGGTACAATCAACGTTCGAAAGTACACCGGCACCGTAACGTTTACAATCCTGTGCAGCACTATTATAACAACGTAACCAGTGGATCGAACCCACGTCGGTTGGTATAGCGGGTAGCGGCTTATACCACTCGACCAACTTAATACATAGCTAACATGTTGAAAATAATAAACACACTGAGTACTTTTAATTCGAGTATTTAAGTTTGTGTATAACGTCTATTGGAAGAAGGTCGTAATCCAATACTTGTTGTGTAGCAAACTGATAGTGTACTTATGACGCATACTGTACGTGGTAGGTACTCTTTAATTGACGTTAAGATAACGAATGAGAAATATTTTTCTCGAACAATAAATTACTTACAATATTCTGTAGACTGCGCACAATCATAAACATATTCGCATTTTTTAATACAGATCATGTTTTGTTTTTGTTTGTTGAGCTAAAAATGTTATAGCTCATTCCTCATTTAAAGTGTTCACTGGACTCATCTAAATTAGAATTGCTAACTGTGTAATTTGTGCATACTGTTTTTCCACTGAAAACCATGTTCATTTACATTTAGTTCAATTTCAATTCAATTCAATTCAATTCAATTCAATTCAATTCAATTCAATTCAATTCAATTCAATTCATTTATTGCGAATAAAGGTACATAGTGCAGTGTTACAAGAATATAAGAGGATCACTCTATTCTACTGCTACTAGTATGAAAATAATTCTTAATTATGAGTCCTCTATATTTAGTTACAATTTGATTCATTTTGACCGCACTAAATTACAGAGCACTTGCTAAGGGGACAATTTAGTGCATTTGTATCAATTCTAACCAAATTAAATCTTGCACTCGAATGCACGAACAATTCCATATGTCCTAATGGATCACTAATTACAATTGATGCATTTATCTTAAATCATGTGAACTGATTTGATAGTGGAATGTTTTAGAAATTGATGATGATAATTAAATATAATGAGAGCTCTTTATAACCTATGGACGCCTAGTACATCAGCTTCATAATGCATAATCTTTTAATGAAGTAGAAGCATTGCTAAGGAATTACTGAAGCGTTGCTAAGGAACGACTGCGAATAGACGACTACTGAACTATATTATGTTTGGGCATTATTGGAAAATTAATTTTCTTATTTTTTTAGGAGAATAAAAGATCTGATATATTAGTCACTGAAATTAAACACTTTAAACAATTTAAAGTTGCCTATATCCTTGCTATAGTTTCCATAATAAAGTCAGTATTAACTTCCGAGACTATTCGCAGCCTCTCAATACGTGAGCTCTACGTATTCAAATCCCAACTTATGTATGAAACTTCAGAGTATTCTTTCAAAGGTAAAGAGATTAAGTTTCATATTTCAATATGAGAGTCTCGATGGAGATTTGCATTATATTGGAGCTCAGAAACAAATGATGTGATCTATAGAGAATTACTTAAGTGGAAAGGTGTCGGAGTTATATTTTGTTACGAAACTACTTGACGGTTAAAAGAAAAAAAAAATAAGTTAGATATAAATAGCTTAATTGAATGATGAAATAGTATGAGAGAGTATTACCACATGATGTCTTGTGCTTTCGCCTCATTAGCGGGCGCGTTCCGGAGCCAAACATCCTAACATAGTTTTTAAGACGGTTCTATATTAGGTCGTGCAAATGTAGCTCGGCCGAGCGTTCGCTTACGTGTATTTTTTTAAAGAAAAGCCAGTCACTTTTACAACTTGAAGTCGGAATAGAGAGTCGTTGGACACTCTTTTATTCACGAGACTGATGATTAAAAACTTAACTTTTGCCATGATATGGTTTTATAAGAAAAAGTACATAGGCAAAGCATTTTCCTTATAGTGTTACGAAGGATTTAAAGCTTACACGTTTATTTACTTACCACAAAATATGTTCTGTGCCTACTTACTAGGGCATATGCTCCAGTGAATCGTGAAATTCACTCGATTTACTTTTTCCCTGGTCTACGCAAAACTACATGCCATTCGTCCGTGGAGGACAACATCATGATTAATACATTATTTTTTGGAACGTAAAATATACTATATTCGTATTTCGTATTATATACTGAGAATATTGTTTAGAAATAATTTAATTCTGATGGATGAATTAGTCTTCATTTAGGAAATCCAAACTTCTTATACATAACTAGCTTTTGCCTGTGACTTCGTCCGCGTAGAAGTCGAAAATGGACCAAGGAATCACGTTGTCCCATACAAACTTTGCCCATACAAACATACCTCTTTTCATCCCCTAAGCGGGTGAAAAGAGGGGCAAAGTTTAATTTAAAGCAGAATTTCGGAAAATCCTTTCTTATCGGATGCCAACGTCATACAAAGAAGACACTCTCCAAGTTTCAGGTCTCTGCGATCAGCGGTTTAGGCTGTGCGTTGATCCGTCAGTCAGTCAGGACAAAGAATTTTATATGTATAGACTACAAGAAGGATAAAAAAGATAAGTCTAACAATACCTACTGTAATTCTAAAATTGGGTTAGGCGTTTTCTGGGCCCCGGTCGAAACGGGGACTAGATTACGATTGTAGAAATGGTAATCGTAGACTGGGACCTTAACTCAGGGACCAGATTACGATTATAGTTATATTGGGTCAGTCGCTTTCCGGTCGAATTGGGGACTAGCTTATGATTGTAGAAATTGTAATCGTAGACTGGGACCGTTACTCAGGAACCAGATAACGATTATAGGAATTGTTAGATTGTTAGCGTTAGATATTTAGGAAACAGAGTGAAATAGGGTTTCGAAAAGGAAAACAAAAGGGGATCAAAATGAAAACAAAAACGGATAGTTAAGTACTATTATTGAAATATTTTTATTCTAAAAATATTTATCTAGTTATTTCATAAGTTGAAAGACTTTAATAAATAATAATAAATAAATATTGCAGGACATTCCACACAGCGCCATCGATCCCCAAGCTAAGTAAGTAGACTTGTATTATGGGTACTAGACAACGGATTTACTACTAATATTCTTTACTTTTGTAAATATGTACATATAATACAAAGAAACAACCAGACCACAGACAAATATCTAAGCATAAATACTTGTCTGAGGCGGGAATCGAACCCGCAACCCTATGTTTGGCAGACCGGCATGGTGACCATTGTGCCAACTGGGTCGTCAACTTTGAACTTGATCTCGAGCAAGATTCTAATAATAGAAGTTTTGAAGCTCTACGGTGGGTCTGCAATATTGACTCCGACCGTACGTATGACACCTATTTATAAAGATGTTCCTTCTATAATATGTAGGTATACAATCCTAATGAAAAAATCTTTTGTTTCAGAGAATCCTTCGTGTAATGTAATAAGCGATGGAATAATGGTCACGTAGTCACGTTTCTAATAAAAATGCAAATAAACAGTGCGCCGACGACGTTGCCTCATCTCGTCAAGTCAGGGAGTGATGTCATCCGCCCACCACCACCTCTAAGTTAGGGCTCTAACAAACGGACTGCAAGGGCTGCAGTCAACTTATCATCAGTTGCATTGCTGATCTTATCTTGATCTTAATGATAACAACCCATGGACGTGACTTTAGTTGCTCCATTTCAAATAATACTTTCAAATATTTGTAATTTTACGTAGAAAAATTGTAGCGTGATCACATGAAAAAAAAACCCTCCATGAGTTTCTTGTGCCTTCTTCCCATTGGTAGGCGCGTTCCGAAGGCACGCATCCTAACTTAGTTTTTAAAACGTGTCCATGTGATGTTATACCTAGGTATTAAGCATTCAAAGGAATAAAGATTTTTGACTTTGACTTTGATCAACTGCCACTCAACATATCTAACTACAGTTATCTTTCTATACATATAAAATCCTTTGTCCTGACTGACTGACGGATTAACGCACAGGCTAAACCGCTGATCGGAGAGATCTGAAGCTTGGAGGGTGTGTTCTTTGTGTGACGTAGGCACTCGATAAGAAAGGATTTATCAAAATTTTACTCCTAAGGGGGTGAAAAAGGGGGCCAAAGTTTGTATGGGACAACGTGATTCCTTGGTCTATAGTCTACACTAATATTATAAAGAGTTTATATTATAAAGGTTTGTTTTTATGTTTGTTACAAGGCTCCGAAACTACTCGACTGATTTTGATGAAACTTGGTATAACATTGATTCTTTGGAAATAACATAGGCTACTTTTTATCCCGATATTCTTACGGGATCGGGAGTTACGCGATAGGACCTATTAGACCTTATTATCAGCAACATTAAAATTTAAAAAATGGCAGTTTTGCTTTAGATCTATCTATCGATAGATGTAAGCAAAACTGGTATTTCTTTACCCTTGGTGGCTGATGCCATGAAGATGTTTTTTGCTATAGGAAAAATGTCTGCAAAAGGACGGTTTAATCCTTGGTAGCTAATAAATAGGTTATTGATTATTTCAACCATATGTTGGTTCGGCCATTTCGAAAATTGTGGCATTTTGAAATTTACACTTTCTCAGGGACGGATTTTTGCGGCATGGTTAAATCAAATGCCTAGGAATGGAAATAGCTGAGGAAAAGCTATTGCATCGTGCGAGCTTCGTACAGTACCATATACATACACGTTAAGCGAACGCTCGGCCGAACTACATGGTAGGCGAAGTGGGGGATGCTAGGTTTTATTTTCGTTACGGAATTTCTTGATTCGATCGCCGCACTCAAAGTCCGCGATAAAAGCTAAGCAATAGCTTAATAATCTTTTAGCTATTAAGATGTTGCCGTACAGCAGTCGCTGAGCCTTAGGCAGTCGGTCGACAGCTTATCAGCTGCTATGTCTCAGAGCTCTAATGTGCCAGTAATAAAGGCCTAACATGCGGCGGTTTTGTTTATTAAACATGTAATAATATGTTGTAGGTATGAGTTTGTGATTTTTTTTTTTGTTGCATATCTTTATTTATTATAATCAACTAGCTGACCCGGCGAACTTCGTACCACCAATATAGATGTATCAGAGATGGCGCTGTATGTGAAAAAAGATTTTCCCGCTTTTCTGTTGAAATTTTTCCTGATTTTTCTTTGCTATAAACCTCACGGAGCCCGAGACCTTTCCAACGAATGCAAAACCGTGGAAATCGGTTCGTGCGTTCTGGAGTTATAGCATCAGGAAGGAAAACCCGACTTATTTTTATATAGTAGAATTAAAACGATACATTACCATTTATACTAATTGACTTAGACAAATAATAATAATTTGATCACGTTAACATGCATACCTCTCACATAACTTCAAACATACTGACAATATCGATCTCCATTCTTCCGCAAACAGATCACATTCAGGTTCCGAATCCAGAAGAGCGTTAATAGCGGTTAGGCTACGTAGGCTGGGAGACTTCGAATGGCTCGCCGTGTGAGATGCAGGTAGGTACTGCCAGGAGATAATGTTGCATATAAGTAGAATGAAAATATCTAATTATTGATTGTTTTCTCCTACTATTTTGCACCTGATTTTTAGGATTCCGTAACCAAAGGGTAAAAACGGGACCATTTTACTAAGACTCTACTGTCAGTCCGTCCGCTTGTCTGTCTAGCTGTATCATATGAACCGTGATAGCTAGACAGTTGAAATTTTCACAGGTTATGTATTTATGTTGCCGCTATAACAACAAATACTAAAAACAGAAAACAAAAATTGGTTCTCATATACAACATGGTATGAAACCGTTCGTACGCGATTCAGACTCGCACTTGGCCGGTATTTTTTGGAGCTACACACAGAAATTATTTGGTTACAACAAAATTGGTTACAAAAAAAATATATTTAAAAAAATTAATAAATAAATAAATATTACAGGACATTCCACACATCGCCATCTAGCCCCAAGTTAAGTAACTAGACTTGTGTTATGGGCTAGACAACGGATATACTACATAAATACTTTTATTTTGAAAATATATACTTATAATACATAGAAACAACCAGACCACAGACAAATATCTAAGCATAAATATTTGTCTAAGGCGGGAATCGAACCCGCAACCCTGTGTTTGGCAGTCCGGCATGGTGACCATTGTGCCAACTGGGTCGAACTTTATATACGCGACGAATTGAGAACCTCCTCGTTTTTTAAAGTCGGTTAAAAATTTATTACAACCACTTTTCTGTACCACATTTTTCCTACACACACCTATAAAAATATTACATCTTACTAACATACTTACTTCGCGTATAAAATTCGCGTATCATCATCACCCAAGTTTACATTTACCTCCTATCATCAATTTATCACCACATAGATATTCGGAAAGTTATTGAAACATCACGAAATCCACTTAGTTTTACGACTCGGAAAATGCGATATTTTCGTCGTAGCGGGGGGTGTGAGCGTTACCTTATTTTCTGTTACCATGGTTGCTGATCTCGTTTACGCTTGCTTACCAATATTTTAATTTGTTGTTCGCAAGTTGCTCGTTTCATTTCCAGTCCGTTTCGTTATTTTATTACAGTAATGTAGACGCGTAAAATGATATATTATAAGTTTTTGTTTGAGGTATTGTACCTACAATGTTTCATAGTGTATTTTAAAAAAATCGACCATTGACCAATTGCATATCTTTCCAGTTGCTAATCTGTCTAGTTGCCTTTATGTACAGTTCCTAATCTGTCCAGTTGCGAATCTGTCCAGTTGCTTATGAGCCCTCGTAGCACCTCAACGAAGATAATTTGACAATAAACTAAGACAAAAATCGTTGATTAAAGTTACCATGGTTTTATGATATGATATCTGTCGCTATTTAGGGGAACCTTAAAAGGTTCCTTTAGTTGACTTAATTCACCTCACCCAGGTGCATTAGGTACACTTTTAGTAAACTTAAATCAACTTGTGTACATTAAAAATACTATTCGTAAAGTCAGTAAGTAAAGAAATTCACCTAATACCAGGTAGGTGCATGAAATATACTTGGGAACGCGAGTTCGTTTATAGAGCCGAGATGAAATGACCAAACCACACGTGTATCGTACGATGTTTTTTATCACAGTTGCGAATATAAGAAAAGACTTGTATTAACTTATCAGGATAAGTTATTACAGCACTAGTTGTATCATGGTTATGTAAAACGTATGCGTGCATAATACGTTGGATTATGAGCCTTAAAGCGGTTGAATAAGATTCACTTTATGAGCAACTGTGATAAAAAGTATATTTAATGCACTACCAGTACACTACAAACGCTTCGTGAGGTGCATGGTTCTGCCATAGAATAGATAATAGTGCTCTAAGAGCGTGCGTAGCTTGCGTATCGTGCAATAGAAAAGCGCCCTAAAACATTATGTTTTTCTATGGATTTATTATCTACTACTTAGCCAACACCACTCTCTTATATAATCAACATTTTCCCTTAATAACATCCCCAAAACTCTTACCCCGTATTCCAAAACGAGTTTTAGGGATAGTCCAACCTTAGATTTAGATACAAATTTACTCGTGAACTATAGTCTAAACACTATCCTTAATCTATAGGAATAGTGCTTAGACTATAGTTTCCTATATAATCTATAGGGATAGTGTTTAGACTATAGTTCACGAATGAATCTGTGTCTAAATCTAAGGTTTAAATCCACATTTCGGACTATCCTTAAACCTTCCTATGAATACAAGAGTGTAGGTTAGTTCTTAAATCACTTTTACTACGAAAACAATATCCAAACTGAACGTAAATCATGATTAAAGTTAACACATACGAGTAGAACGTTCAACGCTTACGCTACATTTACCGCGCTGTTTGATAATATACCAAATAGTTTTGAGAAAGAGTAGTTAAGTTGATTTGCGAGCCCTCTTAGAAACTTAATTGCTCACGGAGCGAAATAACTGGAATACAACGGAGCTTTGTTATTTTAGTGAATCGCTTCAATAGTTTTGATAAGTTTAATTTAGCTTAGAGGTGTTTAATTTTATTCCTGGCACATCAAATGTTAACATTTATCTCATATAACTTAAATATTACTTCCTCGATGTAAAATTTGTACGCGATCTACAGTTAAATAAACTAAATTGAAAATGGAAATAAACATACTAACTTATAATTACCCGCGCTAGCCTTTGACTTTTTCAGTCCATACAAAAAATATTAGATAAAGATCCCGCCTACCACCGAACTTTCGTAATTTTATAAAGCTAAGAATTTCTCAACACAGTTATGAATGATGTACAATTATGAAGTTCAGACAATAGTGGCTTGGAGAGTTATCAGGTAGCAAAGGGAAGAATCGAACCAGTTGATTTTGAAAAAAAAAAGCCTATATATATTTGTACCAATCGATAATGTTGCTCGACAGTTTCAATAGTTCCATCACCTTCCAGACCACCGAAAGATGATCCACGAAAGTGTAGGTATAACTATAAAAATGAGCAATTTCATTTCATTTGCCATACTATGTTTGTTTCCAGGAATTTATCGTTAGTAGCAAGATTATCAATTCGTACATAGAAGAAAATTTATTATTTTGCAAAATTAACAGATTCAGTTCTTAGCTTTGCTACCTGATAACTCTCCAAGCCACTATGGTCTGAACTTCATAATTGCACATCGTTCCTAACTGTGTTGAGGGCATGCGTTGATAAATTCTCAGCTTTTATAAAAATCACGAAAGTTCGGTGGTAGGCGGGATCTTATTCTATAATACATATTTACATTGCTGCCAACATAACGGCATATACTATTTGATGAAAGGTACTCAAGTATCTATACATATAATAAATCTGTAGACATAAAAAAATCTGTAATTGTAAGATATCTAGAAAAAAAATACACAGGTCGTCTTAAAATCGTTAGCTGAACACGATATAGTTAGTTACGAGATAGTTTTTAGAATTTTTGTCTGTTTGTTTGTCTGTTTGTTTGAACGAGGTAATCTTATAAACTACAGAACAGATTTGGACAAGGTCCACATGAATATGTTCAGAAAATATCAGAATAACATTTAGGGTATGTTTCAATTTAACTTTAATACAATAATTATGATATTTGATGAAAAAACATTAAATAAATATGAAATCGAAATATTTTTCCGTGGTAAAATATAATCGAACGTCAGAAGAAAACAGTACCCTTACCACGACTTTTTTACGTATTCGATCTAACATACTATATTGAGTATTTACTATGAAACTTCCTAAAAACCAACTTACTAGGTCCACCCGTCTCTCAGAATATCGGTAGTGACACACTGACAGACAGACGGACAAAAGAGTGATCTTTTATGGGTTTCTATTTTTCGAGTGCTTCAAAAAGTCATAGTAGGGGTACAGTACATGCCTCCGCTCAAGATGACAGCTGTCATGAAACCAAACAGTTTGCATTTAATACTACCTACGTGAAACTGAAAATGAGGTTAGTACAAAGAGGTACTACTACATAATATTACCGATCTCCTTTACCAAAGACCTCTTCGATGTTACATTTCTATCGCGCTTATTTCCTGCTTATCTCTAATGAAATAGACTGAATTATGAGTTCAAGTCGCGGAAACCTTAGAAAATTTAAACAAAAAAGAATTTTTCAAATCGGTCCGGGAGTTTTGGCGGGAACGAGTTAACAACATGTCATGCTGCAGTTTTATTTTCATGAAACTTAGTTGTAACCCGAGTTGAATTGTATAATTCTGGTGGAATGTTATTCAATTTAGTTCTGTGAAAGTGCACAAGTGTAGTGAAAGTAAAAATCAGTGTCAAACATGAAGTTTTCTTATTGCCTCCAAATCTCTTATTAAGGTTATGGTACGCTTGCTACCGCTTTACTATAGCCCCTGACTTGACGGACTATGACGACTATGACTTTTTTGAAACACTTTGGGCCCGATTTATGAAAAATTAGGTTATAATTTAGGTTATAATTTGATGCAAAATATAACTTGACACTGGCTAAATGCACAAGCCGTGCGAAGCCATAATAATTAATAAAAATAAAAATAAAAAATCGGTCCAAGCTTTTACGAGTAATCAGCGAACATACATAAAAAAAATACGCGACGAATTGAGAACCTCCTCCTTTTTTGAAGTTGGTTAAAAAATAGATAGATATTGGTAAGAATCAATTTTTCATTTTGTTTTCCCGAATATTACGTAGCCCTGCCAGCTACCTCATAAAAAAACTGGACAATTTGGTCAAGAATTCTGAAAATTGCAAAAGGGGTCCTGCCATTCAGTATGGGAGCGTGGTATATTATGTGTTATGTTTTTTGCGCTGTGATTTTAGACCAGATGAATAAATAATGCCCTTATGCTTTATAGGTTTTGTTTGAGGGCATTATTTGTTCATTTCGATGGCTATGGGACTCAAAGTGAACCGCACACTTTTGAAAAAACATAAGACATCATTTCTAACCCTTGACGTAAAAACGACGGGGTGTTATAAGTTTGACGTGTCTGTGTGTGTGTCTGTCTGTGACATCGTAACTCCCGAACGGGTGAACCGATTTTAATTTAGTTTTTTTTGTTTGAAAGGTGAATTAGTCGAGAGTGTTTTTAGCTATATTTGATTAAAATCGGTTCAGCCGTTTGAGGTTTATGAGGGCTTTTTGGCATTAAGTCACCGCGCTCTTTGGAAAATCATGGAACATCACGTTTCTTCAAAAACCCTGTCTCCAAGACGTTTTAGGGGCTTGGTGTTATTTATTATTTGTTTTTATTTTTTCGATGTCCTCTATCGATAGGTATGAGACTCAAAGGGCACCGTACACTTTTGTAAAATCTTAGGACATCACATTCCTTCAAATACCCCGATTCCGAGACGCTTTAAATGTTTGGTGTGAAAGCGTTTTTTGTTCAACGTAATGCCTGCTGCATCGCGTTATTTTAAGTATGAGTATCTGTTCTGTCCAATGGCTATTCTTTTTAATCATTAATATTAATATTTAAAAATAAAAATAATACAAAATATTATTTGCACCAAAATAGATTATTATTTGCATGATGTTGGTGTTAAAAATACCATTACCTCATAAATTATGAATGGAAGAATATTAATCCAGGGACAAAAGTAGTTAATAATTATTTTTTCTTTAATTTATAAAAAAAACAAATATAACTAGGAAGACAAAGTATGTTTAAAGTTTTGGGCGAATAGGACTTAGACTTAGTTATAGCGTATTATATTGTTGTGTATTATGCTCTATTTGTGTGAAATTATTAAAAAAAAATATTATTAGCACATAAGTGCCTGCACCAAATCAATTCAAAAATATAGTTTAAAAACAATATTACTACCTATTTTGTTATTATAACTTACACCGAACGATAAATAGTATCTATGCGGGAAAATGCTAGGTATTCTAAATATACCAAAACCACATCGCGAACGAAGTCGCGGGCAACAGCTAGTTATCCATAAAGTTCGTCCCATTTGGACTGTAGGTACAGTTGGCTGCATAATTGCAGCCCTCAGTAGAGTTCAAAGATTACTATTATTGGAATGTTTTCATTCTATTAATTTTTTTTTTGATAAATTGATGAGTTAGAAGACTTTAAACTTCAACTAAAGCAGGTGCCTAGAATCTTGCTCGTGTTGAAAACATTCTTATAAACTCTCATTCTTATTAAATAAATAAATAAATCTACTAACTAAAATTCTTCATGTTGCTATATTGTTTATATCATAGAAAATAACTACTCAGACATACATACATCCATCACTCCAAAGCAAAAATATTATGCCATCGCATAAGGAGATGTAAGTAGACATCAGTGTAGACTTTTTGTCGTATCTCAATAGCACTCGCGCGTAATGTCCCGGAAATCACATTTTACCCGACAAAAACTACGTCTGATACGGACAAATTCGGCGGCAGACGTTCGTGGAGCAAGTTTTTCCTGTCAGTCGTAGTTTTGCAACATGTGTCGAGAAGAGGAATGAATTGTGAATGTATTGGTCCCTACTGAATAATACCGCAAAGTATGATTTCAAACATATTTCATACGTTTCCATAATGGAAGGTAATATTATTGTAACTAAAACGAAAGTGTAGTGTCATGGAAGTGCTACTAACAAAGTTCTAAGCTATCTCTATAACACATTCAATTATTATTATAAAATATGTATGTTAGTCTATAAGGTATGTATCTATGGACCTTTGTAGCCTGAAATAAATGATTTATTGTTTTTAATATTATCTTAAATATATATTTTTTAATATTTTATTTTCACTTTTGTAAACAAGGTTTGTTGATCGTTGATATTTTAAGTGTTGCCGAAAACATGAAGTGGTGTTGGGCTAATTGTAGATACTTTCCTCAACTTTCATTCCGAAGGTCGTGGGTTCGAATCCCGGCCGGCAGTGCACCAACGGATTTTTCTTAAGAAAAAAAATACTCTTACTGTGAAAAAAAACATCATGATTAAACCTGCGGCTTAGTTGGCTCCATAAGTATTGACAAGTTATTTCCTCTGGACAGGGTCGACTAAGTTGAGCGGGTAGCAGGTGCTGGACAAGCTTACCCATCGTCACGCAAAAAGGATAAAACTGAAGAAGTCTAATAGGTGCGGAAAACATTCTTTATTCATAAATATAGATTTTGGTACTGATTAACTCTTTTTTATTTGTTATCATCAAATAATCAAATTTAATTCAATTAATTTCATCTGTCTTCTAGAGAAAATAATTGAATTAAACTACAAAATAGATCGAGAGCTAAAATTTATTCCCAAAACCGATTCCATTTTAAAGTCGATAGAATACTACAGTAGTGTTGCCCAGCGATCGATAGTTTTACTATCGATAGTTTTCATCTGAAAGAGTCGATACTATCGATAGTATGAATACTCTCGATAGTTTATTCATCGCGACCAACAATACTATTGATAGTATCGATAGAATACTACAGTAGTGTTGCCGAACTATCAATAAGTTTTACTATCGATAGTTTTCAGATCAAAAAGTCGATACTATCGATAGTATGGATACTCTCGATAGTTTATTCATCGCGACAAACAATACTATTGATATTATCGATAGTATTGCCTTGTTTTAAACTATCGATACTATTGATTGTATCGATGCTATCGGTTTTTAGTGAACTATCGATAGACTATCGATTATTCAGCGATAGTCGACTATTGATCGGCAACACTATACTACAGTTCAATAATGTTGATTAGAAGAAAGGTTAATTCAGGACCAAATATAGATAAACTGAGGATAACAAGCGTACTCTCTCTCTCCCTTTGTCAATTACCAGAGATTCTAACTATGACTACAATTAGAAAAGCTTGTCAAAGGAAACTAAATCTAGATTTCTAACAAATTTTGTTGACAATAATGATTTATTAGATTAGATTTTGCTCATCGTTAGGTAAGCTCTTTATGCTCTAATTAATATAACGGAATATAATATCACAAAAGCAATATTTATACAATTAGTAGTAAGTTATAATAAAGAAAAAAATGGAGGTTACTATAGGCAGGTATTAATAAGTAATACTCATTTTCTTTTCGTTTTAATTATGGCTTCGCACGGCTTGTGCATTTAGCCACTGTCAAGTTATATTTTGCATCAAATTATGACCCGATTTTTCATAAATCGGACCTAAAGTGTTTCAAAACAGTCAAAGTCGTCACAGTCCGTCAAGTCAGGGGCTATAGTAAAGCGGTGGCCAGTTTACCATAACCTTAATAGGAGATTTGGAGGCAACATGAAAACTTCATGTTTGACACTGATTTTTACTTTCACTACACTTGTGCACTTTCACAGAACTAAATTGAATAACATTCCACCAGAATTATATAATTCAACTCTATAAACAAATAAACTGTGTAGGTACAGCTTTTCAATAAATATTCTTATTATTAAAAAACTGTAAGTACATATATGTACATTATAAATTCAAATTTAATTCTTAACACATTTTTTTTATTAACAAGCTTTATTTTTTTTGTTTTATTTAAAATGTTTAATTCTTGTGTGTTATACAAATAAAGTGTTCCTATCTAATACGGTACATTGAAATTTATCCCATCACTTATTCACAATAAGCGCGAGTCCACTCAGATAAATTAAAGCACTTTACGTGAATCTGAATTTAGTTGCAGACTTTACATTGTTAGAGTATTACTATGCAATATTGTAAGTTCAAACACGTAGTGGCTGTAGTCGAATACCTACTTATGTAGGTGCTTTGAACAAAAATAGCTAGGTACCTAAATAAAACGTTTGTAATGAACTTTATCTGCATAGGAGTTTAATTTTCCAAAAAACCGCCGACTTTATACGCAGAGATTAATTTTGATAAAATTGCCGGACTGCCAAACACGGGGTTGCGGGTTCGATTCCCGCCCCAGACAAGTATTTATGCTTAGATATTTGTCTGGGGTCTGGTTGTTTCTATGTATTATAAGTATAAATTTACAAAAAAAAAACAAGTATACATATAAGTAGTATATCCATTGTCTAGCACCCATAACACAAGTCTAGTAACTTAGCTTGGGGCTAGATAGCGACGTGTGGAATGTCCTGTAATATTTAATAATAATTCAAAGTCAAGTCAAAGTCAAAAAAAAATATTTCTTTGGATACTTAATACAATTGTACATATACCACTTGAAAACGTCTTAAGGCCCTGTGCTAATAAAGCTACCAAAATCGACCTTTGTTTTAAGCAACTCTAAGTAATCAAATACTCTTTTTTTGTTATTTGGATATAAATGGATATTGTAGTTTAATAACCATATTTTTGTTTATTGTGTTTGAAAACATGATATGAACAACTTCGTTCGATAAAAAAAATGTTAGAAAACAGAGAATTATTAGATCGTTTATCGGGTTTTATTCAAAAATAGTTAACGTTTGTTTCTAAAAATGAATCAAATGATAGGTTTTGACCTCTAGGAACTATATTTGTGGATAATAATGCTAAAATGTTTTGCATATCGATCAAATATAACAGTTAGCACGCAGCACGCTACGTCTTTGAGAGCGGGGGCTAAGGTAATGTGAATACCTACACACGGTACTGAAAGAGCGCCTTAAAAACTAAGTTAGAATTAGTTCAGGAAACCAAAGAAAAGCATACTGCAAACTTACAATGTTCCCATCGGCATTGGTCAGTTTTACTCACTTAATAAAATTAGTGGAACTTTCGTCATCCGTAACTTGGTTCACTAAGAGAAACTTTCAAAACTGAACGGGAATAGTAAAGTGAAATTCTAAAAGTTAATATAAAGTAGATGTTTGAGTAAGTGCAGTGTAATCTACCAACTCATAATCCAATGCCAATCTCTTCCCAAGTTATATTTCTATATTGTTTAATCCGAAAATACTGTTTCCACAAACTTTTAAGAGGAATGGGTACCGGGGGCTCTCTCCATACAAACGTAGTCGACTGTTTTTTTTATCATAAAATTTATAACTGCCATGATCATGATCATATGATTTGTTTATTTTTTATTTTTTTGTTTTTCAAATCTTAATTCTTATAATAATTAGAAAATGAAAATTAAAACAAAACATAGGGCATAGTCATGACAGTTATAGGTTTTATGGTACAAAAATGTTTATGCTAGTGTCATTATCCAGGAAGGAAACAGTCGACTACGTTTGTATGGAGAGAGCGCCGGTACCCTTTCACCTTAAAGTACTTACCTTCTTTAAGTTGGCGCTTTACCGTCGTCGACGCTTTTTGACACAAAATTGTTCTCACAAAAATGGTGCTTAATTTTCTTAAGATAAGTAATGTTTTTCGTTTTTCTTAGTACTTTCCTTATTGATTAACTTTTAGAGATAATAAAATGTAAACAACATAATTATTGCGAGTTTATTAATCTGACTTCCTTATCTAATATAGATCATTCGGCGGTTAATAATAAAACCATTACTTTGACCGCCTAATGATAAAAGACGGGTGTTAAGTTTGACTTCTAAATCTGTTTGTTACAGATATAGGGGTTAAACTTATGTTTGTTTGTGGACGTGGTAGAATAAACCGATGAGTTTTTTATCTGAAAACTGAATGTTCCCCGAGTGCTCTTAGCTATGTTTCGTGAAAAAAATAGATTCTGATCTTTTGTTATTGTCAATCGGAATTGTTATTTTGCTGAACATATATTAACAAATATTTTTACCACAAAAACTACAAAATACTAATATAGGTTTATATCGAAGAAATTATCTATATATATAAAAATGAATTGCTGTTCGTTAGTCTCACTAAAACTCGAGAACGGCTGAACGGATTTATCTTATCTTAGTCTTGAAATGTTCGTGGAGGTCTAGGGAAGGTTTAAAAGGTGAGAAAAATCGAATAATTCCCTTTTCCCTTTTCTATTTTCCCTTTTCTATTTCCCATACCAACGTTTTCTAGAGTCAATTCCTAAGGGATCGGGACTTACGCGGGTGAAACCGCGGGGCGCAGCTAGTAAAAAATATTTTAGTGTTGTGTCGAGCGATCGACGCCGACGACTGTCGAGCAAAGAGGATTTAAAATACTACGCTGTCGAGAGTCATGAGAGACCTCTTAATAGTACATAGTTATATGTATTAAGTCAAACTTGAACATTCGAAAACTTAAATTTTAATTGACATTTCATTCGCGAAGTCGCGACTGTGTCGTTCATTAGCGGGCAAGTTTCGTTCCATCTCAGAGAAGTTTCTGAACTCAATGAAAATCAATGTTCGAGGAACCGCTAGTTCCTCTGTCACGATTGCGATAAATTGTGCAGCTAGTGAGGTTTCAGCTTAGTTGCAGACGTAGAAAAATATGTGCCACAGTAAAAGCAGATAGAAAAGAAATGTGAAACATAGTGTCAAACAAAGTTATTTTCCGCTGTCTGCCCCTATGTATGCTTAGATGTTTGAAACTACGCAACGGATTTTGATGCGGTTTTTAATAGATATAATGATTTAAGAGGAAGGTTTATATGTATAACACATGCATTATATAGTCGTGCGAAGCCGGGATGAATCGCTAGTTTAAAATAATTAAGTGTCTGTCTTCTGTCACTTTATGCTGTCTAATACATTTTAAGTTATAATTATGCTGTATTTTTTACTATGCCTGAAATGGCATTCCTGGAATAATGTCTGATAATGATGATTACAACTGATTTTGGTCACAGTGTCAGTGACTATTTGTAAATGTTCGACTCTTGTTCGTCTATAGATAGATTTTTCTGAACAACCCGTCTACGGTATGCTCGTTCTTGACTGACTTATCCTTGACGTACCTGATTTTGGCAGAAAACGTTTGCCGCATGTTGGACACGTCAGCAGAACATGTACTTTGTAAGATAAGACCAATGACGATCTGGCTTTTAAAGCTTCCCGTTTGGAATATGCGTATCGTAAAGCTGTCCAATTTTGCAATTTTACAACCAAGATCCTCTATATCTATTGTGTCAAATTAAACCACAAACATTTCATACACAATGAATACGAAATAGTTGAGAAACTGCAGCGGGTGTATTACACTATTCATCAAATGCCGATTACGTAAGCTACCAATGTTGCCAGCCCGTAAATCAGTAGTGGTATTATTGTCGCACTGTGCCCACTGCACTGTGGCAACACCTCGTCTCAAATTATAACAAATGGTGCCATAGATCAAGTGTTGAGGCAGCCGGGATGGAACCAGGTGATATCAGGTTACTCCACTGTTACATTTATAGGATTTGTACAATTTAAATTATTAGAACAAAGTTCCTTATCGCGAGTTGGCGATAAGGAAAAAATGTTACGCTTTTTTTATTTTAGTTTTTCAGTAAATACTTACAATAAAAAATCTCTCACTTTACGTTTTGTTTCTGTTCATTCTAGTACCTTCAATTTCTCATCGATACGTAAAAAAGTCCAAATACAAAAAGTCACGTAACATTTCCCGTGAAAAAAAAATACTTAGATATATTTGGACATCTTCCCCCTGTTTACGTAAGGTATTGACGAAAAGTAATCGTGGAGGGAAAGTATGTCCCTTATTGACAAAACGTGCCTCTAGCCTCAGGGAAATATTAAAAATAATCTACCTACAAAGCCTACTCTGATACTCAGTTGTAAAGATTGGAAAAGTGAAGTGGAAAGCAAATGAGAAAGAAAATTGGTTTTTTGTACATTCACTTGTTATTGTTGTTGAACCACCTTTGTGAATCACGCCGTGGGATAAAATATTTACTTCCTTGTTTATATGAAAAATTTATAAAAAATATCTAGAAATTTCTGTTTATTTTCTAACTTTCAACATGAAAAAAGAAATAAATACCGGCGCTCTCTCCATACAAATGTAGTCGCCTGACTGGATAGTGACACTAGAGCAAATATTTTTGTTGCATAAAACTTATAACTGCCATGACCATGCCAATATGTTTTGTTTTTTGTTTTTTAAATTTTAAATTCTATGATAATTGGATAATAAAAAAACAAAACATAGGAGCTTAGTCATGGCAGTTATAGGTTTTATGGCATAAAAATATTTGTGCTAGTGTCATTATCCAGGGAGGAAACAGTCGACTACGTTTGTATGGAGAGAGGCGCCGGTAGCCTTTCACCTTCATTTTAAAATAATATACGAAATCCGGCACGATATTTTGTACGACAATCTTGAGTGATGGATGATAGAAAAGTCAAACTGACATTTTTTACTTGATGTCGAAAACTCCACGTAGAAGTTTCGTTAGATGAATGGAAGAATAAATATATAATTACTTCAAACGATGCTGTGTAGACTAAGAGCTTTTACTTGTCCTTTCGATGGAGATAAAAATAGAAGACCTCTTAGTTAAAACCACTGATCACCATACTATCAAGCAATGGTTCTTAACCTGGGAGTAATTAATTACCCCTGTGTTAGGATACTTTACTTTTGTAAATTATATACTTATAATACATAGAAACAACCAGACCACAGACAAATATCTAAGCATAAATACTTGTCTGAGGCGAGAATCGAACCCGCAACCCTGTGTTTGGCAGTACGGCATGGTGACAATTGTTCCAACTGGGTCGTCAAAGTAGATTCATTGTTAACATGGGGTGATAAAAAAATCCCTAGCAAGTTCGAAAAGGTTAGGAACCACTGGTCTAGACTTTGGCACATACAGTACACTTTCCCCTCTTCCACGAAAAGTGAGAAGCTGTAGGTCCAATAGAATGAGCAATGAGGCTGGTACAATGAGTCACGGTGGTGGTGCTCCGATGTCGCGCCGAGCGGGCGCCGGGCGCCGCCGCCGGCCTCCCGTAATGATGGAGTCGACGCCCTCAGCCGCGTCCTATTTAATAACTTGTTCACTAAACACAGTCACACCGATAGCCAAATACAGTAAAAAAGTCTATTGACATGAAACTATATCTACAGGATGATTTTTTTTACGTGGACCTTCTTGGCTATATCCTAAGCTATAAGAGATAGCGAAGTAGTTGCGAGACCGATTTTGACAAAAACTGAAACTGCATCATTATATTTTTGAAAAAAGCCAGGATTCAAACCTGTTGATTTTGCAAAGAAACAATCATTCTATATATTTATACTAGAGATGCGCCGAATAGCAATTTAACTGAATATCCGAATACCGAATACTATTCGGTATCATTCTTACCGAACCGAATATTCGGCAGAACTATTCGGTTCGCGCTCCGTAGTTTTGGCGCGCAAACAGGTTTATACTTGCTTTGTACAAGCGAGCGGGCGACCGGTGTGCCCCGCCGCCCTCTGCCATTTCACTTCCCCGCTACTACCAGTGCATTAGAATACGTCACAGGAATCATAGCAAATTGCGTTTCGTAATTGTTAATTAATTAATTTGGACAGTTTAAGTGCAAAAAGTTACTGTTTTATTCATTATTCTTATATTTTTACATTTCCTACAATGAGTAGGCGTAAAAGAGCGCGTGCGGCTGCTAGTAGTGTAATAAAGTAACAATAAATATTATACTACATTTATAATGTAGCAAATAACGTTAATGATTTACTAAGCAATGGTAGGAACTGGATAGGTTTTGCAGTACAAATCAGCTTTAAACCTAATGCAATTTAACCGAATATATTCGGCATGAAAACCGAATAATTCGGCCGAATACCGAATACCTTAAATTTGTCGAATATGCCGAATACCGAATACTAAAAGAATATTCGGCACATCTCTAATTTATACCAGATTAATTCCTGGACCTGGATCCAATACCCCCATATGGGACTATCACATTTCTAAACCAATGCCTTCAGGTACCGATTGTCGCTGCTCCTCACCCTAGCCATCATTGATACCACTCTCTTTCGTTATGTTTCGGTGTAAGAAGCAGTCATTTTTAATAGGTGCTGCTGTGTCACCACTCTCTTAATAATCATGATCAACGTTGTTTACTGGATATTCCCAATATCCCCAATTAAATTTATCTTATAAATACGTATGGAACTTTACAGAAAACGTCTATGTGGAGGATCCCTGCTACCCAAGATACAGGCTCTGCCTAGTTTGGGGACAGGAGTTCAATTTGTATTTGAGCTTGTGCAACCTAAGTATTTTATTATTCTTAGTACTTTATTTTTGTAAATTATATGTATTGTAAAAGTAGTTTTGAAATAACTATTATTATTATTATGTTTAATATTTATGACATTTAAAGTACCTGCGGGTAATAAGGACCACCTGCCACCTACTTTAAAAACTAAATATTTCGTAAATATATGGGAAACTATTTAAAAAAAACAGGTCAAACAGACGATCTGAAAAACAATTCATTTCTCTCGTCGTTTTGTCATTAATATCAAGGTTTTAAAAAAAAACTTTTAGTGACCTTTTTTGGCCCCAGGTACCTTATCTATATATGGATATAAAATTCTCGTTTCGCGGTGTTAGTTGCCAAACTCCACCTAACAGCTGAATAGATTTGTACGAAATTTTTAGTGTTAAAATACAGGTAAAACTGTCAATCTAAAAAAATATTCACTTTTCTTGTTATTTTGTCACTATTATCAAGGGTTTCAAAAAACTTTAAGTGGCCTTTTTTGGCCCCAGGTACGGTCAGCTGCATAATTGCAGACACACCGTAGAGCTGCAAAATGTTTGTTATAAGAATGTTTCCAACACAAGCAAGATTCTAGGCACCTGCTTTATGTGAAGTTTAAAGTCTTTTAACTCATCAATTAATCAATTTTTTTTATTAGAATGCAAATATTCCAATAATGGTAATTTTCGGACTCTACCAAAGGCTGCAATTATGCAGCCGACTATCTTATCTATATAGGTATATAAAATTCTCGTGTCGCGGTGATTAACGGCTGAACAGATTTGTATGAATTTAATGTGTTAAGTCTGAGAATCAAACATCTATTTTTTTTCCTATTTCTTGTATATAGCAAAGTAACGTTTGCCGGGTTAGCTAGTAAATATATATAAAGTTGGGAATAACTGACCGATATATGAACGCACAGCCAAGTCAATGGACCAATCAGACTAAAGCACACAGACAGCTTATATGATGTAGGCATCCGCTAAGAAATGATTTTGGAAAGCTCAATCCCTAACGCTAACTAAGTCACTGTAAAAGCTAGTGCTTAAATATTTCTTTATTAAGTCGAAGTTCATTTTTTCAATTCACTTGGAATCTTCATCTTCTTCTCGTATAGTGGTGTGGTTCACCTATTGATAGGGTTTTCAGATCGCCCTAAGGCCTCTAACTTGACCTAACGACTGCTGCCAGAGATAGCAACGGCTTTACGTGCCTTCTGAAGCACGGAGGGGCTCGGGCTCACGAACACAAATTTTGCCATTACTAATTGCCCACCTATCGAAGTAATGACCGCGCCAGGCGTCACTTAACCCGCACGACCGTAAACGATCAGCGAGCGTCACTTAGCTGTGAGCCTCCTCGAATTTGCCATACAGTTAGGTTTAAAGATATTTATTCTCATAAGACAATAGTCACTTAAAATGAGATACAAACATAAAAGTAGGTAGTTAAGTATTCACCTCTGACGTGTTAACAGTTAAGTAGGTAGTTCTAATAACAAGTTAATTGAGAAGAAAGATAAAAAAAAGTTATTATTATAGCTTGGCAATATGCAATTTAAGTTTTCTTTTAAAAATATTTACACTATTCGATTCTTTAATATCATCAGGCAGATCATTGTATAGCCTCACTCCTTCAGATACTATAGTTCTCTTCCCATATGTAGTTCTATGTGGTCTTTCTACAAGTTTGTACGAAATCACATAGAAACATCTTAAAAACTAAGTTAGGATGTGTGGCTTCGGAACGCGCCCTTTATATGATTATGAAGAATTTACTATGACTACCATAAGAGAAAATTATATTTGGCCTTAAAATCCTGACTAAACGTCATTAAAAACTTAAAACTTTGAAACTTTATTCCTTCTGAAAATACAGCCTGTTAATTCTGTTTAAAAACTTTATAAAAACGCTACGAAGCTACGAGAGGCTACGGTTCTACGCGCCTACGGCGTAGAGCAACCAAAACATTTATTCGGCAGTTACTTGTTAGTAACAACATTTTTTAATGAAACGAATATGTTACGAAATGCTTTTACACTACTCGAGAAGGCTTCCATCTGTATTTTTCAGAAAACATTTTGTTAGGCATGTAAATTGGCTTAATTAACTCGACGTTTCAGTGTTGTTAGGTCTGTGTGTCTAGGTAGTTTTTCAATATAATTTTAAATTGGTGGTTTTTTACCTTCGAAATGCCTACATTATTTCTCAATAAAAACTATATTAGATGTCCTATGCTTTACTCCTAATATTTTAACGTTAAAGTTTGTGTGTATTGTTACTCCTTCACGTACAAACTACTGGGCCCATTGGGATGGAATTTGGTCTGTAAATAGCTGGAGACCTGCTTTATTTGTCCTTATTCCCATGGAATCGGGACTTACGTGAATAAACCACGTAAGTCCCGATTCCGATAAAAGATAAATTTTAAACGAGGAGCAGCAAGTTAATTTATAAATGTTAAATTCATAGACAAATTGAAATAATACCAACGAATAACTCAAACAAATCGTGGGAATGAAATTTTGAAATGAAACCCTATACGGCAAGCAAGAGCCAGTTTTTATATATTAGCCTTTTAAAATAGTCAGCTTAAAATAACTGGTGGTTATATCATGTTACTATTCGTAGATAAACATTTAGCTTCTCTCGTTTTAGTTTACTGCGTCGCCTTCTATAGTTTATCCATTATTCAAGTGTATGAAATAGACCAGAACTAGACATTATACAGTTCTGGCCATTGTTTTGTTGAAATAAATAAAATATGCATTCACCCCCGCTTTGTTCCAATGTTTAACTGTGATACTGTGTATGGTTCCTTTATCTATACTTATATTATAAAGCTGAAGAGTTTGTTTGTTTGAACGCACTAATCTCCGGAACTACTGGTTCGAATTGAAAAATTTATTTTTGTGTTAGATAGTCCATTTATCGAGGAAGGCTTAAGGCCATATAACATCGAAGCGAAGAATCGGTTGGAAATGTGAAAAATGATTCATCTTTGAGGGCTTCCGTTGTATGTTTGAACGCTCTAATCTCAGGAACTACTGGTTTGAATTGAAAAATTATGAAAAATAATGATTTGTGTTGGATAGTCCATTTATCGAAAAAGGCTATAGGCTACTTTTTACTTTGATATTATCACGAGATCGGTACTTACGCGGGTGAAAGCGCAGGGTGGTTTTATTATAACTACTTGCGCCCCGATCCCGCGGGAATTTCGGGACCATAAGTATTCTTGTCCCTCTCCATCCCCTAACTAAACTATCACCTCTATTCTCATCCAAATCGGTCCAGTCGCTTTGTCCATGAACAACAAAATAAATAATCTTTCGGATTTATAATATAATTCACCCAGATCCTAATTATAACGATAGTTCAAAATAAACTGCGATATAACACTACAGTATGGTAGAGTCTTTATCCACACAGCTTCCTGTAACGATCATTGAAGGCTTAACAGCTTAACTTTATATCAAAACAACGAATTAAATTGACGTTAAATGCAAACAGCCGAGCGAACATTCCAAGCAGTATCACTTAAGGAACACTTAACCCAATTGTTCAATATGGTGGAATCGGAGCGTTAAACAATGGTAATATTCGATTTGGCGTATTGCAATAACAAGTTGTTATTAAATAACGTGTTATTGTTATTGGTGTTATGTCTTTATTTTGAAAGATTTTAGAAATACTTATCCACATGTGCACTGCTTCGATATTAAAAGATGTGATGTTGTTAGACTTTTCGGTAAATAATTTTTTTAAAGTACAAAATAATGATTTTTATCTATACTAATATTATAAAGAGGAAAGATTTATTTGTTTTTGTTTGTAACGAATAGGCTCCGAAACAACTGGACCGATTTTGATGAAACTTGGAATGAGGATACATGGATTCATTGGGAGTAACATACTTTCTATCCCGATATGCCCTCGGGATTAAATGCTTGTATGAGGCGGGAGTTCACGCGCCGCATCACAGAGGTATCGAATCCTCGTGTATAGAAGTTATCTTAAAAATAATATGATGTATATACCTCATAATATTTATAAGTGAACTTTTAAACTTAAAAGTCCCGAGGTTAAAAGCCCCTAAGTTGAATGAGAGGGTAAGTCAACGCCCTATATACTTAGCTTGACTAAAAATTACTGGCGCTATTTTTCGACTTCAATTTGAGAGGACTACTGTGGCACGGCAGGCGAACACCCGCCTACGATGGAGAAGGTTACGAGTTCGAGTCGAGCTTCTAACAAATTTTTTTTTACAGTTTTTGGTCTGAGTATTTCTATATGTATATATATTGTATAATTAGTATACATATTTTTATAAAAAAAGTATTTATGTACCCATTCTATCCGTTTTATAGCTATCATAACACAAGCCTAGTTGCTTAGCTTAGGATTATAAAATAAAGAATTCCCAAAAAACTTTAATCTAATCAAATGTTAAAATTGATGAAATTGTAAAAACCTGTATTTTTTCTAAAGACATGAACCTCGCTAACAACGGTTAATTAACCCATCAAAGTAAGTACACAAAGGCAGTAATATCGAGATGAGATCTGAGACAATTGTGAACATCCGCCGACCTGTCCATTACAAGCCCCTAGCAACGGTTGATGTCATGAAACAGACACAGCTGCGGTCGTTATACTGAAATAACTGAATCTAGTCGGTATTGTTGTAAGTTGTAAGACTTGGATGAAAAGTTTGCGAATTATAAGTAGTAAGAGATGAAAGGCGAATGAAGTTAGTTAAATCATATAATGTATTTATTTAAGAAGATCTCATAGCTAATGATCGACGACCCAGTTGGCTCAATGGTCACCATGCCGGACTGCGAAACACAGGGTTCAGACAAGTATTTATGCTTAGATATTTGTCTGTGGTCTGGTTGTTTCTATGAATTATAAGTATATGTTTACAAAAGAAAAGTATATAAGTAGTATATCCGTTGTCTAGCACCCATAACACAAGTCTAGTTACTTAGCTTGGGGCTAGATGGCGATGTGTGGAATGTTCTACAATATTTATTATTTTATAATTTTTTTATTTAGGAGGATCACACAGCTAATTATGTCATTAGTTATGTGATTCTCTTAAACATCTTTCATCAAAAAAAAATACTTATACAGAATTTTCATTACTTTACTTTTAAGTTTCGATTTTAATGTTTGTATCGAACTATTCGAACGAAACTTCTGGACCGCTTTTGATGAAACTTGGCATTAGAATACATTGATTATTGGGAGTTACATAGACTACCTTTTATCCCGATATTACTACGGGATCGGGAGTTACGCGAGTTAAACCGCTAGGTGATGCAGCAAAAGGGTAAAGGATCACATAGCTAACGACATTTTTAATGGACTTTTCGTCCCTAACTGTTTTCAACAAAACTTTAATTGTTTGTATTTTAGGCTCACATGTTTTATTATTTCAAAAAGGTAAGTATATTTTTAACCTATAACTTTTAAGGGGAAAGGGTACCGGTGCTCTCTCCATACAAACGAAGTCGACTGTTTCCTCCCTGAATAATGAGACTAGAGCAAATATTTTTATTCCATAAAACCTATAACTGCCATGACTATATCTTGGTTTTTTCATTTTCTAATTATCATAGAAATTAAGATAAAACAAAAAAAATAAAACAGAACATAGAGGCATGGTCATGGCAGTTATAGGTTTTATGCAACAAAAATATTTGCTCTAGTGTCATTATCCAGGGAGGAAACAGTCGACTACGAGCGTCGGTACTCTTTCTCATAAATGATTAAAAATAATAAAAACCCGTCCCAGTGCAAGTCGGATTCGCGCAGGAAGGGTTATGTACCATTCGAAAACAGCGGGTAGATAACAGACAACAAGCAGCGTTGCGTCGTAAATATCCAGCTTAAAACGCTGTCCGATTACTGGCGTTTTCGCTGAATAAATCATCCAAAATAAGTAGATGTAAAGACCATTTACTTACGGTGACAAAAATAAGTGTCTTATGTAACGTTTGGTAATTTAGCCTCAACGGCCTTTGGCCCAACACCTATAGCTGAAATTCTTAACTAGGTAAAGCATAAAAAAATCCATAAAATTTCGAGGAAATCTTTAGGGACATTTTGGTATAATTTTAAGACAATAATTCGTTGTAGTTTAGAAGTCTCAGTTAAACAATATAAATTTAATTTAATTAGTAAGTTTAAGTTGTCTAAAATATAGCGATCATTTTAGTGTTTAAGTGTATTTAAGTTATACGCTTCAGCAGTAAAATTTTCGCAATAGCCTAAGTAACAATTACAATAAAAACTATACTTCGCCCGGGATTTCGTCCGCGTAGGGTTTGAATTTTTCAAAATAATTTCTTAGTAAATCACTCCATATCTTTATCAATCAGTCAGTAAAATTAAATTTTATATTTATAGGTCTTATTCTGAATAATTAGCAAGCTGACTTTTTGATTTAGCCTTTTATACTAAACTAGCTTTTGCCCGCGACTTCGTCCGCGTAGAAGTCGGAAATGGACCGAGGAATTACGTTGTCCCATACAAACTTTGCCCCTTTTTCATTCCCTTAGGAGTAAAATTTTGGAAAATCCTTTCTTATCGGATGCCTACGTCATACAAAGAATACACCCTCCAAGTTTCAGGTCTCTACGACCAGCGGTTTAGGCTGTCCGTCAGTCAGTCAGTCATTCAGGAAAAAGCATTTTACTTATACTAAATAAATAAATAAAAACGTTACAAAAGGTCTAAGTTTCGTCTCGTTTTAAATTAAAATTATCTATTTCTAATATATACCTACCAACGTAACGTATATTAGCGTTGCTCTATGAAATATTCTCCGAAGCTCATATTAGATCGGTATCCACCTGGGTATAATACTGTCTCCTAATCTGTGACCTTAATAAAGATGAGAACGAACAGTCTACACTTCTAATCGCAGGGGTGTTTTAATGTCCATTACCGGCTTCCTCCCCCACGATTTTAAACTGAAAATTAGAGCTAGTGAGAATTATGGAGCTTAATATTATTTTCATTACGAATATTAAGAGAACAAACCGGAAATTAAGTTATATCAATTAAATTATAATACTTTTATAGCACTATTAAATTACTATGATGGGGGATTTAGGCGCTAATTACTATATCTAATTATGATTTTAGAATTTTAAATCATCTAGTTTAAACTATGCAGCGGCCAGCTTTAACCCGTGTATAGGTTCCGATTCTGTAAAAGTATGAGAATAAAAACTAAGTAATGTTATTCGTAATTAATCACTGTATTTTCATACCAAGTTTCATCAAAATCGGTTTAGTAGTTTCGATGACTAATTGTGTAGCAAAATTTAAAAAAAAAATGTAGATATCATTATCACTAAAATAATATAAATCAAATTCCTCCGCCGTGCCTGCCTATCTGTTTGTTCGCTATAAACTCTAACACTACTGCTCCGATTTTCCTGCTGATTTCACAAATCGAAAGAGTGGTTGTCGACGAAGATGTTAGTATATAAAACCAAACTACCACGCGTATGAAGTCGCGGGCAACAGCTAATTATACTTACATTTAACAAAATTGGTCGTCTTATGATTTCTTAAATATTAACTTGTTTAAAAAATCCTTGAAAACATACTTCAACTCTCTTGTGTAAACTGGTTAGAGGTACTTTAGATCTATTTGTTTTATCTCGACTCTGAGACGTCTTCTTTCAAACTCAATTTTCTTTCTGTACATTTAGAGAGAACCAATTACAAAAAAACCGACATTTTTTTCCGCGTTCTGTTTTTAAACTAAGTTTTGAATGTGTTTTTTTCTAATACATAATATGTTGTACCATGGTTGTACCACTATGCATTTAAGTGGTTGTCTCACTATGCATTTAAGTGGTTGTCTCACTATGCATTTAAGTGGTTGTCTCATTATGCATTTAAGTGGATGTCTCACTATGCATTGAAGTGGTTGTCTCACTATGCATTTAAGTGGTTGTCTATGCATCCTGTAGGCCAATTTTCGTAAATAAAGTTGTTTAAATTACGTTGCATCTTTATTCCGGTTGCATTTCGATTACAAAAAATATTCTTAATACGAGAATACGAAAAGCTGACTTTTGGCAAAAGCTGACTGAGGGTATTTTGAGCTACTTTGAGGGTATTTTTTGTAATAGAAATGCAATCGGTTTGATATTTCAATGTAATTTGAACAATAATATTTACGAGAATTGGCCTTGGACGTACGTCAAACTTATACCTACACATTATATGTTTATGCTAAACGCATACACTTTCAAATAACAAGTACAAATACGTCTGAGTGCGTGACAAAAGTGACGGAGTGACGTCTGCCTGAATAGCGTTAGTTAATTGGCTAACTAACTTTTTTATAATTAAAATAGATAATAAAAAACACTTGAATTTTTTGAAACTGTTATGTTTGTAAACTAACAAAGTTACAAAAAATAACACCAACGTAAATATTTCAAATTTAAGTGTGATACACACGACAAAAGGAGTACAAAGTAAAACTGAAATAAACCCACAAACGTACCAAAATTTTACCAAAATACGTTGTGAATTTTTAAAATGTTTGCTAGCAATATTATGTTCCAGGTATAATCGCAGAGAGCTTACTGTGTTGCCTCTTTAAAACTTGCTACTTTACGTTTGTTAAATTTTAATTTTATCACCGCAAAATGTTTTAACAGAATTTCAGCTTATCTAGAAACTAGAATTCGGTGATGAGATTTTTGTATTTTATTTACATGGAATATCTTCTGCTACATTTAACAAAATAGGCAGAAGATATAGAAACAGAAAGCCAATGACGGACACTCACAAATAGAACAAATTTGCGCAGACACGTTTTATAGATTTACAAATTAACCAAAATTTTGATGAATAAAAGATGGTATTTAAGGCATCTATGGCATAAGGTTTTGAAGATGTACTGCAAGAAGACATACAGTAATCATGATAAAATAGTTTTTTTAAAGCTTTTATTTAACTTGCAGTGTATGTAGGTATGTATGTTCGGGTGGAATCTTGCAACCTATTTCAATCCACTTACCGGTTATTATTTTACGAACGGAAGCAATTCTTTTCTAAAACCGTAATAATTATAATTTAATAGTATAGTGTTTTAGCGATAACCTTTTTTAACCTATCTGCCATATGCCTCATTAGCGAAGAAATATTTTCCCAAACAATTTATAAGACTGATTTTCTTCTCTTTTAATAGTCGGAGATCCCTCTAAGGACGACTTTCATCGCGCTGTTTAATGAATGAAAAGTATTTTAGATCACATTAAATAGCTCAATAAATATAATGTAAATATAATGCAAAATTCATACCAATAGAAAGTATGAAGCCTATAGAATATTTAAACATTAGGTTGACTATTTTTTCCCGTCACAACTCGTGGGTAGGCAGGTAAATCGATATTAGTCATTTGCACTGGTCTGGTTAATGAATTAAGGTTAGATTAAAATAAAGATTATGTATTTCATTGGTACAAAATTTGTCTATTGACCGAACCAGTGAAAAATCTTAAAACAAAAAAAAGTTAATCATTCTGGACTATATTTTTTTAGGCAACCCATTTGCAATATATTTATTGGCCTATTTAATTTGATATAAAAAACTTTGCATCCATTAAACAGATCGATGAAGGTCGTCCTTAAAGGGATCTCCGACTATAAGGTAAGTATCCCTATGACTAAAATACCATCCAACACAATAAACAACAAACAGCAAATACGTTATTTTTTGTTACATAAAACTTGAGCTTTCATTACTATTATTCATGTTCAGTCATCCGATTTAAAATAAAAGTTAGTTAGAAACTATATACAAAACTGTTTTGACAAATTGTCGACTTTGTTCTCGTTGTTTCTACAAAAGCGTTCATTGTATCCAGTTTTACGAACAACATCAGTTTTACTGCGGTCACTCATATTTATTATTTAACTATTTACTGTAAAATTTAGTTAATACGGTTCGAGCGTTTTTTTTACATTGGCTTTTACCAGGAATCAATGTGAATTTTTAATGATAATATATCAAATATAATTTTATTATATAAAGTTCAAAATAATAAGCTTAGCCTATACTTATGTTATCACTTATTTCTATAAAATTTAAAAATAAACGAAATTTATTTGAATCAATCGGATTTTAATTAGAGAATAATATGTGTTAAAATTTTCTATTTTATTTCAATTTATGATTTTAAGTATCTACTGGATTAAAGTAAATATTTTACTTTATTACTACCGGTTTGTAAATATAGTATTCTGACTTTTAGCCACAATTAAATTGATATTTACAGCTAATAATTATAGCACCATATTAAGATAAATAAATAAATATTGCAGGATATCCCACACATCGGCATCTAGCCCCAAGCTAAGTTACTAGACTTATGTATGGGTGCTAGACAACGGATATACTACTTATATACTTTTCTTTTGTAAATATATACTTATAATACATAGAAACAAACAGACCACAGATAAATATCTAAGCATAGATACTTGTCTGAGGCGGGAATCGAACCCGCAACCCTATGGTAATACGGCACCATTGTGCCAACTGGGTCGTCACCCAGATAACCATTCTTTAGTTTTCTATCTTCCAGATAAAATACAATGAAATAAAGTACGTACAATTTAGATATTATTAAGATAAATAAAAGATAGTGATGTCTATTGCATATTATTTTATCCCCAGTGAAGGGTGACCAAAGACATGGAAATAAATCGAGTGGAAATACGTCCCCTTATCTCAGTCATGGTGTGCAATTGAGATTTATTCTGAAAGGATCCAATAACTTATCTATATTAGATTACCAATATGTCAAATATGTAATCACTTACACGATTATTGTAGTTTATTACAAATTTGAATTGAATTTCTAATATTTTTACTGTATTCTTTCAGTTCAGTTCATTTATTTGCGTAAAAGTTGGTACGTTAATAAGAACTTATAAAATATTATTATACAGATTCTCAACTGTAGTCAAATGTATTGACTTGCGAATACAAATTTAAAGTCCATACCTACATACTTTTATATAATACTATTAATTGCAAAATGTCAAAATTATAAAAAATATTGTCAAAATAAAATAAAGGTAGGTATTAGATAAATAAATGTCAATGAAACGTACTTGCCATCAAATTCTGAAAATTCGAGAGTATCTACTTGTGAGGCTTTGGAACGTTTTTTAGAGTCCCGTATCCAAAGGGTAAAAACGGATAAAAAACTCTATTGTCCGTTTGTCAGTCTATCTGTAACCAGGCTGTATCGCATGAATCATGATAGCTAGACAGTTGAAATTTTAACAGACGATGTATTTCTGTTTGGGCTATAACAACAAATACTTACTAAAAACAGAATAAAATGGTACGGAACCCTTCGTGCGTGAGTCCGACTCGCACTTGACCGGTTTTCTGCCTTGTTTTGTCTATCGTATGACTTTGTAGTACCTACTGAATATATTTTTTTCTATTTAATTACAATTTGAATTAAGTACTAATATTTTTGAGACATTATTTAACTTAGCAATAAATAAATTGCTGGCGAGATCTAGTGGTGGAGACATCTTAGGGTGAACATAAATTACGTCAAATGTTTAAAGAATGTTACTGAGATTCAAATCGGATGAATAAAATATAAAGTTTGTTTAAAACTGTAATACGTCCATCACATCCCTCACTTTGACGTCCCAGTTGGCACAATGGTCACCATGCCGGACTGCCAAACACAGGGTTGCGGGTTCGAATCCCGCCTCAGACATGACATGTATTTATGCTTAGATATTTGTGTGTGGTCTGGTTGTTTCTATGTATTATAAGTATATATTTACAAAAGAAAAGTATATAAGTAGTACATCCGTTGTCTAGCACCCATAACACAAGTCTAGTTACTTAGCTTGGGGCTAGATGGCGATGTGTACATGTACAATGTCTTGTAATATATATATATATATTTACATATCGGAACACAATACCATTAACTTCAGACATGACAAAAAGCGAATCAAATAAAATACGCAGGCATATATCGGACGAAACATTTCATAAAACGGAGTTTAATTTTAAAAGTGGGGAAAAGATAACAGTGTTTCGTAATTTATGACGTCATTATGAGCGGAAATTAAATGAAAAACTCCCCAAAAGCGAGACGTTAACGTCCACATGTACCGAAATTTGGCTTTTGTATAATGAAACGTCGGGTCTAAATATGTTTTGTTTTATGGGAGGAAATTATTTTAAGTGCAATTGTCCAACTAGCACCTGTGCTCCTTTTAGAGTTATTTCGATGAGGGAGGGTAACCATCATGGGTTATCATACCATGGGGCGGCGACAAATGATGGATGTTAAACTTAAACTGTTCAACTTCAAACTTTATTATTCATAATCATAAAACGATGTACTTATTTGGTTTAAAGCTGGTATTATTCTAATTAAATTATTCAAAACTACTATATTTCATCTATACTAATATTATACATCTACAATAATATTATAAAGCTGAAGAGTTTGTTTGTTTGAACGCGCTGCTCTTAGGAACTACTGGTTCGAATTGAAAAATATTTTTGTGTTGGTTAGTCCATTTATCGAGAAAGGCTATAAGCTACTTTTTATTTTCATATTCCCACGAGATCGGGACTTACGCGGGTGAAACCGCGGGACGCAGCTAGTGGCTAATAAACGTTGATGCTCAGTCAGGAAGCAAATAGAAAGATAAATATTAAACATAACCATAATAAACATGAATAAAGGGATTTTACAAACTCCGCTTTACCAATCATCTGACAACAAGATTTCGTACATATAATAACTGTAGATCAGTGACAAATTGGTATTTTTATACGTATTATGGCTTTGTAAAAATAGATACAGTCATCCAGGAAAAACTTCAAAGAATCAAATAAATACATCATACATTTTTACTGTAAGCGGCTCTAGAGCTTTATAAAACCTTTACATTTTCGAATTCGTTGATAAAGCTTCCATTGGCGAATGTGCCCTTTCAGCAAAAAATCAGTCAGAAAAATGTCGTTTCAAATTAGACAAATTGTCCGCGCCTCGCTGTATGATCGTGGAATATTCAAAAGGCTTATGCATAAACAAAACTGAGTGTCAGTGTGTATGCGAGCACGGATGTTTCACTCCGAATAATATGCACGTTTTAAACTTTAAATCATTTTAGACTTCCCTTCGAGTACGGATTACATGAAAAATGTCGTCGTGTTAATAAAGAAAGTTTTATGCTTTATATGATTGTACTTCTGTTTATAGGTACAGTCGGCTGCATAATTGCAGCCCTTGGTAGAGTTCTAAAATTACTATTATTGCTATGTTTTCATTCTAATAATTTTTGTTTGATAAATTGATGAGTTAGATGACTTTAAACTTCAACTAAAGCAGGTGTCTAGATTCTTGCTTGTGTTGAAAATATTCTTATAACAGCCGTTTTGTAGCTCTACGGTGGGTCTGCAACTATGCAGCCGACCGTATATTATGTTATGAATCCGACATTGTAACAATGTATTAAAAAGTAGAATTTACTTTAGCAAATTCTACTTTGTTTTTAAAAATCCTTGAGTTGCTTGCGTGTAGCACTAAAGCAACTCAAAGCTTAAAGTAGTACAATGTTAAACCATTTAAGAAAAATAATAAGATACCTAGCTTTAGAAATGATTACAAGGTATTTTTATAATTAAGCTACTAACACAAATTTTATATTAAAAAGACTTAATCAAAGCACTAAAAAATAAGCAGTACCTAATATTAAACAAATATTTTGTTTTTGTTTTCCCTTTAGGGTATTTCGAGTGCGCTTTATTTACTTAATCAACAGGCTTATCATGTAACTGGATGCTTAAGTAACATTAGACGAATTAAACCACCCTTCGTTAACTTCAGAATGTTTATAATTGGATTCGCTTCTTTCGTAATAAAAACCTAATCAGCTGACTGAAGTTCTTAATGAGGTAAATATTTACAAGGCGATGAGCTGATTATTGGAGCATTTAATAGTACACATTATCTTCGATTACGTTAATAAAACTATTCACGATTACTAAAAAATAAATGAATAGACCTGAAAAGAAGGAATTATGTTGATTCTAAGTTTTGATCTTTATTCTGTAAATTAGAAAATTGTTCTCCTTTCAGTGTTAACGATTCGGTTGAGTAAATAGGATTACATTTTAAGTCAAAATTATTAATCATAGCTTCGCCCCGCGGTTTCACCCGGGTAAGTGCCGCTCCCGTAGGAATAACGTGGTAAAAAGTTAATCCCGGTCTCCAACTATCTACATATCGAGTTTCATCGCAATCGGTCTAGTAGTTTTTGCGTGAAAGAGTAACAAACATATACACACAAACACGAAAACTTTCACATTTGTAATATTAATAGGAGGGTGGGAAGTAGAATTTCCACTGCAGGTCTAAGGCTAGTCATTCCTATAGAAGTCAATATTATTCCCCCCATCGTCACTTTGGTCTGCCGCGTGATCGTGTCATGGGGAACCATTCTGTTGTTATTTTGGTCTTTAAGAAGAAAGGGTACCGGGGGCTCTCTCCATACAAACATAGTCGACTGTTTTCTCCCTAGATAATGACACTAGAGAAAATATTTTTATTGCATAAAACTTATGACTATGCGTTTAGTTTTGTTTTAAGTCCTAATTTTTATGATAATTAGAAAATGAAAAAAAAAACAAAACATAGGAGCATAGTCATGGCAGTTATAGGTTTTAAGTCTTAATTTTTATGATAATTAGAAAATGAAAAAAACCAAAACATAGGAGCATAGTCATGGCAGTTATAGGTTTTATGGCACAAAGACATTTGTGCTAGTGTCATTATCTAGGGAGGAAACAGTCAACTACGTTCGTATGGAGAGAGCGACGGTACCCTTTCACCTTAAGATCTATTTTCATAGTACTAAGATCTCATCCTGCATTTTACTTTGTTTGTCTATCTCTTTGTCATTGAAAATCAATAGTTTCAACATGCCATTTTCGTGGAATCTGTTTCCATCATTTCCTAAATAACTGAGAAATTATATGTTTCTTTCTTACCTACATAAAGAAGTCCGACTATAAGCGTAGCGGTTGCCATAACAGTCTCCTTGTGATTAAAACAGATGATAGTCTTCACGCTGAAGAACGTGCAGAAGAACATCAAGATAGAAATGTGTGACACGTACCACAACCAGCACACGAACATGTTCCCTTTTTTCTGGGAAATAAAGTTGAAAATTGCCTGAAAATCGAACTTTAGTTTCCGGGCCACCTTGACCAAAACTAAGTAAAGCTAATGTAATGTATCTTTAATATGTAGGCATTATTAGGTAGGTAAAAGACGACCCTGTTGGCACAATGGTCACCATGTCGGACTGCCAAACAGAGGCTTGCGAGTTCGATTCCCGTCTCAGACATGTATTTATGCTTAAATATTTGTCTGTGGTCTGGTTGTTTACGGTTTAAAATTCTTTATTTCTCATAAAATTTACAAAATTACTTACTGAGAAATCAAAATATCTTAAAAACAATAATTTATCATAGGTGAGCGTAGGTATTAAACCGAACATTCCAATGTTTTTGCGTAACTTGAATGTGAACACAACAATATTTTTTTTAATTAAATTATCAATAATTATCAACATTTTCATATAAGACTGTACTTTCACACTAAAAGTAAGTTTAGATTAAGAAAATTGCAATTACATTTATAAGTATTTATCAATTAATGGTAAATTAAAAAGTAAGGTAGTTTTAAAAATAATGCATGCAAAGGCAAACCGAAACAACTTGTGGACCGGTCTGGGCGTCATCAGCTGTGAGCAGTGAACGAGACCATTTGCACCAATATAACACTTGAACTTAAGCGTTTGAGTGATTTAAGTTTAGTTTTAAATATTATAGGCATTGTTAGGTTGTGTATTTATGTTTTTATTGTAGTATTTTTATTGTGATATTTATTCATTAATTATAATTATTAATATGTTATATTTATTCATCTATTTAGGTATCTATATTTAAATTTATTGTATGGGAGTAGGTAAGTTTTTTGTAAAAAAAAATTTCGTGTAAGTACACACAAGTAGTCTAGTAAGTTTTTTTTTTTTTGCATTCATGTAGTTTTTTTCGTAATACTTGAGTAGTAAGCATCCCAAAATCCCGTATTTTGCGTAATATGTTGTTTGAGAGCTTTTTTAAATATAATTAGAGATTTGGCTTCCTTTACATCCGTCGGCAATTTGTTATATAGGAGCACACCAGAAAATAATATGCTAGTTCTTCCATAGTTAGTACGAGGGGCGCGAAAAATCAAATTATTTGCTTGTCTAGTTGTTTTTTTCTGTATTTGTGACTTCTTGGTAAATGAAATACGACAGTGAACATCCCTAGTGAGTATTTTTCTAACCAACATGCAGGTGTTATATATGTAGTTCTGCTGTAGATTTAATATTTTCGTTTCTTTATATATTTTTTTTGTTCTTGTAAGGAAGTCGTAGTTAAATAAGGTTTTTATTATTTTATTTTGGGCTGTTTGTAGGGATTCTAAATTAGATTTTGGAGCAGAGCCCCAAATTTCCGAAAGATAATCTAAATGAGGCTTCACAAGAGAATTATATATATTATATCGTACTTTAATGGGTAGACAGCGAACAATATTTCTCAAGGCTCCAGCAAGAGAAACCAATCGAGACCGTATTTTGTCAATATGATGTTGCCAAGACAGCTTTTCGTCTAGAATCAGTCCCAAATATTTTTCGTGCTCAGATTTCTGGAGTGGGATGCCGTTAATTGTAAGGGGAAGGTGATCGCCTATCTTTTTATTTTTTGGAGCAAATATCATTAATTTAGTTTTAGATTCGTTAATTGTAAGCAGATTATGGAGAAACCAATTATTTAAGACTTCTAAATCTTTTTGTGCTTGTTGAATCAATAATTCTATAGATGGGCCAAAATAGAACAGACAGGTGTCATCAGCATACAGGGTGACATGACCAAGCAGTCCTATTTCATACAGATTGTTAATATAAATAAGAAATAAAACAGGTCCTAATATTGACCCCTGCGGGACTCCGCATGTCACTAGTTTTTGGGGGCTCTTGTATGAACCTATCTTCACTATCTGGTATCTATTGCTCAGATATGACTTAAGTAAATCTAAAGCTTTTCCGGTCAGACCCACTAATTTATTTAACTTTTCAATAAGAAGCTGATGGCTTACTGTATCGAACGCTTTCTTTAGGTCGATAAAAATGCCCAATGCTATTTTCTTTTCGTCAATGTTGGTCTTAATATCGGTTATGAGGTCAATTGCAGCTGATAGGGTATTTGATTTTGCTCTAAAGCCATATTGACCTTTGTATAAGAAATTTATAGAATTAAGGTGTGCGATGAGTCTACTGTGGATAACTTTTTCAAAGATCTTTGAGATCACGGGAAGTACTGAGATAGGCCTGTAGTTACCAGGGTCTAGCTGGTCACCTGATTTGTAAATTGGGCTAACCTTAGCTATTTTTAATGAATCTGGAAATATGCCTTTGTTTAGGCATTCATTTATGCATTTACTTAGTGGTTCAGCTATTAAGTCAATGATGTTTTTTAAAGTTCCTGAGCCAACACCATCCATTCCCGTACTAGTATTAGTTTTAAGACGTTGAATAATTTTGCGTATTTCAACAGTAGATGTTGGCCCAAAGACAGACAAACCATCACTGATTGTTTGGCATTGTATAGTATTTGCTTTATGAAATTGTATAGGTATTATACTAGCTAACAGTGAACCGATATTAGAAAAGAAGTTATTGAAATGCTCGCATATTTTTAGTTCGTCAGTAATTAGCTCTGAGTTTATTTTTAGTTTAGGTGGTATGCGGTTTTCTTTGATTTTATTACTAGATAGTTCATTAATTAGTTGCCACATTTTAAGCGGTTTACCCTTGCATTCTTTGAAAGCTTTTTTATAGTAGCTACTCTTTGTTTTTTGTATGAGTTCCGTTGTTTTTTTCCTTTCTTCTACAAAAAGTTTCTTGGCTTCAGCATTGTTTGGTTCTTTTGTAATTTTTGCCCATTTGGCATTCCTTTCTTCAATAGCATTAATAACATCTCTATTAATCCAGTTTTTTGTAGGTAGGTTAAGCGTCTTTATTTTTGTAGTTTTGTTTATGTTTATAGAATTGATTAGTACTTCTTCGAAAAGGTAATAGTTGTCTCCAATATCCTTAATATTTGCAGATTCCAGAGATTCACATAGCTTGTTGTGATTCACTTTTTCGTATTTAACTTCCTGCACTGCCACTGGAGGAATTCGTCGCACTTCAAAATAGATCTGTTTATGGTCGGACATTGCACTTTCCAAGATAGCCAGATGAAATGGATGGCCTTGGATATTCGATATTACATGATCTAGGATAGTTTTTGTTTTCGACGTTTCTCGTGTGCAGAAAGTTTTTTCTATTTTGTTCAGAATACTACATCCATTCATACGAAGCATGGATTTGTACTTTTTCGTATCATCATCTTTTTCTAGTAAATTGAAGTTAAAATCCCCGAACACAATGGCTCTTTTTCGACGAGATAGTTGTGGAGAGAAAGTTTCTAGGAAATCATTTGTGCTTGTCCGTTCCGGTTTATATACAATTCCAATATCCAGGCAAAACTTTTCCACGTGAATCCAAAGGTTTATAATAGTTATAAGGTAGTACTTTAGTTCCTTGTTTATATGTATTATAAGCATATATTTACAAAAGAAAAGCATATCCGTTGTCTAGCACCCATAACATAAGTCTAGTTACTTAGCTTGGGGCTAGATGGCGATGTGTGGAATATCCTGCAATATTTACTTAAATATTTACTTAAATTTAAGCCCTGAAGGTCCGTATAAAAATTCACGTACCTGTGAAGCTTGATAGATCAGTAACAGAGATAAAACAATCTGATAAATGCATATACATAAGGAGAATAGTGCAAACAATAGATTGACAGCAACCACAGGTCGATTATTGTACAACGTGTCAGCGCCAGCCATCTCCGCCAAGCAGGTAGCTGAAGTTGCTATGGCGATAACCGATATTATCTGAAATATATAATTGAGATTAAAAAAGTCGCTGGTTTTATCTACATACTCCTTTCACATGCATCTTCATACGTGAACTTTGTGTGTCATTAATAAATAAATAAATAATTATTGCAGGACATTCCACACAGCGCCATCTCGCCCCAAGCTAAGTGTTATGGATGCTAGACAACGGATATACACTTATATGCTCATTGTTCCCTGATAGTCAATTGTTATTTTCAGTCATAACACAAATCAGTCTTTTCGGATTTCAGACATGGGAATAGTACGTTTTAAGAATTGTTGTTTCTGGAATATGTATAATTTAACATGCAGTCTTGTTAGACCGTAAACCGCGTAGGGGTTGAATTTTCAAATTGTTTCTTAGCGCCTACATTGCCTACGTCGTAATAGATATCTGTGTAAAAAAATATAAAAATTAGCTTTAGTTACTTCTAATGAATCAATGTATCCTCATACCAAGTTTCATCAAAATCGGTCTAGTAGTTTCAGAGCGTATTAGTTACAAACAAACAAAAAATTCTTTCTTTTTCTAATATTAGTAAGTTTAGATAAGATTTATCATTTATCGGTATCAAAATTATAAGAGAACAAAATAAGGCGCGGAAGACACAGGTAGCACAGCAAAGAATTTCTGTGCTGCTTCTGTGCGTTTTTCGCCTTAGACACTTAAGTAGTTTTAATAGACGCTTTTTTTAGGGTTCTGTACGCAAAGGGTAAAAACGGGACCCTATTACCAAGACTTCACTGTCCGTCTGTCCGTCACAAGGCTGTATCTCATTAACCGTGATAGCCAGACAGTTGAAATTTTCACAGATTATGTATTTCTAAAAACAAAAATAAAAATATTTAAGTGGGGCTCCCGTACAATATGGTACGGTGAGTCTGACTCGGACTGGTATTATTTCTCAAGTATCAAAACATAGCTGCTACGAGTACGGGCTACGAGCTACAAGATGTTGTCGTAGCCAAAGATCTTTGATCGTAGCACAAGTACATGTGCAATATACACTTACTTAGTGTAATACACACATACTTGTGCTCCTTAAAATAGAAATTCACTTTTAGGGTTCCGTACTCAAAAGACTTCCCTGCTGTCCGTTTTTATAAATTAATTAAGTATGAAGTATAAACAGTTACTTACATACCGTCGTAACAATCCCTATGAAGATAACACCTTGCTTCAAACTGTAACCATACATCGTTTCTACAGTGCAACATCTTCGGTTTGCATTCATTATCAATTACTAAGTAAATTAAGTTTGAATTTTAAAATTAAATAACAAGATAATTATCTATTATACTAGTTTTAAACAATAGGCACGATGTGCAATTTCGGCCAATATCACGTGGAAAAATCAAGTGGCGAAGAACCAGGAAAAGGTACGGTGATAGTTTTGCTCATAAACGAAAGATTGGATTTATTTAAGGTGTCAGCAATGGTTTAATGAGTCGGTTACATAGGCGTAAATTATGAATGATCGAAATGTTTTTGTAATTGTGACATTGACAAACGTGTTGTTCGTTGATGTTGACGTTTTTCATGATCGCATCAAAAGAGGCGAGTTTTAATGTTTAACTTTGTATACTTATCTCATAGACTAAGAAAAAAAGAGCCGACACCTCGTTGCTGAGGAAGGATTGAAACCCCCACAATTTATCTTCTTCTATTCAACCCACCCATCCCCTTATCATCCCCTTATTTAACTATTGTCCATCCGATGGTTGCCTGGAAGATATCGTTTTTAGCGATAAGGGCGTCCATTGTGCCATATTATATGGTTTATATAGTTTTTAGCTGGAAGCTAGCTAAAGTTTAGCTGGAATTGATGTTAGAATTAAGGTTTAATATGGTACAATAAGGAGTTTATCTATCTACTTATAATATAGGAAAAGATATATTCTTCTTCTTCGTGTCAACGGCGGCCAATGCAATACACCTTGATCAAAGCACTCCCGCCCAAAACTTAGCCACGGCAATCGCATTATCTGTTGCCCTGTTGAGGTCGTCTGCAGAGTAGCTAACAGGGCAGAGAGAGCAAGCCGTCAAGTGCGCCATCGTTTGGGCGGCCCTCCCACACTCACACAGAGTGTCCGATCCGGAGAAACCCTACCTAGCCATGTTCTCTTTGCATAAAAAGGTATAAGTAGGTATAAGGTATAAGTCGGTAAAAAGGTATAAAGATATATTAAAAAATGAGTTCCTTAGAAAAGGTAGAACAAAAATGTAATAGTAGTTTTTAAAATACATGTCTGTCGGTCTATTTGTATCTATCTATCTACTCATAATAAAGGAAAGAGAACAAAACAATCTATATCTAAAAACAAATTACAAAAAAAGAGTTCCCTAGACTTATAAAAGGTGTAGAACAAAAATGTATAAGTAGTTTTTAAAATTCATATCTGTCTGTCTGTTTGTTCCTCTGTAACATATACAAACTGCTAAGCCAATTGAAGTTTTATTTTCACTATTGGATAGCACTAATAGTTTCGATGAAAGTCATGGTATACTTTACATCGGAATCCAATTAGTAGAACCTGAGTTATCAACAAAAAAAAGCAGCCGCTCGAACCAGCTAAAACGAAGTTACAGAATACATAATGTTGTGGCACGGAAATTTCTAAATAAAACAGAACTACCACGCGAACGAATAATAGCTAGCTATTAATAATTTAGTGTTCTAGTTGTAATATTATTAGATAGCTACTCTATACGCTATGTGCTTTAGCGTATAGAGTACCTGGTTCTGCTTATGTTAATCCGCAAGATCGTATTGGCCGTGATTAGATCAGCTGGCTGCTGTGACTGGCTGCTGCAATATGCCATTCGCTTACCAGACTTAGTTCATCAAAGCATCAGGCCATGAAACAAGCGACGATTGACAATCCGGGCCTCCTGATATCTTATAAAAGTCTATAAATATAAAGTCTATAAAGTCAAATTTAAAAAAATTTATAAATCAACTCATAGCTTAAACCGCTGCTCCAAGAACTGATTCGGAGGGTGAACTTTCGAAGGTGTTTTTCGCAATTTCATCCCTAGGACTGTGAAATGGTGGGTGCAGACGCGGTCAAAAGCTGGTGTAGTTATAAAGCTTCTAATTTATTTTTAGTGTGAACTAAGTACCAGGTACTAGGTTAAATTCCTCAATTTTCTTGCTTTCTATTTACAGACCATCTACACAAGGTCGCTGATATGTTTTTTTATAGATAAGTCAGTATTTGGGTTTATGGTGTCGCAGAAGATATTCATAAATTTGTAGCTTGAAGACCGACGGATAAGCTGGGGGTTTTGGAGGGGGGCAAGTAAAAGTAGGAACACGGCAATGGAACGAGAACTTTTCCGACCCGTCTTCCTTTTTTTTATACAAATGATAAGTCAAGCGTTTGACCACTCTCACGATGCGCTCTAAAATATAGCACGTTTTCCAAAAAAATACCTGTTTCCTGCAGGCAACAGATCCTTGTTGTAAAATAAATAACAAAGCAAAAACGTGCGCTTTTTGCTAAAGTTCCATAGTTGATATTATTCTAGCTAATATTATTTCTTGTTTGATGGCCACAAGAGGCAGTAGACCGACCGCGGCCGATTAAAGCCAGTAATTCGGTCGGCTAATTACACCACACTCCGCAACCTCGCTACAGAGGATCACTTTGATCTCCAGCCGCCTGCCGACGCGGACGAACTTCAGACATTACGAGGTGAATTGTTCTGTGCAACCGACCGACTGTTGTTCGTATTACAGTTATAGTTTAAGATATTACGGTTGATTTAATTCTGGGTTTAATAAATATTGCAGGACATTCCTCATACAGCGCCATCTAGCACCAGCGGTGTGTTACCATAACCAGGTTACGAATACAATACTTTTCTTTTGTAAACACATACCTACTTAATATATATACCTACAGAAAAAAAAGAGAGAGCGGTGTTGGCTTAGTGGTTATACCTCGACTTTCATTCTGAATTCGGTCGTGGGTTTGAATCCCGGCCGGCCGTGCACCAATGTCTCCTCTTTCCTCTTTATTATATTATGCAGTGTAGACAAAAATAAATAATAATATCTGTTTGAAGCGGGAATCGAACTCGCAACCTTCTGCGTTGCAGGCGGATGATTGCCCAACGCGCTGCGCTACAGAGGCTATCGACCTTTACCCTTTCCTAACCGTAGGTACCTATACCACATGCCTATACGTTGCTCACTTTACTATATGCCTAATAAAATAACGTATAATAAGTGCCAGCTGGCCTGCCAACACTTTTTCATCAACACTTGTCATAAACAAAATTACCCCCACATGAAACGAACACGAAAGAACATTAAAATTCTGTTTTACAACACAACAATAAAAAAATATGTCGTAAACCATTCATAAACTCTAAAAACGGACGGAAAACTTATTTTATAATCGCATCGGAATAATTTCTAGCGCGAAACATTTCCATACAAATTAGTTTATTGTATGGTACATGTGACGTTATAAAATACAAAACTGTGTCGCTTTCGCAGAGAGTAACTTGTTCTCATAAAACACACTAAAATAACAATTAGTGTACGTTTTAACTGTATTCATTCGTATTTCACATGTTCGTGTTATGTCATCTGCATACGCGAATCTTTTGTAGAGTTAAACTGAATAAAGCTTCTTGTTAAACCGTACAAATACTTATAGGTTAATGTTAAATTGATATATTTGGTTCACGATTGAAGGTCCCCCAGTGTTAGCACAGGGGGACCGTCAATCGTTGAACCAGTGTTAGATTTTTTCAAGCTTATCCGTCCCCTATACATAATTATACTCATAGGTTAATGTTACATTGATATATTTGGTTCTCGATTGACCGTCCCCCTAACGGTAACCGGTCCCCCTGTCAAGATTTATTTCACGATTGAAGGTCTACCAGTGTTAGCACAGGGGGACCGTCAATCGTTGAACCAATGTTAGATTTTTTGAAGCTTATCCGTCCCCCATACATATACTTAAAAGTTAATGTTACATTGATATATTTTTGCACGATTGACCGTCCCCCTAACGGTAACAGGTCAAAATTTATTTCACGATTTACAGTCCCCCAGTGTTAGCACAGGGGGATCGTCAGTCGTTGAACCAGTGTTAGATTTTTTCAAGCTTATCCGTCCGCCTAGTCCAAGCTGTGGTCCAAGTAAAAAATGATCTGGGCCAAGCAAAAGACGATTTACCATCCTTACATGAGGTTATTTATCTAATTTTTTCATTCCGAGAGACCCAAATACACGATATTTTTAAGAGTTCTCCTGTTAAAGTGCTTAATTCATCTAGATTTACATAATTAAGGATATCTGCAAGTAAAACTGCGAAGCATACATTAGTATCCTACATTTTTGGCAATTTGGAAAAGGCACTGTAAGGTACCCCAGAGAATCGTGGCATGTAAAATGAGCAGAGTTGGCACACACATTTAGTGCAAGTAATAATTTAACCGCAACAAAGCTTTATGGCGAACACTACCTACCCTATCCACTCCGCTAGCTTTCAGATATAATAAAATAATTCTTTTTAATCTTATTTCCGTTCCGTTTACTAGCATTTGTGATAGGATAGGATAGCATTTGTGATATTCTATTTAAAAAAAAAATTACTTTTTATCACAGTTGCTCATAAAGTGGATCTTATTCAACGGCTTTTAGGCTCATAATCCATCATATTATGCACGCGTGCGTTTTATATTTGTTAACTAGTGCTGTAAAGTTATCCCGAAAAGGTAGGTACCAAAGAGTTTATAACTAGCAAAAATGGTTGTCTCTAAAGTCGGTTTACGAACGAAAATTTTACGTGATAATCACTTAGAAAACGATTAAAAATTGAGTTGTTTATTTTTTGTTTTTTCTTTTACCTATCCGCTCTGCTAAAACCCTACCCATTTTCAAGAGTATGGTAACTGAACATTACTTTCACTCTATTGGTACATAACTCTTGCCTCTTATTTCTTTTCATATTTATATTCTTGTTTATTCTCTTAGAAATGCTTGTATAATATTATTATATTTTTATTTTTTCTTTTATTTACTTATTTCTTATTATGTAAATAATTGTTAGTATATTCTCATTATGAATAGTATTGCTAAATATTATTATGTGTATGGTATGATGTCTATGTTTAAGTATTTCGTTTATAATATCTATTTTACGTAGGTATTTATTATTATATTATGTGTTCCTTACACCACACGACCTACCAGTTAAGCTAAACAGACCTTCTCCATCCTAAGGTTGCCTGGAAGAAATCGCTTTAAGCGATAAGGTCGCCTGTTTGTACAATTTCGTAGTTAATAAGCTTTCTCGTATTTTTTGTCATTTTCAATGTTTTGTGTGTTGTACAAATAAAGTGTTTATCTATCTATCTATCTATCTATTAAATATATTGTTTTTCCGTACCATTGTATTTTGTTCTTAACCCCCGACGCAAAAACAAATAGAAAAATCCCTAAAAAATAATGTATGTCACACGAGGATGTATAGGTTGAAAGTCTTTAGCCTGGCCTTTCCGGAGCATAATTAACAAAAAAATATTGCCTTAAAAAAATGTAAACATAGAGTTAACACAAATATTTTGTTAATTATTATTTTGTTTTCTTTTCAAGTCTTTTCTTTTATTCGCAACTGTGATAAAAAACGTCGTACGATATACGTGTGGAATTGATATTTGCATCTTGGCTTCATTAACACGCTCGCTGCCGCTCGCGCGTCATAAACCGCCTCTATGCAAAGATCAATTTACCACACTTATATCGTAATGTACTATTATGTATTTCGCAAAACTGCTTACACCTTTCCAAGCATCTTGTTCCTGGCCTAAACTAGACCAGTTGCTAAGCTTTTCCGGCGTCTAGTCTGAATAATTTGTTTCTTATCGTGGTGCTGACTGTTACTAAAAATTTTGTTGATTTCTACTTTTTAATTGATTTAATTTTGACATAATTTTGTACGCCAAAATGGCAAGATCTAGAGTACCATTTTAACTTTGTTAACCTAGACCTACAAAATAAATATTTATGATTTTATGATTTTAATAAATCGTTCGAAAAGTTAAAATAGTGTTTCAGGCTTTGTCGTGTACTGAAGCCTAAAGCATTTGGCATGTGGTGGTCTTACAGTAAGACCACCACATGCCGAATGCTTAGTCTTACTTTGTATTTATTGACGAATGAGGTCTTCATAGAAATGCATATGCTATATCGGTATATGTATATTGATGCCGAAATGGTTAGGTTTAGCTAAGGCTGGAGATAACAGTATTTTTTTATTCGTTCTGATTTCATTCCTGCTCTCAGAATCTCTACAGTTGACCTTTATATTAAAAAGAAAGGCAGTTAATTTATAATAAAGCCTGCGGAGGCAAATTAAATAAAGCTCCTCAGTTAACATTCAGTTGACTTTTATAAGACTGGAACATCTCACCTAGTTAAAAGTATACTTTAATGCCACAATATCACTGGAGACTCAATTATAACAGGACAAAATATTGCAAATTTAAGAAGTAATATTTTGTGTTAAAAAATCATTGACTTTTTCGTATTAAAATTAAATTAAAAATGTTTATTTAAATAAATACAAATTAATGAGTTACAATAAATGGGGTATAGTATGTCAAATAACCCGCCCCTTATCGTACCCGGCGTAAAGGTTCCAATAATGCTAGAAGCATTGCCACACTGAATGGCGATGGCTAACCTCTGCGCTAGAAACGAGCCGGAGCATATTTAAAATGTAACTTTGGAAATCATTAAAAAACAAGATAATATAGGAGGCACATGGGTTATATTAATGATTACGAAGTTCTCAGAACAACAGAACGTTCTCCTTAACAAAATTGCAGATGTGACTTGATTCCCAGTGTTTTATTATAAACAACGGACTTGAACGGACATCAAATATAATGTGGGTCATATATTCTACCAGTTTCGGGAGTGGGGCGTTACTAGCCACCATATTTTAGAAACAACTCAGGACATTGCGGGACGAATACGAACGGAGAGCATAAATTATGTCTCTCTTGGGACAAGTTAGGATACCACACCCTTAGACCCTTTATGGGCCACAATAATGCCGTAGTAATGTGGACCTCGTTTGTACTCCGTTATTTGTGGTTTATCAACTTTGAATTAAAAAATATTTTCTCCATTATTTCACGGCACGATTTTATTGCATGTTTTTATCCGGCATCGTGGTCATCACTCGCTTTATAATTGAGTACCTTTACCAATAATTGCTGAATGGTTTCAGATTTAATTTAAAAAAAATATTTAATAGGGCTTATGTGAGATATTTAGCTAAATACTAATATAATTAAGTAAATGAAAGTGAATTTCAATAACCTCAAAGTTGTTATTATTTAATCAGTTTGACCCTTTGACATCATCATCATCAATCATGTTTTGGTCTTAAAAGCATTTTTTTTTTTGTTGTTACTGTTCTTACCAATCCTTAATTTAGTATGTTAAAGTAACGAAATAGACATGTCGCTAAAAAATGTACGTTACAAAGTAAACAATGACAAAATAGCATTTCAAAGTTAAACGAAATCGTAGTCGTAGTAGACCCCTAGTGTCCTCGATTATTCGTTGAACAAATGCTAGAGTCTGGTCACGTTTGTCATTTCACAGCGATCCTTCGAGACAGAATTTTCACAGTCTATAAATTTTCACCAATACCGCCATAAGGAAATCCGGGGCTTACTCATCCTTCGGATACCGGATTTAGCTGATCTTTTACAGAAATGATACCGATTTGATTTATACCGTCGTCGTTGATAGATTAATAAAAGGCAATTAATGGAAATCTTATTAGGTATTAGTGGCGAGGGGTCCTTATAACTTTTTTTTATTGTTTATTTATACTATCAGAAAACTTAAAAAGCATTTGTAACACCAAAAATCACTAAGATTTGTCTGGTGTGCGAGTAAGTACGAGTAAGTGACTGCATGCAAAAGTCTACAATATTTTAGTTACTTAACAACTAGGTACAGTCGGCTGCATAATTGCAGCCCCCGGTAGAGTTCTAAAATTACTATTATTGGCATGTTTTCATTCTAATAATCTTTGTTTGATAAATTAATGAGTTAGAAGCCTTTAAACTGTAACTAAAGCTGGTGTCTAGAATCTTGCTCGTGTTGAAAACATTCTTATTACAGACCCACCGTTTTGGTGCTCTACGGTGGGTCTGTAATTATGCAGCCGACCGTACAATACATTGACTATTAAAAGTAATGAAATGCATATTCGAAGGTAGGCTTAACACAACAGATTCTCTCGATCGTGTCGTGTAATGAGTGCGAAAGGAATAGGTAGTCAACTTCATTGTAGACTTAACTTTACGTATGCAGACATAGGTATTTTCCTAAACCTATAGTTAAGGATACAATTAACATACAATGCAAAGTATATGGTTTTTCCAGTAGAACTAAATCTCCTTCGTGATTTTTATTTTTATTTTATTAATGTAGGATTCTGAGTGAAAGGGAACGTAAGACGTAATGTTCCAGAGATGAATGTTTGATAAGTGTTTGATTGGAGTTTGATTAGATTGATAGAATGCTAAAGAAAGTGTAAGGGACGATTGAAACGTTTTTGAATGCGTATGATTCTTAAGGTGTGAGCGAGATGACGATAGCATGAGTGAAAGAGAAAGATGGTTAGTAAGGCGTGAATGAGAGGCAAGATAGGAAAACAGTGTAAGGAGAAAGGGAGAAAGCAGATAAATTAAGATTTAGAGAATTAGACGACGAAGATTGTAAAAGACGGCTCGGCAGACGATTTGGAAATTAAGGATTAAAATAAAGGCGAATAATAAAACAATACGGAGTTATTAATACGCCCCCATATTAATATAATCATTCACAAAGCAGATTACAATCACAATAATTAGGTTAGTATGCAATTGCAAAACAGGTTATGATGTAGCTAGACTGTAATCCTAAAAGCGAATATAATAGCTTCCTCTATGTTACAGTAATAATAATTAGAACAGCCTACATAATAACAACTAGCAGCGCTCCGCGGTTTCATCCGCGTAACTCCCGATCCCGTGGGAATATCGGGATAAAATGTAGCCTATAGCCTTCTTCGATAAATTGACTATCCAATACAAAAATAATTTATCAATTCGAACCAGTCGTTCCTGAGATTAGCGCGCTCTAACAAACAAACTCTTTAGCTTGATAATATTAGTTTAGATAAGTAGTGTAATAAGGCATTATTTTATATGATGACACAGGGACTTTTGAATTTCATCTATTGGAGTTTTATCGACTTAAGGTCGCTGCATACTTAACGGGATAAAACCTCGGACGGAACGGGGATATAACGTGCATCGTTTATAAAGTGTTCGTAGTCTATAAACATGCTTAACGTGATTTTTCTCGTGCCGGATGGGACGTGACGATTTTCCGACATCGTTTCATATAAAAATATCAAGTCCCGTCCGGCACGAGAAAAATCACGTTACTTATTTACAGCGACCTTCATTTCAGAGGAATTTCACCCCTCGCTACTGCTAGGTATAATATTATCTAATTAATTAATGCTCTCCAATTAATTAAAATTAAACATAATCCTGTCAATATGGGTACAGTTTTGACCTAAATACTTGAACTAACATCAGATACCAGGTCATTGGGTTTACGATAATAGCATCAAAGTACTCAATAAAATATCGCCCATGTTTATTCCTGATAATAAAAATTTAAGGGTCGACGCCCATAGTACTGTTCAACGGACAGTAGATAATATAGGATGTGGACACACATACTTGTTTTATTATGATGACATTTACGTCTATTTATTGTAATTGTTATTAATCTGATCTATTCTGATAATTACCTAACTATATTATGAGAAATGGAAACTATGAATTTAAATTGTTCGAAATAAAATATAATTTGTATGAAAATATCACAGAATTTACAATTAAAGAAGAAACCGAAAACCTAACTCCAAAATAAAAGTGACATTTGACAGATGTCAACTCTGATCTGAGAATGGATCCCGGATTCGAAATCAACTAGAAGAACTAGCCGTGAAATCGTAACTATCGCATATAATGTTGCAGACCGGTGTTGGTCTAGTGATAGATATCTTCATTTTCATTACGAAGATCGTGGGTTATTTCTATTGTATGTTCCAAGCACTACAACAACGCTCTGACTAGCATGGATTGATATTGACGGCGCTAAATAAATTATCTAAATCAGATGTACAAGCCAATATTATCATCATGTAGTAGAGAATAAATATAGTATTATCCATTATTTGATGGTATTCTATCACTACTGCGTTCACCTTACTTTTCCTTCAGTTATAAATCAACTGTATGTTACTAAATCCTAAACAACAGGTTCCATACAGGTAAAAACACTGAACTACCCTAATAAAGTCCGTATTCAGGTACTTAAGAGGAAAGGGTACCGGGGGCTCTCTGCATACAAACGTAATCGACTGTTTTCTCCCTGGATAATGACACTAGAGCAAATATTTTTGTTGCATAAAACTTATAACTGCCATGACCATGCCCTATATTTTGTTTCTTTTTTGTTGTTTAAATTTTAATTTCTAAGAAAATAAAAAAAATCAAAACATAGGGGGGGTATAGTCATGGTAGTTATAGGTTTTATGGCACAAAAATATTTGTGCTAGTGGGATCCAGGGAGGAAACAGTCGACTACGTTTGTATGTAGAGAGCGCCGGTACCCTTTCACCTTAAGTAGCTGCTAAACCTAAATCGCCTTACCACTAATCGTTAGCGTGTTGTGGTACTAGAAAGCGGGAAGGTAAGGCACTAACCGGCTCAGTCCTAGCCACTAGTTTACATAATCCCTCCACTGCACTCCATGTACTGGTATTACAGTCGGTATTTCCTACTATCTGTACACTGAGTTATTCCTGTACGGAGAGCGTATTCTATGCTATGTTTTTTGTTTATCAAAATGATAAGCAGTATTCAATTTAAATTTTTCAATAAAAATAATTTAAAGCAATATTCTTATATTAAGAATTAGCTGCGCTGCGCAATTTCACCAGTGTAAGTCCCGATCCCGGGGGAATATCAAAATGAAAAGTAGCCTATAGCCTTCCTCGATAAATGGACTATCCAACACAAAAATAATTTTTCAATTCGAACCAGTAGTTATGGAATTATCATTTATTTCACGTTAATAAGCCCATATTATATTATATCCTTAGTAAAATACAAACAAAAATAAAATAAGAAACCATTACAATAAATGAATATAAAATAAAATGAATTAAATTTACATAAGCTTGCATATTGTTACTTCGCTTTGTGTATATAGTGTTCTGTTTTTTCCTGTGTTGTACAAATAAAGTTATCTATCTATCTATCTATCTATCATATAATTATGTATATAATATCCAATCAAGGATCATTTTTTGTTCATTTCGTTGTGTCTGGAACTACCGAATCGATTGTAATGAAACTTAGGATGATATTAGGACTTTCTCAGACAAGTATAACGTCATCTGACACATTTTCCACTCTCCTTTTAAAACAATTTTACAGTGGAAAGTTAAACTAAAACTATTTCATTAGTACTAAAGTCAACGGTCTATAAAATATAACTTTATTTAAAGATCCTAATAGTTGCTCATTTTATGTTAGACAGTCGGAGAAAACTTAAAATTCAGAGCAGCGGACGCTCTGTTCATGCGGAAAGATAAAAGCTTAATATATAATATAATTTAAAGTTACTATAATGGAACAAATCCTCTGTCCACAAATGGAATACAAAGCGAGTACACACCGCAGTAATCCGCGCTGGTCGAATACATCCGAATGGACTTCCCTAGTTCTCGCAATTCCATCCTTTTTGTTCTAACAACAATCTATCAGAGCGCTACGTTCTATTAACCTATTAGGGCGAACAATGAAGAACTTCATTACAATTCACTTACACAGAAGAAAGGGGTTTTTAAGTGTATTCTGCTTAGCCCAAAGATATTTATTAAATTGCAAAATATAAAAAATGCAGAAAACATCACTGTCTTTAAAAGAAAACACAAGAGCTTCCTTGCCGAGAAGGTACTCGTATACTACAGAGTCAGGGATTTCCTGAGCGATAATCTGTCTTGAGGTCTTGTGATTCATAAAGGTCCGTGTACTTACTTAAGCTCAATATACTAGGTAATTGTTATTGTCAAATATTATTAATGATCTCTTACTATGCTATTTTAAAATTTGTACAGTCGGCTGCATAATTGCAGCCCTCGGTAGAATTCTAAAATTACTATTATTAAAATATTTGCATTCTAATAATTTTTGTTTGATTAATTGATGAGTTGGAAGACTTTAAACTTCACCTAAAGCAGGTGCCTAGAATCTTGCTTGTGTTGAAATCATTCTTATAACAGTCGCTTTGGAGCTCTACGATGGGTCTGCAATTATGCAGCCGACTATACATCTGTAAAGGTAAAACATAGCTGCGCAACCTCTTTATTAACATCAAATTTTACCTATGTTTACAAATAAAGTTATTTGATTTGATATAACTTAAAATCAGAGGTAACAATAAAGAACTTCACTTTAATTCAAACCTCTTCCACAGAAGAAGTTTTTTAATTAACATCGTTCAATTTTAATGTAAAAAGGTTAATTATGTTTTAATTTGAAAGTTTAATACATATCATATCGTTTTTCACATCGATCATAATCCTCTCCAGACGCTAGAGATTAATTTCATAAGTAAAAAAACAAATGGTTGACCGTAAAGTTGGTTTACGAACGATAATTTTACGTGATAACGTCATAAGAAAACGATGAAAAGTTGAGATTTCTAAAATGTAAAGTACTTATTCCTTTTCTTTTTACATTTTTTTCCTTTATATAAGTCTTCTATTCGTCACTCGTCACCATAACACAATCGTTATTATTAAATACTCTGTTTCCTAAAGGAAACGTACCATGACGCATGATGTCACACAACGGGAACGGGACGTCAATCATGACGTCACACGGAACGTGACACTTTTTTGTGAATGCAGGTGTTCATCAATTTAATAGACGGTTTCACGTCAAAAATCTAAATATTTTTTAAATGATCGGTTAGCGTTTGACCACTATTACACCTGGCTGATGGAAGGTAACGATGCAGCCTAAGATGTAACAAGCCTTTCTAGAAGATACCAGATATCACTCGCGACTTGAAGACCCCCAAGTTGTACAGATGTACTTGTTCTTGAACGGACTGTTTTCCGCAATTAGACCCTTTTTAATTGGGTCCCTTTTTGCGTGAGGATGGAGTAGGCTTGCCCAGCACCTACTACCTTCTCAGCTTAGTCGACCATTTCCAGAGGAGAGAACTTGTCAATACTTCTGGAGCCAACTAAGCCGCGGGTTTCATCACGATGTTTTCCTTCACCGTAAGAGCAATGTCAATAAGCGCACATACATTTTCCGCCGGCCGAGATTCGAACACACGACCTTCAGAATAAAAATCGAGGTATCTACCACTGAGCCAACACCGCTCTTAATTGTACACGGTAAAAGCAATAAAAACAATTTTCTTAAATTAAGTTAACTTGCTTATTATTTACTTTTACTTAACATTTACTAATAACAAGAACTTATTCTCTACCGTCTTTAGGCAGAGGATTATTTCTTGCTTCAATACACATTTTATTCTGTACCTACTTAATACCACAAAAGAATTGATAAACTTTAGAGTAAAATTTGCATAGTAAGAATTTAGGAAATGCAAGGCGATAATTTAATATTGATTGCACAGAACAAGGCTGTCCAACGAAGCCCCAGGCAAATTGAGCAACGTCCGTCCGGACCTACATTTGAATGGGCAATAACGCGACTACGGGGCATATCAATTACTAGTATGTAGGTAACTATTATGTGGAAAAAATGGTTGCCTGTAAAGTCGGTTTACGGACGATCATTTTACGTGATAACGTCATAAGAAAACGATGAAAAATTGAGATATTTTTTCCCCTTTTTTTTCCTTTATATTTTTTTTCCATTATATAAGTCTTCTATTCGTCACTCTTCACCATAACACAAGCCCAGATGCGTTATGGTATTATTAAACAATATAAAACAAACACGGGACGCGTGGCGTTTACCATGATCATGGCGTTCACCTTCATGGTACCGGAACATGACGGTGTCTGTTACCCGAAACAGACACTTTTTGTGAATGCAGGTGTTCTATCAATTTATTACACGTTATCACATCAAAAAACTTTATTTATCCAGAATGTTTAACAGCTGTTGTTACTCTTTAGAAATCGGATTTGTTACGTAATGTTTTGGTAAATATTTAAATCAATTTAAAGTAACAGCAGAATAATGAAAACTACTCTCGGCATTTCCTTAACCACAACAATTAAATTATAGTTTTCAGTAAGTAGGTCGTTTACAAAGTTTCCAACGTCATTAACTGGATCGGTAATAACGTCTATTAATGTGCTGTCCTGTTATTTATTAATTGTAAACAAAACAAGTCTTAGTTTCCGCAATATTTTATTGTTTCTTTCATCCTACGTCATACGCATAACATGAGTTTACATAATATCGGACCTAAGCACTGCATAATAATGACTCCATTAAATAATTATACTAAAAGTCTCTTAAAAGCTTGTGATTTTTAGTATAACTTAACTAGTTTAGACAACATAACATACAGAGTTATTGGTAATTCTGTGCACCTAAACAAACAACTTTTGTTCTACGACTCTTGGAAATTTGAACATTTTATTGAAATTTTTGAGTTTATGTTAACTGAAAATCAGCTGTTCCGCACACGGAGAGGTCATAGACCTTAAGACTATACATTTTTTAATTGTATCTTCTTTCTAAGTCTGATTGGCCTTTGCTTAAAATAATCAGTTAAATAATTATTATTCAAAGTGAAAAAATGATTTTTAACATAAGCTAAAAAAATAAAAATAAAATGTTCGGATTTCCACAAGTCGTCGTAGAACAAAAAAAATATTTATGAGGTGCACAGAAGTGGCCCACAACTTGCTAATATAGTTACTAATAACCCTGTATAATACTTATTTACAAGTTTTAACCACACTGTTAATCGGATACCCATCGAAGTAACGAACGCACCAGGCGTTGCTTAGCCCGCACAACCAAACACAAACGACGCAGCTAAACCACGAGCCCCTCAAAGAATGGAACAGTACAATTGAAGATCAAGTCCGGATGACCTTTTTACGTTCGAAAAATAACTGTAGTACATTTGAGGTTCCTTTGTAAAAGTTGTACAAAGTCGAGTAAAGGCTGAGCTCAGAGGGATTACACAACATTCGCCTCCAGCGGACTCTGTAAAGCCAAACAAATGCTTACAAGAGTAATGAACTGTGGGACAGGAAGTTTTATCTCGTAGCGTCAATCTTTAATCTCACTACGATAAATACGTACTCCGTTCGCGTATAGTCTTTTTACTTACAAGTTAAGATCAATGCACATCTGTGATGTCTTTTTTAATCGACTTAAAAAGTAGGAGGTTCTTATTTCGTCATTATAGTGGCTAGTATCATTGTTTGTAGCTTCTTATCTCGTCTTGTAGGCTTGCTTGGTTTCGGCTGTCTTCGTATAGATACTTGCTTGAACGTCATCAAGGCCCAATTAAACATTTCTGAAGTTTCTGCCTTATCGAGGTTCGAAGTTGATGATGATGATATTCTCTTGCGAATATTTTTTGCTGTATCGAACCAGTCGAATCGTTCTGCCCCCTTACACAAGATTACTGTCTACTAGCGATATCACCATTCGATAGATTTAATCGTACGAAAAAAATACAAAAAAATCTATCAATTGGCGATATCGCTAATACAAAGCCATTTGGTCTAAGGGAGCTGAGTCGCTCTGTTATCCATTTGTTTGTCGTTCATATATTGTATTAGATATCACTGGTACAGTTGGCAGAGACCAGCGGAAGAGTTTTTTTTTTATATACTCATGAACACTAGATTGGCTTATGTCTATCACATACAAAACAAAAAATGTCTGCCGATTGGCGATATTGCTAATAGAAAGCAATTTTGCCTAAGGGGGCTGAGTCGCCCTGTTATCCATTTGTTTGTCGTTCATATATTGTATTAGATATCACTGGTACAGTTGGCAGAGACCAGCGGAAGAGTTTTTTTTTATATACTCATGAACACTAGATTGGCTTATGTCTATCACATACAAAACAAAAAATGTCTGCCGATTGGCGATATTGCTAATAGGAAGCCATTTTGTCTAAGGGGGCTGAGTCGCTCTGTTATCTATTTGTTTGTCGTTTATATTTTGTGTTAGATATCTTTCAGGTGGTAGAGAGCAGCGGAATAGTTTTTTTTTATATTCTCATGAACACAAGATTTTTATTTTGCTATTAATTATGGCTTCGCACGGCTTGTGCAGTTAGCCAGTGTCAAGTTATATTTTGCATCAAATTGTGACCCGATTTTTCATAAATCGGGCCTAAAGTGTTTCAAAACAGTCAAAGTCGTCATAGTCCGTCAAGTCAGGGACTATAGTAAAGCGGTGGCAAGTTTACCATAACCTTAATAGGAGATTTGGAGGCAACGAGAAAGTTTCATGTTTGACACTGATTTTTACTTTCACTACACTTGTGCACTTTCACAGAACTAAATTGAATAACATTCCACCAGAATAATACAATCCAACTTGGGTTACAACTAAGTTTCATGAAAATAAAACTGCAGCACGACATGTTGTTAACTCGTTCCCGCCAAAACTCCACAAGATTATTTGTGGCGTCTAGTAGAATCACTATTATTCCGGTAATCACCGGAATAAAACCTTTTTGCTGGTAATCTTAAGAGCGAGACTTGTGGTTATTATATCCATCTGTCGATAGATAATTTAAACTACCTTAGTATTTCTTCAAGCTACATTTTTAAATATTGTTATCATTGAGCAAATACGAGAACTTACAGTATGTAACCAATAGAACTCAACATAAAGATTTCTGAAAATCCCTCTTGAACGAGTGTATTGTAACTCCGCAGAAAGGCTTCGACGGGAGCTTATTGTGTGGATTCTATACAGCCAGCATGTCACATGGTTAGTTACACTTATACAAATAGTTGAAAGGAAATGCTTTGGCATGGCAAAGGCAAAAATATCTCTATTTATGTTTAGGGAAAATTTTGGTAAAGTATATTTTATATGTGAGCATTTTTTTGTATTCAAAACTCTACATTTTGCTTGGTAAAATAAATATAATTTACCACAGAGGTTCTTTATATGCATATTATATATGTACTTATATACATATTGAGCATAAACTTCCTTCCTTAGAGGTCAAGACAAACGAACTTGAAAACAAAGAACAATACTTTGATGATGCTCACTTGCAAATATTCAAATGACGCTTCTGCAATTGAGGATACAGCAATACTCGAAATATATTTTCTTAGAAGAAGACAATTATTTACTGTCCAATTTCCCACTTATGACGTTAATAAACATAAGTTTTCCTAACTTCCAATTGCGCATTCCATTAATATCGGCCTAACAACATCTTCTTGAATCATTAGGGAAAACACGTAAACAAAACTCAATACACATTGTTGTCACATTTTAGTGTTACGTGATCATTGTGCTGGAATAATTGTGTTCGATTCGTATTTTATACACAAATTTTAATCATTTAAAATAATAATTTAGAAATGCTAAAGTGTTTGTGTTGTTACTAAACTGTTCTAAAAGTTAAAATGGAGTTGTTAAACACCTGCAATGGAACCCACATCTGCGGATTGGATGAATACAAATCAGATGCGGAATTAAATGATGTTAAACTGTTTAAAGACTATCCCGAACATCTTATTTGCTTTGCTATAAGCTGCTGTACTGTTTTCATCGTAATAGGCATCCCTGGAAACCTCCTCACAATTTTAGCACTGGCAAATTATAGAAAGGTAAAAATACAATTCTGAAAAAGGCCTCCACTATTTCTATTTATACTCCGTGAAATGTTTGCACTATGCCTCAGACTTTTAAGATTTACGGATGCAATAGCTACGACTATGCGAGGCTATTCGCTTGAACAATTTTGCATTGCACGCTATAAAGCGATCTTATAAATCAAACTGATATGTATGAACGTACTGGTTAGGTTTTAAAAACCATTAAACATTATCTATACAGAGCGATTAACATAGTTACAAGGACAAGCGTGTTTACAAAACTGGAATTCATTTTTGCATTTCAATAGAGATGTTAAAACATTTTTTCTAATAAATAAATGGTAATTTTCCAGGTCCGAAATGCTACAGCCATCTTCATCATCAATTTGTCAACCTCTGACCTTCTCAACTGCTGTTTGAATCTCCCCGTCACTATTCAAATATTCTACAATCATCACTGGGTTGGAGGAAAAGCAATGTGCATGGCTTACCCTATATTTAACTATGGATTATCTGGATGTTCCGTCTTCACCATAGTAGCCATTACTCTCAACCGATACATTATGGTGTCACATCCTAATCTTTATCCGACGTAAGTTAGTCTTAACTTTTCGATTTTAAAGATTCTTATTTTTCCCTCGTAAAATCTTACTGGTCCACTGGGTATTTGATTTGGTGCAGGTGGTCTTACTGAGTTCATGTTCGAGGAAATGTTTGCATTTATATTCACCGAACGATTTATAGCAGCACTCAGTTTAAATCAGTCAGTAATTTACGTAGTAACTTTAACAACAGCAGATAGCTTATTCGCATTTGAATTGCTTCTGCAACTCGATGAACGCATTATTTACTTCATCTTCGTTATTTTTATCAACACTTTTCTTTGTTACAGTATGTATCGAAAAAGGAATTTAGTGATAATGATCTTCGCGATTTGGTTTGGCGCTTTCACAATGTTAACACCGGTTGTAACAGAATTATGGGGTCGTATCAGTTTGGATCCTGTAGTTGGATTTTGTACTGTGGTTCCTGGGAAATACACCAGTTCGCCAAAAATGATCTATACAATCATGGGTTTTATATTTCCATTTACATTTATCTTAATCTGTTATACTCGTATAATGTGGATCGTTAGAAAATCGACAAAGAAAATAGATAACAGAGCGATTCAAAACGGTTCGTCTGGTCCGATACAGCAAGAAATATCCGCACGAGAATCATCATCATCATCAACTTCGAACCCTGACGAGACAGAAACTTCGGAAACGTCTCACTGGGCCTTGAGGACATTCAAGAAAACCTTCCAAGTTACTATACGAAGACGGCCGAAGCCAAGCAAGCCTACAAGACGAGATAAAAAGCTACAAACAATGATAGTAGCCATTATGATTACTTTCTTCATATCACATCTCCCTATTATGATAGCAAAGTCTGCTACCACTAACTTTTCAAGTAACCCTTACTGGAATATAATGGGATATATTATGCTCTACATGACAACGTGTAGTAACCCAATTATTTATGTAGTTTTATCTAGTGAATATAGACAAGCTTATAAGCATTTGTTTAAAAAAATGTTAAGAATAAATCGATAGATTTAATTGTAAAAAGTAAAATAAAATGACAAATCACTCTCTATCAAACTAGGGGTGAATAGACCTTAAAAAAAGAGCGGTGTTAGTTTAGTGGTAGATACCTCGACTTTCATTCGGACGGTCGTGGTTTTGAATCCCGGCCAGCCGTGCACCAATGGCTTTTTCTTAAGAAAAAATTATGTGCGCTAATTGACATTGCTCTTACGGTGAAGGAAAACATCGTGATGAAACCCGCGGCTTAGTTGGCTCCAGAAGTATTGACAAGTTCTCTCCTCTGGACATGGTCGACTAAGCTGAGAGGGTAGTAGGTGCTGGGCAAGCCTACTCCATCCTCACGCAAAAAGGACCCAATTCAAAAGGGTTCAATGGCGGAAAACAGCCTTGATACAAGTAGTAGACCTTAAAAAAGACTAAAACAGTTGAGACACACCCAGTAGTCAAGAGTATCAAAATGAGTGACCTGCCACCTAAGCCGGAAAAACCATAAACTAATGAAGCAGTATTATTTTGTGTTGTATAGCGGTATTTTGTGTAAATATAGCACTGATTGTCTAATCATAAGTAAGTAGGTAAATATATAGCAAAATAAATTGAATTCTATTATTATAATTACGTACATAGCAACCTAGGTATTAGTAGGTTTACTGATTTATATTCTATCCTGCTAATATTATAAATGTAAAAATTAGTGTGTAACTCATGTATAAATAACTGGACCGATTGCGATAAAACTTAGTATGTAGATAGCTGAAGACCTAGATTAACACAGAGGAGTTACTGTGGGAATATCGGGATCGGGAGTTATGCGGGTAAAACCGCAAGATGATACTAGTATACATAAAAAATATTTTAATTACCTCCTCTTTTTTTTGGAAGTCAGTCAAAAAGAGAAAAAGACTCATCAAGAAAATTCTTTAACAACAACATAGACTACTCTGAAACTTTACATTTTTAGAACGCAGGGGAGCACTAAGAAAGAGTTTTTAACTTTTACCCCTAAAGGGCTAAACAGGGCTGATAAAGTTTGTGTTTGTAGGAAATCAATCGGTTTAAAAAAGACAATATCTCGGGTAAAAACTCGGGGCCTAGCTAGATCATGTTTATATGTTTTGTAATAAATAAGTAGATATTGGTGTATTCAAAGCTTTAATAAAAATGATAATTTTACAATAAATTAGAATATTTAATTTATTTTCCTCTACAGAAATACGGAAAAATAAGTTATTGTTGGAAAACCCATGTGTTTCCTACGTAACTAAAAAAATGGATGCCTCATTCACTACCTTCAGTTTTCAGTTACCTACATTACCAATGGCCATAGAATTAGGCCTTGTACTTGTACTTGTATACGGGCTATTATCCGCAATCAGACCTCTTTAGTTGGGTCCCCTTTGCGTGAGGTTCTATTTGTCAGGGGGAGAACCAGCCCAGCTCTTCCATAAATTTTGCCACCAGATGTGGCTTCTCAAAAATTCCTGGAAGGCACTTACCGTCACCTACCGTACTTAGGCTGATCTCCGTTAGCACCTTGCAGTCCAGCAGCACATGTGCGGAAGTTTCCTCGAGAATTAGGCCTTTATTCGCTTTAGGACAGATTCGCTTTACAGTATATACTGTTATTATACCAACATACTAAATAATACTGGATATTACATTTAATCTAGATGAATTATACAGCGTCAGCAACTTTATCCATGCTAAGCAGGGCACTGTAGTGTAGTGCCTGGGGCATGTATTAGATGGAGTACGCTGACCCAGCACCTTCAGCTTAGTCGCCCGTGTCGACAGGAAAGAACTGGTCAATACGTCTGGAGCCAACTAAGTCGCGGGTTTCATCGTGTTTTCCTTTACCGTTAAAGCGAAGTTAATTACCGCACTTAAATCGTAGAAGAAACCCATTGGTACATGGCGATTCTTTTCCATTAGATATCGCCAATCGATTTTTCAATTTTTTTCAAAAAAGTAAGTAGGTATATTTTATCATCTGAATCGAACATGAACAGCAATACAACAATACATTAATCAAATAAATAATTTTAATTGTAATAAACTTTTAAATAAGCTAGTTCTTAATAAATATATCTAAAAATTATTTATTTTTATTTCTTTTGTATGAATTTGACATATGCCAACGAAAAGTCACATGATCTTACATTAAAGTAAAAAATTTTGAGTTTTGGCGGGAACGAGTTAACAACATGTCGTACTGCAGTTTTATTTTCATGAAACTTAGATGTAACTCGAGTTGAATTGTATAATTCTGGTGGAATGTTATTCAATTTAGTTCTGTGAAAGTGCACAAGTGTAGTGAAAGTAAAAATCAGTGTCAAACATGCAGTTTTCTCGTTGCCTCCAAATCTCCTATTAAGGTTATGGTAAACTTGCCATCGCTTTACTATAGCCCCTGACTTGACGGACTATGACGACTTTGACTGTATTGAAACACTTTAGGCCCGATTTATGAAAAATCGGGTCAATTTGATGCAAAATATAACTTGACACTGGCTAAATGCATACGTGCGAAGCCATAATAAAAGAAAAAAAGTAAAAAATTATAGACAATTTTCAGTTTACGTCAATTTCATACATAAAAAATCTGTCGATTGTGTAACGTTGCATTACAGACGAATGCTCCTGGTGTAGTGAGGAAGCACCTTAACGAGGAAAACTGCCAACTAAGATAAAACTTCGTTAACCAGCAACTAATACCCACTGCTTACTTTACCAAAGTTGTCGACGCAATGGGTAATGACAAGCTAATTCGTATAAATATCACTTATGTAGTTTAATTAGTGGTCGGAGTTTTGTGTGAACCCTCCCCGTGTCTAATGTATTTCGCCGGAACGATTCCCTGGTGGATCTTGGGTACATCGCGGTTTTCGTCCTATGATCATTGTTAGAACGAAAGATGTAAGGCCTTTTATACCAACATACTAAATAATACGTTATTGTTGTTAGTTCTGGGGAAAGAAATCTGTTTGGAAAACATGCTATAGGTAATATTTTTTTAAGGAAAAATGCGTCTTCAAAAATTGCAACTGAGACGAGACTCGAACTCGCATCCCTTCAATACCGTTCAAGTGCGCTTACCAATTACGCCACTCAGTCAAGTACCGTCATAGTTGAATTTAAAAATATTTTGAGATAGCCCAGTGCAGGCCATGCATTTTAAAAAAATTAAAAAATCATTGATGCTATATGTAGGCAATAAGTACAATTTAAGCTTCAAATAAGTATTGAGAGTCCTAATAGGTTTCTCAATACAGGGGAAAAAAAGTCTAAAAGGGTTGTTAAGTCTACTTTCTTATTCACAAAAGATTTCTATTTTACTATTATTGGCTACCAAAGCTCCCATTACGTAAAAACCAACTCTTATGTTACAAACAAAGTTGCTGTTATGATTTCTGTCTACGTAAATATTATAAAGTCAAAACAAAACTTAAATAAGTGGAAGTCTGAGCGCATAATTTAGTTTCAAACAAACCCTAGATGCAGTCTTTGTGCAATTATTACCGCCAAAGCGAAGATGCCATCGTTTTAATTAATTACCGCTGTTGTGTGCGCGAAATTATAAAAATAAATAACACTGGTAGCAGTTGAATGCAATTTCTTAATGAATTCAGCGAGCTTTTGAAAGGAAATTACTGCTTTTTGTTGCTGTCTTTGAGGGAAAATTGTAATACAAGATGCCCATGCCTTTAAAAATGGAAATCGGCAGACCTTCTTCCGACAGAATGTTAAAAAGCACCGCGAATGCTCAGCGGTGAACCGCGGACGCTTACTGCTTCACATCAGAAAGGGATTTGCCAGAAAGCCTCAACAATTTTAACCTACGATCGATTTTCAACCTTATTTTCATAAAGGATAGATTAAAAAATTACTTTTACATTATATCAGTCTGTTAAAGTCAAGAGATGCATGAGTATATTTTTATGTATACTTCAGGTTTGGATAACGCCTGCAGTGAATTTGAATAGCAAGTTGGCGAAATATGTGATGCAAGTGATATCAGTAGTTTTATTTACATGAAACTGTTCAGGTTACTAAAGACACAATTTGCTTTGTTGAATTATTTTTACCATAAAATAGGTCTTTTTTGATTTGTTTGCTCTAAGCCGTCGTTATGTACTATAAGAGCGGTGTTGGCTTAGTGATAGATACTTCGACTTTCATTCTGCAGGTCGTGGATTCGAATCCCGGCCGTGCACCAATGTATTTTTCTAAAGAAAAAAATATGTGCGCTAATTGACATTGCTCTTACGGTGATGGAAAACATCGTGATGAAACCCGCGGCTTAGTTGGCTCCAGAAGTATTGACAAGTTCTCACTTCTGGAAATGGTCGAATAAGCTGAGAGGGTAGTAGGTGCTGGGCAAGCCTACTCCATCCTCATGCAAAAAAGGACCCAATTAAAAAGGATCTAATTGCGGAAAACAGTCCGTTCAAGTCAAAGTCAAAGTCAAAAAAATTATTCCTTTGGATGCTAAATACAATTGTACATAGACATGGATACGTCTTAAAAACTAGGTAGGGTGTGTGCCGACGCGCCCACCAATGAGAAGAAGGCACAAGAAACTCATGGGGGTACAAGTATATACCATAATGATTTAAAATAAGAAAGCTCGAGGCGATAAAATGCACATTTTTCAAGTTTGGAATGTTGCCCGATGGCTATCGACTATAAAGTATCCTTTCTATAGCTAGGAGACTGGCTAGTAGGACGGGCCATTCCGGGAAAATCTAGAACGTACCGGGAACATTCTCACGACGCCCGCACAAATCTCTCTCACTTCGACGCTCTCGACTGTTTCGTATTCGAAAACCCCTCAAAGCATTGTTTCCGTTTTGGAACAAATTTTCACTTGGTATTTTATACGAAGTTTGAAGCAGACGTGATAAAATATGTTTGAACAATAAAATTTCTAAACGGCTATAAAGTTCGTTTTGTTGATACTGTGACTTATGATTGAAAGTTTATAGCTTTTATAACGGAAATGAAAAATTTAGATAAAATTTTCGTGTAAGTATATTTTTGGTAAAATATTACGTTCTGAAATTAGACCTGAAACTTGGAGGGTGAGTTATTTGTTTAACCTAGGCATTTGATAAGAAAGGATTTTCTGAAATTCTACCCCTAAGGGGGTAAAAATAGGGGGCAAAGTTTGTATGGGACAATGTGATTCCTTGATCCAATCTAATACAAAATTTGCAAAAACATTCTTTAACAGAATTTATGGAAGGCGTGTTTCGTATTTTATTGAAATTTTACAGGGGTAGAAAGTTATTTTGGGGTGGTTGGTTAAAAGTACTATTTTCGACGTCTACGCGGACGAAGTCGCGGGCAAAAGCTAGTGAAAATATATTTATTTAACTTCATTACGAGTTTTTAGAATAACAATTTTATATAATTTTCCTTGCGCGTTGTTAACATTTGTGTAGGTATCTAGTAAAAGTTTCAAAAATAACCTTAGGTATTACCCTAAGGTAGTGAAGACATTACCTTTATAAAACTCTACTTATACGGACAATTTCTTGCACAAAACTGTGTAATAACACGTTCAGAGCGCATAATAAATGGTCATTGCCAAGATATGCTTTCCTTCCTTCCTTTTTTGATTCTTTTCTCTGCAACTCATGTTCCAAAGCAACCCGTATAAACTACTAAAATATATTAGCAATTTACAGTAGGTGGAACGTTAATCTCTTTCTGCAAATAAGTACATGCAGAAATCGTTTTACGATAAAATCCGATTGAAAAAGGAATGATTTGAACGATTTCCCTAGTCGATCTGAAAAACTAAATCGAACTGGGCTTTGCATTCTAATTGCACGTTTAAAATGAATATACACAAACCAGAGGCAGAGGTTTGGTTCTCGAGTTATTATTTTTACTGAATTCTGAAAGAGATGTTTCAGCGGTCTGTGTGTTTGTTCAGTTTTTATTGATAGCGAAAAAGTGGTTTGAAAATTGAAGTACCTAGAAACATCATTTTTTAAAACTGAACTTTCTAACTATGCATGGTTTCAATTATTGGTAATTAAACAAAGCTGTTTTAGACTACCGTCTGTGCTCTATAACAATCAACTTTTGGAAAATTTAACATTTTTTTTTGAGATTATTTAAATATTTTAATCAGCTGCTTTTTACAAATAAAGGTCATTCAGATTTAGAACAGTCGATTAAATAAAATAAAAGTAGTATAATCTTAAGGTTGATGACCTCTCCGTGTAAGAAACAGCTAATTTTCGGGCGAGCATAACCTGTAATTAAAAAAAAAATTATATCAATCGATTTTTCTTCCTAGAATAAAAGTTAATTAAGGTGTAAATAGCCCTCAGTCGCTTTCTTATGGTATAATTGGAAATCAAACTAATAGCTTTCTACTAACATAGTTTATAGACCTTATCTCCTTTATTCCAAAACGAGGTTTAAGAATAGTCCGAGATGTGGACAGATTTACTCGTAAACTATAGTCCCTATATAAATAAATAATAAAATAAATAAATATTGCAGAACATTCCACACATCGCCATCTAGCCCCAAACTAAGTAACTAGACTTGTATTATGGGTGCTAGACAACGGATATACTACTTATATACTTTTATTCTGTAAATATATACATATAATACATAGAAACAACCAGACCACAGACAAATATCTAAGCATAAATACTTGTCTGAGGCGGGAATCGAACCCGTAACCCTGTGTTTGGCAGTCCGGCATGGTGACCATTGTGCCAACTGGGACGTCATATAATGTATAGGGATAATGTTTAGAATATAGTTCACGAGTAAATCTGTGTCTGAATCTAAGGTTTAAATCCACATCTCGGACTATTCTTAAACCTCGTTTTGGAATAAGGGAATGTGTATCTGATGAGATACACATTCCCTAGAAGTATAGATTAAGTAAGTATTTTGTAAGTAGTAGATTCCCTAGTAGAAGTTAAAACATGTGAAATACTTAAACAAGATGTTGTTTAAGTATTTCACATGTTTTAACTTCTACCGAATTTGAATATTCGAAACTCCGTGAATCGAATGTTATTTATAAATTTTAAAACTGGCTCGACTTAAGGTTGAATATGATGAATGGCGGCAGGTTCCCGATGGTACTAACGTTACAAACTAAGTTATTGCTTCCCAAACAACTTCGCAGTTTCGATCGAAATCAATTTGGGAACTGCACGAAGTTTTTAGAAGAGGTAACTCTTATCTTCGAGTTTCTTTGAACAACTTTTCTACAACATCTCAAGACGTTGAACCAATTTTAAGATGTAATGTAAAAAATATTGGTTATTTTAATAGTTTAAATAAATAAGATTAAAATACGCCTTGTAATTTTAATTTTAAACTTATTATTGTTTAACATTTTGAATGATAAAATAAGTATGGTGCTACTTAGACAATAACCTACTTTTACATACTTATAAAATACATACACGTTAAGCGAACGCTCGGCCGAGCTACGTTGTAGGCGGAGTGAGGTGTTAGGTTTTATTTTCGTAACGGAATTTCTTGATTCGGTCGCTGCGCTTAAAAGCTATGCAATAGCTTGTAATAAAATAAATAAATATTGTAGAACATTTTTACACAGCGTCATCTAGCTCCAAGCTAAACAACTAGGCTTGTGTTATGGATACGAGTTATATAAGTACAGGCTTTTCTCCGCAACTAAAATAAAATATAAAAAAAATCGAACCAACAACCTTCGAAATGAAAGAAGAAGTATCTACCACTAGCCCAACACCGTTCCACCGATACCTCTATTTACATAAATAATCATGGCCGAATTGTAAATAAAATAATTTGTTTAAATATGTTTAAAAGAAATTGGAATTATTCAGATAAGGTTGTAGTTATAAGGTTTAAACCTCACCCGTTTTAAATTAAGTTAATTAACCGCTTAATGTAGCTTAAAGAGGAAAATGTTTATCGTATTACAAAGGAATATGGGTCGAGGTCAAAATAATAACTAAATATGTAGGGATTTTTATAAAATAACTTATTACATATTAATTTTTATAAGGTACTGACAACAAAACAAAATGTTACAAGAAAATTATTATATTCAAATGGATTTTCAGTAAAATTAAAATACTTTATTTTATTTTTATTAGGCATAGGAACAATATAAAAATTTAATATTACAAATACACATGAGTTACAAAGAATCGTTTTCTATTTGTATATCTATTATAACTACGCACAGCGTTTGATTTTTTTGTATTGTTTTACATTTGAATAGAAGATAGTAGAGAATTCATTTGAACATAGAAAATTTTAATTTATTGTGTTAATATCCAACAAATATTTTCGGTGCATTGAATAACAACCGCACAGCCCCTATAATATCGCATAACGGTGCATGGCCGAAACCACAAAATTAAAACTATGTTTATAATTAATTTATATTCCGATAAACCAACGAAGAGCAAATTACCAAATATCAATATTTCATACAGAGTTTGTTGAATAGTCTATTTGTTAATTAAATACTCTGACCGTACCTACTACCGTTAATTACAATCCTCACAATTTGCACGTAAATACGCAAACGTACGTCAAATCGTTCCAGTTACATTCTATTATACTAGGCCGTGTACTGTCCACGCATTGTATTCAAGTTGTCATAAATAATTGCAATTGTGAATAAATAATAGGAGAGTTTTATGGGAAATCACAACGCATAATTTGTCGCCGGCGCAACATCCTGCAATCGCTTTTACATAACAAACGCATATCAGTAAACACGCGTAACTAAAATGATCACAAAAAATTTAATATTAGTTTTAACTGTGAACTTAGTAGGGGCACAAATAGACGGTGAATTCTGGTGGCTCAATGAAAAATTAGACAACTACAGAGTGCGGCCTCCGGATCCTCAATTCGAAGATCTGGAAGATTGGGAAACCGATGAAAGTGTTAGAATAGTATTCAGAGACGATAACTCAGTATCAAAAGAAAATTATGTAACAACTAACAAAATTGATTCCAAAGAACTTAGCACCGTTTGGCCGACAAAAAAATCCACTTATAAACGTAAATACAAAGAAAAAGTTAAGTTATTAAAATCAATTGCTAAAGAAACTGGAGATACATTTTTTTTCTCGTATCCCGGTACGATAAATCCAAACATACCTATTAAAAGCAGCAACAGTAATGATTGTGTAACAAATTACGAAAATACTGAATTAAATAATTTACATCATACAGAAAATGAAAGTAGCACCACTTCTACGAATCTTAAAGATCAAGGAACACAAAGCATATGCACATTTATAAAAAATAAAGAATGTAATGACAAAAATGGAACTGTCCATTACTTCGGCTTTGAACGGTAAGGCAAATTTAAGTTCAGTACTATAGATATTATTCAGTATATTTAAGATAAGTACTAATATTACTATTTTTCAGAAATCAAAACAAAAACGAAAACGATAACATTTGCTGCATACTTCCATTGCCATCCACGATTAAAACCCACGATTTTTCCCATATTTATTTTCCCGACATGATCAAGATAAAACCTATCAAAAGATCAAAGAGATCTGAGAATAATGACAACATTTCTCTCAGTCAAAGGAAATTTTTAATTAAACAAAAATTTTCCACTGTTAAGAAAACTAATCCATCGCCTACGATACAAACAAAAATTGTAACTCCATCAGATGATTATGTAGATCCATATTGGAATATAAAGAATTCTAATTTTCAAACTGATAAGAAGAAAGTTCAACCTGGAAAGTATGACTACTATTCTGAAGAGTACTCAGAATACGCAGCAGAATTGCCTAGACCAGGTTTGATAGGTCTTTATTCTGATCATGCTAAATCACCGTCGAGTTCGACGTTTACTGGTGGCAAGGGATATGGTTCTAGTGTTGATTATGATGACGAGGATGAGGATGATGAAGAAGATTCATTTGGTTATTCAACTATAGACCCTAGGAAAGGTAATGTTATTTTAACTATTACTAATCTAAGGAACCCATGAACAGTAACTATTAATTATGATGTTTATTTAAGGTAATAGTAACAAAAAACATAAAGCAACGTCGTCGAGTGAAATAACTTACAACGCTGAAAGTGCAACAATAAACTTTCAATCTAATCCTGATTTTCAAGTATTACGAGGATTCAAACTTCTCAATTTAGTAAAAAATAAAAGTAGAGTTTTTTCAAAAGGATCAACAAGGGAGAAGTATGAAGATGATAAAGAAACATCTGTTCTTATTGATAGTACTGAGGAAGGAGATGAGTTTTTTGAAGAAGATCAAATATTCGGTGGCTGTGGAAAATCTAAAGCAGTGAACGAACGAGGTAAGTAATAATTTAAAAGGAATACAATTTTCAAGCAATTTCAAACGGAAATAATGATTAGGATGAATCGGCGTGTGAGAAATCACGACACACTTGAACAATTTTAGCTAGTTAGAAAACTAAATTAAAGTATTTTATATAATAGGATTCTATTTATTTACTAGCTGCGCCTTGCGGTTTCACCCGCGTAAGTCCCGATCTAAAAAGTAGCCTTTCTCGATAAATGAACTATCCAACACAGAATAATTTTTCAATTCGAACCAGCGTAGTTCCTGAGATTAGCGCGTTAAAACAAACAAACAAACTCTTCAGTTTTATAATATTAGTATAGATTGGTACACATATAACAAAATCTACTTCTCCATTCGTTAGATAGACAAACTGGTCAGACTGTGAACGGTTCACATCCCTGGTCAGCCCTGGTAGTGTTAACAAAGAGACGGCAGAACATACTGTGCTATGCTACACTGATACATCCACGAGCTGCTATCACTGTTGCTGACTGCGTTGAAGGGTAAGAAATAAATATTATTTATGGGTATTTCACCCAACTTGCCCCCAAAACAGCCCAGTTAAAAATCGAAATCTAACATTAACTGTGAAACGTGCTTTAAAAACATAATTTATCAACTACAAAAACCTTTATTAGGTTTCAAAACTATCCAAAATTTACATAACAATGAAATTAACAATATTTGACGGTTATTTCTAACGACAGTTTTGTTTTTAGGAACAGTTTCTAAATCTTATAAAGGTTTTATTAGTTGTAAAATTACGTTCTAAAAGTGCGTTCGCAAAATATTGTTAGATTTCTATCAAAATGGATAATTTTTAAGGTAAAACTGAAAATCTTGTGTTGTGAACATTGCGAAAGGGAATAAGGGATGAAGATTTACGCTGGTAAACCTTTAGTATAATATCCTGTTTTACGACGCAAATTAATAGGCAACTTAAAGAGTTGAGCAACTAATTGGAGTTTACAAAAGTTTACAGTTTTTAGTAGGTAATTTTCGCTCCCCAGGACCGCGTCAAAAGATATAACTGTTATAGCTGGTCTTTGGAACTTAAATGATAGAAGCACTTCAAGGAATCGAGTGGCTACGGTGCATATCCATCCGAAGTATAAAGCTGGTGATGTGGATAATAATTTAGCTATTTTGGTAAGTAGACGATAAAGTGATAGAAGATAAGTAGAACGACCCAGTTGGCACCATGACGGACTGCCAAACAGGGTTGCGGGTTCGACTCCTGCCTCAGTCAAGTATTTGTGTATAGATATTTGTCTGTGGTCTGGTTGTTTCTTTGTATAATAAGTATATATTTACAAAAATAAAGTAGTATGTCCGTTGTCTAGTACCCATAACACAAGTCTAGTTACTTAGCTTGGGGCTAGATGGCGATGTTGGAATGTCCTGCAATATTATTTATAGCTAAAAATCCCCCTAGAGTCACATTGTAATTTCAGTTTGTATTATAATAATTATTTTTTTTGTACCAAGAAATTATCAATATTCATGGACTGTGGACCTCTCAAGGGCTATGATTGCGACCTTTGTATGCGTAACTGTATTATTGTTTAGATGCAAAGGTCATGTGTATCTTCTAAGGAATATGACAAACTTTACAAGAAACTCCAGCTCATTATTATAAATAAATAACGAGGTAAAAATACTGGCTAATTAAGTAGGTACTTGTTTAGGTTCAAACTTCACGAAATACCAAATCCCATGAATCATTTTCCTTGACATGAATACCTATTACCTACTTATGTAACTCAAACTAATATAAATAATGAACTTACCGATTCCAGTACTGGATGCGCCCACTAAGGTTGAGTATGACCGTGCAACCAGCGTGCATTGCGGAGCCCCATGTAGGTGACGAATGCAAATTCTTTGGATGGGGAAGCCTGGAAGACGGTACAAGTTTTTAAATCCATAATATACCTATTTACATTTTTTTTAATAATGGTAAAAAATAGCACTTACATTCTTTAAACAGACTTTAAAAAAAAGGTGATGTGATTTCATGTGATTTTTTTTTCATGGATTGATTTTTTTTTCGGCTTCTACCAGTACAATCATCCTTAAAACTTTGTGAGGTAGTTGGTGATATGTACCTCCAAAGGGAAGATGTGCGGGCAGGTGTTATACCCGGTAGGCCGCGGCCCAGCGATGTTTCATTTATGAGCTTATCTTTAGAGAAACTTCGCTTGCGCGATCTAGGATCAATGATCTTATCAGTGGTGCCATCTGTTGGTAGCGATGTGAAGTGTCGCCACAAACTTATTAATTTATCTAAGTACATATCGCACCTCCGCTCAAAAAGTGTCATAACTCAAAAAAGAAAACTGTCGAGAAAAAGGTGTCGTAAAGTAATCTAACTGTGTTTCGGGTTTTCTAGTCTTAATTTGAAAACTAATAGAATTAGCGATATGAACATTTCAGTAGATTTGAATGATTTTTTAAGCTATATAAAATAGTTTATTTGGTTTCCTGAAAATATAAAATAAATAATATTGTTTTTGAGTTGTGACACTATTTGAGCGGAGGTGCGATATTGATACGCCACCTGGAACCACGTTCTCATTACTAAATTCCTCAAAGAGTTAGGATAATCAGTAGGAGAATCAGATAGTCTATCTTGTCCAATTTAACAGAATTTTCAGTGCAATCACATTGGATATCGTACTGGTGGTAACTATTTAGGAACGATAAAAACATACAAAAGTTCAAAACTTTGAAAGGTTGAAAAGTTAAAAGATTACATTTCTTCTAAACCTTTATTATTATAGGTATCCAATCTCGATCAAAATGGCAACGTGCAACGATAAAGCCTTGTGGTTCTCGAAGGTTAAACAAACGGGGAAATCAACTGTCTGAAGCTTTCTGTGCAACGGCGTCTCGGAATGCAGTGGTAAATATTATTTTAAAGTAAATTATTGTTGCATTGGTTACCGAAAAGTTCACACTTTAACATGTTGAAACATCGAGAGTTAAAAGGTCATAAGACAGAAAGAAAGAAAATATTAAAATATTAAACCCAAAACACTAAAAATTGTGCTTAGTTTACTCCTCAAGGTAAAATTAGCGAAAATTTAAAAAAAAAGGGACACGTCACTGATTCATAACATCAAAAATCCGCGCTTATACACAAATACCTACGGTCTAATGCTTGCGACCTTAGGAATTATGTTGGCATACACATCCTTACTTAGTTTTTAAGACGTTTCTATGTGATCTTTGTACAAATGTAATAAGCATCCAAAGGAATAAAAAAAATTGATTTTACTTTGACATAACCCTGCACCACGTGTCTCCTGGGTGGTGTTGTGCTAAACGAGCTTAAAATAAATCGACCAAGTGTGTTAACTCTCAACGCAAAAACAACTGCATAAAAACCCTAAAAAATATTGTATGTCAGACGAGGCTATATAGGTTAAAAGTCTTTTGCCTGCCCTTTTGGGAGTCATATTAACAAAAAAAATATTGCCTAATAAATTGTAAACATAAAAATCATTTAAAATTCTTAAAATTGAGTTTTGACGGGAACGAGTTAACAACATGTCGTGCTGCAGTTTTATTTTCATGAAACTTAGATGTAACCTGAGTTGAATTGTATAATTCTGGTGGAATGTTATTCAATTTAGTTCTGTGAAAGTGCACAAGTGTAGTGAAAGTAAAAATCAGTGTCAAACATGCAGTTTTCTCGTTGCCTCCAAATCTCCTATTAAGGTTATGGTAAACTTGCCACCGCTTTACTATAACCCCTGACTTGACGGACTATGACGACTTTGACTGTATTGAAACACTTTAGGCCCGATTTATGAAAAATCGGGTCATAATTTGATGCAAAATATAACTTGACACTGGCTAAATGCACACGTGCGAAGCCATAATAAAAGAAAAAAAATATTCTTAAAAACTCACTCAAAAAACATTTACTTTTTCTGTTTTTAGTAGATATTTGTTATTTTGGCAACAAAAATACATCAGCTGTGAAAATTTCAACTCTCTAGATATCATGGTTCATGAGATACAGTAGCATAGTGAGAGACAGACAGACGGACGGACAGCGAAGCCTTCCTAATAGGGTCCTGTTTTCTACTTTCGGTACGAAACCCTAGAAATAAATAAAGGCATAATATAATTATTGTCATACGATTTTAAGTATTTTCTAAAGACAGGTATGGGAGGTCCTCTAATATGTGACAATGACGGTCACAGCTCCATCGTAGGCGTGGTGGTCTCAAGAGAAGATGGATACGAGCTGTCACCAGTAAGGGAATTCGCCTTGAAATCTAACGAACTACTCAAAGGCGACTAACGTGTGGAGAAATAGATACCTAGCAGATGTAAAGTCTCACGAAAACAAGACAGAGCATCAGGGAATATTTACATTACAACGGGCCGTGTCCAGACTGGGCTGATTTCGGGGCGGAGCCCGTCCGTGGTGCACGTTTATATTACACCAGGGCATCAGCCTCCGAGGGGAGGGGACGGTGCGGAACGGGGATGCACGGTATAATATAAATTGCTTCACACAAAATGTATTACGGTTCAAATCCGTGCCCTATCCGGGCCACATACACGGCCCAGTCCGGACAAGGCCCGGTCTAATGTAAATCATCCGTTATGGGGTTTTAAATAAAGTACAACCAAAATTATCACGGTCAGAGCTCGAAGTGCGCGTTTTCAAACATTACTATCACGTTTGAAGAAGAAAATTGTATGATAGTTAAAGCTTCACATTACGTCCGCCAAGAGCGCTTTTCAACTTTCTTTACAATTTTTTCGTTTACGTAGTAGTAGTTTCGTTTGATATACGAAAAAACTCACACTATGGGCATAGGAGGTGATGGCGTCTTGTAATAAATAAGTAATATTTTAGTTCTACTTTTATAACAATATGTACTAACTAGCTTAAATTAGGTATATTTAAATATAGGAAAGGATAACACAAGTGACTTTTATACATTTTATTACGTTTTCTCTTCTAATAATAATTACATTTTCGTAGGTAAGTCATTTTTTTCTACAACCGCATCAATTTGTCTAACTCAATTACGACGTAACTATCGCATAATGAATAACTATTAGGAACTAAACTAAACAAAAACCTATACACAATACATTGGGAATGTCGAGATCCTAGATGAATTTACATCGGCCTTTTTGATAATGATATTCAGGTCTTTTTAAACATACGATTTGTATTCATAGTAATTATTTTACCGGGTCTTGAACGCGTATTTTTTATTCTTACATCGACGTTTTGACTATAGGTCGCTAGGAGCAGCGATTGAGGGAAAAAAAATTTCAAAGGTCATTTTAAAATCGCATGTATGTTTAGTTGGGCAACTCTTGGCCTTGGAAAGTTCTTGCTTTTCAAGCGTTTTGTGGTATTTAGATGTGGTAACAAAGTATAATAATACAGTACAAAATGTATGTAAACGCAAGCATCCGGTTTGGTCTGACAATCTATATAAAAAATGAATAGCTGAAATGTATTTACCGAAAGACTGAACCAAATTGGATAATTCTTTTTTTAACGTTCGTTATTGTCAGAAAGGGGTTTGTATGAAAGAAAATTGGTGATAAAACCGCAGGGTGCAGCTAGTTTTAATAAAGGAAAAGTGCGAATACATTCAAAACGTGTTATATATTTCTTTAGAATAAGTTAAGACTAATCAAAAAGCAAGAACATAGTTTTGCCAAACTTAAATTGCGCCATCTGGAACTATATTTTTACGACCTATCATTACCAAAAGGCCCAATTAATTAAAGTTCAACACAAATTTAATTTTAAATAAATTAATTGTACTTCTTATATCGATCTTTGGTGTCGAACTCGAAACATGTATGAGATAGATAAGGTAATACATTAACATCTAAATAAATTCAGAAAATGAGCGATAACTAATAAATGTATGTAACAATAGATTTTAACAAGTCTTAGAAATTACAGCCCGTTTTTATATTGTTTGCATTTCACCATTGAAAATTTCACCTTACAGACTAAAGAATAAGGTATGATTTTATACAATAGTGAAGTGCACTCAATACATTTACTAATATAACTTGCCTTCGTTAATAATAATACTTAGAGGGCATAAAAATAAAAAAAAATACACAAAATAATTTTAACTAAATTCGTTGTTTTATGGTTGCTGATGTAATTATAGAGTTTTATGTATTAAACTAATCATAAGTCATGAAACAAAATTAAAAGATATATTTTACCTAATTTTAGTTTGTAAGTTTTGTTCGTTTTTATTATAAAATATACTTGAGTATGACTGAAGAAGAGCCATACATTTACAATTATACTAATAAATCAACAACCACAAGACATTAAATTATTTTTATTTGACCATAGACAATGTCCCTCTCTGACTTTAGACAATGACCATAGACAATGTCGCGGACTTTTTAACTAAGTAGGTATAAATTTAGAGGAGCATTGTATATGTGCCTTAAAGAACGTTAATAAAATAAAATACTATGTGCAGCGTATGACAAGATAACGTTGAATCACAATTAACATTGCTTCGAAGGTTCACGCAATGACGAGCGGCTCGTCGTCAGAGAAACCGTGGATTGGGGGTACGTCGTCGTCATCTATAGATATATAATTATGTTAATTATTGATACAGTCACTTAAGTAATGATGGAAGTAATGAACAAGGCAATACTTAAGGTGAAAAGGTACCGGCGCTCTCTCCAAGAAAACATAGTCGACTGTTTCCTCCCTGGATAATGACACTAGCACAAATATGTTTGTTGCGTAAAACCTATAATTGCCATAACTATGCTCCTATGTCTTGGTTTTTTTCATTTTCTAATTATCATAGAAATTAAGATTTTAAAAACATAAAAAAATAAAACATGGTCATGGCAGTTATGTTTTATGCAACAAAAATATTTGCTCTAGTGTCATTAAGTCATTATCCAGGTAGGAAACAGTCGACTACGTTTGTATGAAGAGAGCGCCTGGTACCCCTTTCCTCTTAAGCAATATACACAAATAGAAAAAAATATGATGAAATTCTCCGTTTTTTCTAGATAACAATGAAATTGATAGTATTTCGTGAACTAGATGCAGTGGAAAAAAGCAAATATAGTTCCTAGAGGTCAAAACCTATCATTTGATTCATTTTTAGAAACAAACGTTAACTATTTTTGAATAAAACCCGATAAACGATCTAATAATTCTCTGTTTTCTAACATTTTTTTTATCGAACGAAGTTGTTCATATCATGTTTTCAACAGACACGTCAAACTTGTAACACCCCATCGTTTTTGCGTCGACGGTTAAAAATCCCTAGTGATAAGGTAAATTAATGTATCTTTGGTTTTTTTTATTAATGTATTTCGGCTAACAGAGTCTAGACTTTTGATTAACATTATAAGAGAAAATATTTGTATGTCATTTGTAATGATAGCCCTGAAAGTATTGGACTGATTTTGACAGCACTTGGTATGATGATGCATAGAATCCTTGGGAGTAACATGAGCTATTTATACCCATATTCCCACAGGATTGGGCGGAAATAACGCTGGTGAAACCGCTACAATGTATAAAAACAAACATTGTAGCGACGAATCTGAGCCTGACCCTCCATGCAAACATATCGTAACTATCAATTTTGTACCTTATATGTTATTTTGATAATATATACAGTTGACTGTTAAAGTCTCAATGGTTCATGAAAGTTATAATGTTCATACTGACCGTGTTCAGCGATAGTAGCCTGCCCCCTGCGACTGTCGTAACGAGTGAACCGCAGGAAGGAGCGCGTGAGGCGTCGGTGTCGGAGCGCCACGTGCAGCAACGCACCGCCGAGAGCTAGTCCCACTATGATGGCCGCGCCTGCGCCCCACCATAGAGCTGATGTCGCTGACACGGGCTCTGCTTCCGATCCTAAGAGAGATCATTACAATAAGATGAGTTATTTGGCTAATGGGACGGTCAAAGCCTCCGCATAAGCGACCATAACGTACAATCAGGCAACATAAGTGCAGATCCAGCGTAGAGCTCCACAACTGCTATTATTAGAACATTTCCAACTCAAGCAAGATTCTAAGGTCCTCCTTGAGTTGAAGTTTTAAAGTCTTTCAACTCATTAAATTATTAGACAAACAATAGTAGTATCAAAATATTCCAATAATAGTAATTTTATTCTACGGTGGGTCTGTAATTCTGTTGCCGGCTGTACATGTCTCCTGGGTGATGCTAGAAGAGATTAAGGGATATTATATACAGTATAAGCAAACCGAAACAGAAAAGGAGTAAAAACAATCAGAAAGTATCTTAACAGCGCTTTCTCCATAATTGCATCCCAATTTACTTTCTTACCAATGCCTAGAGCATAAAAACCAAGGTTTGCTGTACAAATGCCTCTGATTTACTTTTAGGCTGTTAGCGGATATGATTTGCTCTAGTAATTAGTCGTTAGAATAAAAACAAAACAGATGGGCGTGTGTTCAGCAAACGAAGGTTTTTAAAATAAAAAATAAATAAATAAATATTGCAGGACATTCCACACATCGCCATCTAGCCCCAAGCTAAGTAACTAGACTTGTGTTATGGGTGCTAGACAACGGATATACTACTTATATACTTTTCTTTTGTAAATATAAGTATACTTATAATACATAGAAACAACCAGAGCACAGACAAATATCTAAGCATAAATACATGTCTGAGGCGGGAATCGAACCCGCAACCCTGTGTTTGGCAGTCCAGCATGGTGACCATTGTGCCAACTGGGTCGTCAAAATTGTTCTAGAGACATTATTCAGTACATTTTTATGGAGAAAGTCTTCTTAAGTCACCACAAACAGGATGGCAGCTGCGTTATGAAAGCTTTTACAGACTTGTGCACTCTAGAAAACCACGCTTCAACATAAGATAATGGGGAGACTGTTACAAAAACAACAGAACTAACCTTCCATCTGCAAAGTGTGTACTTCACTAAGGTCGCTGTAGTACCCGTCCCGTGTGACGACCCTCACTCCAACATACATCGGACCGTCGCCTTCTGTCGGCGCTTGGAGCAGGAACGGTGAGAACTGAGCCGTTAACGTCTTCATGTCATCAGATGTATGGAGTAGATCCTCGGGTATCTCCTTTGATGATACTATTACTTCGTATTTCGTGTTTCTGTAATGGAATATATTTGTTTTTAGTTCTTATGGCGCACTAACGCGGACAAAAGCGCTTAATTTATCTGTCACGCATACATAGAACCGCGCGCACAATAAATAATCTACAGTGAAAAATAGTGCAAAAGATATTTCTTGGTACAGATTACGATGAAACTTAGACCTGAAGCCCTGAAAGAACACATACTACTTTAAATAAATCATAGAACATTTTACACACCGCCATCTAGCCTCAAGCTAAGAAACTAGGCTTGTGTTATGGGTGCTAGATAACGGATAGTAAAACACATATATACAATTTTTTTGTAAATATTATATATTTCATACCCATCCAGACCAGAAAAAATATCTATAGCATAAATACTTGTCCAAGGCGGGAATCGAAACCGCAACCCTGTGTTCGGCATTCCGGCACGGCGACCATTGTGCCAACTGGATCGTCAAACGAATATATTTGTTTTAGTTCTTTGTCCCACATCACGGGGCTATGGAGCCCCGGACGTTCAAATTACATTGCAATATAATTTCGATTAGAACTAATACTTTTAAAGTAGAATTTTTTGTCAAAAAGAGGAGTTTTGAGGGTATTTTATGCTTTGGTATTTTTGTTATTTACGAGATTTAGCCTTCTGGAATAACACATAAACTCCTTTTATCCCGATATGGTATTTTATGCTACGGTATTTTTGTTATTTACGAGATTTAGCCTTCTGGAATAACACATAAACTACTTTTATCCTGATATGGTATTTTATGCTACGGTATTTTTGTTATTTACGAGATTTAGCCTTCTGGAATAACACATAAACTACTTTTATCCCGATATGGTATTTTATGCTACGGCATTTTTGTTATTTACGAGATTTAGCCTTCTGGAATAACACATAAACTACTTTTATCCTGATATGGTATTTTATGCTACGGTATTTTTGTTATTTACGAGATTTAGCCTTCTGGAATAACACATAAACTACTTTTATCCCGATATGGTCTTTTATGCTACGGTATTTTTGTTATTTACGAGATTTAGCCTTCTGGAATAACACATAAACTACTTTTATCCTGATATGGTATTTTATGCTACGGTATTTTTGTTATTTACGAGATTTAGCCTTCTGGAATAACACATAAACTACTTTTATCCTGATGTGGTATTTTATGCTACGGTATTTTTGTTATTTACGAGATTTAGCCTTCTGGAATAACACATAAACTACTTTTATCCTGATATGGTATTTTATGCTACGGTATTTTTGTTATTTACGAGATTTAGTCTTCTGAAATAACATATAAACTACTTTTATCCCGATATTCCCACATGACCCGGCTATACGGGGGTAAAGCTAGTAATATCAACGTAGTATACTAACGGTTCCTTGTCATGTTCGTCGTCCCGCCAGGTGACCATGACATGCCCGTTGGGAGCGCGCCACGCCGCGACCCCGCGCGGTGGCTCCACTGTGCGCGAACGGAACTTTACGCAACGTACTTCCGCATTATCTACTGCCGACTGAAAAAATACGAGAGCAAATAAGAATAGAATAGAATATAATTTATTCGAACAAACACACGACATAGTATAGATACAAATAAGAAACAGTAAGAGATAGTTACGTTATGAAAGAAATTACAAAAAACAGACAACAAAAATAAAAAGTATCTGAGAAGTCGTGTGTTGCCCGAATGGGTCAAGCCTCAGCATGTGCTGCAGATACGCAGGCGCAGGGTAAGGAATTGTGGACTAACTAAGAAGGGTTGTGATTGTCGGTCTATGTATGTATGTTTATTTCTATGTGGCATTTTAGAGGCCAAACGCGTGGACCATTTTGTTGATTCGTATATCAATCGATTTTTTTCCCCTATTAATTATGGCTTCGCACGACTTATGCATTTAGCCAGTGTCAAGTTATATTTTGCATCAAATTATGACCCGATTTTTCATAAATCGGGCCTAAAATGTTTCAAAACAGTCAAAATCGCCATAGTCCGTCAAGTCAGGGGCCTTCAGTTTACCATAACCTTAATAGGAGATTTGGAGGCAACGAGAAAACTTCATGTTTGACACTGATTTTTACTTTCACTACACTTGTGCACTATCACAGAACTAAATTGAATAACATTCCACCAGAATTATACAATTCAACTCGGGTTACAACTAAGTTTCATGAAAATAAAACTGCAGCACGACATGTTGTTAACTCCAAAACTCTATCAATCGATTAGTCGCTAGACAGTATGACAGCAGTGTTGCAACCAGACGCCATATTGTCAACATGAAAAAAACAGCCAAGTGCAAGTCTGACTCGCGCATAAAAGGTTCTGTACCATGCTGTATGGAAGACTTACTTAACTTTTTTTCTGTTTTTAGTATTTGTTGTTAGAGCAGCAACAGAAATATATCATTTGTAAAAATTTCAACTATCTAGCTATCACGGTTAATGAGACAGACACAAGTAATAGGGTCCCGTTTTTAATCTTTAGATATGGAACCCTAAACATTTTTCATTTAAATAAATGTATTTATTTGAGTAATCATACATAATCTATACTTATATTATAAAGCTGAAGAGTTTGTTTGCTTGTTTGTTTGTTTGAACGCGCTAATCTCAGGAACTACTGGTTTGAATTGAAAAATTCTTTTTGTGTTGGATAGTCCATTTATCGAGGAAGGCTATAGGCTACTTTTTATCCTGATATTCCCACGGGATCGGAAGTTACGCGGGTGAAACTGCGGAGCGCTGCTAGTAATATATAAAATTCTCGTGTCACAATGTTCCTTCCCGTACTCCTCCGAAACGGCTTGACCGATTCTCATGAAATTTTGTGAGCATATTGAGTAGGTCTGAGAATCGGCCAACATCTATTTTTTATTTCTTTATTTTAGTTTTTTTTTTAATGGCAAAACAGCGTTTGCCGGGACAGCTAGTAATAATATATAATAACTTACATGTACACAAATGTTGTATCTGCCACCAACAGGAACATGTTCCAGTACATGCTCTAAACTGGTCGCTGTCGTCGGCTTCAACTCATACATACTCTTCTTGTTTCGCGTCTCCTCTGTTATTTCCAACTGTAACAGTATTTTATAGTCACACAATGTTTACCGAAAATAATACAAAACCAGGAGCCTTCAAAAACTATGACATCATCGACAATTCAACTTTAACAACTAAGTGTATTATTAACTAGCTGTGCCCCACGTAAGTTCCGATCCCGTGAGAATTCCGGGATAAAATAATGCATATGAAACTCAGCTATGCATCGCAATGCTAACTGGTTTTGGAGTTTACCCTCTACAACGTCACCAACTTTACTTTTTTATAATATTAGTATAGACTTATTAATTCATATAAAGCCATAACCAATAACATTTGGAACACCAATCCACCCTATACTTCTTGCGTCGTGGTCCAAATTTTTAAATAGTAGAACCATGAGACTGTAAGGAGTCCCGTGGTCCAATTCATATTCATATATTTATTCATAATTTGCATTATACGTCAATCTGTTTAAATATTTTACATTTTGTATGTAATATTAATAATTAAGACCTAAAGTAAATAGCAATAAAAAGAGAAACACACCATGTCAGAAAAAAATTAAATACAATGTCAAGTTAGGTATTTACAATGTACAATAATTTAATAGCTAAAAATTCGTCAATGCTGTAGAAGCACCGCTTAATAAGCCACTGTTTGAGTCTAGTTTTAAAAAGTCCAAGATTACAATTAGTTGGACAAAATCGTTGGACCACCACACTCAATTCAACTGGACAATGGTTCATATTAATAATGTGATTGTAATTAGTAAATGGAAAATCAGTTAATATTGAAATGGCTTACTCTGAAAGTAACCGGTCCTAGAGCAACGCTGCATCCCGCGTCCCAAAGCACCTTCAATTCAGATTTCTTTTCATTGTATTCAACTCGTAAGTTCCTAACGGCAGCCCTAAAAATAAAAAAGATTTTATTTATTATTTAGCTGTCGCAGCAACTGCAATACTCGTGTGAGACAAACGACATGCTGCAAAAGTGTCATCACATATTTAAAATTAAAATAAAATATATTTAATTCAAGCATGTGCCCATATTGCAACAATGTTATTAATTAAAGATTAAAATAAATCAAAAATACTCAACTAAAATAAATTAAATACCAAAGTAGTTACTTACGTAGCTCTCGGTCTGGTTAATACATCAGTTGTCTTATTGAGTGGTCCTCCCAGAATGCCAACAGAGAATACGTATACTTCACACGCGTGTAAATCATCTATTAATATTTCAGTACTATTTGTTACTATGCGAGTGTCTGTAAAAAGAAACACAATTTTTAACTGTTGTCAAACATCTTACGCATAAACTGCATTTCATCTTCAAAGGATTTTTATTAACTTATTTTGTTGCAAGCTAGTTCTGAATCATTGGATAGTTGGCGGGTTTTACAGACACCGTTGTCTCTGGTCAAGATGTTTTTTACCCTGTCAGGGAAGGCAAAGACTGTTGAGTAAGCTCATACAGCCACGTCGTCGTTATGAATTTCTTCGATTTTAATGATCATAGAAATCTTTACATTTAGATATATTGATAGATATAATAAATCTGTAACTAGCCCGTTATTAAGGTTCTCAAAACGTAAAAAAGAAACCCTAATATCAGTCTCTTGTCTTGAGTGAGACTAATTTAATATTTTCAACTTACCATTAGACAACTCTCCCGGATTAGTCCTGTGTATCATATTAGAATAATGCACTTCATAGACCAAATTCTTATCCTTATATCTGTCTCCCTCTGGTGGCGACCAGTTCAATTGCACCGCGTTACGTCCCGCTAGCAACGTTAGAGAGGGATGCAAGATTTCGTCAGGTTGTCCGCCGGTTTTCAGTGGGATCGTGAAGGGGTCGCTGTATATTGAACCTTTCCATGCTTTTAGGTCGATGAATAGTTCTGTGCCGGGTGGCAGATTTGTTACTGAAATTAGAAATATGCTTTATGAGAAAATAATCAGGATATTTATTATTCAAGAGTGAATTTGTGCATCGATTATAAACAAACTTTGTTAATTACAAACTTTTTTCTGATCATAGACAAGTCCGTGCCCAAAGGGTAAAACGGGACCCTATTACTAAGACTTCGCTGTCTGTTTGTCTGTCTTTCACCAGGCTGTATCTCATGAGCCGTGACAGCTAGAGGGTTGAAATTTTCGGAGAATATATAAGTATTTATGTTGCCGCTATAACAAACATTTAAAACAAAACAAAAAATATTTAATTGGGGCTCCCATACAACATACCCATACCCTTCGTGCGCGAGACCGACTCGCACTTGGCCGGTTTTTTTTTCTTGTCTCTTTGCAGCACGATCGTAACTATTCGTTCTAGAAACCCCCAAGTTTTATCAAACTTACTTGTAACATTATTATCCTTTGTAATAACAGGTTCACGTTTTGCATACTCATTGGGTAACCTCAACTCGATCCTATACCCTTCGACTGCTCTAATCTTATGCCATTCCAAGTACACAGCAGTGTCGTTGATACGAGACATGCTGACGTTGGCTATGTCGTCTATGTCACCTGCTCCGTCGAACACTAAGTACGCTACTTCGAAGTTCTTCGATGTGTACGCATTGTTTGTTGCTTCAACCTAATAATAATTAAAAATAAATGTTTCATCATCATCAGATCAGCCACAGGACGACCAATGCTGAACATAGGCCTCCCCCAAAGACTTCCAGAGCGATCGGTCGCATTCTCTCTGCGTCCAACGACTTCCCGCGACCTTAATTAAGTCGTCCGTCCATCTAGTCGGAGGCCGTCCCGCGCTGCGCTTCCGTGATAAATGTTTAGATTATACATAATACTATAAGAGTGTTCGAAATAATGAAGTCAAAGGATAAACGTAAAAAATCGTCAAATACAAGGGATGTGAAAATATACTCAAGGCAAAAAATACATCCTATCTAGTCATATCGAGATGTAGTCATAAAGCTCCTAACACCAATCAGGCAACCATTGATTATGTTAATGCAGTTAAAATAAGTGGAGGCTTACGGTAGACTTTTAAATTGCTATTATTTTGGTTATTAATAAGTTTATTAAAGTCCTAAAACTGCAGGATATTCAAACCCTGATCGAGTTGTAAACATTTTAATAATAGCAATTTTAGAACTCTATGGTGGGCCTCAACTCCTAAACCCGCACAACCAGTAACCTTTCCCTTTAATACCTTAGTCTACTTCATACTTTTAATACGTAACAGAACTTACCCAGAAAGAATAATTAACATTAGGCCTGAAATAGGAATTAATTGCGACAGATAGCGTCTTATTGCCGTTAGCGGGTACTATCTTCGACATGGGTGGTATGGGTGGAGCGTGGTACAGGGTGTAGTGTTGTATGACGCCGCGAGGGAACTCCGGCGCGTCCCATAGTACTTGGACGCGGCTTCCGATCATCTGACGTATTGTTAACTTGCGCGGTGCGGAGGGTACTGTGAATAATAAGTTATTTTATTTACTAACTAGCAGCGCTCCACGGTTTCACCCGCGGATAAAAAGTAGTCTATGTTATTCCTAACTAGCTGCGCCCCGCGGTTTCACCCGCGTAAGTCCCGATCCCGTGGGAATATTTTCTCACCTTTTAAACCTTCCCTAGACCTCCACGAATAATTCAAGACCAAGATAAGATAAATCCGTTCAGCCGTTCTCGAGTTTTAGTGAGACTAACGAACAGCAATTCATTTTTATATATAAGATTAATCAATGTACCCTCAAAACAAGTTTCATCCAAATCGGTTCAGTAGTTTCGGAGCCTATTCGACACAAACAACAAGAAACAAAAAAATCTTTTATCTTTATAATATTAGTGCAGACAAGTCATTTAAGTACATTATGTTCTAACCTACACAGGACTTAGACCAAATTGAATCTACATTTTTTATCCTGTTTATTATATGAAAGCCAGGATTGATAACGTTATGTACGTTAGTTATTTGAATAATGTTGTGTTAACCTACACTTAGGGAAATTAAGAAAGAATGATAGCATGCCAAAACATATATGAAAAACAAAAAAAATATGATAAAATTCGTTTCCGGTTCCGTTTTTTCTAGATTACAATTCAATTGATATAAGTCTTTCGTGAACGATGTGGAAAATAAATTAAAGCATAAAGTCACGTGATTTTCATTTTCTTCATCAGCATCTGACGCCATTACACATATAGGAAATTCAAGACCCTAACTTCCTTGCAAACAAATAATTTTCATAGAAGTTTTGCCATTGTTCCTTAAAATAATCTCAAAAATTCCATGCCCAGTGGTGTTCGAACCCACGACCCCCGCTTAACCTAATAGTTAGTAGGAAAATTAATCTCTCACGACCACAGTCATATTACCGTAAATTCATCAGTCATTCGTTCATATTTTTGTCATTCACTCCATTCGTTGCAATCATTCATTCGCTCATTAAAATAACTTGTTTAAAGTGTACCTATACCTACATAGTTTAAGTATCTTTACATACCTCCCTCTCCAGTGGTAGTGTTGACGTATTTGTTAGATGCGTACGTCTTGTTAGACTTGCTGTCTCTTATGTAGAACGTTACGTTGTAGTTTGTGAATGGCTCTAAGTTTGTGAACCTGGAGAATATTTTTTTTAATTATTTGATATTCATAAATGCACACTCAAGTATATTTTATCCCCTAGTTTTTTTTCTATTAATTATGGCTTCGCACGGCTTGTGCATTTAGCCAGTGTCAAGTTATATTTTGCATCAAATTATGATTTTTCATAAATCGGGCCTAAAGTATTTCAATAAAGTCAAAGTCGTCATAGTCCGTCAAGTCAGGGGCTATAAGTAAAGCGGTGGCAAGTTTACCATAACCTTAATAGGAGATTTGGAGAACGAGAAACCTTCATGTTTGACACTGATTTTTACTTTCACTACACTTGTGCACTTTCACAGAACTAAATTGAATAATATTCCACCAGAATTATACAATTCAATTCGGGTTACAACTAAGTTTCATGAAAATAAAACTGCAGCACGACATGTTGTTAACTCGTTCCCGCCAAAACTCCTATCCCCTAGTTACATATTTTTATACGAGAAAGTAGTTAAGTATAGATATTTCAACTCAAACCTTGTTAACAGACAAACACAAAGAAAACCACTAGTTTTTGTTTTCCTTAAACTTAAAATTGGAAACTAAGGGGATTGATGAGATTGAAAAAACCTGTCCAGTTCAGCGCTTAACGCCTCCGTTTTTACTTTTTTTCTGTTTACTGAAAATCTACACAGCTTCTAGTTACTAACTTCTATTAACTAAATTATCTATACTTCTTAAATTTCTGATTTATTTTTACTAAAATGTCTACTTATACTGATTTATCATCTAATTTATTTTGACTAGAATACCTACACAGCTTTATTTTCTGATTTATTTTAAGTAAAATATCTATACATCTCTATTTTCTAACTTAATTTTTACCTGTAAATACTATCATTAGTCCAAGTCATATTGGTCCATTTCCCATCGCTGACTTTAGATAAGGACGGTAGGAAGCTGTAGAGGACCATCTTCTGTTGCGCCATCCAGCACGATATTAGGAAACTTGAAGAGTTTATTGATGATTGATCCACGCCGATACTTAGGAACTGTTGAAAGAAAAAGATAATTTAAACTTTCAAGACATGTAATAAATTGCACGAATCTTGCTTCAAACGAATTATAGCTGGTATGTACTGAGATTTGTAGAACTCATGTGCTTGCCGGTCAAAACCAAAATTGTTAGTATTTCACCAGCACCTATGCTAGTTAAATACTGTCAATTTTGGTTAGATTTGCAGCTGAGAAAAGGGGACAGTACTTCCTGAGACGAATAGCGCATATACAGTTAACGCTACAGCTATTTTGTGTAGTTATGAAAATGTTAAGATACGATAAGGGTAGATAAAGGCAGGAAGAAGAAGGAGAATTTGGATAAAAAAACAGGCCTACGGCCATTTTTAAGTATAAAACAAACCTGATACATATGATTTTCGTTATTAGTGCTTGAACAGTTGGTCTCATCAGTTCCATCGTAGCAATGTTGCCGTCCGTCGCAGACCGCGGACTGAGGCAGGCAGACAAGACCGTCGTCGCACATGAACTTGTCCGACGGGCATAGGTCCGTTGTATGATTCTATTAGAGATAAACAGAGATATTACTATTAGATATCCCAATCCTACAAACTCTTATGTTTCTGCATGTAAGTTTGTTAATCTTTCATGCAAAAAAACTACTGTAAACAGGTCTACCACTTTTATTTTGTTTGATTTGTCCGATTTGCCATCAATAGTTCAAGTTTAACCATAATAAAATGATACAGAAACCGACCAAGTGTCAATTAGTGTTTTTTCGCGAAGAGGTATTAAACATACGATGCTGTGGTTATATTTATAACTAGCTTTTACCCGCGGCTTCGACCACGTAGGAGTCGATTTTTTCAAAAACATTTCTTATCGGATGCCTACGTCATACAAAGAACACACCCTCCAAGTTTTAGATCTCTAAGATCAACGGTTTAGTCAGGCATTCAGGACAAAGCATTTTATATGTACAAGATATGAGTAGGATATTCGAATCCCAAGACTGTGCACTTGTTTAGACATTATTCGAGAATAACTCCCTAAATATAACTCACCCCATGTCCACACTTCGCCTCGTCACTTCCATCAGTACAGTCCATGACTCCGTCGCACACCTTGAACGGCAGGATACATCCCCGGCCGTCCGCGCACGGAGTGTAGTCACCGCGGCATTCTGATGTCGAACCACTTCCACTAGTACCGCCAGTGTTGCGACACTCGCGCTCGTCTACACCATCCGGGCAGTCGCTGGCGCCGTCGCATACCCACGACAGGGGGATACAGGTACCTATAGAACAGATATAAACATTGCAGAACATCCCACACATCGCCATCTAGCCCCAAGCTAAGTAACTAAACTTGTGATAACACAAGTTTAGTTATAAGTAGTATATCCGTTGTCTAGCACACATAAGTGTGCTAGACAACGGATATACTACTTATTGTATTTTTCTTTTGTAAATATATACTTATAATACATTGAAACAGACAAATATCTAACAAATATCATAAATACGTGTCTGAGGCGGGAATCGAACCCGCAACCCTGTGTTTGGCAGTCCGGCATGGTGATCGTTGTGCCAACCGGGTCCTCAAATATATAGATAGGATGAAGTCGTCGATGCTTTTTAAGGTAAAAGATAAATGTAATTGCTTCCCACAATGTTTGACACGCAAGATGAGGGTGGTGCCTCAGATAGGTATGAGCCTATTTCACATATCACCATGATCCCTATATCATTGTAAGAGGTACAAGAATGTAGGTATGAGTAGGTAATAGCATATACCAATTATTATAAGAGCCATTCAATAGAAAGAGAGGAAACGAACCAATTTTCAGTAACACGAAATTCAGCTTCGTTTCAAACAAGCACAATAACCAAGCAATCCGGCTAAAAGAATTAGCAGGTAGCAGTTTAACTAACTGCATATGCAGTGGTTAGTACAGGTAAGTACTGCCTTATAAATAAATCTAGTGCAGTAAGACAATTTCATTGCAGTGAACAAATAATATCATCACGGATTTTTCCTATTACACTAATAAACACAGATTTGAAAAAAAACTAAAATATAAATTGTTATTTAAATAGGTAGAGAACGATATCTAATAATCTTGATAATTGAACTCACCCGGTGAACAAGTAAAATGATTCTTCCCGCACTTGTGCTTGACGACCGTATGATCTGGCTTGACAGTCTTCGCTTCAGGCAGTATCAGACCGCACCCAACCTCGTCCGATTGATCTCCGCAGTCATCGATGCCATCGCAGCGCCACCAATCGGGTAGACAGTTACCTAAGTTTAATTCAATTTTGAATTACTTAATTTTTAACTAATAACATAGTATAAAACAAAGCCGCTTCCAGCTGTCTTGTCTCTTTAAAAGTACGCAACGGATTTTGATGCGGTTTTTTAATGGATAGAGTGATTCAAGAGAAAGGTTTAAATGTATAAAACAAAACTACCACGTTTACGAAGTCGCGGGCAACAGCTAGTAACTAATAAAGCAAAGTTAGCCCACTATTATGTCCTACTACAGGAGCTTGCTTTGTAGTGTAGGAGAAAGGACCATTCCTCCAGATTGGCAAATACGCAATGCCATCGACCCGTGGCGATGGCATGTAGGTTTCCTCACATAAATGTTTCGATTAGAAAAACCAATAGGATTCGAACCCACGACCTTAGAATTAAAAGTAGAGGAAGGGACCGTGTACAGTGCTTACTTGCGACACATAAGGAACACTAAATATTCTAAAAATATATGTCAGTCAGTTTGCATTATTTAGGTTCCTGTGGTTTCTCAATATAGGAGTAGTAAGGTATAAGTAGCCTGTCACCAGCCTGTGTCCTGGGGTTCCCTTATCAAATATAACTCCCGATCACGTAGGAATATCGGGATAACAAGTATTGTATAGTGTGTAAGTATTGTGTGCTTGTACCAAATAAATCTTTTTCTTTCTTTCTTTCTTTCTTTCTTTCTTTCTTTATAGTATAGCCTATGTTATTACCAATAAATCAATGTATCCTCATACTAAGTTTCATCAAAATAGATCCAGTAGTTTTGGCGTTACAAACACAAAATAAACAAATAAATATTTGCTATTTATAATATCAGTGAAGATAGTCGTAATCGGTTCATCATCATCATATCAGCCATATTTTGCCTATGTTCTGCTGAACATAGGCCTCCGGCGACCGGTCGCATGCTCTCTGAGTCCACGACTTCCCGCGACCTTAATTAAATCGTCCGTAAATTTACTCGGAGGCCGTTCTCCGATACGCTTTCCGGTACGTGGTTTCTCGTGCGATAATCAGATTAATAAATAAAAACCTTATGAACTTACCATTATCGCACTTAAACATCCAATCTAGACAGGTCCCGTTCATTGGGAAATGTGGTCGTTCAGTGCCAGGGTAAGGAAGTAGCTTGGAGTGTGGTATATTGGTGCAGTTCTTCTCGTCTGATGATTCAAGGTCGCTGCAGTCGTTCTCGCCGTCACATACCTGGTATGCAAGGGAAAAATGGATTAATATTGTAAAAGCAAATGTTTAATTGTTAATTCTTCACAGTCAAACGGCTCGTTTCATTTAGATGAAAATTTATCAAGAAGCAGTCTAAAGTGTAAAGAATTACATACACTATAAAAATGGCGTTATAGGGTTCTGTAACCAAAGGGTAAAAACGGGACCCTATTAGTAAGACTTCGCTGTCTGTCTGTCTATCTGTGATAGCTAGAGTTCAAATTTTTACAGATTATGTATTTCTGTTGCCACTATAACAACACAAAAAAATAAACAGAAAAGATAATAATTACCACCCATCTTACGGAACCAGTCGTGTGCCAGTCACTCTCGCACTTGGCAGGTTTTTATTTATTCCTGATATGATATCATAAACATAAAAATAACTTACCCAAGTCTTAAAAATGCACTTTCCAGATGGACACCGGAACATATAAGGTGCACACGTAGAGTTCCTGCATCGATCTTCCTTCTCATCTTCGCCTCCTGGGCAGTCTGGTTCGCCGTCACATACCCACGAGTTAGGCACGCAGAGGCCGCTCGAGTTACCGCACGAGAAACCATCGCGGCAGTTCATTTGAGGACGTTTTGATGATATCTGATGAAGAATAATAGTAAATTATGCACCAAGGGAATAAAGCAATGTCGTAAGTTGCGAGTGGCATGTTGAACCCGAGTAGAACGGGGGACTTTCAGGTTAACTCCTGAGTGAAGCGAGGGGTTTAAGCCACCCAAGACGAAGACATGCTTTCTCCTTAAGTGCATACTCTACTTTTCACACCGTCAGCGTATATTTGGTATTATATGCAAAACCTATTTGCGCAGACCTAACGTAATAATCAAAATGAAAAAGATAAATCGTAGCCTGCTAGAGTTTTGTAGACCAATCAAATGACTTATTATAAATAAAACCTATTTGCTGAGACATTAAAAATGAAAACCAAGAGTTTTCACACGAATTTCAACGTTCCAAATTCACTTTATTCCCTTGGGAGTTTCATACAACATTAGTTCCCTTGGGAATAGAATGTTGTTTAATGCGTTAATCCTTTAATCCTGATTAAAGTGATACTAGCTTTGTTTAGTTTGTGGTTGTAAAATTTCCTAAAGTAATTAAGTAACGATTTATGGAGCGACTTTCTACTTGTTTAGTTCAGAAAATTTAGTGTTATTCGTTACTTACAGTGCAGTTACGTTCATCAGAACCATCTTTGCAATCATTATCGCCATCACAAAGCCAACGTTTATCGATGCAATGACCGTTAGCACATTGGAATTGATTCTCTGTACAGTTTTGAGTTCCACAATCTGTAAACAATAGTGTACATAGAAGATTTAACTGAATTATAATCAAATCTCACATTTCATTCATTTATTAAATAAAGCATGTAACCAGCATAACTCTCGCTCCCGTTGGAATATCGGGATAAAAAGTCTATGTTACTCCAATGAAACAATGTATGCTCATACCAAGTTTTATCAAAATCGGTCCAGTAGTTTCGGAGCTTATTCGTTACAAATAAACAAAAAAGCTTTCCTCTTTACATAATATTAGTATAGATAATAATAAATCACACATGTATGCAATATTTCAGCTCAATCGGTAACCGGGAATTAGATCAAAGTTAATTTGCAAGATTCTATGGCAAACATCGGGACAGTGAATCTAAAATATCTTGCCTTGTTCATCACTCATATCAGCACAGTCCATGTCTCCATCACATTTCCAACTAGGCAAGTAGCATTGAGTATTATCACAGGATATCATAGGCGGAGTGCACATACAACCTATTTCGTCAGACTGATCGCCACAATCGTTGTTCCCATCGCATCGCCAAGATGCTGTTATGCAAAGACCGTTCTTGCATGTAAATTGGTCCTAGAATTAAACACAAATAATTATATGATTTGGTTACAGGTTGGTGCAAAATTGAGCCAGCCTGCTGGGAGCAGAAGGCAGCCCAGCGGCCGGAGTGGAGGCGTCTTGTTAATCAGCACGTATCTGTGCTGATTTGGACTCTAAAACAAGACGCGATAAAGGCCAGATTGTAAATGTTGTGCTTACGTGCCCGATATGTGATAGAACATTTTCTGCAAAAATCGGGTACGCCAGTCGCCAAAGAGCACACCATAGACGAGCTACTGAACGTCGAAGCTCGTCATCTTCTTCTACGTAGCCAGAAATAGTCACTGTGGCCGAAATCCATCAAGGAGACATGAACAATAATACTTAGTTTATAATCTTAAAAACTTACAGGATCACAAGTTCCACCAGGTTTTTTCGGGCAAGTCATATTGGCTTCTGGCTCCATACCATTAGGACACAAGCACTTATTCCCAACCCTCTTGAATCCTTCAGGACATAAACAGCTGAATGTATTCCCAGGGCCACCCAAGCAAAGCGCATCGCAACTCGTA